>CM057349.1:80521238-81813737 GCA_030015575.1 Agapanthus africanus | reverse complement strand
GATAAGCTGAAGCTGTCCCGCTAAAAGAAATTAAGACAGAAGATATTCTGATATTCTTCCGGCATAATATTTTATACCGCTTTGGTACACCAAGAAGAATCATATCCGACAATACGCTTTCTTTCAGGAGTTTCAAAGTCTCGAGGTTCGCTACACAGCACAAGATAGACTGGAAATATTCCTCCATCTATAATCCCAGAGCTAAAGGGATAGCTGAAGCCTTCAATAAAACTCTAAGCAAGTTTCTGAGGAAAAATGCATCATCCAACAAGAGAGCCTGGAATCCTAAGCTCTACGAGGCGTTGTGGGCATATCGTACCACGTACCGCTCTCCAACTCAGTCCACTCCATATTCATTACTCTTCGGAGTGGAGGAAATTTTTCCCCTCGAATTCGAAGTTCCAAGCCTAAGAATGGTTATCCAGCACGATTTGACGGAAGAGGAAAACGTTCTCCTTCGGCTCGAAGAACTTGACACCTTGAAGAAAAGAGACTTGTAGTACAGCAAAATCTGGAGCTGTACCGAGCCCAAATGTCACGAGCCTATGACAAGATAACCCGTCTCCACATTTTCAAGAAAGATAAATTGGTGTTGGTCCTCAAAAGACCGATCATTCCCAATCGATACGCCAAGAGAAAATTCGAGCCAAATTGGGAAGGGTCATACGTCATCGAGAAAGTGTTTGATGGAGGATCTTATCAACTGATAAATGCCGAGAGAGAAAGGCCCATGCCACCCATCAATGGCCGATATCTTAAGAAATACTACGCGTGAATACTCCAAGTCGCAGACAAATTGAGCACACTAGCCCTACGGGCTGGATTATATATCATGTAAAACCGTATACAATCCACAGGCATAAACGACTGCTATCTCTCCCAAGTCCTACCGGCGAGACTACATCTGAAGTCCTACTAGCGATGAAGCTCCACCAATGTGAGGAAAAAAACGGTATGTCCACAAGCAAAATGAGCATGGATGAAAACCCGAAAGGGCTCTATAAGTAAAAATAGCAGGACTGTCGGAGGGTTTGTGAAAACCCGAAATGCGCAAACTCGTGAAAAGGAGACGAAAATACACTCGCAAAGTTCTCTCGACCTTGTGAGGAGAATATCCCCGCGTAAGATCTTTAGGACTCACAAAGGAGCAACACACTTAGGAATTCTCACGATTCCAAAGGAGAATATACACCTGCGAGATCCTCCCTACTCGTATTGAGAAAATACTTTTATGAGACCCTTACAGCTCATAAAATTAAAAAGTCTTAGGTGACAGGGACCTAAACCTGTCTCCTAAGCCATCGCTCCCCAACAGGCAACAGCAAATGATAAATCGCTTATGGTACTACACTTCAGTGTTAGCGGTGCTAATACCGACCCAAAACCTAATTTTTTATAAGGAAAATAACGAGTCACTCCTAGCGCTACGCTCCAGTAACAGCGATACTGATACAGAACCAAAATCAAGATTCTAAATCTCCCGAGGCATATGATGAGTCGCTCCAGGCGCTATGCTCCAGTAATAGCGATACTAATGCCGAACCGAAATCAAGATTCCAAATCCCCCGGGGCATATGATGAGTCGCTCCGGGCGCTATTCCGTGGTAGCGATACTGATGCCAAACAAAATCCAAATTCCAAATCCTACTCAAATTCAAAAGTCCCGCCAAATAAGACAGAAATCAAACAAATTAAACCAACGTCTCATCTGGCAGCGTTTCCAAGCTCAAAAGTTCTGCTGGACGGATAGGATACTCCCAAAACAAATCAAATCAATAAGTCAACTAATGACCTCCTCGGCGGAATCAAGCTCCACCTTGGAAACAAGCCAACCAATGACCTTCCTAGCGGAATCAAGCTCCACCTCGGAAACAAGTCAAATCCCGACACCGCAAGAAGCGGAGCAAGTCAATTTCAATCGTGACACCGCAAGAAGCGGAGCAAATCAACTTCAATCCCGTCACCGCAGAAAGCGGAGTAAGTCAAATGAAATCTCGATACTGCAAGAAGCGGAGCAAGTCAACTTCAAACCTGCACCGCAAGAAGCGGAGTAAGTCAAATCAAGTATCGACCATCTAAATCGCAAAAATGACAGCATCGACTTTCCAAGTCGCAAAAATGGCAGTATCGACATCCACGTCACTAAAAGGGCAGCATCGACCCTCCACAAGGAACGAAACCACATCACTCTCCATATAGAACAAGATCGGTGTGCATTTATTGATGGGGAGTATTTTGTTGGGGTAAAAATTTATACCCCTTTTGTCCAAAAATTCAAAGTCAAAGTCAAAAGTCAACCCCAAATCAAGTGGGCCCGAGCCGAAGCAAGCGGACCCAAGACCATGCCAAGCAGGTCCGAGCCCAAGTCAAGCCCAAGCATAGAAGGGACCGGCCCCATGACAAGAAGAAAGAAGCAATAAATTAGTTTAATGTAATTTTTTAGAAATAAATGTATAGAAAATGGGCAAAAAGACAAAATTCTGTAAACCCATGGCTTATATGCAAAAATGAATAAGCACATGAGATATGGGGACGCACAAGTGCTATTTGGAAAAGTTCAAGAGTTTATATGTAAAATGTGTAGCCTATAAAAGGCAAATAAAATGAAGAAATCCATAACAATTTTCACTCTCTCATAATTTCTAGAGTTCTATGCTTCCTTCTTTCTCAAGTTTTAAACATTCTTTTCTTTTTTTTGAATTAAATCAAGAGTTTAACTCTTATTTTCTTATAAAGAAATAGTTTTTCACCATAAAATCCTTAAAAGATGGTTCAAATCTCCCATCACATTTCTAAAAAAGGAGATTTTTAAATCTCATCAACTTTCTTCTTCAAGATCCAAAAAAAAGAGGAGGAAGATGGAAATCTATATCAAAAGAACTTATTTTAGGGAAATCTAAGACTTGAAAAAAAAAGGAGCTCTTTTCACCATCCAAAATCTAAATCCTTCGGGAGTTTAACTCCAAATCAATTTTTGAGCAGCTCAACTCTAAGATCCAAATTCTCAAAGGAGTTTAACTTCAAATCCAGATGTTTTAGGAGTTTAACTCCTAATCCGAATCTTTTGGAAATTTAACTTCAAATCCATATCCAATTTATGTTCAGGAGTTCAACTCCAAGCCGAGGGGATTAACCCTTTTTCGCATGTGCTCTGCAGGCGCCCACCGGGCATGTGACGTCCATGTGACCCGCTGGCGCCCAGCGGGCACGTGATGCTCACGTGACCCGCTGGAGCCAGCGGCCAAGTGCCGTCTCATGCGTTCTTGTTGGATATGGTGCCCTCAAAGTCAACTATTAGATCGCAGGCTTATGATTGCAATGATTGAGGGAGAACCCATACCGATAAAACAATCCTACTTAAGATGATAGTATACTATCTGGTTTGTACATGTTGAAAGAGCCCATAGGATTCTTTCTTGACTGCCAGCAGTATGATGGTGATCATATACGTGGGAGCTGGAGTCTATAAGCACATCCTTAAATGGTCCCTAGTCGAGAGAGTTTCGAGACAGGGCATCGATACTCCAGAGTAGACTAGTGTATACTGATCGAGACCCCGACGAAGGGCGGTGGCCAGGTCTCACAAGCTATTGGTGTTAGTTTGTTCACCTAAGATAGTATGCAGGTGCTCATTGCGTTATGAGTACATTGGACGGACTCGCCGGGAACCTGTTAGTTGGTATTATACCTATTGTCAGATAGCAGTTCCCAGGTGACATGTGTACAGGTTAGTCTGTCGACCGGAGATCATCATTTGTCTCGTGTGAGTTCCCACTGTGCTTTGATTACTACCCTACCACGGCTTAAAGGAGTCGTGCAAACAGGTTTTAGTTGGGTACAGTCCCGAGTCACATGGAGCCAGTAAGCGGATCGTCGGGGATTCGTCTCTCCCGGTATTGGGGGTTGATGTCGCACAGTGCATGGGTGACCATCACCAGAAATTCATGGCCAAGGTAATCGAGAATTACTGATTCGAATCAGTAGTTTCTCAAGTGGTGATGGGCTTCATACCGACACGAATTATCGGGTTTTAAAGGGGTCTGACTTTATCCACCCCCTAGACCCGATATGCGATACTCTTAGACGAACAGACCGGACTGTACGGATATTGTCACTGTTAGGCTCAGCAGGGTTCCTGGATGAGTTCGCTCATTGGCTTCCCTTTCGTTCAATACCTCAGCAGCCGTTACGCACAGCTAGTGCCACCGACGTGCTTGTGGTTAAATCCACAGCCAGTGTATTGATGAGTCATTAGAGTCCCCCACAGACAGTTTCCCAAGTTCGGGCGAAATGTTGTAGAGGCCGTATGGTTTTATGGCAGGGTTCGAACATACATGTGCACTTGTGCACGTGTCATGGTTCGGACAGATAATACTAGTTGGCTTTGGTTTAAGCCGGATCCTAGTATTATATTGTGTTAGAATACTTTTGTCTCGTTGCATTCGTATTCGGTCGGAATACAAATGCGGGTATGTAAATACAGTTGTGGGGTAATCTTGTAATTTGTTACGGGATTACTTTTGAAGTTGCCAGTTTTCTTCACTTGATTAAACATTAGATTTAATGTTTAATTAAAGGTTGATGTTTGTGCATTCATTTTTTGGCCATATTATCTTTTCCTTGTCTTGGCCGAAATTAATGTGAGGGATGGGTCAATGGCAGCATGGGGAAATGGCTTGGAGTGGGTGAGCTTTGAATAAGCATGAGCTTGCTTGTGAGGTGGCTGCCAATTTTGATTGGAGAGGGGATATTTTATTTGTGTGGATTGGGTTACACTCACCTCATGATTCTTATACTCACCCTCCCCACATTTTCCAGCAAGCTTTCTTAGAATTGTGGCCGGCCTCTATTGAAAGTGCACACACAAAATCTTTTAGCTCATTTTGAAGTTCATGTTCTTATTTGATCACATCATTTTGGCAACTTCAATTCATCTTCACCCAATTTATTGGGTGTCTTGAGACAAAATATTCTACACTCTCTCTACTTCATTCTTGGACATGTCGGCTAGCAAACTTCATGTCCGAGTTGCTTCGGTTTGAAGCGGGAGCCCGTATAAAGATTCCTCGATGTGGTGCCACTTCGACAAGCGAGACCGGAGGGCGAATTTCGTCGGGGCAGCCGCGATAAGCATGGGACGGAGATTGAAGACCGAAGGACACGGATCGATCGACATAATCTCTGAACTCATTTTACAGATAGCTAGTTAACGGTTAATGGTTCGATTCGGGTAACGGTTGTGGTAGCGCCAAGTTATAAAATTTTTGTTCCGCATTTGGCCTCGGATTGACGGCCGGGGAGCTGCCGTAACCCAACATGGTATCAGAGCCACCCATTAACCGTAAACTAGCTTGTTTAGACAATGTTAAAGTATCGAAACTGAAACAAAACCCAAACACTGCCCCTGCACATTCCAGTCTCTGTTGTTTTTAAAGTGTCTTTAAAAATTATTTAAACAAGTGCAAAACACTACCGACATGACTACAAGACCACACCCCAAAAACGAGACCCCTGCGCCGGAATTGGCCGAGCCCCAGGCTAGAATTTCCGATGTCGCCGGCCCCTTTATGCCTTATGGGTTTGGTTTTTTGGGTGTTGTCTGGTCTTTGTAATCTTGGTGCAGTGGTATTGTTTGCTCAGCCCAATTTGGATATGGTTTTATCAGTTTGTTTGGGGCTATTCGGGGGTTATTTCGAAGTCGTTATTTTCTAACATTGTTTAAAGTTTGCAGTACTTTACATTTCAATTTGTGACCGTGAATGCCATTTGATCGGTAAATCTTGCCTAATCTTTATAATCGTTTTAGACAGATTTGCGAACGTGACATTCACGTTTGATGTTATGTGTTGTGCTGTGATGTTGCGGATTTGTCGTGGTGGATAGCTTGTGTGCAATGGTAGTGCAGTTTGGATTTACTTGTACATTTGATATTGCGGGGCGAGCGTCCGACATGTGGACTGCCGTCACTGCCTGTTTGTATATTATTCTTTTGGGGCACGACCGGGCTGAGGTCGATGTCACTCTTGTATATTATTTTCTTTTCTGTACTAGGATTACCCCATGGTGGAGTGCACGAATAGCCGGGTTGTAGAGGGCAACAGATCCGCATCTCATGGCGTTGAGACGAAGGGGACCTTACTCTAGAATTGGCGGGCTATTCACCGCACTCGTAGGGGGTACAGGTTGATCCAAGGAGGGGTGCTCAAGTTACCGAATTCCGTGAAGTGCTGGGTGGTCCATTCACTTTGCTGAAGGGGGCTGCCTCGCTTCAGGTTTTGGCAGGTAACTTGCCGCACTCGTAGGGGTCTAGGTTTCATTGCACAGGTTATCCACACGACCAGGGGAATATCAGGTTTCAGTTGTGATTCAATGAAACCCGGGGCTCCCAGATTATCTGTATTGTTCTGTGATACTTATTACTTTTCTGTGATGTTGCATTTATCACGCCTGGAGCGATTATTATAAATTGATATATATACTAGTAGATGTTGTATATGTTTTACACCCGCGCTAGTCCAGTCCCCGCTTTGTCGTTAGTTAAGTAACCTAACGGGTGATGACGGGACCCAGTGGCGAATGCGGATGGCATATACGTACATCATATTTTCGTTCTTTTCTTGTCACGCCCCGCTTCCCAAAATACGGAATACGAGGGGTTGACAAGGCCAGCCATGCTCCTACGGTAGAGGTAATATCTCTCCGTAGTCACACTTCGGCTTCTAGCTTTACGTGGTAATCAGTGAACAATGCACAGGTAATGAGAAATGCAGTAACTGAAACAAAACAAATACAAAGAACTAACCTGATGGAGATCAAAAGAGTATATCTCTGGATAGCTGATCAAGATATCCGCGATGTACGTCTGGTCCTGGTCCAAACTAGACCCACTTCTCACTCTGAGCATGCATACTCAGGTCGTCAGAGCGACGCGATAGCAATATATATATATATATATATATATATATATATATGCAAGTAGTAACTCGTACAGTAATAATGAATATATAACAGAAAATAAAGATAGTAAAGATGTGAACATGAAATAGCCAATGCGGGTGTCTAATAGAGCAGGTGAACAGTAAAGCAGTAAAATAGTATGTCAGGTGTGTCGATTCAGTAAGCAATGCATGTCAATGTCACTATTCCTATCAGTCTCTAAGTCTCACTATACAGATCATTAAGCTTATCGTCAGTCCAAGTGTGAGAGTCAACCACTCGTGAGTATCCCCCACCCAAGGGTAGGACCCAAGGACAAGGGAGCATGGGCCCGAGTCTCTCGCTAATAATCAGTGATATCCCTATATATATCTCCATATATCTCCATAAGTGCCAGCATGGGACTCCCGAGAATCTGTTGAACTCACACTCAAACTACCCCACACCCCATGGTCTACATCAAACGCAAACCATAAACTCAAATACCAGCCGGTCCATGACGAGTCTACGCGAGAACTGAAGACAGGGTCTCCATCAAGTATGTCTTGACTGATACCCAAGATCAATGGACAGTGTTTGGTGCCTTACCTGTGACACCCATACAAGTGCTTCCATAATTGTTCCATACCAATTATGCTCACTTATATGCGTCCCACAGACGTCGACAATGCAATAAATCAATAGGGTCCACTGATTGTGTACAAGTACGTGTCACTTTCACTTATCCATTCATACTCAAAACTAACGTACTTGTCACAATCACCACTAATACCTAACACTGGGTACTGCACATTATCACTAGGTTACCAATGCAATGACATATATATAATGTGATGAGAATACGATAATTCAGGAATGATTAAGAAGTCATAGGTCGGTGTCCTACCACTTGCATAATTTATCATAAATCCTAAGTGAAAAATTTAGTGAAACAATAAAAAGGGGGTAAGTAGTATGTCTAATTATCTATCCATAAAAATTATTTTCACGTTAATTGGGTTTCAGGATCACTAGATATGGCCATTTCATTTTAAGCGTTCACTGCTGGAAATCCGGTTTCAGAATCAGAAGTCTATTTCGTAACGCATTTTAATCCCAGTTGAGGTCAGAATTTAGCGATGCTACAGTTGAATGAAATTTAGGGTTTTCAATTAGGTTTCTAACGCACTAGACGGATTCTCAATCGCGCCTCTACGTCAGAAGTTATGCACTGTTCAACAATAGAGTATCAGTTCTGGTTCTGTTTTGGACTGCTATACGTCCCAATCTTTTAAATGAAGGTTTAAATAGTAAACGACGATATAAAGGGGTGAAGTCACTTGAGTTATTTATCTAACAGATTCATCATCAATCAAGTGTAGGGTTCTGCAACATACAAGTTCAGGCAGCGAAGAGGTAGGCATTACGAGACAGGAAACAACAACAAGAGCTGCTCTGGACTGCAGTCCAGAGCCGCTCTCCGAACCAATTCTCGTCATAATATCAGTACATAAATAATTAAGAACTTGCATAGGGTTATAGGTCGTCGAGTCGGCTTCGATTTGAGCCCTTGAACGCCTCATTTAAAAATGTACACACTTAATTGTGATTTTGACAAATTTCAGGTGCAGGAAATTCCCAGTTTTTACGGGTGTAATTGGGGGTGTTCGTTTAAGCCACTAACAATTGTATTTTCCAGTAAAATTTCTACACAGTGCTCATTGCCACACGGGCCAGAATATGCAATCAAGTTCCATCAAATTAAATGAAGGTTTTCATTCGGATTTTGCATCGAATAGTTATGTCATATAAGTTTTCGTGAATTGTAAACATGGAATTAATACGATTTTAGTTTGTAACGGAAATAAACTAGCATGTAGCAAGTAGGGTACTTGCCTGGAGACGTTTTGGCGATGCACGGCAGTGGAAACGGCACGAACGCGTGACGAACGGCGCGGTTTGGATTCACGGCCTCGGCTCGCGTTTCGGTTTCGTCGTCGGAGTTGTCCGGAGAACGACTCGTGGTCAATGGAGGCAGAGTATGGTGCTATGGATCTCGGTGAGTGCACTGGGCTTGGCGGTGTCACTCCGGCGATGTGCACAGTGGGGGTGTTTGGCAGTGGGTTTAGAGAGAGAGAGGTAGTGGGGCTCGGTTTGGAGGTGTTGGTGATACTGATGATGATGTTGAGGGCGAAGGGGATCGACAAGGGGTTTCAGGTGCAGTGGGGGCTCGCCGGTGTCAAGGTGTAGGGGTGGCCGAGATGGGTGTCGAGGGTCGGCGGTTAAAGAAAGTGGGTGTTGAGGTGAAGATGAGGGCTTTAGGAGGAGGCTAGGGTGCTCGGTGATGAAGGAAGAGGTCGGTTGTCGTCGTCGTCGGGGGTGAGCGGGTGGTGGGAGCTCGAGTTTGGTTTTCTGTAGATAGAGAGAGATGAGGAGGAGTTGGAGAGTGAGGGTGTGAGGGAGAGAGGAGGAAGCAGTTTGAGGAGGAGAGGTTGAGGAACTTGAGGGAGTCGTGGTCGAGGTCGCGGGGACATGGTGCAACGGCGCGGGCAACGTGGGCGCGTGGGTCGGCGCTGAAAAAGAGCGGGAAAAAGTTTTCGTTGGGGGAGAAGAAGTAAAGAAGCGGGTCGGGTAGAGAGTTAGACGGGCGTGGGCTTTGGGAGCTTGGGCTGGAAAGCTGGGCCAGGAAATTAAGGTTAATTAAATTTTATTTGGGTTGGGCTGAGGAAAAGGGGTTTTAGTATATATTTAGTTTTAATTAAAAGGGAAACGGGCTGGGCCAGAAGTTTTTTTTAGTTTAATTAATCTAATTTATTTTGGGCTGGGAATTTGGGTTAATATATATATATATATATATATATATATAGTTTTAAATTTTGGGCTTGATTTTAAAATAGGGAAATTATATTTTATTTTGTCTTGGCTTGGAGTTAAATAAGAATGGGAATGAATTTTGGGGAAAAAGAATAGGAAGTTCGGCCGAGTTTTAGGGTAAAATAAAAGGGAGAAAAATAAAAAATGGTTTTAGATAAATTAGGGTTATAAAGGGTTTAGGAAAGAAAATGTGAAGGAAAAAAGATTAGGAAAAGACTTTGAAGAATTGGGAAGGGAGTGGGCTGAGACATAAAGTAAAAAGGGTTGGGATTTGGGTTTGGGGTTTAAAAGCAATAAAATAATTATAAATAAAAATAAATAAATTTTGTAAGTAATACTTTATGAATAATACAGATATTGGTGTACAAAAAGAACTGGGTATTACATCATACCACCTTTACAAAAATTTCGTACTCGAAATTTAAAATAAACGATAAGCTACAAAATAATAAGCGAAAGGCTATCACATAGAACACTAACACATAGTGATTTACTTAAAAAAGGTGGATAAAAAAATTTGAAGATCTATATATGTAAGAATAACACAACTAAAAGGATAGGTCTAAATAAGTATAAGGCAGAAACAATTATAAGGGCAACCTATATGTACAAAAGAATAAAATAGCAATAACGAATAATAACATTCGAGGCGTGCTAGATAAAATCAAAATCCTAAATATGTTCACACATACGTATATCAAAAGTAGCGCAGCTAAAATAATAAGTATAAGGCATAACCATAATGAAATAGTGAAGGATTTGTCGGTAGGTTAAAACATTTTAGAATAACGTATCAATAAACCAATTTTAACATAACTTAGAAAACCACATGGTGAAAATAAGAAATATAGCACAAAATAATATGTGCAATACATGGTTGCGCTACCGAAAAAATGGGAAGAATAGTAGTGTACTTAAAATGCATAAAACGGGAGTAGTTAATAACACGCACTTTTCGATAAACACAAAATAATGAAAACTAAATTTTCGAATAACGATGTCCCTAAATATAGTTAGGGTAACAGGAAATAGCATAAAGATGTATTGAGCTAGCCAGGGTAGGGATTACGATGGAATATGGCTCACTCAAAAGGTCGGAGTTTGACACTTTAAACTGAAGGTCGAAGAGACCGGAGTCGGGTCAGCACAGGGTGTAAGGGTGAACAGTAATGAACCTCAGGAGGGGAAGGAATGTATGGGAAGGAAAACGGTCGATACATCATGCGATTTAAAAATCCGAAGGTTTAGCGAACTTGGAAATTTCACTATCAATTTCCCCTCCAGAAGGATCTCAAACAAGGTACATACGAAGGATGAAGGGTAACCCATTCAAAAGATCGGGGTGCGGTACTTTTAAATCTAAGCGAGGGTCAAAACAGCACAAGATGCAGGGGTGGACAGTCAGGGATCTCAGGAGGAAAATAAATGTATAGGGAAAACAGTCAAGCATCAGGTGAACTAACAATCAAAAGACTAGCGAACTCAGAAATTTTATTTCATTCCAGAAAATTCTAAACAAGGCATTCTTGAAAAGTAAAAGATGGCCCTAAACTATACATAGATTTTATTTGGCCAGAGGAGACGAAACCTAAATCACGTCAGTCGCGGTTGTGGAGGTTCAGCAGGTTACGGTAGGCTCGCGCGCTCAGATAGGGGCGTCCATTCCCATATCGCCTTGCAGGGATCGCCACTGGAAGTTCTTCTGCTATGGGGTCTTCTTCTTCTGGCCCTTCTTCCTCGGCTGGAGCTTCTTCATCGAGGTTTGATTCTACGTGATCTTCTTCTGCTGGATCCTCTTCCATAGGATTTTCTTCCACTGGATTCTCCCCAAGGTTTTCCTCTCCAGGATTTTCTTCTATCGGGTCCTCCTCGGAATCTTCCCCTATTAGGTCTTCTTCGAGGTCCTCTTCTTCGTCGTCAGAGTCATTGACTATGTCGACTTCTGGGGCTGCGAATCCCTCACCCTCAGAATCGCTGTTTCCGAAAATAACCTGTGGGCCGTTAATCTCGTCATCTGATCTTACCAGCATATAGTCCGAGGAAACTCACGACCGTGTGTCCTCATCTAGAGGCGGCGCTTCTCCAAAGTGGGCCATGACCTGAAAAGAGGGAGTCATGATTAGGCAGTGGGACACATTAAGAAGATATCCAAGGATACGGTGGCACAGGGAGGATATGCTGGAGGAAAGGACGGAAAGATTAAAATGTAAACATGCTGATGCAATGAATAGTATAAATAAAGTGAGAAGCAAGAGAACGATACATACATCACAACTCAGAGTTTTATTGCATTCAGCTAAAAGTTCGACGGATACAAGATTTCAAACGAAAAGAAATATTTACAAAAGAGTGACAACATCTTTATTGAAAGTAGAAAACGTGATAATTCTTCTTTGATTTCTAGACTGCTGCATTCCTGTCTCACGAGTTGAATCCTGCGCAGGGTCCGCACTATCCTCAAAGCTCGAACTACGAAATAACCATCACTTAGCCGAAGTGGAGAGTGTGGATGAACCGCCTCCTTGTAGCTCCTTTCTATTAGGGCAACTATTGATAAAGTGTTCAGTGGATCCGCAAATCAGGCATTTCCCTTTGACGCGGTGACAATCCCTCTGAAGGTGTCCTGGATTCTTGCAGTACCCAAAACATTGGGTCTTCTGCTGCTTCTATCACGGGGGAACAAATGGGCGCTTCATCTTCACCTCTTTTCCTCGTCTAACAGGGGCCCCTTTCCGATTGGAGACTTCCGCTGGTGCCTGAGTCCTCTGCCTTCTTAGTCCTTCAGCAAACAGGTCGTTTGTTCGCTCCTGGGCTTCCTTCAGACTTTGCAGTGCATTCAGAATCTCTACGGTCTGATTCTGGGGAGTGGAGATAGAGAAAGGGTCGTTGGAAGACATGGTCCTGAAACAACCATTTTAGGACTGCATAAGATACAGGGAAAAATCAGAACAAGATATAAAATTGACAGTGAAACAAGAATATCGGGTGAGGTGACACTCATTCAAACGGAAAAACAAATGTAGAACTCCAAGTTACCCAATAGAGTACAGTATTGTAGCTATGCTGCAGTTCACAATTACAACCACGTAACTCTACTAAGTCACTCAAAACTCTAACGGATGGAGTCAAAATATGGCATGACGAATAATAAAGATTCAAGTCAAAAATAACAGTTCACAATCTGGGCCGAAAGAGCGACTTAAATTGTCAAGCTCTACTCGGAAACTGCAATCCCAATCATAGCAAAACCTGGCTCTGATACCAACAAAACCATGTCACGCCCCGCTTCCCAAAATATGGAATACGAGGGGTTGACAAGGCCAGCCATGCTTCTACGGTCGAGGTAATATCTCTCCGTAGTCACACTTCGGTTTCTATCTTTACGTGGTAATCAGTGAACAATGCACAGGTAATGAGAAATACAGTAACTGAAACAAAACAAATACAAAGAATTAACCTGATGGAGATCAAAAGAGTATAGCTCTGGATAGCTGATCAAGATATCCGCGATGTACGTCTGGTCCTGGTCCAAGCTAGACCCACTTCTCACTCAGAGCATGCATACTCAGGTCGTCAGAGCGACGCGATAGCAATATATATATATATAGATGCAAGTGGTAACTCGTACAGTAATAATGAATATATAACAGTAAATCAAGATAGTAAAGATGTGAACATGAAGTAGCCAATGCGGGTGTCTAATAGAGCAGGTGAATAGTAAAGCAGTAAAATAGTATGTCAGGTGTGTCGATTCAGTAAGCAATGCATGTCAATATCACTATCCCTATCAGTCTCTAAGTCTCACTGTACAGGTCACTAAGCCTATCGTCAGTCCAAGTGTGAGAGTCAACCACTCGTGAGTATCCCCCACCTAAGAGTAGGACCCAAGGATAAGGGAACACGGGCCCGAGTCGCTTGCTAATAATCAGTGATATCCCTATATATATCTCCATATATCTCCATAAGTGCCGGCATGGGACTCCCGAGAATCTGTTGAACTCATACTCAAACTACCCCACACCCCGTGGTCTATATCAAACGCCAACCATAAACTCAAATACCAGCCGGTCCATGACGAGTCTACGCGAGAACTGAAGACAGGGTCTCCATCAAGCATGTCTTGACTGATACCCAAGATCAATAGATAGTGTTTGGTGCCTTACCTGTGACACCCATACAAGTGCTTCCATAATTGTCTCATACCAATTATGGTCACATTTATACGCGTCTCACAGACGTCGACAATGCAATAAATAATAGGGTCCACTGATTGTGTACAAGTACGTGTCACTTTCACTTATCCATTCATGCTCAACACTAACGTATTTGCCACAATCACCACTAATACCTAACACTGGGTAATGCACATGATCACTAGCTTACTAATGCAATGACATATATATAATGTGATGAGAATACGATAATTCAAGCATGATTAAGAAGTCATAGGTCGGTGTCCTACCACTTGCATAATTTATCATAAATCCTACGTGCAAAATTTAGCAAAACAATAAAAAGGGGGTAAGCTGTATGTCTAATTATCTATCCATAAAAATTAGTTTCACTTTAATCAGGTTTCAGGATCACTAGATATGGCCATTTCATTTTAAGCGTTCACTGCTGGAAATCCGGTTTCAGAATCAGAAGTCCGTTTCGTAACGCATTTTAATCCCAGTTGAGATCAGAATTTAGCAACGCTAAAGTTGAATGAAATTTAGGGTTTTCAATGAGGTTTCTAACTCACTAGACGGATTCTCAATCGCGTCTCTACGTCAGAAGTTATACACTGTTCAACACTAGAGCATCAGTTCTGGTTCTGTTTTGGACTGCTATACATCCCGATCTTTTAAATGAAGGTTTAAATAGTAAACGACGATATAAAGGGTGAAGTCACTTGCGTTATTTAGCTAACAGATTCATCATCAATCAAGTGTAGGGTTCCGCAACATACAAGTTCAGGCAGCGAAGAGGTAGGCATTACGAGACCGGAAACAACAACCAGAGCTGCTCTGGACTGCAGTCCAGAGCCGCTCTCCGAACCAATTCTCGTCATAATATCAGTACAGAAACAATTAAGAACTTGCATAGGGTTACATCTCGTCGAGTCGGCTTCGATTTGAGCCCTAGAACGCCTCATTTCAAAATGTACTCACTTAATTGTGATTTTGACAAATTTCAGGTGCGGGAAATTCCCAGTTTTTACGGGTGTAATTGGGGGTGTTCGTTGAAGCCATTAACAATTGTATTTTCCAGTAAAATTTCTACACAGTGCTCATTGCCATACGGGCCAGAATATGCAATCAAGTTTCGTCAAATTAAATGAAGGTTTTCATTCGGATTTTGCATTGAATAGTTATGTCATATAAGTTTTCGTGAATTGTAAACATGGAATTAATACGATTTTAGTTTGTAACGGAAATAAACTAGCATGTAGCAAGTAGGGTACTTGCCTAGAGACGTTTTGGCGATGCACGGCAGCGGCAACGGCATGAACGCGCGACGAACGGCGCGGTTTGGATTCACGGCCTCGGCTCGCGTTTCGGTTTTGTCGTTGGAGTTGTCCGGGGAACGACTCGTGGTCACTGGAGGCGGAGTATGGCGCTATGGATCTCTGTGAGTGCGCTGGGGTCGACGATGGTCGGCGGTGTCGCTCCGGCGATGTGCACAGTAGGGGTGTTTGGCTGTGGGTTTAGAGAGAGAGAGAGAGAGAGGTAGTGGGGCTCGGTTTGGAGGTGTTGGTGATACTGATGATGATGTTGAGGGCGAAGGGGATCGACGAGGGGTTTCAGGTGCAGTGGGGGCTCGCCGGCGTCGAGGTGTAGGGGTGGTCGAGATGGGTGTCGAGGGTCGGCGGTTGAAGAGAGTGGGTGTTGAGGTGAAGGTGAGGGCTTTAGGAGGAGGCTAGGGTTCTCGGTGATGAAGGAGGAGGTCGGTCGTCGTCGTCGGGGGTGAGCGGGTGGTGGGAGCTCGAGTTTGGTTTTCTGTAGATAGAGAGAGATGAGGAGGAGTTGGAGAGTGAGGGTGTGAGGGAGAGAGGAGGAAGCAGTTTGAGGAGGAGAGGTTGAGGAACTCAAGGGAGTCGTGGTCGAGGTCGCGGGGGCGTGGGGCAACGGCGCGGGCGACATGGGTGCGTGGGTCAGCGCTGAAAAAGAGCGGGAAAAAGTTTATGTTGGGGGAGAAGAAGTAAAGAAGTGGGTCAGATAGAGAGTTAGGCGGGCATGGGCTTTGGGAGCTTGGGCTGGAAAGCTGGGCCGGGAAATTAAAGGTTAATTAAATTTTATTTGGGTTGGGCTGAGAAAAAGGGGTTTTAGTATATATTTAGTTTTAATTAAAAGGGAAACGGGCTGGGCCAGGAGTTTTTTTTAGTTTAATTAATCTAATTTATTTTGGGCTGGGAATTTGGGTTAATATATATATATATATATATATATATATATATATATATATATATATATATATATAGTTTTAAATTTTGGGCTTTGATTTTAAAATAGGGAAATTATATTTTATTTTGTCTTGGCTTGGAGTTAAATAAGAATGTGAATGATTTTTGGGGAAAAAGAATAGGAAGTTGTGCCGAGTTTTAGGGTAAAATAAAAGGGAGAAAAATAAAAAATGGTTTTAGATAAATTAGGGTTATAAAGGGTTTAGGAAAGAAAATGTGAAGGGAAAAAGATTAGGAAAAGACTTTGAAGAATTGGGAAGGGAGTGGGCTGAGACATAAAGTAAAAGGGATTGGGATTTGGGTTTGGGGTTTAAAAGCAATAAAATAATTATAAATAAAAATAAATAAATTTTGTAAGTAATACTTTATGAAGAATATGGACATTGGTGTACAAAAAGAACTGGGTATTACATTTCTGGTGTGATTAATTGATGGGACTGCGTTGATTCTTATCAATGCAAGGATAAATCAAACATATTCTGATGTTGTTGGAACCACGATTTTTAAAACTGACATTACAGACGTTGGCTTTTACTTTACACAGTGGTATTCAGTTATGAATATCCAGCACCTCATTCGACGAGGCAAGGGCCGAGATCCCTTCATCGGGAGTGTCCCCTTAGGCAGATGTTTGCGTCAAGATAATAACTTCACTATAGTCGATTACTTTTTGCTTTACTTCGTGGTATTCAGTTTGGAATATCCTGCACCTCATTCTACGGGGAAAGAGCCGAGATCCCTTCACCGGGAGTGAGCTCTTTAGCAAAGGTTTTCGCCACTATATTTTTATAAAAACACTTGGATTTCTTCAACGATATCAAGTTCATTACGTTAAGGGTTTTTTGCCAAAAACCATTCGTAGCCCTTCGTCATTTCAGATTAGTATTGCTTAGTATTCGTGCTACGTTTGTCGTTGCTATTCGCCGAGGCGTAGTGTGCGGTAGCTCTGTAATGCTTTTCTGTCACATGGATATATGGATCGGTTAGGACAGTCATACGACTTTGTTGATTATTTGTCAAGATCGTGCGGGTGGGTTTAACGCAATCAAGATAATGACGAGTTGAACTTGACTAGGACCTTTTGATTTGTCGATTATTTTCAAGGTCACTTGGGTCATAGGGGTAAAAATCACATCGGGAGTTTCAAACATACAGGAAACTTGCCAGGCTTGCACATACCTTCTGGAGTGTGGTGAATTGAATGGCTTCCATCAAGTTATCATGCGATGATAGTTGGATCCCGATTCCCACTGATGAGTTGGTTTACTCCTCGGGTGATTCCGACTAATTCTTCTTTCAGGTTTGGAGGAGAATTTGAGGATACAGTGGGAGATATTCAGGTTAGAGTGCACACAGAGTGTTTCCTTTCTCTCTTTCTTTGACCGCGACCATGACCCGACCCTAGACTATAACTCAGTGACCAAGTTAACCGAACTTTCTTAAAATACTAGCTTTTGGATTGTCTGAGTTGCATACATCATTGCCACTCCTTCTTTTACCCTTTGAGTTTCTCCAGAACACCCCGTATTATTACGAACATCCACTTCCATTGGATAAATCTATCGTATGGTTATATACGAACTCGAAGGAACTTGTTCCAGATTCGAGAATGGATTCTGGTTCTGAAGAGATAGAATAAGACTATTCAGTTGTCTTTTCTTTTTACCTTCTCACATGTTGTGAGGGCTCCTAGGATTAGGAGAGGGTACACCTATTGCGCTTATTGGATAGTCTTCTTCCAAACCATAGGCAGGTGCCGAAAGGTAGGGAATGAAGAAAACCAATTAGCTTAAGTGTGGTGTACAGAAGGTAATAAGTAAAGATAGTTAAAGGAATTAGAAGGAGGACAAAGTAAATTGCGGCTGGTATCATTTGCGATCAAACTATATATTTCATCGCCACTCCTACTTTACCTTTGTATTTCTTCAGAACACCCCGTATCACTACGAACATCCACTTCCATTGGATAAATCCATCGTATAGTTATAAACGAACTCGAAGGAACCTTTTCGAGGATGGATTCTGGTTCAGGAGAAATAGGAATAAGGTTTATTCAGTTGTCTTTTATCATCACCTTTTCTCAGGTTGCAAGTACTTCTAGGATTAGGAGAGTACACCTATTATGCTTATTGGATAGTTTTCTTTCAAACCATAGGCTGGTGCCGAACGGTAGGGAAGGAAGAAAACCACTTAGCTTAACGATGGTGTACAGAAGGTAATGACTAAAGACAAATAAAGGAATTTGGAGAGATAGCAACGAAATATATGGTTACAGTCATGAATCTGGATAATGGAAGAGGCATTACTAGGAATACCCGGATACCCCTTCGAAACATTTTCATGTTTCAGTTTCACTGTGCCTTGTTAATAGAAAACTGATTTCCCAATTAGTCCCTTGCTCCAGGGTATGTATTTACCAAGTTTGATTCTCACATCTGTATGGTTTTACAGATGATGAGTGAGAGTAAGTTATTGGGAATTAGGTGATCATCCTCATTATATCGAAATTCGTTGTAATTGGTGATATTTGAGGAAATCGTCTGGGTACAGTTTTCAACCTACGACGCACAGGATTTGAGTTATTCAACTCAGCGGATTTACAAAAAGTATTGTATGTTGTCCAGTGTCCATTAGGATAGAGGGGTTGGTACTTGTACTATATTCTGTTTATTTGTGACTTCTCTAGTTTTAGACATGTGTTTTGTAGAGATACAAGGTCCAAGTTTGAGAAGTTATAGGTACAAGAATAAAGTAGAGAACTAGGTGTCGCAAGTATCGAGATTCTTCAAGGTGATCGAAAATGTAGATACTTATATGAGGTATTCAGTTGACAGTAATGGTTTTGAGAAACTTATTTCTCTTTCAGGTTACTCATAATTGGATGCACTCCTAAGTTTAGTAATGCTGATCGGCCTCTCTCCATTTAGTTGACATGCACTAGAGACAGCTGCAAGATTTGAATCTCGTTCCAATTAAATTAGTGCCTCTGTTTCTATATTGGATATATAACGATTTATATCTTAACGATGATAAGGTACGGGGAGTTGTCCGGTTTATGCTTAAAACCAGACTCTGGATAACTCAAGGCACGCTTATGTAATTGTAGTTTGTGGGTTGACCCGGGCTATGACGTGGGTTGATTTTCTACCATCTGGAAGATCAATAGTGATATTGTTCTTGACTCGCCACAGTTTTAGTAAAATGGATTTTTTTCAGAAAACAGTAGTGGGAGTATGGTAGAACTGGAAGTGATTCCAGAACCGCAAACGATTACTGAAAATTTAATAGAACCTAAAGATTCTATCAGGTTTGACATTCCATTAGCCACTCCACAGATATGGTGGGTAATCTCAGGCACCCAAGAGGTACTCCAGTAGCCTCAAGGACTGTGACATAGAGGTTCTTGTTTACCCAGACTTGACACTACTGCTGTCCCAGACTATGACACCTGGCAGGAGGATGAGTATAGTGTCGTTCTAAACTAGTTTTAGAAGTGTACGTGTATATGACTCTGCCAGAGTGTTGCCGTGGTCAGTGGGAGCAGCGGAAGCATAATGGACACATAGCTTGTGTCTATTTATAAACTAAAGCAGATATAGCGAAGATAGATCATTTATTTTTGATGTGACAGTCATAGTTTTTTGACTTTATCAGAATAGGGGATGGATCTGTTAAGAAGGTAGTAGGGTGTGATGCCCTGCTATTTGGATGACATACATAGAGTAGGAAGTGAAATTTCTATACTACGATCGGTTATACTGTGATTGTTATACAATGGTTTCTCCAAATAGGATATGGATATTATATCAGGCATTCTGGTTACTAGATCTATAGTTTTAGATCTAGATTTGGGTAGTTTCTCAATCTAGGTACTTAGACAGTATTCTAAAGATATTTAGAATGGACGACTCCTGGCATGGTGGTATACCTGCAGGTAATGGAGTCACCTTCTCTAAAGGTGTCTTACAGACTAAAGGGGAGAGGGGTGTGCATGATTAGCATATCATTTGCTTAGGCAATTGAGTCAATCATGAGATGTCAAGTACCGCACCAGATGTTGTTTTTGCGCTAGATACAATAAGTTGTGATATTAATCCAATCCTGGAGAAACGTTAGGAAGCAGTTTTAGAACATAAGTAAATGTTCTAGGGATTTGATAACGACAGCCTCCTTTGGGAGACGGTTATCATTCCAGGCTTCCAAGATGACTTGGATGACAGAGTGACTGTCAGAGTTATAGTTTTCCCTCTGACGAGGGGCAGTAGTTTAGACAGGTGGTCCAAGCTGATACTGTGGGAGGCATGGTGCAGGATGCTGATTAAATTCAGTTGATGATACAGTCTAAGAAGTTTGGATTTGGAGTTTATTTATGAACTAGGTCCCATCAGATATCCAGACTTATTCTAAAACAGGTATTGCTCAATTCGGGAGATGGCTTTCTCCGCGAACTTGAGATAAAGAGAGACATAGAAAGAAACATCAGGGCGGATCCACTCACTGAGGTTATTTCTTGAACGCAATAGTTTTACAAATGAGTTTTATGAAAACTGATTAGTAGAGAAGTTGGGTGTTCGGTATCATACGAGCTGTGAGTATGCGACATCGCAATAATTAGCCTTAAGTGTAAGTGGGAGATTGTTGGATATGGTGCCCTCAAAGTCAATTATTGAATCGCAGGCTTGTGATTGCAATGATTGAGGGAGGACCCATACCGATAAAACAGTCTTAATCAAGATGATAGTATGCTATCTGGTTTGTACATGTTGATAGAGCCCATAGGATTTTTGCTTGACTGCCAGCAGTATGATGGCGATCATATACATGAGAGCTGGGGTCTATAAGCACATCCTTAAATGGTCCCTAGTCGAGCGAGTTTCGAGACAGGACATCGATACTCCAGAGTAGACTAGTGTATACTGATCGAGACCCCGACGAGGGGCGGTGGCCAGGTCTCACAAGCCATTGGTGTTAGTTTGTTCACCTAAGATAGTATGCATGAGCTCATTGCGTTATGAGTACACTGGACGGACTCGCCGGGAACATGCTAGTTGGTATATACCTATTGTCAGATAGCAGTTCCCGGGTGACATGTGTACAGGTTAGTCTGTCGACCTGAGATCGTCATTTGTCTCGTGTGAGTTCCCACTGTGCTTTGATTACTACCCTACCACGGCTCAAAGGAGTCGTGCAAACAGGTTTTAGTTGGGTACAGTCCCGAGCCACATGGAGGCAGTAAGCGGATCGTCGGGAATTCGTCTCTCCCGGTATTGGGGGTTGATGTCGCACAGTGCACGGGTGACCATCACCAGAAATTCATGGTCAAGGTAATCGAGAATTACTGATTTGGATTAGTAGTTTCTCAAGTGGTGATGTGCTTCATACCGACACAAATTATCGCGTTATTAAGGGTCTGACTTTATCCACCCCCTAGACCCGATATGCAATACTCTTAGACGAACATACCAGACTGTATGGATATTGTCACTGTTAGGCTCAGTAGGGTTCCTGAATGAGTTCGCTCATCGGCTTTCCTTTCGTTCAATACCTCGACAGCCGTTACGCACAGCTAGTGCCACTGGCGTACTTGTGGTTAAATCCACAGCCAGCGTATTGATGAGTCATTAGAGTTCCCCACAGACAGTTTCCCAAGTTCGGGCGAAACGCTGTAGAGGCCGTATGGTTTTATAGCAGGGTTCGAACATACACGTGCACTTGTGCACGTGTCATGGTTCGGACAGATAATACTAGTTGGTTTTGGTTTAAGCCGGATCCTAATATTATATTGTGTTGGAATACTTTTATCTCGTTGCATTCATATTCGGTCGGAATACAAATGCGAGTATGTAAATACAGTTGTGGGGTAATCTTGTAATTTGTTATGGGATTATTTTTGAAGTTGCCATTTTTTCTTCACTTGATTAAATATTAGATTTAATGTTTAATTAAAAGTTGATGTTTGTGCATTCATTTTTTGGCCATATTATCTTTTCCTTGTCTTGGCCGAAATTAATGTGAGGGATGGGTCAATGGCAGCATGGGGAAATGGCTTGGAGTGGGTGAGCTTTGAATAAGCATGGGCTTGCTTGTAAGGTGGCTGCCAATTTTGATTGGAGAGGGGATATTTTATTTGTGTGGCTTGGGTTACACTCACCTCATGATTCTTATACTCACCCTCCCCATATTTTCCAGCAAGCTTTCTTAGAATTGTGGCCGGCCTCCATCGAAAGTGCGCACACAAAATCTTTTAGCTGATTTTGAAGTTCATGTTCTCATTTGATCATCATTTTGGCAACTTCAATTCACCTTCACCCAATTTATTGGGTGTCTTGAAATAAAATATTCTACACTCTCTCTACTTCATTCTTGGATATGTCGGCTAGCAAATTTCATGTCCGAGTTGCTTCGGTTTGAAGCGGGAGCCCGTATAAAGATTTCTCGATGTGGTGCCACTTCGACAAGCGAGACCGGAAGGCGAATTTCGTCGGGGCAGCCGCGACAAGCATGGGACGGAGATTGAAGATCGAAGGACACGGATTGATCGGTATAATTTCTGAACTCATTTTACAGACAGCTAGTTAACGGTTAATGGTTCGATCCGGGTAACGGTTGTGGTAGCGCCAGGTTATAAAGTTTTTGTTCCGCATTTGGCCTCGTATTGACGGCCGGGGCGCTGCCGTAACCCAACAGTTCTTAGGACGCTCATCACCCCTCTTTTTTCTATACGTTTCACATTCGAAACACTTTCCCGTTGAAATTTTTTTTCTAACGGGACGCTGCCACGTAAGAGGGCTGCTAGCTCACTTGACCTCCAGCTCTTTATCCGGATAGCAGGACCCCGTAAACACTGTGAGGCCCCCGATACTTCTAAAACATCTTAAAATACAACGCACGCACACTGCATATTGAGTTCGCATGGTCAGTTTGACTTGTCAATCGGAGATTCCCACGTTTTAAAGGCGAGGGATAATAAACAGCTTAATCCGCGGCTGTCGGAGATTCGAATCTCCATAATCAATAAACCCCAGCCTAACTTAGGAATGGGGAATCTGTACATGCTTGACCACCGCGCGTATTTATATCTCAATAGAGTGGCGAAAAACACTCTACAGTTGTCATTATTTTTTTTCCATATCGTTAATCCATAACTTTGTTGTACTGCAAAATTTTGTAAATGATGGTCAGGGGTCAATAATCCATAACTTTCTTTTGGATGATAAATAATATCCATTAGTCTCTATATCTTTAGAATACACGTAATTTTTTCCATATCATTTTGTTTTTCTTCGTTTATGTGACCTCTGACGAACCTCACTCTGAAGAAAAGAAAATTTAATAGCAATGCTCATTTGGTATACCATTTTGCCTAGCATCGAATGATGCATGATTATAGTCTTTTCTATTTTGGTAATAAAACATTTTACATCCATAAAATCAAGGGTTGATTACATATGGTAAAACACCCGGCCAAAAACGAGCAACACCATCAATCTAATTATTACACTAGCTAGCTACCGTTACCACATAAATGGAGAAAGCAAAGTTGACCAAATTGAGCTTTGACCTTTATAACCTAACGATTTTCTTGTGGCTTCCGGACAACAAGTACGGATTTCAATGTATTATATACCATGAAAATTTAAATGAACTGTGTGGATTATGCAAAAATTTAATGATTTTCTGAACTATCTCATTAGTCTAATCCAAGTACACAACACATCTACGCACATAGCACATGAGAGTCATGCATCCAAAGGACACAAATTTAAATGAAAGGGTTGAAATTGTGATCATTTTTCCAAAAAATATGTCATACCAACTGAGCTAAATTGATTTGTTCTAAAGGTCCATAAGATAATTTCTATATTAAATTTCTCATCAATGCTTAAGAGGAGCCTAAAATTGTAAGAAACTTAGCCCAAATGTTGTAATGCACACTGCCACAAATCAAAATAACTTCACCCAAATGTTTCAACTGTTCTTTATCATAAAATCATACATAAAGCCCTTTCTATCCTCACTCATCATTGCCCATTTATTACAAATTCCTGATCCGAAGGACACTCAACAGACAGCATTTCATTTAGCCGGTGCCGGTTCCGGTGCCGCAAACTTAGCTTTCATCATCCTAATAAACTCAACCATCCGGTCCGTGTCCGGCATCACCTCCTTCACCGCCCTGTCTTCGCAGAACCGTCCCGCCCATGCCGCCAGCAGCGGTGTCTCCTCTTCGTCCAACAGCTTCGCTCCCGACGTCTTCTCCACTGCTTTGAGAGACGCTAAGTAGCAGCCGAGGGCGATGTCGAGGTACCCGATGGCGTCCCCATTGAAAAAACCTTTTCCTTTGCTGCAGGTTTTGAAGGCGTCCTCGAGGAGCTGCAGGCCCGTCAGGACTTGGGATATGGCATCGGTTTTGGCGGCCTCTGATGGTGCCATTGCTATTCCTCTCAGTGCAGGGAACCACTGAAAGAAAAATTAAGAAAACCAAGCTGATTAAAATCCAGTGTTACATTTTTACTTATTTGCTTTTGAATATATACTAATCGATTAATGATTTTCTATCTGTGTCTCCTCTCCATTGAGATAATGTGCTCTGTTTTGTGCTTGGTGAAAATAATTTTCAATAAAATTTGATGGCATTTTATATAATTTTATATTCTAACACGAAACGGGAATGCCTTTGTTTATTAGACCAGAATTTGAAACTAGGCTTGTGATGGCGCTTTTGTTTTTTAGACAAAACTTCGATACTAGGTTTTTGCGTATCGGTAATCTAGTAAGCGAAATTGCTGAAAATTTCCAACGATTTTGACCATATAGCAAGATATCATATTTTGCCTAAAAAATCCCCATTTTGTGCCCTAACTTAACAGCACTTGGCCTCTTTTTTCATTTCTATCAAATTTCCTCAAAACTAATCTTGATTTTTCAACATTTTTTCCTACATAAATACGATAGCAAAAACAGAAAATAACCGGGACATTTTGGAAATAATACCATGTCATACTCATTCCCACCGCATCAAAACTCTCAAAATTGTGCTAAAATCAGTGTGTGTGTGTGTGTATATATATATATATAATCCAAAAAGGCAAAGGCTCACATACCTTGTCATCAACGTACACAGCCCAGAAACGAGCAACCGCACGGTCATACGGATCCTCCGGCATGAACGGCACACCTTTATCAGCCCACACCTCATCAATGTACTGCACGATGATCATCGACTCGCACACGGGCTTCCCGTTGTGAATCAGCACAGGTATCTTCTTATACACGGGGTTCGACTTCAACAGCAACTCGCTTTTCTCCCCGAATACTTCTTCAAAGAACTCATGCCTCACCTCCTTCAGGCTCAGCGCGATGCGTGCACGCACCACGAACGGGCTCGCCCACGCTCCTAGCAACTTCACATCTTCTGATGAATTAGCCATTGATATATCTTAGTTTTGTGCTGCAAAGATGATGAGGGGGTTTACAGGGGAGAGGTTTGAGTTTTGAGAGTCACTAATGTCCATTATATGTACAATTATATATAGAGGCTGTACAGTGATTTGATTTACAATAATATAACTAGAAACAAATTATTCATATAATTACAATCATTTGATTCATTGATATGATTCTATGTATCAAATTAATTGATACCATAAATAATAATAAGTCAATGGTGTAATTTATAGGAATACCATGAATATGGATTTCATATCAATTACTACCAAGAATTGTAACACCATTTATAGTAATTGATATGAATTGCTTGAATAGGAATTTCATATCAATTACTACCAAGAATAGCGACATCAATTATGCTATCACATTATTCTATCAGCCTCCCTCAAGCGAAGCTGGCCGAGCAGGTACGGTGAGCTTGATACTAAGTAAACGATGCTGCTGTCGAGGTAAGCCTTTAATGAAGATGTCAGCTAATTGCTCCGTAGTGTTCACATAGCGAACTGCCAAGGCCTTTCTGACAACTCGTTCTTGAAGGAAGTGATAATCTATTTCCATGTGTTTAGTGCGACCATGAAATACAGGATTTGCAGCCATATAATTGACACTTATATTATCGCACTAAATAGTAGGAGTGTGCCTAAGTCGGAGGCCAAGATCTTGAAGCAGTTGTTGTATCCATACCAGCTAGGCAGCAATATGGGCAAGAGAGCGATACTCTGATTCAGCATTGGAACGAGTCATATTAGATTGCTTCGTGGCACACCAAGATGCAAGATTATGCCCAATGAAAACGCAATAGCATGTATATGAGCGACGATCATTGGGGCAGCCAGCTCATTCAGCATCTGAGTAAGAGAAAAGAAAGAGAGGACATTTTCGCCGAAGAAAAATGCCGGACATGACTGTGCCTTTAAGATAACGTAAGATCCTCTTGATTGCTATCCAATGGGCAGTAGTTGGTGTGTGAAGAAATTAGCATGCTTGATTGACTGCAAAGGTAACGTATGGTCGTGTCATGGTGACATAGTGCAATGCACCAACAATGCTACAGTATAGGGTGGGATCAGGTAAAGGATCACCTGTTGATTTGTGATGAAAATGAACAAATTGAGTCCAAGCCTAAGGGTGGAGCCCAAGAACATGAGGAGCAGCAGCACATTCATCCGATCTTATCTCTAAGATTTGTAGGCCTACATGAATTAATGAACAGAGCCAACTTATATATTGGTGGCGGCCAAGGCTATTAAATTAATCCATCCAACAATTAAAGCAACAGAGCCTTCAATTAAAAGTGGTGGCCAAAGAAGAAAATCAACAGAGGGCTGCAATTATTTAATAATTCCATAAGAGCTTGGTCTGCGCCATTTAAATCCATTGGGGATTTAGGGGCAGCTGCGGCTTGAATATTGGCCGAGAGATAGAGTGCGGGTGAGGGGCAGGGGCAGAGGCAGAGGTAGAGGCAGAGAGATTTGCATAGAGAGATTTGAGGGAAACCTCTTAGAATTGTTCTTAGTGTAAAACTTGACTAAACATCAAATCTCTTAGAATTGTTCTTAGTGTAAAACTTGACTAAACATCTAGTAGATGTTTGCAGATTCAGCTCTGTCGGAGACTAATAGATACTCTCGATATGGGCAATGGCAAAAGGGCAAAAGGAAGACCGAAGAAAACATGGATGGAGATGATACGAAACGATATGGTTGCCAAAGGATTCAATGAAAGTATATTGTTCGATAAGAGTGAGTGGAGACGGAGGATTCATGTTCTGGACCCAGCGTGATTCTCATGTTGGTTCATGTAGCCTACCCCATATGCTAGGGATAAAAGGCTCAGTTGTTGTTGTTGTTGTTGTTGCTGCTGCTCTACCGGAGACTAGACATACGGTAGGTGAACCCCGTTCTATGACAGCCAACGTAAAACTTAAAACTTTGTCACATTCTATGACATGAACCATAATAAGAATATCGTTGGGGCGTCCCCTATATAGCGACGCGCTACATCGGATCTCGGGTGTAGTGTTAAGTATGCAAGGGTTTTTAGGTCGTCGTCCAGAAATGGCGCGCTATATCGGACCCTGGGTGTAGTGATAAATAAGCAAGGGTCGTCGTCCAGAAACGGCGCGCTATATCGGACCTTGGGTGTAGTGACAAACAAGTAAGGGTTTCATAGGATCCGTCTAACTTCCTGGAACATAGGTTCCCTTACGGGTAGACTAATAGAATTAGTGGAGGTGATGATTAGGAGGAGAGTTGGTATTATGTGTTTGTAAAAAACTAAGTGGGTAGGTGAAAAGAGTAGAGTCATAGAGCCTTAGAGTTATAAGTTTTGGTATATGGGTAGAGATAAAAATCGTAATGGATAGGCATAATCATAGATAGACGGTTGCTTGAGGATATAGTTGAGATTAGGAGAAAAAGTGATAGAATTTTACTGGTTAAGCTTATTCTAGGTGGAGAGATCCTTAATATTATTAGTGCTTATGCACCACAGACAGGTCTTGATGACGCTAGTAAGCGTCTATTCAGGGAGGATTTAGACGAGATGGTGCAAAGTAGATCTAGTGGAGAGAAGTTATTTATTGGTGGTGATCTTAATAGACATGTAGGTACTAGTCGTAGTGGGTTTGATACTATCCATAGAGGTTTTGGTTTTAGACAAAGGAATGAAGTAGGTGACTCGATTCTAGATTTTGCCTTATCTTATGACTTGATCTTAGCAAACACCTAGTTTAGGAAAAGATAGTCCCACCTTATCACTTTTAGGAGCGGATCAAGTGTTAGTCAAATAGACTTTTTTCTGACGAGAAGAATAGATAGAGGTTGTTGTATTGATTGTAAGGTAGTGCCAGGTTAGAGTGTAATCACTCAACATAGACTTTTAGTTCTATATTTTCGATTTAGAAGAGGACCTAGGAAAATTAGACGTAAGGTAGAGCCTAGAATTAAATGGTGGCGATTGAAAGAAGGTAACCAAAATGTTTTTATAGATCGTGTAGTCCAAGAAGCGGATTGGCAGTCGGAAAATGATTCAGACGGAATATGGAACAAAATGGCTAGTTGTATCAATAAGATAGCTAGCGATCTACTTGATGAGTCGAGAGATAGTGCTCTACCATCTAAGAACACCTCATGGTGGAATGAAGAAATAAAGGCTGCTATTAAAATTAAAAAGGATTCTTATAAAGATTTGAAGAAAAGTAGAGATGTGGAGAGATTTGAGAAGTATAAAATGGCTAAAAAGAAAGTTAAGAAAGCTATTCGGGAAGCTAAATTTAAGGTCTACAAGGTGGTGTACGAGAAATTAGACACTAAAGAGCTTGAAAATGATATATACCGGATTGCTCGGATGCGGGAAAGGAAGACTAGAGACTTATGTGCGGTGAAGTGTGTCAAAAATAAAAATCAGAAGGTTTTAGTTTGAGATGAGGATATCAAGAAAAGATGGAGAGATTATTTTGACAAATTGTTCAATGAGAGCTTTACTAAGAATTTGGATGAACTTGTCATTCAATCTTAAGATATAAACTATGATTTCATGCGTAAAATAAGACTACCTGAGGTTAAAGAAGTTTTGAACAAAATGAGTTTAAGAAAAGCGGTTGGTCCTGACGGGATTCCTATTGAGATTTGGAGATGCTTAGGAGAAATAGGCGTTAAATGGCTGACAGATGTGTTTAATAAGATTTGGCAGACAAAAAATATGCTAAATGAATAGAGGAAAAGTATCCGTGTACCTATCTACAAGAACAAGGGTGACATTCAAAATTGCTCAAACTACCGTGGAATAAAACTTATGTGTCACACCATGAAACTTTGGGAGAGAGTGATTGAACACAGGCTAAGGAAGGATATTAAGATAATAGAGAACCAGTTTGGGTTCATACCTGGACGATCGATGACAGAGGCTATTCATTTGCTTCGTCAACTTATCGAGCGTTTTCGAGAGAGGAGAAGAGATTTGCATATGATATTTATTGATTTAGAAAAAGCGTACGACAAGGTACCTAGAAAGGTATTATGGGGGACAATGATGAAGAAAGGGGTCCCCGTCAAGTATATTGACATAATCAAGGATATGTACGATGGAGTAGTGGCAAATGTCAGAACTTGCGGCGGCTTAACGAGTGATTTTCCGATTACAATTAGTTTACATCAAGGATCTGCATTAAGCCCATTCTTGTTTACCATCGCGATGGATGAGCTTACTAGAACTATCCAAGATGAGGTACCTTGGTGTATGCTATTAGCTGATGATATTGTTCTAGTAAATGAGATGAAAGCAGTGGTTAATGCCAAATTGGAATTATGGAGGCAAACATTGGAATCTCGGGGATTCAGATTGAGCAGGTCCAAGACAACATATATGCATTGCAAATTTAGTAACCAGAGAAGTCAAAACCATATTGGTATAACATTGGAAGGGCAAGAGATATCACTGAGCGACCAGTTTAGATATCTAGATTCCATCATCCAAAAGAATGGGGAGATCGATAGTGATGTTAATCAAAGAATACTTAGCAAAACAGGCATTAGGAGACCATGGGTTGGATTTAGTGTAATTGGAGGAAAGTACTTTCAGTTTAGTTTCTTAGTTGCGAAATCCTAGGGTAAAGATTCACACACACATGCACACGTTGTTGATTTATGTATGTATGTATGTATGTATGTGTGTATATATATATATATGCGTTTATATATATATATATATATATATATATATATATATACGTATACACGGATGATGAGCCCAGTGTATGATACTTGGAGATGAGCCGATATGATTGGGCATGATGCCGTGAGATCGTGATATGTGATTGGGTCGTGATATGATATACGACATGATATTATAGCGGATCGTTGGGCAATGTGTTTTCATACACACGAGAATATATGTTTGATGATTTGGGAATGTACTAGGTTTTTGAATGGTACCCCTAATTCATGATTTACGATAATGATACTATATGAAATTTGAGGTACATATGATATTTGACCCGTACCCCGATTTTGGGATGTCGTACGATGGATTTTACCGTACGAGATATAGATATGAGGATTGATCCGCACTCTTGACTCGAGGATGTCGTACCAGGTATTTTACCGTATGTGACGCTATTGAGACGGGATTGCCGACTACTAGATGTATCGACTCGGACTGTAGGTGGATTTCCTTACCCTTTCGACTGGGCTCGAGTCATACTTATTTTCAAAACTAAGGAATCGTGAGTATTTTTAAAGACAGGCCGATGTATACTACGGATTTTTCAAAAGACGTATCTTTTCTCAAGGACCCCGTAGCCCTTATTTTTTCTAAAACCATAATTCGTGCTATTTCAAACACCAAAAACTGTATGACTCGTATATGGATAGATATATTCTTCAATGTTGCGTTTACTACATCATTTTCCGTATATTCACGTTGTTTTCATCGCATTGCAATGCTTATACTCATGCTTTCTTTAATTATTATGAAACCCTGTTGTCAGGACACCAGCACCATTACCGATAATGTGTATGCTCCACGTACACTTGCTTGCCGACTCACACACATCATCATTGGTAATTTCCATATCACATACACATTAGAAAACATTACTTTGTAAGTATAAATTGCTAGCTGGTAGTTGCAACAATGTCCTAGTACGATTGCTTTCATATGCTAGTTTAGTTATTGCATTCCTTACTGAGATACCCGGTGCATTCATATATTCACTCGGTTATGTACCGTACTGGGGCTTTATGCCGATATTCACTATTCACTGACCCATGATTTTGAGATTTCGGATCTTTCATGAGATTTCTGGATTTGGGAAACCGCATGTGAATGTTTATAAACTTATGATTATTTTAAAAGAGAAAGATACGGTTTTCCTTGATATGATGAGTAGTGTCCACCATGATATTTTCTCGGTTGGTTTTCGAGACCCGATTCGAGAAGGAGGATGAACCATCTGCGGGTACATAGTGGACCCGGTGAGGTACCCCAGGGCGAGAGTGGTTTTGTGGGGATGAAGATGAGCCTGGCAGGGGAGCACTACCTACCGGTGATTGTATGGAAATTAGACGGATATCCGGAGGATACCGTTCGGAGTTATGAGAGATATGGATATATGGGCCAATCCGGACTAACGGAGCCCATGGGCCGATCCGAACTGACGGGGCCTGAGATTTGAGTATTATATGTTGCTGTCAGACACGGATTTCGAGATGTTTTGAGTGCCGATGCTAAGCTCTCGGGTTTTATCATGATTTGTGCGTCGTTGCTGGACACACGTTGGATGGTGCATTAGTACATGTCACGTATCGATATACTATTACTCTTGATCATGATTTGTGTGTCGTTGCTGGACACACGTTGGATGGTGCATTTTTACATGTCACACATCGATATATTATTATACCTGACATAGACACGAGTACTTTTATATCACACTTATGATATACTGTTACTCTTGTTGTAGTATTGTGTATTTTAGTGTATGACCTAGGATAGAGTCATACATGCGATTTATTCTCGGTGATGTTTTCTACTCACGAGTTGGAAACTCACCCCCGTTGTGCCACAGTTTTTTACAGGTTTCGTACATGTTTCATTGCGGCTTACTGGCATATTGCTTCCTTCCGGGTAATTGCTTTGATAGGTGGGTTCACTTGCATCATGACTACCGTTGTACACTTATTTATTTCAGTTGTGTCTAATAAACTCCATCAATCAGACTTATATTATTTAATAGACTTAGAAGACCAGTGTATATTCTTTCTACCTTAGAGTCGTGCACTTGTATTATTATATTAGGTCTTCTTTGGTTTTCTTGAGGATGTTGGATTCCTTTCTGTGTTTTGATTCTTACTCTTCGGCGTTGTATATTATATTGCTTGCGTGGTTATTTCCACCATTTGGTGAAGAGCTAGCTCCCGCTTAGGGATTCTTTTATTCATTACTTATGTATATGCATATTTGTACCCGTTTGGGGCCAGTATTTACGAAGGAGACTCTGCCGAAATTTTCAGGAAAATATGATGTTGCTTTTAAATATTTAATGCCACTTATTTTGTTAAACTACTTGCTTTAAAACAAGTTTTCCTTCACTCTTTTCTTTAAAAATAGTTTAGATTTCTGGGTTTTGGCTTACTTAGATTACGTCACGCCTCTAGACGTTTCGTAATTTAAGTGCCAGTCACGTTCTGTACTTTCGGGTCATGACATAACCAATCTGATCTTGTAAGAGCATACGTTGAGTGTTTTCTTCTCTCTTTCCTGGTAGAGACCATGTCATGCTTTAATCAAGATAATAATATGGATGCATTGACCGAACCTGCTTATTATACTGTGCTGGGGAACATTGGTTCCGCTCTATCTTATAATTGTTATAAGTCCGAGCAGGAAATAGGGGAATATCCAGATTCCCATGCCACCTAATCGAAGAAAGTGCATGTTGATGCATCTTCTTCGGGTGTGTTCATTACCGAGAGCTGTTTTTCAGTATCCTCTAGGTCCTGAGTATGCGATACCGGATCCGGATCCCGCATATGTAATATGTTACATGAGCTACAGATAGGTAGAGAACTGGGAATGTGTGATATGTCTCTAAGTGTAGAGAATGGTGCAAGTGTTGCAACCAAATCAGTTGGCAAATATCACTTTGTATAATACATTGATTCTGAACGAATATTATTACATACCGAACCTGATATACAACATTACATCGGTTTCTTTAATGAGTTAAAGAAGGATATAATTCTGTATTGGAGGATAATGTTGTGAACATTTTCCTAAATCAAGAGTTGATTAGATCAGACACGTTATGTAATAGTATATATATTCTAAATCAAACAACAGTTCAAACTATTTAGAACACACACAAGAGGAGTAATTCAGAAATGAACGAATCCTACTTGTGGGATTGTAGACTAGGTAATATCAATGCGACACGACTAACTAAGTTACATAAGGATGAATATGAGAATCTGTTCAAATTTTCATCTTATGATACTTTCCAGTCTTGTATTAAAGATAAAATGACCAATACTCCGTTTACTCGAAACAGAGAAAGAGTTACTGAACTCTTGGAACGGATACATGATGATGTATATGCTCCTATGTCTACAAATGTCAAGGTTGGTTCTTCATACTTCATTATATTCACTGATCTTCTTTCAGGATTCGGACATATGTTCCTGTTGAAACACAAGTCTAAAACTTTTGAGAAATTCAAGGAATATAAGCTTGAAGTTAAGAACCAGATGAGTAGAAGTATTAAAGTTCTACAATGTGATCGAGGAGGAGAATAATTGGGCATGGAGTTCCTGGATTTTCTAAACAGAGAATAGGATTCTCTCTCAGCTTACTCCTTCGTATACACCACAGCACCACGGTGTATCGGGGTGGAGGTTTCGCATCCTATGAGATATGGCGCGCTCTATGATGAGTACTGCTGAGTTACCTGTTTTCTTTTGGGAGTTATGCACTTGAGAAGCTGCATACCTATTGAATAAGGTTCCATCCAAATCAGTGCCTACCACTCCATATGAGATATGGAATGGGAAGAGACCATGTTTTAAATGAGTTAAGATATGGGTTTGCCCGGCCTATGTTGAAAAACAAAATCCGGACAAGCTCGAGGCAAAGTCAGTTATGTATAAGTTTGTTAGGATATCCCAAATATTTGTGAGGGAATATCTTCTACCACTCTGAGGAGTAAAAGGTGTTTTGTTTCTCAGCATGCCACCTTTTTAGAAAAGGAATTTCTTGTGAAGAAATTTGTGGTCATGAGGTAGAACTGGAAGGAGTTCCAGCTAAACAAACTAACAGCTGATGATTTGGTGAAACCAAAGGATTCGATAGTCTCCAACGAACCTCAGCCTCTCCGCTAATCTGGTAGGGTTCCTCATTCACTTGAGAGATACTACGGTCTTCTCGGTGATAGTGGGAGCGAGGATTGCATCATGGTAGATGATGGCCCAACTAGGTTCTAGCAGGCCATCACGAGTGGGGAGTCTGAGAAAAGGCTGGATTCTATACGATCAAAGATGGAATCCATGTACACCAACAAAATATGACTTTGCATGTTGCACCTGAAGGGCTAAAACCAATTTGGAGCAAGTAGATCTTGAGAAGATTCTTGGTGTAGATGGAAAATTTGAGACTTTCAAAGCTATGCTTAAGTCCATCAGGATTAAAGCAAGCATCGCGGAGTGGGAACATCTGTTTTGATGTGACAGTCTAAGAGTTTGACTTCATCAAAATAGTAGATGAACCTTGTATATAGAAGAAGGTTGTAGAGAGTGAGGTTGTCTTACATGTATTGTACATAGATGATATACTCTTGATAGGAAATTGTTTCCTATGCTACACTCGGTCAAGCTCCTCTTATCACATGGATTCTCCATGGAAGATCTGGATGATACCTACTACATCTTATGGATTATGATCTATATTGATAGATTTAAGTGGATGTTGGGATTTTCCTAAATCTAGGTACATTAACACCATACTAAAGTAGTTTAGTATGGAGGATTCTAAGCGTGGTGGTTCGTCCACTTACTCAGGAATCACTCTCTCCAAAGAGATGTCTTCCAAGACTGATTTGGAGAGAGCTCGCGTGCAAGGGATACCCTATGCTTCGGCAGTAGGCTCTATAAGAGTATGCGATGTTATGTACCAGACCAGATGTAGATAACTCACTAGGTGTAGTGACCAGGAATCAATCGGATCTTAGGAGAATCACTGAAAGCTATGGAGGACATTCTTAAGTACTTAAGAAGCACTAAATGAATGTTCTTGGTTCGAGCTTTCAGAGTGATAAGGTCGACTGAAAGTCAGTCAAAGGCATTGTCTTTACCCTCATTGGAAGGACGGTATGTTGGAAGAGTTCCAAGCTATATACCTAGATATACTAGACGATAAAGGCTGAATACATTGCTACCAACGATGCTGCCAAAGTGGATGTCTGGGCATTTCTTGTTCATGAGATGAACAATGTTCCTACCATTGAGCATCCAATAACTGTTATTGTGACAACATTGGAGTTGTAGCTGTTGGAGATAGTGCCCTCAGAGTCAATTATTGGATCACAGGCACGTGATTGCAATGATTGAGGGAGGACCTATCCCGGTAAGACAGTCTTACTCGAGATGATAGTATGCTATCTGGTTTATCTTTATCATCGTGTACTGCTTTAGGTGACCTGACATGTCTCTATTACACGTTGATAGAGCCCCTAGGATTCTTGCTTCACTGCCAGCAGTTTGATGGCGATCATATACGTGGGAGCTGGTAGTCTATAAGCACATCCTTAAAAGGTCCCTAGTCGTAGGAGTTTCGAGACAGGGCATCGATACTCCATTAGTAGACTAGTGTATACAGTCGAGACCCCGACGAGGGGCGGTGGCCGGTCTCACAAGCCACTGGTGTCAGTTGGTTCACCTAAGATGTATACAGGTGCTCATTGGGTTATGAGTACACCGGACAGGACTCGCCGGGAACCTGCTAGTTGGGCTTATACCTGACGTCAGATAGCAGTTCCCTGGTGACAAGTGTACAGGTTAGTTCATCGACCTGAGGATCGTCATTTGTCTCGTGTGAGTTCCCACTGTGCTTTGATTACTACCCTACCACGACTCAAAGGAGTCGTGCAAACAGGTTTTAGTTGGGTACAGTCCCGAGCCACATGGAAGCAGTGAGCGGATCTTCAGGGGTTCGTCTCTCCCGGTATTGGGGGTGAGGTCGCGCTGTGTCTAGGAGAGCCATTACGCAAAGCCCTCGGCCGAGGCAGGAGATTTACTGGTAGGTATTCCAGTAGTATCTCAGGGCGTTCTGGGCTACACTCCGACACGACTTGTACCGCTTTTGGGGGTCTGACTTTTACCAACCCCCTAGGCCCGACATGCGATGCTCATAGACGAACGGACCGGACTATACGGATATTGTCACTGACAGGCTCAGTAGGGTGTCGGGATGAGTTCGCTCATCGACGTCCCTTTTGGTCAATAGCTGGTGGCCCGTTACGTATTGGCTTATACCTCTGACGTGCTAGTGGTTAAATCCACAGCCATTGTATTGACGAGTCTTTAGAGTCCACCACACTTTCAGTTACTCAGCTTTCGGGCGAAACGCTGTAGAGGCCGTATGGAGATATGGCAGGGTCCGATCAGATACGTGCGGTATTGCACGGATCAGGATCGGACAGTTTTGTACTAGTGGCCGTATAGTTATATGGCAGGGTTTGATCTGATACGTGCGGTATTGCACGCATCAGGATCGAACGGATTTTACTAGCCGGCTTTGGCTTAAGCCGGTCCTAGTCTAGTACAGTGTAGATTTTGTCTCATTGCATTTGTATCCGGTCGGAATACAGATGCGGGTGTGTATGCACAGTATCGGGGTTTTCCTGTAATTTATTACGGGACCAGTTTTCTGGAGTTGCCAGTTTGTATTCCGATCCGGCCGGTTTTTCTTTGTTCTTTCCCGGCCGGACTTTTCTGATGGAGGGGGTAATTTGCAGTTTTGCAAATTACATTTGGTGGAGGTTTTATTTGTAAGATGATTTCTTATGAAAGCATCTTTTGATACCTTTCTTATCATTTGCTTTTTGTTGATGAGAAAGGATTTGATTCTTGATTAGAAGTGATGTGAGATTGTTATCATGATGTTTAGGATATAGTCACCATTTGCTTTACCCTACACTCACCTCCCTTCATGCTTCATATTACCTCCTCCACCATTCTCTTTTGAAGATAAGTTTTTTCATGAGAGGAAAAAGAAAGAGAGAAGAAGAAGAAGAGAGCTTCATCTTGAGAGTTTCATTTATGATCTCATTTTCTTGCTAGAAAAATGCAAGCACCATTTTTCTATTCTTGATTCCTCCATCACCATGACAACAAACCCCAAATGAGACTAGCATGATCTACTACATATTCTACAGCATATCTTGAGCATGTCGAGTTGCCGGCTTCATGCCCGAGTTGCCTCGGTATTGAGGCGGGAGCCCGTAAAAGACGCAGGCGATGTGGTGCCCTTTCCGGCGAGGAGGCGACGATATGGAGACTACACTTTCCGCGGGAGATCGGGACGATGACGAGAAGACCGGAGGACTCGGATCACTCGGTATACTTCTCACCCTATCTCTTGATTGCTAGCATTCGGTTAATGGTTACGATCCGGGTTTTCTTTGTCCGCGGTAGCGCCGGTTTCCGAGTAAGGAAAAATTTTGATTCCGCAATTTGGCCTCGAGTAAGACGGCCGGGGCGCTGCCGTGGCGCAACATGGTATCAGAGCCACGCCATTAACCTTACCTAGCTTCGTTTGATGTGTTTGCGTCTCCGATCGACCGAAATTTCCAAAAACCGTATTTTTCTAGCACATCAGTTTCTGTCGAAATTTTTTGGTGTCTAAAAATTTTTCAGGTGGTCTCAGAATGATGTGCAGGGAGTTCTAAGAACACTGACAAAATTTGGTGACACGATTCCTCCGTACGACCGCGGAAGGGCGGCCAAAACACCCTTTTGGCCGCGCTTCCGCCGCAGGAGTGTGGGGTCGTGTGATTATTTTTTTGCAGTGGGCTTATGGGCTGCAATTAGGGGTTTTGGAATATTAAAATTGGGCCCAAGTTTTCTGTGAGTGCTACAGTTTTGTTTGGGGGCCCACTTGTTAATTTTTGCTCAATCGGAAAATTTTAAACACATTTTTCACAGTATTTACATTATATCTGCGACCGTGAATGTCACTTGATCGGTAAATCCGGTCTAACTGCTATAGCCCGGTTAGACGGATTTGCGAACGTGACTTTCACGTTGATGTTCTATGTTTATGCTGTGATGTTGCGGATCGGTCGTGGGGGATAGCCTGGTTGCAATGCTAGTGCAGTTTTGGTGTAATATGTACATTTGATATTGCGGGGCGAGCGTCCGACATGTGGACTGCCGTCACTGCCTGTTTGTATTATTCTTTTGGGGCACGACCTGGTTGCGGTCGATGTACCCGGTGTATGTATATTTTACTTTCTGTACTAGGATTGCCCCGCGGTGGGGTGCACGGATAGCCGGGTTCTGGAGGGCAACAAGCCCGCATCTCATGGCATTGGGACGGAAGGGGCTTCACTCCAGGATTGGCGGGCTATTCGCCGCACTCGTAGGGGGTACAGGTTGACCCAGGAGGGGTTCCCAAGTTACCGGATTCCGTGAAGTGCTGGGTGGTCCATTCACGGTGCTGAAGGGGGCTGCCTCGCTTCAGGTTTTGGCGGGTGACTTGCCGCGCCCGTAGGGGTCTAGGATTTCATTGCACAGGCTATCCACACGACCAGGTGAACGTCGGGTTTCAGCAGCGGCTCTGTGAAACCCGGGGCTTCCAGATATCTGTATTGTTCTGTGATGCTGTACATTTCTGTGATGTTGCATTTTATTCACGCCCTGAGCGAAATACTATATATTGGTATATATATTAGTAGATGTTGTATATGTTTTGCATCCGCGCTAGTCCAGTCCCCGCTCTGTCGTTAGTTAAGTAACCTAACGGGTGATGACGGGACCCAGTGGCGAATGCGGATGGCATATACGTACGTCAGTATATTTTCGTTCTTTCTGGTGTGATTATCTGATGGGACTGCATTGATTCGGATCAATGCAAGATTAACAAACCTATTCTGATGTTGTTGGAACACTTTTCAAAAGGCTGTTATTGCAAGGACGTTGACTTTTGTTTTGCATCGTGGTATTCATTTGGAATATCCTGCTCCTCAGTCGACGAGGCAAGGGCCGAGATCCCTTCACCGGGAGTGACCCCTTGGACAGAAGTTTGCGTCAGGGCATTAACTTCACTATAGCCGATTACTTTTGCTTTGCATCGTGGTATTCAGTTGGAATATCCTGCACCTCATTCTACGGGGAAAGAGCCGAGATCCCTTCACCGGGAGTGACCTCTTTAGTAAAGGTTTTCGTCACTATATTTTCTAAAAGGTTATCCAGTTCCTTCAACGATATCAAGTTCATTACGTTAAAGGTTTTTCGCCAAAAACCAGTCGTAGCCCTCCGTCATTTCAGATTAGTATTACTTAGTATTCGTGCTGCGTTTGTCGTGCATTGCCGTGGCGTAGTGTTCGGTAGCTATGTAATGTTTTTCTGTCACATGGATAAGTGGATTGGTTAGGACAGTCGTGCGGTCTTGTTGGCATTGTCAAGGACTCGTACGGGTGGGTTTAATGCAATCAAGATAATGACGGGTAGAACTTGACTAGGACTCTTTGATTTGTTGGCATTGTCAAGGTCACTTGGGTCCTAGGGGTAAAAACATCACATCGGGAGTTTCAAAAGAACTGAAACTTGCCAGATATGCGCATACCTTCTGGAGTGTGGTGACTTGAGTGGATTCCGTCAAGTTATCATGCGATGATAGTTGGATCCCGATTCCCACTGATGAGTTGGTTTACTCCTCGGGTGATCCCGACTAGTTCTTATTTCAGGTTTGGAGGAGAATTTGACGGTACAGTGGGAGGTTTCCTGATTAGATAAAGTGATAACCATTCTGATCTAGGTTAGAGTGCACGCTGAGTGTTTCTTTTCTCTCTCTCTTTGGCAGCGACCATTGACCCGACCCTGGACTTTGACTCAGTGACCAAGTTGACCGAACCTTCTTAACACTGGCTTTTGGATTGTCAGAGTTGCAAACCTCATTGCCACTCCTACTTTTACCCTTTTCTCCAGGACACCCCGTATTGCTACGAACGTCCACTTCCATTGGACAAAACCATCGTATGGTTAGATACGAACTCGAAGGATTTCGAGGATGGTTTCTGGTTCTGGAGAAAACGGATAGGATTATTCAGTTGTCTTTTCTTTTCACCTTCTCTCAGGTTGCGAGTACTCCTTGGTTTAGGAGTAGTACACCTATTACGCAAATTGGATAGTCTTCTTCCAAACCATAGGCTGGTGCCGACCGGTAGGGAATGAAGAAAACCAGTTAGCCTAAAACGGTGTACAGAAGGTATTAAGTTAAGACAAAGCAAGGGATTAGTAGGAGGGCAAAGTAAATTGCGACTGATATTCACGACCAAACCAAGTATTTCTTCGCCAATCCTAAATCACCTTTGTATTTCTCCAGGACACTCCGTATCACTACGAAGATCCACAGTTTATTGGATACTCCATCGTATGGTTATATACGAACTCGAAAGGAACTTGTTCCAGTTCGGGGATGGATTCTGGTTCAGGAGAAATAGGAATAAGGATTTATTCGGTTGTCTTTTATCTTCACCTTCTCTAGCTTTGCGAGTGCTCCTAGGATTAGGACAGTACACCCTTTATGCTTTTTGGATAGTCTTCTTCCAAACCATAGGCTGGTGCCGAACGGTAGGGAAGGAAGAAAACCATTTGGCCTAAAGGGGTGTACAGAAGGTAATGACTAAAGACATATGAAGGGATTTGGAGAGGTGGCAAAGAATTATACGGTTACAGTTGTGAATCTGGATAATGGAAGAGGCATTACTAGGAATACCAGGATACCCCGACGAAACATTTCAATGTTTCAGTTTCACTGTGTACTGTTAATGGAAAACTGATTTCCCAGTTAGACACTTGCTCCAGGGTATGTATTTACCAGGTATGATTCTCACATCTGTATGGTTTTACAGATGATGAGTGGGAGTAAGTTATTAGGAATTGGATGATCATCCTCACTATATCGGGATTCTTTGTAATCGGTGATATTTAAGGAAGTCACCTGGGTTGTTTGCCGGACGGCAATTTTTTTGGTTTTGAATATCCGCGGTTATGCACCAATTTCAAATTGATATATCTGTACGTCTATTTTCATAGAGTGAGATATACCTTTTGATATTATGTCGATGACATTTACCTATATCAGTGGATGGTTAGGTAAGGAGCATTAAACAGCGGTGTAATTCTTCTTAACCATAAGTACAGTTTTCAACCTGCGACGCACAGTGAAAGAGTTGTTAGACTCAGCGGACTTATACAGAGTATTGTATGTTGTCCAGTGTCCATTAGGACAGAGGGGTTGGTCCTCATACTATATTCTGTTTACTTTTAACTTCTCTAGTTCTTAGACATGTGTTTCGTTTAAACACAGGGTCTAATTTTTGAGGAGTTATAGGTATTTGAATACAGTAGAGTACCAGGTGTAGCAAGTATCGGGATTCTTCAAAGTAATCGAAGATGTAGATACTTGTGTATGGTATTCAGTTGATAGTAATGATAAAGAGAACTTGCTTCTCTTTCAGGTTACTCATAATTGGAAGCATTCCTAAGTTGAGTAACGCTGATCGGCCTCTCTCCATTTAGTTGACATGCACTGGAGACAGCTGCATGGTTTGAATCTGGTTCAATTAAATCAGTGCCTCTGGTTCTATATTGAATATAGAACAGTTCATATCTTAACGATGTTAAGGTACGGGGAGTTGTCCGGCTTATGCTTAAAACCAGACTCCGGATAACTCAAGGCACGTTTCTGTAATGGCTGTTTGTGGGTTGACCCAGGCTATGACGAGGGTTGACTTTCTACCATCTGGCAGATCAATAGAAATATTGTTCTAGACTCGCCACAGTTTTATTAAAAATGGATTTTTTCAAAAACAGCAGTGGGAGTATGGTAGAACTGGAAGTAATTCCAGAACCACAAATGATTACTGAAGATTTAATAAGGAACCTAAAGATTCAATCTGATTTGACATTCCATTGGCCACTCCGCAGATACGGTGGGTAACTTCAGGCACCCGAGAGGTACTCCGGTAGCTTCAAGGACGGTGACAGGGAAGTTCTTGTTTACCCACACTTGCCATTGTTGTTGTTCCAGGCTGCGAGACCCGATGGGAGGATGAGTATAGCGTCGTTCTAAACTAGCTTTAGAAGTGCACGTCTATATGACTCTGCCAGAGGGTTGTCGTAGTCAGTGGGAACAGCGGAAGCATTGGTGGACATCAGGCTTATGTCTATTTTTAGACTAAAGCAGATGTAGCGGAGATAGATCATCTATTTCTGATGTGACAGTCATAGGTTTGACGTCATCAGAATAGGGGATGGATCTGTTGAGATGGTAGTAGGAAGTGATATTCCTATACTTCGATCGGTTATACTTTGGTCGTCACACAGTGGTTTCTCCACAAAGGACTTGGACATTATATCAGACATACTGGTTACTAGATCTATGGTTTTAGATCTAGATTTGGGTAGTTTCCCAATCTGGGTACCTTGACAGCATTCTATGAGTATTTAGAATGGACGACTCCAGGCACGGTAGTATACCTGCAGTTGATGGTGTCACCCTCTCTAAAGGTGTCTTATAGACTAAAGGGGAGAGGAATACTCATGATTGGCAGATCACTTGCTTAGGCAATTGAGTCAATCATGAGATGTCAAGTACCACACCAGATGTTGTTCTTGCACTAGATGCAATAAGTTGACATTGATCCAATCCTGGAGAAACGGTCGGAAGCAGTTTTAGAACATAAGTTGATGTTCTAAGGATATGATAACGGCAGCCTCCTTTAGAAGACGGTCATCATTCCAGGCTTCCAAGGTGACATGGACGACAAGGAGGTTGTCAGAGTTATAGTTTTCCTTCCGACGAGGGGCAGTATTTTGGACAGGTGGTCCAAGGCAATACTGAGGGAGGCTTGGCGCAGGATACTGATTAAGTTCGGTTGACGATACAGTCTAAGAAGTTTGGATTTGAAGTTCATTTATGAGCTAGGTCCCATCAGACATCCAGACGTTCTAAGACAAGTATTGCTCATTGCGGGAGATGGCTTTCTCCGCGAACTTGAGATATAGAGAGACATAGAAAGAAACATCACAGCGGATCCACTCACTGAGGCTATTCCTCGAACGCAATAGTTTCACAAACGAGCTTTGTGCGACTGACTAGTAGAGGAGTTGGGTGTTCGGTATCACACGGGCTGTGAGTATGCGACATCGCAATAATTAGCCTTGAGTGCAAGTGGGAGATTGTTGGAGATAGTGCCCTCAGAGTCAATTATTGGATCACAGGCACGTGATTGCAATGATTGAGGGAGGACCTATCCCGGTAAGACAGTCTTACTCGAGATGATAGTATGCTATCTGGTTTATCTTTATCATCGTGTACTGCTTTAGGTGACCTGACATGTCGCTATTACACGTTGATAGAGCCCCTAGGATTCTTGCTTCACTGCCAGCAGTATGATGGCGATCATATACGTGGGAGCTGGTAGTCTATAAGCACATCCTTAAAAGGTCCCTAGTCGTAGGAGTTTCGAGACAGGGCATCGATACTCCATTAGTAGACTAGTGTATACAATCGAGACCCCGACGAGGGGCGGTGGCCGGTCTCACAAGCCACTGGTGTCAGTTGGTTCACCTAAGATGTATACAGGTGCTCATTGGGTTATGAGTACACCGGACAGGACTCGCCGGGAACCTGCTAGTTGGGCTTATACCTGACGTCAGATAGCAGTTCCCTGGTGACAAGTGTACAGGTTAGTTCATCGACCTGAGGATCGTCATTTGTCTCGTGTGAGTTCCCACTGTGCTTTGATTACTACCCTACCATGGCTCAAAGGAGTCGTGCAAACAGGTTTTAGTTGGGTACAGTCCCGAGCCACATGGAGGCAGTGAGCGGATCTTCAGGGGTTCGTCTCTCCCGGTATTGGGGGTGAGGTCGCGCTGTGTCTAGGAGAGCCATTACGCAAAGCCCTCGGCCGAGGCAGGAGATTTACTGGTAGGTATTCCAGTAGTATCTCAGGGCGTTCTGGGCTACACTCCGACATGACTTGTACCGCTTTTGGGGGTCTGACTTTTACCAACCCCCTAGGCCCGACATGCGATGCTCATAGACGAACGGACCGGACTGTACGGATATTGTCACTGACAGGCTCAGTAGGGTGTCGGGATGAGTTCGCTCATCGACGTCCCTTTTGGTCAATAGCTGGTGGCCCGTTACGTATTGGCTTATACCTCTGACGTGCTAGTGGTTAAATCCACAGCCATTGTATTGACGAGTCTTTAGAGTCCACCACACTTTCAGTTACTCAGCTTTCGGGCGAAACGCTGTAGAGGCCGTATGGAGATATGGCAGGGTCCGATCAGATACGTGCGGTATTGCACGGATCAGGATCGGACAGTTTTGTACTAGTGGCCGTATAGTTATATGGCAGGGTTTGATCTGATACGTGCGGTATTGCACGCATCAGGATCGAACGGATTTTACTAGCCGGCTTTGGCTTAAGCCGGTCCTAGTCTAGTACAGTGTAGATTTTGTCTCATTGCATTTTTATCCGGTCGGAATACAGATGCGGGTGTGTATGCACAGTATCGGGGTTTTCCTGTAATTTATTACGGGACCAGTTTTCTGGAGTTGCCAGTTTGTATTCCGATCCGGCCGGTTTTTCTTTGTTCTTTCCCGGCCGGACTTTTCTGATGGAGGGGGTAATTTGCAGTTTTGCAAATTACATTTGGTGGAGGTTTTATTTGTAAGATAATTTCTTATGAAAGCATCTTTTGATACCTTTCTTATCATTTGCTTTTTGTTGATGAGAAATGATTTGATTCTTGATTAGAAGTGATGTGAGATTGTTATCATGATGTTTAGGATATAGTCACCATTTGCTTTACCCTACACTCACCTCCCTTCATGCTTCATATTACCTCCTCCACCATTCTCTTTTGAAGATAAGTTTTTTCATGAGAGGAAAAAGAAAGAGAGAAGAAGAAGAAGAGAGCTTCATCTTGAGAGTTTCATTCATGATCTCATTTTCTTGCTAGAAAAATGCAAGCACCATTTTTCTATTCTTGATTCCTCCATCACCATGACAACAAACCCCAAATGAGACTAGCATGATCTACTACACATTCTACAGCATATCTTGAGCATGTCGAGTTGCCGGCTTCATGCCCGAGTTGCCTCGGTATTGAGGCGGGAGCCCGTAAAAGACGCAGGCGATGTGGTGCCCTTTCCGGCGAGGAGGCGACGATATGGAGACTACACTTTCCGCGGGAGATCGGGACGATGACGAGAAGACCGGAGGACTCGGATCACTCGGTATACTTCTCACCCTGTCTCTTGATTGCTAGCATTAGGTTAATGGTTACGATCCGGGTTTTCTTTGTCCGCGGTAGCGCCGGTTTCCGAGTAAGGAAAAATTTTGATTCCGCAATTTGGCCTCGAGTAAGACGGCCGGGGCGCTGCCGTGGCGCAACAGTAGCTTTGGCCTAGGAACGCAGGTCCCATCAGCATTCCAGACATATTCTGAGGACAGTATCACTTGATCAGGGAGATGGTTGATTTCCAAGGGATCGAGGTAAGGGGAGTAAACACGAAGGATAACACGGTGGATCCACTCACAAAGGCTTTACCCTAGAGAGACTTCTATAGGACGTTGAGTATGAGATACTAGAACAAATGGCCTTAGTGCAAGTGGAGATTGTTAGTTATATGTATGCCCTAGAGGCCATTACTGTACATGTGATGTATATTGTAGTGGATGTTTGGACATATATAGGGAGAAATTTCTTGCTCGACATGATAATTTGCTATCTGGTTGCTCTTTATCTTAATATGTACACTTATTGTCTCTCTATTATATGTTGATAAAGCTCTTAGGATGAGTACTTGACTATCAGGATTATGATGCAGATCATACTAGTGGGGACATGGTAGTTGGTAAGTACATCCTTCAATTGTTCCTAGTCGTGGGAGTATCGAGACAGGGCATCGATACTCCAGAGTAGACTAGCGTATACGCTTCTCGACCCATATGATGGGTGATGGATGATCCAATATCCATTGGTGTTTGACATCAGAGAAGGTATACGGGTGCTCAGTGGAGACTGGGTACACTGAACGGACTCGCCGAGAACTCCTAGATGGTATTATACCTATCGTTAGGTAGCAGTTTTCTGGTTATGATTGGTAGAATTAAAGTTAACCGCAATCAAGACGGTGTCGCTATGCAGCTAGCCGGTTGAGCACGGGTCGATCCACAGGGAGATGGTTGTATGTCCTTTCTTGTTTTAGACGAGTCAATAAAGAATTTGTATGTGTTTGTTCAATCTAACCTATGTGTATTATTTGCAAGTATAAAGTTGTTAAGAAAAGATACGATAATGTAAGCTAAAGAAATCCGTACTCAAAACCTTTGAGCCGAGTCTTGACCAATTGAAGCTAGAGCAATCGGCAACAACGTGGATTAGGGGATTTAAGCGTGGTATTCGTGGAATCCGGCTTATTTACCCTTGTCCTTCCGTTCTTGTCTCTTGCTTTCGCCTCCGGCCAAACCGAACGCAACCGGTCGCGGTTAGGAATCACCGTTACCTTGTTAGGGTAGGGTGCCTAACGGAGCGCTTGCGTATCGTTTGGGCGGAATTCAATGGAAAATAACGGGAAAAGGAAATGAGCAAAAAAAATCTTAACTTACAATACTGTATTTATTCTTAACAACAATAATTACAACCATTCACAAAATGAACAAAAAAGAGAGAACAAAAAGAACAAAGAAAAGAAAAGATTACAAGTAAGTAAGTGCATGAATTTAAATTACAAATAAGTAAAGCAAGGTAATAAAAAGCAAGTAATAAATAAGCAATAAAAAGAAAACTAGAAACTAGAACTCAAGACAAGCATGGGATCAATAGCCAACCCTTAAACTTGCAAGCTCAATCAAGAGGTTGCAAGATCAAGAGAAGGGTAGAGAACTCATGTGAAATGAAGCACTAATTCCATTAGAAGATACAACCCTTGAAATCAATAACAAACCCTTAAACTTTCAAGCTCAATGAAGAGGTTGAAAGATCAAGAGAAAGCAAAAATCTCAAGGGGAAGTTAAACTAACAAGAAAGATACAAAAACCCTCATCTTCATTAACATCCACTCAATGCTCTCACTACATTTTCATGAAGGAAGAATGAAGAAGAAGAAGAAAAAGACTAAATCCTAACAAAAAAAGGCTAAAGAAAATTTTCCCCCTTGGCTTGGCTCAGATCTGGGGTATTTATAGGCAGGGAAATGGAAACCTAGGGCAAGAATCTGGCATAAAATAAAATGTCTAAACAGCCCATGAAAAACGACAGAGAGAGGAGGCCGTACGGCCGCGGTTCCGTGGCCTACGCATGCTTAGGCCGCGGTTCCGCGGCCATAGTAGGGAGTTGGGCCATTTGCTTTTGTGGGGATCCCTGGTTTGTAGTTGTCTGCTGTTTGGTATATGACTTTTCTCAGAAACTCTTCACAATTCTTCCAGAATTTCAGTAGAACAAGAGGTGATGTGATGTGGATCTTTTGCCATGATTTCCTCGAGCTCATCGTAGATTTCTTGGATCTTGTGTTGACATTGAGCTTTGTGCATGACATGACAATCGATTTGCCATTTTGTCCCTTAAACTGGTATGTGGCAACACACGGATAGAGAGCGGAGACCCATGCTTTATCTGTTGTCGGCAGTAATCCGGAATTTGTCGTACTTTTCCATGATATTCACTGTTTAGAGCTGAGACCAGTATCCTGCAATTATGTAGCAAACACTGATTAAAAGCACCTGCCTATAAACAAACGAGCGTAAGAATGGGCGGTATAGAATGCAATATTCTGGTATGAACAGGTGACACTGGTTTCGGTTAGTCTGTCGACCCGAGATCGTCATAGAGTCTTGTATGATTCCCACTGTACTTTGATTTCCACCATACCAAGGTCAAGAGATCGTGCAAAAAAGTGGCTTTTGGGTATAGTCCTGAGTCACATTGAGACAATGAGCGATAGGAGGGGATTCGTCTCTCCAGGTATTGGGAGTTGATGTTGCGCTATGCTCGATTGGCCATAACAGGAAATCTCTGGCCAGGGTTACTGAGATCTACTATTAAGTGTTATCAGTAGTTTCTTGAACCGTTATAGACCTTGCATCGGCATGACTTATCAGGCTATTAGGGTCTGATGTTATACCACCCCCAGGATCGACATATCTGACGAAGAGACCAGACTGTACGGTAGTGCTACTGATTAGATTCACAGGAGTATGAGCATGATTGTTTGTTGATCTTCTGATCGCTCAATACCCGGGTGGCCGTTACGTTTAGCAGACCGCTTGCGGCTTGTGGGTGTTTGATATGATCATCACTTACTGCCGGCGTATTGACGAGTCTTTAGAGTCCTACAAAGAGGTTTTCTGGTTCATGCGAAAAGAAGTAGAAGCACATATTTGATATGTGCGGGACCGAGATTAATGCGTGTATTTGATACCGCATTCTATTCTCGCGATATGTGATATCGGTCGGTTATATGTGATATAACCGGGTTATCGGATCAAGTGTTGATTCGATAGATTGTTACATTTGATATTAGTCGGTTGTTTGTGATATAACCGGATTATTAAATCAAGTGTTGATTTGATAATTTAATGTATAATTATATATTTGATATATTAACTTACATTAACTAATAATTGCTCACTAAACATTTCTTTTTCTCACCTGTGTGCATGTAGTATATATGTGACATATATTAATGTATATTTTATTTGTGTCATGCTTGATGCCACATGCTTCATGGGTGTATGAGACTTACACCATGCTTGATATAAGTAGGGTTTATATTTATCTAATTAATTCAAAATTTTGATGGAAATTGACATGGCTACAAGCTTGTAGAAGCTTGTGGAAACATTGACAAAGTCCACCATTTTTGTTTCACTTGTAGATATTTGTTAACCTAACCATTATACCTTAGCCATGGTTCATTCTCTACATGAGTTAGTGTATGACACTAACTCACCCATGGTTGCTATTCTCACCTCATAAGTTTCATTTTCTCTTCATCACTTCATCTTCTTCCTCCTCATGAAAAGCTTTCTAGCTTTTGGAAATGGTGAGAAAATATTGGAGAAAAATAAATCTAAAGTGAGCCTATTTCCTACTTCATCATCCTCTACTATATTAGCCATTTAGTTTAGGGTGTTTGCTTCACTATTCTACCATTAGTGACGAGGTAGCATGAGCTTGAGTCTCATCGACGTAGATCATCTTCGGCCTCGAAAACTTCGAGCAAGCTTGTTCATTTCTTCATGTGAACCCTTACTTGAGTTCGGGTGTTCACTATTAGGAGCGAGGGACTGCTACACAGAGCTTTAGAAGTGAAGGACCAGTCTACAAAGGTTGTATTCCTCATTCACTTTGTATGCAAAGTTGTTTGCATGTTGTATTGTTTAATTCTCTAGTTAAGATTCTAGGGTTAGGGTTCTTTAGAACGGAAATTTTTTGAAAACGGCATGGACGATACTTCCCGAAACCTTACTGACGCGCTAAGTAACCCTATAGTGGAGCCTTTCTAGAGTCCGGGAGATCACTACATGGATTGAAGGGACTACTATATAGAGCTTTTGAAGTGAAGGACCGGTCTACAAAGGTTGTATTCGTTGTTTACTTAGATGTAAAGATGTTTATATGCATGTTTCGTTTAATTCTCTGGTTAAGATTCTAGGTTAGGGTTCTTTAGCGCGCCATGGTTGATGCCTCTCGAAACCTTATGGCGGTGCTACGGAACCCAGCAGTGGTATCAGAGCTAAGTTAGAGAATTAGACGATATTTGTAGAATTACGAAACCGAAACAACTCCGAAACCTCGAAACAAAAAGCCTAGTTTCTGTCGAATTTTTCGGAGTGTCTAAATTTTTTTTAAGCAGCTGCAGAATGTTACATGAGATGTAACATGAACACCAGACAAAAATGAGCCCTCTTCACCGGTTTTAACCCGGCGAGAACATGGAAATGGACCGGTCCTACCAGTTTTTTAATGATTGTTTTGCCTCGTTTTTTTGGCATTCTAATCTCCGGGTTTTAGTGTTTCAGGTGTTGGTTGTTTTTACTGAGATTGCATGTGATGTTATCTTTATGTAAAGGCAATTCGGAGTGCTTTGTAGTCGTAATTCTAATATCGTTTCACGTAATCTTGATGACGTTAAAAAGTTCGAACGAATATCAAATACCCATTTTTCTCCCTCGCTGGAAATTTTCCAAGAGTTGGAATTTTCCAAGTTAAAAATATTCGAAAAATCATGCAGGTAATTCTATGGAACCTCTAGAAGAACGAAACCCTAACTTGATTTTATGACCGCCGGAACTGCTAAGAAACCCTAGGGTTTGCGGTAGTTCCGCGGTTCCATAGATGAGGTAAGGGTTGGCCCTTTTACGGTTGGTTCGTAGGTATTGTGGCATGTTTTGGGTATTTTTTAACTCCGCTCAAGTGTTGAGCCCTCTGGGAAATGTGGGTGTTTGTTGATTCGATCGGAACGTTTAACATCGTCTAGCTATCTGAGAATTGTGATACAATATTTGGAATCCACAATAATCAGTTTTGTGAAAACTGATTTGAATTTTATAAATCTAGCAATTTAGTCTCATTTGATCGGTTGCCACGGGATTTTGATGTGGATCAAAAGTCCGTCACAATCACCTAGCATACGCGGATACTCGCCGGGTAACCATACTAGATAGCCATGCCCCATAGCCCTGACCAAGTGACTGTAGGAGAACCCAGTTACCAAAAGCATCCGTCCGGGTGTTCGCGGCCGCGGTGTTCCGCCTAAGTGCACTTTGTCCACGGCATCGGGGTGTGGCCATCTACTAAAGTTTCCGACGAACATTCGATTAGGATGTCGGTAATCTTGTTTAATTTCCCTACTTGTTATTGGAAAGTGTTTTCAATTACAAGACTAAAATGCGGGGTTTATAACTGTTAGGCATGAAATTCGGAATATGTGATATTCCGGGTTTATGATGTCTAAAAAATTCATTTGGTTAGGCATGAAATCCAAAGTATGTGATACATTAGGTTTATGATGTCTAAAGTGGTTACGGATTCCAATTGTTGTAGTTTTCACTTTCTTTTCTGCGACTGTAAGTGTAATATGTGGGGTATCGCCGGTTTCGTTGCTATATGTCAACGACAATGGGGATACGCATGTTTACTTTTGTTGATGACATGTGATGTTATGTGTTGCTGGGATATGTTATATTGGATCGTCGTGTTTGAATAGCCGGATTTTTTAATGTGAGATCAGAGTTATTAATTTTCATTCATGTAAAAACTTGTATGTAATATTCTTTTATTGGGGCACTTCCGGGTTGAGGATGTTGTCACCATTGATGTATATTATTTACTTTTCCGCATTAGGATAGACCCAAGGAGGGGAGCACAAGTAACCGGGTTTTAGAGTCCAGTGGGAGACCATCTTTAGGAGTCGAGACTGGGTCTCCTAATTCTAGAATTGGTAGGGTTGCTTGCCGCTCTCGTAGGGGTCTAGGGATGTGGATTTTGCTATTCATCGCGACGGTGGAATCCGTGTTTTTTTACTGGCTTAATTTAAAACACGGAATTCCTAGTATATCCAATATTTCATATGTGGATTTCTGCTACTGATATTCTGTGATGTGATCATTTTATATGATGAAACGAATGCTGTTATTATATATATGATATATAATAAACATTTCTTATGTTTTGCACCTGTGCTAGTCCCGCCACACTATGTCGTTAGTTAAGTAATCTAACGGTGCATAACGGGATACTGTGGCGAATGCGGATGGCATAAGCGTATGTTCTACTTTCGTTTCTTTATCTGTGATGCTTAGGAAGCATAAATGATGGGACTTCATTAATGAGATTAATGAAAAAGAAAGAAACTTAAGGATGTTATAGAATCATGTTTTAAAAACTGGTAGCTTTAGTTCTTGCTTTGCATAGTGGTATTCCTTGTAGAATATCCAGCACCTCATTCGATGAGGAAAGAGCTAAGATCCCTTCACCGGGAGTGACCTCTTTAGCGAAACTAGCAGATGCTACAACCCACACGGTTTTGTCTTTTGATTGCTTTTCTAGTTCTTGCTTTGCATAGAGATATTCCTCGATTAATATCCATCACCTCATTCGATGAGGAAAGAGCCGAGATTTCTTCACTGGGAGTGGCCTCTTTAGCAAAACTAGTAAAAGCCTAAAAAACACTCATTTTCTATATCACTCGATTCTACAACGATATCAAGTTCATTACGCAAAAGGTTTTCTTAAAAATCTGTCGTAGCCCTCCGTCATTTCAGATAAGAACTATTTAGTATTCGTGCTACATTTGTTGACCTTGTCAAGGTATAGTGTGCGGTAGCTGATTAATGCTTATCTGCAAAGCATGAGATGCGATTAGATTAGTGTAGTTGTGCGGCCTTGTTGACCTTATCAAAGGTCATGCGGGTGGGTTTAATTCAATCAAGAAATGTACGGGTTGAACTTGACTTGCAATTTATGATTTGTTGACCTTGTCAAGGTCATAGATCGCTTGGGGCAAAATATTATCGGGAATTTCAAGTGTTGAAATTTGCAATGAGATTGCATACCTTCTATGAGATAGTTGGATGCTGATACCCACTGCGAGTAAAAGTTACTTCTAGGAAAGTTTTACACATTACAAATAGCCGATCAAGTAGGTGTATAGAAAGGTGTTAACGGGGTTACGCCCCTGGGAAAATGAGGTTTATTTTAATTAGGTCCGTGCGAATGCACGGGGAACCTCCCTCAAAGTACCGACACAGGCCTGGCCGAAAGATTGGCGAACTTGTAGGGTGTAATTAATCCCGGCTAGTCTTATCTTTTAGGGTTTGAAGAAAGATTTGATAAAAACAGTGGGAGCCATCCTGATTAGATAAAATAATAACCAATCTGATCATGCAAGAACATACGCTGAGTGTTTTCTTCTCTCTCTCTCCTGGTAGCGACCATGTCATTTCTTAATCAAGATAATAATATGGATGCATTGACCGAACCTGCTTATTATACTAAGCTGGGGAACGTTGGTTCTGCTTTATCTTATAATTGTTATATGTCAGAGCAGGAAATAGGGGAATACCAGGATTCCTTTGCCGCCCATTCGAAGAAAGAGCATGTTGATGCATATTCTTCGGGTGTGTTTATTACCGAGAACTGTTTCTCAGTATCCTCTATATCCTAGGTATGAGATACCGGAACAGGATCCCACATATGTAAGATGTTACGTGGGAATGGTAGACAACTGAGAAAAGGTGATCATTCTCTAGAGTAGGGAATGGTGCAATTGTTGCAGCCAAATCAGTTGGCAAATATCACCTTGTATTACCAAATGGTAAATACATTGATTCTGAACAAATGTTATAACATACCGAACCTGATATACAACATCACACCAGTTTCTTTATTAAGTTAAAGAAGGATATAATTTTGTATTGCAGGATGATGTTGTGAATATTTTCCTTAATCAAGAGTTGATTGGATCAGACACGTTATGTAATGGCATATACGTTCTAAATCAAACCACGGCTCAAAGTATATAGAACACATACAAGCGGAGTAGTTCAAAAATGAACGAATTCTTCTTGTGGCATTGTAGACTAGGTCATATCAATGCGACACGACTATCTAAGTTACATAAGGATGAATATTTCAATCCATTCGAATTTTCATTTTATAATACTTTCCAGTCTTGTCTCAAAGGTAAAATGACCAATACCCCATTTACTGGAAACAGAGAAAGAGTTACTGAACTCTTGGGACTGATACATTGTGGTGTATATGGTCCTATGTCTATAAATGCCAGGATTGGTTTCTCGTACTTCATTATATTCACTGACCATCTCTCAAGATTCGGACATATGTTCTTGTTGAAAGACATGTCTGAAACTTTTGAGAAATTCGAAGAATATAAGCTTGAATTTGAGAACCAGATGGATAAAAGTATTAAGTCCTTCAATCTTATAGGAGAAGAGAATACTTGCACATGGAGTTCCTGGATTTTCTAAAAAGAGAATGGGATTCTCTCTCAGCATACTCCTCTGAGTACACCACAGCACAACGGTGTATCGGGGCGGAGGTATCGCGCCCTATGAGATATGGCGTGCTCTATGATGAGTACTGCTGAGTTACCTGTTTCTTTTTGGGGGTTATGCGCTTGAGAAGCCGCATACCTATTGAATATAGTTCCATACAAATCACTGCCTACCACTCCATATGAGATATGGAGTAGGAAGAGACCATGTCTTAAACAAGTTCAGATATGGGGTTGTCCGGCCTATGTCGAAAAGAAAAATCCATACAAGCTCGAGACAAGGTCAGTTCTGTATAAGTTTGTTGGATATCCCGAACATTCGCAAGGGTATATCCTCTACCACACTGAGGAGCAAAAGGAGTTTTGTTTCTCAGCATGCCATCTTTTTAGAAAAGGAATTTCTTATGGAAGAAATTAGTGGTCATAAGGTAGAACTGGAAGAAAATCCAACTAGACAAACTAACAGTTGATGATTTGGTGAAACCGGAGGATTCAATAGTTCGCAACGAACCTCGCCTCTCCGCATATCTAGTGGGGTTCCTCATCCACCTGAGAGATACTATGGTTTTCTTAATGACGGTGGGAGCAAGAATTGCATCATGGTAGATGATGACTCAACTAGGTTCAGCCAGGCCATCACGAGTAGGGACTGTGAAATGGCTGGATGCTATGCGATCTGAGATGGAATCCATGTACACCAACAAAGTATGACTTTGAAAGTTGCACCTAAAGGGGTAAACCCATCGGGAGCAAATGGATCTTGAGAAGATTCTTGATGTAAATGGAAAAGTTGAGACTTTCGACGCTAGACTTGTAGTAAAAGGTTTTCCTTAGTAACCAGGTGTGGATTATGATGAAACCTTTTCTTCAGTGTCAATGCTTAAGTCCATCAGGATTAAAGCAGCCACGCGGAGTTGGAACATCTGTTTTGTGTAGGGTTGTCTAGCGTGGCAGCAAGTTTTCGGGAGGTATCGTCCATGCCATATTTAAATTTTTGCCGTTCTAGCTAACCCTAACCCTATAATCGATACTAGAAAACCCGACGAAATATAATGTAAACACTTTACATCTAAAGTGAATAAGGAATATAACCTTTGTAGACCGGTCCCTCACTTCAATAGCTCCATGTAGTAGTCCCTTCGCTGCGATCATGAACTCCCGGACTCTAGAGAGGCTCCCATGAAGAAACAAACAAGCTTGCATCAAAGTCTTCAAGGTCAAAGATGATCTATGTCGAGGAGACACTAACCCAAGCTATCTCTTCACTAATGGTGAGATTAGTGAAGCAAACACCCTAAACCAAATGGCTAATAGTAGAGGATGATGAAGTAGGAAATGAGCTCACTTTAGATTTATTTTTCTCACAAGGTTTCATCACTTAGAAAAAACTAGCAAGCCTTTTCTTTTGTGAGGAAGAAGATGATGAATGAATCTCATGAGGTTAGAAATGCAACCATGGTGAGTGTATGTCATGCACTAACCATTGTAGAGACTAAACCATAGTTATGAGTTAAGGGGTTGGGTTAAAAAATATTTTAAGCTAGACAAACAAGTGGACCGAGTCAATGAAACCTACAAGCTTCTACAAGCATTGAACCATGACTAATTCCAAATGTTTGAATTTTCTTAAAACAAATAAAACCCTAACATTAACTTAGCATGGTGTGAGTCTCATACTTACATGTTGCATGTGTAACCTAGCATTACACAACAATATAGATCACATATATATTTTGTGTGCCAAAAGAAAACAATACATTTATCATATATCACATATATATCAATATATCATAAGTGAGAAAAATGAATACTTAAGTGAGCTAATATTAGTTAATGTAATGTAATATATAAAATATATAATTATACATTAAATTATTAAATCAACTCTTGATTTAATAATCCGGCTATATCACATATGACCGACTAATATCAAATGTATCTTTTTATCGAATCAACACTTGATCCGATAACCCGGCTATTTCACATATAATCTATCGATACATATATCGCGAGAATAGAATGCGGTATCACATATGCGCATTAATCTCGGTCGTGCACACATCACATATGTGCTCCTACTCCATTTCGCATGAACCAGGAAACCCCTGTGTAGGACTCTAAAGACTCATCAATACGTCGGCAGTAGTGATGATCATATAAAACACCCACAAGCCGCAAGCGGTCTTCTAAACGTAACGGCCACCCAGATATTGAGCGATCAGAAGATCAACAAGCAAGCCTGCTCGTACTCCTGCGAATCCAATCAGTAACACTACTGTACAGTCTGATCTTTTCGTCTGATATGTCGCATATCACAGCCTGGGGGTGGTATAACGTTAGACCCCAATAGCCTGATAAGTCATGCCGATGCAAGGTCCATAACGGTTCGAGAAACTACTGATAACACTTATCAATAGATCTCAGCAACCCTGGCCAGGGATTTCCTGTTATGGCCAATCGAGCATAGCGCAACATCAACTCCCAATACCCGGAGAGACGAAACCCCTCCTATCGTTCATTGCCTCCATGTAACTCGGTACTGTACCCAAAAACCACCTTTTTCATGATCTCTTGACCGTGGTATGGTGGAAATTAAAGCACAGTGGGAATCACACAAGACTCTATGACGATCTCGGGTCGACAGACTAACCTGTACCAGTGTCACCAGAGAACTGCTATCCGACGATTGGTATAATACCATCTAGGAGTTCTCGGCGAGTCCATCCAGTGTACCTAGTCTCCACTGAGCACCCGTATACCTTCTCTGATGTCAAACACCAATGGATATGGGATCATCCATCGCCCATCACATGGGTCGAGAAGCGTATACGCTAGTCTACTCTGGAGTATCGATGCCCTGTTTTGATACTCCCACGACTAGGAAAAATTATAGGGTGCACTTGTGGACTACTATTGGCCTCACTACTATGATCTCCATCATAGTCCTGGTAGTCAAGTACACATCCTAAGGGCTTTATCAACACGTGAGAGAGAGATAATAAGTGTACATGTTAAGATAAAGAGCAACTAGATAGCATACTATTATGTCGAGAAAGAAATTCCTCCCTATATATGTCCAAGCATCCACTACAATATACATCACATGTACAGTAATGACCTCTAGGGCATACATATAACTAACAGTGTCCCACTTGCACTAAGGCCAGCTGTTGTAGTATCTAATACCTAACAATTTAGCACTGGTTGTAGTATCCCATACTCAACCATCCTAAAAATCTCTCAAATAGTATTTGGGGAAGCATGTCTTGGTGAGTGGATCCACTGTGTTAACTTCAAAATCTACTCTCTTTTCAGGTGATACTTGCCTCAGAATATGTCTGGATCGCCGATGGGACAGATGTTCCTAGGCCAAAACCACAACTCCATTGTTGTCACGGTAACAGTTATTGGACGCTCAATGGTAGGAACCTTGTTCATCTCATGAACAGGAAATGCCCAGACAGCTACTTTGACAGCATCATTGGTTGCAATGTATTCAGCCTTTATCGTCTGATATATCACGGTATCTAGCTTGGAACTCTTCCAACATACCGTCCCTCTACTGATGGTAAAGACAATACCTGTGACTGACTCTCAGTTGAACTTATCACTCTGGAAGCTGGAACCAAGAACATTCATTAAGTGCTTCTCAAGTACTCAAGAATGTCCTCCACAGCTATCCAATGATTCTCCCAAGATCCGATTGATTCCTAATCACTACTCCTAATGAGTCATCTACATCTAGTCTGGTACATAATATCGCATACATGATAGAGCATACTGCCGAAGCATAGGGTATCCTTTGCACGCGAGCTCTTTCCAAATCAGTCTTGGAAGACATCTTTTTGGAGAGAGTGATTCCTGAGTTAGTGGGCGAACCACCACGCTTAGAATCTTCTATACTAAATCCCATTAGTATGGTGTAATGTATCTGGATTTGGGAAACTCCCAACATCCATTTAGATCTATCACCATAGATCATAATCCACAAGATGTGGTAGGTATCATCCAGATCTTCTATTGAGAATCTTCGTGATAAGAGGAGCTTGACCGAGTGTAGCATAGAAAACCATTTCCTATCAAGAGTATGTCATCTGCGTACAATACGTGGAAGACGACCTTACTCTCTACAACTCTTTTATATATTAGGTTCATATACCATTTTGATGAAGTCAAACTCTTTGACTGTTACATCAAAACAGATGTTCCAACTCTGCGATGCTTGCATTGATCCTGATGGACTTAAGCATAGCTTTGAAAGTATCAACTTTTCCATTTACACCAAGAATCTTCTCAAGATCCATTTGCTCCTAATGGGTTTTACCCCTTCAGGTGCAACATTCAAAGTCATACTTTGTTGGTGTACATGGATTCCATCTTTGATCGCATAGCATCCAGCCATTTCACAGAGTCACCACTCCTGATGGCCTGCCTGAACCTGGTTGGGCCATCATCTCATGATGCAATCCTCGCTCCCACTGTTACTAAGAAGACTGTAGTATCTCTCGAGTGGATGAGAAACCCTACCAGATTCACGGAGAGGCTGAGGTTCATTGGAGACTATTGAATCCTTTGGTTTCTTCAAATCATTAGCTGTTAGTTTTTCTAGCTAGAACTCCTTCCAGTTTTACCTCATGACCACAAATTTCTTCATAAAAAATTCCTTTTCTAAAAAGGTAGCATGCTGAGAAACAAAACACCTTTTTCTCCTCAGTTAGGTAGAAGATATACCCTCGCAAATGTTTGGGATATCCTAACAAACTTATACAGAACTGACCTTGCCTCAAGCTTGTTCGGATTCTACCTTTCGACATAAGCCAGACAACCCTATATCTTAACTTGTTTAAGACACGGTCTCTTCCCACACCATATCTCATATGTAGTAGCGGGCCCTGATTTGGTTGGAACCCCATTCAATAGGTATGCAGCTTCTCAAGTGCATAACACCCAAAAGAAAATAGGTAACTCAGCAGTACTCATCATAGAGCTCACCATATCTCATAGGGTGCGATACCTCCGCCTCGATACACCGTTGTGCTTTGGTGTACTCAAAGGAGTAAGCTTAGAGAGATTCCTATTCTCTGTTTAGAAAATCCAGGAACTCCATGCCCAAGTATTTACCTCCTCGATCACATCGAAGAACTTTAATACTTCTACCCTTCTGGTTCTTTAACTTCAAGCTTATATTTCTTGAAGTTCTCAAAAGTTTCTGACTTATGTTTCAACAGGAACATATGTCCGAATCCTGAGAGAAGATCAGCGAATATAATGAAGTACGAAGAACCTGTTGGCTATAGTGCCCTTAAGTCAATTATTGGATCGTAGGCACGTAATTGCAATGATTGAGGGATGACCTATACCGGTAGAACAGTCTTACTCGAGATGATAGTATACTATCTGGTTTGTCTTTATCATCGTGGACATGCTTCAGGTGACATTACAGATCACTATTACATGTTGATAGAGCCCAAAGGATTCTTGTTTGACTACTAGCAGTATGATGGCGATCATATACGTGAGAGTTGGGTGGTCTATAAGCACATCCTTAAAGTGTCCCTAATCATAGGAGTTTCGAGACTGGGCATCGATACTCTACTAGTAGACTAGTGTATATGGATTGAAACCCCGACGAGGAGCGGTGGCTGGTCTCACAAGCCATTGGTGTCACCTAAGATAGTATACAGGTGCTCATTGGGTTATGAGTACACCGGACGGACTTGCAGGGGCACTGCTGATTGGTACTATACCTATCGCCAGGAGCAGTTCCCAAGTGACATGAGTATAGCTTAGTCCGTTGACTTGACACTGCTATATTGCCTCAAGTGTGTTCCTACTATTCTTTGATTGCTACCCTACCATGGCTTAAAGGAGTCGTGCAAACAGGTAGTAGTTGGGTGCAGTCCCGAAGCACTTGGAGGCAGTGGCGGTTAGACAAGATTCGTCTCTCCCGGTATTGGGGGTTGATATCGCGCTATGTCCAGAGAGCCATTACACAAAGTTCTTGGCCAAGGCAAGTGAGATTACTGGTAGGTACTCCAGTAGTTTCTCAAGGTGTTCTGGGCTATACTCCGACATGACTTATACTGCTATTGAGGGTCTGACGTTTACCATCCCCTAGACCCGATATGCGATACTCTTAGACGAACAGACCGGACTGTACGGAGATTGTCACAGATAGGCTTAGTAGGGTTTCAGGATGAGTTCGCTCGTCAGCTTCCCTTTCGCTCAATACATGGACAGCCGTTACATACAGCTAGTGCCACTGACGTGCTTGTGGTTAAACCCACTGCCAGCATATTCACGAGTTTTTAGAGTCTCCCACAGAAAGATTCCCAAGTTCGGGCGAAATGTTGTAGAGGCCGTATGGATTTATGGCAGGGTTCGATCATATACGTGCACTTGTGCACGGATCATGATTGGACGCATCATACTAGTGGGTTTTGGTTTAAGCTGGATCCTAGTATTGGATTTGTTGGATTACTTTCGTCTCGCAGTATTCTTATTCAGTCGGAATACGGATGCAGGTATGTATATACGGATGAAGGGTATTCTTATGATCCGTCACGAGTTTACTTTAGATGATACCATTCTATTTTTTTGGATTAAACATTTAGATTAATGTTTGATTATGTGGAAGTTGTGAGTGCAAGTTTTAACCTAGGGCATTAAATATGGCATGTGCAATTTTGGTGATTCATGGCGTGATTTTTTGTGCCATGATTGTTTTTGGATGTGGGATATTTTGTGGAGAGAGAGAAGGCAGCCATATATGGCTATGGTTTTGGTCTTGAGTTATTCAAGTGAGCTCTCACAAAATATCTCACACAAATAGCATTGCCATTTTTCTTCACTAGCTTTTTCCTTGAGCTCACAACTTCCATCAATGGCGGCTTCTTCAACCTCCACTCTATCCCTTTCATGTGTTGAGAATCCTAGAGTGTATTAAGACAAAATAATCACACACTATCTCTACTTCACCTTGGACATGTCGGCTAGCAAACTTCATGTCCGAGTTGCTTTGGTTTGAAGCGGGAGCCCGTGTAAAGATTCCTTGATGTGATGCCTCTTCGTCGAGCGAGATTGGAGAGCGGACTTCGTCGGGGCAGCCGCAACAAGCATGGGATGGAGATTGAAGACCGAAGGACACAGATCGATCGGTATAATCTCTAAAACCCCTTTTCAGTTTTGTTAGTTAATGGTTAGATCCGGGTGATTGGTTGCGGTAGCGCCAAGTTTGAAAAGTTTTTGTTCCGCATTTGGCTTCGGATTGATGGCCGGGGAGCTGCCGTAGCCTAACATGGTATCAGGGCCAGCCCATTAACCCTTAGCTAGCTTGTTTAGACAATGTTAATCTATCGAAATCAAAACAAACCCGGTACATTGCACTTCTGTATTCCAGTTTCTGTCGAAATTGCAGAGTCTTCAAAAATTTTTTTAAACAACTTCAGAAGGCTATTTAAGTAATCACTAGAACACCCTAAAAATTTCAGCCCCATCCACCGGATTTCACCCGGTGAGAGCATGTTCAAAACTGGCCACATTTAGGCTTTTGGGCTTGAATTTTTCACGGTAATCTGTCTCTGGAATATTAGTCTAATGGTATTGTTTGTTTAGCCCAGTTTTGATATGGTGTTATTTAGTTGTTTGTGGCTATTCAGGGGTTATTTCGAAGTTGATATTTTCTAACATTGTTTAAAGTTTTCAGTACATACATTTCTATCTGCGACCGTGAATGTCATTCGAGTGGTAAAACTTGTCTAATTGCTATAGTCTTTTTAGACGGGTTTGCGAACGTGACATTCACGTTGATGTCCTGTATTGTGCTGTATTGTTGCGGATTCGTCATGGTGGATAACTTGGGTGCAATGTTAGTACAGTTTAGTTTTATTTGTACATTTGATATCGCGGGGCGAGCGTCCGATATGTGGACTACTGTCACTGCCTGTTTGTATATTATTCTTTTGGGGCACGACCGGGTTGAGTTCGATATACCCGTTGTACATATTTTCTTTTCTGTACTATGATTACCCCACGGTGGAGTGCATGGATAGCCGTGTTCTGGAGGGCAACGGGCCCACATCTTATGGTTTTAAGACGGAGGGGGATTCACTTTAGAATTGGCGGGCTATTCGCCGCACTTGTAGGGGGTACAGGTTGACCCAAGGAGGGGTTCTCAAGTTACCGGATTCCGTGAAGTGCTCGGTAGCCCATTCACTTTGCTGTAGGGGGCTGCCTCGCTTCAGATTTTGGCAGGCAACTTACCGCACTCGTAGGGGTCTAGGTTTTTATTGCACAGGGTATCCATACGACCAGGGGAATATCGGGTTTCACTTGCGGCTCAAAGGAAACCTGGGGCTCCCAGATTATCTGTATTGTTCTGTAATACTTATTACTTTTCTATGATGTTGCATTTATCACGCCTGGAGCGATTATTATATATTGATATATAAACTAGTAGATGTTGTATATGTTTTACACCCGCGCTAGTCCAGTCCCCGCTCTGTCGTTAGTTAAGTAACCTAACGGGTGATGACGGGACCCAGTGGCGAATGCGGATGGCATATACGTACATCATATTTTCGTTCTTTTCTGGTGTGATCAATTGATGGGACCGCGTTGATTCAGATCAATGCAAGGAAAACAAACCTATTCGATGTTGTTGGAATAATTTTAAAAAAAGCTGTTATTATAAGGACGTTCTCTTTTGTTTTGCACAGAGGTATTCGGTTATGAATATCCAGCACCTTATTCGATGAGGCAAGGGTCGAGATCCCTTCATCGGGAGTGACCCCTTGGACAGAAGTTTGCGTCAGGGTAATAACATCACTATAGTCGATTACTTTTTGCTTTGCATCATGGATTCAGTTGGAATATCCTGCACCTCATTTTATGGGGAAAGAGCCGAGATTCCTTCACCGGGAGTGATCTCTTTAGCAAAGGTTTTCGCCACTATATATTTATAAAAAGCTATCCGGTTTCTTCAACGATATCAAGTTCATTATGTTAAAGGTTTTTCGCCAAAAACTAGCTGTAGCCCTCCCTCATTTCAGATTAGTATTGCTTAGTATTCATGCTACGTATGTCGTGCATTGCCGAGGCATAGTGTTCGGTAGCTCTATAATGCTTTTCTGTCGCATGGATATATGGATTGGTTAGGACAGTCGTACAGTTATGTTGGCATTGTCAAGGACTCGTACGGGTGGGTTTAACGCAATCAAGACAATGACAGGTTGAACATGACTAGAACTCTTTGATATGTTGGCATTGTCAAGGTCACTTGGGTCCTAGGGGTAAAAACACACATCGGGAGTTTCAAACATACAGGAAACTTGCCAGGCATGCGCATACCTTCTGGAGTATGGTGACTTGAGTGGATTCCATCAAGTTATCATGCAATGATAGTTGGATCCCGATTCCCACTGATGAGTTGGTTTACTGCTCGAGTGATCCCGACTAATTCTTCTTTCAGGTTTGGAGGAGAATTTGAGGACACAGTGGGAGACATCCTGATTAGATAAAGTGATTAACTATTCTGATCTAGGTTAGAGTGCATGCTAAGTGTTTCTTTTCTCTCTCTCTCTGATTGCGACCATGGCCCGACCCTGGACTATAACTCAAGTAACCAAGTTAACCGAACTTTCTTAAAACACTGGCTTTTGGATTGTCTGAGTTGCATACAACATTGCCACTCTTTTTTTACCCTTTGCTTTTCTCCGGAACATTCCGTATCACTACGAACATCCACTTCCATTGGATAAATCCATCGTATAGTTACATACGAACTCGAAGGAAATTTTTCGAGGATGGATTCCGGTTCTGGAGAAAATGAGTAGGACTTTTCAGTTGTCTTTTCCTTTTACCTTCTCTCAGGTTGTGAGGGCTTCTAGGATTAGGAGATAGTACACCTAGTACGCTTATTGGATAGTCTTCTTCTAAACCATAGACAGGTGTCGAAAGGTGGGGAATGAAGAAAACCAATTATCCTAAGTGTGGTGTACAGAAGATAATAATTAAAGACAAATAAAGAGATTAGAAAGAGGGCAAAGTAAATTGCGACTGCTATCATTCACGACCAAACCGCATATTTCATCGCCACTCCTTCTTCACCTTTGCTTTTCTCCGGTTCAGGAGAAATAAGATAAGGTTTTTCAGTTGTCTTTTATCTTTACCTTCTCTCAGGTTGCGAGTACTCCTAGGATTAGAATAGTACACCTATTACACTTATTGGATAGTTTTCTTCCAAACCATTGGCTGGTGCCGATCGGTAAGCAAGGAAGAAAACCATTTAGCCTAACAATGGTGTACAGAAGGTAATGAGTAAAGACAAATAAGGGATTTAGAGAGATGGCAAGGAAATATACGGTTACAGACATGAATCTGGATAATGGAAGAGGCATTACTAGGAATACCAGAATACCCTTTCGAAACATATTCATGTTTTAGTTTCACTGTGTATTGTTAATAGAAAACTGATTTCCCAATTATATCTTTACTTCAGGGTATGTATTTACCAGATTTAATTCTCATATCTGTATGGTTTTACAGATGATGAGTGGGAGTAAGTTATTGGGAATTAGGTGATCATCCTCATTATATCGGAATTCGTTGTAATTGGTGATATTTGAGGAAAACGCCTGGGATTTTGCCGGCCGGAAAATATTTGGATTTGAATATCAATTGCTATGCACCAATTTCAAACTGATTTATCTGTACGTTTATTTTATAAAGTGAGATATAAAATTTTGAAATTATGTCGATGATATTTACCTATATCAGTTGATGGTTAGGTAAGGAGCATTCAACAGCTGTGTAATTCTTCATAACTATAGTACAGTTTTCAACCTACGACGCACAGGATATGGGTTATTAAACTCAAGGGACTTATACAAAGTATTTTATGTTGTCCAGTGTCTATTAGGACTGAGGGGTTGGTACTTGTACTATATTCTGTTTACTTGTGACTTCTCAAGTTTTAGAGATGTGTTTCGTAGAAATACATAGTCTAAGTTTTGAGAAGTTATAGGTACAAGAATAAAGAAGAGAACCATGTGTCGCAAGTATCGGGATTCTTCAAGGTAATCGAAGATGTAGATACTTGTGTTTGGTATTCAGTTCATAGTAATGGTTTTGAGAAACTTGTTTCTCTTTCAGGTTACTCATGTTTGGATGCACTCCTAAGTTGAGTAATGCTGATCGGCCTTTCTCCATTTAGTTGACATGCACTGGAGACAGCTGCATGATTTGAATCTGGTTTCAATTAAATCAGTGCCTCTGTTTCTATATTGTATATAGAATGGTTCATATCTTAACGTTGTTAAGGTACGGGGAGTTTTCCGGCTTATGCTTAAAACCAGACTCTGGATAACTCAAGGCACGCTTCTGTAATGGCAGTTTGTGGGCTAACCCGGGCTTTGACGAGGATTAATGTTCTACCATCTGGAAGATCAATAGTGATATTGTTCTTGACTCTCCACAGTTTTAGTAAAATGGACTTTTTCATAAAACAGTAGTGGGAGTATGGTAGAACTGGAAGAGATTTCAGAACCGCAGACGATTACTGAAAATTTAATAAGAACCCAAAGATTCAATCAGGTTTGACATTCAATTAGCCACTCCGCAAATATGGTGGGTAACCTCAGGCGCCCGAGAGGTACTTCGGTATCCTCAAAGACGGTGGCAGGGAGGTTCTTGTTTACCCAGACTTGACATTACTGTTGTTCCAGGCTATGAGACCCGGCAGGAGGATGGGTATAGCGTCATTCTAAACTAGCTTTGGAAGTGCACGTGTATATGACTCTGCCAGAGGGTTGTCATAGTCAGTGGGAGCAGCGGAAGCATAGTGGACAAGTAGCTTATGTCTATTTATAAACTAAAGCAGATATAGCGGAGATAGATCATTTATTTTTGATGTGACTATCATAGGTTTTGACTTCATCAGAATATGGGATGGATCTGTTGAGAAGGTAGTAGGGTGTGATGTCCTGGTGTTTGGATGACATACACGTTGTAGGAAGTGAAATTCCTATACTACGATCGGTTATACTTTGGTTGTCACACAGTGGTTTCTCCACATAGAATATGGATATAATATCAGACATTCTGGTTACTAGATCTATGGTTTTAAATCAAGATTTGGGAAGTGTCGCAATCTGGGTACTTAGACAGTATTCTAAAGGTGATTTAGAATAGATGACTCCTGGCAAGATGGTGTACCTGCAGGTGATGGGGTCACCCTCTCTAAAGGTGTCTTACAGACTAAAGGGGAGAGGGATGTGCATGATTAGCATATCACTTACTTAGGCAATTGAGTCAATCATGAGATGTCAAGTACCACACCAGATGTTGTTTTTGCACTAGCTGCAATAATTTTATATTAATCCAATCTTGGAGAAACGTTCGGAAACAGTTTTAGAACATAAGTAGATGTTCTAGAGATTTGATAACGGCAGTCTCCTTCGGGAGACGGTTATCATTCCAAACTTCCAAGGTGAGCTGGAAGATAGAGTGACTGTCAGAGTTATAGTTTTTCCTCTGACGAGAGGCAGTATTTTGGACAGGTGGTCCAAGAGGATACCGAGGGAGGTGTGGCGCAGGATACTGATTAAATTCAGTTGACGATACAGTCTAATAAGTTTACTGAATTTGGAGTTCATTTATGAACTGGGTCCCATCAGATATCCAGGCATATTCTAAGACAGGTATTGCTCATTTCGGGAGATGGGTTTCTCCGCGAAGTTGAGATAAAGAGAGGCATAAAATGAAACATCAGAGCGGATCCACTCACTGAGGCTATTTCTCGAAAGCAATAGTTTTACAATTGAGCTTTCTGAAACTGATTAGTAGAGGAGTTGGGTGTTAGGTATCACACGGGCTATGAGTATGCGACACCGCAATAATTAGTCTTAAGTGCAAGTGGGAGATTGTTGTCTATAGCCCCTCAAGTCAATTATTGGATCGCAGGCACGTGATTGCAATGATTGAGGGAGGACCTATACCGGTAGAACAATCATACTCGAGATGATAGTATGCTATCTGGTTTGTCTTTATCATCGTGTACATGCTTCAGATGACATTACAGATCACTATTACTTGTAGATAGAGCCTATAGGATTCTTGCTTGACTACCAGCAGTATGATGGTGATCATATACGTGAGAGTTGGGTGGTCTATAAGCACATCCTTAAAGTGTCCCTAATCATAGGAGTTTCGAGACCGGGCATCGATACTCCAATAATAGACTAGTGTATACGGATCGAGACCCCGACGAGGGGCGGTGGCTGGTCTCATAAGCCATTGGTGTCAGTTGGTTCACCTAAGATAGTATACAGGTGCTCAATGGGTTATGAGTACACCGAACGGTCTCGCACGGGCACTGCTGATTGGTACTATACCTATCGTCAGGAGCAGTTCCCAGATGACATGAGTACAGCTTAGTCCATTGACTTGACACTGCTACATTGCCTCAAGTGTGTTCCCACCGTTCTTTGATTGCTACCCTACCATGGCTCAAAGGAGTCATGCAAACATGTAGTAGTTGGGTGCAGTCCCAAAGCACTTAGAAGTAGTGGCAGTTAGATAGGATTCGTCTCTTCCGGTATTGGGGGTTGATATCGCGCTGTGTCTGAAGAGCCATTACACAAAGTCCTTGGCCAAGGCAAGTGAGATTTACTGGTAGGTTGTCCAGTAGTTTCTCAAGGTGTTCTGGGCTACACTCCGACATGATTTATACCGCTATTGAGGGTCTGGCGTTTACCATCCCCCTAGGCCCGATATGTGATACTCTTAGATGAACAGACCAGAATGTACGGAGATTGTCACAGATAGGCTTAGTACGGTTTCAGGATGAGTTCGCTCGTCAGCTTCCTTTTCCTTCAATACATGGGCGGCCGTTACGTACAGCTAGTGACACTGACGTGCTTGTGGTTGAACCTACTGCCAGCGTATTGACGAGTCTTTAGAGTCCCCCACAGAAAGATTCCCATGTTCGGGCGAAACGTTGTAGAGGCCGTATGGATTTATGGTAGGGTTCGATCATATACGTGCACTTGTGCACGAATCGTGATTGGACGCATCATACTAGTGGGCTTTGGTTTAATCCGGATCCTAGTATTAGATTTGTTGGATTACTTTCATCTCGTAGTATTCGTATTCAGTCAGAATACGGATGCAGGTATGTATATACGGATGAGGGGTATTCTTGTGATCCGTCATGAGTTTAATTTAGATGATGCCATTCTATTTGTTTGGATTAAACATTTAGATTAATGTTTGATGTGGAAGTTGTGAGTGCAAGTTTGAACCTAGGGCATTAAATATGGCATGTGCAACTTTGGTGACTCATGGTGTGATTTTTTATGCCATGACCATTTTATTTATTGTTTTTGTGTGTGGGATATTTTGTGGAGAGAAAGAAGGCAGCCATATATGTCTATGGTTTTGGTCTTGAGTTATTCAAGTGAGCTCTAACAAAATATCTCACGCAAATAGCATTGCCATTTTTCTTCACTAGCTTTTTTCTTGAGCTTACAACTTCCATCAGTGGCTTCTTCTTCAACCTCCACTCTATCCCTCTCATGTGTTGAGAATCCTAGATTGTATTGAGACAAAGTAATCACACACTATCTCTACTTCACCTTGGACATGTTGGCTAGCAAACTTCATGTCCGAGTTGCTTCGGTTTGAAGCGGGAGACCGTGTAAAGATTCCTCGATGTGGTGCCTCTTCGTCGAGCGAGATTGGAGAGCGGACTTCGTCGGGGCAGCCGCGACAAGCATGGGATGGAGATTGAAGACCGAAGGATACGGATCAATCGGTATAATCTCTAAAACCCCTTTTCAGTTTTGTTAGTTAACGATTAATGGTTCGATCCGGGTGATTGTTGCGGTAGCGCCAAGTTTGAAAAGTTTTTTTTTCCGCATTTGGCCTTAGATTGACGGCCGGGGCATTGCCGTAGCCCAACAGAACCAACCTTAGCATTTGTAGACATACCGTATACATCTTCATGTATCTGTCCCTAGAGTTCACTAACTCTTTCTCTTTTCCAGTAAACGGAGTATTGGTCATTTACCTTTGAGACAAGACTGGTAAGTATCATAAGATGAAAATTCGAACAGATTCATATATTCATCGTTATGTAACTTAGCTGTTCGTGTCACATTGATATGACCTAGTTTACAATGCCACAAGATGGATTCGTTCATTTCTGAGCTACTCTTCTTGTGTGTGTTCCAGATACTTTGAACTGTGGGTTGATTTAGAACGTATATGCTATTATATAACGTGCCTGAACTAATCAACTCTTGATTCAGGAAAATATTCATAACATTATCCTCCAATACAGAATTATATCCTTCTTTAACTTAATAAAGAAACTGATGTAATGTTGTATATCAGGTTCGATGTCTAATAACATTCATTCAAAATCAATGTATTTAATATAAGGTGATATCTGCCAACCGACTTGGCTGCAACAATTGCTCCATTCTCTAACTCTTAGAGATATATCACCTATTCTCAGTTCTCTACCTTTCTGTAGCCCATTGTAACTCTTATATATGTGGGATCCTGATCCGGTATCTCAAACCTAGGACGTAGAGTACACTGAGAAACAGTTCTCGATAATGAACACACCTAAAGAAGATGCATCAACAAGCACTTTCTTTGATTGGGTGGCATGGGAATCCGGATATTCCCCTATTTTCTGCTCAGACTTATAAAAGTTATAAGATAGAGCGGAACCAACGTTCCCTAGCTCAGTATAATAAGCAGGTTCAGTCGATGCATCCATATTATTTTCTTGATTAAGGTGTGACATGGTTGCTACCAGGAGAGAGAGAGAGAAGAAAACACTTTGCGTATACTCTTGCAAGATTAGATTGGTTATTATTTTATCTAATCAGGATGGATCCCACTGTTTTAGTTAAATCTTCCTTCAAACCCTAAAAAGTAAGACTAGCCGGGATTAATTACACCCTACAAGTTCTCCAATCTTTCGGCCAGGCAAGTGTCGGTACTTTGAGGGAGCTTCCCCGTGCTTTTGCACGGACCTAATTAAAATAAACCTCATTTTCCCAGGGGCGTAACCCTGTTAACACCTTTCTAGACACCTACTTGATCGGCTAATTATAATGTACAAAATTCTCCCAGGAGTAACTCTTACTCGCAGTGGGTATCGGGATCCAACTATCTCATAGAAGGTATGCAATCTCATTACAAATTTCAACACTTGAAATTCCCGGTAATATTCTGCCCCTAGCAACTTATGACCTTGGCTAAGGTCAACAAATCATAAGTGCTAACCAAGTTCAACCCGTCATTTCTTGATTGAATTAAACACACCCGCACGACCCTTGGCTAAGGTCAACAAAGCCGCATGACTACCCAAACTCAATCGCATCATATGCTGCAGATAAGAACTAATTAGCCACCGCACACTACGCCTTGGCTAAGGTCAACAAACGTAGCACGAATACTAAGAATTACTTATCTGAAATGACGGAGGGCTATGAGAGGTTTTTAAGGAAACCCTTTGCGTAATGAACTTGATATCGTTGTAGAATCGAGTGATTTTGAAAAAGGAGTGTTTTTGAGGCTTTTACTAGTTTTTCTAAAGAGGTCACTCCCGGTGAAGAGATCTCGGCTCTTTCCTTATCGAATAAGGTGCAAGATATTTCACAAATATCACTATGCAAAGCAAGAACTAGAGCTACCAGTTTTTAAAACAAGTTTCTATAATATCTTTAGGTTTCTTTTTCTTTCATTAATCTCATTAATGAATTCCCATCATTATATGCTTCCTAAGCATCACATATGAAACGAAAGCAGCAATATTAATTATATCTCATATATATATAATATAGGCATTCGTCTGAACATATCACAGTGATCACATCACAGAGCAGTAGAAGATAGCATATGAAATATTGGATATACTAGGATTTCTGTGTTTTAAATTAAGACAGTATAAAACACGGATTCCATGGTCACGATGAATAGCCAAACCCACATCCCTAGACCCCTACGAGAGCAGCAAGCAACCTTACCAATTCTAGAGTTAGGATACCTGGTCTCGACTCCTCGAGATGGTTTCCCACTATACCCTAGTACCCGGTCACTTGTGCTCCCCGCCTTAGGTCTATCCTAATGCAGAAAAGTAAATAATATACATCAATGGTGACATCATCCTCAACCCGGAAGTGCCCCAATAAAAGAATTACATACAAGCTTTTACATGAATGAAAATAAAAAACTTTCATCTCACATAAAACTCCCCGGCTATTCAGAACACGACGATCCAATATAATATATCATAGCAACACATAACATCACATGTCATCAATGTAAGTAAATATGCGTATCTCAGTTTTCGTTGACATATAGTAACGAAACCAGCGATACACCACATATTACACTTACGGTCGCAGAAAAGAAAATGAAAAACTACAACAGTTGGAATCCACAACCACCTCAGACATCATAAACCCAACGTATCACATACTTTGGATTTCATGCCTAACCAAATGAATTCCCTAGACATCACATGCCTAACAATTATAAACCCCGCATTTCAGTCTCGATATTGAAAACACTTTCCAATAATCTGTCGGGTAATTCATCAAGATTCCCAATAACTTGATCGGATGCTCGCCGGAAGCTTTATTAGACGGCCGCACCCCTGGTGCTGTCGATGAAGTGCACTAAGGCGGAACACCGCTGCCGCGAGCACCCAAACGGATGCTTTTGGCGACGGGGTTCTCCTACAGTCACTTGGTCGGGGCTATACGGCATGGCTATCTATTAAGGTTACCCGACGAGTATCCGCGTACACTACGTGATTGCGACGGACTTTTGATCAACATCAAAATCCCGTGGCAACCGATTAAATGAGACTAAACTGCTAGATTTATAAAATTCAAACTAGTTATCTCATAACTATTTATGGATTCCAAATATTGTATCACAATCACAGATAGCTTGACGAAATTAAACTTTTCGATCGAATAAGCAAGCACCCAAAATTTCCCGACAAGCTCAACACTTGAGCGGAGTTCAAAAAATACCCAGAACATGCCACAACTCTTATGAACCAGCCGTAGAAGGGTCAACCAATGCCTCTCCTGTGGTACCGTTAAACTACCACAAACCCTAGGGTTTAGTAGCAGTTTTGACGGTCATAGAATCAAGTTAAGGTTTCGTTCTTCTAGAGGGTCCACATAATCGCTTGCAAGATTTTCTGAAAATTTTAAACTCGGAAAAATCCAACTCTTGAAAAATTTCCATTGGGGAAAAATTGGGTTATTGATATCCGTTCGAACTTTTTAAGTTCGTCTAAATAACCCGAATACATGTTAGAATTACGACTACGAAACACTCCGAATTGCTTTTGCAGAAATTTAACATCACATGAAAATTTAGCAAAAACAAACAACACCTGAAACCCCAAAACCCAGAGACTGGAACACTACCAAAATTTGAAGCCAAAATCCAACAAAAGACCTGAGGAGCTCGGAATTTTTGCCATTGTGGCCGGCCACTTTTGGTCAAAATTGCCTCAATTTTTGGTCGTGTTCATGTTACATCACATATAACATTCTGCAGTTGTTTAAAATTTTTTTTGAAGACTTTTTAAATTCGACAGAAACTAAGTTTTCGTATCGGGTGTTTCGGAGTAGTTTCGGTTTCGTAATTCTAGTAAACATCATCTAATTTTCTAGCATGGCTCTGATACCACTGTAGGGTTGTCTAGCACGACAGCAAGTTTTTGGGAGGCATCGTCCATGCCATATTTAAATTTTTGCCGTTCTAGCTAACCCTAATCCTAGAATCGATACTGGAAAACCCGATGAAACATAATATAAACACTTTACATCTAAAGTGAACAAGGAATACAACCTCTGTAGACCGGTCCTTCACTTCAATAGTTCCGTATAGTAGCCCCTTCGCTGCGATCACGAACTCCCGGACTCTAGAGAGGCTCCCATGAAGAACCGAACATGCTTGCATCGAAGTCTTCGAGGCCGAAGATAATCTACGTCGAGGAGACACTAACCCAAGCTATTTCTTCACTAATGGTGAGATTAGTGAAGCAAACACCCTAAACCAAATGGCTAATTGTAGAGGATGATGAAGTAGGAATTGGGTTCACTTTAGATTTATTTTTCTCACAAGGTCTCATCACTTAGAAAAAAACTAGCAATTTTTTTCTTTTGTGAGGAAGAAGATGATGAATGAATCTCATGAGGTTAGAAATGCAACCATGGTGAGTGTATGTCATGCACTAGCCATTTTAGAGACTAAACCATAGCTATGAGTTAAAGGGTTGGGTTAAAAAATATCTTAAGCTAGACAAACAAGTGGACTAACTCAATGAAACTTACATGCTTCTACAAGTTTTGAACCATGACTAATTTCAAATGTTTGAATTTGCTTAAAACAAATAAAACCCTAACATTAACCTAGCATGGTATGAGTCTCATACTTACATGTTGCATGTGTAACCTAGCATGACACAACAATATATATCACATATATATTTTGTGTGCAAAAAGAAAACAATACATTTAACATATATCACATATATATCAATGTATCATAAGTAAGAAAAATGAATACTTAAGTGAGCTAATATTAGTTAATGTAATATAATATATCAAATATATAATTATACATTAAATTATTAAATCAACTCTTGATTTAATAATCCGGCTATATCACATATGACCGACTAATATCAAATGTATCCTTTTATCGAATCAACACTTGATCCGATAACCCGGCTATATCACATATAACCTATCGATACATATATCGCGAGAATAGAATGCAGTATCACATACGCGCATTAATCTCGGTCCCGCACACATCACATATGTGCTCATACTCCATTTCGCATGAACCAGGAAACCTCTGTGTAGGACTCTAAATACTCGTCAATACGTCGTCAGTAGGTGATGATCATATCAAACACTCACAAGCCGCAAGCGGTCTGCTAAACGTAACGGCCACCCGGGTATTGAGCGATCAGAAGATCAACAAGCAAGCCTACTCATACTCCTGCGAATCCAATCAGTAACACTACCGTACAGTCCGGTCTCTTCGTCAGATATGTCGCATATCACAGCCCGGGGGTGGTGTAACGTCAGACCCCAATAGCCTGATAAGTCATGCCGATGCAAGGTCCATAACGTTTCGAGAAACTGCTGATAACACTTACCAGTAGATCTCAGCAACCCTGGCCAGGGATTTCCTGTTATGGCCAATCAAGCATAGCGCAACATCAACTCCTAATACCGGGAGAGACGAAACCCCTCCTATCGCTCATTGCCTCATGTGACTCGGGACTGTACCCAAAAACCACCTTTTTGTACGATCTTTTGACCGTGGTATGGTGGAAATCAAAGCACAGTGGGAATCACACAAGACTCTATAACGATCTCGGTTCTACAGACTAACCTGAACCAGTTTCACCAGAGAACTGCTATCTGATGATAGGTATAATACCATCCAGGAGTTCTCGGCGAGTCCGTCCAGTGTACCCAGTCTCCACTGAGCACCCGTATACCTTCTCTGATGTCAAACACCAATGGATATGGGATCATCCATCGCCCATCACATGGGTCGAGAAGCGTATACGCTAGTCTACTCTGGAGTATCGATGCTCTGTCTCGATACTCCCACGACTAGGAACAATTATATGGTGCACTTATGGACCACCCTTGGCCCCACTAGTATGATCTCCATCATAGTCTTGGTAGTCAAGTACACATCCTAAGAGCTTTATCAACATGTGAGAGAGAGAGACAATAATTGTACATGTTAAGATAAAGAGCAACCAGATAGCATACTATCATGTAGAGCAAGAAAGTCCTCCCTATATATGTCCAAGCATCCACTACAATATACATCACATGTACAGTAATGGCCTCTAGGGTATACATATAACTAACATTTTGATGTGGCAGTCAAAGAGTTTGAATTCATAAAAAAGTTGGATGAACCTTGTATATACAAGAAGGTTGTAGAGAGTATGGTTGTCTTCCTTGTATTGTACGTAGATGACATACTCTAGATAGGAAATCAGTTTCCTATGCTACACTCGGTCAAGCTCCTCTTATCATGAGAATTCTCCATAAAAGATCTGGATGATACCTACCATATCTTAAGGATTTAGATCTATAGAGATAGATCTAAGTGGATGTTGGGAGTTTCCTAAATCCAGGTACATTAACACCATACTAAAGGGGTTTAGTATGGAAGATTCTAAGCGTTGTGGTTCATCCATTTACTCAGGAATCACTCTCTTCAAAAAGATGTCTTCTAAGACTGATTTGGAGAGAGCTCGCGTGCAAGGAATACCCTATGCTTCGGCGGTAGGCTCTATTATGTATGCGATATTATGTACCAGACTAGATGTAGCTAACTCACTAGGTGTAGTGATCAGGAATCAATCAGATCTTGGGAGAATCACTGGACAGCTTTGAAGAACATTCTTAAGTACTTGAGAAGCACTGAAGAAATGTTCTTGGTATTTGGTAATGGTGAACTCCAGTGGAATTCCTTTACCGACTCGAACATCCAGAGTGATAAGGTCGACTGAAAGTCAGTTTCAGGCTTTATCTTTACCCTCAGTGGAGGGACGGTATGTTGGAAGAGTTCCAAACTAGATACCATGGCAAACTAGACGATAAAGGCTGAATACATTGCTACCAATGATGCTGCCAAAGTGGTTGTATGGATATTTCTTTTTTATGAGATGAACATGATTCCTACCATTAAGCGTCCAATAACTGTTTTTGTGACAACAATGGAGTTGTGGTTTTGACCTAGGAACCCCGGTCCCACATCCAGACATATTCTGAGACAGTATCACTTGATCAGGGAGATGGTTAATCTCTAAGGGATCGAGGTTAGGAGAGTTGAAACGAAGGATAACACAGCGGATCCACTCACAGAGGCCTTTTCCTAAAGAGACTTTTATAGGACGTTGGGTATGAGATACTACAACAACTGGCCCTAGTGTAAGTGGGAGATTATTAGTTATATGTATGCCCTAGAGGCCATTATTCTATATATGATGTATATTATAGTGGATGCTTGGACATATATTGGGAGGAGTTTCTTTCTCGACATGATAGTATACTATCTGGTTGCTCTTTATCTTGACATGTACACTTATTGTCTCTCCGTTACATGTTGATAAAGCCTTTAGGATGAGTACTTGATTACCAGGATTATGATGCAGATCATACTAGTGGAGCCAGGGTAATCAATAAGTACATCCTTCAATTGTTCTTAGTCGTGTGAGTATCAAGATGGGGCATCGATATTCCAGGGTAGACTAGTATATATGCTTCTTGACCCATATGATGGGTGATGGATGATCCCACATCCATTGGTGTTTGACATCAAAGATGGTATATGGGTGCTCAGTGGAGACTGGGTGCACTGAATGGACTCGCCGAGAACTCCCAGATGTTATTATACCTCATGTCAGATATAAGTTCTCTGATGACACTGGTACAAGTTAGTCTGTAGACCCGATATCGTCATAGAGTCTTGTGTGACTACCCCTGTGCTTTGATTTACACATTACCACGTTCAAGAGAACGTACAAAACGGTGGTTTTTGGGTACAGTCCTGAGTCACATGGAGGCAATGAGCGATAGGAGGGGATTTCGTCTCTCCCAGTATTGGGGGTTGATGTTGCGCTATGCTTGATTGGTCATAACAGGAAATCCCTAGCCAGGGTTGCTGAGATTTACTGGTAAGTGTTATCAGTAGTTTCTCGAATTGTTATGGGCCTCACATCGGCATGACTTATCAGGCTATTGGGGTCTGACATTTACCACCCCTAGGCTGGATATGCGACATATAAGATGAAGAGACCGGACTGTACGGTAGTGTTACTTATTGGATTCTTAGGAGTATGGGCATGCTTGCTTGTTGATTTTCTGATTGCTCAATACCTGGGTAGCCGTTAAGTCTAGCTAGTACCGCTGACGGCTTGTGGGTGACTGATATGATCATCACCTACTGCCGGCGTATTGACGAGTCTTTAGAGTCCTACACAGAGGTTTCCTGGCTCAGGCGAAACGAAGTAGGAGCACATATGTGATATGTGCGGGACCGAGATTAATACGTGTATGCGATACTATATTCTATTCTCGCGATATATGATATAGGTCGGTTGTCTGTGATATAGCCGGGTTATCGAATCAAGTGTTGATTCGATAAGTTGATACAAATGATATTAGTCGGTTATATGTGATATAGCCGGATTATTAAATCAAGTGTTGATTTAATAATTTAATGTATAATTATATATTTGATATATTAATTTATATTAACTAATATTAGCTCACTTAAGCATTTCTTTTTCTCACTTGTGTACACTTAATATACATGTGATATATATTATTGTGTTATGCTTGTTGCTACATGCAATATGGGTGTATGAGACTCACACCATACTTATCATAATGAAGGGTTTTATTTATTTAAAGTAAATCAAAATTAGTTGAAAATTAGTCACATGGTTTGAGCTTAGTGGAAGCTTGCAGAACCATTCACTTAGTCCACTAATTTTGTTTTATTTGAGATATTTATTAACCCAACCATTACCTTAAGCTATGGTTAAGTCTCTACATGAGTTAGTATGAGATATTATCTCACCCATGGTTGCTATTCTCACTCATTGAGTCATTCATTCATTCTTTACTTCATCTTCTTCTCCATCTCCAAAAGTTTTCTAGGTTTTGAGGAGGTGGAGAAAATCAGTGAGAAAAATATTTCTAAAGTGAGAAAAATTCCTACTTCATCAACCAACACTAGATTAGCCATTTAGTTTAGCTTGTTTGCTTCACTAATTCCTAATTAGTCAAGATGTAGCTTGAGTTAGTCTCTCCTCGACGTAGATCATCTTCGGCCTTGAAGACTTCAAGCAAGTTTGTTCATTTCACCTTATGTAGCCTTACTAGAGTCTGGGAGATCACTACATGGAGCGAAGGGACTACTACACTGAGCTCTTGAAGTGAAGGACCGGTGTACAAAGGTTGTATTCCTTGTTACTTAGATGTAAAGATGTTTACATGCATGTTTCGTCTAATTCTCTAGTTAAAATTCTAGGTTAGGGTTCTTTAGCGCGCCAATTTTTTGAAAATGGCATGGTTGATGCCTCCCGAAACCTTGTGGCAGTGCTACGAAACCCAGCAGAATTATGATGCAATGTACTAATATAGATGCAGCATGAATGAGCGAGCAAAGTATGAAATCTGAAATGTAGCAATTATAGAAGACTGAATATGTCATAGTGAATTTCAATATGGTTGAACCGAAAGTGTCATCAATAAGACAACATAACCGTTTCAAATATCGACACTCAAAATCTCAATATCTCGGGCGCCGTCTCTCAGATTGGCCCTCCAAATCCATCTAATCACACGACTTCGGTCAGTATCCTCCGGATACCCGCCGGGTTAAACAATCACTGGTAGATATTATTCCCCTGCTAGGTTCAACATCTCTCTATACGATCTTCTTGTCCCGGGGTACCTTACCGGGTCTACCATGTACCTGCAGACAGTGCCTCCTCTTTCCTCGAATGGGGTATATACATAACTCGGAACCGAGAAAACTTATGGTGGACGCCACATATCATATCAAGAGAAACCGCGTTTTTAAAATGGTCATAAGTTTTCAAAATTTACATGCGATTTCCCAAATCCAAAAAAATCTTATGAATACAGAAATCTCACAAAATATCATATTATGTGAAATATGGCGATGATGGCAAGTGTACATGATATTTATGTGATGCAAGATAGATGAATAACTCGAAGATTTATATATATCGATAATGATGCAATGCAAATGCAATTTATCAAGTGAGTTCTATAGTGTATGTGACATAGCAATTACCAATGGCATGTGTGTACATATAGGATAGTGTACGTGCGACATGAACCATTGGTAATGGTGCAAGTGTCCTAGTGTGATGATATCAAAGTGCATGATGATGCGTATGCAATATGGAAATGTGTATAGGTATACAAGAATTGTAACTAGTACTAAACATCGGGAGCTTTACGCCATCCGAACGATTCCTTCATAGATGTTAAATTTACTCACCGGAATGGTCTTGGCTACTCGAATTTGACCACCTCCTTTCCTTTCCTAGCCGCGTCCGAAGTCTCTACAACCGATCCTGGAATCGCACAAAACTTAGCACATGGAGCTAGAAATCTGATATGACACGAAATCAAATACTACACGAACTAACTAACTCTCACGAGTTGACACATGTGAACTTGGTGTGTTAAACGTGTGCAACAACGTCTAAGACTACCCCTAAGGGCCGTTGTCCAAAGGAAATACCAATACAAGAATCGGAATGTCTGTATCATACGTTAATAACGCCCTAAATAAGGTAAAATGGTCTCAGATTTTTCTATAGGTTAGAGAAAGTTGCACATACCAGAGGCCTAATTAGAGTTTCAGAGAGCACTCGACAAAAACTCAAACCCAATCTCCCCAGATGGGCAGCAAATTGCGGCCAAAAGTAATTAATTGGCGGCCAAAAGATGGAGTTAGGGGCTCGGCTTTTGTGGGTGTATTCTTAGTCCTATAACTAGCTTCCAGTAATTGCAACTTTTCTCTGCAATCACTGGTTTGATAGCAGATCTTGTTTGAACCTTAATATCTAACTAAAACTGGTTTTGCCACTAATTTAAAACATTAAGGTGTTTTAATGAAAACTTAATAATTAAGCAAGGATATAAGGTACTAACAACCCTTAACTAACCTATTTTAGGTCATGATTACACTAAAAGTCATTACAACCCCAACTTAACTCAAAGCTCTCTTGAAACTTTAAATTTACTTAAAATACCACCCTCAATCTAAATTAAGAATGATGAAATCAAGGGATTAGTAAAACATGTCTAAACTTGGCTCATACCTCAAAATGAAGAGGAGGAGACCCTAACTTGAAAAGATTGCCACAAGATGAAAACTTGTTTCAAAGGAACTCTTGAAGAGGTTTGAAATTGGATTTTTGATATAATTTGTGAAGGATTTGTAGTGATTTGTGTGGGCTTTTTGGGAGGTGAAGAAAGATTTTAGTGAAGGAATTGAAGAAGAGAGAATGAGTGAGAGAAAAATCTGGAGAGGAATGGAAATTTCAAATCATGGTTCACTTTGACCTTCATTTATGGCACCATGCATGTATTTCCCATTTTCCTTATTATTTTCCTTTTCTCCATTTTTCTAGAAATATCCACCTAAATAATTATTTTTAAAGAAATATAAATTTTTTTCTAATTTGTCATGGTTACGAAAACATGTTTTAACTTATACTAACATATTGTTAACACTAGATTAGTGTGTATGTGGATTTAAAATAATTTTATAAATAAATAAATAATTAAATAAATAAATAAATAATTAAATAAATAAATATATCTATGTGAAGATAATTATTAACTAAATTTTATTGAAAAACACATGTTATACTGCTAATTAATTTATAATTAACTTTAAATTTTTTTTAAAACGTCACAATTTTCCTCCCTTATGGAAATTCGGTCCCCGAATTTAAAATTTAGCTACGCATACCTTCGAAAAGATGGGGAAATTTTTTTCGCATCTCTCTTTCGGCTTCCCATGTGACCTCTTTGTTGTTCAGCCACGCCATAGAACCTTCACGGACGATAAAACCTTTGACCATATTTCTTCACCTGCCGGTCCAGGATAACTACCGGCTGCTCGGTGAAAGAAAGATCGCACTCCAGTTGGATCGTCTGGTGCTGAATCGCGTGAGAAGGGTCATGAAGGTACTTGTAAAGCATCGATACATGAAATACGGGGTGTACATCCGGAAAATTTGGCGGAAGTGCTAAATGATAGGCAACAGTACCGACTCGCTCAAGAATCTGAAAAGGACCCACATATCTAGGACAAAGTTTCCCCTTCCTTCCGAACCTCATCACACCCTTCATCGGCGAGACCCGTAAGAAAACATGATCATCCACTGCAAACTCAAGTCTGCGACGATGACGATTGGCATAAGACTTCAGCCTGCTCTGGGCTGCTCTCATCCTATCCCGGATCAACTGAATCTTCTCTGTAGTCTCCTGAACTAGCTGTGATCCTAAAATCCTGCTCTCACTGAGCTCGATCCAAAATACTGGCGATCGAAACTTTCTCCTATACAAGGCCTCGAAAGGTGCCATCTGAATCGTTTCTGTTAGTTATATGTATGCCCTAGAGGCCATTACTGTACATATGATGTATATTGTAGTGGATGCTGGGACATATATAGGGAGGACTTTCTTGCTCGACATGATAGTATGCTATCTGGTTGCTCTTTATCTTAACGTGTACATTGATTGTCTCTCTGTTACATGTTTGTAAAGCCCTTAGGATGTGTACTTGACTACCTGGACTATGATGCGGATCATACTAGTGAGGACATGGTAGTCCATAAGTACATCCTTCAAGGTCCCTAGTCGTGTGTGTATCGAGACAGGGCATCGATATACCAGAGTAGACTAGCGTATACCTTCTCGACCCATTCAGATGGGCGATGGATGATCCCATATCCATTGGTGTTTGACATCAGAGATGATATACGTTTGCTCAGTGGAGACTGGGTACACTGGACGGACTCGCCAAGAACTCCCAGATGGTATTATACGTTACGTCAGATGGCAGTTCTCTGGTGACACTGGTACAGGTTAGTCTGTAGACCCAAGATCGTCATAGAGTCTTGTATGATTCCCACCGTGCTTTAATTTCCACCTTACCACGTCCAAGAGGGCGTGCAAAACGGTGGCTTTTGGTTACAATCCCGAATCACATGGAGGCAATGAGCGATAGGAGGGGATTCGTCTCTCCCGGTATAGGGAGTTGATGTTGCGCTGTGTTCGATTGGCTATAATCAGAAATCCGTGGCTAGGGTTGCTGAGATTTACTGGTAAGTGTTACCAGTAGTTTCTCGAACTGTTATAGACCTCATATCGACACGACTTATCGAGCTACTGGGGTCTGACGTTTACCACCCCTAGGCAAGATATGCGACATATCAGACGAACAGACCGGACTGTACGGTAAGTGTTACTGGTTGGATTCACAGGAGTATGAGCGGGCTTGCTCGTTGATCTTCTGATCGCTCAATACCCGGGTGGCCGTTACGTTTAGCAGACCGCTTGCGGCTTGTGGGTGTTTGATATGATCATCACCTGCTGCCGGCGTATTGACGAGTCTTTAGAGTCCTACACAGAGGTTTCCTGGCTCAAGCGAAACGAAATAGGAGCGCATATGAGATATGTGCGGAACCGAGAATAATTCCAGTATGTGATACTTTATTCTATTCTCGCGATTTGTATCATCGGTCGGTTATATGTGATATAGCCGGGTTACCGAATCAAGTGTTGATTCGATATATTGATACACTTGATATTAGTCGGTTATATGAGATATGACCGGATCGTTAAATCAAGTATTGATTTAATGATGTAATGTATAATTATATATTTGATATATTACTTTACATTAACTAGTATTGGTTCACTTAAGATTGATCTTCTCACTTGATGTGCACAAGTTGTATATGTGATATATTTTTGTGCACTAGATTGTATCATGTTTGATGATACATGCAAACTTGGGTGTATGTTTGCTTTAAACCATCTTTAGGTTAATGGTTAGGTTTTAATTTGTTTTATTTATTTTCTTTATTCATTTTGGCAAAAATAAAATGGAGGCTTTCTTTGTTTTATTCATGAAGCTTCATGAAGCTTTGAAAGTCTTTGCCATTTTGTTTTTTTGCCTTAACCTAACCATTACACCTAAACCCTAGTTTATTCTCTACACAAGTTAACTCACCCATGGTTGCTAAATGATAGACATCACTTGAATTTTCTTTTTGTGATAATTCTTTTCCATTCTTTTCTTCTTCATCTTCTTCATGAAAAGAAAAAAAAAAGCTTGCTAGAAAATTTCAAGTGTTGAAATCAAGTGAGAAATCCAATTCTAAAGTGAACCCACTTCCTATTTCATCATCCTCTACCACTTGCCATATTGTATAGGGTGTTATCTTCATAAGTTTCATGACCTAGTGAAGATGGAGCTTGGGTTTGAGTCGCTTCGACGTAGATCATCTTCGGCATCGAAGTCAACGACCTCGCCCGATCATTTCTCCGACGAAACCATCGCTAGAGTCCGGGATCCCGATGATCGCAGCGAAGGGACATCGTCACGGAGCTTTGGAAGTGGAGAACCGGATCTACAAAGCTTGTATTTCCCTTCACTTTTTAGTAAAGTTGTTTGCTTGCATTTACTTTTCGCCTAATCTCTAGTTAACGATCTAGGTTAGGGTTTCTCGGCACAAGAAAAATTTGAATTTGGCATGGTAGATGCCTTGTAGAACTTTTTGAGTGTGCCTAGAAACTCTACAGTGGTATCAGAGCCTAGCTAGGGCTTTAGGCGATGTGTAGACGATGTTAGAAACCCGATCGAACCCCGAAACCCTAAATTTCACACCTTTCTGTACATTTTCTGAAACTGTGCATTTTTCTTAATTAAAAATATCCAAAAAATTCAGCAGGGTTTCTGAGGGGTTACTGTGCTGCACGTGCGTCTAAGTCAACTATATCACTGCGGAACCGCGGCACAAGTATGGCTCGTGCGGCAGTTCCGCGGCCGTTCTATCACTTCATCTTTTTCTGTTTGCACAGTAATCTCTTTCTGAAAGTGCTGTATTTTCTGGGAATTTTTAAAGTTTGCTCAAGAGTTGAGTTTTCTGGGTTGTATTGGGGACTCGATGTTTCGATCGGGAAGTTTAACTTCGTCTGTGTGTTTTTCCGGGTATTTTAGAACATGTTAAAAAGTTCGACCGGATATAAATACCCACTTTTTCCCTTGTCGGGAAATTTTCAAGTGTTGGATCTTTCCGTAGTTTAAAGACGTTCTAAGTAGTGCAAGTAATGCGATGGACCCTCTAGAAGACAACAAACCTTAACTCGATTATGTGACCGTCTTGAACTGCCCTTTGAACCTTCGGGTTTGGGGCAGTACGGCGTGCCACATGTGAGGCGTTGGCTTGACCCTTCTACGGCTGGACCGTTGGTACTGTGGCATGAAGTGAATGTTTTAAAACTTATTTCATGTGTTGAGCTGTTTCGGGAAAACTTGGGTGTTTGATTGTTCGATCGGAAAGTTTAACATTTTCTATTTATCTGGAATGTGATACAATATTTGGAATCCACAAGGAGTTATGAGATAACTGATTTGGATGTTATAAACATAACAGTTTAGTCTCACTTGATCGGTTGCCACGGAATTTAATGTGATCAAAAGTCCGTCGCAATCGCGTAGCGTACGCGGATACTCGCCGGTAAACTTAATAGACAGCTATGCCCCATAGCCCCGACCAAGTGACTGTAGGAGAACCTCGTCGCCAAAAGCATCCGTTCGGGTGCTCGTGGTAGCGGTGTTCCGCCTTAGTTCACTTCGTCGACGGCATCCGGGGGTGTGGCCGTCTACTAAAGTTTGCGATGAACATTCGTTCAGGATGTCGGGAATCTTGTTGAATTGCCCGACTAGATATTGAAAAGAGTTTTCGATAAAGAGACTAAAATGCGGGGTTTATAATTGTTAGGCATGTGATATCTAAGGAATTCAGATGGTTAGGCATGCGATGTCTAAAGAGTTTGCGGATTCCAACTGTTGTAGTTTTACACTTTCTTTTCTGTGACCGTAAGTGTAATATGTGATATCGCCGGTTTCGTTGCTATATGTCAACGACAATTGGGATACGCATGTTTACTTACGTTGATGGCATGCGATGTTATGTGTTGCTGGATATGTTATATTGGATCGTCGTGTTTGAATAGCCGGGTTTTTTTTATGTGAGATGAGTGTTTTTCTTTTTCATTCATGTATAAACTTGTATGTAATATTCTTTTATTGGGGCACTTCCAGGTCGAGGTTGCTGTCACCATTTGTATATTATTTACTTTTCCGCACTAGGATAGACCCAAGGAGGAGGGCATAAGTAATCGGGTTCTGGAGTCCAGTGGGAGACCAACTCGAGGAGTCGAGTCCGGGTCTCCTAACTCTAGAATTGGTAGGGTTGCTTGCCGCTCTCGTAGGGGTCTAGGGGTGTGGGTTTGGTTATTCATCGCGACCATGGAATCCGTGTTTTATACTGGCTCGTATTAAAAACACGGGCGTCCTAGAGTATCCAATATTTCATATGATTCTTCTGCTGCGATATCTGTGATGTGATCATTTGATATGCTGTGATGGATACTGTATATAGTATATATGATATATTATATAGACGTTACTTATGTTTTGCACTCACGCTAGCCCTGCCCCGCTCTGTCGTTAGTTACCTAACCTAACGGTGCACGAGGGGACATCGAGGCGAATACGGATGGCATAAGTGTACGTCGTATTTATCTGTGATGTTTAGTTGACTTAAATGATGGGACTTCAATAATGTGATTATTGAAAGAAAAGAAACCTAAAAGATGTTGCGGAATCGAATTTTCAAAAACAGGTAGCTACAGTTCTTGCTTTGCATCGCGGTGTTCCTTGTAGAACATCCTGCACCTTATTCGATAAGGAAAGGGCCGAGATCCCTTCACCGGGAGTGACCCCTTTAGCAATAACTGGCAGATGCTACACCCCTCGGTTTGTCTTTTGATTGCTCCTATAGTTCTTGCTTTGCACAGCGGTATATATGATATATCCTGCACCTCATTCGACGAGGAAACGGCCGACGATCCCTTCACCGGGAGTGACCCCTTTAGCAAAACTAAAAAAGCCTAAAAAACACTCCATTTTAAAATCATTTGATTCTACAATGATATCAAGTTCATTACGCAATAGTTTTCAGAAAAACCTGTCGTAGCCCTCCGTCATTTCAGATAAGTATTAGTTAGTATTCATGCTACGTTTGTTGGCCTGCGTCAAGGCGTAGTGTGCGGTAGCTAACTAGTATTTATCTGCTTATTCATATGATGCAGATTGGATTAGGGTAGTCATGCGACTTTCTTGGCTTGCGTCAAGGGTCGTGCGGGTGGGTTTAATTCAATTAGGAAATGACGGGTTGAACTTGATTAGCGCACTATGGTTTGTTGGCCTGCGTCAAGATCATAGAACGCTAGGGGCAAAATTATCGGGAATTTCAAGTGTTGAAATTTGCAATGAGATTGCATACCATCTATGAGATAGTTGGATCCCGATACCCGCTGCGAGTAAGAGTTACTCCTGGGAGAATTTTACACATTACAATTAGCCGATCAAGTAGGTGTCTAGAAAGGTGTCAACGGGGTTACGCCTCTGGGAAAATGAGGTTTATTTTAATTAGGTCCGTGCGAAAGCACGGGGAACTCCCTCAAAGTACCGACACTGGCCTGGCCGAAAGATTGGCGAACTTGTAGCGTGTAATTAATCCCGGCTAGTCTTTCCTTTTAGGGTTTGATGGAAGATTTGATAAAAACAGTGGGAGCCATCCTGATTAGATAAAATAATAACTAATCTGATCTTACAAGAGCATACGCAGAGTGTTTTCTTCTCTCTCTCTCCAGGTAGCGACCATGTCACGCCTTAATCAAGTTAATAAAACGGATGTATTGACCGAACCCGCTTGTTATACTGAGCTGGGGAACGTTGGTCCCGCTCCAACTTATAATTGTTATAAGACAGAGCAGGAAATTGGGGAATACCAGATTTCCCGTGCCACCCAAACGAAGAAAGTACATGCTGATGCATCTTCTTCGGGTGTGTTCATTACAGAGAACTGTTTCTCAGTATCCTCTACGTCCTGGGTATTTGATACCGGATCAGGATCCCGCATATGTAATTTGTTACATGGGCTACAGATAGGTAGAGAACTGAGAATGGGTGATAAGTTTCATGAGGCAGAAATCGGTGCAAGTGTTGCAGCCAAGTCTGTTGGTCACTGTCACCCTGTATTACCAGTACATTGATTCTGAACGAATGTTATTAGATACCGAACCTAATATACAAAATCATATCAGTCTCTTTATTAGTAAAGAAATGATAAAATTTTGTATTGTTGGATAATGTTTTGAACATTTCCTATATCAAAAGTTGATCGGTTTAGGCACGTTATCTAAAAGCATTGATATTCTAAATCAAACTACAGTTCTTAGTATAAGGAACACACACAAGAGGAAGAGTTCAGAAATGAACGAATCCTTCTTGAGGCATTATAGACTAGGTCATATCAATGCGACCTGACTGGCTGAAATTACATTTTAGATGCATATTTAAATCAGTTTGAATTTACATCTTGTGAAACTTGCCAGTCATGTCACAAAGATTAGATGACCATAGCTCTGTTTGTTAGAAACAGAGAAAGAGTTACTGAACTCTTGGGATTGATACATGCTGATATATGATGGTCCCCTGTCTACATATGCCACGACCAGTTCTTTGTATTTCATTACATTCTCTGATAATCTCTCAAGATTCAGACACATGTTCCTGTTGAAACACAAGTCCGAAACTTTTAAGATATTCACAGAATATAAGTTAGAAGTAGAGATCCAAAACAGGTATAAGTATTATATCCTTTGATGTGATCAAGGAGGAGAATATTTGAGCACGAAATTCCTGGATTATTCTAAAAAAGAATGAGATTCTCTCTCAGCATTACTCCTCCATATACACCACATCAGGTCGGTGTATCGGGGCGGAGCAATAACACCCTATATGATATGGTGTGCTCTATGATGAGTACTACTGAGTTTCCTATTTCCTTTTGGGAGTTATGCGCTTGAGAAGCTGCATACCTATTGAATAGGGTTCAAATCAAATCAGTTGCCTACCACTTCATATATGATATGGAAAGGGAAGAGCCCATATCTTAAGTTTGTTAGATTTGGGGTTGTCCGGCCTATGTCTAAAAAGCAAAATCCGGACAAGCTCGAGGCAAGGTCTGTTATGTAGAACTGGAAATATTCCAGCTATACAAACTGCAGCTGATGATTTGTTAGAACCAAAGGGTTCAGTAGATTCCAACGAACCTCAGCCTCTCCGCCGATCTAGTAGGGTTCCTCACCCACCTGAGAGTTACTTCGGTTTCTCTATGACAGTGGGAGCGAGGATTGCATCATGAGATGATGACCCAATTAGTTTCGAGCAGGCCATCAAGAGTAGGGACTCTGTAAGAATGGCTGGATGCTTAGTGATCTGAGATGGAATCCTTATACACCAACAAAGTATGGACTTTGGTTGCTTTATCTGAAGGGTTAAATCCCCATCAGGGGCAAGTATATCTTGAGAAGATTACTTGGTGTACATGGAAAAGTTAAGACTAGACTTGTTAAAGTTTTACATCATAGACCAGTTATGGCTAATGATGAAACCTTTTTCTGGGGCCTATGCTTAAGTCCATCCGGATCCTACTTGACACGGCTACATACCATGACTACGATATCTGGCGGTTGGGTGTCATGACTGCTTTTCTAAAATGATGTTTTAGAAGAGACCGTCTATAAGTACACAGCCAGAGGGCTTCGTAGACAGGGGGAGCAGCGGAAACGTGTGCAAGTTGCTTTACAGATTAAAGCAGGCATCGCGGAGTTGGAACATCTGTTTTGATGTGATAGTCAAAGAGTTTGACTTCATCAAAATGGTAGATGAACCTTATATATACAAAAAGGAAGTAGGGGGGATGGTAGTGATCCTCGTAGAGTACGTGGATGACATACTCTTGATAGGGAAATAGTTTCTTATACTACGCTCGGTCAATCTCTGCTTATCACAATGATTCTCCATATAGGATCAAAGTGATACCTACTATATCCTGGGTTTTGGATCTATGAGATAGATCTAATTGGATATTAGGATACTCACTAGTTGTAGTGAGATGGTATCAGTGGATCCTGGGGAGAATCACTGGAAAGGTTCCAGGGTGATTAGGACAACTGAATGTCAGTCGCAGGCATTGTCTTTACCCTCAGTGGAGAGACAGTATGTTGGAAGAGTTCCAAGCTAGATACCGTGGCAAACTAGACGATAAAGGCTGGTGACATTGCTATCAAAGATACTACCAAAGAGGCAGTTTGGGTATATATTGGTTCATGAGATGAACTAGGTTCCTACCATTGTGTGACAATGGAAGTGTGGCTTTGGCCCAGGAACCCCGATCCCATTAGTGACCCAGATGTATTTTGAGGCAGCATCACCAGATCATGGAGATAGTTGATCTCCAGGGCGATCAAGGTTAGGAGAGTAGACTCAGAGGACAACACGGCGGATCCACTCACAAAGGCCTTTTCCCAGAGAAAGACTTTCATGGGATGGTTGAGTATGAGATACTGCAACCACTGCTACAGATGGCCCTAGTGCAAGTGGGAGATTGTTAGTTATATGTATTCCCTAGAGGCCATTACTGTACATAGGATGTATATTGTAGTAGATGCTGGGACATATATAGGGAGGACTGTCTTGCTCGACATGATAGTATGCTATCTGGTTGCTCTTTATCTTAACGTGTACACTGATTGTCTCTCTGTTACATGTTGGTAAAGCCCTTAGGATGTGTACTTGACTACCTGGACTATGATGCGGATCATACTAGTGGGGACATGGTAGTCCATAAGTACATCCTTCAAGGTCCCTAGTCGTGGGTGTATCGAGACGGGGCATCGATATATCAGAGTAGACTAGCGTATACCTTCTCGACCCATTCAGATGGGCAATGGATGATCCTATATCCATTGGTGTTTGACATCAGAGATGATATACGGGTGCTCAGTGGAGACTGGGTACACTGGACGGACTCGCCGAGAACTCCCAGATGGTATTATACCTTACGTCAGATGGCAGTTCTCTAGTGACACTGGTACAGGTTAGTCTGTAGACCCAAGATCGTCATAGAGTCTTGTGTGATTCCCACTGTGCTTTGATTTCCACCTTACCACGTCCAAGAGGGCATGCACAACGGTGGCTTTTGGGTACAGTCCCGAATCACATGGAGGCAATGAGCGATAGGAGGGGATTCGTCTCTCCCGGTATAGGGAGTTGATGTTGCGCTGTGTTCGATTGGTTATAACCGGAAATCCCTGGCCAGGGTTGCTGAAATTTACTGGTAAGTGTTACCAGTAGTTTCTCGAACTGTTATAGACCTCATATCGACACGACTTATCGAGCTACTGGGGTCTGACGTTTACCACCCCTAGGCAAGATATGTGACATATCAGACGAACAGACCGGACTGTACGGTAAGTGTTACTGGTTGGATTCACAGGAGTGTGAGTGGGCTTGCTCGTTGATCTTCTGATCGCTCAATACCCGGGTGGCCATTACTTTTAGCAGACCGCTTGCGGCTTGTGGGTGTTTGATATGATCATCACCTGCTGCCGGCGTATTGACGAGTCTTTAGAGTCCTACACAGAGGTTTCCTGGCTCAAGCGAAACGAAATAGGAGCGCATATGAGATATGTGCGGGACCGAGAATAATACCAGTATATGATACTTTATTCTATTCTCGCGATTTGTATCATCGGTCGATTATATGTGATATAGCCGGGTTACCGAATCAAGTGTTGATTCGATATATTGATACACTTGATATTAGTCGGTTATATGAGATATGACCGGATCGTTAAATCAAGTATTGGTTTAACGATTTAATGTATAATTATATATTTGATATATTACTTTACATTAACTAGTATTGGTTCACTTAAGATTGATTTTCTCACTTGATGTGTACAAGTTGTATATGTGATATATTTTTGTGCACTAGATTGTATCATGTTTGATGATACATGCAAACTTGGGTGTATGTTTGGTTTAAACCATCTTTAGGTTAATGGTTAGGTTTTAATTTGTTTTATTTATTTTCTTTATTCATTTTGGCAAAAATAAAATGGAGGCTTGCTTTGTTTTATTCATGAAGCTTCATGAAGCTTTGAAAATCTTTGCCATTTTGTTTTTTTTGCCTTAACCTAACCATTACACCTAAACCCTAGTTTATTCTTTACACAAGTTAACTCACCCATGGTTGCTAAATGATAGACATCACTTGAATTTTCTTTTTGTGATAATTCTTTTCCATTCTTTTCTTCTTCATCTTCTTCATGAAAAGAAAAAAAAAGTTTGCTAGAAAATTTCAAGTGTTGAAATCAAGTGAGAAATCCAATTCTAAAGTGAACCCACTTCCTATATCATCATTCTCTACCACTTGCCATGTTGTATAGGGTGTTATCTTCATAAGTTTCATGACCTAGTGAAAATGGAGCTTGGGTTTGAGTCGCCTCGACGTAGATCATCTTCGGCATCGAAGTCAACGATCTAGCCCGATCATTTCTCCGATGAAACCATCGCTAGAGTCCGGGATCCCGATGATCGCAGCGAAGGGACATCGTCACGGAGCTTTGGAAGTGGAGAACCGGATCTACAAAGGTTGTATTTCCCTTCACTTTTTAGCAATGTTGTTTACTTGCATTTACTTTTCGCCTAATCTCTAGTTAACGATCTAGGTTAGGGTTTCTCGGCACAAGAAAAATTTGAATTTGGCATGGTAGATGCCTTGTGGAACCTCTTGAGTGTGCCTAGGAACCCTACAGTCTCCTGAAAACTGTTATTGTAGGAGAACTCTATCAAGGGCAAGTGACGATCCCAACTGCCACCAAAATCAAGTACGCATGCTCGGAGCATATCTTCGAGAGTCTGTATAGTCCACTCTGATTGACCATCGGTCTGCAGGTGGAAAGCGGTACTTAAACTTAAACGGGTATCCAAAACCTCCTGAAGTTTCTACCAAAGACAGCTGGTAAACTGAGTGCCTCTGTCAAAAACAATGCATTTCGGAACTCTGTGCAGCCGCAAAATCTCATCAATGTAGAGCTGAGCATACTTAGCAAACCCGTAAGTGGTCTTCATTGGAAGGAAGTGAGCCGCTTTCGTTAACCGATCTACAGTCACCCAAAAGGAGTCATACCCTCAACTGGTCTTAGGTAGACCAACAATGAAGTCCATGGAGATCTGCTCACATTTCCACTCCGGAATAGACAAAGGCTGTAACTCTCCCGCCGGTCTCTGGTGCACAGCCTTGACTTGCTGGCAAGTCAGGTATCTCGAAACAAAATCTAAAACATCTCTCTTCATCTCTTCCCACCAGTAAGTGATGCCAAGCTACAAAAGATTCGAGAACATGTAGAAAGTGGACTTCGAACTGACTTCATCATCTATGTAGACAGATCCTTAAGATATAGAAGTCGATTATGTGTACCTATTGGCCCAGTTCAAGAAGAGTTGATGAAAGAAGCTCATAGCTCTCCTTATTCTGTACACCGTGGTGGTACAAAGATTTACAAAGATTTACGGCAACACTACTGGTGGCATGGAATGAAGCGCGAAGTAGACAGAAGCATAGCCAAATGTTTGGTATGTCAGTAAGTGAAGGCTGAACATCACAAAACTGCTGGTCTACTTCAGCCGTTACCGATCCCAGAATAGAAATGGCAGCACATTACCATGGACTTCGTGACTGCCCTTCCTTTCAGCATGAAGGGTAACGACGTAATATGGGTTATTTGCTTAGTTGAAAATAATGCATATTTGATATAACATTTTGCTTACTTTTCTTAGATATTTAAAGGTGTTTATTATAAATATAAAACATATTTGGGGTTTATCTGCAAAACACCATTTACCATATGTTTATATATTATAATTAATATTATGAAAGAAAATGTATGCATATAATATTTATATAATATTTTGATAATTTAAATATGCATATCATATCAAATATCCTTAATCAATATTCTTAAAATATAATATCATATCAAATGGTTAGGATAAAATCTCAAAAATACCAAATATTACTAAAATTATTCATTGAGATATTATGCAAGGTTTAGTTCAGGTCAAGAGATCGTGAGATGACGGGAATAAAAAATCTGCCGATAAAATTAGATAAAATCGAAGAATCAATACTGGTAGAGACTCAGAAAATATATGAAAATTCCAGTTATCTAGAAAATCTCTACGTGTCAACATTCCTTAGCCCCAGAAAAATGAAGCCAAGATTCAACTAAACGGCTGCTGTTGCGCAGCCAAACTAGCAATAATACGGCGGATCCGCGACAGGAAAGAAGATTTAGGGTTTGGGATTTTTAGGTTTGATTTGCAACAACAAACCCTGATTCTTGGGATCTTTAGTTTCTGGCTTTAGGACTATATAAAGGACCGAGGGCTAAACCTAGAAATCATCAAACTGAAGAGATCATGAAGTTCAAGTTGACTCATGCATCCAGATTGATTAATCGGCTGTTCATTTACCTCCTTCAAGATAGATCGAGAAGCAAACTAGGGTTTTGTATTCCACTTTCTAAAGGAAAAAAATGTGTAATTGATCAAGTTGATTAATAAAGATAGTTGTTTTATTCTTATTGCATTTATTTATTATATTTACATCATGATCTCTATCCGTTCTTCTATCTCCATCATGCGCGAATAATTCACCGCTTGGTAGGGTTCGTAAGATTAGGGTAGATCAATGGAAGATGAAGAATTTCTTAACTTCTTTTAAGTCTTATGAAGTTTATAAATTTTAGCAAAATAAATGTTAACATCCTAATCGGACGCGCTATCAAGTTATTGATAGTCTTGACCGCGATTTGAGATTAGATTAACAGTTTTTTTGTTAAGGGCTAGACATGAATAGAGATCATTGAAAGGACAAGGGTCAATAGTGTGGAAACATTAATTTCTTTCAAGAATCCTAATCTTCATTCATCACTATCAATCTAGTATTAAATCTATCAATAAATAAAAGGAGTCATCTTTATTATTCATCCATTACTACTAAATCCGAACGAACCCTACAAGCCCTCTTCTGATATAAAATATACATTTTAATTTAAACTACATCTACTTTCTACATCTGTATTTTGACGTACATCTAGAAACTATTCTTCACTATTCTTTATTCTTTTATTCTTCCTCTTTTTCAACACGTCTAAAGTAAGATTGAAAGATTCAACGTTTTCCTGAGGACGACCCGTACTCATCTCGGTCTAGCTACACGCGACACCATTATTGATTGCGGTTATTACTACACACTTCTTTAAAACAGATCAATCAAATGGCGCTGTTGCCGGGGATACGTGCATAATTTTTTATTCTTATGTTTCTTGTTGAATTCTTATTCGATCAATATCATAAATAAAACAAAACAGAAAATTGTGTATTTAATGATTAGTGTGCGATTTTTGCGAGAGAATCTGAAGACTATAGAACGAGGAAATCAAGATTCAGAGACTTTCAGAGAGGTCCAGAAGAGCATTGGAAGGCACAGGAGCAATTATTTTCAAACGATCCCACCAAGTCGTGGCGGAACCGCGGCAACAAGGTCATTTTGGCGGCGGAACCGCGGCAGTCTTGAGGGATAGTGCATCCAAAATTCTCTGGTAACTTTCCTACATCTTTCTCTCTCCTCTCAAAAATCCAATAATATATTTTTTGCAGGATTCTTTGCAAAATATTGCCGCTTAAAAAAAATCATTATGTGTGTTTTGTAATTGGTTTGTACATATTTTAATATGGACATTAAGGGGGCAAAGACCAAATTCAGATTAGGTAGGGATTTCATCACCCTTCCTAAACCCCACAAATCACAAAACGACCATCCACATCATCCTATATTAATTAAAAAATATCTAGACTAAGACTCTAAGGACCGTCGTGCTCATTAAGGATAGAGGAAGGTAGTGGGTAATCTATCGCTTATCCGCATTTATTTCGTGGTGTCTAGGCAAGTTTGTCTAGGTAAGTGGTTACTTAATTAGGCCCTCTATTTTCGGTGATTCGTATAGCGGATACCTCCTACTTATCTGATCACAAGAGCGATAAAGAGGTGGTAGATGATTGATCCTGCGGCTTGTCTTTTGGATGTCTAGGAGCGGTCTAGAGACTTGACCTTAGTAACCATAGTTCTAGGGTTGTTTGTGAAGGGTTACCCTAGCGCCCGGCCAACTCACGTGGTCTAATGCGGAACAAAAATTTTCTTGCGAATAAAACTTGGCGCTAGACTAAACCCTAAAACCGGATCTTTCCATAAAACCTACCTAGCAAAAGGAGAAGTGCTATCTACTATGATAGAAACCTCAACAAACGAACCGAGTCCTTCGGTCTTCTTTCTTCATCCTTAGCTCCTAGAAAGCGCCTTGAACATGCTTGAACTCCAAATCCGGCTCCATCGGTCCATCGGGATCGAGCTTGTTCTCCGGCCTCCTTTTGTCGTAGATAATCCACCCGGGGAGTATGATCCATGGCTCTAGCTCTTTGCAATATGTCAAAAGAGCAACTAGAGGACCTGGGATGCTAGTCCAAGTAATCTAGGATGTACTTTGGATGTCTAAGTGTTCTATCTCTTCCTAGCCTCTTCACTTGTATCTCAACACATGAGAAATGTAGTGAAGAGGAAGAAGATGAAGGTGGAGGAGAAAGCTAGAGGAGGAAGGAGATGAGAGCTCATGAGAGGAAAAATGAATCAAGCATGAGAGAGAAAATAACACACATAGGTTTTGTATGCCATTTTCTTTCATTAAACAATAGCAACCATGCTTCAATAGTAAACCCAAAATGAATTATAAATTCATTTGACCACTATTGAAGCATGGTCACCTCTTTTCCTCCCATACCCTTCACTTTACACCTCATTTCCATTTATGAAATAAATGGAAAATCCAAAATGAGGTGGCCACCTTCTATAAGGAAATCTGTAGTAAATACGGATTTCAGTCTACTGTACAAATATACCGACAATCAGATAAAATCCGAACGCCCAAAAGAGATAGAATAACACGAAGAACGTAATACCAGTATATATATATATATATATATCGAAATACATATACGTAAATTATTAAATCAATACCTGATTTAATAATGCGGCTCAAACCCGAGCCGGCTAGTATTACAAACTATCCGATCGAAAATCCGAGTACCAAGTACATCAATCGATCGAACCCTGCACGTATCCAATATGGCTACTACATCGTTTTGCCTGGAAACCCTCTGTGTGGGACTCTAAAGACTCGACAGTACTCTGGCAGTGGGTTTAACCACAAGCACATCAGCGACATTAGCTGTACGTAACGACTGCCCATGTACCTGTCAAAAAGGAAAGCCGACGAGCAAGCTCGTCTGAACTCCTACTGAGCCTATCCGTGACAATATCCGTACAGTCTGGTCTCTTCATCAAAGAGTATCACATACCGGGTCTAGGGGGTGGTGAACGTCAGACCCTGACAACCTGATAAGTGTGCCGATGTGGCTCAGGACCAATCTGGAAACTACTGATCAACCTATCAGTAAATCCCAAGTGTCTTGGCCAACGTCTTATGGTCCTGACCAATCGAATCACAGTTCGATATCGACTCCCTATACCGGGAGAGACGAATCCCAGACAATCGCTCACTGCCTCCATGTGGCTCGGGACTGAACCCAACCAAAACCTATTTGCACGACTCAGTAGAGCCGTGGTAGGGTAGTGATCAAAGTTCAGTGGGAACTCACACGAGACAAATGCCGATCTCGGGTCCAAAGACTAACCTGTACACATGTCACCTGAGAACTTCCATCTGACGATAGGTATAGTACCATATGGAAGTTCTCGGCGAGTCCGTCCAGTGTACTCACACCCAGTGAGCACCCATATACGATCTTAGGTGCATCAGACCAATGGCTGCGGGACCAACCATCCCCCGACAGGGATAGAAACGTACACACCAGTCTACTCTGGAGTATCAGTGCCCAGTCTCGATACTCACGCGACTAGGCACCATTTAAGGATGTGCTTATGGACTACCCTGCTCCCACAAGTATGATCGCCATCACAACGCAGGTAGTCAAGCAAGATCCTAGGGGCTTTATCAACATGTAACCGCAATATGTAATAACGAGTATGATATATGCCATGTTAAGATAAAAACAAACCACAATAGTATACTACCGTATCGAGTCTTTATCAATATGTGCAAACCAGATATAATAACAATAAATACACATATCCCGATAAAGACAAGTCAAATAATATACTATAAAACCGAGCAAGATTGTTCTGTACATACATATCCTTAGTATCCATATGTATACATATACAATACTGGCCTCTAGGGCATATACATCCAACAATCTCCCACTTGCACTAAAGGCCAGTGATTGGCGTACCGAATACCCAACGTCTGCTCTAAGGCCAGCTGCTGGCGTACCGCATACCCAACATCCCAAAAAGTCGCTCGAACTGTGCTTGAGTGACGGCCTTTGTAAATGGATCCACCATGTTCTCTTTCGTATCCACTCTCCGGACCTCGATCTCCTGGCGATCTACGATCTCCCTGATCTGGTGATACCGCCTTAAGATGTTCCTGGATTTCTGATGGGACCGTGGTTCCTTCGCTAAAGCTATAGCCCCATTGTTATCACAATTCACTGGTATTGGATCAACAATGGACGGAACCACCTGAAGTTCAGCTATGAACTTCTTTATCCAGACAGCCTTTTTTGCGGCATCGCTTGCAGCAATGTATTCAGCCTCCATCGTCGAGTCTGCGACGGTATCCTGTTTGGAACTCTTCCAATATACCACCCATCTGTTGAGGGTAAACATAAAACCCTAGACAGACTTGCTGTCATCCTTATCACTCTGGAAGCTTGAGTCGGTAAAGAACTTGACCCTGAGGTCTCCGTTACCGTAAATCAGGAACATCTCCTTAGTCCTTCTCAGGTACTTGAGAATGTTTTTTACTGCTGTCCAGTGGTCCTCACCTGGGTCTGACTGATACCGGCTCACCACGTTTAGCGCGTAAGCTACATCTGGTCTTGTACATAGCATCACATACATTATAGATCCTACCGCCGAAACATAGGGTATAGTGCTCATGCGAGCCCTCTCCTCATCAGTCTTGGGAGACATCTTCTTGGAGAGGGTGATTTCGTGCAATGCGGGTATTCTACTGCGCTTGGAATCTTCCATACTAAATCTCTTTAGTACGGTCTCTATGTACTTGGACTGTGAAAGTCCCAGTAATTTCTTGGATCTATCTCTGTAGATCTTGATCCCCGGAATGTACGAGGCATCACCTAGGTCTTTCATAGAGAACCTTTATGATAAGAATAGCTTGATCGATTGTATCATAGGAATGTCATTTCCTATCAAAAGAATGTCGTCCACGTACAAGACTAGGAACACGACAGTTTGTCCTACAATCTTCTTATAAATACAAGGCTCATCTTCGTTCTTGATGAAGTCAAAGTCCTTGGCTGTCTCATCAAAACAGATGTTCCAGCTCCACGATGCTTGCTTCAATCCATAAATGGATTTGAGTAACTGGCACACCTTCCCGCTGCTCTCACTGTCTACAAAACCTTCTGGCTGATCCATATAAATGCACTCTTCTAAACATCCGTTTAAAAAGGCCGTTTTTACGTCCATCTGCCAGATCTCATAGTCATGGAAGGCAGCAATGGCAAGCAGGATCCAAATGGATTTGAGTATAGCCAATGGAGAAAAGGTTTCGTTATAGTCCACTCCTGGTCTTTAACGAAATCCTTTTGCAACGAGTCTAGCCTTATAGGTTTCCACCTATCCTTCTACACCAAGTTTCTTCTTGTAGATCCATTTGCATCCAACAGGTTTTACCCCAGGTGGAGAAACTTTCAGGGTCCACACATTATTGGTGTACATGGACTCCATTTCAGATTGCATACCATTCGGCCACTTATCAGAGTCCCTACTGATAATGGCCTGCCTGAAACTAGTAGGATCATCTTTTTCCAAGATGCAATCCTCTCGATCCCCATCTATGAGAAAACCGTAGTATCTCTCGGGCGGATGAGAAATCCTACTAGATTTGCGGAGTGGCCGAGGTTCGTCCGGGGTTATTGAATCTTAAGGTTCCACCAAATCATCAGTTACAGTTTGTCCTTCTGGAATTTCTTCCAGTTCTACCGTGTTCCTACTAATTTCTTTTGCAAGAAATTCCTTTTCTAAGAATACAGTATGGCGAGCAACAAACACCTTCTGTTCCTCGGTGTGGTAGAATTGATATCCTTGCGAATGTTTAGGATATCCTACAAACTTACACAAAACTGACCGTGCCTCGAGTTTGTCCGGGTTCTGCTTCTTTACATAAGCTGGACAACCTCATATCTTAATAAAATTAAGGTATGGTCTCTTCCGCTCCCACAGTGCATATGGAGTGGTAGGCATAGCTTTGGTAGGAACCCTATTCAATACATATATTGCCGTTTCAAGGGCATATCCCCAAAATGAAAGAGGTAACTCAGCACTACTCATCATGGAGCGAACCATGTCTAATAGGGTACGGTTCCTCCGCTCCGATACGCCGTTGTGCTGCGGTGTATACGGAGGAGTAAGTTGAGAGAGAATACCATTCTCTTTTAGAAAGTCCCTGAATTCAGTGCTTAAGTACTCCCCTCCTCTATCAGCTCGGAGGATCTTGATACTTTTTCCAGTCTGGTTTCCTACTTCGTTTTTGAATTCCTTGAATTTCTCAAAAGCTTCAGATTTGTGTTTCATGAAATACACATATCCAAATCTAGAGAGATCGTCAGTGAATGTGATGAAGTATGAGAACCCACCCCTTGCATGTATAGACATTGGACCACATAAATCACTGTGTATGAGTCCCAAGAGCTCTGCTGCTCTTTCCCCATGTCCGGTGAACGTGGATTTGGTCATCTTTCCTTTGAGACAAGACTGACAAGTTTCATAGGATGAAAATTCGAACGTATTCAAGAGTCCATCTTTATGCAACTTACTTAGTCTTTTCTCTCCGATATGACCAAGTCTACAATGCCACAAGTAGGATTCGTTCTTATCCGAACTCTTCCTCTTGTGTGTGTTTTGTACATTGAGAACTGTATTCTGATTTAAAACATAGATACCATTACACAGTGTACCTTCTGCAACCAGTAACTTATTAAGGTAAATGTTCATGATATTTCTATCAAGAACAAAGTTATATCCATCTTTATCAAGTAAAGATACTGATATGATGTTGCAAAGCATGGAAGGCACATAGTAGCAATTGTTCAAAATCATAGTATTGCCATTTGGCAATATTAGGTGATATTCACCGACGGCAGCAGCATTAACTTGTGCTCCATTCCCCACTCTGAAGGACATATCACCAGGTCCAACTATCCTACTTTTTCTCAGTCCCTGCAATAAATTACAGATATAAGATCCTGATCCAGTATCGAGTACCCAGGAGGCAGGACTGACTGAAAAACAGTTCTCAATAACAAGAACACCTGAAGAAGACGCAACAATGTGTTTCTTCTTCGATAGGTTTATTAAGGAATTCAAACTTTCCTCTTTCCCTTGCTCATACTTATGACAGTTGTCGTAAGTTAGAGCCGAACCGACGTTCCCCAGCACCGAATAAGAATTTGGATCGGTCAAGCAATACATTTTATTATCTTGATTAGGGCATGAAATGGTTTCTACCTGGAGAGAGAGAGGGAAAACACTTAGCGTGAGCTCTTACAAGATTAGATTGGTTTATTAATTTATCTAATCAGGATGGCTCCCACTGTTTCCTCAAATTCTTCTTCAAACCCTAAAATAAGAACTAGTCAGGATTAATCGCACGTCACAATACTTGCTTAACCTTTCAGCCAGGCCGGTGTTGGTACTTCGAGGGAGGTTTTCCAACGCTTTCGCGAAGTTCCTTAATTACATAACTTCTTTTCCCTGGAGGCGTAGCCCCGCTAACACCTTTCTAGACACTTACTTGGTTTATAGCATTGATTGTTAAGTGTGATAATCTCCCGAGAGTAATCCTACTGATCAGTGGGATCGGGATCCAACTATCATTGTGTGATGCACTAGATGGAATCTACTCTAGTCACCACACTCTAGAAGGTATGCTAAATATGCAAGTTTCCTGTATATTTGAAACTCCCGATGTGGTTTTTGCCCCTAACGACCTATAACGTTGACGCTTGCCAACAAGTCATAGGCCACTAGTCAAGTTCAACCCGTCATTATCCTGGATTAACTCAAACCCACCCGCACAAACTCTTGACGCTTTCCAACAAAGCTGCATGACTGTCTCGAATAATCGCATATCTATGCAACAGATAAATATCACCCAGCTACCGTTCACTGTGTCTTGACGCTTGCCAACAAACACAGCACGAATACTAAGTGGTATCCATCTGAAATGATGGAGGACTACAGCTGGGTTTTTGGCAAAAAACTCATTAACGTAATGAACTTGATATCGTTGAAGAAACTTTAGTAGTTTTGTAAATATATATTGGCGAAAACTTCTGCTAAAGAGGTCACTCCCTGTGAAGGGATCTCGACTCTTCCCTCGTCAAATGAGGTGCAGGATATTCCAAACTGAATACCACGATGCAAAACAAAAATAGTCGACTATATTAAAGTTATTACCCTGACGCAAACTTTTACTCAAGGGGTCACTCCCGGTGAAGGGATCTCGGCCCTTGTCTCGTCGAATGAGGTGCTGGATATTCCAAACTGAATACTACTGTGCAAAGCAAAAGAGAACGTCTGTAATGTCAGTTTTTAAAGCTTGGTTCCAACAACATCTTTTAGGTTTATTATCTTGAAATAATCAAAATTAATGCGGTCCCATCAATTTGTAACCTATAACACCAGAAAGGAACGAAAATAAAATGTACGTATATGCCATCCGCATTTGCCATGGGGCCCCGTCATCACCCGTTAGGTTACTTAACTAATGACAGAGCGGGGGCTGGACTAGCGCGGGTGCAAAACATATACAACATCTACTAGTATATATATAAATATATATAACATTCGTCCTAGGCATGATAATAAACAACATCATAGATAACAATACAGAATGGTGGAAAATCTTGGAGCCCCGGGTTTCATTTGAGCCGCAAATAGAACCCGACGTTCCCGGTCGTGTGGATAGCCTGTGCAATGAAAACCAGTACCCTCTACGAGTGCGGCGAATAGCCCGCCAGTTTTAGAATGAAGCCCCCTCCGTCTCAGCGCCTTGAGATGCGGGCTTGTTGCCTTCTAGAACCGGGCTATTCGTGCACCCCACCGCGGGGTAATCCTAATACAGAAAATGAAAATAATATATACAAGCGGTGACATCGACCTCAACCCGGTCGTGCCCCAAAATAATATACGACCCGGCAAAGACGACAGTCCACATGTCGGACGCTCGCCACGCAATAACAAATGTACAAATGAATTATAAACTGTATTTCTAACATTGCACAACATGCTATCCACACGACAATCTAACCACAATATCAGCACAATCACAGAAACATCAACGCGAATGTCACGTTCGCAAATCCGTCTAAAAGAATATATAGCAGATAGACGGATTTACCGATCAAATGACATTCACGGTCATAGAATCTAAACTAAGTACTGATAACAAACTACGTATTTTAAAATTACGATCGATTAAACTTTCCAAGTGGGCCCCCAAGTATTAAACCAACACTGTAACAAAACTGGGCCCAAAAAAATAAATTATCCCCAAAACCACAATTCCAAAAATAAGAGGCCCAGAAGAAATTTTGTTCACGTGGGCCCCAAAACAGCCGCGGAACCACTGCCAATAGGGGGTTTACGCGGCGGATCCGCGGTGGTTTAGAGGGATCTCGTGACCATATTTCTTCTGTCATTTTAAAAAAGCCTGCATGATTTTCTGAGAGCATAAAATTGATTTTTTGAGCACTTTTAAAATCGACAGAAAACCAATGAATGGAAATGCAGTTTTTGAAAAATCCGGTCGATCGTTATTTTAAAAACGTTTAAACAAGCTAGTATAGGTTTTATGGGTGGCACTGATACTATGAAGGGTTACCCTAGCGCCACGACCAACTCACGTGGTCAAATGTGGAACAAAAATTTTCTTGCGAATAAAATTTGGCGCTAGACTAAACCCTAAAACCGGATCTTTCCATAAAACCTACTTAGAAAAAGAAGAAGTGCTATCTACTATGAAAGAAACCTCACCAAACGAACCAAGTTCTTCGTTCTTCTTTCTTCATCCTTAGCTCCTAGCAAGCGCCTTGAACATGCTTGAACTCCAAATCCGGCTCCATCGGTCCATCGGGATTGAGCTTGTTCTCCGGCCTCCTTTTGTCGTAGATGATCCACCCGGGGAGTATGATCCATGGCTCTAGCTCTTTGCAATATGTCAAAAGAGCAACTAGAGGACTTGGGATGCTAGTCCAAGTAATCTAGGATGTACTTTGGATGTCTAAGTATTCTATCTCTTCCTAGCCTCTTCACTTGTATCTCAACACATGAGAAATGTAGTGAAGAGGAAGAAGATGAAGGTGGAGGAGAAAGCTAGAGGAGGAAGGAGATGAGAGCTCATGAGAGGAAAAATGAATCAAGCATGAGAGAGAAAATAACACACATAGGTTTTGTATGCCATTTTCTTTCATTAAACAATAGCAACCATATTTCAATAGTAAACCCAAAATGAATTATAAATTCATTTGACCACTATTGAAGCATGGCCACCTCTTTTCCTCCCATACCCTTCACTTTACACCTCATTTCCATTTATGAAATAAATGGAAAATCCAAAATGAGGTGGCCACCTTCTAGAAGGAAATCTGTAGTAAATACGGATTTCAGTCTACTGTACAAATATACCGGCAATCAGATAAAATCCGAACGCCCAAAAGAGATAGAATAACACGAAGAACGTAATACCAGAATATATATATATATATATATATATATATATATATATATATCGAAATACATATACGTAAATTATTAAATCAATACCTGATTTAATAATGCGGCTCAAACCCGAGCCGGCTAGTATTACAAACTGTCCGATCGAAAATCCGAGTACCAAGTACATCAATCGATCGAACCCTGCACATATCCAATACGGCTACTACATCGTTTTGCCTGGATCAGGGAAACCCTCTGTGTGGGACTCTAAAGACTCGACAGTACTCTGGCAGTGGGTTTAACCATAAGCACGTCAGCGGTACTAGCTGTACGTAACGGCTACCCAGGTACCTGTCGAAAAGGAAGGCCGACGAGCAAGCTCGTCCGAACTCCTACTGAGCCTATCCATGACAATATCCGTACAGTCCATTCTCTTCGTCAAAGAGTATCGCATACCGGGTCTAGGGGGTGGTGAGCGTTAGACCCTAACAACCTGATAAGTCGTGCCGATGTGGCTCAGGACCAATCCAGGAAACTACTGATCAACCTATCAGTAAATCCCAAGTGCCTTAGCCATGGTCTTATGGTCCTGACCAATCGAATCACAGTGCGATATCGACTCCCTATACCGGGAGAGACAAATCCCCGACAATCGCTCACTGCCTCCATGTGGCTCGGGACTGAACCCAACCAAAACCTGTTTGCACGACTCAGTAAAGCCGTGGTAGGGTAGTGATCAAAGTTTAGTGGGAACTCACACGAGACAAATGCCGATCTCGGGTCCAAAGACTAACCTGTACACATGTCACCTGAGAACTTCCATCTGACGATAGGTATAGTACCATATGGAAGTTCTCTGCGAGTCCGTCCCGTGTACTCACACCCTGTGAGCACCTGTATACGATCATAGGTGTATCAGACCAATGGCCGCGGGACCAACCATCCCCCGACGGGGCTAAAAACGTACACACCAGTCTACTCTGGAGTATCAGTGCCCAGTCTCGATACTCACATGACTAGGGACCATTTAAGGATGTGCTTATGGACTACCCTGCTCCCACAAGTATGATCTCCATCACAACGCAGGTAGTCAAGCAAGATCCTAGGGGCTTTATCAACATGTAACCGCAATATGTAATAACGAGTATGACATATGCCATTTTAAGATAAAGACAAACCACAATAGTATACTACCGTATCGAGTCTTTATCAATATGTGCAAACCAGATATAATAACAATAAATACACATATCCCGATAAAGACAAGTCAAATAATATACTATAAAACCGAGCAAGATTGTTCTGTACATACATATCCCTAGTATCCATATGTATATATATACAATACTGGCCTCTCGGGCATATACATCCAACAGTTTGTGCATTTTTTATGATTTGTCTCACGTCCTACATTTTTCAAAACAAACCAATTTTAAATCACACACACGCTGCCACGTGCGCTAAACTCGCTTAGTGCATGCTTAGTTGGATACGTGATTCTAGTGCCCGTCTTGTCAACGTTTCGGTTATCGACTCCGAAGTCGGTACTTCTTCATCTTCTTTTTCCCCTCCACCCACCACGTCGACCGAGATGGACGGTTCTTCATCAGATTATAATACCACCCTGCTACCACCCGTTGATGCGCAGAATCCACCATGCATCTCTCTCCAAGAGAGATGTTATCCTATATGCGGTCCCCTTCCTAGCTGTTTATTTATTCCACCAACCAATGAGGATAATTTGAAATTAAACCCCACTTCATTAACCTGTTGCCTAAATTTCACGGGCTTGAGTATGAAGACGCATACGTTTTTATCACCAAATTCGAAAACGTATGGGCAATGATGGGTACGTCTCAATTTTCTGTGGATGCTATGCGCTTACATCTCCTCCCTTTCACTTTGTGCGATTTAGTAGAAAAATGGATTTATAACACTGCCGCACACTCTATTACCAATTGGGATGAATTCGTGATAGCATTCCTTAAGAAATTTTACCCCAATCATAAGACCATCCGTGTTCGGAGCGAAATCAACTAGTTTACCCCGCTTCCTAATGAACCATTTTGGAAGTGCTTTGAACGGTTTAAGGATCTGCTTGTCCAATATCCTCATCATGGAATACATAGATGGGATCTGTGCTAAATTATATATGAGGGCATTACTCCAGTGACAGAGCAGATGCTTGAAATCATGTGTCAATGCAATTTCATGTCCAAAGACGATAGTGAAGCTTGGAAATTTCTGGAAGATCTCGCTGAACACACTTTGTAGTGGGAAAGCGTTAGACCATCATCTAGGGGAGGTATTCATCAGCTCGATGTTTTCATCACAGTAAAAACCGAAATGCCAGCAATGCAAAAGAAACTCGATGCTATGGAGAACAAATTCTCATCAATCTCCCTAAACCAGGTTACGCTTCCCAAAACCGTGTGTGGTTGCTGTTCCGATCCATCACATTTGACGGAAGAATGTCCTATGAATGCACCATTTCAAGGTCAAGAACACACTAATACTACATTTCAGCAGCGACCTAGGAACGATCCTTATTCTTCCACGTACAATCAGAGATGGAGGAATCATCCTAATTTTGCTTGGAACCAAACCCAAACCCAAAATAAAAACCAGTTCCAAAGCAATTATCAAAGACCTTTTCCATAGCAGTAGCAACCACATTCACAGAGTCAGCACTCCTTTCAATCGCAACCTTTTCAAAATCCGGCCAACAATTCTACACCTTATAATAATTTTTTCCAAATGACCGGTAACGAAAACTCATCAGCACTCGAACGAAGTGTGGATATGTTTATTAAACATTCCATGCAATCTACGGATGATATAAAGTCTTCTATCTGAGCATTAACACAGACCACCACCTCACACGGTGAAAATAAAAAATCGATAGAAGCACAACTTTCACAAATAAATGCCGCGATGAGTGTGAGAGAAAAAGGGAAACTTCCATCTCAACCCCTACCGAATCCTGGACGCTAACAAATTCATAATGTGAGTGCCGTTACCACGATGAGATCAGGAAGAGTGTTGAACAACCAAGTGGGTGAACAGATTGATGATGAAGAATCAAATGAAACCCTGGATTCCATTTCTTGCCCTATTTCGTCTAGTCTCCCACCTTCTTCCGAGCCTATTCTCCATTTTCCCCAAGGTTCGAACCCTTCGCCCACTTCCTTGAGTCAACCTAAAATGATCCTTACTCCAATTATAGGATCGATTCCATCCCCACAAACTTCTCCACAAATGTTGGACCCAAAACATATTGATAAAGCTCCATTTCCAAACAGGTTGAGGGCCAACAAATTTAACGCACAAATGGAGAAGATTGTGGAAATGTTTAAGCAAGTTAACATAAATATCCCTCTCCTAGATGCTATTCAATAAGTTCCGTCTTATGCAAAAATCCTTAAGGACTTGTGCACTAGGAAGAGAAAAAATCAAGTGCCGAAAAAGGTATTCATGACAAGTAACGTGAGCACAGCTTTTACCCAATAATTGCCTAAAAAACGTAAGGACCCTGGTTGTCCTACAATATCTATAAATATTGGGGGTACAAGCATCAATCGTGCTCTCCTTGACCTCGGCGCTAGTGTTAACTTGCTTCCATATTCCGTCTATGAGCAGCTAGGTATAGGAGAGTAGAAACCTGCCCACTGCACTCTCCAGATGGCAGATCGATCTATCGCCCAACCTAGGGATGAGCTAGAGGATGTGTTAATTAAAGTCGGGGAATTCATATTCCTTGTGGACTTTATTATTTTAGATACACAGCCTGTGGCGAACCCATGTAATCAAATACCGGTGAAACTCGGTCGACCTTTCCTAGTAACTTCCAACGCTGTCATTAATTATCGTAACGGTTCTATGAACTTATCCTTCGGGAAGATGAAAATTAAGCTTAATATTTACAAGTTAGGAAGTCAGCCATCTGAACCTTCTGCTCATTTAATCGATATCTGTTCCATCAACGAGATAGCTTCCGACAGCTGCGAAGCTGAAGTACTTTGCTATGATGATCTCGACAACACTAGTGTGACATTGTTTGATCTGGAAAATTATTATAATGAGGATATCTTCGATGAGTCCATCCTCGAGTTTGAATCCTTTTACTCGTCGCAAAAGTCAGTAGCGCTTTCCGAGTCAATATCCTACGCAAGTTATGAACCTCTTAGGGAGTCCGAATATCATTTGCTTACCCCACCTTCTATTGTCTCTCCGCCAACACTAGATCTCAAACCGCTACCTTCTCATCTTAAATACACATATTTAGGTGAGAATGAGTCTTTGCCCATGATCATATCTGCTTCTCTAGCTATAGAGTAAGAGAACACGCTTTTTGCGGTATTGAGATCAAATCGGCAAGCATTTGGTTGGACAATGGCTGACATCAAAGGGATTAGTCCTTTGATTGTTGAACATTATATACATCTGATGGATGAAACCAAACCAACCCGAGACCCACAAAGACGGTTAAATCCCGTCATGAAGGAGGCAGTAAAGAAAGAAATCGTCAAGTGCCTATATAGTGGTATAATTACCCAATATCTGATAGCCAGTGAGTAAGTCCTATTTATGTGGTCCCTAAAAAGTCTGGCATCACGGTCATAACTAATGAGGCTAATGAGTTGATCCAAACATGCACCCAAACTGGGTGACGTGTATGTATTGATTACAGAAAACTCAATGTTACAACGAGAAAAGATCACTTCTCTCTACCTTTCATTGACCAGATGTTAAAACGATTAGCTAGACATGAATACTATTGTTTCTTGGATGGATACTCCGGCTATAACCAGATCCCCATCTGCGAAAAGGATCAAGATAAAACAACATTTACTTGTCCTTTCGGTACTTTTGCTTATAGACGCATGCCCTTTGGGTTATGCAACACTCACGCTACATTTCAGCGGTGTATGATGGGGATATTCTCAAACACGGTCAAGAATTCTTTGGAGATATTTATTGACGATTTCTCCATATTTGGGGACTCCTTTGAGGAATTCCTATGTCATCTTGATGCGGTTTTTACCCGCTGTAAGGTTAAGAACTTAACTTTGAATTGGGAAAAATGGCATTTCATGGTTTAAGAAGGTATTTTCCTTGGACATATTATTTCACGAAAAGGGATTGAAGTAGAAAGAGCTAAAATTGATGTCATCCATAACCTTCCTCATCCTAAATGCGTCAAAAATATATGGTCCTTCCTTGATCATGTAAGATTTTATAGGAGATTCATTAAGAACTTTAGCAAAATTGCTAGACTCTTAACTCTTCTCTTGGCCAAGGATACAACATTTCACTTTGATTCGAATTGCGAGGCTACTTTTGAATCACTTAAAAGATTTCTCACTACAGCTCCCGTTCTATCCTCTCTGGATTGGAACTACCCGTTCGAGCTTATGTGTGATGCATCAGATTTTGCTATTGGTGCAGCCTTAGGAAATCACATTGATAAGATGCCACATGTAATTTATTATGAAAGTAGAACCTTGAACGATGCCCAAATTAATTACACAACTATCGAGAAAGAACTCTTTGCAGTTGTATTTGTACTAGAAATATTCAGGCCCTACTTGATTGGTTCGGCAATAGTGGTTTACACCGATCACTCCTCCCTACGACACCTTTTATCGAAGAAGGATGCTAAGGTCAGGCTAATACATTGGATCCTGTTATTACAGGAATTTGATCTTGTCATACGAGACAAGAGTGGATGTGAAAACGTTGTAGCCGACCATCTTTCATGCATCAATTCTTCACCAACGTTGACCGTGCCAATAAATGACTCCTTCCCTGACGTACAGCTCTTGATCGTATCCTGCGAAGCTTGGTTCGTGGATATTGTGAATTATCTAGTGATGTGACTTATTCCTAGCGATTGGTCGTAACAAGACAATTTTTTATTTCTATTCCAAGTAAATCACTTTTACTGGGATGAACCTTATTTGTTTAAGTATTGTTCTGACCAAATCATTCGCAGATGTGTCCCTAATGATGAATTCAAGAGTGTATTGTCTATTTGTCATGATCAAGCATGTGGCGGTCACTTTGGTCCACGTAAAACGGTGGAGAAGGTTTTGCAATGCGTCTTTTATTGGCTAACATTATTTAAAGATCCATATGATCATTTTAAAACTTGTCCACGGTGTCAACACATGAGTTAGATTTCACGACGAAATGAGATGCCGCTCCAACCTATCTTGGTTGTAGAGATATTCAATATTTGGGGTATTGATTTTATGGGCCATTTTCCCAACTATTTTCGGAATTTATATATCTTGTTAGCGGTTGATATATCTTGTCTCAAAATGGGTGGAAGCAATACCGTGTTGCATTAATGACAACAAGGTTGTTATTAAGTTCCTTAAAGAAAATATCTTTTCGCGATTCGGGCACCCTCGCTCTATAATAAGCGACAATAGGACGCATTTTTGTAATCGGTCATTTGAAACTTTGATGCGGAAATATTCAATCAACCACAATTTTTCTACGCCTTATCATCCCTAAACGAGCGGGCAAGCTGAGATTTCCAATAAGCAGATCAAATAAATTTTTGAGAAGACGGTTTCTAAAAACCGTAAAGATTGGTCAACCAAATTGACGGATGCTCTTTGGGTATTTCGTACCGCTTTTAAGACCAATCTTGGTATGTCTCCATACCGCCTAGTGTTTGGAAAGGTTTGTCACCTTCCTGTCGAGATAAAAAAGAAAGCAATGTTGGCTATTAAAGAGCTTAACTTCGATTTTGATCAAGCCAGCAGCTATCGGAAGCTGCAATTAAATGATCTAAGTGAACTCCACGATGAAGCTTACGATAATTCGATTATAGTAAAGAACCGGACTAAAGTGTTCCACGATAAAAACCTTCACACCGGGACAACAAGTCCTTCTTTACGATTCCCGTCTCTATATTTATCCGGGTAAGCTAAAATCTCGTTGGAAGGGACCTTTTGTGGTGCGGTATGTATACCCGCACGGGACAGTAGAAGTTGAAAATATTAAAAACGGTTCAATTTTTAAAGTAAATGGGTATAGATTGAAACCGTATTTTTCTGCTGACCGAGCAGAAGAGCTTCTGTTTTTATAGGATCCACTTTATCATAACTAAATTTCCTCCGCCTAACCTCCATGCTTTGGTAACATTGTCTCATTTTAAGAATGGAGGTGAGTTGTCATGACCCGAAATGGCACGTGACTGGCCCTTGAATCATATGAAGTCTATAGGACCCTATCTAATTCAAGTAAGCCAAAATCCCAGAAATCTAAACCATTTTCAAAGAAAGTGTTTTGTTAAAATAATCCGAATATGCATTTTAAAATCTCAAGTCTTTTCTGAAAATTTCGGAAGAGTTTCCTTTGTAATACTGGCCCCAAAAGAGTACAACATGCATAATATGAATAAAAGCATCCCTAAGCGGGAGCTAGCTCTTCGTCAATCGACGGTCACAACTACGCAAGTAATATAATATACAACGCCGAAGGGCGAGAATCAAAACTCAAAAGGAAACTCAAATTATCAAGAAAACCATAATAATACAACGCACGACTCTAATGTTGAAAAAATATACAACTGGTCTTCTAAGGTTAATGAATATACAAGTCTGGTTGATGGAGTTTACTAGATACAACTGAAATAAATACATGTACAATGGTGGTCACGATGAAAGTGAACCCACCTACCAAAGCAATCACCCAGAATGAAAGCTGTGTTCCAGCAAAACCGCAACGAAACTTGTATGGCAAAACCTGTAAGAACCGTGGCACAACGAGGGTGAGTTGCCAACTCGTGAGTAGAAAACATCACAGAGCAAAAATCGAATGTATGACCTAATCCTAGGTCATACGATCAGTAATATCATCAAATAAAAAATATAGTCTGAAGCATCTAATAATGGCATGGGTAAACATCTATACATAAGCGTTATACCAAGTGCTCGTGTCAGTGCTTCAGGTAACAACATATCAGATATATGATGTATGAATGCATTACAAATGAAAACCGAATATATCATGAATGAGAAAACTGTTTCCGTAAATTAATGATATATATATATATATATATATATATATATATATATATATATAAATCGAGGATCATCAATGAAATCAACAGAGAATCAGTGTCAAGTATCGACATAAAACATAAATCTCAGTATCTCAATATCTCAGGCTCCGGCTATTCGGACTGGCCTGTATCATCAAATCTCAATATCTCATTGTCTCAATATCTCGGGCTCCGGCAATCCGGACTGGCCCCCAAATCCATCTCTCTTATAACTCCGAACGGTATCCTCCGGATATCCGTCGAGTTTCCATACGATCACCGGTAGATAGTGCTCCCCTGCCGGGCTCATCGTCTACAACTCGAGCTTCTTGCCCCGCGGTACCATATCGGGTCCACCATGTACCCGTAGACGGTTCATCCAACTCCTCGAATCGGGTCTCGAAAACCATTTCAGAACCGAGAAAACATCATGGTGGACAATACTCATCATATCAAGGAAAACCGCATCTTTCTCTTTTAAATGAATCATCAGTTTATAAAATTTCACTTGCGGTTTCCAAATCCAGAAAATCTCAAGAAGAATCCGAAATCATCAAAATCACGATATTAGTAAACAGTGAATGCCGGCACAAATCTCCATAATACTTCATGACCAATGAATATATAAATGCATTTGATATCATGCAATGAATGCAATAGTTAAAATAGCATATGAAAACAATAACATATAGGAGCTATCAGTTAGCAAGCTATGTCAATGAAGTAATGTTTTTTAAAGTGTACGTGACATAGCAATTACCGATGAAGATGTGTGTGAGCCGGCAAGCAAGTGTACGTAGAGCATACGCATCATCGGTAATGGTGCTAGTGTCCTAACAATAGGTTTCATCATTTCTCACGAAAATACATATAGACATGAAATGCAATATGAACAGCAGAATAAATGGCAATTAAATAGTAATTGCAGTAATAATATGCGAAACACAAATAATAACGCAACAATAAGGATTCTACATTTCTATATATGTGCATACTGTTTTGCCATTTGAAATAATACGAATCGTGGTGTTTTGAAAATAAGGGCTACGGTGTTTTTAAGAAAAGATACGTCCTTTGAAATATCCGTAGAATCTTTTGTCCTGTCTTTAAAATACTCACGATTCATTAGTTTTGAAATAGGTATGAATCGAGTTTAGTCTAATCTCTACATGTAAGTACAGGACTAAACTAACAGATTAATCGAAAAGGGTAAGAAAAACTACCTAAGTCTGAGTGTGTGTGTGTGTGTGTGTATATATATATAATAGTCGGTGATCCCGCCTCAATAGTATCCCATATGATACACTATATAATATGACATTCTCGAGTCAAGAGTGCGGATCTATCATCAGTATAGCTCGTACGGTAAATCCATCGTACGACATCCCAAATCTGGGTACGGGTCAAATATCATATTTATCTCATCATTCATCTGGTATCCTTATCATCATATCATGATCTGGGTACTGCTCTAAGTCTAGTACATACTGATACCGTCTACATATATATATGCGTGTGTATGAAACGCATCACCAAGGACCCGCTAGTAAATCATGTCGTATCTCAATATACGAACAAAATCATATCACCGATCTCATGGCACCATGCCCAATCTCATCGACTCATCTCCAAATATCATATACTATCCTCATCATCCATGTATATGTATACATATATATACATAGTCCCATATCTATGTATGCATATATATACATATCCCCATATACGCACAAGTAATAAAATGTATGCGAGTGTGTGTGTGTGCGTGTATGCAAATCTTTACTCTAAGGTTCGCGACTACAACTAACTAACGACATTATCATCCAAAGTCTTCTAAGCAATTAGCTAAGTATACACATCTTATAATATCATTTAAGTAAATAAGTCTATATATATAACAGAACGCATTTGCGTTCAATGCTACGAACTGCGGGGGTGCTATACGCTATCCACCCGACTTCCCCCGTAGATATATATCTACTCACCAGGTCTTCGCTTGCTGGAGTCGATGACGCCACACTCTCCTCGTCGTCTCGAAATCCTAATGGGGGTGCCTACATATAAACACACAAGATATCGTAAATCGAAATCACGCACGAAAACCAAATCGATACACGAAACGTACATAGTAAAAACCTATCGGTTACGCATGCACGAATAACCAACCACTCTCGACAATTGACGTATAAACGTGAATCGACCGATCAAAACAAAAATATCAAAACTTCATTTCATAAATATCACGAAATACAAGGTAGCAACTCATGAAAATGGTCCCAGATTTTACCTTAGGTCAAACCAGACAATTTTGCACATTGGAAGGGTCTATTTTATTGGAGATCAAGCCATGAACCAAGCACGAAGGAATTCTGCCTCACCCTGGCCGCAAATTGCAGCCAGGAGCAATAAATTTGCGGCCAAAGAATTGAATTAGGGGCTAGGGTCTTGGGGTTAGCTTCCTAGGTGCCTGCACACTCCTCTGTGTTTGCTAAATAATTTTCCAGGTCCCCAAGTTGTAGCAGATTAAAATTTACCATCACAAGGTCTACAAAAATACAATATCGGGGTTTTCTAAGTTTGCGAACTAGGGTTCTAATCTTTGGTTTAGGTCTTTAGTCAATCACCACAGGGGTTTAAGGTCAATATCAAGTCTCAAATTACACTTTACGATTCAAATCAAACCCTAACCTCTTCTAGAATTTTCAAAGTTCACAATTTTATACTAAATCAGTTCTAAACACATATGGATACTAAAGGAATTGAAATACTACACTAATGGTGCAGAAATTAACTCATTTGGCAACTCAAGAATTTTCTTGAGTTGTTCCAAGTCTTCAAAATCCTTGGTCCAAAGGGCTTGTAGTGAGTTTGTGCACATTTTTAGTGAAGTGAGATGAGGTTTTGATGTTGTTTTGGGGATGTTTGAGGTGATAGAGGAGGGAGGAAGGAGGTGGGTAGCCATGGTGATATGAGAGAAAGAAATGAAGAAGAAAAATGAAGGGGAAAAGAAATGGGAGCTTGGTCAATGACCCCTCACCTCTCTCTCTCTCATGCCCATACTTCTTAGTTTATTCCTTTACTTTTCTTTTCTTTCTTTTTTCTTTTCTCTTCTCATCTTAAAATAAAGCCAAACATGAAAATAAAGAAAAGACATGGTAGAAAAAATGTAACAATGTGTAACTTGATATGGTGCATGTCATGTGCACAAATCCGGGTTAATACGCGATTAGCATTAAAATGGAATATAATTAATCATAAAAATTCATAATTTGCTTAATTCATTTAAAATACACTCATTTCAGTAATTTCTATAATTTTCCAAAATTTTCCCAATTTATCGGTATTTAATTATAACGCATTATTAAAATATTCATAATATTTATTATTTAATTATAAAAATTCCCAAAAATAATATTTTATTTTTCTGAAATGTTACATGAGTGAAAAAGGACTTAACTGAATATCCGTGTGTGCCACAGTACAAGTTTGGGGTTAGTTTTCATTTAACTATTATTTTACCCCTATTAATTTCTCTCCCTAAGTCTACAGGTCTATGCGCTCAAAGAACAACATCAGTGAGGACACTGTTGAAAACAGGTTTTGGGGGGGGGGGTTGTATTCACTGAATTATCTTTTGGCACTAGACACTATACAAATTCTTTTTTTGATAATAAAATATTAGAAAGTGAAAAATTACATATGTAAGATTAGAATAGTTTAAGAAAAATAAGAAAGTTAGATGTTTTCTTAAACGAAACTAGTAATAAGTAGAGCCGTTGTCCCAAAGGTTGGTAAGATAAAGGAAATTACTAATCTGAGGATAAAAATAAGTCTGAAAAATAGTCCCTATTCTTGAGGCCAAACATTTGATACTCTACTACACGCACTTGCACACATTTTAAAACTTAGGATAGTAGAGGATACCTTGAAATGCTCTTGTCTAAAAGCCTTAGTATGAAGGGGGAAAAAATATATAAGTGGTGAAGAAAAAAAATGAACACTAGTTTTTGTAATTACGAAGGCAGCATAAAAAAATATAGCGAGGGTGTTTTATCACTTAGTGCCTTAGACCAACTGGTTTGGGAGCCACTGCTAAGCCTTAGGCGTTGCAAGATGAGGAACTATGCCTAAGTGCGCAAGCACATTTTGTAATCGGTTGGTTAGCACCTCAAGAAGTATTAACGGTCGCATGAAGGATGTGTGAGCAATTCCATCTAAAATATTCAACGACTAAAAAGTATTAAGGAAGATGGACATGGGTATGATAGCTTGATTTGAATTCTTTAAGTGTAGGGATGTCTTTTACATATACGTAGGGGTATAGGATCAATGTTCGGATAAAAGATAGGGAGGATGAATAAAGCGGTGTTTTATTGAGGGATGATGTGATTTCTTACATTTTTTCATGATTATTAAGATAGGACTCATGACAACCGATAAGCTAGTGTAGTTGGAAACTCTTGTTTTCAAGTTCTTTCTTTTATCGTTCTTATCTTTGTACGTAATTTTAACTTTCTTTCTTTTATTATAGGATTTTGTGGGTGTAATCCGCTGAAACCCCCAGGAGATAACTCTCCTCCTACTAGAGACACCTAGACGTTTAACGGCTTGTTGCACATGCTCAATGCAATCGTGTTGCCTAAGAAAGTGTGCTACTTGGGTTTTTCTTTTTCTTTTTCTCCCTCTCTTGAATAAATAGTTTGTTCGAGACGATCAAAGTTAAGTTTGGGGGTATTTATTCAGTCGAAAATACTGCATATTTGATATAATATTTTCCTTACTTTTCTTAGATATTTAAAGGTGTTTATTATAAATATAAATCATATTTGGGGTTTATCTGCAAAATACTATTTACCATATGTTTATATATTATAATTAATATTATGAAGGAAATGTATGCATATAATATTTATATAATATTTTGATAATTTAAATATGCATATCATATCAAATATTCTTAATCAATATTCTTAAAATATAATATCATATCAAATGGTTAGGATAATATCTCAAAAATACCAAATATTACTAACATTATTCATTGAGATATTGTGCAAGATTTAGTTCTGGTCTGGAGATCGAGATGTTGAGATGTCGGGAATCAAAAATCTGCCGATTAAGTTAGATAAAAACGAAGAATCAATACTGGTAGAGACTCAGAAAAGATATGAAGATTCCAGATATGTAGAAAATCTCCACGTGTTAGTGTTCCATAGCCCCAGGAAAATCAAGCCAAGATTCATCCAAACGGCCGCAGTTGCGCGGCCAAACTAGCGATAATGCGGCGGATCTGCGACATGAAAGAAGATTTAGGGTTTGGGATTTTTAGGTTTGATATTGTGCTGATATTATGGTTGGATTGTCGTGGTGGATAGCCGGTGGTGCAATGTTAGTGGTGCAGTTTAAGATTCATTTGTATATTCATATTGCGGGGCGAGCGTCCGACATGTGGATTGCCGTCTTTGCCGGGTTGTATATTATTTGTTTGGCGCACGACCGGGTTGAGGTCGATGTCACCTTGTACATATTATTTTCATTTTCTGTACTAAGATTACCCCGCGGTGGAGTGCACGAATAGCCGGGTTCTAGAAGGCAACAAGCCCACATCTCATGGCGTTGAAACGGAGGGGTATTCATTCTAGAATTGGCGGGCTATTTTCCGCACTCGTAGGGGGTATAGGATGACCGACGGAGGGGTGCCCAAGTTACCGGATTTCGTGAAGTGCTGGGTGGCCCCTTCACTTTGTTAAAGGAGGTTGCCTCACTTCTGGGATTGGCGGGTAACTTGCCGCGCTCAGAGGGGTCCAGGTTTTCATTGCACAGGCTATCCATATGACCGAGAACGTCGGGTTTTATTTGCGGCTCAACTAAAACCCAGGGCTCCAAGATTATCCACCTTTTTGTATTGTTGGCTGAAATTCTGTGATGTTGCTTATTATCATGCCTGGGACGAATGTTATATATACTTATATATATACTAGTAGATGTTATATATGTTTTGCACCCACGCTAGTCCAGCTCCCGCTCTGTCGTTAGTTAAGTAACCTAACGGGTGATGACGGGCCCAGTGGCGAATGCGGATGACATATACGTACATCATATTTTCGTTCTTTTCTGGTGTGATAGGATTAAATTGATGGGACCACATTAATTTTTATTAATGCAAGAAAATAAACCTAAAAGATGTTGTTGGAACAAATTTCAAAAAATTGTAGTTATATTCTTTCGCTTTGCATAGTGGTATTCGGTCATGAATATCCAAGACCTCATTCCAGGAGGCAAGAGCCAAGATCCTTTCACGGGAAGTGACCTCTTGAGCGAAATTTTATACTGTAGATTACTCGGTTTTTTCAAACAGAAGTTTTTCAAAAAGCGGAGCCTAAACCACTCCTTTTCAAAACTGCTCAGGTTTCTTCAACGATATCAAGTTCATTACGTTAACGGGTTTTTTGCCAAAAACCCAGCCGTAGCCTCCGTCATTTCCTACAAGTATTGCTCAGTATTCATGCTATGTTTGTTGACCTCGTCAAGGCGTAATGAATGGTAGCTAAGTAGTTCTCGTTTGTAGCATATGTTGCGATTATTTAGGACAATCGTACAACCTTGTTAATCAAGATAATGACGGGTTGAACTTGACTAGCAACTTATGGTTTGTTGACCTCGTCATGATCATAGGTTGTTAGGGGCAAAAACCACATCGGGGGTTTCAAACATACAGGAAACTTGCTAGTGTTGCATACCTTCAGGAGTGTGGTGACTAGAGTGGCTGCCATCTAGGTTATCACATGATGATAGTTGGATCCCGATCCCACTGATGAGTAGGATTACTCTTGAGAGATTTTCTCATTTAACAATCAATGCTATAAACCAAATAGGTGTCTAGAACGGTGTTAGCGGGGCTATGCCTCCAGGGAAAAGAGGTTTTGTAGTTAAGGAATTTCGCGAAAGCGTTAGAAACCCCCCCTCAAAGTACCGACACCAGCCTGGCCGAAAAGTTAAGCAAGTATTATGACGTTCGATTAATCCCAACTAATTCTTCTTTAAAGGTTTGAAGAAAAATTCGAGGAAATAGTTGGAGCCATCCTGATTAGATAAACTAATAACCAATCTAATCTTGCAAGAGCGCACGCTGAGTGTTTCTTTTCTCTCTCTCTTCAGGTAGCAACCACTTCATTCCCTAATCAAGATAATAAAATGTATTGCTTGACCGATCCGAATTCTTATTCGGGGCTGGGGAACATCAATTTGGCTCTAGCTTATGACAGCAGTCATGAGTATGAGCAAAGGAAAGAGGATTGCATGAATTCCTTGATGACTCCATCGAAGAAGAAGCATACTATTGCGTTTTCTTCAGGTGTTCTTGTTGTTGAGAACTGTTTTTCGGTCAGTCCTACCTCTTGGGTACTCGATACCGGATTAGGATCTCATATCTGTAATTTATTACAGGGACTGAGAAAAAGTAGGATGGTTGGACCTGGTAATATGTCCCTAAGAGTAGGGAACGGAGTACAAGTTGATGTTTCTGCCGTCGGTGAATATCACCTAGCATTACCAAATGACAATACTATGATTTTGAACAATTGCTACTATGTACCTTCCATGGTTTGCAACATCATATCAGTTTCTTTACTTGATAAAGACAGATATAGGTTTGTTCTTGATAGAAATATCATGAACATTTACCTTAATCAGGTATTGGTTGTAGAAGGTACACTGTGTAATGGTATCTATATTTTTAATCAAAACATAGTTCTCAACATACAAAACAAACGCAAGAGGAAGAATTCAGATGTGAACGAATCTTACTTGTGGTATTGTAGACTTGGACATATTGGAGAGAAAAGACCGAGTAAGTTGCATAAAGATGGACTTTTGGATACGTTCGAATTTTCATCTTATGGAACTTGTCGATCTTGTCTCAAAGGAAGGATGACCTAATCTCCGTTCACCGGACACGGAGAAAGAGCAGCAGAGCTCTTGGGACTCATACACACTGATGTATGTGGTCCAATATCTATACATGTAAGGGGGTGGGTTCTCGTACTTCATCACATTCACTGATGATCTCTCTAGGTTCGGATATGTGTATATCATGAAACACAAATCTGAAGTTTTTGAGAAATTCAAAGAATTCAAAAATGAAGTAGAGAACCAGACTGGCAAAAGTATCAAGATCATCCGATCGGATAGAGGAGGGGAGTACTTAAGCACGGAATTCCTAGATTACCTAAAAGAGAATGGAATTCTCTCTCAGCTTACTTCTCCGTGTACACCACAGCACAATAGAGTATTGGAGTGGAGGAACCATACTCTATTGGATATGGTTTGCTCCATGATGAGTAACGCCGAGTTGCCTTTCTCATTTTGGGGACTTGCGCTCGAAGCAGCAGCATACCTATTGAACTATGTTCCATCCAAATCAGTGCCTAAGATACCATTCGAGTTATGGATTGGTAAGAGACTATATCATAAAAGATTTAAGATATGGGGTTGTCCGGTTTACGTTAAAAAGTATAATCCGGACAAGCTTGAGGCACGGTCAGTTCTCTTTAAATTTGTAGGATATCCGAAGAATGATTATGGATATCTGTTCTACCATATGGAGGAACAGAAATTGTTTGTATCTCGTCACGCTACCTTTTTAGAAAGGGTGTTTCTTGCAAAAGAAGCTAGTGGGAGTACGGTAGAACTGGAAGAAACTTCTGAACCATAAAATGTAACCAAAGATTTAGTGGAACCGCTAGATTCAGTAATCCCAGACGAACCTCAGCTACTCCGCAGATCTAATAGGATATGTTGACACCATAATTTTGTATTATTATATTCCCCATTCTTATTCTTTTTATAAATAAACAGGTGCTTTTGACGCATGTCTGCTACATATTACAGGTTACAGGTTCTTGGAGCGAAAACAGTGAAAAAGACAAAAGACGACACAAAAAAGGGACTTTGACCAACAAATAGAAGGATCTTAATCAAGCCTGAACAAAAGATCAGTACAAGGCAACGCAAGGTCCAAGATTACAAAGAAAACGGTTAAAAGTCCACTTCAACTGTTCACTGGAGATCTGGAAGAAATAGAGAAGCCAAATTGAATAAAGATCCAAAGAAATAAAAAGCCCAAGAAGCCCAGAATCAGTTCCAAAATTTCCAGACATAAAATTTTACCAAAGCTTGGAAGTCTACTTTGACTAGGTCTTCCTAAGGATATTTTGGTAAATGTAGACATGCGAATCAATTGTAACCTAGGGTTTCTATCTCCTATAAATAGAAGCCCAAATCATTGTATTCTTTTCATGCCTCCCTTCATTAATAAATTTCAGCATTCTTTTGGAGAGCATCATTTTTTGTAAGTTCTTTATTTTCTTCCCTAGGTTAATTTTTTATTCTTGCCCTAGATAAATTTAATTCCTTGCCCTAGTTAATCTTTTATTCTCTGCCCTAGATAAATGTATTTTAATTCCCTAATGAATGAGTAGTCTCCTCGCTTGTTAGGGATAGATCCGGGGAAGGTTTGAGAGACGAAGATCTCTCATCCCCTTTCTTGCCCATCATATATTTTCATAGGACTCTATGCATACATGCACATACTGCTCCCTACGGCACCCTATCCCTCGAGGTAGCAGTGATACCGTAGTATAAAGGCCCGGTTGTGATGTTTTCCATGGAGGTTAGGGTAAGGATTTCTAAAGGAAGGACAAGAACCTAGAGGAAGAAAACATCTTTCCAAATCGTTCTAATCTCTTTTATTAATAATTACCATAACACCTAATTAGATCTTCATATGGGTATAGAAAGCGGTGAGATTTATTGACTTTCCAAACTTAACCTAGATCTAACCCTAGCAAGACTTAGATATAGATTAATTTAGTTTTTAGATTTAATAATCAATCCGAACACCCTTCGGAATTAACTTGTAAGCACGACTAGGAAATTCACAACATTCCTGTTGACCGACCCGTATTCACCGGCTAGCTACATGCGACGCCGTTCTTGATTACGGTAATAAATAGTTTTTGAGATCAAATCGAATGGCGCCGTTGCCGGGGATGGCGTAGAACATTTCTTTTTGCAATTTCGGGTTAATCTTAAAATTAAAAAAATCATAAAAATCTAAAAAATCCAAAAATTATAAAAATATTTGATCTGTTATTTTTGGAAAGGATACTTTGTTGTTTGAATTTTGTAGGATTTACAAACAAAGAAGGATCTGGAAAATTCCAGAAAACGAAACAGAAAGATAAAGATCTGAAAAATAGGGGGAAGTCAAAACAGAGAGACTGAAAAAATTTTAGGATCTGTAGCCGCCATCGCACCGCGAAACCGCGGTCTCACCCTACCTAGGACCGCGGAAACGCGGCCATCCTATGGAATCGTCTGCTGAAAAAAATTCCTGGGACTCGTGTCGACTACCTTACCGCGGATCCGCCGCACAATACATGTTCAAACCGCGGAAACGCGGCCTTTTGGTGTCCTCAGTTGATGGAATTTGCACTGTAAGCTCCCTGTTATTTCTCCTCTGTAAATTTTAAGATATTTTCTGTGAATTGCCTGCAGAATTTTGCGCGCTTGAAAAATCTCTCTCTTTCCAAATAACAAGTCTTGTGCAGGATATTTGGGCCCCGCTTGAAATGAAAATTGATTGCAAGTAATCTTTTTGTTGCATATCTTTTCTCGAATATCTTTTTGCAACAATTTTTTCCAAATAAAGATTCTTGTGATATGCTTAAAATAATAACTGATTGCAAGTAATATTTTTCGGTTGCATATCTTTAATTAAAAATCTTTTTGCAACAATTTTCAAATAAAGAAAAAGAAAAAGGAAAATTAGTATTAGAAAACTTGCAAACTTTTGCCGCAAATAAATCCTTGCACCAACCAATCTTTCTTCTAACATGGGTACCCCACATCATAAATCTCTTGCCGAACTTTGGTATCCCGAACCTAATTTTGCGTCGTTCGTCAATTTGTTCGGTCAATTTAAAGACGATCCTTCCATGCCTAAAATATCTTTGAAAGATCAAATAGAGGCGTCTAGGAGAAACAATTCGACTTTTCAACCCACTTTGTGTCAACCAAGTCAACCTTTACCACCTCCATATGTTGATACCACTTTTTCAAGTCCTTCTGTCACTCCTAAGACGATATCCATTGATGAGCATATTGCTCAATCTCGCAGCCGATCTTTCACTCCTCTCCATTCATCTAGTTCTAGGGATCCGCACGATTATTCACCGTTTTATCCACATGTTGACCCTACACCTGCCCAACCATCCACTTCCTACCAGTCCTACCCGACCTTCCCACCTTCACTAGACACTGCTTCTACACAGCCTTTTGGGAGTTTCACACACCCAAACAATTTCGAATCTTTTACCGAAACCCCCTTACCACCCAAGTCTAGTTTGGAAGAGTCGTTGGAGGCGTATATCGCAGCAACAAACAAAATGGTTAGGAATGTGGAAGCATCCATGGCCGCCCTTATGCAACCTAGTGAACCGGTAGCTAGTTTCCGACTAGCTCCAAATTTTTCAATGTAAAAGGAGGCGGTTGGACAGAGTGAGAATATGAGAGGATTTCCAAATCAAACCTACCCTTATCCAATTGAAGCCCACAACTCCGATTTTCCATCGATTGTCCCAAATGATTCACCAGATGAAAATAAAAATGAGTTGTGTGATTTTGTAGTGTTTGATTTGCCAAATTGTGAAGAACCCTTTTCGAGTGAAACCGCACATAATCTATTTGACCTTTACACCTCCACTCTAGAACCTAAATCTATACATATCCATGCTTTTGATGAGGTGTCTGAAAATATTGATTTTCACTTGATTGAGGATTTAGACGCCGGGAATATTTTGGATGATGAACCTGTAGATTTGATTGATATTTTATATCCAAATCATCATCCCGAGTTATTAAATGTTTCTCCCGAACTTCATATGCGTCTTGATTTTGATGATAATGGCATGGATAGGCTAAATATTGAGGAGAATTATGAGGATAGTATTGAGGATAATATTGAGGTTGAATCATTTTTGTTTGATGTGTTGGATTTTCCAATTCATCCTCTTGAACATTTAACTAAATCACCCACCCTCCTTTCCATCGTTCCGACTACGCTTGAAGACTGTGAGCTTGAAAAATTTTCTTTTGAATCTGACACACTTCTCACAGACGTTAACACTTACGAGTGTTTCATTTTTTCGGACGATATTGATGACTCACCGTCCGAGTTTGAGTCCTTTACATTTTCAGATGAGTTAGTTGAACCATCAGACTCGGTTGCTTACAGTAGTTTCGAACCACTAATGGAATCTTTCAAGTTCGAGATAGTTTACTACGGTGAGAATGACACTATCCCTAATTCACTTCCTTTCGTCATTCCTATTGTTCCGACCGTACAAGTGACCGTTATGCTTTCATCTCCTATACCAAGTTCGGCGTACCCATGTTTTCTTGCGAATCTTGAGGGATTTGACCCCATTTCCCGACAGGTTGATAGGTTAGCGCAATTGCTTATAACATATCGGTCATCACAAATTGCGCTAATTTATTCACTCGATTTACACCCTCAAGATCGTACTCCACTTCTTTCTCCTTTCCGCCCTTCTTCTCCCCCACCGAAACCATATTCTACCACTCTTCTTTCCACACGGTCTCGTGTGTTTCTCATTTCTTTTCTTTCCACTCCTTTCTTTCACCAACTAGATCATTACCACGATAAGATTTTTGAATGGTTGGTGCTAACCTTTGGCTTGTGTAAGGCCAAGCTTAAGTTTGGGGGGAACCTTATGTATATATGTATATATTTTTTGTTTTCTTTTTCTATAAAAAAATAAAAAAAATTTCAAAACATTAAAAAATATAAATTTTTTTTATAAATAAATAAACAGGGGAGTGCCGGTATTTTGACCCTCTTGGTTTAGCATGACAGTGAGGACACTGTCAAGTTCAAGTTTGGGGGTATGCTCGGTACGTCTTCTTCCTACGTATTCATTTGCACATATTTTTGCATTTGCATACTTATTTGAAAACCCATAAAAAATTGAAAAATTTCAAAAATTATAAAAATTATTGTATTCAATTTTGGTCATATTTGATTTGAGTTTGACAGATAGGTTAACTAGTTAGGAACAACTAGATCTTAGACTTAGTAAATTAAAAGCCCTAAAAATAACCTCTCTTAAAATTTAACGGTAGAAAGTATATGCCTTTGTAGTTTATTTAGAAATAGGCAAATTTTTGGTTCACTTCTCGGGCTAAGTCGAAATAAGGGAAGAGTATTGATGTTCTTATTAGAGTATAAGTTTGAAAAATAATTCCTAGCTTAAGTCTAGATTCTGAAAATGCATACCCTACAATTTGCACAATCACACACCTTGAAACTTGGAATAGTAGAAGAGACCTTGAAATGCTCTTGTCTAAAGTCCTTAGTACAATGAAAATGAAAAAAAAATATATAAGTGTGAATAAAGAATAAAAAAAAATGAACACTGGTTTTTGTGATTACTTAAGGCTGTAAAAATAAGAAAAATATTTAGCGAGAGTGCTTCATCACCTAATGCCTTAGACCAACTGGTTTGGGAGTCACTGCTAAAGCCTTGGGTGTTACAAGACTAAGATTTACGCTTTAAAGTGCAAACACATCTTGTAATCGGTTGTTGGTACCTCAAGAAGTATTAACGGTCGCATGAAGGATGTGTAAGCAAAATTCATTTAAATTCACCTACTAAGTACTTTGGACAATGGACAAGGGTATGATTGCTTGATTTGAATTTCCAAGTGTAGGGGTGATTTATACACATATATGGGGATATGTGATTGGAGTTTAGATAAGAGAAAGGAGTGAAGAATAGAACTTGTAACTTTAGTAGAGTTGATAAAAATTCCTAAGTGGAGATGGAACCCTAGAAGGAAAACTTAAGAAATGCTGAAAGCTAAGTAGGTCTGCAGAACATATATAATCTTAAGTTAGATAATGAGAAAGTGTGAAGAATATGGGTGGATAATTTATGAGTCGAAGATAATAGAATTCCTTGTTAGAAAACCTAATTGGAGAACAAAAGTCGAAAAACCAAATTGATAGGATTTTGTGGGTAGTATCCGCTGAAAACCCTCAGGAGACAACACTCCTCCTACTAGGGACACCTAGAGGTTTAACGGCTTGTTGCACGAGCTCAGTGCAATCGCGTTTCCCTGCGAAAGTGCGGTTAGGTTTTTGTCAAGAATAAAAAATAAGTTAGCTCGAGGACGAGCAAAAGATAAGTTTGGGGGTATTTGTTCACACCATAATTTTGTATTATTATATTCCCCATTCTTATTCTTTTTATAAATAAACAGGTGCTTTTGACGCATGTCTGCTACATATTACAGCTTACAGGTTCTTGGAGCGAAAACAGTGAAAAAGACAAAAGACGACACAAAAAGGGACTTTGACCAACAAATAGAAGGATCTTAATCAAGCCTACACAAAAGATCAGTACAAGGCAACGCAAGGTCCAAGATTACAAAGCAAACGGTTAAAAGTCCACTTCAATTGTTCACTGGAGATCTGGAAGAAATAGAGAAGCCAAATTGAATAAAGATCCAAAGAAATAAAAAACCCAAGAAGCCCAGAATCAGTTCCAAAATTTCCAGACATAAAATTTTACCAAAGTTTGGAAGTCTACTTTGACTAGGTCTTCCTAAGGATATTTTGGTAAATGTAGACATGCGAATCAATTGTAACCTAGGGTTTCTATCTCCTATAAATAGAAGCCCAAATCATTGTATTCTTTTCATGCCTCTCTTCATTAATAAATTTCAGCATTCTTTTGGAGAGCATCATTTTTTGTAAGTTCTTTATTTTCTGCCCTAGGTTAATTTTTTATTCTTGCCCTAGATAAATTTAATTCCTTACCCTAGTTAATCTTTTATTCTCTGCCCTAGTTAAATGTATTTTAATTCCCTAATGAGTAAGTAGTCTCCTCGCTTGTTAGGGTTAGATCTGGGGAAGGTTTGAGAGACGAAGATCTCTCATCCCCTTTCTTGCCCATCATATATTTTCATAGGACTCTATGCATACATGCACATACCGCTCCCTACAGCACCCTATCCCTCGAGGTAGCAGTGATACCCTAGTATAAAGGCCCGGTTGTGATGTTTTCCATGGAGGTTAGGGTAAGGATTTCTAAAGGAAGGACAAGAACCTAGAGGAAGAAAACATCTTTCCAAATGGTTCTAATCCCTTTTATTAATAATTACCATAACACCTAATTAGATTTTCATATGGGTATAGAAAGCGGTGAGATTTATTGACTTTCCAAACTTAACCTAGACCTAACCCAAGCAAGACTTAGATATAGATTAATTTAGTTTTTAGATTTAATAATCAATCCGAACACCCTTCGGAATTAACTCGTAAGCGCGACTAGGAAATTCACAACATCCCTGTGGACCGACCCGTATTCACCAGCTAGCTACATGTGACGCCATTCTTTATTGCGGTAATAGATAGTTTTTGAGATCAAATCAGGATATCTCATCCGCCTGAGAGATACTACGGTTTTTTTGTAGACGGGGATCGAGAGGATTGCATCTTGAAAGAAGATGATCCTATTAGTTTCAGGCAGGCCATTATCAGTAGGGACTCTGATAAATGGCTGGATGCTATGCGATCCTAAATGGAGTCTATGTACACCAATAAAATGTGGACCTTGGATATTGCTCCACCTGGGGTAAAACCCGTTGGATGCAAATGGATCTACAAAAGGAAATTTGGTGTAGATGGGCAGGTGGAAACCTATAAGGCTAGACTCGTTGCAAAAGGGTTTTCGTCAAAAACCAGGTGTGGACTATGAAGAAACCTTTTCTCCAGTGGCTATACTCAAATCTATTTGGATCCTACTTGTCATTGCTGCCTTCCATGACTATGAGATCTAGCAGATGGACGTAAAACCGGCTTTTCTGAATGGAAGTTTAGAAGAGTCCATTTATATGGATCGGCCGGAAGGTTTCGTAGACAGTGGGAGCAGCAGGAAGGTGTGCAAGTTGCTCAAATCCATTTATGGATTAAAACAGGCATCGTGGAGCTGGAACATCTGTTTTGATGAAACTGTCAAGGGATTTGACTTCATCAAGAACAAGGATGAGCCTTGTATATATAAGAATATTATAGGCCGAACTGTCGTGTTCCTAGTCTTGTACGTGGACGACATTCTTTTGATAGGAAATGACATTCCTATGCTACAATCAGTTAAGCTGTTCTTGTCACAAAGGTTCTCCATGAAGGACCTGGGTGATGCCTCATATATTCTGGGGATTAAGATCTACATAGATAGATCCAAAAGATTACTTGGACTTTCACAGTCTAAGTACATAGAGACCGTACTAAAGAAATTTAGTATGGAAGATTCCAAGCACGGTAACATACCCGCATTGCACGGAATCACCCTCTCCAAAGAGATGTCTCCAAAGATTGATGAGGAGAGGGTTCGCATGAGCACTATACCCTACACTTCGGTGGTAGGATTTATAATGTATGCGATGCTATGTACCCGACCAGATGTAGCTTACGCGCTTAGCGTGGTGAGCCGGTATCAGTCTAACCCAGGTGAGAACCACTGGACAGCTGTTAAGAAAATTCTGAAGTACCTGCAAAGGACTAAAGAACTATTCCTGGTATTCGGTAATGGAGACCTCCAGGTGGAGTCTTTTACCGATTCGAGTTTCCAGAGTGACAAGGATGACAACAAGTCCGTCTCCGGTTTTGTGTTTACCCTCAACGGAGGGGTGGTATGTTGGAAGAGTTCCCAACAGGACACCGTCGCAGACTCGACGATGGAGGCCGAATATATTGCTGCGAACGATGCCGCAAAAGAGGCCGTTTGGATTAAGAAGTTCATTACTGAACTTTAGGTGGTTCCATCCATTGTTAACCCAATACCTGTGTATTGCGACAATAATGGAGCTATGGATTTAGCAAGGGAACCACGGTCTTATCAGAAATCCAGGCACATCTTGAAACGGTATCACTTGATCAGGGAGATCATTGATCGCCGGGAGATCGAGGTACGGAGAGTAAACACAAAAGACAACACAGCAGATCCATTCACCAAGGCCCTTTCTTAAGCATAGTTCGAGAGACTTTTTGGCATGTTGGGTATTCGATACGCCAACAACTGGCCTTAGAGCAGACGTTGGGTACTCGATATGCCGATATATATGGCCTTAGTGCAAGTGGGAGATTGTTGGATATGTATGCCCTAGAGGCCATTATTGTATATGTATACATTTGGATGCTTGGACATATATATGTACAGGACAGTCTTGCTCGATATGATAGTATGCTATCTGGTTTTTCTTTATCTTAACATGTGTATGTTTTACTTGCTATTGTATATCTTTTGTATATGTTGATAAAGCCCCGTAGGATCATTGCTAGACTACCTGCGTTGTGATGGCGATCATGCTTATGGGAGCTGGGTAGTCTCTACGCACATACTTAAATGGTCCCTAGTTGTGGGAGTATCGAGACTGGGCATCGATATTCCGAAGTAGACTAGTGTATACGTTTCTAGTCCCCGACGAGGGGCGATGGTATGGGCCCGCAACCATTGGTTTTTTGCACCTAAGATCATATACAGGTGCTCACTGGGGTGAGTACACCGGACGGACTCGCTGAGAACCTTCAGATGGTACTATACCTATCGTTAGGTGGAAGTTCTCTAGTGATATGAGTACATGTTAGTCTTTAGACCTGAGATCGGCATTTGTCTCGTGTGAGTTCCCACCGTGCTTTGATCACTACCTTACCATGGCTCTACCGAGTCGTGCAAACAGGTTTTGGTTGGGTACAGTCCCGAGCCACATGGAGGCAGTGAGTGATTGTCGGGGATTCGTCTATCCAGGTATAGGGAGTCGATATCGCACTGTGTTCGATTGTTCAGGACCATAAGACCTTAGCAAAGGCAGTTGAGATTTACTGATAGGCTGATCAGTAGTTTCCCGAATTGGTCCTGAGCCGCATCAGCACGAATTACTGGGTTATTAGGGTCTGACGTTTACCACCCCCTAGACTCGGTATATGATACTCTCAGATGAAGAGACCAGACTGTATGGAGATTGTCACATATAGGCTCAGTAGGGATCCGGATGAGTTTTCTCATCGGCCTTCTTTTCGACAAGTACCCGGGTAGCCGTTACATACAGCCAGTGCCGCCGACGTGCTTGTGGTTATGGATTTATCCAGTAACTCACTGTCTGCGTACTGTCGAGTTTTTAGAGTCCCACACAGAGGGTTTCCTTGGTTCAGGAGAAATAATGTAGTAACTGTATTGGATACGTGCAGGGTTCCGATCGATTGATGTACTTTGTACCCGGACTTACGATCGGACAGTTGGTAATATTAGTCGGCTTGGGTTTGAGCCGGATAATTAAATCAGATATTGATTTAGTTATTTACATATATGTATTTCGATATGTATATTTTAGTATTACGTTCTTCGTATTATTCTATCTTTTTGGGCATTCGTGTTTTTATCCGAATGCAGGTATGTATGTACAGTAGACTGTAATTCGTATTTTATTACAGATTACCTTCTATAAGGTGGATACCTCATCTTGACTTTTCCATTTATTGATAAATGGAAATGAGGTGGAAATTAAGGAGAAGGGGGGCATGGTGAGAGGCATGGCTTCAATAGTTGACAAATGAATTCTTTATTCATTTGTGGTTACTATTGAAGCATGGATACACTTGTTTATTCATGAAAATTCATACACAAAACCATTGTGTAGATTTTTCTCTCACATACATGCTTCATTATTTTTGAGCTCCCATTTTTGCTTCACCCTCCTCCCTCCTCTTGAGTTTCCTCCATCTTCATCATCTTCCTCTGCACTACCCTCTCATGAGTTGAGAAACAAATGAAGAGGCAAGATAGAGATAGTAGAATACATAGATCTCCACACTATATCCTATACAACTTAGATTAGCAACCCAAGTTCTCTAGTTGCTCCTATTAATACCTAGTTAGGAGCTAGAGCCATGGATCACATTCCTCGGGTGGATCATCTACGACAAAAGAGGGTCGGAGAACAAGCTCAATCCCGGAGAACCGATGGAGCCGGAAATGGAGATCAAACAAGTTCAAGGTGACCACTTGGAGCACATAAAGAGGAAAGAAGACCGAAGGACTTGGGTCGTTTGGTGAGAATTCTTTCCATAGTAGATAGCACTCCTAGTTTGGCTAGATAGGTTTATGGAAAGATCCGGGTTTTTATTGGGTTAACTTATCGCCATTTTTTAAATCGTAAGAAAATTTTTATTCCGCAAACTGCCACGTTCGATGGCTAGGGCGTTAAAGTAACCCAACAACTACTAAATCCAAACGAACCCTACAAGCCCTCTTCTGATATAAAATCTACATTTTTATTTAAACTAGATCTACTTTCTACATCCGAATTTTGATGTAGATCTAGAAACTATTCTCCTCTATTCTTCCTCTTTTTCAACACGTTTAAAGTAAGAATGAAGGATTCAACGTTTCCCTGAGGACGACCCGTACTCATCTTGGTCTAGCTACACGCTACACCGTTATTGATTGTGGTTATTACTACACACTTCTTTAAAATAGATCAAAGTAAGATTTAATCTCAAAGTGTACTATATTTGATTCCCATGAACTCATGTAGGAGATCGTATGATTACATGGAGTACCGGTTTGCATCGCCTCCGATCGTGATACCAGATTCCCAACACAATTCTTGCAGAGTCTGCAAGCTAGGCTGGAAACAAGTCTGTACTTCAGCACGACTTACCATCCACAAACGGATAGACAGTCCGAGCGAACAATTTAAATTATAGAGGACATGCTAAGAGCTTGTATGTTAGACTTCGGAGATTCGTGGGAATATCACCTACACCTTTGGGAATATCACCTACACCTTGTGGAGTTTTCATACAACAACTGCTATCAGGGAAGCATTGAAATGGCACCATTCACAGCACCCTACGGACGAAAGTGTCGTTCACCACTAAGTTGGGACGACATCGGAGATCGTGAACTCCTTGGACCAGAGATGATCGTGGCAACTGTGGACATAGTTTCCATGATCAGGGAAAGAATGCGCATAGCCCAAGAAAGACAGAAGTATTGGACAGATGCAAAGTGTCGACATCTGGAGTTCCAACCCGGAGACCATGTTTTTCTAAAGATCTCTCAAACAGAGGAGTGATCTGCTTTGGTAAGAGGGGTAAGCTAAATCCGAGATACACAGGACCATTCGACATACTCGAACGAGTTGGAGAAGTGGCATACCGTTTAGCACTTCCACCCTCATTGGAAGGAGTGCACAGCATGTTCCACATATCCAAGCTACGACGATATGTGAGCAACCCTAACCACATACTTGATCACTCCGAGCTCACAGTACAGACTGATCTAAGCTGCAAGCAACAACCCGTTGAGATCCTAGACCGAAAGGTAAATACACCGCGGAACAAGGAAGTAAACTTGGTTCGAGTGATGTAGAGAAAATATTCACCAGGAGAATCAACATCGGAACGAGAAGAAGACATGCTGAGGGGTCCTGGCAGCACCCCGGCCATGAAAACAAGGCCAAAATGCGGAAAAAAATTTCTAAAACCGGCGCTACCACTACCCGAATCCCAGACCGACCTTAAACACTAAACTAACAAACTAAACTAAAAGTTAGAATCTTTATACCGAGATGATCTGAGTCCGTCGGTCTTCATTCCAAGCTCCTAGCGATCCTTTGATGATGTTTGGTTGCCGGTCTTCCTCCATCTCCTATGATCCACCCGAGGGAAACGGCGCAAGCTCCAATCTCGACAAACGAGGTAACCGACGCTCCAAAGTCGCTAGCTATGGAGAGTGGGGGTGTATGAAAGTGTCACTATAATTTTTCTCTCAACCATGAGCTCCATGGAGCAACCATAGAAGATGAAGAAGGAGGTAATGAAAACTTGGCATGAACAAAGGAAATGGCTAAGTTATTGTTGGAGCATGAGAGAGTGGGAGTAAAAATGCCACCAATGAAAATTAACCCACCCCCAAATTATGGCCGGCCCCCCCTTTCTCATTCACCAAAAGGAAAAAAAATATCATTTCATTTATTTAATTTCATTAAACAAATGCAATCATACCTAGGTCCATGCTTTGACCCATACTTTCTTTCCACCTCATTTCCAAATGATTTTCAATAAAGAAAATCATTAATGAGGTGGCACCTTCTAGAAGCTATTCCGTATAAAATACGGAATACTTCCCGGTACATGTACCGAAATACGTATACGTGTATTCGTAACAAAATACGAATAGCCGAGAGAGAAAACGAATAGTGAACAATAATACTAGAATACGTATATACAAATACATATATCAATTATTAAATCAAAACTCGATTTAATAATCCGGCTTAATCCTAAGCCGCTAGTATTACCAACCATCCGATTAAAGTCTGCGCAGCAAGTGCATAAATTTAATCGGACACCCGTATGTACTAACATACGACATGTACACCATATCGCCTGAACCGTGAAAACCCTCTGTATGGGACTCTAAAGACTCGTCAATACGCTGGCAGTGGGTTTAACCACAAGCATATCAGCGCCACTAGCTGTACGTAACGGCTACCCAGGTATTGAGCGAAAGGGAGGCCAATGAGCAAACTCATTCTGAACCTCTACTGAGCCTGTCAGTGACAATATCCGTACAGTCCGGTCTGTTCGTCTAAGAGTATCGCATATCGAGTCTAGGGGGGTGGACAAAGTCAGACCCCTAACAACGCGATATTTAGTGTCGGCATGTAACCCATCACCTTCTGAGAAACTATCGATCCTGGATCGGTAATCCTCGTCTACCATGGCCATGGATTTGTGGTGATTGCCACCCATACACAATGCGACATCAACCCCTAATACCGGGAGAGACGAATCCCCGACGATCCGATCACTGCCTTCATGTGGCTTGGGACTGTACCCAACTAAAACCTGTTTGCATGACTCCTTTGAGCCGTGGTAGGGTAGTAATCAAAGCACAGTGGGAACTCACACGAGACAAATGACGATCTCAGGTCGACAAACTAACCTGTACACATGTCACCTGGGAACTGCTATCTGACAATAGGTATAATACCAACTAGCAGGTTCCCGGCGAGTCCGTCCAGTGTACTCATAACCCAATCAGCACCTGTATACTATCTTAGGTGAACAAACTAACACCAATGGCTTGTGAGACCTGGCCACCGCCCCTCGTCGGGGTCTCGATCAGTATACACTAGTCTACACTGGAGTATCGATGCCCGGTCTCGATACTCCTACGACTAGGGACATTTAAGGATGTGCTTATAGACCCCAGCTCCCACATATATGATCACCATCATAATGCTGGCAGTCAAGCAAGAATCCTATGGGCTCTATCAATACGTACATGATGATAAAGACAAACCAGATAGTATACTATCATCTTGAGTAAGACTGTTTTATCGGTATAGGTCCTCACTCATTCATTATAATCACAAGTCCTCGACTATGATAATTTCCTTGAGGGCACTATTGCCAACAATCTCCCATTTGCACTTAAGACTAATTATTGTGATGTCGCATACTCACAGCCCGTGTGATACCGAACACCCAATTTCTGTACTAATCAGTTTCGCAAAGCTTGTTTGCGAAAATGATTGTGTTCGAGAAATAGCCTCAGTGAGTGGATCCGCTCCAATGTTTCTTTCTGTATCTCTCTTAATCTCAACTTCGCGGAGAAAGCTATCTCCCGAAATGAGCAATACCAGTCTTAGAATTTGTTTGGATATCTGATGGGACCCAGTTCTCAAATGAACTCCAAATCCAGCAAACTACTTAGACTGTATCGTCCACTGAATTTAATCAGTATCCTGCTCCATGTCTTTCCACAGTATTCGCTTGGACTACCCGTCCAACATACTGTCCCTCAAAAGAGGGAAAACTATAACTCTGACAGTCACTCTGTCATCTATGTCACCTTGGAAGCCTGATATGATAACCGTCTCCTGAAGGAGGCTGCCGTTACCATATCCATAGAATATCCATTCATGTTCATAAACTGCTTCCCTATATTTCTCCAGGATTGGATTAATATATCTGCTTATTGCATCTAGTGCAAAAGCAATATCTGGTGTGGTACTTGACATTTCATGATTAACTCAATTGCCTAACCAAATTATATGCTAATCATGCAGATCGCTCTCCCCTTTAGTCTGTAAGAAACCTTTAGAAAGGGTGACTCCATCACCTGCAGGTACACCACCATACCAGGAGTCGTCCATTTAATGTCAAACTACCCAGATTAGGATACTTCCCAAATCTAGATCTAAAGCCATAGATCTAGTAACCAGAAAACCTGATATTATATCCAAATCCTATGTGGAGAAACAACTTTGTGACAACTAATGTATGACCGATCGTAGTATATGAATATCTCTTCCTATCAAGTCGATGTCATCCCAATACCTGGACATCACACCCTACTACCTTCTTACCAGATCCATCTCCTATTCTGATGAAGTCAAAGCCTATGACTGTTACATCAAAAATAGATGATCTATTTCCACTATACCTGCTTTAGTCTATAAATAGACATAAGCTACTTTCCCACTATGCTTCCCTGCTCCCACTGACTACAACAACCCTCTAGCAGAGTCATATACACGTGCACTTCCAAAACTAGTTTAGAACGACGCTATATTCATCCTCCTGCCAGGTCTTATAGTCTAGAACAGCAGCAATGGCAAGTCTGGGTAAACAAGAACCTCCCTGTCACCGTCTCTGAGAAGACCGAAGTACCTCTCGGGTGGCTGAGGTTACCCACCAAATCTGCGGAGTGGCTAATGGAACATCAAATCCAACTGAATCCTTAGGTTTTATTAAATTTCCATTAATCGTCTGTGGTTCTGGAATAACTTCTAGTTCTACCATACTCCCACTTCTGTTTTCTGAAAAAAAATTCCATTTTATTAAAACTGTGGTGAGTCAAGAACAATATAAATATTGATCTTCCTGATGGTAGAAAGTTATCCCTCGTCAAAGCCTGGGATAACCCACAAACTGCAATTACTGAAACGTGCTTTGAGTTTATCTAGATTCTGGTTTTAAGCATCAGCCGGACAACTCCCTATACCTCAACATCATTAAGATATAAATTGATTCTATATATATCTAATATAGAAACAAAAGCACTAATTTAATTGGAACCGGATTCAAATCATGCATCTGTCTCCAGTGCATATCAACCAAATGGAAAGAGGACAATCAGCATTACTCATCTAGGAGTGCATCCATATATGAGTAACCCGAAAGTGAAGCAAGTTCTCAAAACCATTACTATTAACTGAATACCAAAACACAAGTATCTACATCTTCGACTTCCTCGAAGAATCCTGATAATTACAACAGATGGCTCTCTACTTTATTCTTATACCTATAACTTCTGAATATCTGGACCTTGCATTTCAACGAAATACATGTCCAGAACTGGAGAAGTCACAAGTAAACAGAACATAGTACGAGTACCAACCCTTTTGTCCTAATGGACACTGGACAACATACAATACTTTGTATAAGTCTCCTGAGTTCAATAACTCAAACATGTGCGTTGTAGGTTGAAAAACTGTACTATGCTTAAGAAGAATTGCACCGCTGTTGAATGCACCTTACCTAATCACCAACTGATATAGGTAAATGTCATAGACATAATATCAAAAAGTCATATCTCACTTTATAAAATAAATATACAGATATATCAGTTTGAAATTGGTGCATAACAACGGATATTCAAAACCAAATAGTTGCCATCCGGCAAAAACCAGATGATTTCCTCAAATATCACCAATTACAACGAATTCCATATAATGAGGATCTAATCACCCAATTCCCGATATCTTACTCCCACTCACCATCCGTAATAACATGCAGATGTGTGAAACTGATCTGGTAAATACATACCCTGGAGTTAGATTCCAATTGGGAAAACAGTTTTCAATTAACATCGCACAGTGAAACTGAAATATGAAAATGTTTCAAAAGGGGTTAACTGGTATTCCTAGTAACGCCTCTTCCATTATCCTGAATCATGACAGTAACCATATACTTACCTGCCCTTACTACGATCCTTTTAATATATGTCTTTACTTATTACCTTCTGTACACCTCCTTTACGCTAATTGGTTTTCTTCATTCCCTACCCTTCGGCACCAGCCTAAGGTTTTGAAGAAGACTATCCAATAAGCGTAATAGGTGTACTCTCCTAATCCTAGGAGCCCACGCAACCTGAGAGAAGGTAATGAGAAAAGACATCTGAATAATCCTATTTTTTTTTCTCCTGAACCAGAATCTATCCTCGAAAAAGTTCCTTCGAGTTTGTATGTAACTATACGATGGATTTATCCAATGGAAGTGGATGTTCGTAGTGATACGAGGTGTTCTGGAGAAATGTAAAGTGAATGTAGGAGTGGCAGGGGTATACACGGTCTTTGTCGTGAACGATGGTGGTCGCAATTTCTTTTGCCATTATTCTAATCCCTTATATGTCTTTACTTATTACCTTCTGTACACGACAGTTAAGCTTGTTGGTTTTCTTCCTTCCCTATCGTTCGGCACCTGCCTATGGTTTGGAGGAAGACTATCCAATAAGCTTAATAGGTGTACCCTCTCCTAATCCTAGGAGCCCTCACAACCTGAGAGAAGGTAAAGGAAAAAGACAACCGAATAATCCTATTCAATCTCTCCAGAACCAGAATCCATTCTTGAAAAAGTTTCTTCGAGTTCGTATATAACCATACGATGGATTTATCCAATGGAAGTGGACGTTCGTAGTGATACGGGGTGTTCTGGAGAAATGCAAAGGTGATATAGAAGTGGCAACAGTATATGCGACACTGTGACATTCTAAAAGCCAATGTGCTTAAAGAAGGTTAGGTCAACTTGGTTTCATGAGTTTTAGTCAAAAATCGGGTCATAGTCGCAGCCAGAGAGAGAGAGAGAAGAAACACTCAGCGTGCACTCTAACCTAGATCAGAATGGTTAATCATTTTATCTAATCTGGATGGCTCCCACTGTTTCCTCGAATTCTCCTCCAAACCCAAAAGGAGAATTAGTCAGAATTACCCGAGGAGTAGTCCTACTCATCATTGGGAATCGGGATCCAACTATCATCGCATGATAACTTGATGGAAGCCACTCAAGTCACCACACTCCAGAAGGTATGTGCACGCCTGGAAAGTTTCCTGTATGTTTGAAACTCCCGATGTGTGTTTTTACCCCTAGGACCCAAGTGACCTTGACATAGTCAACAAATCAAAGAGTCCTAGTCAAGTTCAACCCGTCATTATCCAGGATTGCATTAAACCCACCCGTACGAGCCCTTGACATAGTCAACAAGGCCGCACGACTGTCCTAACCAATCACATTAATATGCCACAAACAAGCACTACTTAGCTACCGCACACTACGCCTTGACACAGTCAACAAACGCAGCACGAATACTAAGCAATACTTGTAAGAAATGACAGAGGGTTACGGCTGGTTTTTGGCGAAAAACCTTTAACGTAATGAACTTGATATCGTTGAAGGAATCCAAGTGGTTTTATAAAATATAGTGGCGAAAACTTTTGCTAAAGAGGTCACTCCCGGTGAAGGGATCTCGGCTCTTTCCCCGTCGAATGGGGTGCAGGATATCCCAAACTGAATACCACGATGCAAAGAAAAAATAATCGACTATAGCAAAGTTATTACGTTGATGCAAACTTTTACCCAAGGGGTCACTCCCGATGAAGGGATCTCGGCCCTTGCCTCGTCGAATGAGGTGCAGGATATTCCCAATCGAATACTAATGTCAGTTTTTAAAAACTTGGTTCCAACAACATCATATTTAGGTTTGTTTTATCCTTGCATCGATAAGAATCTATGCAGTCCCATCAATTAATCACACCAGAAAAGAACGAAAATAAAATGTATGCATATACCATCCACATTCACCACTGGGTCCCGTCATCACCCGTTAGTTTACTTAACTAACGACAGAGCGGGGACTGGGCTAGCGCGGGTGCAAAACATATACAACATCTACTAGTATATATAAATATATATATATAACATTCGTCCCAGGCATGATATAAAGCAACATCACAGAAATATCACAGAAGAAACAAAGAATGGTGGATAATCTGGAGCACCGAGTTTCACTTGAGCCGCAAGTGAGACCCGACGTTCCCTGTCGTGTGGATAGCATGTGCAATGAAACCTGGACCCCTACGAGCGTAGAAAGTTACCCGCCAAAACCAGAAGTGAGGTAGCCCCCTTCAGCAACGTGAATGGACCACCCAGCACTTCACTGAATCCGGTAACTTGAGCACCCCTCCTGGGTCACCTATACCCCTTACGAGTGCGGCGAATAGCCTGCCAATTCTAGAGTAAGGTCCCTTCCATCCCAACGCTATGAGATGCGGACCCGTTGCCCTCTAGAATCCGGCTATTCGTGCACCCCACCTCGGGGTAATCCTAGTACAGAAAAGATAATAATATACAAGGGTGATATCGACCTCAGCCCGGTCGTGCCCCAAAAGAATAATATACAAACTGGCAGTGACGGCAGTCCACATGTCGGACGCTCGCCCCACAATATCAAATGTACAAATAGAAATCAACTGTACTATCATTGCACCATTGCTATCCACCACGACGATCCAACAAACATCATAGCACAACACAGAACATCAACGTGAATGTCACGTTCGCAAACCCGTCTAAAAGACATATAGCAATTAGACGAGTTTACCGATCAAATGACATTCACGGTCGCAGATAATAATGTATGTATCGTTAAACGCACACTTAAAATATCGATCGACTAAATTTCCAAATTAGCCCCAATAACAAAACCAGTACTGAAACAGAAAACTGGGCCAAAACAGAATATGTTAAAAATCACCATTTAATAGAGCTACAGAAAAAGTTTGGGAACCCGTCGCTACTATTCCGCAGCGGAACCGCCGCCAAAGGGGGTAAGTGCGGTGGATCCGCGGCGCTTGATTGTCTCGAAAGAGTTGTGTGTTTGTAGTTTACCGCAATCAATAACGGTGTCGCGCGTAGCTAGACCGAGATGAGTACGGGTCGTCCTCTGGGAAACGTGGAACCTTTTATTTTTACTTTAGATGTGTTGAGAAAGAGAGGAGGAATAAAGAATTTTGTGAAAAGTTTCTAGATCTACTTTAAACAAGAATGTTAAATATAGATCTAGATTATTTTAGAGATTTAAATAATATAATAATAGGGCTTGTAGGGTGCGTTAGGATTTAGTAGTTATGGAAGATTAATTAAAAGTTACCCTTTTTATCCATTAATAGATTTAGAACTAGAACGACGGTGATGCGTGTAGATTAGGGTTTCTGGAGGGAAAAGGAGTCCCACTCTTAACCCTTATCTCGACACGGAACTCTGTTCATATCTAGCCTTTACCAAAACAATCATTAATCTAATCTCTAATCGCGGTCGGAACTAGCAAAGAATTGCTAGCGCGCCCGATTAGGATGTTAATGATTCTTTTGATAAAGTTCCTAAACTTTATAGGACTTAAAAAGGGTTTAATTATTTTCATCGCCCATTAGCCTACCCTAATCCTACGAACCCTAACAAGCGGAGAATTACTCGTGCATGTTGGGAGAAGAAGATGAAAAGAAAGAGAGGGAGAGCATAATGTAAAAAAACAATTAAATAAAAAAAACTACCTTTATTAATCAACTCCTTCAAACTACACTTTTAATACATAGAAAATGATTACAAAACTTGATTTGCTTCTCGATCTTTCCTAAGGAGGTAGTCGAACAGTCGATGATCAGCCTGGATGCGTGAGCGTCGGGAGCTTCGTGATCTCTTCGGCTTGATGTCTTCTAACTTTAGCCCTTGGTCCTTTATATAGCCCTCAAAGAAGAAAACTAGTTACCATATATGGTGACTTCCTAATATGGTAACTTTCCATGCCTGGATTCTGAGTCCCTGTCAGTATTGATTTTATGATTTTGGCAGATTTTTGATCCTGACATCTTGAACATCTTGATCTCTTGACCTGAGCTAAATCTTGCACAATATCTCTATGAATAATGTTAGTTTATTTATTAAATTAGAGAGAGTGTCTTAATCACTATATATGGTAATAAATCTTTAAGAAACTTGATTAAGAATATCTAATATGCTATGCACTTTATATGGTAATAAATCTTTAACAAACATGATTAAGAATATTTGATATGCTATGCATCTTTTAATTAATAAAATATTATGCATATATTTTGAAATATCATTCTAACCATTTGTATGATATTATATCTTTTAAGAATTGTAATTATAATATTTGATATGATATGCATATTTTCAATTACCAAAATATTATATAAATATAAAATGCCTATATTTTCCTTCATAATATTAATTATAATATATAAACATATGGAAAATAGTATTTTGCAGATAAATCCAAATATGTTTAATATTTATAATAAACACCTTTTATTATTTAAGAAATGTAAGGAAAATACTTATACCAAAGTGCAATATTTTCAACTGAACAAATACCCCCAAACTTAACTTTGATCGTCCCGAGCAAACTAGTTTATTTAAGAGGAAAAAAAAGAAAGGAGAAAACTAAGAACACTTTCGTAGGCAGACACGATTGCACTGAGTACGTGCAACAAGCCGTTAAACCTCTAGGTGTCCCTAGTAGGAGGAGTGTTGTCTCCTGAGGGTTTTCAGCGGATTACACCTACAAAATCCAATAACAAAAGAGAGATGGTGAAATTTACATATAAAGATAAGAACCATAGAAGAAAGACTTTGAAAATAAGAGTTTCCAACTATACCAGCTTTTCAGTTGTCATGAGCCCTATCTTAATAGTCATGAAAAAATGTTAGAAATCACATCATCCCTCAATAAAACATCGTCTTTATTCTTCATTCCTACCTTTCATCCAAACATTGATCATATAACCCCACGTGTGTGTAAAGAACATCCCTACACTCGGAGAATTCAATTCAAGCTATCATACTCTTGTCCATCTGCCTTAGTACTTTTTAATTTAATGAATATTAAGATTTGCTCACACATTTTCATGTGACCGTTAATACTTCTTGAGGTACTAACAGACCGATTACTTATGTGCTTGCTGATTAGGTGATAATATTTTCCTCGTCTTGCACCACCTAAGGCTTAGCAGTGACTCCCAGACCAGTTGGCCTTAGGGCACTAGGTGAAGAGGCACCCTCGCTATATTTTTTTATTGCTGCCTTGGCGATAACAAAACCAGTGTTCATTTTTTTTCTTTTCACCATTTTTATATTTTCTTCATTTTTTTTCATTTCCTTCATACTTTGGCTTTTAGACAAGAGCATTTCAAGGTATCCTCTACTATCCCGAGTTTCAAGACGTGTGTAAGTGCATATAGTAGGGTATCAACATTCAAATGTTCAGCTTCCAGAATAGAAACAATTTTTCAGACTTATTTTTATCCTCAGATTAGTGACTTCCTTCATCTTACTAACCCTTAGGACAACAGCTCATAACTACTTATTACTAGTTCGTTTAAGAAAACTTCTAATTTTCTTGGTTTTCTTAAACTATTCCTATCTTTTGGATGTAATTTTTCACTTTCTACTCTTTTGTTATATAAAGAAAAAAAAATTTAAATTTTTTTTGAAAAAGTTGTGCTTATGCAAAGTATGATGCAAATTGATGTGTAAATAAGCACAAACCTCCCCCAAACCTGTTTACAGCAGTGTCCTCACTGATATCATCCGTTAAGCTCAAAAACCTGTAGACTTGGGAGGAAATTATTAATGGGGGCAAGAATATATGAAAGTGAAAATCCTCCCCCAAACTTATTTTAGGCTCACAATTTTGTAAAAATCATTTTCTTTCAAGAGCCAAAATATACCACCCCTCCAAACTTGAGTTAAACAATTTTAATCTTTTAAAATCATAAGAGGGGGTCAAGGTTATTGGTCAATGCCAAGCTTTGCAAAGACCGAAGGTCAACACCAACCATTCAAAAATTTTATCGATGAAGCACCAAGGTTGGTGGAAGAACATGTCATCTTTCGACGTGAAGAAGTGGGGAGGTGACAAGAGGTGTATTGGAAAAGGATTGCGTCTCAATTTGGAGAGACGACACAGTGATAGTAATGATGGATTACTCGCATTGTCATGATTGTCCAAAAGAGGGGGTGGAGGTCCAATTTCTTCATCTTGGAGTTGATTCATCTCAACACCCGTGTCTTGTAAAAATGCGAGTTCATCAGCGAAAATTTCCTCAAAGCTTTCATCGATACCCCGAAAAATAATGTCATCAGAAAAAATAGGGTGATCGTCAGACTCAATATAAAGTTCCTCATTAGATGTTGACCCGGACAACTCGGTGGAAGAGTAAATGGTTGGGTCAAACAACAACATATGAAAAGAGTCTGTATCATGAGGTTGATCAAATTCACTGCTGTCGACATCCATTAATTCGACAGAACACACATGAGCATAGGGTTCGGAGGGTTCACTTCCCAACTTGTAAATGTTAAGCTCAATTGACTTCTTTCCAAAGGATAGGGTCATAGAGCCGTTTCTACAATTAATTACTGCGTTGGAAGTGGCCAAAAAGGGTCGACCGAGTATCACCGGGATTTGATTGCGTGGGTTCGCTACAGGTTGTGTATCTATAACGATAAAGTCCACAGGGAACATGAATTCCCCGACTTTGATTAACACATCCTCTAGCTCACCCCTAGGTTGGGTGATAGATCGATCGGCCATCTGAAGAGTGCAATGCACAGGTTTTAACTCTCCGATCCCTAATTGCTCATAAACCGAATACGGAAGCAAGTTAACACTAGTACCTAGATCGAGTAGAGCACGATTAATATTTTTACCCCCAATAGAAATTGAAATTGTAGGACTTCCGGGGTCCTTTCGTTTCTTGGGTAGTTGTTGTGTAAAAGCAGTGCTCACATTACTCGCAAGGAAAACTTTTTTAGGTACTTGAACTTTTCGCTTCCTAGTGCACAAGTCCTTTAAGATTTTCGCATATGACGGAACTTGTCGAATAGCATCTAGGAGAGGAATGTTTATGTTAACTTGCTTAAAAATTTCCACAATCTTCTCCATTTGTGGACTTGGTCTGTTGCCCCTCAACCTGTTTGGATAAGGTGCTTGATCAATAAGTTTTGGGTCCAACGTTTGTGGAGAAGACTGTGGGGATGGATTCGATCCCAAAACTGGAGTGGGAATCGACTTAGATAGATTTGGCGAAATGGGCGAAGGGTTCGAGCCTTGGGGAAAACGGAGAATAGGCTCGGATGAAGGTGGGAGACTAGACGAATTAGGGGAAGAAGAAGAAGCTGGGGTATCATTGGTGTCACTATCATCACACTGCTCACCCACTCGGTCATTCAGCACTTTTCCCGATCTCAACGTGGTAACAGCACTCACATTATAACTTTGTGAGTGGCCAGGATTAGGTATGGGTTGAGATGGGAGTTTCCCTTTCTCTCTCGCACTCATTGCGGCGTTTAACTGTGCGATTTGGTTTTCTATTGATTTAATACTCTCACCTTGGGAGGAGGAGTTTTTCGTTAGGGTATCAATAGAAGACCTTATCTCAGCCGAATTTTGCATGGATTGTTTCATGAACATATCCAAAGTTTGTGCAAGTGAGTTGTCAGTACCGGCCACTTGTGGTGTAGAAATGTTGGCCGGATTTTGGAAATTTTGTGACTGAAAGGGGGGCTGATTCTGTGGTTGTGGTTGCTGTGGAGGAGGTCTTTGATAATTACTTTGTTGGTTTTGATTCCAAGCAAAGTTAGGATGATTCCTCCATCCTTGATTATATGTGGAAGAATAAGGATCATTTCTAGGTCGCTGCTGAAAAGCAGCATTAGCTTGAAACGATGCATTCATAGGACATTCTTCCGTTAAGTGTGAAGGATCCGAACAGCAACCACAGACAGTCTTAGGAAGCGTGACCTGATTTAGGGAGAATGTTGAGAACTTGTTTTCAATAGCATCGAGTTTCTTCTGAATCGCTGCCATTTTGGCTTTTACTGCAATAGAAACATCGAGCTGGTGAATACCTCCCTTAGTTGAAGGTGGTCTTACGCTTTCCCACTGCAACGTGTGTTCAGCAAGGTCTTCCAGATATTTCCAAGCTTCACCGTCATCTTTAGACATGAAATTGCATTGACACATTGTTTCAAGCATCTGCTTTGTCGCTGGATTAATGCCCTCATATATAATCCGACATAAATCCCATCTTTGTATTCCGTGATGGGGGCATTGGACAAGCAGATCTTTGAAACGTTCAAAGCACTTCCAAAATGGTTCATTAGGAAGCTGGGTGAACTAGTTGATCTCACTCCTAATATGTGCAGTCTTATGGTTTGGGTAAAACTTCTTAAGAAATGCTACGACGAATTCATCCCAATTAGTGATAGAGTGTGCGGCAGTATTATAAAGCCATTTCTCTGCCAAGTCGCACAGTGTGAATGGGAGAAGACGTAAGCGCATAGCATCTAAAGTCAATTGTGAAGTACCCATCATTGCGCATACGTTTTCGAATTTGGTGATGAAAACGTACGCGTCTTCCGACTCAAGCCCGTGAAATTTAGGCAGCAGGTTGATGTAGTGGGATTTAATTTCGAAATTATCCCCGTTAGGTGGTGGAAGAGATAGACAAGTAGGAAGAGGACCACGAATAGGATAGCATCTTTCTTGGAGAGAGATGCGCGGTGGATTCTGCACACCTCCGGGCGGTGGCAGCGTGGTGTTATACTCTGATGGAGCGCCGTCCATCTCGGTTGATGTGGTGTGTGGTGGGGGAAAAGAAGATGAAAAGAACCGACTTCGGCGTCGATAGCAGGAACGCGGACAAGACGGGCACTAGGATCCCGTGTCCATCCGAGCATGCACTAAGCGGGTTTAGTGCAAGTGGCAGCGTGTGTGTGATTTTAAAATTGGCTTGTTTTTGAAAAAGTGGGACTCAAGACAAATCACCCCTAAGATGCACAAGCAACCCTAGAACTAAGGTCACCTAGGTCCAGTCTCTAGACCGCTCCTAGACTTCCAAAGGACAAGCCGCAGGATAAATCCTCTACCGCCTCCGTACTACCCTTATAGCCAGATAAGTGCCAGGTAAGTGGGAAGGAACCACGTCGTGGGCCTAATTAAAAACCACTAGCCTTTGTCACACTTGCCTAGGCACTACAAAAGTAATGCGGATAAACGATAGATTACCCACGACCTTCCTCTGTCCTTATTGAGCGCGACAGTCCTTAGAGTCTGGTCTAGATATTTTTTTAAATTAATGAAGGGTTGATCTATATGCTCGGTTTGTGATTTGTGGGGCTTAGGAAAGGTGATGAAATCCCCACCTAATCTTGTTTTGGTCTTTGCCCCTTAGAGTCCGTATTAAAATATGCGAAACAAAACCAATCACAAAACTTTTGCAAAAAGAATTTTTTTTTGCGGCGTGATTTTGCAAAGAATCCTGCAGAAAATAGATTTTATTGGATTTAGAGGAGAGAGGAGTTAAGAAATATACCAGAGAAGTTCGGAACCCTAGATCTCCTGTTTTCTCAAGTCCGTGACTCCAGATTCCCTCGCAAAATTCACACACAAATCGTTAAATATGCAATTTGCAGTTTTGTTTTAATAATGATATGACTCGTCTAAGAATTCAACACAAATAGTAAGAATAAAAAATTACGCACGTATCCCCGGCAACGGCGCCATTTGATTGTCTCGAAAGAGTTGTGTGTTTGTAGTTTACCGCAATCAATAACGGTGTCGCGCGTAGCTAGACCGAGATGAGTACGGGTCGTCCTCTGGGAAACGTGGAACATTTTATTTTTACTTTAGATGTGTTGAGAAAGAGAGGAGGAATAAAGAATTTTGTGAAAAGTTTCTAGATCTACTTTAAACAAGAATGTTAAATATAGATCTAGATTATTTTAGAGATTTAAATAATATAATAATAGGGCTTGTAGGGTGCGTTAGGATTTAGTAGTTATGGAAGATTAATTAAAAGTTACCCTTTTTATCTATTAATAGATTTAGAACTAGAACGACGGTGATGCGTGGAGATTAGGGTTTCTGGAGGGAAAAGGAATCCCACTCTTAACCCTTATCTCGACACGGAACTCCGTTCATATCTAGCCTTTACCAAAACAATCATTAATCTAATCTCTAATCACGGTCGGAACTAGCAAAGAATTGCTAGCGCGCCCGATTAGGATGTTAATGATTCTTTTGATAAAGTTCCTAAACTTTATAGGACTTAAAAAGGGTTTAATTATTTTCATCGCCCATTAGCCTACCCTAATCCTACGAACCCTAACAAACGGAGAATTACTCACGCATGTTGGGAGAAGAAGATGAAAAAAAAGAGAGGGAGAACATAATGTTAAAAAACAATTAAATAAAAAAAACTACCTTTATTAATCAACTCCTTCAAACTACACTTTTAATCCATAGAAAATGATTACAAAACTTGATTTGCTTCTCGATCTTTCCTAAGGAGGTAGTCGAACAGTCGATGATCAGCCTGGATGCGTGAGCGTCGGGAGCTTCGTGATCTCTTCGGCTTGATGTCTTCTAACTTTAGCCCTTGGTCCTTTATATAGCCCTCAAAGAAGAAAACTAGTTACCATATATGGTGACTTCCTAATATGGTAACTTTCCATGCCTGGATTCTGAGTCCCTGTCAGTATTGATTTTATGATTTTGGCAGATTTTTGATCCTGACATCTTGAACATCTTGATCTCTTGACCTGAGCTAAATCTTGCACAATATCTCTATGAATAATGTTAGTTTATTTATTAAATTAGAGATAGTGTCTTAATCACTATATATGGTAATAAATCTTTAAGAAACTTGATTAAGAATATCTAATATGCTATGCACTTTATATGGTAATAAATCTTTAACAAACATGATTAAGATTATTTGATATGCTATGCATCTTTTAATTAATAAAATATTATGCATATATTTTGAAATATCATTCTAACCATTTGTATGATATTATATCTTTTAAGAATTGTAATTATAATATTTGATATGATATGCATATTTTCAATTACCAAAATATTATATAAATATAAAATGCCTATATTTTCCTTCATAATATTAATTATAATATATAAACATATGGAAAATAGTATTTTGCAGATAAATCCAAATATGTTTAATATTTATAATAAACACCTTTTATTATTTAAGAAATGTAAGGAAAATACTTATACCAAAGTGCAATATTTTCAACTGAACAGCGCTTTAGAGGAGTCATTGGCCCAAATTTTTTGTGTACCCCTAAAAAAGCCTGCACGGATTTTTAAGATGCCTGAAATAATTTTTGACCACTTATGAAAATCGACAGAAACTGAGAAAAATTGAATCGTGATTTCATAAATTTCGTCGATCGATCTATTAAGCATGTTTAAACAAGCTATTATGGTGTTTAAAGGGTGGCTCTGATACAATGAAGAGTCCCGGCAGCGCCCCGGCCGTCAAAACGCTGCCAAAGTGCGGAACAAAAATTTCTAAAACCGGCGCTACCGCTACCCGAATCCCGGATCGAGCTTAAACCCTAAACTAGCAAACTAAACTAAGAGTTAGAATCTTTATACCGAGATGATCCGAGTCCTTCGGTCTATATTCCAAGCTCCTAGCGATCCTTTGATGATGTTTGGTTGCTGGTCTTCCTCCATCTCCGATGATCCATCTGAGGGAAACGGCGCAAGCTCCAACCTCGACAAATAAGGTAACCGACGCTCCAAAGTCGCTGGTTATGGAGAGTGGGGGTGTACGAAAGTGTCACTATAATTTTTCTCTCAACCATGAGCTCCATGGAGCAACCATAGAAGATGAAGAAGGAGGTAATGAAAACTTGGCATGAACAAAGGAAATGGCTAAGTTATTTTTTGAGCATGAGAGAGTGGGAGTAAAAATGTCACCAATGAAAATTAACCCACGCCCAAATTATGGCCGGCCCCCCCTCTCTCATTCACCAAAAGAAAAAAAAATATCATTTCATTTGTTTAATTTCATTAAACAAATGCAATCATACCTAGGTCCATGCTTTGACCCATACTTTCTTTCCACCTCATTTCCAAATGATTTTCAATAAAGAAAATCATAAATGAGGTGGCACCTTCTAGAAGCTATTCCGTATAAAATACGGAATACTTCCCGGTACATGTACCGAAATACATATACGCGTATTCGTACCAAAATACGAATAGCCGAGAGAGAAAACGAATAGTGAACAATAATACTAGAATACGTATATACAAATACATATATCAATTATTAAATCAAAACCCGATTTAATAATCCGGCTTAATCCTAAGCCGCTAGTATTACCAATTGTCCGATTAAAGTCTGCGCAGCAAGTGCACATATTTAATCAGACACTCGTATGTACCAACATATGACATGTACACCATATCGCCTGAACCGTGAAAACCCTCTGTATGGGACTCTAAAGACTCGTCAATACGCTGGCAGTGGGTTTAACCACAAGCACGTCAGCGGTACTAGCTGTACGTAACGGCTACTCAGGTATTGAGTGAAAGGGAGGCCGACGAGCAAACTCATCCTGAACCCCTATTGAGCCTGTCAGTGATAATATTCGTACAGTCCGGTCTGTTCGTCTAAGAGTATTGCATATCGAGTCTAGGGGGGTGGATAAAGTCAGACCCCTAAAACGCGATATTTAGTGTCGGCATGTAATCCTTCACCTCCTGAGAAACTATCGATCCTGGATCGATAATCCTCGTCTACCATGGCCATGGATTTGTGGTGATGGCCACCCGTACACAATGCGACAACAACCCCCAATACCGGGAGAGACGAATCCCCGACGATCCGATCACATCCTCCATGTGGCTCGGGACTGTACCTAACTAAAACCTGTTTGCACGACTCCTTTGAGCCATTGTAGGGTAGTAATCAAAGCACAGTGGGAACTGACACGAGACAAATGACGATCTCAGGTCGACAGACTTACCTGTACACATGTCACCTGGGAACTGCTATCTGACAATAGGTATAATACCAACTAGCAGGTTCCCGGCGAGTCCGTCCAGTGTACTCATAACCCAATGAGCACCTGTATACTATCTTAGGTGAACAAACTAACACCTATGGCTTGTGAGACCTGGCCACCGCCCCTCGTCGGGGTCCCGATCAGTATACACTAGTCTACACTGAAGTATCGATGCCCGGTCTCGATACTCCTATGACTAGGGACATTTAGGGATGTGCTTATAGACTCTAGCTCCCACATATATGATCGCCATCATAATGCTGGCAGTCAAGCAAGAATCCTATGGGCTCTATCAACACGTACATGATGATAAAGACAAACCAGATAGCATACTATCATCTTGAGTAAGACTGTTTTATCGGTATAGGTCCTCACTCATTCATCATAATCATAAGTCCGCGACTATGATAATTGCCTTAAGGGCACTATAGCCAACACATGCATGCAAGATACCCTTACTTATTTGAAAATTAATCCATATGTAATTGTAAATTTCGAGGATGAAATTTTTATAAGCTGGATAGAATGTAACGACTATGAGTTTACTGTACTGAATTTTCTATTTTAATGTACATAAATGAGTTTATAGCCTGAGTTTGAGTTATAAGTTAATTTTGTTAAATAACAACAAGAAACAACTTGTAGCTCACTGGTTAAGCCCTTGCACTATTGTGACGTAGCCCCTGTGTTCGAACCCTATCAGACACAATATTTTTTTCTGATTTTTCTTTTTAACTTTTTGGAGGCCCAATAGATTAAACATGCAATACATAGAAAAATGAAAAGTCAGAAAAATCAAACATGTGGAAAATGGAGTAAACTAGGCTTTAATCATCTGGCACGAATCTCGATGCCAGATGCTTCAAATCGACCGGCAGATCTCCCTATATGGCAGGCGGGGACGGTTGATTTGAGCCCAATTTTCCCTGGCCTTTGCACACGCAACCCTTCACCTACCCCTAACTCACCTGCACTGTTTGATTTCCCTGCAATGAAACAGAGACTTTTCATTTCACAATTAAACCACATTTTAACGTTTTTTAATCCACCATTTTAATTCCAAAACCCTAATTCTACACTATAAATACCATCCCATAATTTGGCTCAACATCATTCTGAAAATTCTAGCCAAAACACTCAAAAATTTCCTAAGTATAAGTGGAGTAAAGAGGAGTTAGCAAGCAATCAACGTACGGCGAAGAATTGAATCAACATCTGGAGCTCCCGCGATGCCACGACGACACCCATCTCTTCTTCTAACTCTTCTTAACATAATCAAACAGTAAGTCCCTCCCAAACTTCCCTTATCTTCTTTGAAAATTCATTTTAATCAAAATCGATAAAAGTAGAGTTATACCAATATCATCTTTTATAAAGGCCATAACTCCAATTCCTTTTATATTTTGGTCAAACAAACTTTACCTCTTCACTTTTAATTTGATACCAATATTAAGAATCAAGATTTAACCTAGAATCTCATGTAAAACAACCATATTTGAATCTTTTCATTAAAATACCATGAACTTTAATATCATTCCCTTTTAGCTTTGTTAAAACAATACTTTTAGGAAAAACTTCACGGGGTAATGACCTACCCCTCACGTACACTCTTGTTTCATAGCACGATGCATTTTTGTATGAATTTTGGTACAAAGAAAATATTACATTAAAATACCACTTACTTTAAAAATCCGGTTTTCTTTTAAAACAGTATTTCGATTCCATTGCGATTATACCTCTACAACTCTCTTTAGAGGACCTGCTAATGGATCACACATCCTTGGACTAGTAAAATGAGATGCAGACCTTCTCACGGAGCATTCGGTCTTGAAAGGTTTTAGATACGGTTTTTAAGAAAAACGAATTTTCTAAATAAATAAATAAATTTAATTTTTAATAATTATATAAAAATTACAAATCCTTATTTTCAAAATATAATAAACTTATTTTTCTAAAAAATGAAAGATTAACAAGTTTCAATAAAATACCATCAAGTTACCAAAAGACAATTCCTTTCAATAAAATATCATGAACATCCAAAGTTAATTGTTTATAACTTAGATACGTTAAATCCTAAAAACTCATGCTCATGTAAACCCTAATAATATAAATAACCCCTCGATATTTATTTTTAATTATATTATAATATTTTTTTTCATAAAATCCCATCGAGTTATATAAAAACAATATTTAAGAACTTTAGTAAATATAGATTTAAACGGGATCAATTCTCTTAAGCTCCAGGAAGCCGGAGAAAGTGAGTGCTTGCCTATTTAAGATAGCAAACTTAATGGAGTTATCAATGGTAATTGTCTTGGAAAAAGACACAAATCCTGCTGTACATGTGCAGCAGTTACTGATGACTCCCGAACCTAATTCAAGATTCAAATCAGTTCACAAATGTTTGACTCAGTCTGAGTCTAACTCAAACTTGAATCTAATTCAAACTTGAATACAATATCAAACATGAATACTTGAACATGAACATGAATACTTGAATCAAACAATAATATCAAACATGTATACTTGACCTGACATGACCGAACCATGGTTTTAACCTGACTTGACTACTTGACTACTTGATTACATCCTGAACATGACTACTTGAACAACTTATATCCATGGTTTCGGAAAGTCTGATAATTATAATCTATACAACATATTATATGGGGATAAAAGGGTAGATTGGTACGGAACGTATATCGTGGCACGAAAGATCATTTTAAAAGACACCTACATGAATTCATGTGCCGTTGTCTCGTGGGTTATGACGGGGCCTTGTACTACAAGTTACCATAGTCCATGGGGTAAGATGGACTCCTCTCATATACATGAATATCTTCTGTATCAAGCTACAAACAACCACGTTAGAATAATCATTATATACCTGCACAACTCACCTGTTTATTTCGCATTACTCTTTATATTTTCTCTCTTCTTTTAGGACTTACTGAGCGCTAGTTCGCTGGCGACATTCCTTTCTATTTATTTCTTTGGAATGTTTGTTAGGAGAACAAGACTCTCAGGAGATCAAGCCTAGCTAGGAGGTCTTGGACCAGCTCATGGCACTGCCTGACTTCTAGTTCCTTGTACTTTCATTTTCTGTATGCCATTGTTTAGGCACGGCTTTATATCATTTTATCTTTCATTTTCGAAGAGTTGTATGTAATGATGAATGTAAATAAAGTTATTGTTTTTTATATCACTTGTCATTCTTGTACATTTTATATATTGCTTAATTACGCTTAACGTATTTATTTCTTAGTAATACGTTGCGGCCTGCCATGTCACCGTCTTCGTATACTGGGAAGTGGGGTATGACAAGTTTTGTTGGCGGCCCATGCAGATCAGTTCTGCATGGAATCTTAAGTAATATATCACAAGAATTATAAGAATTGGCAACTATACATTTTTTACATTTCAAATTTGTTGAATCAATCCTAACCATTCTTTTTCTATCAAGGTCATGGATTCTCCCAAGAACATTAGCACGAACGTCAATGACAGCACCTTACCTCCTACTCTACCACCACCACTTACCGCTGTAGCTCCTATCAACGAGCAAACTAGAGGCGATAAACAGCTTCCTGGAGGGTCAGCAGTAGCACACTGCTATCCTCATGCACCGCCCAGAAGCCGAGGCATCCGGAGTCAAGCAATTCCGGGCACTACATCCAACCCACTTCTCAGGAAAAGAGAGCCCACTGGAGGCGGAAGAATGGCCTCAGTCGATTGAAGATGATCTGGCAGCAGTCAAGTGTTGGATGTATATGCCCTAGAGGCCAGTATTGTATATGTATACATATGGATACTAGAGATATGTATGTACAGAACAATCTTGCTCAGTTTTTTAGTATATTATTTGACCTGTCTTTATCGGGATATGTGTATTCATTTGTATTGTTGTTATATCTAACTTGCACATATTGATAAAGACTCGATACGGTGGTATACTATAGTGGTTTGTCTTTATCTTAACATGGCATATGTCATACTCGTTATTACATATTGCGGTTACATGTTGATAAAGCCCCTAGGATCTTGTTTGACTACCCGTGTTGTGATGGCGATCATACTTATGGGAGTAGGGTAGTCCGTAAGCACATCCTTAAATGGTCCCTAGTCGCGTGAGTATCGAGACTGGGCACTGATACTCCAGAGTAGACTAGTGTGTACGTTTCTACCCCCGTCGGGGGATGGTTGGTCCTGTAGCTATTGGTCTGATGCACCTATGATCGTATACAGGTACTCACTAGGTGTGAGTACACTGGACGGACTCGCCGAGAACTTCCATATGGTACTATACCTATCGTCAGATGGAAGTTCTCAGGTGACATGTGTACAGGTTAGTCTTTGTACCCGAGATCGGCATTTGTCTCGTGTGAGTTCCTACTGAACTTTGATCACTACCCTACCACGGCTCTACTGAGTCATGCAAACAGGTTTTGGTTGGGTTCAGTCCTGAGCCACATGGAGGCAGTGAGCGATTGTCGGGGATTCGTCTCTCCCGGTATAGGGAGTCGATATCGCACTGTGATTCGATTGGTCAGGACCATAAGACCTTGGCCAAGGCACTTCGGATTTACTGATAGGTTGATTAGTAGTTTTCCGGATTGGTCCTGAGCCACATCGGCACGACTTATCAGGTTGTTAGGGTCTGACGTTTACCATCCCCTAGACCCAGTATGCGATACTCTTTGACGAAGAGACCAGACTGTACGGATATTCTCATGGATAGGCTCAATAGAAGATCCGGACGAGTTTGCTCATCGGCCTTCTTTTCGACAGGTACCTGGGTAGCCGTTACGTACAGCTAGTGCCGCTGACGTGCTTGTGGTTAAACCTACTGTCAGAGTACTGTCAAGTCTTTAGAGTCCCACACAGAGGGTTTCCCTGATTCAGGCGAAATGATGTAGTTTCCGTATTGGATACGTGCAGGGTTCGATCGATTGATGTACTTGATACTCAGATTTTTGATCGGACAGTTTGTAATACTAGCCGGCTCAGTTTTGAGCCTGATTATTAAATCAGGTATTGATTTAATAATTTACGTATATATTTCGGTATATATATTCTAGTATTACGTTCTTCGTGTTATTCTATCTCTTTTGGGAGTTCTGATTTTTATCTGATTGCCGATATATTTGTACAGTAGACTGAAATCCGTATTTATTACAGATTTCCTTCTAGAAGGTGGCCACCTCATTTTGGATTTTCCATTTATTTGATAAATGGAAATGAGGTCTAAAGTGAGAGGTGAGGGAGGTATCGAGTTGATCATGCTTCAATAGTTTACAAATGAATTTATAATTCATTTTGGGTTTACTATTGAAGCATGGTTGCTATTGTTTAATGAAAGAAATAAACATACAAAACTCTTGTGTGTGAATTTCTCTCTCATGCTTGATTCATTTTTCTCTCTTGAGCTTTCATCTCCTCCCTCCTCTAGCTTTCTCCTCCACCTTCATCTTCTTCCTCTTCACTACATTTCTCATGTGTTGAGATACAAGTGAAGAGGCTAGAAAGAAATAGAATAGTTAGACATCCAAACTACATCCTAGATTACTTAGACTAGCATCCCAAGTCCTCTAGTTGCTCTTTTGACATATTGGAAAGAGCTAGAGCAATGGATCATACTCCCTGGGTGGATCATCTACGACAAAAGGAGGCCGGAAAACAAGCTCGATCCCGATGGACCGATGGAGCCGGATTTGGAGTTCAAGCATGTTCAAGGCGCTTGCTAGGAGCTAAGGATGAAGAAAGAAAACTAAAGGACTTGGTTCGTTTGGTGAGGTTTCTATCATAGTAGATAGGACTTCTTCTTTTGCAAAGTAGGTTTTATGGAAAGATCCGGTTTTAGGGTTTAGTCTAGCGCCAAGTTTTATTCGCAAGAAAATTTCTGTTCCGCATTTGACCACGTGAGGTAGCTTGTTTAAACGTGTTTAGAATAACGATCGACTGAAAATTTCAAAAACTGCATTTCAAATCATGGGTTTTCTGTCGATTTTAAAAGTGCTCGAAAAATCAATTTTTTGCTCTCATAAAATCATGCAGGCTTTTTTAAGACGACAGAAGAAAATTGGTCACGTGATCCCTCTAAACCGCCGCGGATCCGCCGCGAAAATCCTTTATTGGCGGCGGTTCCGCGGCCGTTCTGGGGCCCACGTGAATAAAATTTCTTCTGGGCCTCTTATTTTCAGAATTGTGGTTTCTAGAATATTTTTTTCTGGGCCCAGATTTGTTACAGTGTTGGTTTAATACTTGGGTCCCACTTGGAAAGTTTAGTCGATCGTAATTTTAAAATACATATTTCGTTATCAGTGCTTAGTTTAGATTCTGCGACCGTGAATGTCATTTGATCGGTAAATCCGTCTATCTGCTATATATTCTTTTAGACGGATTTGCAAACGTGACATTCGCGTTGATGTTTCTGTGATTGTGCTGATGTTATGGTTGGATTGTCGTGGTGGATAGCATGTGGTGCAATGTTAGAAATACTGTTTATAATTCATTTGTACATTTGTTACTGCGGGGCGAGCGTCCGACATGTGGACTGCCGTCTTTGCTGAGTTGTATATTATTTTGGGGCACGACCGGGTTGAGGTCGATGTCACCGCTTGTATATATTATATTCATTTTCTGTACTGGGATTACCCTGTGATGGGGTGAACGAATAGCCGGGTTCTAGAAGGCAACAAGCCCGCATCTCAAGGCGCTGAGACGGAGGGGGCTTCATTCTAGAACTGGCGGGCTATTCACCGCACTCGTAGAGGGTACAGGTTTTCATTGCACAGGCTATCAACACGACCGGGAACGTCGGGTTTTATTTGCGGCTCAAATGAAACCCGGGGCTCCAAGATGATCCACCATTCTGTATTGTTATCTGTGATGTTGTTTATTATCATGCCTGGGACGAATGTTATATATACTTATATATATACTAGTAGATGTTGTATATGTTTTACACCCGCGCTAGTCCAGCCCCCGCTCTGTCGTTAGTTAAGTAACCTAACGGGTGATGACGGGGCCCCATGGCGAATGCGGATGGCATATACGTACATTTTATTTTCGTTCTTTTCTGGTGTGATAGGTTACAAATTGATGGGACCGCATTAATTTTGATTAATGCAAGATAATAAACCTAAAAGATGTTGTTGGAACTAAGCTTTAAAAACTGATATTACAGACGTTCTCTTTTGCTTTGCACAGTGGTATTCAGTTTGGAATATCCAGCACCTCATTCGACGAGGCAAGGGCCGAGATCCCTTCACCGGGAGTGACCCCTTGAGTAAAAGTTTGCCTCAGGGTAATAACTTCAATATAGTCGATTATTTTTTGCTTTGCATCGTGGTATTCAGTTTGGAATATCCTGCACCTCATTCGATGAGGAAAGTGCTGAGATCCCTTCACAGAGAGTGACCTCTTTAGCAAAGGTTTTTGCCACTATATATTTACAAAAACTACTCAGGTTCCTTCAACGATATCAAGTTTATTACGTTAACGGGTTTTTCGCCAAAAACCCAGCCATAGCTCTCCGTCATTTCAGATAAAAAGCAGTTAGTATTCGTGCTATGTATGTTGGTCTCTATCAAGGTATAGTGTACGGTAGCTAAGTGTTGGTTATCTGTTGCATCTTAGGATGCGATTAATTAGGACAGTCGCATAGCAATTTTGGTCTCTATCTAGGGCTTATGCGGGTGGCTCTAAGTTAATTCAGGACAATGACAGGTTGAACTTGACTTGCGACTTATGGTACTTTGGTCTCTATCAAGACCATATTTCATTAAGGGCAAAAACTACATTGGGAGTTTCAAATATACATGAAACTTGCAGATTTTAGCATACCTTCTGGAGTGTGGTGACTAGAGTGGATTCTATCTAGTGCATCACACAATGATAGTTGGATCCCGATCCCACTGATGAGTAGGATTACTCTCGGGAGATTATCACACTTAACAATCAATGCTATAAACCAAGTAGGTGTCTATAAAAGTGTTAGTGGGGCTACGCCTCCAGGGAAAAGAGGTTATGTAATTAAGGAACTTCGCGAAATCGTTGGAAAACCTCCTTCGAAATACCGACACCAGTCTGGCTGAAAGGTTAAGCAAGTATTGTGACATGTGATTAATCCTGATTAGTTCTTCTTTTAGGGTTTGAAGAAGAATTTAAGGAAACAGTGGGAGCCATCCTGGTTAGATATATTAATAACCAATCTGATTTTTCAAGAGCGCACGCTGAGTGTTTTTCGTCTCTCTCCAGGTAGCAACCACTTCACGCCCTAATCAAGATAATAAAATGTATTGCTTGACCGATCTGAATTCTTATTCGGGGCTGGGGAACGTCGGTTCAACTCTAACTTACGACAACAGTCATAAGTATGACCAAGGGAAAGAGGAAAGTTTGAATTCCTTGATTGACCCATCGAAGAAGAAACATACTGTTGCGTCTTCTTCAGGTGTTCTTGTTATTGAGAACTGTTTTTCGGTCAGTCCTACCTCCGGGGTACTAGATACCGGATCAGAATCTCACATATGTAATTTATTACAAGGACTGAGAAAAAGTAGGATAGTTACACCTGGTGATATGTCCCTCAGAATAGGGAATGGAGCATAAGTTAATGCTGCGGCCGTCGGTGAATATCACCTGGTGTTGCTAAATGGCAATACTATGATTTTGAACAATTGCTACTATATACCTTCCATGCTTTGCAACATCATATCAGTTTCTTTACTTGATAAAGATGGATATAACTTTGTTCTTGATAAAAATATCATGAACATTTACCTTGATAAGGTACTGGTTGCAGAAGGTACACCGTGTAATGGTATCTATGTTCTAAATCAGAATACAGTTCTCAATGTATAAAACACACGCAAGAGGAAGAGTTCAGATACGAACGGATCCTACTTGTGGCATTGTAGACTTGGTCATATCGGAGAGAAAAGACTAAGTAAGTTATATAAAGATGGACTCTTGAATACGTTCAAATTTTCATCTTATGAAACTTGTCAGTCTTGTCTCAAAGGAAAGATGACCAAATCTCCGTTCACCGGACATGGAGAAAGAGCAGTAGAGCTCTTGGGACTCATACACAGTGATGTGTGTGGTCCGATGTCTATACATGCAAGAGGTGGGTTCTTGTACTTCATCACATTCACTAACGAACTCTCTAGATTCAGATATGTGTATCTTATGAAACATAAATCTGAAGCTTTTAAGAAATTCAAAGAATTCAGAAAGGAAGTAGAGAACTAGATTGGCAAAAGTATTAAGATCCTCCGATCTTATAGAGGGGGGAGTACTTAAGTACAGAATTCAGGGAGTTTTTGAAAGAGAATGGTAGTCTCTCTCAGCTTACTCCTCCGTATACACCACAGCACAACGGTGTATCAGAGCGGAGAAACCGTACCCTATTGGATATGGTTCGCTCCAAGATGAGTAATGCAGAATTGCCTCTTTCATTCTGGGGGCTTGCGCTTGAAATAGCAGCGTATCTATTGAATCGGGTTCCATCTAAATCTGTGCCTAAAACTCCATATGAAATATGAAGTAATAAAAGACCATGTCTTAAAAGGATTAAGATATAGGGTTGTCCGGCCTATGTGAAAAACCAGAATCCGGAAAAACTTAAGGCACGGTCAGTTTTATGTAAGTTTGTTGGATATCTCAGGCATTCAAATGGATATCTATTCTACTAAGTCTATGAACAAAAGGTTTTTGTTTCTCGACACGCCACTTTTCTTGAAAGGTTGTTTCTTGAAAAAGAAATAAGTGGGGGAATGGTAGAATTGGAAGAAATTCCAGAAGAACAAACTATAGCTGAAGATTTGGTAGAACCACAAGATTCAACAATACTGGACGAACCTCAGCCACTCCGCAGATCTAGTAGGATTTCTCATCCGCCCGAGAGATACTACGGTTTTCTCATAGATGGAGATCGGGAGCATTGCATCTTGGAAGAAGATGATCCTACTAGTTTCAGGTAGACCATTATCAGTAGGGACTCTGATAAATGGCTGGATGCTATGCAATCTGAAATAGAGTCCATGTACACTAATAAAGTGTGGACCTTGGAAGTTGCTCCACCGGGGTTAAAACCCGTTGGATGCAAATGGATCTACAAGAAAAAACTTGGTGTAGATGGGCAGGTGGAAACCTATAAGGCTAGACTCGTTGCAAAAGGTTTTTGTCAAAGACCAGGAGTGGACTATGACGAAACTTTTTCTCCAGCGGCTATGCTCAAATCCATTAGGATCCTTCTTGCCATTGCTGCCTTCCATGACTACGAGATCTGGTAGATGGACGTAAAAACGGCTTTTCTAAATGGAAGTTTAGAAGAATACGTTTATATGGATCAGCCGGAAGGTTTTGTAGACAGTGGGAGCAGCGGAAAGGTGTGCAAATTGCTCAAATCCTTTTATGGATTGAAGCAAGTATCGCGGAGCTGGAACATCTGTTTTGGTGAGACAGTCAAGGAATTTGACTTCATCAAGAACGAGGATGAGCCTTGTATTTATAAAAAGATTGTAGGATGAACTGTCGTGTTCCTAGTCTTGTACGTGGACGACATTCTTTTGATAGGAAATGACATTCCTATGCTACAATTGGTCAAGCTATTCTTATCACAAAGGTTCTCTCTGAAAGACCTAGGTGATGCCTCGTATATTCTGGGGATCAAGATCTACAGAGATAGATCCAAGAGATTACTGGGACTTTCGCAGTCCAGGTACATAGAGACCGTACTAAAGAGATTTAATATGGAATATTCCAAGCGCGGTAATATACCCGCATTGCACGGAATCACCCTCTCCAAGAAGATGTCTCCCAAGACTGACGAGGAGAGGGTTCGCATGAGCATTATACCCTATGCTTCAGCGGCAGGATCTATAATGCATGTGATGCTAAGTACAAGACCAGATGTAGCTTATGCGCTAAGCGTAGTGACCTGGTATCAGTCAGACCCAGGTGAGGACCAGTGGACAGCAGTAAAGAACATTCTCAAGTACCTGAGAAGGACTAAGAAGATGTTCCTGATTTATGGTAATGGAGACCTCAGGGTCGAGTCCTTTACCGACTCAAGCTTCCAGAGTGCAAGGATGACAGCAAGCCTGTCTCAGGTTTTGTGTTTACCCTCAACGGAGGGACGGTATGTTGGAAAAGTTCCAAACAGGATACCGTCGCAGACTCGACGATGGAGGCTGAATACATTGCTGCAAGCGATGCCGCAAAAGAGGAGGTCTTGATAAAGAAGTTCATAGCTGAACTTTAGGTGGTTCCGTCAATTGTTGATCCGATACTAGTGTATTGTGATAACAATGGGGCTATAGCTTTAGCGAGGAACCACGGTCCCATCAGAAATCCAGGAACATCTTAAGGCAGTATCACCTGATCAGGGAGATCGTAGATCGCCAGGAGATCGAGGTTCGGAGAGTGGATACGAAAGACAGCACGGCGGATCCATTTACAAAGGCCCTCCCTCAAGCACAGTTCGAGCGACTTTTTGGGATGTTGGTTATGCGGTACGCCAGCAGCCGGCCTTAGAGCAGACGTTAGGTATTCGGTATGCCAATCACTGGCCTTTAGTGCAAGTGGGAGATTGTTGGATGTATATACCCTAGAGGCCAGTATTGTATATGTATACATATGGATACTAGAGATATGTATGTACAGAACAATCTTGCTCAGTTTTTTAGTATATTATTTGACTTGTCTTTATCGGGATATGTGTATTCATTTGTATTGTTTTTATATCTAACTTGCACATATTGATAAAGACTCGATACGGTAGTATACTATAGTGGTTTGTCTTTATCTTAACATGGCATATGTCATACTCGTTATTACATATTGCGGTTACATGTTGATAAAGCCCCTGGGATCTTGCTTGACTACCTGCGTTGTGATGGCGATCATACTTATGGGAGCAGGGTAGTCCGTAAGCACATCCTTAAATGGTCCCTAGTTGCGTGAGTATCGAGATTGGGAACTGATACTCCAGAGTAGACTAGTGTGTACGTTTCTACCCCCGTCGGTGGATGGTTGGTCCCGCAGCCATTGGTCTGATGCACCTAAGATCGTATACAGGTGCTCACTAGGTGTGAGTACACTGGAAAGACTCGCCGAGAACTTCCATAGGGTACTATACCTATCGTCAGATGGAAGTTCTCAGGTGACATGTGTATAGGTTAGTCTTTGGACCCGAGATCGGCATTTGTCTCGTGTGAGTTCCCACTGAACTTTGATCACTACCCTACCACGGCTCTACTGAGTCGTGCTAACAGGTTTTGGTTGGGTTCAGTCCCGAGCCATATGGAGGCAGTGAGCGATTGTCGGGGATTCGTCTCTCCCGGTATAGGGAGTCGATATCGCACTGTGATTCGATTGGTCAGGACCATAAGACCTTGGCCAAGGAACTTAGGATTTACTGATAGGTTGATCAGTAGTTTCCCGGATTGGTCCTGAGCCACATCGGCATGACTTATCAGGTTGTTAGGGTCTGACGTTCACCATCCCGTAGACCCGATATGCGATACTCTTTGATGATGTGACCGAACGGTACGGATATTGTCATGGATAGGCTCAGTAGGAGATCCAGATGAGTTTGCTCATCGGCCTTCTTTTTGACAGCTACCTGGGTTGCCGTTACGTACAGCTAGTGCCGCTGACGTGCTTGTGGTTAAACCCACTGCTAGAGTACTGTCGAGTCTTTAGAGTCCCACACAGAGGGTTTCCCTGATTCAGGCGAAATGATGTAGTTTCCGTATTGGATACGTGCAGGGTTCGATCGATTGATGTACTTGGTACTTGGATTTTCGATCTGGCAGTTTGTAATACTAGCCGGCTCAGTTTTGAGCCGGATTATTAAATTAGGTATTGATCTAATAATTACGTATATGTATTTCGATATATATATTTTAGTATTACATTCTTCGTGTTATTCTATCTTTTTTGGGCGTTCTGATTTTTATCTGATTGCCGGTATATTTGTACAGTAGACTGAAATCCGTATTTATTACAGATTTCCTTCTAGAAGGTGGCCACCTCATTTTGGATTTTCCATTTATTTCATAAATGGAAATGAGGTGTAAAGTGAGAGGTGAGGGAGGTATGGAGTTGACCATACTTCAGTAGTTTACAAATGAATTTATAATTCATTTTAGGTTCACTATTGAAGCATGGTTGCTATTGTTTAATGAAAGAAATGAACATACAAAACTCTTGTGTGTGAATTTCTCTCTCATGCTTGATTCATTTCTCTCTCTTGAGCTCTCATCTCCTCCCTCCTCTAGCTTTCTCCTCCACCTTCATTTTCTTCCTCTTTACTACATTTCTCATGTGTTGAGATACAACTGAAGAGGCTAGAAAGAGATAGAACACTTAGACATCCAAACTACATCCTAGATTACTTGGACTAGCATCCCAAGTCCTCTAGTTGCTCTTTTGACATATTGTAAAGAGCTAGAGCCATGGATAATACTCCCTGGGTGGATCATCTACGACAAAAGGAGGCTGGAAAACAAGCTCGATCCCGATGGACCGATGGAGCAAGATTTGGAGTTCAAGCATGTTCAAGGCGCTTGCTAGGAGCTAAGGATGAAGAAAGAAGACCGAAGGACTTGGTTCGTTTGGTGTGCTTTCTATCATAGTAGATAGAACTTCTTCTTTTGCTAAGTAGGTTTTATGGAAAGATTCGGTTTTAGGGTTTTGTCTTGCGCTAAGTTTTATTTGCAAGAAAATTTCTGTTCCGCATTTGACCACGTGAGGTGGCCGGGGTGCTAGGGCAACCCTTCATCAAGTGCTAGATATTGCTTGGGTGAAAGTTGCGAAGCTGTAACTAACAGACAACGCCAGAATCTGGTGGAAGGCTGAAGAAAACCGTCTCGCCCAACCGATTGAGTGGAAGACAGTTCAGATTTTTTGATGTGAAGTACTTCCCTGAAACTGCCTGTTTCGACATGGTGCAGTGTTCTACAAGGCTCGATGCGGGTCAAGTCTATGGATGAATACGATACTGAGTTTACAATGCTTAGCAGGTAAGATATTGTCTCAAATTCAATTTCCTGATTTCACTCATTACACTGCTAACACAAGGTCGTAACAGGTTCGCTGCACACCTAATTCCTACTGCTGAGATCCGGGCATGATGATTTTAGCAAGGGTTGGACCCGGAAATGTTGTCTATAGTGCCCTCAAGTCAATTATTAGATCATATGCATGTGATTGCAATGATTGAGGGAGGACCTATACCGGTAGAACAATCTTACTCAAGATGATATTATGCTATCTGATTTGTCTTTATAATTGTGTACATGGTTTAGGTGACATTACATATCACTATTACATGTTGATAGAGCCCATAGGATTCTTTCTTGACTACCAGCGGTATGATGGCGATCATATACGTGAGAGTTGGGTGGTCTATAAGCACATCCTTAAAGTGTCCCTAGTCGTGGGAGTTTTGAGACTGGGCATCGATACTCTAGAGTAGACTAGTGTATATGGATCGACACCCCGACGAGGGGTAGTGGCCGGTCTCACAAGCTATTGGTGTCAGTTGGTTCACCTAAGATGTATACAGGTGCTCATTGGGTTATGAGTACACCGGACGGACTCGCCGGGAACATGCTAGTTGGTATTATACCTATTGTCAGATAGCAGTTCCCTGGTGACATGTGTATAGGTTAGTCTATCGTCCTGAGATCGTCATTTGTCTCGTGTGAGTTCCCATTGCTTTGATTGCTACCCTACCACCGCTCAAAGGATTCATGCAAACAGGTTTTAGTTGGGTATAGTCCCGAGTCACATGGAGGCAGTGAGCGGATCGTCATGGGATTCGTCTCTCCAGGTATTGGGGGTTGATGTCGCGATGTGCATGGGTGGCCATCACCAGAAATTCTCGGCTGGGATAGACGAGAATTACCGATCTAGGATCGGTAGTATCTCAGTTGGTGATATGTTTCATGCCGACACTAAATGTCAAGTTATTAGGGGTCTGACTTTATCCATCCCCTAGACTCGATATGCAATACCCATAGACGAACGGACCGGACTGTACGGATATTGTCACTGTCAGGCTCAGTAGGGTTTCTGAAAGAGTTTGCTCATCGGCCTTCCTTTCGCTCAATACCTGGATAGCCATTATGTACAACTAGTACCACTAACGTACTTATGGTTAAACCCACTGCCAGCGTATTGACGAGTCTTTAGAGTCCCACACATAGGGTTTCCTTGGTTTGGGCGAAACGTTGTAGAGGCCGTATGGTTTTATGGCAGGGTTCGATCATATTCGTGCACTAGTGCACGGATCATGATCGGACGGATAATACTAGTGGGCTTTGGTTTAAGCCGGATCCTAGTATTATATTGTTGGATTACTTTCATCTCGTTGTATTCGTATTCAGTCGGAATATGGATGCAGGTATGTATATACGGATGAGGGGTATTCTTGTAATTCTTTACAAGATTTCTTTAGTTGATGCCATTTTTTTGTTGGATTAAACATTTAGTTTAAATGTTTAATTGGTGGAAATTGTGAGTGCATGTTTTGGCCTTGTGCATTTATTTGATGGTGCATGCAATTGGCGACTGATGGTGTTGGGTCTTGTGATCATTTATTATGACAAAGATTGTTTTTGAGGCCATGATTATTGTGTGGGATAATTTGAGAGAGAGAGGGAAGTTCTTTTCTAGTCTTCGGTTTTTTCTTTAGTTGCAAATGAGCTATCAAAATATCACACACAATAACTAAGCTATTTCTTCACTTGCTTCTTTGCTTGAGCTCACACTTTCCTCCATAGGCATCTTCTTCAACCTCCACCAATCCCTCTCATGAGTTGAGAATCCATGGGTGTTTTGAGACAAAGTATTCACACACACTCTCTACTTCATCTTGGGCATCTAGGCTAGCAAACTGGATGTTCGAGTTGCTTCGGTTTAGACGCGGGAGCCCGTATTAAGAATCCTCGACGTGGATCGTCTTTGATGAGGAAGACCGGAGAACGAACTTGATCGAGGAAGCCGTGACAAGCTTAGGACAGAGGTTGAAGACCAAAGGACACAAATCGATCAGTATAACCCCTCTAAACTCTTTACAGTTAACTAGTATAGGGTTAATGGTACGATCCGTCGATTAGGGTTCCGTTAGCGCCGGTTTTCAAAAGTTTTTGTTCCATATTTGGACACGGATTGATGGACGGGGTGCTGTTCATACCATAATTTTGCATTATTATATTCCCCATTCTTATTCATTTTACAAATAAACAGGTGCTTTTGATCCATGTCTGCTACATAGTTGCAGGTTACAGGTTCTCGGAACAAAAATAGTGAAATTGATGAAAAGACGATACAAAAGTGAGACTACGACCAACAAATGGAAGAATCTTGATCAAGCCTACTGTTTGAGAATAAACGAAGACCAATGAACAAGTTCACAAAGTTCAAAGGCAGTGCAAAGTTCAAGACTTCGACACGAAGCAAGCGGTAAAGTCCACGACAATATTCACTGTGGAAATCTGGAAGAAAACTAGAAGACAATCTGAAAAACCAAGTGAAGAAACAAGTAGGAAAATGCAACCTAAAGTTTACCAAAGAAGCAGAGCCAACAAGGCCCCTATATGGCCGTGGATCCGCGGCCAAACAGGGGTTTTGGCCGCGGTTCCGCGGCCGTGCGAAGCGCGTGTCGGCGCAACTTCTTATGACTGGCGGCGCATTGACTAGTCTTCTTTAGGGGTATACTTGTAATTGCAGATATGACGCGATTGTAACCCTAGGGTTTCTATGTTCTATAAATAGAAACCCTAAAACCTATTTTAGGTTATGCCTCTTCTTGTGCCTTATTGTATCTATCTAAATTCATAATTTCAATTCTTGTAAAGTATGAAGAGTGCATCAAATTAGAGTAAGTTTTCTATTCTTGCCCTAGTTAATTTTATTATCTGCCCTAGTATAATTTTCTTTTCTGCCCTAGTCTAGATTTTATTCTCTGCCCTGGTTAATTAGTTTAGAAAATGTTTTTCAATTCCCTAATGAGCGAGTAGTCTCCTCACTTCTTAGGGTTAGGAATAGGGAAGGTTTGAGAGATGAAGATCTCTCACCCCTTTCTGCCCATCACACGTTTTTATAGGACTCCATGCATACATACACACACCGGTCCTTACGGCATCCTATCCTACGAGGTAGCGGTGATACCGTAATATAAAAGACCGGTTGTGAATGTTTTCCATGGAGGTTAGGTAAGAATTAAGAAAGGAAGGACAAAAACCTAGAGGAAGAAACATCGTTTCTTCCCGATGGTACTAATCCACTTTATTAATTATTACCATAACACCCCATAGATCTTAATTAGGGCATAGAAAGCGGTGAGGAATATTGACTTTCTAAACTTAACCTAAACCTAACCCTAGCAAGATTTTAATCTAGATCAACTTAGTTTTTAGATTTAATCAATCCAACACCGTTTGGAATTAACTCGTTAGAACAAATTAGGAAATACACAACATCCATGTGGACCGACCCGTACTCACCGGCTAGCTACCAAGCGACGCCGTTCTTGATTGCGGTAAAATTATTCTTTGATAAATCAGGTGCCGCCATAACCTTACAGGAAATACAAGAGGCACTCATTACAGGGGATTTCCCATCCCCATGAACTTGCTCTGAAGGCTGCCAACGCTATGAGGCAGTTGTAAAAAAGAAGAGCAGACCGCAGACGGCCGGTGTGAAATGCCCTGCCACCCAGGTGTCAGGAGGAGGCTCTTCTAGGCCGACATTTGCACCTAGGAAACCGGGATGATCATTTAACTGGTCCAGTCCAGAATTTTGTTTTTACTGCACGATGAATGGACACCTGGCTAAGGACTGCAGGCATACAAATGGTCTGTGTTTGGTTTGTGGCGTATCTACTCACGCCATAGGAGCATGTCCATATCGTCTCAACCCAGCACCAACACCTAGACCCGCAATCATAGTCCCGCAACGGCCAGCTATTCAGGCTCCTGCACCTCGCCTAGCTCTTCCTGCACCACCTCCATATAGACCTTCTGCACCGCCTTCTCGTCAATTCCATAAGGCACAAAGAAACATGCCTCAAGGGCATAGAAACGTGCCCCAAGGACAGAGGAATGTGCCTCCAGCAAGGAGGAATGTACCCAGACTTCAGGCTTTCACAATGACGGTTGAGGAAGCCAAAGCCACCGGCCAAGTAATCACTGGTAATTCCCAATCCTTTCATATCTTTTCAATCCTTGTATATCACTATATTTTTCCTGTATCTAAAACCAACCTCATACAACTTAGGTACTATACTAGTAGCCACCCTTCCTGCACTCGCACTGTTCACCACTGGAGCGTCACACTGCTTCATGTTGCAACGATTCATGAGAACGCATGTGATTCCAATGAAGCCACTCATTTCAAGCTGGAATGTCAGTTCTGGGAATGGAGTCTTGAAAGCAACTATGGGATTTGATCAGTGTACAATTATAGTTTGCGGACGAGAATTCTATGCGAATTTCAAAGTACTGGACATCCCAAAATTCAATGTGTGTTGGGAATAGACTGGCTGGGAGTTTTCTATGCTACGATTGACTGCTGTCAAAAGATGGTAGTATTTGAAATACCGGATAACCCAGTCTTCTATTTCAAGAGTGGAGATAGAACTTTGGAGCCAAGAATCTTTCGTGCTAAGCTAAAGAATGCAGAAGTGTTTACTCTACCGGTGGAAGATGAATGCCAGAAGTAGTTCGAGAGTTCGAGAATGTGTTCCTTAAAGATATATCAGGTTTGCCTCCCGATCGAGCTCTTGAGTTTAGCATTGACTTAATACCAGGTGCGCAAGCTGTAATCAAAGCTTCATACCGGTTAAGTCCAGAAGAATTGAAGGAGATCCAAATTCAGTTGGATGAACATATGAAGAAAGGATGGATTCGTCCCAGTACTTCAAGTCGGGGATCTCTAGTTTTGCTCGTAAAGAAGAAAGAAGGTTCATACAGGATGTGTGTGGATTATCGAGCTTTGAACGAAGTGACGATTAAGAACAAGTATCCACTACCTCGCATCGATGATCTTTTCAATCAGTTAAGTGGGTCTTGTGTATTTTTGAAGCTAGATCTTCGTTCGGGTCACCATCAGGTGAAGGTCAAAGAGTCTGATTTTCCGAAGACGGCGTTTAGGACTCGATATGGTCATTATAAGTATCTTGTAATGCCATTTGGAGTGACCAATGCACTTTCCATCTTTATGAACCTGATGAACCAACTTTTCCGAGAGTACTTAGACAGGTTCGTTGTTATCTTTATCGACGACATCCTGGTATATTCAAAGAATCGGAAAGAACACATCGAGCACTTACGGATTGTCCTGGAGACATCATGATAACATCAGCACTACGCCAAGTACAATAAGTATGGATTTTGGCTAGATCAAGTCGGATTTCTCGGACATATCGTTTCAAGCGAAGGAATCTCAGTAGATCCAGCTAAGGTGTCAGCTGTTAGCAAATGGCCGACACCAAAGACAGTGATGGATATATGAAGTTTCTTGGGATTAGAAGAATGCTATCGATGATTCATTGAAGGATTTTGAAGATTGAAGCACCCTTGACCAAGCTCATATGTCTCCTAACCCTAGATCTTCATTCAGGTCACCCCAAATCTAGCCTTATAACGAGCCCGAATAAGGTACCACTACACCCTAAATCTAGCCTTGACGCATGCCAAACTACCGTAGCAAGAATACTAAATATTACTTATCCGAAATGATGAAGGGTTACGACAGGTTTTTCAGAAAACCTTTCGCGTAATGAACTTGATATCGTTGTTGAAACAAGTGATTTTGAAAAGGAGTATTTTTGAGGTTTTTACTAGCTCCGCTAAAGAGGTCACTCCCGGTGAAGGGATCTCGGCTCTTTCCTTATTGATTAAGATGCCGGATATTCTACAAGGAATACCGCTATGCAAAGCAAGAACTATAGAAGCAGTAAAAAACAAAACTAAGTGAGTTGTAGCATCTGCTAGTTTCGCTAAAGAGGTCACTCCCGGTGAAGGGATCTCGGCTCTTTCCTTATCGAATAAGGTGCTGGATATTCCACAAGGAATACCGCTATGCAAAGCAAAATCTAGACCTACCCTTTTTATAAAATTTGATTCTACAACATCTTTTAGGTTTCTTTTCTTTCCATTAATCGCATTAATGAAATCCCATCATTTAAGCTTCCTAAGCATCACAGAAGAAACAAAAGAAGAAATATTTATATATCATATATATATAGTATAAGCATTCGTCTCACGCATATAAAATGATCACATCACAGTATATCAGCAGAAGAAGATAACATATGAAATATTGGATATAGTAGGAGGTCCGTGTTTTAGTTTGAGCCTATATAAAACACGGATTCCACGGTCGCGATGAATAGCCAAACCCACATCCCTAGACCTCTACGTGAGCGGCAAGTTACCATCCCAATTCTAAGGTTAGGAGACCCGGTCTCGACTCCTCGAGATGGCCTCCCACTGGACCCTAGAACCCGGTTACTTGTGCTCTCTGTCTTGGGTCTATCCTAAAGCGGAAAAGTAAATAATATACAATGGTGACAGCATCCACAACCCGGAAGTGCCCCAATAAAAGAATATTATATATAATGAATTTTACATGAGTGAAAAAGAAAACTCTCATCTCATATAAAACCCCCGGCTATTTAATACACAATGATCCAATATAACATATGACAACAACACATAATCATCACAGATAATGAGGCGAAGTTAGATAATTCGATAGATACAACGATGTCCCAAAAATTCCCAGAGAGCTCAACACTTGAGCACAGTTAAAATTAACCAGAGACATACCACAGTACCTACGGACCAACAGCTGAAGGGCCGACCGAAGCCTCTCAAGCGGCGCCGCGGATCCGCCGCCAAAACCAGGTTTTGGCCGCGGATCCGCGGTCACTTAGATGAGTTAGCATTTCGTTCTTCAGGTGTATCAATAGAATTCCTTGCATGATTTTCTGAGTATTGAATAGCCGGGGTCGTTTCGGGGTTTCGGGGTTCGATCGGACTTCTAACTTCGTCTAGACAACTCCTAATGCTCTAGCTTGGCTCTGATACCACTGTAGGGTTGCGTAACACCACCATAAGTTTTTGGAAGGTATCACACATGCCGTATTGAAATTTTTTGGGGTGTTATGAAACCCTAACCAAGATCTTAACTAGAGAATTAGGGTTAACTTTGCATGTAAACAACTTTACATCTAAGAGAGACGGATTACAACCTTTGTAGTCCGTTTCTTCACTTCATAAGCTCCGAGTAGTAGTCCCTTCGCTGCGATACATGAACTTCCAGACTCTAGAGAGGCTCCACAAGTCGAATGATCCATGCTTGCTTGAAGACTTCGAAATCCAAGATGATTTTATAATTTAATTTCTCACTATTTTCTTCTTGATCTCAAAAGCTAGAAAACAAAATGAGAATGAGGAGGAGGAAGAAGAATGAATGCGATTGAGGTTAGAAATGCAACCATGGGTCAAGTATATCATCCTTAACCATTGTAGAGAGTTAACCATAGCTATGTGTCATGGTTGGGTTAGAAATATCTAGGGCAAAACAAAAAGGGTGGACTTGGTCAATGGTAATCTACAAGCTTCATGAAGCTTCATCCATGACTCATTTCCACAATTTGAATTACTTAGATATTTAAACCCAAACATTACATATAGCATGGTATAATTCTCATACATACATGTTGCATGTATAACCTAGCAAGCTACAATATTATATATAACATATATAATATTTATGCAACAAAAGAAAACAATACAATAAACAATATATATCACATATATATTAAATGTATCCCAAGTGAGAATAATAAATATATAAGTGAGCACATAATATATACATATATATATATATATTATTATTATTATTATATTTAATCGAATCAACACTTGATCTGATAATCCGGCTATAACATATATAACCGGTCGATATCATATATCGCGAGAATCGAATACGGTATCACATACACGTATCAATCTTGATCCCGCACATATCATATACGTGCTCCTACTCCGTTTCTCCTGAGCCAGAAAATCTCTTTGTAGGACTCTAAAGACTCGTCAATACGCCGGCAGTTAGTGATGATCATATAAAATCCCCACAAGCTGCAAGCGTTCGGCTAAACGTAACAGCCACCCGGGTATTGAGCGACCAGAAGGTCAACAAGCAAGCCTGTACATACTTCTGCGAATCCAATCAGTAACACTACCGTACAGTCCGGTCTTTTCGTTTGATATGTTGCATATCTAGTCTAGGGGTGGTAAACGTCAGACCCCAGTAACCGATAAGTCGTGTCGATGTAAGGCTCATAATAGGTCGAGAAACTACTGATAACACTTACTAGTAGCACTCTAAATCAGCCCTGGCCTGGGACTTCCAGTTATAGCCAATCGAACACAGCGCAACATCAACTCCCTATACCGAGAGAGACGAAACCCCTCCTATCGCTCATTGCCTCCATGTGATCTGTAGGGTTGCGTAACACCACCATAAGGTTAAGGAAGGCATCACACATGCCATATTGAAAATTTTTGGGGTGCTATGAAACCATAACCAAGATCTTAACTAGAGAATTAGGGTTAACTTTGCATGTAAACAACTTTACATTTTAGAGAGAGGGATTACAACCTTTGTAGTCCGTTCCTTCGCTTCATAAGCTCCGAGTAGTAGTCCCTTCGCCACGATCTATGAACTCTCGAACTCTAGAGAGGCTCCACAAGTCGAATGACCCATGCTTGCTTGAAGACTTTGAACTCCAAGATGATCTACTTCGAGGAAACACGAACTCAAACTATGACTTCACTAATTATGAATTAGTGAAGCTAACACACTAATCTATATGGCTAATATAGAAGATGATGATGAAGTAAGAATTTTTCTCACTTTATTATTTAATTTATCAATATTTTCTTCTTGATCTCAAAAGCTAGAAAGCAAAATGAGAATGAGGAAGAAGAAAAAGAATGAATGAGATTTCGGTTAGAAATGCAACCATGGGTCAAGTATATCATCCTTAACCATTATAGAGAGTTAACCATGGTTATGTGTCATGGTTGGGTTAGAAATATCTAGGGCAAAACAAAAAGGGTGGACTTGGTCAATGGTAATCTACAAGCTTCATGAAGCTTCATCCATGACTTATTTCCACAATTTGAATTACTTAGATATTTAAACCCAAACATTACATATAGCATGGTATAATTCTCATACATACATGTTGCTTGTATAACCTAGCATGCTACAATATTATATATCACATATGTAATATTTATGTAACAAAAGAAAACAATACAATAAACATATATCACATATATATTAAATATATTACAAGTGAGAATAATAAATATATAAGTGAGCACATAATATATACATATACATACATACATACATACATACATACATACATACATATATATATATATATATATATTTATATTTAATCAAATCAACACCTGATCCGATAACCCGGCTATATCATATATAACCGGCCGATATCACATATCGCGAGAATCGAATAAGGTATCACATACACGCATCAATCTCGATCCCGCACATATCACATACGTGCTCCTACTCCGTTTCTCCTGAGCCAGGAAACCTCTATATAGGACTCTAAAGACTCGTCAATACGCCGGCTGTAAGTGATGATCATACCAAACACCCACAAGATGCAAGCGGTCAGCTAAACGTAACAGCCACCCGGGTATTGAGCGACCAGAAGATCAACAAGAAAGCCTACACATACTCTTGCAAATCCAATCAGTAACACTACCGTACAGTCCGGTCTCTTCATCTGATATGTTGCATATCTAGTCTAGGGGTAGTTAATATCAGACCCCGGTAACCGAAAAGTCGTATCGATGTAAGGCTCATAATAGGTCGAGAAACTACTGGTATCACTTACCAGTAGCACTCCAAATCAGCCCTGGCCAGGGACTTCCGGTTATAGCCAATCGAACACAGCACAACATCAACTCCCTATACCAGGAGAGACGAAATCCCTCCTATCGCTCATTGTCTCCATGTGGTTCGGGACTGTACCCAAAAGCCACCGTTTTGCACGCCTTCTTGGATGTGGTAAGGTGGAAATCAAAGCACAGTGGGAATCACACAAGACTCTATGACGATCTCGAGTCTACAGACTAACCTGTACCAGTGTCACCAGAGAACTGCTATCTGACGATAAGTATGATACCATCTAGGAGTTCTCGGCGAGTCCGTTCAGTGTACCCAGTCTCCACTGAGCACCCGTACACCATCTTTGATGTCCAACACAATGGATATGGGATCATCCATCGCCCATCATATGGGTCAAGATGCGTGTACGCTAGTCTACTTTGGAGTATCGATGCCCTGTCTCGATACACCCTCGACTAGGAACAGTTATAGGATGTACTCATGGACTACCCTGGCCCTACTAGTATGATCTCATCATAGTCCTAGTAGTCGAGTACATATCCTAAGGGCTTTATCAACATGTGAGAGCAAGACAGTAAACTAATACAAGTCAACATGTTAAGACAAAGTGAAACTAGATAGCATACTATCATGTCGAGCAAGAAAGTCCTCTCAATATATATCAAAGCATCCATTATAATATACATCATATGTACAACAATGGCCTCTAGGGCATATACATAACTAACAATCTCTCACTTGTACTAAGGCCAGCTGTTGTAGTATCCCATACCCAACAACCCGAAGAGTCTCTCAAAATGTATCTGGGATATGGCCTACGTGACTGGATCCGCAGTGTTGTCCTTCGTATCAACTCTCCTGACCACGATTTCCTGGCGATCAACTATCTCCTGGATCAGGTGATACCGCCTCAGAATATGCCTGGATCGCTGATGGGACCTGGGTTCCTTGGCCAATGCCACAGCTCCATTGTTATCACAATACAGAGGTATTGGATGCTCAATGGACGGAACCACACCAGGTTCAGTGATGAACTTCTTTATCCAGACAGCCTCTTTGGCAGCATCGTTAGCAGCGATGTATTTAGCCTCCATCGTCGAGTCTGCCACGGTTTCCTATTTGGAACTCTTCCAACACATCGCCCCTCCATTGAGGGTAAAGACAAAACCTGAGTGCGACTTAAAGTCATCCTTATCACTCTGGAAGCTCGAATCGGTAAAGGACTCCACCTGGAGTTCTCCGTTACCATACACTAAGAACATCTCCGTAGTCCTTCTCAAGTACTTGAGAATATTCTTCACAGCTGTCCAGTGATCCTTTCCTGGATCTACTTGATACCTACTCACTACACTTAGTGAGTATGCTATATCGGGTCTGGTACATAGCATCGCGTATATGATAGAGCCTACTGCCGAAGCATAGGGTATCCCTTGCATGCGAGTTCTCTCCAAATCAGTCTTAGGAGACATCTCTTTGGAGAGAGTGAGTCCAGAGATCGTGGGTAAGTTCCCACGCTTGGATTCTTCCATACTAAACCTCTTTAGTATGGTGTCAATGTAACATTTCATAAAAAATAAAATATTATTTTTGGGAATTTTTATAATTAAAATATTGAATATTTTAATAAGGTGGTATAATTAAATACCGATAAATTGAGAAAAATTTGGAGAATTATGGAAATTGCTAAAAAGAGGGTGTTTTATGTGAATTATGCAAATTATAAGTTTTTATGATTAATTATACGCTATTTAGTGATAATCGCGATTAAATATCGCTAATCACGCATTAAGCTTATTTTGTGCAAAACATGCACATGTCTTTTTTTAGCACTTGTATACTTTTCTTTCATGCTCTCTTCTTTTTTATCATGCATGGTTAAAAATTAGAGAGAAGAGAAGAAAAGGAAAAGAAAAGAAAAGAAAAGGGAATAAAGAATGGAGGGATGGGCATGAGAGAGAATGAGAGGGTAAGGGGTCAAACCTTGGACCAAGCTCCTATTACTTCATTTCTTCATCATCTTCTCTCCTCTCCCTCACTCTTGCTGCTGCTGCTGCTGCACTCACTCCCTCCCCCTCTTCATCCTCTCAAACACCATTAAAAACACTTCAAAACTCAATACATGAGCTCACTAGCAACACATTGGACCAAGAAAGCTTGCATTTTGGACACTTGGGGCAACTTAAGAAAATTCTTGAGTTGCCAAATGAGATATTCTCTTAACCATTAGCCTAATATTTCTATTGCTTTTGCATCCATGTTAAATTAGAACCAATATTTTGTGGTTTTGGGAACTTTGAAAACTTGAGTTGAGGTTTAGGGTTTTAGTTGAACCCAAAGGTGAAATTAGGGTTACTAGAGGCTATACAACCCCTGTGGTGATTGATTGGAGACCCAAACCAGAGACTAGAACCCCAGAATATGGACTTAAAAACACGATATTGGAGGAATTGTGGATTCTGTGAGTGTATTTTTAAATCTGCTAACTTCCGGAGCCTCTGAAAATTATTTTGCAAACACAGAGAGATCAGCAGGCAACCTAGACCCTATACCCAAGACCCCAGCCCCTGACTCCACCTTCAGGCCGTCGATTTAATCCTTCTGGCCTCAAATTGCGGCCAGAGTAGGTCGGAATGGGTTCATGTTTGCTCTGTAGCTCCATCTCCTATAAACTAGACCCTTGGCATATGCGAAATTGGCTAATTTGACTTAGGGTAAAATCTGGGACCATTTTCAAGAGTTGCTGTTTTGATTCGGGGTTTCTTTTTGCGTATTTTGAATTCTGGATTTTGTGATTTGTGTCGTATTCGATCACTTGACGTTTGTATGTCGAAATCGAGTGTTATTTGGTGGTTTTGAAAGAGTAGTCCATAGGTTCTAACCTATAGGCTTTTAGCGTGTCGTTTTGGTTTTGAATTGGGTTTTAATGCGATATGATATGTTATAATGTGTAGGTACCCCATGAGGACTTCGATACGACAAGCGAGCGCGTGTCGATGTCAGCAACATCAAGCGAAGAGTAAAGTGAGTAGATTATATCTGTGGGGGAAGTCGGGTGGATGGCGTATAGCACCCCCGCAGTTCAATGTATAGTATGCTATATATATATGATATCTTTTATGTGTGACATGGATATCCAAGATATGATTAGGTGTTCAATAGTTAGATTAGGGTTATTAGAAGTGAACTAGTATAGCTTCTTATTCGCGAACCCTAGAATAGGTTTACACTCACATGCACACACATGCTTACTTTATTATACTGTGCGTATATGGGGATACGTATATATATACACACACACATAGGTATGGGACGATGTATATATATACACATATACCTACAGTTGGATGATGAGGATAGTGGATGATATTTGGAGATAAGTCGATGAGTTTGGGCATGGTGCCATGATATCGGTGATATGATGTGGTTCGTAATATGAGATACGACATGAGCTATAAAGGGCCTTTAGGCGTGTGTTTTACACACGCATATATATATATATATATATATATATATATATATATATGTATATATGTATGTATGTATATATAGATGGTATCAGTTTGTACTAGACTTAGGTCAGTACCCAGTTCATGAGATATGATGATAAAGATACCGGATAAATGATGAGATGAATGTGATATTTGACCCGTACCCAGATTTGGGATGTCGTACGATGGATTTACCGTACGAGCTTTATATTGATGATAGATCCGCACTCTTGACTCGAGAATTTCATATGATATATTGTATCGTACGCGGTACTATTAAGGCGAGATCACCGACTATTATATATGTATATATATATCGACTCAGATTTAGGTGGTTTCCGTACCCTTTCGATTAGCTTGTTAGTTAGATCCGTAGTTTACTTAGTAGATGTTAGACTAGACCCGAGTCATACCTATTTTAAAACTAACGAATCGTGAGTATTTTAAAGACAGGCAAAGGGATTCTACGGATATTTTCAAAGGACGCATCTTTTCTTAAAAACACCGTAGCCCTTATTTTTCTAAAAACCCCGAGTCATCTTATTCAAATGGCAAAACTGTATGATATTTATATATTGATGTAGATTCTTCACTGTTGCGTTTATTATTCGATTTCCGCATATTCTTTCTATTCACATCGCATTGCATGTGTAAATGTGTTTATTGTTATATAAAACCCATGCTGTCAGGACACCGGCACTATTATCGATGATGCGTATGTTCCACATACACCTGTTTGCCGGCTCACACACTTCAACATCGATAATTTTCATGTCACTACACAGTAGGATTGTTGCATCAGGATATGACTACTTGTACATCTACATTGGCGCACAGACATATTGTACACTCATACTGGCGTACACATATATTGTATACCCATACTTGCATACATACGTATTTGCACATACATAGATGATTTTGTCTTGATTTTGAGATTTGGGAACCGCAAGATATATTTTAAAACTGGATTCATTTAAAAGAGCGGTTTCCCTCGATGTGTGCATATTACTGTTTTATATTGCATGATATACGGATATGCTTACATTTCTGTTATATGTCGCATACATCATGCTTTATGATTATACACATTGGGATATGCTGTTTTCATGAGATTCCTGGATTTGAGAACCGTGGCTATTTCAAAAGAAAGCATGTACTGTTTTAAAAATCCGGTTTCTCTTGATATGATATTTCAGTGTGTCCACCATGTGTTTTCTCGGTTCTGAGACGTGTGATATGTGAAACCCGATTCGAGGAGGCGGATGATCCGTTTGCAGGTACATGGTGGACCCGGTATGGTATCCCGAGGCGAGAGAGAGATTTCTTCTGGATGACGATGAGCCTGCCAGAGGGACCACTACCTACCGGTGATAGTATTTGGGCTCGGCGGATATCCGGAGGATACCGACCGGAGTCGAGAGATGATATGGGCCGATCCGGAGTGACGGAGCCCATGGGCCGATCCGGACTGATGGAGCCCGATATATGAGGATTTACGTACTGATGTTGGGCACGGGTTTCATGATGTTTTCGAGTGTCGATGCTGGACACCCATGTTCCATGATTTTGATGTGTCGCGAGGGACACACGTTGATTTACATCCTCATACTTCCATGCATATGCTTTATGATATTTACATGCATGATGTTTTGTGTCATTGGGTGACACGTGGACGAGATCCACATACATACAGATATTGATTACATAGTTGGATGATATCCACATTCTTATAGACTTCATGATATAGTTGACACTGATTCATGTTGATTACATTGGTCATACCTCATATTTATGATATGTTGCCACCTGAGGCACAGACACGAGCTTGGTATTACACCGATGTATAGATGTTTACCCTTGCCACCTTATCATGCTTCAGACTTTACCATATTGAGGATATATATTACTGATCGTTTGACCTAGGATTGAGTCATACATACGATTTCTGCTCTGTGATGTTTTCTACTCACGAGTTGGCAACTCACCCCCGTTGTGCCACAGTTCTTGCAGGTTTTGCCGTACAGGTTTCATTGCGGCTTTCTGGCACACTGCTTCCTTTCTGGGTGATTGCTTTGGTAGGTGGGATCACTCGCATCGTGACCACCATTGTACTTATTTATTTTCATTGTTGTATCTAGAAATTCCATCAACCAGACTTGTATATTTATTTCAGACTTAGAAAACCAGTTGTGTATTATTTCGACCTTAGAGTCACGCGTTGTAGTATTATGGTTTTCTTGATGATTTTGAGTTTCCTTTTGAGTTTTGATTCTCGCCTTTCGGTGTTGTATATTATATTGCTTGCGTGGTTATGACCGTCGATTGACGAAGAGCTAGCTCCCGCTTGGGGATGCCTTTTATCATTATGCATATATTATTCTTGTTGTACCCCATTTGGGGCCAGTATTTACAAAGGAAACTCTGCCGAAATTTTCAGAAAAGACTTGAGCTTTTAAAAATGCATATTCGGCTTACTTACTTAAAAACCTTGTTTTTAAAACAAGTTTTCTTCACTTCTTTAAAACTAGTTTTTCTTCATTTATTATTTAAAATGGTTTTAGAATTCTGGGCTTTTGGCTTACTTGAATTAGATGAGGTCCTATAGACTTCATATGATTCAAGAGCCAGCCACGTTCTATTTCGGGTCGTGATAGTCAATGTACCTGGATTGGGACAATCCCAGCATCGTCTAGATCTGTCTCTATAGATCTTAATCTCCAAAATGCAGGAGGCATCACCTAGATCTTTCATTGAGAATCTATGTGATAAGAAGAGCTTGACCGGGTGCAGCATAGGAACATCATTTCCTATCAAGTGTATGCCATCCACGTACAATACGAGGAAGACAACCTTACTCTCCGCAACCTTCTTGTAGATACAAGGTTCATCTATGTTTTTGATGAAGTCAAACTCTTTGACTACAACATCAAAATAGATGTTCCAACTCCGCGATGCCTGCTTTAACCCGTAGATGGATTTAAGCAGCTTGGACAACTTTCCGCTGCTCCTATTGTCTACGAAGCCCTCTGGCTGAGTTATGTACATGCACTCCTCTAAAACACCATTTAGAAAGACGGTCTTAACATCCATTTGCCAGATTTCGTAGTCATGGTATGCAGCAATGGCAAGTAGGATCCGGATAGACTTAAGCATAGCCACTGGAAAAAAGTTTCGTCATAATCAACACCCGGTCGTTGACGAAAACCCTTTGCAACAAGTCTAGCTTTAGAAGTCTCAACTTTTCCAACTACACCAAATTTCTTCTTAAAGATCCATTTGCTCCTAATGGGTTTTACCCCTTCAGGAGCAACTTCCAAAGTCCATACTTTGTTGGTGTGCATAGATTCCATCTTAGATCGTATTGCATCTAGCCATTTCACAGAGTCACCATTCGTGATGGCCTGTGATTGGTTCGAAAAAGTGTGTTTGTAGTTTAACCGCAATCAGAACGGTGTCGTGCGTAGCTAGACCGAGGTGAGTACGGGTCGTCCTCAGGGAAACGTGGAACCTTTTACTCTTACTTTAGATGTGTTGAAAGAGAGGAGGAAATAAGAATTTTGTGAAAAGTTTCTAGATCTACGTTAAGCAAGAATGCAAAAATATAGATCTAGATTATTTTAGAGATTTAGATAATATAATAAGAAGGCTTGTAGGGTTCGTTAGGATTTAGTAGTCATGGACGATTAATTAAAAGTTACCCTTTTTATCCATTAATAGATTTATAACTAGAACGACGGTGATGCGTGTAGATTAGGGTTTCTGGAGGGAAAAGGAATCCCACTCTTAACCCTTATCCCGACACGGAACTCCGTTCATATCTAGCCTTTACCAGAACAATCATTAATCTAATCTCTAATCGCGGTCGGAACTAGCAAAGAATTTCTAGTGCGTCCGATTAGGATGTTAATGATTCTTTTGATAAAGTTCATAAACCTTATAGGACTTAAAAAGGGTTTAGGGATGTTCATCGTCCATTAGCCTACCCTAATCCTACGAACCTTAACAAGCGGAGAATTACTCGCGCATGTTCGGAAAAGAAGATGAAAAGACAGAGAGGGAAAACATAATGTAAAATGCAAAAGAATTAAATAAAATAACTACCTTTATTAATCAACTTGAACAATCTACACTTTATTCCGTAGAAAATGATTACAAAACTAATTGCTTCTCGATCTCTGCCAAGGAGGTAGATGAACCGTTGATGATCAGCCTGGATGCGTGAGCGTCCGGGGCTTCGTGATCTCATCGGCTTGATAAATTTTCTAAGAGGCTCTCGGTGCCTTTTTATAGTGCAAAGCCGGAATCATTTGCTTCAATATTTGGTAAAATTTAGCATAGATTCACCCCAAAAATCCTTGGCTTCCAACTCCATAGAACTGCGGCGGATCCGCGGCCCAGGGGGGGTTTGGCCGCGGATCCGCGGCCAAAGGTCAGGATCAATTGATGAAATTTTTAGGGCTTGCTTCTTGTAACATGTGGCAATCCTGGGCACCTTCAGAATCTGGAAATCTTTTCGTGGTTGCTGCCAGACTTGGTCTTCAAGTTTTGATTCTTAATTAGGCAAGTCTTCTTCAACAACTTGATTTGCTTGATTCTAGTCTTTGAAAAATTCTGCACACTTAGAAAAAATCTGCATAACAACTCAAATAATATTTAGTAGACTTTGTTCTACTAGGATTTGGTCAATGAATTTATTTGCATACATTTTCCTACCAAATGCTAATTAAATATATTAACACATGGAAAATGGTGTTCTAACACATAAACCCCCATATGTATGATGTATTATAATAAAGTCCTTTTTTAATATGAAAATGGTAGGAAAAATGTAATACAAATGTGCAGTTTTATCAACTGAACAAATACCCCCAAACTTATCTTTGATCGTCCCGAGCAAACTAATTTATTCAAGAGGAGAAAAAGAAAGGAGAAAACTAAGCACACTTTTGTAGGCAGACACGATTGCACTGAGCACGTGCAACAAGCCGTTAAACCTTTGGGTGTCCATAGTAGGAGGAGTGTTGTCTCCTGAGGGTTTTCAGCGGATTACACCCACAAAATCCTATAACAAAAGAGAGATGGTGAAATTTACATATAAAGATAAGAACCATAAAAGAAAGACTTTGAAAATAAAAGTTTCCAACTATACTAGCTTTTTAGTTGTCATGAGCCATATCTTAATAGTCATGAAAAAATGTTAGAAATCACATCATCCCTCAATAAAACATCGTCTTTATTCTTCATTCCTACTTTTCATCCAAACATTGATCATATAACCTACGTGTGTGTAAAGAACATCCCTACACTCGGAGAATTCAATTCAAGCTATCAAACTCTTGTCCATCTACCTCAGTACTTTTTAACTTGATGAATATTTAGGTTTGCTCACACATTTTCATGCGACCGTTAATACTCCTTGAGGTACTAACAGACCGATTAATCGTGTGCTTGCTGATTAGGTGATAGTATTTTCCTCGTCTTGCAGCACCTAAGGCTTAGCAGTGACTCCCAGACCAGTTGGCCTTAGGGCACTAGGTGAAGAGGTACCCTCACTATATTTTTTTATTGCTGTCTTGGCGATACAAAACCAGTGTTCATTTTTTTCTTTTCACCATTTTATATTTGCTTCATTTTTTCACTTCCTGCATACTATGGCTTTTAGACAACAGCATTTCAAGGTATCCTCTACTATCCCGAGTTTCAAGACGTGTGTAAGTGCATGTAGTAGGGTATCAACATTCAAATGTTTGGCTTCCAGAATAGAAACTAGTTTTCAGACTTATTTTTATCCTCAGATTAGTGACTTCCTTCATTTTACTAACCCTTGGGACAACAGCTCATAACTACTTATTACTAGTTCGTTTAAGAAAAACTTTTAATTTTCTTGGTTTTCTTAAACTATTCCTATCTTTTGGATGTAATTTTTCACTTTCTACTCTTTTGTTATAAAAAAATTTTAATGCCCAGTTTCAAAGATAATTCAGTGAATACAAACTTCCCCCCCAAACCTGTTTTCAGCAGTGTCCTCACTGATGTACCCTTTTGAGAATATGGACCTGTACACTAAGGGAGAGATAAAAGGGGTAAAATAATAGTTAAATGAAAAATTCCTCCAAACTTATTCTTTGACACGCACAGATATTCAATCAAATCATTTTTTTTACTCACCTCCATTCTTAAAATGTGAAAAAGTTACCAAAATATGGAGGTGAGGCGGAGGAAATTTAGTTTTGATAAAGCGGCTCCTGTAAAAACAGGAGCTCTTCCGCGGGGTCAGCAGAAAAATACGGTTTTAATCTATGCCCATTTACTTTAAAAATTGAACCGTTTTTCAAATTTTCGACTTCAATTGCCCCGTGCGGGTGTACATACCGCACCACAAAAGGTCCTTTCCAACGAGATTTAAGCTTACCCGGATGAAGATGGAGACAGGAATCATAAAGATGGATTTGTTACCCCGATGTGAAGGTTTTTCTAGAAGGATTTTTATCGTGGAACACTTTAGTCCTATTCTTTACTATCACTGCATTATCGTAAGCTTCATCGCGGAGTTCGCTTAGCTCATTCAATTGCAGCTTCCGATAGCTTCCTGCATGATCAAGATCAAAATTAAGCTCTTTAATAGCCCACATTGCTTTATGTTCGATCTCGACAGGAAGGTGGCATGCCTTCCCAAACACAGGGCGGTATGGATACATACCAAGATCGGTCTTATAAGCGGTGCGGAATGCCCAAAGAGCATCCGTCAATTTGGTTGACCAATCTTTACGGTTTTTCGAAACCGTCTTCTCCAATATCTGTTTGATCTGCCTATTTGAGATCTCAGCCTGACTGCTTGTTTGGGGGTGATAGGGCGTAGAAAGCTTGTGAGTGATTGAATATTTCCGCATCAAGGCCTCGAAAGACCTATTGCAGAAATGTGTCCTGTTGTCGCTAATTATAGCGCGAGGGTGTCCGAATCGCGAAAAGATATTTTCTTTAAGGAACTTAATGACAACTTTGTTGTCATTAGTGCGGCACGGTATAGCTTCTACCCACTTCGAGACATAATCAACCGCTAACAAGATATATAGGTTCCCAAAGGAGTTGGGAAAAGGGCCCATAAAATCAATATCCTAAACATCAAATATTTCCACAACCAATATAGGTTGGAGCGGCATCTCATTCCTTCGTGAAATCCGACCCAAATGCTGACATCACGGACAAGTTTTGCAATGTTCAAATGCATCTTTAAATAATGTTGGCCAATAAAAGCCAAATTGCAAAACTTTCTCCGCTGTTTTTCGAGGTCCAAAATGACCGCCGCATGCCTGATCATGACAAAATGATAACATGCTCTTGAATTCATCGTTAGAGACACACCTGCGAATGATTTGATCGGAACAATACTTGAATAGATAAGGTTCATCCCAGTAAAAATATTTTACTTGGGATAGAAATCGAAATTTGTCTTGTTTCGACTAATCACTAGGAATAAGTCCCGTAGCAAGATAGTTCACGATATCCACGAACCAAGGTTCGTAGGATACATTCAAGAGCTGTTCGTCAGGAAATGAGTCATTTATCGGCACGGTCACAGTTGGCGAAGAAGTGATGCGTGAAAGATGGTCGGCTACAACGTTTTCACATCCACTCTTGTCTTTGATAACAAGATCAAATTCTTGTAACAATAGGATCCAACGTATTATCCTGGCCTTTGCATCCTTCTTCGTTAAAAGATGTCGTAGGGCGGAGTGATATGTGTAAACCACAATAGGCGAGCCAATCAAGTAGGGCCTGAATTTCTCTAATGCAAACACAACCGCCAAGAGTTCTTTCTCGGTAGTTGTGTAATTTATTTGTGCATCATTCAAGGTCCTACTTGCATAATAAATTACATGTGGCATCTTATCAATATTCTGTCCTATGACAGCACCAATAACAAAATCTGATGCGTCACACATAAGCTCGAACGGGTGGTTCCAATCCGGAGATGATAGAATGGGGGCTGTAGTGAGTGATTCTTTAAGCGATTCAAAAGAAGCCTCACAATCCGAATCGAAGTGAAAAGTAGTGTCCTTGGCCAATAGAAGGGTTAAGGGTCTAGCAATTTTGCTAAAGTCCTTAATAAATCTCCTATAAAATCCTGCATGGCCAAGGAAGGATCGTATATCTTTGACGCAGTTGGGACGAAAGAGGTTATGAATGACATCTATTTTAGCTCTGTCAACCTCAATGCCTTTTCGTGAAATTATATGTCCAAGTACAATACCTTCTTGGACCATAAAATGACATTTTTCCCAATTCAAAGTCAAGTTCTTATCCTTACAGCGGGTAAGAACAGCATCAAGATTACGAAGGCAGTCCTCAAAAATGGAGAAATCGTCCATAAAAATTTCTAGAAAATTTTCCACCATATCTGAAAATATCCCCATCATGCACCGCTGAAATGTAGCGGGAGCATTGCATAACCCAAAGGGCATGCGTCTATAAGAAAAAGTTCCGAAAGGACAAGTAAAAGTGGTTTTATCTTGATCCTTTTTGGCGATGGGGACCTGGTTGTAGCCAGAGTATCCGTCCAAGAAACAGTAGTAATCGTGTCCCGCTAATCGTTCCAACATCTGGTCAATGAAAGGTAGAGGGAAGTGATCTTTCCTCGTCGCGGCATTGAGTTTCTTGTAATCAATACATACGCGCCACCCAGTTTGGGTGCGTGTTTGGATTAACTCATTAGCCTCATTAGTGATGACCGTGATGCCAGACTTTTTAGGGACCATATGAATTGGACTTACCCATTGGCTGTCAGATATGGGGTAAATTATTCCACTATCAAGGCACTTGACGATTTCTTTCTTTACCGCCTCCTTCATAACGGGATTTAACCGTCTTTGTGGGTCTCGGGTTGGTTTGGCTTCATCCATCAAGTGTATGTGATATTCAACAATTAAGGGACTAATCCCTTTGATGTCGGCTATTGTCCAACCAAATGCTTGCCGATTCGATCTCAACACTGCCAAAAGTGCATTCTCTTGCTCTACGGCTAGAGAAGCAGATATAATCACTGGCAAAGTCTCATTCTCTCCTAAATATGAATATTTAAGATGAGAAGGTAGCGGTTTGAGATCAAGAATTGGCGGAGAGACAATAGAAGGAGGGGTAACGGAATGATATTCGGACTCCTTAAGAGGTTCAAAACTTGCATAAGATATTGACTCGGAAAGTGCTGCTGACTTTTGCAACGAGTCAACGGGTTCAATCTCAAGGTCGGACTCATTGAACATATCCTCACTGTGAAGTGGTGCAAGATCAAACGATGTCTCATTAGTGTTGTCGAGAACATCAAAGCAAAGTTCCTCATCCATGCAGCTTTCGGAAGCTATCTCGTGGATGGAACAAACATCCAGCAAATGAGCAGAAGGTTCTGATGGCTGACTTCCTAGCTCGTAAATATTAAGCTCAATTGTCATTTTCCCGAAGGATAAGTTCATAGAACCGTTATGACAATTAATCACAGCGTTAGAAGTTGTTAGGAAGGGTCGACCAAGTATCACCGGGATTTGATTGCGTGTATTTGCCACAGGTTGTGTATCTAAAACAATAAAGTCTACGGGAAATATGAATTCCCCGACTTTAATTAACACATCCTCTAGTTCGCCCCGAGGTTTGGTGATAGATCGGTCTGCGATTTGGAGAGTACAATGGGCGGGTTTTAACTCTCCAATTCCTAACTGCTCGTAAACTGAATAAGGAAGCAAGTTGACGCTAGCGCCTAGATCGAGTAAAGCACAATTAATATTTTTACCCCCAATAGAAATAGAGATTGTAGGACAGCCGGGGTCCTTACGTTTCTTTGGTATTTGTTGGGTAAAAGCTGTGCTAATATTACTCGTCATGAAAACCTTTTTAGGCACTTGAGTTTTTCTCTTCCTAGTGCACAAGTCTTTAAGGATTCTTGCATAAGATGGGACTTGTTGAATAGCATCTAGGAGAGCAATATTCATGCTAACTTGCTTAAATATTTCCACAATTTTCTCCATTTGCGGGTTAGGTCTGTTGGCCCTTAATCGGTTTGGAAATGGAGCTCGATCAATAAGTTTTGGGTCCAACGTTTGAGGTGAAGACTGTGGCGACGGATTCGATCCCAAAATTGGAGTGGGCATCGACTTAGATAGATTTGGCGAAATGTTCGAGCCTTGGGGAAAATGGAGAATAGGCTCGGATGAAGGTGGGGGACTAGACGAATTAGGGGAAGAAGAAGAAGAAGATGGGGTATCAAATGTGTCACTAACATCAAATGGCTCACCCACTCGGTTATTCAGCACTCTCTCCGATCTCAACGTAGTAATGACATTCACATTGTGATTTTGGGAATGGCCAGGATTCGGTAAGGGTTGAGATGGGAGTTTCCCTTTCTCTCTCGCACACATTGCGGCATTTAACTGTGCGATTTGGTTTTCTAATGATTTAATACTCTCACCATGGGAGGAGGAGTTTTTTGTTAAGGTATCAATAAAAGACTTCATCTCAGCCGAAAATTGCATGGATTGTTTCATGAACATATCCAAAGTTTGTGCAAGTGAGTTGTCAGTACCGGCCACTTGTGGTGTAGAAGTGTTGGCCGGATTTTGGAAATTCTGTGCCTGAAAGGGGGGCTGATTCTGTGATTGTGGTTGCTGTGGACGAGGTCTTTGATAATTGCTTTGTTGGTTTTGATTCCAAGCAAAGTTAGGATGATTCCTCCATCCTTGATTGTACGTGGAAGAATAAGGGTCGTTTCTAGGCCGCTGCTGAAAAGCAGCATTAGCTTGAAACGAAGCATTCATAGGACATTCTTCCTTTAAGTGTGAAGGATCCGAACAGCAACCACAGACGGTCTTAGGAAGCGTGGCCTGATTTAGGGAGAATGATGAGAACTTGTTTTCAATAGCATCGAGTTTCTTCTGAATCGCTGCCATTTCGGCTTTTACTGCGATAGAAACATCGAGCTGGTGAATACCTCCCTTAGTTGAAGGTGGTCTTACGCTTTCCCATCGAAACGTGTGTTCAGTGAGGTCTTCCAGATATTTCCATGCTTCACCGTCATCTTTAGACATGAAATTGCATTGACACATTGTTTCAAGCATCTGCTTTGTCGCTGGATTAATGCCCTCATATATAATCCGACATAAATCCCATCTTTGTATTCCGTGATGGGGGCATTGGACAAGCAGATCTTTGAAACGTTCAAAGAACTTCCAAAACGGTTCATTGGGAAGCTGGGTGAACTGGTTGATCTCGCTCCTAATATGGGCAGTCTTGTGGTTTGGGTAAAACTTTTTAAGAAATTCTATGACGAATTCATCCCAATTAGTGATAGAGTGTGCGGCAGTATTGTAAAGCCATTTTTCTGCCAAGTCGCACAGTGTGAATGGGAGAAGACGTAAGCGCATAGCATCTAAAGTCAATTGTGAAGTACCCATCATTGCGCATACGTTTTCGAATTTGGTGATGAAAAAGTACGCGTCTTCCGACTCAAGCCCATGAAATTTTGGTAGCAGATTGATGTAGTGGGGTTTAATTTTGAAATTATCCCCGTTAGGTGGTGGAAGAGATAGACAAGTGGGAAGAGGACCACGGATAGGATAGCATCTCTCTTGGAGAGAAATGCGCCGTGGATTCTGCGCACCTTCGGGCGGTGGCAGCGTGGTGTTATAATTTGATGGAGTGCCGTCCATCTCGGTCGTGGTGTGTGGTGGTGGAAAAGAAGATGAAGAAGTACCGACTTCGACGTCGATAGCAGGAACGCGGACAAGATGGGCACTAGGATCCCGTGTCCAGCCGAGCATGCACTAAGCGGGTTTAGTGCAAGTGGCAGCGTGTGTGTGATTTAAAATTGGCTTGTTTTGAAAAAGTGGGACTCAAGACAAATCTCCCTAAGATGCACAAGCAACCCTAGAACTAAGGTCACCTAGGTCCAGTCTCTAGACCGCTCCTAGACTTCCAAAGGACAAGCCGCAGCATCAATCCTCTACCGCCTCCCTACTACCCTTGTAGCCAGGTAAGTGCCAGGTAAGTGGGAAGGAACCACGGTAGTGGGCCTAATTAAAAACCACTAGCTTTTGACACACTTGCCTAGGCACTACAAAAGTAATGTGGATAAACGATAGATTACCCACGACCTTCCTCTGTCCTTAATGAGTGCGACAGTCCTTAGAGTCTGGTCCAGATATTTTTTAAATTAATGAAGGGTTGATCTATATGCTCAGTTTGTGATTTATGGGGCTTAGGAAGGGTGATGAAATCCCCACCTAATCTTGATTTGGTCTTTGCCCCTTAAAGTCCGTATTAAAATATGCAAAACAAAACCAATCACAAAACTTTTGCAAAAAGATTTTTTAGCGGCGCTATTTTGCAAAGAATCCTGCAGAAAATAGATTTTATTGGATTTGAGAGGAGAGAGAAGGAGTTGAGAAAGATACCAAAGAGTTTTTTAGCCCTAATCCCTCTCACCTGCCGCGTTTCCGCCGCAGGAAGCCCCTTTGCACCGTGGTTCCGCCGTGCTGTAGAGAGAACAGTTGATGAAAATTTTCCTGTGGCCTCCTTTGCTCCTCTGGATCTCTAAGAATGCCTCTGTCTTCTGTTTTCCTCAATTCTGTGACTCCAGATCTCCTTGCAAAATTCACGCACAAATCGTTAAATATGCAATTTGCAGTTTTGTGTTAATAATGATATAAGTCGTCTAAGAATTCAACACAAATAGTAAAAATAAAAATTTACGCACGTATCCCCGGCAACGGTGCCATTTGATTGGTTCGAAAAAGTGTGTTTGTAGTTTAACCACAATCAGAACGGTGTCGCGCATAGCTAGACCGAGGTGAGTACGGGTCGTCCTCAGGGAAACGTGGAAACTTTTACTCTTACTTTAGATGTGTTGAAAGAGAGGAGGAAATAAGAATTTTGTGAAAAGTTTCTAGATCTACGTTAAGCAAGAATGCAAAAATATAGATCTAGATTATTTTAGAGATTTAGATAATATAATAAGAAGGCTTGTAGGGTTCGTTAGGATTTAGTAGTCATGGACGATTAATTAAAAGTTACCCTTTTTATCCATTAATAGATTTATAACTAGAACGACGGTGATGCGTGTAGATTAGGGTTTCTGGAGGGAAAAGGAATCCCACTCTTAACCCTTATCCCGACACGGAACTCCGTTCATATCTAGCCTTTACTAAAACATTCATTAATCTAATCTCTAATCGCGATCGGAACTAGCAAAGAATTGCTAGCGCGTCCGATTAGGATGTTAATGATTCTTTTGATAAAGCTCATAAACTTTATAGGACTTAAAAAGGGTTTAGAGATGTTCATCGTCCATTAGCCTACCCTAATCCTACGAACCCTAACAAGCGGAGAATTACTCGCGCATGTTGGGAAAAGAAGATGAAAAGACAGAGAGGGAAAACATAATGTAAAATGCAAAAGAATTAAATAAAATAACTACCTTTATTAATCAACTTGAACAATCTACACTTTATTCCGTAGAAAATGATTACAAAACTAGTTGCTTCTCGATCTCTTCCAAGGAGGTAGATGAACCGTTGATGATCAGCCTGGATGCGTGAGCGTCTGGGGTTTCGTGATCTCGTCGGCTTGATAAATTTTCCAAGAGGCTCTCGGTGCCTTTTTATAGTGCAAAGCCAGAATCATTTGCTTCAATATTTGGTAAAATTTAGCATAGATTCACCCCAAAAATCCTCGGCTTCCAACTCCATAGAACTGCGGCGGATCCGCGGCCCAAGGGGGGGTTTGGCCGCGTATCCGCGGCTAAAGGTCGGGATCAATTGATGAAATTTTTAGGGCTTGCTTCTTGTGACATGTGGCAATCCTGGGCACCTTCAGAATCTGGAAATCTTCTCGTGGTTGCTGCCAGACTTGGTCTTCAAGTTTTGATTCTTTATTAGGAAAGTCTTCTTCAACAACTTGATTTGCTTGATTCTAGTCTTTGAAAAATTCTGTACACTTGGAAAAAATCTGCATAACAACTCAAATAATATTTAGTAGACTTTGTTCTACTAGGATTTGGTCAATGAATTTATTTTCATACATTTTCCTAACAAATGCTAATTAAATATATTAACACATGGAAAATGGTGTTTTAACTCATAAACCCCCATATGTTTGATATATTATAATAAAGTCATTTTTTAATGTGAAAATGGTAGGAAAAATGTAATACAAATGTGCAGTTTTATCAATTTAACAGCCTGCTCGAAGCTAGTCGGGTCATCATCTTCCATGATGCAATCCTCGCTCCTACCATCAATGAGAAAACCGTAGTATCTCTCAGGTGGATGAGGAACCCTACTAGATTGGCGGAGAGGTTGATATTCGTTAGGAGCAATCGAATCCTCTAGTTCCACCAAATCGTCAGTTGTCTCCTGTGCTGCTGGAACTTCTTCTAGTTCTACCTCATTGCCACTTAATTGTTTCATAAGAAAATACTTTTCTAAGAAGGTGGCATGCCGAAAAACAAACACCTTTTATTCCTCGGAGTGGTAGAAGATATACCCTTGCGAATGCTTGGGATATCCTATAAATTTATATAGAACTGATCTTGCCTTGAGCTTATCCAGATTTTGTGTTTTCATATATGCCGAACAACCCCATATCTTAACATAATTAAGATATGGTCTCTTTCCTTTCCATATCTCATATGGTGTGGTAGGCATAGATTTGGTGGGAACCATATTCAATAGGTCTGCAGCTATCTCCAGTGCATATCCCCAAAAGGAAATAGGTAACTCAGCGGTGCTCATCATAGAGCGCACCATATCTAATAGGGTGCGATTCCTCCGTTCCGATACACCATTGTGCTGTGGTGTATAGGGAGGAGTAAGCTGAGAGAAAATCCCATTCTCTTTTAGATAATCCAGGAACTCATTGCTCAAGTATTCTCCTCCTCAATCAGATCGAAGGATCTTAATACTTTTACCCGTTTGGTTCTCTACTTCGTTCTTATATTCTCTGAATTTCTCAAAAACTTCAGACTTGTGTTTCAACAGGAACACATGTCCGTATCTTGAGAGATCGTCACTGAATGTAATGATGTATGAGGAACCATTCCTGGCATGTGTAGGCATGGGACCGCATACATCACTATGTATTAGTCCCAAGAGTTCTGTAGCTCTTTCTCCATGTCCAGTAAACGGAGTTTTGGTCATTTTTCCTTTGAGACATGAATGGAAAGTTATAAGATGATAATTCGAACGTATTTAAATTACCATCTTTATGTAACTTAGCAAGTCGTGTCGCATTGATATGACCAAGTCTACAATGCCACAAGAAGGATTCGTTCATTTCTGAACTTTTCCTCCTGTGTGTGTTCTGTATATTAAGAACCGTGTTTTGATTTAGAACGTATGTGCCATTATTTAACGAGCCCGATCCAATCAACTTTTGATTCAGAAAGATATTCATAAAATTATCCTGTACTACAAAATTATATCCTTCTATACTTAATAAAGAAACCGATATAATGTTGCATATCATGATCGGTATGTAATAGCATTTATTCAGAATCAAAGTATTACCACTTGATAATACAAGGTGATATTCGCCAACTGCTTTACTGCAACATTTGCACCATTCCCTACTCTTATGGAATGATCACACATTCCCAGTTCTCTACCTCTTTTACCCCATGCAATATATTGCATATGTGGGATCCTGATCCGGTATCTAATGCCCAGGAGGTAGAGTGAACTGAGAAACAGTTCTCGGTAACTAACACATCCGAAGAAGATGCATCAACATGTTTATTCTTCATTTGGGCGGCGTGTCAATTCTGGTATTCCCCTATTTCATGTTCAGTCTTATAACAATTATAAGAAAGAATGGAACCAACGTTCCCCTACTCAGTATAACAAGCGGGTTCGGTCAATACATCCATATTATTATCTTGATTAAGGCCTGACATGGTCTCTACCTGAAGAGAAAGAGATGAAAACACTTTAGCGTGCACTCTTGCAAGATTAGATTGGTTATTATCTTATCTATTCAGGATGTCTCCCACTGGTTTTATCAAATCTTCCTTCAAATCCAAAAAAGTAAGATTAGCCGGGATTAATTACACCTTACAAGTTCGCCAATCTTTCAGCCAGGTTAGTGTTGGTACTTTGAGGGAGGATCCCCGTGCTTTCACACGGACCTAATTAAAAAAATCTCATTTCCCCAGAGGCATAACCCCGTTAACACCTTTCTAGACACCTACTTGATCGGCTAATTGTCATGTGTAAAACTCTCCCAGGAGTAACTCTTACTCGCAGTAGGTATCGGGATCCATCTATCTCATAGAAGGTATGCAATCTCATTGCAAATTTCAACATTTGAAATTCCCGATAATATCTTTTTACCCCTAGCGTCCTATGACCTTTACGCATGCCAAACAACCCATAGCCCGCTAGTCAAGTTCAACCCGTGTATTTCATGATTGAATTAAACCCACCCGTACGACCCTTGACGCATGCCAAACAACACCGTACGAATACCCTAATCCAATCACATCTCATGCTACAGATAAGTACTAATCAGCTACCGTACACTACACCTTGATGCATGCCAAACTACCGTAGCACGAATACTAAATATTACTTATCTGAAATGACGGAGGGTTACGACAGGTTTTTCAGAAAACCTTTCGCGTGATGAACTTGATATCGTTGTAGAAACAAGTGATTTTGAAAAGGAGTGTTTTGAGGCTTTTACTAGCTCCGCTAAAGAGGTCATTCCCGGTGAAGGGATATCGGCTCTTTCCTTATCGAATAAGGTGCTGGATATTCTATAAGGAATACCGCTATGCAAAGCAAGAACTATAGAAGCAGTCAAAAACAAAACCGAGTGAGTTGTACTATCTGCTAGTTTTGCTAAAGAGGTCACTCCCGATGAAGGAATCTCGGCTCTTTCCTTATCGAATAAGTTGCTGGATATTCTACAAGGAATACCGCTATGCAAAGAAAAATCTAGAGCTACCCTTTTTATAAAATTTGATTCTACAACATCTTTTAGGTTTCTTTTCTTTCCATTAATCTCATTAATGAAATCCCATCATTTAAGCTTCTTAAGCACCACAGAAGAAACGAAAGAAGTAATATTTATATATCATATATATATATATATATAAATATATATATAGTATAAGCATTCGTCTCACGCATATAAAATGATCACATCACAGTATATCAGCAGCAGAAGATAACATATGAAATATTGGATATACTAGAAGGTCTGTGTTTTAGTTTGAGCCTGTATAAAACACGGATTCCAGGATCGCGATGAATAGCTAAACCCACATCCTTAGACTCCTACGAAAGCGGCAAGTAACCCTCCCAATTCTAGGGTTAGGAGACCCGGTCTCGACTCCTCGAGATAGCCTCCCACAGGACCCTAGAACCCGGTTACTTGTGAGTAACCCTCCCAATTCTAGGGTTAGGAGACCCGGTCTCGACTCCTCGAGATGGCCTCCCACAGAACCCTAGAACCCGGTTACTTGTGCTCTCCGTCTTGGGTCTATCCTAATGCGGAAAAGTAAATAATATACAATGGTGACAGCATCCTCAACCCGGAATTACCCTAATAAAAGAATATTACATACAATGAATTTTACATGAATGAAAAAGAAAACTCTCATCTCACATAAAACCGTCGGCTATTCAATACAAACGATCCAATATAACATATCACAGCAATACATAATCATCACAGATAACTAGGCGAAGTTAGATAATTCGGTAGATACAACAAATTCCCAAAAATTCCCAGAGAGCTTAACACTTGAGCATAGTTAAAATTAACCAGAGATATACCATAGTACCTACGGACCAACAGCTGAAGGGCCGACCCAAGCCTCTCAAGTGGCGTCGCGGATCCGCCGCCAAAACCAGGTTTTGGCCGCGGATCCGCCGTCACTTAGACGAGTTAGGGTTTTGTTCTTCAGGTGTGCCATAGAATTCCCTGCATGATTTTCTGAGTATTTTTAACATGGAAAAATTCAAATTTTTGAAAAATTTCAAGAAAAGGGGTCGTTACGGGGTTTCGGGGTTCGATCGGACTTCTAACTTCGTCTAGATAACTCCTAATGCTCTAACTTGGTTCTGATACCACTGTAAGGTTGCGTAACACCACCATAAGGTTTAGGAAGGCATCACACATGCCATATTGAATTTTTTTGGGGTGCGATGAAACCCTAACCAAGATCTTAACTAGAGAATTAGGGTTAACTTTGCATGTAATCAACTTTACATCTAAGGAAGAGGGATTACAACCTTTGTAGTCCGTTCCTTCACTTCATAAGCTCCGAGTAGTAGTCCCTTCGCCCCGATCCATGAACTCCCGGACTCTAGAGAGGTTCCACAAGTCGAATGATCCATGCTTGCTTAAAGACTTCGAAATCCAAGATGATCTACTTCGAGGAAACACGAACTCAAGCTATGACTTTACTAATTATGAATTAGTGAAGCTAACACAATAATCTATATGGCTAGTATAGAAGAGGATGATGAAGTAGTAATTTTGCTCACTTTATTATTTAATTTCTCACTATTTTCTTTTTGATCTCAAAAGCTAGAAAGCAAAATGAGAATGAGGAAGAAGAAGAAGATTGAATGAGATTGAGGTTAGAAATGCAACCATGGGTCAAGTATATCATCCTTAACCATTGTAGAGAGTTAACCATGGCTATATGTCATGGTTGGGTTAGAAATATCTAGGGCAAAACAAAAAGGGTGGACTTGGTCAATAGTAATCTACAAGCTTCATGAAACTTCATCCATGACTCATTTCCACAATTTGAATTACTTAGATATTTAAACCCAAACATTACATATAGCATGGTATAATTCTCATACATACATGTTGCATGTATAACCTAGCAAGCTACAATATTATATATCACATATATAATATTTATGTAACAAAAGAAAACAATACAATAAACATATATCACACATATATTAAATGTATCACAAATGAGAATAATAAATATATAAGTGAGAACATAATATATACATACATACACACACACACACATATATATATATATTATATTTAATCGAATCAACACTTGATCTAATAACCCAGCTATATCATATATAACCGGCCGATATCACATATCGCGAGAATCGAATACGGTATCACACACATGTATCAATCTCGATCCCGCACATATCGCATACATGCTCCTACTTCATTTCGCCTGAGCCAGGAAACCTCTATGTAGGACTCTAAAGACTCATCAATACGCTTGCAGTAAGTGATGATCATATCAAACACCCACAAGCTGCAAGCGGTCTGCTATACGTAACAGCCACCCGGGTATTGAGCGACTAGAAGATCAACAAGAAAGCCTGTACATACTCCTGTGAATCCAATCAGTAACACTACCGTATAGTCCGGTGTCTTTGTATGATATGTTGCATATCTAGTCTAGGGGTGGTAAACGTCAGACCCTAGTAACCGATAAGTCGTGTCGATGTAAGGCTCATAACAGGTCGAGAAACTACTGATAACACTTACCAGTAGCACTCCAAATCAGCCCTGGCCAGGGACTTCCAGTTATAGCCAATCGAACACAGCACAACATCAACTCCCTATACCGGGAGTGACAAAACCCCTACTAGCGCTCATTGACTACATGTGATTCGGGACTGTACCCAAAAGCCACCGTTTTGCACGCCCTCTTGGACATAGTAAGGTGGAAATCAAAGCATATTGGGAATCACACAAGACTTTATGACGATCTTGGGTCTACAGACTAACCTGTCCCAGTGTCACTAGAGAACTGCTATCTGACAATAGGTATAATACCATCTAGGAGTTCTCGGTGAGTCCGTTCAGTGTACCCAGTCTCCACTGAGCACCTATACACCATATTTGATGTTCAACACCATTGGATATGGGATCATCCATCGTCCATCATATGGGTCAAGATGCGTGTACGCTAGTCTACTCTGGAGTATAAATGCCCTGTCTCGATACACCCTCGACTAGGAACAGTTTTAGGATGTACTCATGGACTACCCTGGACCCAGTAGTATGATCTCATCATAGTCCTAGCAGTCGATTACATATCCTAAGGGCTTTATCAATATGTGAGAGCAAGACAGTAAACTAATACAAGTCAACATGTTAAGACAAAGTGAAACCAGATAACATACTATCATGTCGAGCAAGAAAGTCCTCTCTATATATATCAAATCATCCATTATAATATACATCATATGTACAACAATGGCCTCTAAGGCATATACATAACTAATATAAAGATGAAGCATTTGTGTGGTCAGAAGCATATGATAACGCTTTTGTAGAACTTAAGTTAAGATTAACTTCTGCTCCTATTCTCATACTACCAGATGAATCTGGAGATTTGTTGTGCATTGCGATGCGTCTGGTAAGGGATTAGGATGTGTTCTACACCAGCATGGAAAAGTTGTAGCCTTTGCATCAAGATAGTTGAAGGTTCATGGGCGCAATTATCCAACACATGATCTGGATTTGGCAGCCGTTATCTTTGCACTTAAGATTTGGCGCCACTATCTTATTGGAGAACGAATGGATATATACACTGATCATAAGAGTCTGAAGTATGTATTTACTCAGAAGCAATTAAACATGCGGGAGAGAAGATGGTTAGAACTCATGGCGGACTTCGACCTCAACCTATAGTATCATCCTAGGAAATGAAAATTCATGATGCACTTAGCCGCCAACCATTAGCAATGAATCTCACCGCTCAGTAGAAGCTACAACAGGAATTGCACGGATTGAAAATCGAAGTAGTTATGCCAAGTAACGCTTCATATTTGATGAACTTACAAGTCCAGCCTACTATTGTCAATCAGATCAAGGTAGCTCAAACAAGTGATGCCATGCTACAAAAGATTTGAGAACAAGTAGAAAGTGGACTTCGAACTGACCTCATCATCCATGAAGACAGATCCTTCAGATATGGAAGTCGATTATGTGTAACTATCAGCCCAGTTCGAGAAGAGTTGATGAAAGAAGCTCATAGCTCTTCTTATTCTGTACACCCCGGTGGTACAAAGATGTACAAGGATCTACGACAACACTACTGGTGGCATGGAATGATGCACGAAGTAGCCAGAAGTATAGCCAAGTGTTTGGTGTGTCAGCAAGTGATGGCTGAACATCACAGAACTGTTGGTCTACTTCAGCCATTATCGATCCCAGAATGGAAATGGTAGCACATTACCATGGACTTCATGATTGCCCTTCCTCACAGAACGAAGGGTAACGACGCAGTATGGGTTATTGTGGAACGACTCACCAAGCCGGCTCACTTTATTCCTTTCGACCAATCTACTAAGATGCTAGCAAAGAAGTACATGGAGGTAAGCATGAAACTAAAATAAGATTTAACCTCAAAGTGTACTATATTTAATACCTATGTACTCATACAGGAGATCGTAAGATTCCATAGAGCGCCGGTTTGCATCGTCTCCGATCGTGATACCAGATTCCGATCATGATTCTGGCAGAGTTTGCAAGCTAGCCTGGAAACGAGTCTGAACTTTAGCACGTCTTTCCATTTGCAAATGGACGGAAAGTCCGAGAGAATAATTCAGATCCTGGAGGACATGCTAAGAGCTTGTATGTTAGACTTCGGAGGTTCATGGGAAGATCCCTACACATTGTGGAGTTTTCATACAACAACAGCTATCAGGCAAGCATTGGAATAGCACCATTTGCAGCACTCTACGAACGGAAGTGTCATTCACCACTAAGTTGGATTGACATCGGAGATCGTGAACTCCTTAGACCATGGATGATCGTGGTAACTGCGGACCTCGTTCGCATGATCAGGGAAAGAATGCGCATAGCCTAAGACAGACAAAAGTATTGGGCAGATGCAAAGTGTCGACATCTGGAGTTCCAACCTGGAGACTATGTTTTTCTAAAGATTTTTCCAAACAAAGGAGTGATCCACTTTGGCAAGAGGGGTAAGCTAAGTCCGAGATAGATAGAACCGTTCGACATACTTGAACGAGTTGGAGAAGTGGCATACCGTTTAGCACTTCCACTCTCATTGGAAGGAGTGCACAACATGTTCCATATATCGCAGCTACGACAATATGTGAGCGACCCCAACCACATACTTGATCACTCTGAGCTCACAGTACAGACTGATCTAACCTGCGAGTAACAACCCGTTGAGATCCTGGATCGAAAGGTAAAGACACCGCGGAACAAGGAAGTAAATTTGGTCCGAGTGATGTGGAGAAAAGATTCACTAGGAGAATCAACATGGGAACGAGAAGAAGACAAGCGTGCAAAATACCCTTACTTATTTGAAAATTAGTCCATATGTAATAGTAAATTTCAAGGACAAAATTTTTATAAGGAGGGTAGAATGTAACGATTCTGAGTTTACTGTATTGAATTTTCCATTTTAATGTACAGAAATGAGTTTACATCCTGAGTTTGAGTTATAAGTTAATTTTGTTGAATAACAGCAAGAAACAACTTGTAGTTCACTGGTTAAGCCCTTGCACTGCTGTGACGTAGCCCCTGTATTCGAACCCCATCAGAAATAATATATTTTTTTGATTTTTCTTTTTAACTTTTTGGAAGCCCAAAAGATTGCACGTGCAATACAATGAAATATGAAAAGTCAGAAAAATCAAACATGTGGAAAATGGAGTAAACATGGCTTTAATCATCTGGCACGAATCTCGATGCCAGATGCCTCAAATCAACAGGCAGATCTCCCCATATGGCCGGCGGGGACAGTTGATCTGAGCCTAATTGTCCTTGGGTTTTGCACACACAACCCTTGACCTACCCCTAACTGCCCTGCACTATTTGATTTCCTTGCAATCAAACAGAGACCTTTCATTTCATAATTAAACCACATTTTAATGTTTTTTAATCCACCATTTTAATTCCTAAACCCTAATTCTACACTATAAATACCTGTTGGGGTTCTTTATCACCTTACTGGGTTTTCACAGCAACTACCATGCCAATTTCAAATTTTCTTGAGTGCTAATGAACCCTAACCTAGAATCTAGCTGGAGTGAATAGACAATATAAAGCATGTAATCAAACATTACAAGTTGTGAACAAGGAATACAACCATTGTAGATCGGTCTTTCACTTCTAAAGCTCCGTGCAGAAGTTCCTTCGCTTCAAGTAGAGATCTCCCGAACTCTAGTATGGGTTCTCTTGGAGAAATGAACAACCTTGCTCGAAGTTTTCGAGACCGAAAATGATCTACGTCGAGGAGACTCAAACCCAAGCTACCTCTTCACTAGGTGATGAACTTTGTGAAGAGAACACCCTAAACTAAATGGCTAATAGTAGAGGATGGTGAAGTAGGAAATGAGCTCACTTTAGATTTATTTTTCTCACAATATTTCATCACTTTCTCAAGATCAAGAAAGCTAGAATCAAATGAAGAAGAAGATGATCAAGTGATGAAGAGAATAACAATTAGGTTAGAAATGCAACCATGGGTTAGTATATGTCACGGCTAACCCTTGTAGGGAATAAACCATGGCTAATTGATTAAGGTTAGGTTAATAAATATCTTAGATAAAACAAAAAAAGTGGACTTTGTCAAAGATGCTTCAAGCTTCTCCAAGCTTCCAAGCAAGACTAATTTCCACTAATTTTGAATTAATAAGATAAATAAAACCTAACCAATATCATATAGCATGGTATGATTCTCATACACCCAAGTTGCATGTATAACCTAGCATGTCACAATATTATATATCACATATATAATTTGTGAACAAAAGAGAACTATACAATAAACATATATCACACATATGTTAAATATATAATAAGTGAGAAAAATAAATGCTTAAGTGAGCATATATTAGTTAATGTAATTTAATATATCAAATATATAATTATACATTAAATTATTAAATCAACTCTTGATTTAATAATCCGGCTATATCACATATAACCAACTAATATAATATGTGTCATTTTATCGAACCAACACTTGATCCGATAACCCGGTTATATCACATATAACCGACCGATATCACATATCGCGAGAATAGAATACGGTATCACATACACGTATTAATCTCGGTCCCGCACATATAACATATGTGCTCCTACTTCGTTTCACCTGAGCCAGGAAACCTTTGCGTAGGACTCTAAAGACTCGTCAATACGCCGGCAGTAGGTGATGATCATATCAAACACCCACAAGCCGCAAGAGGCGTGCTAAACGTAACAGCCACCCGGGTATTGAGCAATCAGAAGATCAACAACCAAGCCTGCTCATACTCCTGCGAATCCAATCAGTAACACAACCGTACAGTCCGGTCTCTTCGTCTGATATGTCGCATATCTCGCCTAGGGGTGGTAAACGTCAGATCCCAATAGCTTGATAAGTCATGACGTTGTAAGGTCCATAATGGGTCGAGAAACTACTGATAACACTTACCAAAAAATTAGAGGGTTGTCTAGTACGGCAGCAAGGTTTCGGGAGGCATCGCCCATACCAATTTAAAAAATTTGCCATTCTAGCTAACCCTAACCCTAGAATCGTTACTAGAAAATCCGACGAAACATAATGCAAACAACTTTGCAAAGAAGTGAACAAGGAATACAAGCTTTGTAGACCGGTCCTTCACTTCATTAGCTCCGTGTAGTAGTCCCTTCGCTATGATCCATGAACTCCTGAACTCTTGAGAGGTTCCACAAGATGTACGAAACAAGCTTGCTCGAAGTTTTCAAGGCCAAAGATGATCTACGTCGAGGAGACACTAACCCAAGCTACCTCTTCACTAATTGTGGAATTAGTGAAGCAAACACCCTATACTGAATGGCTAGTACTAGAGGATGATGAAGTGGGAATTTTACTCACTTTAGAAATAATTTTCTCACATATTTTCTTCATTTTCCATTGAAGCTAGAAAGCTTGAGAGGAAGAAGATGAAGAAATCTCTCATGATAATTATCAAGTGGAGAATGGCAACCATGAGTGAGTTAACATCATATGCTAACCCTTATAGAGAGTTAACCATGGCTAAGTGATAATGGTTATGTTTATAAATATATTAGGTAAAACAAATTAGTGGACTTTGTCAATGAACACTACAAGCTTCCACAAGCTACTAGCCATGACAAAATCCCACCATTTTGTAATTACCAAAATAAATAAAAACCCTAATTATCACTAGTATGTTGTAAGTCACACATACACCCAAGTTGCATGTATCATCAATCATGGCACAAAACTTTGTACACTAATATATATCACATATATACATTTACACAAATCAAGTGAGAAAATAAATATTTAGTGAATGAATATTAGTTAATGCAACTTAATATATCAAATATATAATTATACGTTAAATCATTAAATCAACACTTGATTTAATAATCCGGCTATACCACATATAACCGACTAATCAAATGTAACAACTTATCGTATCAACACTTGATCCGATAAGCCGGCTATATCACATATAACCGACCTTTGTAACAAATCGCGAGAATAGAATACGGTATCTCATATCGTATTAATTTCGGTCCCGCACATATCACATATGTGCTCCTACTCCGTTTCGCTTGAGCCAGGAAACCTCTGTGTAGGACTCTAAAGACTCGTCAATACGCCGGCAGTAGATGATGATCATATCAAATGCCCATAAGCCGCAAGCGGTCTGCTAAACATAATGGCCACTCAGGTATTGAGAGATCAGAAGATCAACAAGCAAGCCTACTCATACTCCTGTGAATCCAATCAGTAACACAACCGTACAGTCCGGTCTCTTCTAATATGTCGCATATCTCGTATAGGGGTGGTAAACGTCAGACCCCAGTAACTCGATAAGTCATGCCGATTTGAGGCTCATAAAGGATCGAGAAACTACTGATAACATTTACCGGTATATCTCGGAGTCAGCCCTGGACAGGGACTTCCTGTTATAACCAATCGAGCACAGCGCAACATCAACTCCCTATACCGGGAGAGACGAATCCCCTCCTATCGCTCATTGCCTCTATGTGACTCGGGACTGTACCCAAAAACCACCATTTTGCACGCTCTCTTGAACGTGGTAAGGTGGAAATCAAAGCACAATGGGAATCACACAAGACTCTATGACGATCTCGGGTCGACAGACTAACCTGTACTAGTGTCACCAGAGAACTGCCATCTGACATGAGGTATAATACCATCTGGGAGTTCTCGGCGAGTCCGTCCAGTATACCCAGTCTCCACTGAGCACCCGTATACCATCTCTGATGTCAAGCACCAATGGATATGGGATCATCCATCGCCCATCATATGGGTCAAGAAGCGTACACGCTAGTCTACTCTGGTATATCGATGCCCTGTCTCGATGCACCCACGACTAGGAACATTTGAAGGATGTACTTACCGACTACCCTGTCCCCACTAGTATGATCTGCATCATAATCCTGGTAGTCAAGTACTCATCCTAAGGGCTTTATCAACATGTAATAGAGAGATAATAAGTGTATATATTAAGATAAAGTGCAACCAGATAGCATACTATCATGTTGAGCAAGAAAGTCCTCGCTATATATGTCTAAGCATCCACTACAATATACATCGTATGTACAGTAATCGCCTCTAGGGCATACATATAACTAAAAATCTCCCACTTGCACTAGGGCCATCGTATAGCAGTGGTTGTAATATCCCATACTCAACCATCTCTTAAAAGTCTCTCTTGGGAAAAGGCGTTTGTGAGTGGATCCGCCGTGTTGTCCTATGAGTCTACTCTCCTAACCCCGATCTCTCTGGAGATCAACCATCTCCATGATTAGGTGATACTTCCTTAGAATATGTCTAGATCACCGATGGGACGGGGGTTCCTAAGCCAAAGCCACAACTCCATTGCCACACAATGGTAGGAACAAAGTTCATCTCATGAACTAATATACACCCAGACTGCATCTTTGGTATTATCGTTGGTAGCGATGTATCCAGCTTTTATCTTCTAGTTTGCCTTGATATCTAGCTTGGAACTCTTCCAACATACCGTCCCTCCACTGAGGGTAAAGACTATGTCTGTGACTGACATTCAGTCGTCCTTACCATCATGGAAGCTATCCAGTGATTCTCCCCAGGATCTATTGATATCATGTCACTACATCTAGCGAGAATCCTAACATCCAATTAGATCTATCTCATAGATCCAAAACCCAGAATTTAGGAGGTATCACCTTGATCCTATATGGAGAATCCTTGTGATAAGAGGAGATTGACCGAATGTAGCATATGAAACACCTTTCCTATCAAGAGTATGTTATCCATGTACAATACAAGGAAGACTACCTTACTCTCTACTACCTTTTTGTATATACAAGGTTCATCTACCATTTTGATGAAGTCAAACTCTTTGACTACCACATCAAAATAGATGATCCAACTCTGCGATGCCTGCTTTATCCTGTAAAGCAACTTGCACACGTTTCCGCTGCTCCCACTGTTTACGAAGCCCTCTGTCTGTGTATTTATAAATGCTCTCTTCTAAATCACTATTTAGAAAAGCAGTCATGACACCCAACTGCCAAATATCGTAGTCATGGTATGTAGCAATGGCAAGTAGGATCCGGATGGACTTAAGCAAAGCTACTGGAGAAAAGGTTTCATCATAAACCACACCTGGTTGATGTCGAGAACCTTTTGCAACAAGTCTAGCTTTGAAAGTCTTAACTTTTCCATCTACACCAAGTAATCTTCTCAAGATATACTTGCTCCTGATGAGGATTTAACCCTTCAGATAAAGCAACCAAAGTCCATACTTTGTTGTTGTACATAGATTCCATCTCAGATCGTATAGCATCCGGCCATTCTTATGGAGTCCCCACTCTTGATAGCCTACTCGAAACTAGTTGGTTCATCATCTTATGATACAATCCTCGCTCCTACTGTCATAGAGAAAACCGAAGTATCTCTCAGGTGGGTGAGGAACCCTACCAGACCGGCGAAGAGGCTGAGGTTCGTGGGGAACTATTGAATCCTCCGGTTCTACCAAATCATCAGCTGTAGTTTGTATAGCTGGAACTCCTTCCAGTTCTACCTCATGACCACTAATTTCTTTCCAAAACAAATTCTTTTTCTAAAAAGTTGGCATGCCGAGAAATAAAACACCTTTTGTTCCTCGGTGCGGTAGAAGATAACCCCTTTCGAATGCTTGGGATATCTAACAAACTTCCACTGAACTGACCTTGCCTTGAGCTTATTCGGATTCTTCTTTTGACGTAGGCCGGACAACCCAAATCTTAATTTACTTTACAGATGGGCTCTTCCCATACCATATCACATATGGAGTGGTTGGCACTTGATTTGGTTGGAACCCAATTCAATAGGTATGCAGCTTCTCAAGTGCATAACACCTAAAAGGAAATAGGCAACTCAATAATACACATCATAAAGCGTACCATATCAAATAGGGTGCGATTGCTCCCCCTTGATACACCGACGTGCTGTGGTGTATACGGAGGAGTAATGCTAAGAGAGAATCTCATTCTCCTTTTGAATAGTCCAGGATCTCCATGCTCAAGTATTCTCCTCCCTGATCTCATCAAAGGACATAATACTTATACCCGTTTTGGTTCTCTACTTCTAACTTATATTCTTTGAATTTCTCAAAAGCTTCAGACTTGTGTTTCAACAGGAACATATGTCCGAATCTTGAGAGATCATCAGTGAATGTAATAAAGTTTAAAGAACCAGTCCTGGCATGTGTAGACAGGGGACTTACATACATCATCATGTATCAATCCCAAGAGTTCAATAACTCTTTCTCTGTTTCCAGTAAACGGAGCTATGGTCATTTTATCTTTGTGACATGACTGGCAAGTTTCACAAGATGTAAATTCAAACTGATTTAAATATGCATCTTTATGTAAATTAGCTAGTCGGATCGCATTGATATGACCTAGTCTACAATACCTCAAGAAGGATTCGTTCATTTTTGAACTCTTCCCCTTGTGTGTGTTCTGTACGTTAAGAACTGTGGTTTGATTTAGAACGTATATGCTTTTAGATAACGTGCAAGAACCGATCAACTCTTGATATAGGAAATGTTCAAAACATTATCCAACAATACAAAATCATATTCTTCTTTAATAAATAAAAAGACTGATATGATGTTGCATATCAGGTTCGGTATCTAATAACATTCGTTCAGAATCAATGTATTTAGCAATACAAGGTGATAACTGCGAACAAACTCCTTGGCTAAAACAATTGCACTGTTTCCAACTCTTAAAACTTATCACCCATTCCCAGTTCTCTACCTATCTGTAGCCCATATAACAGATTACATATGTGGGATCCTGATTTGGTATCTCATACCCAGGACGTAAAGGATACTGAGAAACAGTTCTCGGTAATGAACACGCCCGAGAAGATGCATCGGCATGCACTTTCTTCGTTTGGGCGGCACGGGAATCCTGGTATTCCCCTATTTCCTGCTCGGTCTTATAAGAATTATAAGTTGGAGCGGGACCAATGTTCCCCAGTTCAGTATAACAAGTGGGTTCGGCCAATACATCCATATTATTATCTTGACTAAGGCGTGATATGGTCGCTACCTGGAGAGTAAGAGAGAGAGAGAAGAAAACACTAAGCGTATGCTCTTACAAGATTAGATTGGTTATTAATATATCTAATCAGGATGCCTCCCATTGTTTTTATCCTTCAAACCCTAAAAGGAAAGACCAGCCGGGATTAATTACACCTTACAAGTTCGCCAATCTTTCAGCCATATTAGTGCCGGTACTTTGAGGGAGGTTCCCCGTGCTTTCATACAGTCCTAAATAAAATAAACCTCATTTTCCCAGGGGCGTAACCCCGTTGATACCTTTCTAGACACCTACTTGATCGGTTAATTGTAATGTTTAAAATTCTCCCAGGAGTAACTCTTACTCACAGTGAGTATCGGGATCCAACTATCTCATAGAAGTTATGCAATCTCATTTCAAATTTCAACACTTGAAATTCCCGATAATATTTTGCCCCTAACGTCCTATGACCTTGACGGAGGCCAAACTACCCATAGGGCGCTAGTCATGTTCAACCCGTTGATTTCTTGATTGAATCTGACACACCTGCACGACCCTTGACGGAGGCTAAACTACGCCGTACGAATACCCTAATCTAATCGCATCTCATGCTGCAGATAAGCACTAGTTAGCTTCCGAACACTACGCCTTGACGAAGGCCAAACTACCGCAGCACGAATACTAAGTAGTACTTATCTGAATTGATGGAGGGCTACGACAGGTTTTTAAGAAAACCTTTTGCGTAATGAACTTGATATCGTTGTAGAATCAAATGATTATAATGGAGCGTTTTTTAGGCTTTTGCTAGTTTCGCTAAAGAGGTCACTCCCAGTGAAGGGATCTCGGCTCTTTCCTCGTCGAATGAGGTGCATGATATTCACAATACTGCTATGCAAAGAAAGAACTAAAAAAGCAATCAAAAGACGAAACCGAGGGTTGTAGCATCTGCCAGTTATTGCTAAAGAGGCCACTCCCGGTGAAGGGATCTCGGCTCTTTCCTTATCGAATAAGGTGCTGGATTTTCTATAAGGAATACCGCTATGCAAAGCAACAACTAGAGCTATCTGTTTTTGAAAATTCGATTCCACAATATCATTAGGTTTATTTTCTTTCATTAATCTCATTAATGAATGTCCCGTCATTTAAGTTAGAGAAGCATCACAGATAAATACAACGTACGCTTATACCATCCGCATTCGCCTCGATGTCTCGTCATGCACCGTTAGGTTAGGTAACTAACGGTAGAGCGGGGCAGGGCTAGCGTGGGTGTAAAACATAAGCAACATATATATAATATATCACATATACTATATACAGTATCTATCTCATCATATAAAGTGATCACATCACAGAATATCGCAGCAGAAGAACACATATGAAATATTGGATATACTAGGAATTCCGGGTTTTAAATTAAGCCGGCATAAAACACGGATCCCACGGTCGTGATGAAAAGCTAAACCCATATCCCTAGACCCCTACGAGAGCGGCAAGCAACCCAACCAATTCAAGAGTTAGGAGACCCAGATTCGACACCTCGAGATGGTCTTCCACTGGACTCTACAACCTGGTTACTTGTGATCCCCTCCTTGAGTCTATCCTAATGTGGAAAAGTAAATAATATACATCAACGGTGATATCTTTCTCAACCCGGAAGTGCCCCAATAAAAGAATATTACATACAAGTTTTTACATGAATGAAAATGAAAAACTCTCATCTCACATAAAACCCCCCGGCCATTCAAACACGACGATCCAATATAACATATCACAGCAACACATAACATCACATTTCATCAACGTAAGTAAATATGTGTATCCTAATTGTCGTTGACGTATATCAACGAAACCGGCGATACACCACATATTACACTTACGGCCATAGAAAAGAAAGTGAAAAACTACAACAGTTGGAATCCGCAATCATCTTAGACATCATAAACCCGAAATATCACATACTTTGGATTTCATGCCTAACCAAATGAATTCCTTAGACATCACATGCCTAACAATTATAAACGCCGCATTTTAGTCTCGATATTGAAAACACTTTCCAATAACCTGTCGGGTAATTCAACAAGATTCCCGATAACCTGATCGAATGCTCGTCGGAAACTTTAGTAGACGGCCGCACCCCCGATGCCGTCGATGAAGTGCACTAAGGCGAAACACCATGGCCGCGAGTACCCGAACGGATGCTTTTGGCAACGGGGTTCTCCTACAGTCACTTGGTCGGGGCTATGGGGCGTGGCTATCTAATAAGGATACCCGGCGAGTATCCACGTACGCTACGTGATTGCGACGGACTTTTGATCGCATCAAAATCCCCTGGCAACCGATCATCTAAGACTAAATTGCTAGATTTATAAAATTCAAATTAGTTTTCTTATGGATTCCAAGTATTGTATCCCATTACATTATATCCGGACGACATTAAACTTTTCGATCGATTCATCAAAGTCCCACAATTTCCCGAGAGCTCAATACTTGAGCACAGTTTAATAATACCCAGAATATGCCAGAGTACCTATGCACCAATCGTAGAAGGGCAGACCCAAGCCTCATTAATGGCACTGTGGAACTGCCGCAAACCCTAAGGTTCAAAAGCGGTTCCATGGTTATTATGTCGAGTTAGGGTTTCATTCTTCTAGAGGGTCCACAGAATTACTTGCATGTTTTTCCGACTACGTTAAACTTGGAAAAATGGGTTTTTGATAATCGTTCGAACTTTTTGACTTCGCCTAGACAACATGTGAATACCCGAAACAATGTTAAACTATGAATACGAAACATTCCAAATTGCTTATAGTATAAGATTACATCATATGCAAACTTAGAAAAAACAAACAACACCTGAAACCCTAAAACCCAGAGACTGGAACACCACCAAAATTTGAAGCCAAATATCCATACTTCACCCAGTGAGCTCGCTTTTTAGCCTATTGTGGCCGGCCAAGTTAGGCCCAAATTGGTTAAAATTTTGGTGACATTCATGTTTATATCACATATAACATTCTGCAGTTGTTTAAAAATTTTTTGGAGCACATTTTAAATTTGACAGAAACTAGTTTCAAGGGTTTCAAGTTTCGGATTCATTTTGGTTTCTTAATCTAACAAAATCCGTCTAATTTTCTAGCATTGCTCTGATACCACTGCAGGGTTGTCTAGCACGGCAACAAGGTTTCAGGAGGCATCGTCCATGCCAATTTCAAAAATTTGCCGTTCTAGTTAACCCTAACCCTAGAATCGTTACTAGAAAATCCGATGAAACATAATGCAAACAACTTTGCAAAGAAGTGAACAAGGAATACAACCTTTGTAGACCGGTCCTTCACTTTATTAGTTCCATATAGTAGTCCCTTCGCTGTGATCCATGAACTCCCGGACTCTTGAGAGGCTCCACAAGATGTACGGAACAAGCTTGCTCGAAGTCTTCGAGGCCGAAGATGATCTACGTCGAATAGATACTAACCAAAGCTACTTGTTCACTAATTGTGGAATTAGTGAAGCAAACTCCCTATACTCAATGGCTAGTAGCAGAGGATGATGAAGTTGGAATTTTACTCACTTTAGAAATAATTTTCTCACATATTTTCTTCATTTTCCATTGAAGCTAGAAAGCTTGAGAGGAAGAAGATGAAGAAATCTCTCATGATAATTATCAAGTGGAGAATGGCAACCATGAGTGAGTTAACATCATATGCTAACCCTTATAGAGAGTTAACCATGGCTAAGTGATAATGGTTAGGTTTATAAATATCATAGGCAGAACAAATTAGTGCACTTGGTCAATGAACACTACAAGCTTCTACAAGCTACTAGCCATGACAAAATCCCACCATTTTGTAATTATCAAAATAAATAAAAACCCTAATTATCACTAGTATGGTGTAAGTCACATACACACACCCAAGTTGCTTGTATCATCAAGCATGACACAAAACTTTATACACTAATATATATCATATATACACATGCACAAATCAAGTGAGAAAATAAATCTTAAGTGAATGAATATTAGTTAATGCAACTTAATATATCAAATATATAATTATACATTAAATCATTAAATCAACACTTGATTTAATAATCCAGCTATATCACATATAACCAACTAATATCAAATGTAACAACTTATCGAATCAACACTTGATCCGATAACCCGACTATATCACATATAAACGACGTTTGTCACAAATCGTGAGAATATAATACGGTATCTCATATCGTATTAATCTTGGTCCTGCACATATCACATATGTGCTCTTACTCCATTTCACATAAGCCAGGAAACCTCTGTGTAGGACTCTAAAGACTCGTCAATACTCCGGCAGTAGGTGATGATCATATCATACACCCACAAGCCGCAAGCGGTCTGCTAAACATAACGTGTTGGAGATAGTGCCCTCAGAGTCAATTATTGGATCACAGGCACGTGATTGCAATGATTGAGGGAGGACCTGTCCCGGTAGGACAGTCTTACTCAAGATGATAGTATACTATCTGGTTTATCTTTATCATCGTGTACTGCTTTAGGTGACCTTACGAGTCGCTATTACACGTTGATAGAGCCCCTATGATTCTTGCTTGACTACCAGCAGTATGAGGGCGATCATATATGTGAGAGCTGGAGTCTATAAGCACATCCTTAAAAGGTCCCTAGTCGTGGGAGTTTCGAGACTGGGCATCGATACTCCATTAGTAGACTAGTGTATACAGTCGAGACCCCGACAAGGGGCGGTGGCCGGTCTCACAAGCCATTGGTGTCAGTTGGTTCACCTAAGATGTATACAGGTGCTCATTGGGTTATGAGTACACCGGACAGGACTCGCCGGGTTTAAAGTTAAGAAATTTTTTGATTCCGCATTTTGGCCTCGAGTAGAAGGCCGGGGCGCTGCCGTGGCGCAACATGGTATCAGAGACACGCCATTAACCTAGTCTAGCTTGCTCTAACGTGTTTACAAGTTCGATCGAACGGATTTTCCGAAAACCCATTTTCATTTGCACAGTTTTCTGTCGAAATTTTTTTGGCTCAAAAAATTTTTTAGTACATTGCAGTGACATGTGCAGGGAATTCTAAGCATTCTTTGAAAATTTTGTCGTGTGATCTCACTATTCCACCGCGGAACCGCGGCCAAACCCATGTATTTGCCACGGTTCCGCGGCCATTTTTACTATTCATTGGACCAAATTTTTGCAGTGAGCTCCTGGGTTGAAAATGGGGTTTTTGGAATATTCTTTTTGGGCCTAGACTCTCTTTAAGTGCTATAGTAATGCTTGGGGCCCACTTCGATAAATTTGATCGATCGAAAAGTTTAAACACATTAGTTCACAGTATTTACATTATATCTGCGACCGTGAATGTCACTTGATCGGTAAATCCTGTCTAACTGCTATAGCCCGGTTAAACGGATTTGCGAACGTGACATTCACGTTGATGTTCTGTGTTGTGCCGTGATGTTGCGGATCGGTCGTGAGGATAGCCTGGTTGCAGTAGTAGTACAGTTTTGTTTTATATGTACATTTGATATTGCGGGGCGAGCGTCCTACATGTGGACTGCCGTCACTGCCTGTTTGTATTATTCTTTTGGGCCACGACCTGGTTGCGGTCGATGTACCCGTTGTATGTATATTTTACTTTTTGTACTAGGATTACCCCAAGGTGGGGTGCACGGATAGCCGGGTTCTAGAGGGCAACGAGCCCGCATCTCATGGCATTGAGACGGAGGGGGCTTTACTCTAGAATTGGCGGGCTGTTCGCCGCACTCGTAGGGGGTACAGGTTGACCCAGGAGGGGTGCCCAAGTTTTCGGATTCCGTGAAGTGCTGGGTGGTCCATTCACGTTGCTGAAGGGGGCTGCCTCGCTTCAAGTTTTGGCGGGTAACTTGCCGCGCCCGTAGGGGTCTAGGATTTTCATTGTACAGTCTATCCACACGACCAGGGGAACGTCGGGTTTCAGTAGCGGCTCTATGAAACCCGGGGATCCCAGATATCTGTATTGTTCTGTGATGCTGGTTACATTTCTGTGATGTTGCATTTTATCACGCCTTGAGCGAAAATTATATATTATATATATACTAGTAGATGTTGTATATGTTTTGCATCCGCGCTAGTCCAGTCCCCGCTCTGTCGTTAGTTAACTAACCTAACGGGTGATGACGGGACCCAGTGGCGAATGCGAATGGCATATACGTACATCATTATTTTCGTTCTTTTGTGGTGTGATCAATTGATGGGACTGCGTTGATTCGGATCAATGCAAGATAAACAAACCTATTCTGATGTTGTTGGAACACTTTTTCAAAAAGCTGTTATTGCAAGGGCGTTCTCTTTTGTTTTACATCGTGGTATTCAGTTGGAATATCCTGCTCCTCAGTCGACGAGGCAAGGGCCGAGATCCCTTCACCGGGAGTGACCCCTTGGACAAAAGTTTGCGTCAGGGCAATAACTTCACTATAACCGATTACTTTTGCTTTGCATCGTGGTATTCAGTTGGAATATCCTGCACCTCATTCTACGGGGAAAGACCCGAGATCCTTTCACCGGGAGTGACCTCTTTAGCAAAGGTTTTCGTCACTATATTTTTATAAAAAAAAAACTATGCAGTTCCTTCAACAATATCAAGTTCATTACGTTAAAAGTTTTTCGTCAAAAACGAGACGTAGCCCTCCATCATTTCTTACAAGTATTACTTAGTATTCGTGCTGCGTTTGTTGACTGTGTCAAGGCGTAGTGTGCGGTAGCTAAGTAGTGTTTGTTTGTAGCATATTAATGGGATTGGTTAGGACAGTCGTGCGGCCTTGTTGACTGTGTCAAGGGCTCGTACGGGTGGGTTTAATGAAATCCAGGATAATGACGGGTTGAACTTGACTAGGACTCTTTGATTTGTTGACTGTGTCAAGGTCACTTGGGTCCTAGGGGTAAAAATCACATCGGGAGTTTCTAAAGAAACTGAAACTTGCCAGTCATGCGCATACCTTCTGGAGTGTGGTGACTTGAGTGGATTCCGTCAAGTTATCATGCGATGATAGTTGGATCCCGATTCCCACTGATGAGTTGGTTTACTCCTCGGGTGATCCCGGCTAATTCTTCTTTCAGGTTTGGGGAAGAATTTGACGTTACAGTGGAAGGTTTCTAGATTAGATAAAGTGATAACCATTCTGATCTAGGTTAGAGTGCACGCTGAGTGTTTCTTTTCTCTCTCTCTCTGGCAGCGACCATTGACCCGACCCTAGACAATGACTCAGTGACCAAGTTGACCGAACCTTCTTAACACTGGCTTTTGGATTGTCAGAGTTGCAAACCTCATTGCCACTCCTACTTTTACCCTTTTCTCCAGGACACCCCGTATTACTACGAACGTCCACTTCCATTGGACAAAACCATCGTATGGTTATATACGAACTCAAAGGAATTCGAGGATGGTTTCTGGTTCTGAAGAAAATGAATAGAACTATTCAGTTGTCTTTTCCTTTTACCCTCTCTCAGGTTGCGTGTACTCCTTAGTTTAGGAGTAGTACACCTGTTACGCAAATTGGATAGTCTTCTTCCAAACCATAGGCAGGTGCCGACTGGTGGGGAATGAAGAAAACCAATTAGCCTAAACGGTGTACAGAAGGTATTAAGTTAAGACAAAGAAAGGGATTAGAAGGAGGGCAAAGTAAATTGCGACTGCTATTCACGACCGAACCAAGTATTTCTTCGCCAATCCTAAATCACCTTTGTATTTCTCCAGGACACTCCGTATCACTACGAAGATCCCAAGTTTATTGGATAATCCATCGTATGGTTATATACGAACTCGAAAGGAACTTGTTCCAGTTCGGGGATGGATCCTGGTTCAGGAGAAATAGGAATAAGGTTTATTCGGTTGTCTTTTATCTTCAACTTCTCTCGCATTGCGAGTGTTCCTAGGATTAGGACAGTACACCCATTATGCTTATTGGATAGTCTTCTTCCAAACCATAGGCTTGTGCCGAACGGTAGGGAAGGAAGAAAACCATTTGGCCTAAAGGGGTGTGCAGAAGGTAATGACTAAAGACATATAAAGGGATTTGGAAAGATGGCAAAGAATTATACGGTTATAGTTGTGAATCTGAATAATGGAAGAGGCATTACTAGGAATATCAGGATACCCCATCGAAACATTTAAATGTTTCAGTTTCACTGTGTACTGTTAAAAGAAAACCGATTTCCCAATTTGACACTTGCTCCAGGGTATGTATTTACCAGGTATGATTCTCACATCTGTATGGTTTTACAGATGATGAGTGGGAGTAAGTTATTGGGAATTAGGTGATCATCCTCATTATAACGGGATTCGTTGTAATTGGTGATATTTGAGGAAGTCACCTGGGTTGTTTGTCGGACGGCAAATATATGGTTTTGAATATCCGCTGTTATGCACCAATTTCAAATTGATATATCTGTATGTCTAATTTTTATAGAGTGAGATATACCTTTTTGAAATTATGTTTATGACATTTACCTATATCAGTGGATGGTTAGGTAAGGAGCATTAAACAGCGGTGTAATTCTTCATAACCAAAGTACAGTTTTCAACCTACGACACACAGTGAATGAGTTATTAGACTCAAAGGACTTATACAGAGTATTGTATGTTGTCCAGCGTCCATGAGGATACAGGGGTTGGTTCTCGTACTATATTCGGTTTACTTATGACTTCTCTAGTTTTTAGACATGTGTTTCGTAGAAACACAGGGTCCGAATTTTGAGAAGTTATAGGTATATGAATAAAATAGAGAACCAGGTATTGCAAGTATCGGGATTCTTCAAGGTGATCGAAGATGTAGATACTTGTGAATGGTATTCAGTTGATAGTAATGATTAAGAGAACTAGCTTTTCTTTCAGGTTGCTCATAATTGGAAGTACTCCTAAGTTGAGTAACACTGATCGGCCTCCTTCCATTTAGTTGACATGCACTGGAGACAGCTGCATGATTTGAATCTGGTTCCAACTAAATCAGTGCCTCTGTTTCTGTATTGGATATAGAACAGTTCATATCTTGACATTGTTAAGGTACGGGGAGTTGTCCGGCTTATGCTTAAAACCAGACTCCGGATAACTCAAGGCACGTTTCTGTAATGGCTGTTTGTGGGTTGACCCAGGCTATGACGAGGGTTGACTTTTTACCATCTGGAAGATCAATAGTGATATTGTTCTTAACCCACCACAGTTTTAAATAAAAGTGTATTTTTTCAGAAAACAGTAGTGGGAGTATGGTAGAACTGGAAGTAATTCCAGAACCGCAAACGATTACTGAAAATTTGATAAGAACCTAAAGATTCAATCTGGTTTGACATTCCATTGGCCACTCCGCAGATATAGTGGGTAACCTCAGGCACCCGAGAGATATTTCGGTATGCTCAAGGACGGTGACAGGGAGGATCTTGTTTACCCAGACTTGCCATTGCTGTTGATTCCAGACTGTGAGACCCGGCAGGAGGATGAGTATAGCGTCATTCTAAACTTTCTTTAGAAGTGTACGTGTATATGACTCTGCTAGAGGGTTGTCGTAGTCAGTGGGAGCAGCGGAAGCATTGGTGGACAAGTGGCTTATGTCTATTTATAGACTAAAGCAGATATAGCGGAGATAGATCATCTATTTCTGATGTGACAGTCATAGGTTTGACTTCATCAGAATAGGGGATGGATCTGTTAAGAAGGTAATTAGGTGTGATGTCCTGGTATTTGGATGACATACACAGAGTAGGAAGTGATATTCCTATACTACGATCGGTTATACTTTGGTTGTCACACAGTGGTTTCTTCACATAGGACTTGGATATTATATCAGACATTCTGGTTACTGGATCTATGGTTTTAGATCTAGATTTGGGTGGTTTCCCAATTTGGGTACTTTGACAACATTCTATAAGTATTTAGAATGGACGACTCCTGGCACGGTAGTATACCTGCAGGTGATGGGGTCATCCTCTCTAAAGGTGTCTTACTGACTAAAGGGGAGAGGGATGTGCATGATTGGCAGATCACTTGCTTAGGCAATTGAGTTAATCATGAGATGTCAAGTACCACACCAGATGTTATTCTTGTAGTAGATGCAATAAGTTGATATTAATCCAATCCTGGAGAAACAGTCGGAAGCAGTTTTAGAACATAAGTGAATGTTCTAGGGATATGATAACGACAGCCTCCTTTAGGAGACGGTTATCATTCCAGGCTTCCAAGGTGACCTGGATGGCAGAGTGGCTGTCAGAGTTATAGTTTTCCCTCTGACGAGGGGCAGTATTTTGGACAGGTGGTCCAAGCAGATACTGAGGGAAGGCATGGAGCAGGATACTGATTAAGTTCAGTTGACGATAGAGTCTAAGAAGTTTGGATTTGGAGTTCATTTATGAGCTAGGTCCCATCAGACATCCAGACACATTCTAAGATAGGTATTACTCATTTCGGAAGATGGCTTTCTTCGCGAACTTGAGATAAAGAGAGACATAGAAAGAAACATCACAGCGGATCCACTCACTGAGGCTATTCCTCGAACACAATAGTTTCGCAAACAGGATTTGTGAGACTGACCAGTAGAGGAGTTGGGTGTTCGGTATCACACGGGCTGTGAGTATGCGACATCGCAATAATTAGCCTTGAGTGCAAGTGGGAGATTGTTGGAGATAGTGCCCTCAGAGTCAATTATTGGATCACAGGCACGTGATTGCAATGATTATGGGAGGACCTGTCCCGGTAGGACAGTCTTACTCAAGATGATAGTATACTATCTGGTTTATCTTTATCATCATGTACGGCTTTATGTGACCTTACGAGTCGCTATTACACGTTGATAGAGCCCCTAGGATTCTTGCTTGACTACCAGCAGTATGAGGACGATCATATACGTGAGAGCTGGAGTCTATAAGCACATCCTTAAAAGGTCCCTAGTCATGGGAGTTTCGAGACTGGGCATCGATACTCCATTAGTAGACTAGTGTATATAGTCGAGACCCCGATGAGGGGCTGTGGCCGGTCTCACAAGCCATTGGTGTCAGTTGGTTCACCTAAGATGTATATAGGTGCTCATTGGGTTATGAGTACACCGGACAGGACTCGCCGGGAACCTGCTAGTTGGGATTATACCAGACGTCAGATAGCAGTTCCCTGGTGACATGTGTACAGGTTAGTTCATCGACCTGAGATCGTCATTTGTCTCGTGTGAGTTCCCACTGTGCTTTGATTACTACCCTACCACGGCTCAAAGGAGTCGTGCAAACAGGTTTTAGTTGGGTACAGTCCCGAGCCACATGGAGGCAGTGTGCGGATCTGCAGGGGTTCGTCTCTCCCGGTATTGGCGGTGAGGTCGTGCTGTGTCTGGGAGAGCCATTACACAAAGCCCTCGGCCGAGGCAGGAGATTTACTGGTAGGTATTCCAGTAGTATCTCAGGGTGTTCTGGGCTTCACTCTGATACGACTTGTACAGCTTTTGGGGGTCTGACTTTTACCAACCCCCTAGGCCCGCCATGCGATACTCATAGACGAACGGACCGGACTGTACGGATATTGTCACTGACAGGCTCAGTAGGGTGTCAGGATGAGTTCGCTCATCGACGTCCCTTTTAGTCAGTAGCTGGTGGCCCGTCACGTATGGCTGATACCTCTGACGTGCTAGTGGTTAAATCCACAGCCATAGTATTGACGAGTTTTTAGAGTCCACCACACACTCAGTTACTCAAGTTTCGGGCGAAACGCTGTAGAGGCCGTATGGAGATATGGCAGGGTTCGATCAGATACGTGCGGTATTGCACGGATCATGATCGGACGGTTTTTACTAGCCGGCTTTGGCTTAAGCCGGATCCTAGTATTTGATAGTGTAGATATTGTCTCTTTGCATTTGTGTTCAGTGGGAATACAAATGCGGGCATGTATTTGCTCTAGCGGGGTTTTCCTGTAATTTATTATGGGATCAGTTTTCTGAAGTTGCCAGTTTGCATTGCGTTCCGGCGGTTTTCCTTTGTTCCTTCACGGCCGGACTTTTTAGTTGGAGGGGGTTATTTGTAGTTTGCAAATAACTCTTTTGTGGAGGGCTTTATTACATTTGTGCCTTTATCATGATGAGATTCCATTCTTGTCTTACTCATTTGCTTTTCATATGATGGTGCTTTGATATGATGAGATTTGAAAATGGTTGTGACATATATTCCTTTTTTATACACACCATTTTCTTCATATGTTTTGCTCTTGCATTTTTCTCCTCCATTCTTGAGAGGGGCAGGCCATTCCTTCAGTGAGAATGAGAGAGTTTTTCATTTGTGTGTAGCATTCTCTTCATCTCATGCTTTGAAAAATTGAGAGCTACATTTCCTTCTCTCAAGTTCATTCACTTCCTCCACATCCATGGCAACTTCCATAAGCCCCAAAGAGACAAGTTTCTACACTAGTCTACAGCAAATCTTGGACGCGTCGGCTAGCCAACTTCGCGCCCGAGTTGCCTCGGTCCAGAGGTGGGAGCCCGTATACGAACCCTGCTACGTGGTGCCTTTCCGACGAAGACGTGATGGACGGTGATTCCGCGGGAGATCGGAGTGGAGACGAAGACCGAAGGACACGGATCGCTTGGTATATCTCTCACCCCATCTCTAGTTAGCTAGTATAGGTTAATGGTTACGATCTGGGTATATTGTCCGCGGTAGCGCCGGTTTAAAGTTAAGAAATTTTTTGATTCCGCATTTTGCCCTCGAGTAGAAGGCCGGGGCGCTGCCGTGGCGCAACATAACGGCCACCCAGGTATTGAACGATCAGATGATCAACAAGTAAGCCTGTTCATACTTCTGTGAATCAAATTAGTAACACTACCGTACAGTCCAGTCTCTTCGTCTGATATGTCGCATATCTCGTCTAGGGGTGGTAAACGTCAGACCCCAGTAACTCGATAAGTCATGCCGATTTGAGGCTCATAACGGGTCGAGAAATTACTGATAACACTTACCAGTATATCTCAGAGTCAGCCCTGGCTAGGGACTTCCTGTTATAGCCAATCGAGCACAGCGCAATATCAACTCTCTATACCGGGAGAAACGAATCCCCTCCTATTGCTCATTGTCTCCATGTGACTTGGGACTATACCTAAAAACCACTGTTTTGCACGTTCTCTTGAACGTGGTAAGGTGGAAATTAAAACACAGTGGGAATCATACAAGACTCTATGACGATCTCGGGTCGACAGACTAACCTGTACTAGTGTCACCAGAGAACTGCCATCTGACGTGAGGTATAATACCATCTGGGAGTTCTCGGCGAGTCCGTCCAGTGTACCCAGTCTCAACTGAGCACCCGTATACCATCTCTGATGTCAAACACCAATGGATATAGGATCATCCATCGCCCATCACATGGGTCGAGAAGCGTACACGCTAGTCTACTCTAGTATATCGATGCCCTGTCTCGATACACCCACGACTAGGAACATTTGAAGGATGTACTTACCGACTACTCTGTCTCCACTAGTATGATCTGCATCATAATCCTGGTAGTCAAGTACTCATCCTAAGGGCTTTATTGTCACGTCCCGCTTCCCACAGTGCGCTAAGATCGGCACGTGACAGAGCCAACCATGCTACCTATGGCTAGGAAACATCCCTCCACAGTCACATTACGGCTGTCTAGAAGATATCAAGAACTGGAAAATAAAATAAACTATCTAGTATATGTCCATATGCCAGAATAAACAAGTCAAGAAATAATATGCGGAAGAAATAAATCCAATAAACAGTAATAATCTAGAAAGTACGTCCCAAATACGGGCTTACATCAGGAAATGAAAATGTTGAATGGAAACTAAACTAGAATACCAACAGGTCCTCACTGCTCAGCCTATCGACTGAAGTACTCCTGGTCGGCCTGCGAAAGAGATAAAGGATCTGGGCCATGTAAAACCCAGACGTTAGTGCGTCATAATATCAAACAATAATACATGAACAGGATACACGAGATATGCAGGCATGAATATAAACGATAACATGAATGTAACCAGTAAACATAGATATAGGACAGTGAAATGTATACGTTCAGGTGAAGTGCAGTGGGTAATCTAAACTATACTGCTGGGTTATCTGTTCTAAAGTCTTCGAAATCAATTAATGTAATCCTCATCATAACCTATCGGTCTATGCCCCGTTCATTCTGTTGGAGATAGTGCCCTCATAGTCAATTATTGGATCGCAGGTACATGATTGCAATGATTGCGGAGGACCTATACCGGTAGGACAGTCTTACTCAAGATGATAGTATGCTATCTGGTTTGCCTTTATCAGTCGTGTACGTGTTCAGGTGACTGCTTGCATGTTACACTTTGATAGAGCCCTTAGGATCTTGCTTTACTACTAACAGTATGATGGCCATCATATACGTGAGAGTTGGGTGGTTTATATGTATGTCCTTAATTGTGGTCCCTAGTCGTGGGAGTTTCGAGACAGGGCATCGATACTCCAGAGTAGACTAGTGTATACAGTCAAGGCCCCGATGAGGGGCGGTGGCCGGTCTCACAAGCCACTGGTGTCAGTTGGATCACCTAAGATGTATACAGGTGCTCATTGGGTTATGAGTACACCGGACAGGACTCGCCGGGAACCTGCTAGTTGGTATTATACATATCGTCAGATAGCAGTTCTCTCGTAACATGTGTACAGGTTAGTTCATCGACCTGAGGTCGTCATTTGTCTCGTATGAGTTCCCACTGTGCTTTGATTTCTACCCTACCACGGCTCAAAGGAGTCGTGCAAACAGGTAGTTTTTGGGTACAGTCCCGAGCCACATGGAGGCACGTGAGCGGATCGGCAGGGGATTCGTCTCTCCCGGTATTGGGGGCGAGATCGTGCTGTGTCTAGGAGAGCCATTACACAAAACCCCCGGCCGTGGCAGGAGATTTACTGGTAGGTACTCCAGTAGTATCTCAGGGTGTTATTGGACTACACTCCGACACGACTTATACTGCTATTGGGAGTCTGACGTTACTAGCCCCCTAGGCAGATATGCGATACTCATTGACGAACGGACCGGACTGTATATACATTGTCACTGTTAGGCTCAGTAGGGTTTCCGGATGAGTCGCTCATCGGCCTCCCTTGAGGTCAATCCATGGGCAGCCGTTACGCATTGCTAGTGCCGCTGATGATTTGTGGTTAAACCCACTGCCAGGGTACTGACGAGTCATTAGAGTTCCCCACAGACAGTTTCCCAAGTTCGGGCGAAATGTTGTAGAGGCCGTATGGTTTTATGGCAGGGTTCGGAAAATGCACGTGCGTTTACGCACGTGTTAGTTTTCGGGAAGATGATACTGGTCGGTTTTGGTTTAAGCCGGATCCGAGTATTGTATTGAGTAGATATAATATCTTTGTCACAGTTGCATTTGTATTCGGTCGTAATACAAATGTGGGAATATTTATACAGTTACGGGGTTATCCTGAAATTCGTTTCGGGATCACTTTTGGAAGTTGCCGGTTTCCAGTTTTCTATCAGCCGTCTTTTAACATTCGGTTAAAGTCGGATTTATCTTTTCTTGAGATGAGTGTAGAAGTTTCTAGAAGCATCTAGATGAGGTGACTAGGTTAAATGGTGTTGTATTTTCATTGGTTGCTTTTGGTGTGTTCACACTTTGTGTTCACACTTGAGATATTTGTTTGTGTTCACACATGATATTTTCTTATGGTCACCCCCTCTCCTACACTCACCCTCCTCCTCCCTATATATGGCCGGCCCTCTCCTCTCTCACTCTCACTTGAGTTTTCATCTGGTAAAAAGATTATGATAGATTTTGGGGTGTATGGAATTTTACAGCTCATTTCATTCCATCACCCGATTCGAGTGGCAACTTCATTAACCGTTCGTCCATAGCTTTGGACGGAATGAGACAAAGTCTTCTACTCATTCTCTACATCAATCTTGGTCGTCTCTTTTAGCAAACTTGACGACCGAGTTGCCTCGAGTCAGAGGCGGGAGCCCGTTTAAAGAATCGTTGACGTGGTGCCACCTGGACGAGCAGATCGGAGATCGAAGAGATCGGAGCAGCCGCAACGGAGCGGGGGATGATGGTTAAAGAACGAAGGACTCGGATCGTTCGGTATAACCTTTCTACTCTCTTTACAGTTTGTTAGTTTAGCAATAATGGCAGATCCGGGTTAAAGTATACGATAGAGCCAGTTAAAAAGTTTTGTTCCGCATTTGGCGTCTAAACGGCCGGGGCGCTACTGTAGACTTACAGTGGTATCAGAGCCTCACCGTTTTGCTATACTAACTTGTGCTAACGCGTTTAAAACATCGATCGAACCGGATATCGAAAAACATAATTTTCAAGCTTCACAGTTTCTGTCGATTTTAAATGATGTCCTAAAATTATTCTACATATCACAGAAAGTTGTGCAGGGTTTTAGAAGCACACCGACCAAATTTGAGCACGTGATTCCACCAAACCGCTACGGAATCGCGGCCAAACCCATTGTTTGGCCGCGCATCCGCGGCCGTTCTGTTGAATCAGTGCACCAAATTTGCACAGTATCTTCTCTGTTGGAATTTGGGGTTTTTGGTATATATCTTTTGGGCCCAGATTTTTGTTACTGTTCACCAGTTGTTCATGAGGCCCACTTCGTGATATTTAGTCGATCGAAATTTAAACATGTTAGTTTACAGTGCTTACATTATATCTCCGACCGGGAATGTCATTTGATCTGTAAACCGCGTCTGATTGCTATAGTTCTTTTAGACGGGTTTGCGAACGTGACATTCGCATTGATGTTCTGTGTTGTGCTGTGATGTTGCGGATTTGTCGTGGTGGATAGCAGTGTGCAATGGTAGTGCAGTTTGGATTTATTTGTAGATTTGATATTGCGGGGCGAGCGTCCAACTTGTAGACTGCTGTCACTGCCTGTTGTATAATATTCTTTTGGGGCACGACCAGGTTGCGGTCGATGTACCTGTTGTACTATTTTTCATTACTGTACTAGGTTTTGCCCCGCGACGGAGTGCACGGATAGCCGGGTTCTGAGGGGCAACGGGTCCGCATCTCATGGCTTTGAGAGGCAGAGGGGCCTCACTCTAGAATTGGCAGACTATTCGCCACACTCATAGGGGGTACAGGTTGACCCAAGGAGGGGTGCCCAAGATTACCGGATTCCGTGAAGTGCTGGGTGGTCCATTCACTTTGCTGTAGGGGGCTGCCTCGCTTCAGGTTTTGGCGGGTAACTTGCCGCACCCGTAGGGGTCTAGGTTTCATTGCACAGGCTATCCACACGACCCGGGGAACCTCGGGTTTCAGTAGCGGCTCTGTGAAACCCGGGGATCCCAGATTATCTGTATTGTTCTGTGATGCTTATTACTTTTCTGTAATATTGCATATTATCACGCCTGGAGCGATTATTGTATATTGGTTTATATACTATTAGATGTTGTATATGTTTTACACCCGCGCTAGTCCAGTCCCCGCTCTGTCGTTAGTTAAGTAACCTAACGGGTGATGACGGGACCCAGTGACGAATGCGGATGGCATATACGTACATTTTATTTTCGTTCTTTTCTGGTGTGATTGATTGATGGGACTGCGTTGATTCTGATCAATGCAAAGGAAAACAAACCTGTTTGCAGTTGTTGGAACAAATTTAAAAAGTGTTATTGCAAAGACGTTTCCTTTTGTTTTGCATAGTGGTATTCAGTGGAATATCCTGCACCTCATTCGACGGGGCAAGGGCCGATATCCCTTCACCGGGACTGACCCCTTGGGCAGAAGTTTGCGTCAGGGTAATAAATTCACTATAGTCGATTACAAGTTGCTTTGCACCGCGGTATTCAGTGGAATATCCTGCACCTCATTCCACGAGGAAAGAGCCGAGATCACTTTACCGGGAGTGACCTCTTTAGCAAAAGGTTTTCGCCACTATATTTTAGAAAGCTATCAGGTTCCTTCAGCGATATCAAGTTCACTACGTTAATGGTTTTTCGCCAAAAATCAGCCGTATCCCTCCGTCACTTCTTTTGGGTATTTAGTAGTATTCAAGCTATGTATTTTGACCTAACGCCAAGGCATAGTGTTTGGTAGCTGCTGGGTATTCAATTGTTGCATAGATAGATGAGTTGGTTTGGGACAGCCGTTCTGCCATTTTGACCTAACGCCAAGGGCATGTGCGGGTGGGTTCAATTTAACAAGATAGTGACGGGTAGAACTTGGCATGTGACTTATAACATTTTGACCTAACGCCAAGGTTATAAGAGCATGGGGCAAAAATCATATCGGGAGTTTCTAAAGAAACTGAAACTTGCCAAGTATGCGCATACCTTCTGGAGTGTCATAACGTGAGTGGATTCCATCACGTTATCATGCGATGAGAGTTGGATCCCGATTCCCACTGATGAGTTGGTTTACTCTTCGGGTGATCCCGATTGATTCTTCTTTCAGGTTTGGAGGAGAATTTGACAGGACAGTGGGAGGTTTCCAGATTAGATAAAGTGATAACCATTCTGATCTTGGTTAGAGTGCACGCAGAGTGTTTCTTTTCTCACTCTCTTTGGCAGCGACCTTTGACCGACCCTAGACTATGACTCAGTGACCAAGTTGACCGAACCTTCTTAAAATACTGGCTTTTGGATTGTCCGAGTTGCATAAGTCATTGCCACCCCTTCTTCTACCCTTTGTATTTCTCAGAACACCCGTATTACTACGGACATCCACTTCCATTGGATAGATCCATCGTATGGTTATATACGAACTCGAAGGGACTTCTTCGAGGATGGATCCAGGTTCAGGAGAAATAGAATTGGTTTATTCAGTTGTCTTTTATTATCATCTTCTCTCAGGTTGCGAGGGCTCCTTGGTTTAGGAGAGTACACCTATTACGCTTATTGGATAGTCTTATTCCAAACCATAGGCAGGTGCCGAAAGGTAGGGAATGAAGAAAACCAATTAGCCTAAATAGGGTGTGCAGAAGGTAATATGTAAAGACAAAATAAAGGGATTATAAAGAGGGCAAAGTAAATTGCGACTGATATCATTCACGACCAAACCGTGTGCTTCATCGCCACTCCTATTTCACCTTTAATAGAATAAGGTATTATTCAGTTGTCTTTTATCATCACCTTCTCTCAAGATGTGAGTACTCCTTGGTTTAGGAGGGTACACCTATTATGCTTACTGGATAGTCTTCTTCCAAACCATAGGCTGGTGCCGAATGGTAGGGAAGGAAGAAAACCATTTAGCCTAACGAAGGTGTACAGAAGGTAATGACTAAAGACAAATAAAGGGATTTGGAGAGATAGCAATAAAATATACGGTTGAAGTCATGAATTGGATTATGGAAGAGGCATTACTAGGAATGCCAAGATACCCCTACGAAACATTTTCATGTTTCAGTGCATTGTTAAAGCAAAACTGTTTTCCCGATTAGATACTTACTCCAAGGGTATGTATTTACCAGGTTTCATTCTCATATCTGTATGGTTTTACAGATGATGAGCGGGAGTACGTTATTGAGAATTAGGTGATTATCCTCATTATATCGGAATTCATTGCAATTGGTGATATTTGAGGAAATCACCAGGGTACAGTTTTCAACCTACGACGCACAGGTTTTGAGTTGTTTAACTCAGCAGACTTATACAGAGTATTGTATGTTGTCCAAGTGTCCATCAGGATAAAGGGGTAGGTCCTCGTACTATGTTCTGTTTACTTATGACTTCTCTAGTTTTTAGACAAGTGTTTCGTAGAAATACAAGGTCTAAGTTTTGAGAAGTTGTGGGTATAAGAATAAAGTAGAGAACGAGGTGTCACAAGTATCGGGATTCTTCAAAGAGATCGAAGATGTAGATTCTTATGATTGGTATTCAGATGATAGTAATGATTTTGAGAAACTTATTTCTCTTTAAGGTTACTCATAATTGGATGGATTCCTAAGTTGAGTAATGCTGATTAGCCTCTTTTCATTAAGATGATATGCACTGGAGACAGCTGCATGATTTGAATCTGGTTCCAATTAAATTAAGTGCCAAAGTTTCTATATTGGATATAGAATGGATCATACCTTATAAGATGTTGAGGTACGGGGAGTTGTCCAGTTTATGCTTAAAACCAGACTCTGGATAACTCAGAGCACGTTTCTGTAATGGCTGTTTGTGGGTTGACCCTGGCTATGACGAGGGTTGATATTCTACCATTTGGAAGATCAATAGTGATATTGTTCTTGACCCGCCATAGTTTTAGTAAAATGGACTTTTTCAGAAAACAGTAGTGGGAGTATGGTAGAACTGGAAGTGATTCCAGAACCGCAAACGATTATGGAAAATTTAATAGGACCTATATATTCAATCAGGTTTGACATTCCATTAGCCACTCCGCAGATACGGTGGGTAACCTCAGACACCCGAGAGGTACTTCGGTAGCCTCAAGGACGGTGACAGGGAGGTTCTTATCTACCCAGACTTGACACTACTGTTGTTCCAGGCTATGAGACCCGGTAGGAGGGTTGTCATAGTCAGTGGGAGCAGCGGAAGCATAGTGGGCAAGATGCTTATATCTATTTATAGACTTGAGCAGTTATAGCGGAGATAGATCATCTAATTTTGATGTGACAGTCATGGGTTTGGCTTCAATCAGAATAGGGGATGGATCTGTTAAGAAGGTAGTAGGGTGTGATGTCATGGTATCTGGATGACATACACAGAGTAGGAAGTAAAATTCCCATACTACAATCGGTTGTACTGTGGTCGTCACACAGTTGTTTCTCCAGATAGGATATGGATATAATATTTAACATTCTGGTTTCTGGATCTATGGTTTTAGATCTGGATTTGGGTAGTTTTCCAATGTGGGTATTTTGACCGTATTCTAATGGTTTTTAGAATAGATGACTCATAGCATGGTGGTGTACCTGCAGGTGATGGAGTCACCCTCTCTAAAGGTGTCTTACAGACTAAAGGGGAGAGGGATGGGCATGATTGACAGATCACTTGCTTAGGCAACTGAGTCAATCATGAGATGTCAAGTACCACACCAGATATTGTTTTTGCACTTGATGCGATAAGTTTGTATTAATCCAATCCTGGAGAAACATAAGGAAGCAGTTTTTGAACATAGGTACATGTTCTACGGATTTGATGATGGCAGCCTCCTTCGGAAGACGATTATCATTCCAGGCTTCAAAGGTGACGTGGATGACAGAGTGATTGTCAGAGTTTTAGTTTTCCCTTTGACGAGAGACAGTATTATGGACAGGTAGTCCAAGAGGATACTGTGGGTGGTTTGGTGCAGGATACTGATTAGGTTCAGTGATCGATACAGTCTAAGAAGTTTGGATTAAGAGTTCATTTATGAACTAGGTCCTATCAGATATCCAGACATATTCTAAGACAGGTATTACTCAATTCGGGAGATGGCTTTCTCCGCGAACTTGAGATTAAGAGAGATATAGAAAGAAACATCTGGGCGGATCCACTCACTGAGGCTATTTCTCGAACACAAAAGTTTTACAAACGGGTTTTGTGAAACTGATTAGTAGAGGAGTTGGATGTTCGGTTTCACACGGGCTGTGAGTAGTTGACATCTCAATAATTAGCCTTGAGTGCAAGTGGGAGATTGTTGGAGATAGTGCCCTCATAGTCAATTATTGGATCGCAGGTACGTGATTGCAATGATTGCGGAGGACCTATACCGGTAGGACAGTCTTACTCAAGATGATAGTATGCTATCTGGTTTGCCTTTATCAGTCGTGTACATGTTCAGGTGACTGATTGCATGTTACACTTTGATAGAGCCCTTAGGATCTTGCTTTACTACTAGCAGTATGATGGCGATCATATACGTGAGAGTTGGGTGGTTTATATGCATGTCCTTAATTGTGGTCCCTAGTCGTGGGAGTTTCGAGACAAGGCATCGATACTCCAGAGTAGACTAGTGTATACAGTCGAGACCCCGACGAGGGGCGGTGGCCGGTCTCACAAGCCACTGGTGTCAGTTGGATCACCTAAGATGTATACAGGTGCTCATTGGGTTATGAGTACACCGGACAGGACTCGCCGGGAACCTGCTAGTTGGTATTATACATATCGTCAGATAGCAGTTCCCTGGTGACATGTGTACAAGTTAGTTCATCGACCTGAGGTCGTCATTTGTCTCGTGTGAGTTCCCACTGTGCTTTGATTTCTACCCTACCACGGCTCAAAGGAGTCGTGCAAACAGGTAGTTTTTGGGAACAGTCCCGAGCCACATGGAGGCACGTGAGAGGATCGGCAGGGGATTCGTCTCTCCCGGTATTGGGGGCGAGATCGTGCTGTGTCTAGGAGAGCCATTACACAAAGCCCACGGCCGTGGCAGGAGATTTACTGGTAGGTACTCCAGTAGTATCTCAGGGTGTTATTGGGCTACACTCCGACATGACTTATACTGCTATTGGGGGTCTGACGTTACTAGCCCCCTAGGCAGATATGCGATACTCATTGACGAACGGACCGGACTGTATATACATTGTCACTGTTAGGCTCAGTAGGGTTTCCGGATGAGTTCGCTCATCGGCCTCCCTTGAGGTCAATCCATGGACAGTCGTTACGCATTGCTAGTACCGCTGACGGTTTATGGTTAAACCCACTGCCAGGGTACTGACGAGTCATTAGAGTTCCCCACAGACAGTTTCCCAAGTTCGGGCGAAACGTTGTAGAGGCCGTATGGTTTTATGGCAGGGTTCGGAAAATGCACGTGCGTTTACGCACGTGTCAGTTTTCGGGCAGATGATACTGGTCGGTTTTGGTTTAAGCCAGATCCGAGTATTGTATTGAGTAGATATAATATCTTTGTCTTAGTTGCATTTGTATTCGGTCGTAATACAAATGCGGGTATATTTATACAGTCACGGGGTTATCCTGAAATTCGTTTCGGGATCACTTTTGGAAGTTGCCAGTTTCCAGTTTTCTATCAGCCGTCTTTTAACATTCGGTTAAAGACGGATTTATCTTTTCTTGAGATGATGTGGAAGTTTCTAGAAGCATCTAGATGAGGTGACTAGGTTAAATGGTGTTGTATTTTCATTGGTTGCTTTTGGTGTGGTCACACTTTGTGTTCACACTTGAGATATTTGTTTGTGTTCACACATGATATTTTCTTGTGGTCACCCCCCTCTCCTACACTCACCCTCCTCCTCCCTATATATGGCCGGCCCTCTCCTCTCTCACTCTCACTTGAGTTTTCATCTGGTAAAAAGATTATGATAGATTTTGGGGTGTATGGAATTTCATAGCTCATTTCATTCCATCACCCGATTCGAGTGGCAAGTTCATTAACCGTTCGTCTATAGCTTTGGACGGAACGAGACAAAGTCTTCTACTCATTCTCTACATCAATCTAGGTCGTCTCTTTTAGCAAACTTGACGACCGAGTTGCCTCGAGTCAGAGGCGGGAGCCTGTTTAAAGAATCGTTGACGTGGTGCCACCTGGACGAGCAGATCGGAGATCGACGAGATCGGAGCAGCCGCAACGGAGCGGGGGATGATGGTTAAAGAACGAAGGACTCGGATCGTTCGGTATAACCTTTCTACTCTCTTTACAGTTTGTTAGTTTAGCAATAATGGCAGATCCGGGTTAAAGTATACGATAGCGCCAGTTAAAAAGTTTTGTTCCGCATTTGGCGTCTGTAGACGGCCGGGGCGCTACCGTAGACTTACACATTCCCCATGGGACCACGGTAACAGAATTATTCCGTAACGCCCGAAAAAACGGCAAACAATATATTCCGTAACTCCCGGAAAAACGACAAACAATATATTCCGTAACGCCCGGAAAACAATATAATAGCTCTTTGAGTTACGTTCGGTTATATTCTTGATTTCCTCTTACCCCCAAGGTTATGTGTTCAAGTCGGGTATTGCCAATCAATATTTAATGCCCACAGAAGATCAAGCAGGTACAGGTTTTGTCAATGCAGACAACAGTAACGTCCATCAGGACAATATGTCAGGATTGTCGGCATTAGAAACAGGTTCAGGTAACATGTTAAGTAGTGGTATATCAGGTCATGTCAGGTAGTGTACATGTATCACGTGGGTGCCTAATAGTAAAATGTAGCAACTATTGAATCACGGTAAAGGTATGGATGTATGGTGAATGCATGGATGCATAAATATCTATCAAGGGATCATGACTATATATGATGCACATTATCAAGCATGGGGTACTGATGTAACATTAATATGAATTAATATGACATGGCATGTAACTAGATATGTAGAATTAATGGTATGGATACACAATAAAATATGGATGCACAACTATCTTTCAAGGGTTACAACTGCAGCTCCATGACTGTGTAGGATGCACAATATCAAGCATGGCGTGTTAATACAACAATAACATGAAATAATATAATCTATAGATGCAGCTATATATATAATAAATGATATGGATGCATACGGGTATCGGAAAACAGTAAAACATTAATATGGGTGTACAATGCAATCAACATGTGATATTTTATTCATATGGATGCAAAATAAGAAACATAGCATGTTGCAAGATGAACTTTCATGCGACTAGATATGTAATAAACTGTACGGAGGAGAACGGATATTGTAAAACTGTAAAACTATAACATTGGATGCATAACTAAACAATATGTAATATTATTATTCGCATGAATGCAAAATATAGTAGTATAGCATGTAGCAAGATAAACTTGCCTGAACAGAACACACGACGGGTGCGTACGGCACGTCTGACGTTGGGTAAACGTCGCAACGCACACACGGCACGTAGGATGGGTCTAGGCAAAGCAAGAGGGTAACCATGCAGGTAGGGGACGTTCACTAGATCTCCTGGATCGTCAGCGAAGAGCACGGCTCCGGCGGGTGATCACCGGAAAAGAAATGAGATCAAGAAAAGAGAAGGAAAGAAAAGAAGAAGAAGAAGATGGAAAGAAATGTTTGGGGTGGCTCTGGTGTGGTGCTGGGGTTTAGGAGAAGGCGATGGGTTGGTTGCAAAGGTGTTGAGGCGACGGCAAGGGATCGTCGGCAAGGCAAGCTAGGGTTCTCGAAGTCGGGTGATGGGGTTTGAGTCGCACTGTGCAGGGAAGGCTAGGGTTCTTGCAGGGAAAAGGAGAGCTTGGGAAAAGGGAGGAAGGAGGTGATGGAGGTGGTGTCAGAGAGGGTCGAGGTCGGGAAGATGGGCGGCGGCTGCGAGGCGCAGGGATGAGAAGAGGTCGGGGTGCGCAGGGGGTTTCGGGGTTGCTGCAGGGTGTCGGGGATGGAGAAGAGAGGAGGTGGTGAAGGTGGTGATGATGGCGAGGAGGTGGTGATGACGAGGTTGGGAGTTTGGCGGCGAGGGCGAGGTGAGTAGCTAGGGTTTTGTGTTCTATGGGTTTCTCGTGGGGGAATAAATATGGAAGGAGGGAGATGAGCGTAAGGGAAGAGGAAGGTGAGGGGATCTCGTGGTGAATAGTGAATGCGAGAGGAGAGAGAGAGGAAGGGATAGAGGGGGGAGAGAGTGAGAGAGAGAGGAGAGAGAGGGAGAGAATTTTGTTTGTTTCAGTTAAACAAATCTTTTTAAAGAAAATTTTAAAACTAATTAAATATAATAAATCAAATTTTTAACAGTTTAAAATACGTAAATATATTATATGTATAATAATTGAGATTTTTGCTAATACAAAAATAGTCCAAAACACGCCCAGGTCGGGTCTAAAATCACGGTTTAAAAATACGGATAATGTATGTATAAACCAAAACCAAAATATCCGGGTAACGAAAATGCATACCCCCAAAAACGGATGCACGTAGCGTGTACGTAGTGGTCCAAACAGGTCCGTTTCACTGAACGGGACGAGAACACGATACACGGGTGCTACGACATGGTTAGGGGTACTATGCAGGCCATGCCAGATATAATGCAAGTATGCAGTACATAAAAAAATGGAAATGCACGGATCCACGTAACAAGCCGGGATAAAAGATAAACAGGAATCAGAACCGGTTTCCAGCAAGCGGGTCGGTTCAGATGCAATACAGATGTCAAATACACTATTCGCACCCAAAACACAATAAATCAGGAAAACACCATAAATAAAGAAATACTCAAAATAGAACCGGTATAATGAACTAGGGTGTTAAATTATACCCAACTGCAAAAAGAATTTCGTCCTCGAAATTCCCTGAACAAGAAAGAAAAATAAGCATGAATCTACGAGAATAAGTGTGGAAAGTTCTATCGAATCTCATCTGCTCGTTCACAAGTTGATTCTCTAGGCGAGCGATTCCCCCAAGAAACAAGTACGAGAGGGATAACCTTGTTCTTGAGGACCTTTTCTATTCGACCAACAATCGACATCGGTCGTTCCTCAAGGGTCAAATCCTCCCTTATAGTCAGCTCTGAATGATCTAGCATGTGTGTTTCATCTCGAACATACTTACAGAGTTGAGATATATGAAACACGTCATGAACATTCGCCAAAGATTGTGGTAACGCCAATCGATAAGCCACTTCTCCAACACGCTCCATAATCTCGAAAGGCCCCACGAATCGAGGACTAAGCTTGCCTCGACTCCTAAAACGAATCACTCTTCTAGTCGGTGATATCTTCAAGAATACCAGATCACCAACAGCGAACTCTAGAGGTCTTCTCGATGTATCGGCCCAACTCTTCTGCCGATCCTGCACTGCCTTCATGTGATTCCGGATAGTATTAACCTTCTCTACTGTTTGCACCATCAAATCCAGTCCCAACAATCATCGTTCTCTAACATCATCCCGACAAACAGGTGAGCGGCATTTGCGACCATACAATGCTTCGAATGGAGCCATCTGAAAAGTCGCCTGAAAGCTGTTATTGTAAGAAAACTCCACCAAGTGTAGATGATCCTCCCATAAACCCTTGAAGTCAAACATGCAAGCTCTCAACACGTCTTCAAGATTTTGAATCGTTCTTTCAGACTGGCCATCTGTCTAAGGATGATAAGCGGTGCTAAACATCAATCGCGTCCCCAAACTTTTCTGTAAACTCCTCCAGAAGTGTGATAAGAATCGAGTATCACGATCGGGAACGATGCTCACAGGTACATCATGCAATCTCACAATCTCCTGTATGTACCGTTCTGCTAACGCTTCCATCGACTGACCCACTCGAAACGGAATGAAATGAGCTGCCTTGGTCAAACGATCAACGATCACCCAAACTGCATTGTTGCCCTTTGGACACCGCAGTAAAGCTGTCACGAAATCCATGGTTATATGTTCCCACTTCCATTGAGGAATCGAAAGTGATTGCAATAAACCAGCTACCTTTTAATGTTCAGCCTTAACTTGCTGACACACCAAGCTGTTCGCTACAAAGCGAGAAATTTCCCTTTTCATACCTTCCCACCAGAAATGCTGTCTCAGATCACGGTACATCTTCGTGCCTCCTGGATGTACGGAATATACGGAATTGTGTGCCTCCTTCAAAACTTCTTCATGAATGAATCCTTTCGATACACACAAACGGTTACCATAACGCAACGAACCATCTTCATGAATCAACAAGTCCGTTCGCAGTCCTGCTTCAACCTATTCTCGAAACTTCTGCAATCTTCTATCGTGCGATTGCTCTGCCTTAATATTATTAATCAATGACGACTGTACTTGCAGATACATCAACTATCCCGAAGAATGCGGTAGCACGATATCCAACTCGAATCCCCGAAAATCTTCGATAAGCTCCTTCCGTGCAGTCAACATCCGAATTGCTGGCAACCGACTAAGCGCATCCGGCACTACATTAACTTTCTCCGGATGGTACTTAAGATCAAGATCATAGTCAGCCATCAGCCCCAACCATCTACGCTGCCTCATGTTAAGCTCTTTCAGCATGAACACATACTTTAGGCTTTTATGATCGGTGAATATTTCGACCCTTTCGCCCAGTAAGTAGTGTCTCCAAATCTTCAAAGCGAAAATTACTGCTGTCCAAATCATGGGTTGGGTAATTCTTCTCATGGGTCTTCAACTATCTTGATGTGTAAGCTATAACCTTGCCATGCAGCATCAAAACACATCCCAAAGCTTTCCCAGATGCGTCGCTGTGAATCACCAATCCTCCGGAACCGTCTAGTACGGTCAAAATAGGAGCAGTTATCAACCTTTGCTTCAACGCCTCAAAAGCTGACGCACACTTATCCGTCCATACAAACGGTACCTCCTTACGTGTAAGCTTGGTCAAAGGCTTAGCCAAACGAGCAAAATTCTCCACGAACCTTCTGTAATATTCAGCAAGTCCAAGAGAACTTCTAATCTCTGCTACGTTCTTCGGAATCAGCCAATCTTGAACTGCTGCAATCTTCTCGGGATCAACGGCGATTCCATCTCCGGATACGACATGCCCCAGAAACTTCACTTCTTCAAGACAAAACTCGCACTTACTCATCTTTGCATATAATCTTTCATGCCTCAATGTCTGCAATGTGATCTTCAAGTGTTCTGCATGCTCCTCTAGGCTCCTCGAGTAGACCAGAATATCATCGATGAACACCATTATAAACTGGTCTAAGAACGGTGAAATGATTCAGTTCATCAAGTCCATAAATATCGCCGGTGCATTCATGACTCCGAATGGCATCACTAGATACTCGTAATGTCCATATCGAGTTCGGAACGCAGTCTTGCAAATATCCTCTGATTTAACTTGAACTTGATGATATCCGGACCGCAAATCCAGCATCGAGAATACCCCAACGCCACTAAGCTGCTCGAACAATTCTCTAATGCGAGGGATAGGGTACTTGTTCTTAATAGTCACCCGGTTTAATTCTTTATAATCGATGCACATCCTTCTTGTGCTATCTTTTTTCTTGACTAGAAGAACTGGAGCTCCCCAAGGTGAATTACTGCTATGAATCCAATCCTTCTCTAGCAATTCGGTAACCTGCTTCTTTGCTTCTTCCAACTCCACTGGTACCATCGGATAGTACGCCTTTGAGATTGGCGCAGCACCAGGAACAAGATCGATCGCGAACTCCACATCTCGTTTTGGCGGTAAACCCGAGATGTCCTCGAACACGTCCATGAACTCTCGAATTACAGCTGGTACTTCCTCCTTATAAACTTCCATAGACGAAAGAACACTGTGTGTCGGCCTAGCCCTAAACTCGACTGGCTCGACAGAACTGCTAACTCCAGCAAAAACAAACTCCGAATGTCCGGGAATCTGGAAATCACATTCTTTGCCCTACAATCAATGCGGGCGTTGAAAGTGCCGAGAAAATCAATTCCAAGACAACATCATAACTGCTGGTATCGATCACCAAGAAATCTGCAAATAACTCCCGTCCGCAAATAACAACAGAACAATCCTTGCACTCACTACTAGATATGATCTTCCCATTCCCAGTGTGTATGCCCCAATAACTAGATAGGGTCGTGCAAGCAATCAAGTGTGCAGTAATAAACTTGGATGACATACAACAATGGGATGGACCAGAATCGAATAATGCTAATGCAGGAAAAACATGAACAAGTAGGGTACTTGAAATGAATTCACTTGAAGCCAAACACTGAAGAAGATAAGCACGGTAAACAGGGTTCAAGCTTGCAATAAAACATAAACTGGTAAGTAATGAAACCGAGAGAAGAAAGATAATATCACGGCTATAAATCAAGAAAATGAATCAAGACCAGGACTCCAAGTTTCTTAAATAGAGTACCGTATTGTAACCATGCTGCAGTTTATAGTTACAATCACATAACTCCGTTCAAGTCGCCTAAATCCTAGTATCAGAATCAAAGGAATAGGAAAGGATAAACAATAAGGAACAAAAGGATTTCAAGCCGAGATGCAAAATTATTCCATCTCGTCAAGATAAAGGGTCAAGAGAAAGATAAGATTCAAGAATCACGACAACAATGTGGCAGGACATGTTCCTTATTACGGGTATTCAGATTCGTGTATTGGGTCCAATACCCAAGCACAAAAAAATGAAGCCCGATTAACCTGAATCCTATGTCTCTGATACCAAACAAACCCTGTCACGCCCCGCTTCCCAGAGTGCGCTAATATCGGCACATGACAGAGCCAACCATGCTACCTGTGGCTAGGAAACATCCCTCCACAGTCACATTACGGCTATCTAGAAGATATCAAGAACAGAAAAATAAAATAAACTATCCAGTACATGTCCATATGCCAGAATAAACGAGTCAAGAAATAATATGCGAAAGCAATAAATCCAAAAAACAGTAACAATCTGGAAAGTACGTCCCAAATACGGGCTCACATCAGGAAATGAAAATGTTGAAAGGAAACTAAACTAGAATACCAACAGGGTCCTCACTGCTTGGCCTGTCAACTGAAGTACTCCTGGTCGGCCTGTGAAAGAGATAAAGGATCTGGACCATGCAAAACCCAGATGTCAGTGCGTCATAATATCAAACAATAATACATGAACAGGATACACGAGATATGTAGGCATGAATATAAACGATAACATGAATGTAACCAGTAAACATGGATATAGGACAGTGAAGTGTATTGTTCAGTTGATAAAACTGCACATTTGTATTACATTTTTCCTACCATTTTCATATTAAAAAAGGACTTTATTATAATATATTATGCATATGAGGGTTTATGTGTAAAAACATTATTTTTCATGTGTTAATATGTTTTAATTATCATTTGGTAGGGAAATCTATGCAAATAAATCCATTGACCTAATCCTAGTAGAACTAGGTCTACTAAATCTTATTTGAGTTGTTGTGCAGAATATTTCCAAGTTGTGCAGAATTTTCCAAGAATAAAATCAAGGAAATCAAGTTGTTGAAGAAAACTTGCCAAATTAAGAAGCAAAACTTGGAGACCAAGTCTGGGAGCAACCGAGAGAAGATTTATGAATTCTGAAGGTGCCTCGGATTGCCACATGTCACAATCATACAGCCCAAGAAAAATGATCAAGAGATCCCCACCATTGGCTGCGGAACCGCGGCCAAACCCCCCTGTTGGCCGCGGATCCGCGGCAATCTAGAGAGATCGTTGGCTAAAATTTTGGGGCATAAATCTATGATGAATTTTACCAAGTTTTCAACAAGAAGATTCTGGCTTTGCACTATAAAAGGGCACCGAGAGCCTCTTGAAAAAGGTATCAAGCCGAAGAGATCACGAAGCCCCTGACGCTCACGCATCCAGGCTGATCATCAATTGTTCATCTACCTCCTTAGGAAAGATCGAGAAACAACTAGTTTGTAATCATTTTCTACGGAATAAAAGTGTAGATTGTTCAGTTGATTAATAAAGGTAGTTATTTTATTTAATTCTTTTGCATTTTACATTATGTTTTCCTTCTCTTTCTTTTCATCTTCTTCTCCCAACATGCGCGAGTAATTCACCGCTTGTTAGGGTTCATAGGATTAGGGTAGGCTAATGGACGATGAAAACAACTAAACCCTTTTTAAGTCCTATAAAGTTTAGGAACTTTATCAAAAGAATCATTAACATCCTAATCGGGCACGCTAGCAATTCTTTGCTAGTTCCGACCGCGATTAGAGATTAGATTAATGATTGTTTTGGTAAAGGCTAGATATGAATGGAGTTCCGTGTCGAGATAAGGGTTAAGAGTGGGATTCCTTTTCCCTCCAGAAACCCTAATCTACACGCATCACCGTCGTTCTAGTTCTAAATCTATTAATGGACAGAAAGGGTAACTTTTAATTAATCGTTCATAACTACTAAATCCTAACGAACCCTACAAGCCCTCTTATTATATTAATTACATCTTTAAAATAATCTAGATTTATATTTTACATTCTTGTTTAACGTAGATCTAAAAATCTTTCTATAAAATTCTTTATCCCTCCTCTCTTTCTCAATACATTTAAAGTAAAAGTAAAAGGTTCCACGTTTCCCAGAGGACGACTCGTACTCATCTCGGTCTAGCTATACGCGACACCGTTATTGATTGCGGTTAAACTACAAACACACTCTTTCGTATCAATCAAATGGCGCCGTTGCCGGGGAGACGTGCGTAATTTTTTATTCTTGCTATTTGTGTTGAATTCTTAGACGATTCATATCATTATTAAAACAAAACTGCAAATTGCATATTTAACGATTTGTGTGTGAATTTTGCGAGGGAATCTGGAGTCACGGACTTGAGGAAACAGGAGATCTAGGGTTTCACACATCTCTGGTAAGATTCTTAACTCCTCTCTCCTCTCAAATCCAATAAAATCTATTTTCTGCAGGATTCTTTGCAAAATAGCACGGCTCAAAAATCTTTTTGCAAAAGTTTTGTGATTGGTTTTGTTTTGCATATTTTAATACGGACTTTAAGGGACAAAGACTAAATCAAGATTAGGTGGGGATTTCATCACCCTTCCTAAGCCCCACAAATCACAAACCGAGCATCTAGATCTACCCTTCATTAATTTAAAAAATATCTAGACCAGACTCTAAGGACTGTCGCGCTCAATAAGGACAGAGGAAGGTCGTGGGTAATCTATCGTTTATCCGCATTACTTTTGTAGTGCCTAGGCAAGTGTGACTAAGGCTAGTGGTTTTTAATTAGACCCACGACGTGGTTCCTTCCCACTTACCTAGCACTTACCTGGCTACAAGGGTAGTACGGAGACGGTAGAGGATTTATCCTGCGGCTTGTCCTTTGGAAGTCTAGGAGCGGTCTAGAGACTGAACCTAGGTGACCTTAGTTCTAGGGTTGCTTGTGCATCTTAGGGTGATTTGTCTTGAGTCCCACATTTTTCAAAACAAGCCAATTTTAAATCACACACACGATGCTACTTGCACTAAACCCTCTTAGTGCATGCTCGGTTGGACACGGGATCCTAGTGCCCGTCTTTTCCGCGTTCCTGCTATCGACGCCGAAGTCGGTACTTCTTCATCTCACCCGCGTGACAGGCGGGAATACTCACCACTATACTACAATGACCGAGATGGACGGCACTCCATCAGAATATAACACCACGCTACCACCGCCCGTAGGTGCGCAGAATCCACCGCGCATCTCTCTCCAAGAGAGATGCTATCCTATCCGTGGTTCTCTTCCCACTTGTCTATCTATTCCACCACCTAACAGGGATAATTTCGAAATTAAACCCCACTACATCAACCTGCTGCCCAAATTTCACGGGCTTGAGTCGGAAGACGCGTACGTTTTCATTACCAAATTCGAAAACGTATGCGCAATGATGGGTACTTCACAATTGACTTTAGATGCTATGCGCTTACGTCTTCTCCCATTCACATTATGCGACTTGGCAGAAAAATGGATTTATAATACTGCCGTACACTCTATCACTAATTGGGATGAATTTGTCATAGCATTCCTTAAGAAGTTTTACCCAAACCATAAGACTGCCCACATTAGGAGCGAGATCAACCAGTTCATCCAGCTTCCCAATGAACCATTTTGGAAGTGCTTTGAACGTTTCAAAGATCTGCTTGTCCAATGCCCCCATCACGGAATACAAAGATGGGATTTATGTCGGATTATATATGAGGGCATTAATCCAGCGACAAAGCAGATGCTTGAAACAATGTGTCAATGCAATTTCATGTCTAAAGATGACGGTGAAGCATGGAAATATCTGGAAGATCTCGCAGAAAGCACTTTGCAGTGGGAAAGCGTAAGACCACCTTCAACTAAGGGAGGTATTCACCAGCTCGATGTTTCTATCGCAGTAAAAGCCGAAATGGCAGCGATACAGAAGAAACCCGACACTATCGAAAATAAGTTCTCATCTTTCTCCCTAAATCAGGTCACGCTTCCTAAGACCGTTTGTGGTTGCTGTTCGGATCCTTCACACTTAACGGAAGAATGTCCTATGAATCCATCGTTCCAAGCTAATGCCGCTTTTCAGCAGCGACCTAGAAACGACCCTTATTCTTCCACATACAATCAAGGATGGAGGAATCATCCTAACTTTGCTTGGAATCAAAACCAACAAAGCAATTATCAAAGAGCTCCTCTACAGCAACCACAACCACAGAATCAGCCCCCTTTTCAGTCACAAAATTTCCAAAATCCGGCCAATACTTCTACACCACAAATGGCCGGTACTGATAACTCTTCACTCGCACAAACTTTGGATATGTTCATGAAACAATCCATGAAATTGTCGGCTGAGATGACGTCTTCTATTGATAACTTAACGAAAAACTCCACCTCCCATGGTGAGAGTATTAAATCAATAGGAAACCAAATCGCACAATTAAACGCCGCAATGAGTGCAAGAGAGAAAGGGAAACTCCCATCTCAACCCATACCTAATCCTGACCACTCATAAAGTTATAATGTGAGTGTTGTTACCACGTTGAGATCGGGAAAAGTGCTGAATAACCGAGTGGGTGAGCAGTGTGATGATAGTGACACCAATGATACCCCAGCTTCTTCTTCTTCCCCTAATTCGTCTAGTCTCCCACCTTCACCCGAGCCTATTCTCCGTTTTCCCCAAGGCTCGAACCCTTCGCCCATTTCGCCAAAACTATCTAAGTCGATTCCCACTCCAGTTTTAGGATCGAATCCGTCCCCACAATCCTCTCCAATGTTGGACCAAACCCTTATTGATAAAGCACCTTATCCAAACAGGTTAAGGGGCAACAGACCAAGTCCACAAATGGAGAAGATTGTGGAAATTTTTAAGCAAGTTAACATAAACATTCCTCTCCTAGATGCTATTCAACAAGTTCCGTCATATGCAAAAATCTTAAAGGACTTGTGCACTAGGAAGAGAAAAGTTCAAGTACCTAAAAACGTTTTCTTTGCGAGTAATGTGAGCACTGCTTTTACACAACAACTACCCAAGAAACGAAAGGACCCCGGAAGTCCTACAATTTCTATTTCCATTAGGGGTAAAAATATCAATCGTGCTCTACTCGATCTAGGTGCTAGTGTAAACTTTCTTCCGTATTCTGTTTATGAGAAATTAGGGATCGGAGAGTTAAAACCTACGTATTGCACTCTTCAGATGGCTGATCGATCTATCACCCAACCAAGGGATGAGCTAGAGGATGTGTTAATCAAAGTCGGGGAATTCATATTCCCTGTGGACTTTATCGTTATAGATACACAACCTGTAGCAAACCCATGTAATCAAATCCCGGTGATACTCGGTCAACCCTTTTTGGCCACTTCCAACGCAGTAATCAATTGTAGAAACGGCTCTATGACCCTATCCTTTGGAAAGAAGTCAATTGAGCTTAACATTTACAGGTTGGGAAGTGAACCCTCCGAACCCTATGCTCATGTGTGTTCTGTCGAATTAATGGATGTCGACAGTAGGGAATTTGATCAACCTCATGATACTGACTCTTTTCATATGTTGTTGTTTGACCAAACCATGTACTCTTCCACCGAGTTGACCGGGTCAACATCTAATGAGGAACCTTTTATAGAGTCTGACGATCACCCTATTTTTTCTGATGATATTATTCTTCGGGGTATCGATGAAAGTTTTGAGGAAATTTTAGCTGATGAACTCGCATTTTTGCAAGACACGGGTGTTGAGATGAATCAACTCCAAGATGAAGAAATTGGACCTCCATCCCTTCTTTTGGACAATCATGATAATGCGAGTAATCCATCATCACTATCACTGCGTCGTCTCTCCAAATTAAGACGCAATCCTTTTCCATCACACCTCTTATCACCTCCCCACTTCTTCACGCCGAAAGGTGACATGTTCTTCCACCAACCTTGGTGCTTCATAGATAAAATTTTTGAATGGTTGGTGTTGACCTTCGGACTTTGCAAAGCTTGGCATTGACCAATAACCTTAGCCCCCTCGTATGATTTTAAAAGATTGAAATTGTTTAACTCAAGTTTTGGGGGGGGGGTGGTATATTTTGGCTCTTAAAAGAAAATGATTTTGACAAAAATTGTGAGCCTAAAATAAGTTTGGGGGAGGATTCTCACTTTCATATATTCTTGGCCCCATTAATAATTTCCTCCCAAGTCTACAGGTTTTTGAGCTTAACGGATGACATCAGTGAGGACATTGCTGTAAACAGGTTTGGGGGAGGTTTGTGCTTATTTACACATCAATTTGCATCATATTTTGCATAAGCACAACATTTTCAAAAATTTTAATTTTTTTTTTATAACAAAGGAATAGAAAGTGAAAAATTACATCCAAAAGATAGGAATAGTTTAAGAAAACCAAGAAAATTAGAAGTTTCTTAAACAAACTAGTAATAAGGAGTTATGAGCTGTTGTCCCAAGGGTTAGTAAGATAAAGGAAGTCACTAATCTGAGAATAAAAATAAGTCTGAAAAATAGTTTCTATTCTGGAAGCCAAACATTTGAATGTTGATACCCTACTATATGCACTTACACACGTCTTGAAACTCGGGATAGTAGAGGATACCTTGAAATGCTCTTGTCTGAAAGCCAAAGTATGAAGGAAATGAAAAAAAAAATGAAGAAAATATAAAAATGGTGAAAAGAAAAAATGAACACTGGTTTTGTTATCGCCAAGGCAGCAATAAAAAAAATATAGCGAGGGTGCCTCTTCACCTAGTACCCTAAGGCCAACTGGTCTGGGAGTCACTGCTAAGCCTTAGGTGGTGCAAGACGAGGAAAATATTATCACCTAATCAGCAAGCATATAAGTAATCGATTGGTTAGTACCTCAAGAAGTATTAACGGTCGCATGAAAATGTGTGAGCAAATCTAAATATTCATTAAATTAAAAAGTACTAAGGTAGATGGACAAGAGTATGATAGCTTGAATTGAATTCTCCGAGTGTAGGGATGTTCTTTACACACAGTTGGGGTTATATGATCAATGTTTGGATGAAAGGTAGGAATGAAGAATAAAGACGATGTTTTATTGAGGGATAATGTGATTTCTAACATTTTTTTCATGACTATTAAGATAGGGCTCATAACAACTGAAAAGCTAATATAGTTGGAAACACTTCTTTTCAAAGTCTTTCTTTTATGGTTCTTATCTTTATATGTAAATTTCACCCTCTCTCTTTTGTTATAGGATTTTGTGAGTGTAATCCGCTGAAAACCCTCACGAGGCAACACTCCTCCTACTAGGGACACCTAGAGGTTTAACGGCTTGTTGCACGTGCTCAGTGCAATCGTGTCTGCCTACGAAAGTGTGCTTAGTTTTCTCCTTTCTTTTTTTTTCTCCTCTTTAATAAACTAGTTTGCTCGGGACGATCAAAGATAAGTTTGGGGGTATTTTTTCAGTTGATAAAACTGCACATTTGTATTACATTTTTCCTACCATTTTCATATTAAAAAAAGACTTTATTATAATATATTATGCATATGAGGGTTTATATGAAAAATCATTATTTTCCATGTGTTAATATATTTTAATTATCATTTGGTAAGAAAATCTATGCAAATAAATCCATTGACCTAATCCTAGTAGAACTAGGTCTACTAAATCTTATTTGAGTTGTTGTGCAGAATATTTCCAAGTTGTGTAGAATTTTCCAAGACTAAAATCAAGGAAATCAAGTTGTTGAAGAAAACTTGCCAAATTAAGAAGCAAAACTTGAAGACCAAGTCTGGGAGCAACCGAAAGAAGATTTATGAATTCTGAAGGTGCCTAGGATTGCCACATGTCACAATCACACAGCCCAAGAAAAATGATCAAGAGATCCCCACCATTGGCCGCGGAACCGCGGCCAAACCTCCCTGTTGGCCACGGATCCGCGGCAATCTAGAGAGATCGTTGGCTAAAATTTTGGGGCATAAATCTATGATGAATTTTACCAAGTTTTCAACAAGAAGATTCTGGCTTTGCACTATAAAAGGGCACCGAGAGCCTCTTGAAAAAGGTATCAAGCCAAAGAGATCACGAAGCCCCTGACGCTCACGCATCCAGGCTGATCATCAACTGTTCATCTACCTCCTTAGGAAAGATCGAGAAGCAACTAGTTTGTAATCATTTTCTACGGAATAAAAGTGTAGATTGTTCAGTTGATTAATAAAGGTAGTTATTTTATTTAATTCTTTTGCATTTTACATTATGTTTTCCCTCTCTTTCATTTCATCTTCTTCTCCCAACATGCGTGAGTAATTCTCCGCTTGTTAGGGTTCGTAGGATTAGGGTAGGCTAATGGACGATGAAAATAACTAAACCCTTTTTAAGTCCTATAAAGTTTAGGAACTTTATCAAAAGAATCATTAACATCCTAATCGGGCGCGCTAGCAATTCTTTGCTAGTTCCGACCGCTATTAGAGATTAGATTAATGATTGTTTTGGTAAATGCTAGATATGAACGGAGTTCCGTGTCGAGATAAGGGTTAAGAGTGGGATTTCTTTTCTCTCCAGAAACCCTAATCTACACGCATTACCGTCGTTCTAGTTCTAAATCTATTAATGGATAAAAAGGGTAACTTTTATATAATCGTTCATAACTACTAAATCCTAACAAACCCTACAAGCCCTCTTATTATATTAATTACATCTTTAAAATAATCTAGATCTATATTTTACATTCTTGTTTAACCTAGATCTAGAAATCTTTCTATAAAATTCTTTATCCCTCATCTCTTTCTCAATACATTTAAAGTAAAAGTAAAAGGTTCCACGTTTCCCAGAAGACGACCCGTACTCATCTCGGTCTAGCTATACGCGACACCGTTATTGATTGCGGTTAAACTACAAACACACTCTTTCGTATCAATCATGTATACGTGCAGGTGAAGTGCAGTAGGTAATCTAAACTATACTACTGGGTTATCTGTTCTAAAGTCTTCGAAATCAATTAATGTAATCCTCATCGTAACCCATCGGTCTATGCCCCGTTCTTTCCCCACGGGACCACGGTAACAGGATTATTCCGTAACGCCTGGAAAAACGGCAAACAATATATTCCGTAACGCCCGGAAAAAAGGCAAACAATATATTCCGTAATGCCCGGAAAAACGGCAAACAATATAATAGCCCTTTCAGTTATGTTCGGTTACATTCTTGATTTCCCCTTACCCCCATGGTTATGTGTTCAAGTCGGGTATTGCCAATAAATATCTAATGCCAAAACTGGATCAAGTAAGTACAGGTTTTGTCAATGCAGACAACAGTAACGTCTATCAAGACAACATGTCAGGATTGTCAGCATTAGAAACAGGATCAGGTAACATGTTAAGTAGTGGTGTATCAGGTTATGTTAGGTAGTGTACATGTATCACGTGGGTGCCCAATAGTAAAATGTAGCAAGTATCGAATCACGGTAAAGGTACGGATGTACGGTGAAAGCATGGATGCACAAATATCTATCAAGGGTTACATTATGATATGTAGGATGCACATTATCAAGCATGGGGTACTAATGCAACAGTAATATGAATTAATATGATATGGCATGTAAATAGATATGTAGAATTAATGGTATGGATACACAATAAAATATGGATGCACAACTATCTATCAGGGGTTGCAACTGCAGCTCCATGACTGTGTAGGATGCACAAAATCAAGCATGGGGTGTTAATACAATAATAACATGAAATAATATGATCTGTAGATGCAGCTATATATATAATAAATGATATGGATGCATACGGGTATCGGAAAATAGTAAAACATTAATATGGGTGTACAATGCAATCAACAGGTGATGTTTTATTCATATGGATGCAAAATAAGATACATAGCATGTTGCAAGATGAACTTGCATGCGACTAGATATGTAATAAACTGTACGGAGGTAAACAGATATTGTAAAACTGTAAAACTGTAACATTGGATGCATAACTAAATAATATGTATTATTATTATTTGCATGAATGCAAAATGTAGTAGTATAGCATGTAGCAAGATAAACTTGCCTGAACAGAACACACGACGGGTGCGTACGGCACGTCCGACGTCGAGTAAACATTACAACGCACACACGGCATGCGGGATGGGTCCAGGTAAGGGAAGAGGGTAACCACGCAGGTATGGGACGTTCATGGATTTCCTGGATCGTCAGCGATGAACACGGCTCCGGCGGGTGATCACCGAAAAAGAAACGAGATCAAGAAAAGAGAAAGAAAGAAAATAAGAAGAAGAAGGAAAGAAATATTTGGGGTGGCTCTGGTGTGGTGTTGGGGTTTGGGAGAAGGCGATGGGGTAGTTGCGAAGGTGTTGAGGCGACGGCAAGGGATCGTCTGTAAGGATCGACGGCAAGGAAGGCTAGGGTTCTTGAAGTCAGGTGATGGGGTTTGAGTCACAGTGTGCAGGGAAGGCTAGGGTTCTTGTAGGGAAAAGGAGAGCTCCAGAAAAGGGATGAAGGAGGTGATGGAGGTGGTGTCAGAGAGGGTCGAGGTCGGGAAGATGGGCGGCGGCGGCGAGGCACAAGGATGAGAAGAGGTCGGGGTGTACAGGGGGTTTCGGAGTTGCTGCAGGGATGTCAGGGATGGAGAAGAGAGGAGGTGGTGAAGGTGATGATGATGGCGAGGAGGTGGTGATGACGAGGTTGGGAGTTTGGCGGCGAGGGCGAGGTGAGTAGCTAGGGTTTTGGGTTCTATGGGTTTCTCATGGGGGAATAAATATGGAAGGAGGGAGGTGAGCGTAAGGGAAGAGGAAGGTGAGGGGATCTCGTGGTCTATAGTGAATGCGAGAGGAAAGAGAGAGAGAGAGAGAGAGAGGAAAGGATAGAGGGAGAGGGGGGGAGAGAGAGAGAGAGAAGGATAGAATTTTGTTTGTTTCAGTTAAAAAAATCTTTTTAAAGAAAATTTTAAAACTAATTAAATATAATAAATCAAAATTTTAACAGTTTAAAATACATAAATATATTATATGTGTAATAATTGAGATTTTGGCTAATACAAAATTAGTCCAAAGCATGCCCGGGTCGGGTCTAAAATCACGGTTTAAAAATACGGATAATGTATGTATAAACCAAAACCAAAACAGGATATCCGGGTAACGAAAATGCATACCCCCAAGAACGGATGCACGTAGCGTGCACGTAGCGATCCAAATAGGTCCGTTTCACTGAACGGGATGAGAACACGATACACGGGTGCTACAACAGAGTTAGGGGTACTATGCAGGCCATGCCAGATATAATGCAAGTATGCAGTACATAATAAAAAATTGGAAATGCATGGATCCACGTAACAATCCAGGATAAAAGATAAACAGGAATCATAACTGGTTTCCAGTAAGCGGGTTGGGTCGGATGCAACACAGATGTCAAATACACTATTCGCACCAAAAACACAATAAATCAGGAAAACACCATAAATAAAAAAATGCTCAAAATAGAACTGGTATAAATGAACTAGGGTGTTACATTTATCAACATGTAATATAGAGACAATCAGTGTACATGTTAAGATAAAGAGTAACCAGATAGCATACTATCATGTTGAGCAAGAAAGTCCTCCCTATATATGTCCAAGTATCCACTACAATATGCATCGTATGTACAGTAATGGCCTCTAGGGTTTACATATAACTAACATAAATCTTATCTACCCTGGCCATGGATTTCCAGTTATGGCCAATCGAGCATAGCGCAATATCAACCCCCAATACCAGGAGAGACGAATCCCCTCCTATTGCTCATTGCCTTCATGTGACTCGGGATTGTACCCAAAAACCACATGTTTGCATGACTCAGTAGAGCCGTGGTAGGGTGGAATTCAAAGCACAGTGGGAGACACTCAAGAACACATGTCCGAATCCTGAGAGATCATCAATGAATATAACGAAGTACAAAGAACCAGTCCTGGTATGTGTAGACATAGGACCACATACATCATCATGTATCAATCCCAAGAGTTTACTAAACCTTTCTCTGTTTCAAGTAAACGGAGCTATGGTCATTTTATCTTTGTGACATGACTGGCAAGTTTCACAAGATGTAAATTCAAACTGATTTAAATATGCATCTTAATATAACTTAGCTAGTCGGGTCGCATTGATATGACCTAGTTTACAATGCCACAGGTAGGATTCATTTATTTCTGAACTCTTCCTCTTGTGTGTATTCTGTACGTTAAGAACCGTGGTTTGATTTAGAACGTATATGCTATTAGATAACGTGCCTGAACCGATCAAATTTTGATATAGGAAATGTTCAAAACATTATCCAATAATAAAAAATTATATCCTACTTTAGTAAATAAAGAGACTAATATAATATTGCATATCAGGTTCGGTATCTAATAACATTCGTTTAGAATCAATGTATTACCATTTGGTAATACAAGGTGATAACTGTCAACACCTTGGCTGCAACAATTGCACTGTTCTCTATACTTAAAGACATATCATCCATTCTCAGTTCTCTACCTTTCTGTAGCCCATATAACAGATTACATATGTGAGATCCTAATCCGGTATCAAATACCCAGGACGTAGAGGATACTGAGAAATAGTTCTCTATAATGAACACACCCGAAGAAGATGTATCAATATGCACTTTCTTTGTTTGGGCGGCATGGGAATTCTGGTATTTCCCTATTTTCTACTTGGTCTTATAACAATTATAAGTTTGAGCGGGACCAATGTTCCCCAGCACAATATAACAAGCGGGTTCGGTCAATACATCCATATTATTATCTCGATTAAGGTGTGACATGGTCTCTACCTGGAGAGAGATAGAGAAGAAAACACTCTGCGTATGCTCTTGTAAGATTAGATTGGTTATATATTTTATCTAATCAGGATGGCTCCCACTGTTTTTATCAAATCTTTCTTCAAACGTTAAAAGGAAAGACTAACCGGGATTAATTACACGCTACAAGTTCGCCAATCTTTAAGCTAGGCCAGTGCCGGTACTTTGAAGGAGGTTCCCCGTGCTTTCGCACGAACCTAATTAAAATAAACCTCGTTTTCCCAGGGGCATAACCCCATTGACAAATTTCTAGACACATACTTGATTGGCTAATTGTAAAGTGCAAAACTCTCCCAGGAGTAACAATTACTCGTAGTGGGTATCATGATCCAACTATCTCATATAAGGTATGCAATCTCATTGTAAATTTCAACACTTGAAACTCCCGATAATGGTTTTTACCCCTAGGGACTCATGAACTTAACTATGGTCAATAAATCATAAGCACTAGTCAAGTTCTACCCGTCATTTCATGATTAATTAGACCCACCCACATGACCCTTAACTATGGTTAACAAAGTCACATGACTATCCTAACTAATCGCATCATATGTTGTGTAGGAAGACATCACTTAGCTACCGTATACTACGCCTTAGCTATGGTCAACAAACGCAGCACGAATACTAAGTACTCTATTTTCTAAAATGACGGAGGGTTGCGGATGGTTTTTGTGAAAACCTTTAACGCTTTGAACTTGATCTTGTTGCATAATCAAATAGTTTTAAAAGGAGTGGCTTAAGCTCCGCTTTTTCGTAAAAAGCCGAGTGGGTTTCAAATTTGATTTTACAACATTTTTAGGTTTATTTTCTTTCATTAATCTTATTAATGAATGTCCCATCATTTAAGTTACCTAAGCATCACAGATAAATACAACGTACGCTTATGGCATCCGCATTCGCCACGAAGTCCTGTCATCCACCGTTAGGTTAGGTAACTAACGGCAGGGCTAGCGCGGCTGAAAAACATAAACACCGTCTATAATATATTATATATATTATATATAGTATTTATCTCAGAATATAAAGTGATAACATCACAGAATATCAGCAGTAGAAGACAACATATGAAATATTGGATATACTAGGATTTTCGGGTTTTAATTTAAGCCTGTATAAAACACGGATTCCACGGTCGTGATGAATAGCCAATCTCACATCCCAAGACCACTACGAGAGCAGCAAGCAACCCTACCAATTCTAGAGTTAGGAGACCCAAACTCGATTCCTCGAGATGGCCTCCCACTGGACTCTAGATCCGGTTACTTGTGCTCTCCTCCATTGGTCTATCCTAAAAGTAAATAATATACATCAACAGTGTTATCTTCCTCAACTCGGAAGTTTCCCAATAAAAGAATATTACATACAAGTTTTCACATGAATGAAAATGAAAAACTCTCATCTCACATAAAAACCATTTGCTATTCAAACACGACGATCCAATATAACATATCACAGCAACACATAACATCACATGTTATCAACATAAGTAAATATGCATATCCCAATTGTCGTTGACGTATAGCAACGAAACCGGCGATACACCTCATATTACACTTACAGTCGCAGAAAAGAAAATGAAAACTATAACAGTTGGAATCCCCAACCACTTTAGACATCATAAACCGTTATATCTCATATTACGGATTTCATGCCTAACTATATGAATTCCTTAGACATCACATTCCTAACAATTATAAACCCCGCATTTTAGTCTCGATATCAAAAACACTTTTCAATATCAAGTCAAGTAATTCAACAAGATTCCCAACATCCTGATCGAATACTTGTCGGAAACTTTAGTAGACGGCGGCACCCCCGATACCGTCGACGAAGTGCACTTAGGCAGAACACCACGGCGACGAGCACCCGGACGGATGCTTTAGGCGATGGAGTTCTCCTACAGTTACTTGGTTGAAGCTATGGGGCATGGCTATCAAATAAGGTTACCTGGTGAGTATCCGCGTACGCTACGTGATTGCGATGGACTTTTGATCACATCAAAATCCCATGGCAACCGATCAAATGAGACTAAATTGCTAGATTTATAAAATTCAAATATTGTTGATTCTAAGTATTGTATCCCATCACAAATATCCGGACGAAGTTAAAATTTTTGATCGATTAATCAAAGTCCCACAATTCTCCGAGAGCTCAACTCTTGAGCACAGTTCAAAAATACCCAGAACATGCTACAATACCTATGGACCAACCGTAGAAGGGAAAACTTAAGCCTCATTAATGGCACCACGGAACTGCCGCATACCCTAAGGTTCGAAAGCGGTTCCATGGTCATTATATTGAGTTAGGGTTTCATTCTTCTAGAGGCTCCACAGAATCGCTTGCATGATTTTCCGAAAACCTTAAACTTGGAAAAATGGGATTTTGACATTCGATCGAACCTTTTAACTTCTCCTAGATAACATGTGAAAACCCAAAAAACAATGTTTAACTACGAATACAAAACACTCCGAATAACCTATACAGTATGACCACATCACATGCAATCACAGAAAAAACAAGCAACACCTGAAGAACCAAATCCCAGAGTCTGGAACAATACCAAAATTTGAAGCCTAAATTCCATAACTTGGCAGAGCTCACCGGTTTTTTAGGGGTTGTGGCCGGCCACTTTTGGTCAGAATGGGACCAAATTTTGGTAGTGTTCATGGTGTATCATATAAATCATTCTGCAGTTGTTTAAAAAACTTTTAGAAGCCATTTTGAAATCGACAGAAACTAGGGTTTGATATCGGGTGTTTCGGAGTAGTTTCGGTTTCGTAATCTAACAAATATCGTCTAATACTCTAGCCCGGCTCTGATACAATTGTTGGGGTTCCTTAGCACCCTACTGGGTTTTCACAGCAACTACCATGCCAATTTCAAATTTTCTAGAGTGCTAATGAACCCTAACCTAGGATCTAGCTGGAGTGAATAGACAATATAAAGCATGTAATCAAACATTACAAGTAGTGAACAAGGAATACAACCTTTGTAGACCGGTCCTGCACTTCTAAAGCACCGTGTAGAAGTCCCTTCACTGCAAGTAGAGATCTTCCGAACTCTAGTATGTGTTCCCTTGGAGAAATGAACAACCTTGCTCGAAGTCTTCGAGACCGAAAATGATCTACGTCGAGGAGACTCAAACCCAAGCTATCTCTTCACCAGGTGATGATGTTTGTGAAGAGAACACCCTAAACTAAATGGCTAATAGTAGAGGATGGTGAAGTAGGAAATGAGCTCACTTTAGATTTAATTTTTTCACAATATTTCATCACTTTCTCTAAATCAAGAGAGCTAGAATCAAATGAAGGATAAGATGATCAAGTGATGAAGAGAATGAGTGTTAGGTTAGAAATGCAACCATGGGTTAGTATATGTCATGGCTAATCCTTGTAGAGAATAAACCACGGCTAATTGATTAAGGTTAGGTTAATAAATATCTTAGATAAAACAAAAGAAGTGGACTTTGTCAAAGATGCTTCAAGTTTCTCAAAGCTTCCAAGCATGACTAATTTTGAATTAATAAGATAAATAAAACCTAACCATTATCATATAGCATGGTATGATTCTCATACACCCAAGTTGCATGTAAAACCTAGCATGTCACAATATTATATATCATATATATAATTTGTGAACAAAAGAGAACTATACAATAAACATATATCACATATATGTTAAATGTATAATAAGTGAGAAAAATAAATACTTGAGTGAGCATATATTAGTTAATGTAATTTAATATATCAAATATATAATTATACATTAAATTATTAAATCAACACTTGATTTAATAATCCGGCTATATCACATATAACCGACTAATATAATATGTATCATTTTATCGAATCAACTTTTGATTCGATAACTCGGGTATATCATATATAACCGGCCGATATCATATATTGTGAGAATAGAATACAGTATTACGTATACGTATTGATCTCGGTCCCGCACATATCACATATGTGCTCCTATTACGTTTCACCTGAGCCAGGAAACCTCTATGTAGGACTCTAAAGACTCGTCAATACACCGGCAGTAGGTGATGATCATATCAAACACACACAAGCCACAAGAGGCATGCTAAACGTAACGCCAACCCAGGTATTCAGCGATCAGAAGATCAACGAGCAAGCCTGCTCATACTCCTGCGAATCAAATTTATAACACTACCGTACAGTCTGGTCTCTTCGTCTGATATGTTGCATTTCTCGCCTAGGGGTGGTAAACGTCAGACCCCAATAGCTTGATAAGTTATGCCGATGTAAGGTCCATAACAGGTTGAGAAACTACTGATAACATTTACCAGTAAATTTCATCTCCCTGGCCAGGGATTTCCAGTTATGGCCAATCGAGCATAGCGCAACATCAACCCCCAATACCAGGAGAAATGAATCCCCTCCTATCGCTCATTTCCTCCATGTGACTCGAGACTGTACCCAAAAACCACCTATTTGCATAACTCAATAGAGCCGTGGTAGGGTGGAAATCAAAGCACAGTGGGAGACACCAATGTAGGGTTCCTAGGCACTCTAGTGAGGTCTCACAAGGCATCGACCATGCCAAATTCAAAAAATCTAGGTGCCGAGAGACCCGACTTAGGATGTGTGCTTGACTACCTGGACTATGATGCAGATCATACTAGTGGGGACATGGTAGTCCATAAATACATCCTTCAAAGTCCCTAGTCGTGGGTGTATCGAGACGGGGCATCGATATACCAGAGTAGACTAGCGTATACCTTCTGGACCCATAAAGATGGGCGATGGATGATCCCATATCCATTGGTGTTTGACATCAGAGATGATATACGGGTGCTCAGTAGAGACTGGGTACACTGGACGGACTCGCCGAGAACTCCCAGATGGTATTATACCTCACGTCAGATGGCAGTTCTCTGGTGACACTTGTACAGAGTGGTCTGTTGACTCGAGATCGTCATAGAGTCTTGTGTGGTTCCCACTGTGCTTTGATTTCCATCTTACCACGTCCAAGAGGGCGTGCAAAACGGTGGTTTTTGGGTACAGTCCCGAGTCACATGGAGGCAATGAGCGATAGGAGGGGATTCGTCTCTCCCGGTATAGGGAGTTGATGTTGCGCTGTGTTCGATTGGCTATAACAGGAAATCCCTGGCCAGGGTTGCTGAGATTTACTGGTAAGTGTTACCTGTAGTTTCTCGAACAGTTGTAGACCTCATATCGACACGACTTATCGAGCTATTGGGGTCTGACGTTTACCACCCCTAAGCGAGATATGCGACATATCAGACGATCAGACCGGACTGTACGGTAGTGTTACTGGTCGGATTCGCAGGAGTGTGAGCGGGCTTGCTCGTCGATCTTCTGATCGCTCAATACCCGGGTGGCCGTTACGTTTAGCAGACCGCTTGCGGCTTGTGGGTGTTTGATATGATCATCGCCTGCTGCCGGCGTATTGACGAGTCTTTAGAGTCCTACACAGAGGTTTCCTGGCTCAAGCGAAACGAAATAGGAGCGCATATGAGATATGTGCGGGACCGAGAATAATGCGTGTATGTGATACCGTATTCCATTCTCGCGATGAATGTATCGAGTGGTTGTATGCGATATAACCTAGTTATCGATTCAAGCGTTGATTCAATAAGCCGATACATTGTATACTAGTCGGTTGTGTGCGACATGACCGGATCATTGAATCAAGTGTTGATTTAATGATTTAATGTATAATTATATATTTGATATATTACTTTGCATTAACTAGTAATGGTTCACTTTAAATGGATTTTCTCACTTGGATTGTGCAAGTTGTATACGTGATATACTTTTATGCACATGTTTGTATCATGTTTGATGATGCATATTAACTTGGTTAAGTGTAAAGATTAAACCATGGTTTACTTAATGATTAGGGTTTTGATTATCTTATTCATTTATTTATATATATTCATTTTGGAAATTATTTAAGGATGGTGGCTTATTTTGTTTTAAGTTGAAGTTTCTTGAAACTTTGATCAAGTCAACCATTCTTATCTCTTCCTTAACCCTAACCATCATATCTAACCATGGTCCATTCTCTACACTAAACTAAGGTTAATATTATGATAAGAATGGATTTTATTTTCTATTCTATTATTCTTATCATAACAATATTCATCTTCTTCATCTTCTTCTTCATTGAAGAAGCTTGAGGTCATCAATGGTGGATTGATGATTTGAGTGAGAAATCCAATTCTAAAGTCTACCCACTTCCTATTTCTTCATCCTCTACCTCTTGCCAAGTAGTAGAGTGTGTTTCCTTCACAAGTTTCTTGACTTGGTGAAGTGAGAGCTTGATCTTGCGATGCTTCGACGTAGATCATCTTCGGCATGGACATCGACGACCTAGCTCGCTTATTCTCCGATGAAGTCGACGCTAGAACCCGGATTCTTTTTGGACAGCGGAGAGGACTTCGTTGGGGAGCTATGGAGGTGGAGCACCGGATCTACAAAGGTTGTATTTCCGATTCTCATAGTTAAGTGTTAACTAGTTAGCTTTTTCGCCTAGTTTTCTAGCAAACGATCCGTAGTCGGGTCTTTCGGCACCTAGATTTTTTGAATTTGGCATGGTCGATGCCTTGTGAGACCTCACTAGAGTGCCTAGGAACCCTACAGTCAAGTCGGGCAATTCAACATAAAATAGGTAGTTTATCTGTGATGTTTAGGTAATTTATATGATGGGACTTCATTAATGTGATTAATGAAAATAAATGAAACCTAAGATGTTGTAGAATCGAATTTCAAAATAAAATAGGTAGCTACACTTCTTGCTTTGCACAACGGTATATGTGATATATCCTGCACCTTATTCGATGAGGAAAGGACCGAGATCCCTTCACCGGGAGTGACTCCTTTAGCAATAACTGGCAGATGCTACACACTCGGTTTGTCTTTTGATTGCTTTTAAGAGTTTTTGCTTTGCACAGTGATATATATGATATATCCCACACCTCATTCGACGAGGAAAGGACCGACGATCCCTTCACCGGGAGTGACTCCTTTAGCAAAACTAGAAAAGCCTCAAAAACACTCCATTTTAAAATCATTCGATCCTACAACGATATCAAGTTCATTACGCAATAGGTTTTCAGAAAAACCTGTCGTAGCCCTCCGTCATTTCAGATAAGTTGTATATAGTAATCGTGCTGCATTTGTTGGCTTTCGTCAAGGTGCAGTGTGCGGTAGCTATATGCTGCTTATCTGCCAGCATACGATGCGATTGGATTAGAGTAGTCGTGCGGCTTTGTTGGCTTTCGTCAAGGGTCGTGCGGGTGGGTTTAATTCGATCAAGAAATGTACGGGTTGAACTTGACTAGCAGGCTATGGTTTGTTGGCTTTCGTCAAGGTCATAGCACGTTAGGGGCAAAACATTATCGGGAATTTCAAGTGTTGAAATTTGCAATGAGATTGCATACCTTCTATGAGATAGTTGGATCCCGATACCCGCTGCGAGTAAGAGTTACTCCTGGGAGAGTTTTATACATTATAATTAGCCGATCAAGTAGGTGTCTAGAAAGGTGTCAACGGGGTTACGCCTCTGGGAAAATGAGGTTTACATTAATTAGGTTCGTGCGAAAGCACGGGGGACCTCCCTCAAAGTACCGACACTGGCCTGGCTGAAAGATTGGCGAACTTGTAGTGTGTAATTAATCCCGGCTAGTCTTTCCTTTTAGGGTTTGAAGGAAGATTTGATAAAAAGCAGTGGGAGCCATCCTGATTAGATAAAATAATAACCAATCTATTCTTGCAAGAGCGCACGCTGAGTGTTTTCTTCTCTCTCTCTCCTGGTAGCAACCATGTCATGCCTTAATCAAGATAATAAAACGGATATTGACCGAACCCGCTTGTTATACTGAGCTGGGGAACGTTGGTCCCGCTCCAACTTATAAATGTTATAAGACAGAGCAGGAAATTGGGGATTACCAGAATTCCCGTGCCGCCCAAACGAAGAGAGTGCATGCTGATGCATCATCTTCGGGTGTGTTCATTATACAGAACTGTTTCTCAGTATCCTTTACGTCCTGGGTATGTGATACCAGATCAGGATCCCAGATATGTAATCTGTTACATAGGGCTACAGATAGGTAGAGAACTGAGAACGGGTGATAAGTTTCATGAGGCAGAAAACGGGGCAAATGTTGCAGCCAAGTCTGTTGGTCACTGTCAACCTGTATTACAGTACATTGATTCTGAACGAATGTTATTAGATACCGAACCTGATATACAAAATCATATCTATCTCTTTATTAGTAAAGAAATGATAAAATTTTGTATAGTTGGATAATGTTTTGAACATTTCCTATATCAAAAGTTGATCGGTTCAGGCACGTTATCTAAAAGCATTAATGTTCTAAATCAAACTATAGTTCTTAGTATACGGAACACACACAAGAGGAAGAGTTCAGAAATGAACGAATCCTTCTTGAGGCATTGTAGACTAGGTCATATCAATGCGACCCGACTAGCTGAAGTTACATGTAGATGCATATTTAAATCAGTTTGAATTTAAATCTCATGAAACTTGCGAGTCATGTCACAAAGATAAAATGACCTCAGCTCTGTTTATTGGAAACAGAGAAAGAGTTAGTGAACTCTTGGGATGATACATGTTGATGTATGTAGGTCCCCTGTCTACATATGCCAGGACTGGTTCTTTATACTTCATTACATTCTCTGATAATCTCTTTTGATTCAGACATATGTTCCTGTTGAAACACAAGTCCGAACCTTTTGAGATATTCACAGAATATAAGTTAGAAGTAGAGAACCAAAACGGGTAAAAGTATTATGTCCTTTGATGTGATCAAGGAGGAGAATACTTGTGCACGGAAATCCTGGACTATTCTAAAGGAGAATGAGATTCTCTCTCAGCATTACTCCTCCGAATACACCATAGCACGATGGTATATCGGGGCGGAGCAATCACACCCTATGTGATAAGGTGTGCTCTATGATGAGTACTACTGAGTTACCTAATTCCTTTAGGGAGTTATGCACTTGAGAAGTTGCATACCTATTGAATAGGGTTCCAATCAAATCAGTTGCCTACCGCTTCATATGTGATATGGAAAGGGAAGAGCCCATATCTTAAGTTGGTAAAGATTTGGGGTTGTCCGGCCTATGTCTGAAAGCAAAATCCGGACAAGCTCGAGGCAAGGTCTGTAATGTAGAACTGGAAAAGTTCCAGCTATACAAACTACAGCAGATGATTTGATAGAACCAAGGGATTCAGTAGATACCAACGAACCTCAGCCTCTCCGCCGATCTAGTAGGGTTCCTCACCCACCAGAGAGATACTTCGGTTTCTCTATGACAGTGGGAGCGAGGATTGCATCATGAGATGATGACCCAACTAGCTTCGAGCAGGCCATCAGGAGTAAGACTCTGTAAGAATGGCTGGATGCTTAGCGATCTGAGATGGAATCCTTATACACCAACAAAGTATGGACTTTGGTTGCAATATCTGAAGGGTTAAATCCCCATCAGGAGCAAGTATATCTTGAGAAGATTGCTTGGTGTAGATGGAAAAGTTGAGACTTTCAAAGCTAGACATGTTAAAGGTTTGCATCATTGACCAGATATGGATCATAATGTTAAAACCTTTTCAAGTAACTATGCTTAAGTCCATCCAGATCCTACTTGCCACGGCTACATACCATGACTGCGATATCTGGTGGTTGGGTGTCTTGACTGCTTTTCTAAATGATGATTTAGAAGAGAGCGTCTATAAGTACACAGCCAGAGGGCTTCGTAGACAGTGGGAGCAGCGGAAACGTGTGCAAGATGCTTTATAGGATAAAGCAAGCATCGCGGAGTTGGAACATCTGTTTTGATGAAGCGGTCAAAGAGTTTGACATCATCAAAATGGTAGATGAACCTTGTATATACAAAAAGGTAGTAGGGAGTATGGTGACGATCTTCGTAGAGTACGTGGATGACATACTCTTGATAAGAAAGGAGTTTCTTATGCTATGCTCGATCAATCTCCGATTATCACAAAGATTCTCCATATAGGATCAAAGTGATACCTACTAAATCCTGGGTTTTGGACCTATGAGATAGATCTAAATGGATGTTAGGATTCTCACTAGTCATAGTGAGATGGTATCAACCGATCCTGGGGAGAATCACTGGAAGGGTTCCAGGGTGATAAAGACGACTGAATGTCAGTCGCAGGCATTGTCTTTACCCTCAGTGAAGGGACGGTATGTTGGAAGAGTTCCAAGCTAGATACCGTGGCATACTAGACGATAAAGGTTGGATACATCGCTACTTAAGATGCTACCAAAGAGGCTGTTTGGGTGTATATTGGTTCATGAGATGAACTACGTTCCTACCATTGTGTGACAATGGAGTTGTGGCTTATGCCAAGGAACGCCGGTCCCATCAGTGATCCAGACATATTCTAAGGCAGTATCACTTGATCATGGAGATGGTTGATCTCCAGGGAGATCGAGGTTAGGAGAGTAGACTCAGAGGACAACACAGCGGATCCACTCACAAAGGCCTGTTCCCAGAGAGAGACTTTTATGGGATGGTTGAGTATGAGATACTGCAACCACTGCTATCAGATGGCCCTAGTGCAAGTGGGAGATTGTTAGTAATATGTATGCCCTAGAGGCCATTGCTGTACATAGGATGTATATTGTAGTAGATGCTGGGACATATATAGGGAGGACTTTCTTGCTCGACATGATAGTATGCTATCTGGTTGAACTTTACCTTAACGTTTATACTGATTGTCTCTCTGTTACATGTTGGTAAAGCCCTTAGGATGTGTGCTTTCCTACTAAAGTTTGCGACGAGCATTCGATCACTGTAGGGTTCCTAGGCACTCTTGTGAGGTCTCACAAGGCATCGACCATGCCAAATTAAAAAAATCTAGGTGCCGAGAGACCCGACTACGGATCGTTTGCTAGAAAACTAGGCGAAAAAGCTAACTAGTTAACACTTAACTATGAGAATCGGAAATACAACCTTTGTAGATCCGGTGCTCCACCTCCATAGCTCCCCAACGAAGTCCTCTCCGCTGTCTAAAAAGAATCCGGGCTCTAGCGTCGACTTCATCGGAGAATAAGCGATCTAGGTCGTCGATGTCCATGCCGAAGATGATCTACGTCGAAACATCGCAAGATCAAGCTCTCACTTCACCAAGTCAAGAAAATTGTGAAGGAAACACACTCTACTACTTGGCAAGAGGTAGAGGATGAAGAAATAGGAAGTGGGTAGACTTTAGAATTGGATTTCTCACTCAAATCATCAATCCACCATTGATGACCTCAAGCTTCTTCAATGAAGAAGAAGATGAAGAAGATGAATATCGTTATGATAAGAATAATAGAATAGAAAATAAAATCCATTCTTATCATAATATTAACCTTAGTTTAGTGTAGAGAATGGACCATGGTTAGATATGATGGTTAGGGTTAAGGAAGAGATAAGAATGGTTGACTTGATCAAAGTTTCAAGAAACTTCAACATAAAACAAAATAAGCCACCATCCTTAAATAATTTCCAAAACGAATATATATAAATAAATGAATAAGATAATCAAAACCCTAATCATTAAGTAAACCATGGTTTAATCTTTACACTTAACCAAGTTAATATGCATCATCAAACATGATACAAACATGTGCATAAAAGTATATCACGTATACAACTTGCACAATCCAAGTGAGAAAATCCATTTAAAGTGAACCATTACTAGTTAATGCAAAGTAATATATCAAATATATAATTATACATTAAATCATTAAATCAACACTTGATTCAATGATCCGGTCATGTCGCACACAACCGACTAGTATACAATGTATCGGCTTATCGAATCAACGCTTGAATCGATAACTAGGTTATATCGCATACAACCACTCGATACATTCATCGCGAGAATGGAATACGGTATCACATACACGCATTATTCTCGGTCCCGCACATATCTCATATGCGCTCCTATTTCGTTTCGCTTGAGCCAGGAAACTTCTGTGTAGGAGTCTAAAGACTCGTCAATACGCCGGCAGCAGGCGATGATCATATCAAACACCCACAAGCCGCAAGCGGTCTGCTAAACGTAACGGCCATCCGGGTATTGAGCGATCAGAAGATCGACGAGCAAGCCCGCTCACACTCCTGCGAATCCGACCAGTAACACTACCGTACAGTCCGGTCTGATCGTCTGATATGTCGCATATCTCGCCTAGGGGTGGTAAACGTCAGACCCCAATAGCTCGATAAGTCGTGTCGATATGAGGTCTATAACTGTTCGAGAAACTACAGGTAACACTTACCAGTAAATCTCAGCAACCCTGGCCAGGGATTTCCTGTTATAGCCAATCGAACACAGCGCAACATCAACTCCCTATACCGGGAGAGACGAATCCCCTCCTATCGCTCATTGCTTCCATGTGTCTCGGGACTGTATCCAAAAACCACCGTTTTGCACGCCCTCTTAGACGTGGTAAGATGGAAATCAAAGCACAGTGGGAACCACACAAGACTCTATGACGATCTCGGGTCAACAGACTACTCTGTACCAGTGTCACCAGAGAACTGCCATCTGACGTGAGGTATAATACCATCTGGGAGTTCTCGGCGAGTCCGTCCAGTGTACCCAGTCTCTACTGAGCACCCGTATATCATCTCTGATGTCAAACACCAATGGATATAGGATCATCCATCGCCCATCTTTATGGGTCCAGAAGGTATACGCTAGTCTACTCTGGTATATCGATGCCCCGTCTCGATACACCCACGACTAGGGACTTTGAAGGATGTACTTATGGACTACCATGTCCCCACTAGTATGATCCGCATCATAGTCCAGGTAGTCAAGCACACATCCTAAGGGCTTTACCAACATGTAACAGAGAGACAATCAGTATACACGTTAAGGTAAAGTTCAACCAGATAGCATACTATCATGTCGAGCAAGAAAGTCCTCCCTATATATATCCCAGCATCCACTACAATATACATCCTATGTACAGCAATGGCCTCTAGGGCATACATATTACTAACAACCAAGACTCTATGACAATCTCAGGTCGACAGACTAACCTGTACCAGTGTCACCAGAGAACTGCTATCTGACGTTAGGTATAATACTATTTAGGAGTTCTCGGCGAGTCCGTTCAATGTATCCAGTCTCCACTGAGCACCCATATACGATCTCTGATGTCAAACACCAATGGATATGGGATCATCCATCGCCTATCATTTGGGTCGAGAAGCGTATACGCTAGTCTACTCTGGAATATCGATGCCCCGTCTCGATACTCCCACAACTAGGAACATTGAAGGATGAACTCATGGACTACACAGGCTCCACTAGTATGATCTGCATCATAATCCTGATAGTCAAGTACACATCCTAAGGGCTTTATCAACATGTAACAGAGAGACAGTAAGTGTACATGTTAAGATAAAGAGCAACCAGATAGCGTACTATCATGTCGAGCAAGAAAGTCCTCCCTATATATGTCCGAGCATCCACTATAATATACATCTTATGTACAATAATGTCCTCTAGGGCATACATACAACTAACAATACCACCCCACACTTTGGCTCATCATCATTCTAAAAATTCTAACCAAAACTCTCAAATATTTCCTAAGTACAAGCGGAGTAAAGAGGAGTTAGCAAGCAATCAACGTCCGGCTAAGAATCCAAGAAACATCTGGAGCTTCCGCGAGGCCACGACGACACCCTTCTCTTCTTCTACCTCTTACTAACATAATCAAATAGTAAGCCCCTCCCAAACTTCCCTTCTCTTCATTGAAAATTCATTTCAATCAAAATCGGTAAAAGTGGAGTTATACCGATATCATCTTTTATAAAAGCCATAACTCCAATTTCTTTTATATTTTGGTCAAACAAACTTTACCTCTTCACTTGTAATTTTGATACCAATATTTAGAATCAAGATTTAACCTAGAACTCATGTAAAACAACCATATTTGAATCTTTTCATTAAAATACCATGAGCTTTAATATCATTCCCTTTTAGCTTTGTTAAAACTATACCTTTAGGAAAAACTTTACATGGTAACGACCCACCCTTCATGTACACTCTTGTTTCATAGCACGATACCTTTTTGTATGAATTTTGGTACGAAGAAAATATTACATTAAAATACCACCTACTTTAAAAAACCGGTTTTCCTTTAAAACAGTATTTCGATTGCTTTGCGAATATGCCTCTACAATTCTCTTTAGGGGATCTGCTAATGGATGGTGTGGATTATCGCACATCCTTGGACTAGTAAAGCGAGATGCAGACCTCCTCACATAGCATTTGGTCTCGAAAGGTTTTAAATGCGATTTTTAAGAAAAATGAATTTTCTAAATAAATAAAGAAGTTTAATTTTTAATAATTATATAAAAATTACAATTCCTTATTTTCAAAATTTAATAAACTTATTTTTCTAAAAAATGAAAGATTAATAAGTTTCAATAAAATACTATCAAGTTACCAAAAGACAACTCTTTTCAATAAAATAATATGAACTTCCAAAGTTAATTGTTTAAAACTCATGCTCATCAAAAACCCAAATAATATAAATAACCCCTCAAGGTTTATTTTAACTATTTTATAATATTCTTTTCATAAAACCCCCTCGAGTTATATAGAAACAATATTTAAGGACTTTAGTAAATATAGGTTTAAGCGGGATCAATTCTCTTGAGCCTCAGAGAGCCGGAGAAAGTGAATGCCTTTATATTTAAGGTAGAAAACATAATGGAGTTATCAATGGTAATTGTCTTGGAAAAAGACACAAATCCTGCCGTCCATGTGCCGCAGTTACCGATGGCTCCCGAACCTAATTCAAGATCCAAATCAGTTTACAAGTGTCTGACTCAGTCTGAGTCTAACTCAAACCTGAATCTAATTCAAACCTGAATACAATATTAAACATGAATACTTGAACATGAACATGAATATTTGAATCAAACAACAACATCAAACATGTATACTTGACCTGACATGACCGAACCATGGTAATAACTGAACTTGACTACTTGACTACATCCTGAACATGACTACTTGAACAAGTTGTATCCATGGTTTCGGCAAGTTTAATAATTATAATTTATACAACACATACGCGGGGATAAAGGGGTAGATTGGTACAGAACGTATATCGTAGCAAGAGAGGTCACTTTAAAAGACACCTATATGAATTTACGTGCCGTTGTCCCGTGGGTTATGATAGGATTTTGTATTACATGTTACCATAGTCCACGGGGTAAGATGGATTCTTATCGTATACATGAATAGTTTCTGTATTAAGCTACAAACAACCACGTTAGAATAATAATCATATACCCGTACAACTCACCTATTTATTTCACATTACTCCTTATATTCTCTCTCTTCTTTTGGGACTTACCGAGCGCTAGTTCGCTGACGACATTCCTTTTTATTTCTTTCTTTGGAATGTTCATCAAGAGGATAGGACTCTCAGGAGATCGAGCCTAACCAGGAGAACTTGGACCAGCTCACGGCATAGCCTAACTTCTAGTTCCTTGTACTTTCATTTCCTGTATGCTATTGTTTATGCTCTAGTTTATATGTTTGTATCTTTCATTTTCAAACAGTTGTATATAAAAATGAATGTAAATAAAGTTGCTGTTATTCTATATCACTTTTCATTCTTGTATATTTTTTATATTGCTTAATTACTCTTAACACATATATTTCTTAGTAAATACGTTGCGGCCTGCCACATCACCATCTCCGTATACAGGGAAGCGGGTGTTAGTTATATGTATGCCTTAGAGGCCATTACTGTACATGTGATGTATATTATGGTGGATTCTTTGTCATATATAGGGAGGACTTTCTTGCTCAACATGATAGTATGCTATCTGGTTGCACTTTATCTTAACATGTACACTTATTGTCTCTCTATTACATGTTGATAAAGCCCTTATGATGAGTACTTGACTACCAGGATTATGATGCAGATCATACTAGTGGGGAAGAGGTAGTCGGTAAGTACATTCTTCAATTGTTCCTTGTCGTGGGAGTATCGATACAAGGCATCGAAACTCCAGAGTAGACTAGTGTATATGCTTCTCGACCCATGTGATGGGCGATGGATGATCCCATATCCATTGGTGTTTGACATCAGAGAAGGTATACGGGTGTTCAGTGGAGACTGGGTATACTGGACGGACTCACCGAGAACTCCTAGATGGTATTTTACCTATCGTCAGATAGCAGTTCTCTGATGACACTCGTACAGGTTAGTCTGTCGACCCGAGATCGTCATAAAGTCTTGTATGATTCGTACTGTGATATGATTTCCACCATACCACGGTCAAGAGATCATGCAAAAAGGTGGTTTTTGGGTACAGTCTCGAGTCACATGGAGGCAATGAGCGACAGGAGGGGATTCGTCTCTCCCGGTATTGGGAGTTGATGTTGTGCTATGCTCGATTGGCCATTACAGGAAATCCCTGGTCAGGGTTGCTGAGATATACTGGTAAGTGTTATCAGTAGTTTCTCGAACCCTTATGGACCTTGCATCGGCATGACTTATCAGGCTATTGGGGTCTGACATTATACCACCGCCAGGCTGTGATATGCGACATATCTGACGAATAGACCGGACTGTACGGTAGTGTTACTGATTGGATTCATAGGAGTATGAGCAGGCTTGCTTGTTGATCTTCTGATCGCTCAATACCTGGGTGGCCGTTATGTTTAGCAGACCGCTTGCAGCTTATGGGTGTTTGATATGATCATCACCTACTGCCGGCGTATCGACGAGTCTTTAGAGTCCTACACAGAGGTTACCTGGTTTATATGAAGCGAAGTAGGAGCACATATGTGATATGTGCAGGACCGAGATTAATGCGCATATGTGATACCGTATTCTATTCTCAAGATATATCATATCGGTCGGTTATTTGTGATATAGCCGAATTATCGGATCAAGTGTTGATTCGATAAGCTGTTACATCTGATATTAGTCGGTTGTATGTGATATAGCCGGATTATTAAATCAAGTGTTGATTTGATAATTTAATGTATAATTATATATTTGATATATTAATTTTCATTAACTAATATGAGCTCACTTAAACATTTCTTTTTCTCACTTGTGTGCGTATAGTATATATGTGATATATATTAATGTATATTTTATTTGGGTCATGCTTGATGCCACATGCTAAATGGGTGTATGAGACTCACACCATACTTGATCTAATGAAGGGTTTTTATTTATCCAAATAATTCAAAATTGATGGAAATTGGATTAATGGTTGAAGCTTATAGATGCTTGTGGAACCATTGACTAAGTCCACAAGTTTTGTTTTGCTTGAGATATTTATTAACCTAACCATTATCCTTAACCATAGTTATGTCTCTACATGAGTTAGTGTATAACACTAACTCACTAATGGTTGTTATTCTCATCTCATGAGTTTCATTCTCATCTTCACTTCATCTTCTTCTTCTTCATGAAAAAAGCTTTCTAGCTTTTGACATGGTGAGAAAATTAAATCTAAAGTGAGCCCATTTCCTACTTCATCATCCTATACTATATTAGCTATTTAGTTTAGGGTGTTTGCTTCACTATTCTACCATTAGTGAAGAGGTTGCATGAGCTTGAGTCTCCTCGACGTAGATCATCTTCGGCCTCGAAGATTTCGAGCAAGCTTGTTCATTTCTTCATATGAACCCATACTAGAGTTCAGGTGTTCACTACTTGGAGCGAATGGACTACTACACGGAGGTTTAGAAGTGAAGGACCGGTCTACAAAGGTTGTATTCCTCATTCACTTTGTATGCAAAGTTGTTTGCATGTTGTATTGTTTAATTCTCTAGTTAAGATTTCAGGGTTAGGGTTGTTTAGAACGGCAAATTTTTGAAAACGGCACGGACGATTGTTCATATCAGATTAGTGCATTTTTATACCGCCCAATTTTTATCATATTGCTTATCGGTAGGTACTCTTGAGCCGTGTTTGCTAGTCAATTGCAGGATACAGGTTCTCGGCTCTTAACAATGAAATTCATGGAAAAACACGACAAAATCCGGGTTCCTGCCAACCACAGATAAAACACGGGTCTCCGCTCTTTATCCGTCTGTTGCCACACACCAGTTTAAGAGACAAAATGGCAAATCAATGTCACTTTCATAGAGCTCAATGGCAACACAAGATCCAAGAAATCTACGCGGAGCTTGAGAAAATCATGACAAAAAGATCCATATCCAATCACCTTTTGATCAACAGAAATTCTGGAAAAATCGTGAAGCAATTCTGAGAAAAGTCATATACCAGACTAATGGGCACAGCAGAATAGGAAAAGCCACCAAAAACAATGGACCAATTCCTCTAAAGTGCCGCGGTTCCGCGGCAATAGCAGGCTTAGGCCGCGGAACCGCGGCCGTACTGTGGCGGCAGAATGTCAAACTTTGGGGGTATTTTGGTATTTGCATGTAGAGGCAGAATTTTGCCCTAGATTTCTAGTTCCCTGCCTATAAATAGCCCAGAACCTTGTGAAGCCAAGGGTGCATAATCTTGTATTTTTCTAGGTTTAGAATACTTGTTTCTTCTTCCTCTTCTCATTTCTTCTCCATTGAAAATCTTGTAGTGAGCTTTTGTGAGTGAAGAATGATGAATAAAGAAGAACCGTTTACTTATCATGCTTGTCTTGTTCTTTAGTTAACTTGTTAATTGTTGTAATTTTCATTTGTTAACTTAGTTGTTGTTATTTCTTGTTGTTTCTTTCTTCTCTCTTTTTCTTTATCCTTAAAACAACCATGATGCTTACGCTTGATCCTTGCCAAGGTGAGGTCGCAAATAGCTAGTTGTTATCGTCTAATCTCTTTCTTTTTATCACTAGTAAAATAGGGGGTTGCCCCTACGGATGAAAATATCCATTGAGGCAGATTTTACTTGGCCCTACGGATTAATCCGTAGGGCTAAAAGATTGCCCCTACGGGCACAGACGTCCAAGAATAAAAATATTAATTCTTAATTTGGTGTTTGCCCCTACGGAGCCGCAAACAAAGGACCTACGGGTATATCCATAGGGGCAAGTAAATATCTATTTAACAAAACCCCAGATCGATCGCCTACGCTCACTTTCTCTCTCTCTCTCAATCGCGCGCGAGAAAAAACCCCAAATCGCCTCCGTCGTCGCCACCGCCGGTTTCGTCGCCACCGTCGTCGCCAGCGCCTGTTTCGTCGCCACCGCCGGTTTCGTCGCCAAATCGCCACCGTCGTCGCTCCAGCCCACCAGCAGCCGTTCAGGTATAAATCTCGAGGTAAATTAAAGCATTTTTGGATTATTTTGGGCTTAGGGTTCATGGCTGGGTCTGGGTTGCGCGCGCGAGAGTTGGGGTTGGGCAGGGGTCGCGGTGGCGGTCGGGGTCGGGGTTGGGGTAGGGTTAGGGTTGGGGTTCGGCTGCTGCTGGGGTGGGGCTGGGGTTGGGGTTAGGGTTACGGTGGGGCTGGGGTTAGGGTTACGGTGGGGCTGGTTGAATGGCTATTCTGATTAGTTGACAAATACAATGTTAATCATAATTTACTCGACACAGATGGTAGAAAATCAGAAAAAGATCAAGAAAAAAATAATCGATTTTGATTTTAACATGCAGGGTGTTGATGCAAGATGTAATATCTAGTAGCAGATGCTAGGTATATAGACTAAAGAATAGTTGTAAATGAACCGCTAGCAACAAAATCCTATAATTATACATACACATCGCTTGACTCATGAAGCCTGAAGCTCTTTCTTTTGGGGGATAAAACTAGTTATATTCCTGCATTGCCTAGAAATAGCAGTGAGTTGGTTAAAACTTTTCAAACACAACCCCCCACCCCCCAAAAAAAAGAAAGAAAGAAAGGACAAGGAAAAAAAAGAATAGCAACAAGCAATACAAGCTAGCAACCGTAAATAACTGCTGAGATTATGTCTACCTTAGCAATTTGAACAATGATGGTCTTGTCTGGATTGTTAAGATCCACTTTATGGGGGTGAGGAACACATTTTGCAACTGTATTTATGATTTTCATTCTGTCAAGTGTTGAAATAAAAATCAACACTTGACAATCAATCCAAGATGCTCAATAACTTGCTTCAAAACCATAATCTAATCTTGATGATGCTCAATATTAGCGATTTCCATGATCACGACACGTGGCAGATGACGTGTCTCATAACGCTTTATGATATCAGTATCCTATATTTTTAGTTTTAATTGTTGATTGTTATAGATGTATACCATTGCAATAATAGTTTTTGGTTGATGAATGCTATTGCAATGTAGGATGATCAGTTCTATCAATCTTGATCTCAATGGTTTAAAATCATGTTACACATACAACACGAATGCACAACAAACGCATAATTAGAGAGCGACTCGAGATATTCAGGTTAAAACCAATATATGATACTCGATGATAATATGAAACCTTCATATTCCCATCGATACCCATATATGAAACTAAAAGCGCCACTTAGTCCCCGTCTATCGGTTAACATACGTGCGATGCTCGTCGTGACCTAGAACTTTACGAAGGTTGTTAAATATCGGACAGTATAGCTCGATACTAACAACCGTCGTATAGTCTACGCGACGAGAAAATTCAATCGTATGGTAACCCATAGATTTGTCCCGTGTGGACAAGTTAAGAATGTATAAAGCAAACACCTTCATTCACTTGTGTTTTCATCCATTTCGAGATATTTCGTCGGTATCTTTCCGCTGGTTCTCCGTGTACAAAGATAGATTAGATGTTCATTTCAACGTTGTTTCACAGCTTTGAAATGATTATTTATTCTATTACAGTGTACTCGGAGAACAGCGGGGAGGTGCTGCCGAAATTTACTCGAAAAGGTTGAAAGCATAAGTGATGGGCGTTCGCTCTATACATTCTTAATGGGATAGAAGCCTACCCCCGACAGCCGGAACACATACATACAAACGCATAATTAGAGAGCGATTCGAGATGTTCGGGTTAAAATCAATATATGATACTCGATGATAATATGAAACCTTCATATTCCCATCGATACCCATATATGAAACTAAAAGCGCCACTTAGTCCCCGTCTATCGGTTAACATACGTGCGATGCTCGTCGTAACCTAGAACTATACGAAGGTTGTTAAATATCGGACAGTATAGCTCGATACTAACAACCGTCGTATAGTCTACGCGACGAGAAAATTCAATCGTATGGTAACCCATAGATTTGTCCCGTGTGGACAAGTTAAGAATGTATAAAGCAAACGCCTTCATTCACTTGTGTTTTCATCCGTTTCGAGATATTTCGTCGGTATCTTTCCGCTGGTTCTCTGTGTACAAAGATAGATTAGATGTTCATTTCAACGTTATTTCACAGCTTTGAAATGATTATCTATTCTATTACAGTGTACTCGGAGAACAGCGGGGGGGTGCTGCCGAAATTTACTCGAAATGGTTGAAAGCACAAGTGATGGGCGTTCGCTCTATACATTCTTAATGGGATAGAAGCCTACCCCCGACAGCCGGAACACATACATACAAACGCATAATCAGAGAGCAATTTGAGATGTTCGGGTTAAAACCAATATATGATAATATGAAACCTTCATATTCCCATCGATACCCATATATGAAACTAAAAGCGCCACTTAGTCCCCGTCTATCGGTCAACATAACGTGCGATAATTTATTCTTTTCAACGACAAACGCACACACAAAGCATATACACGGATTTTCTCCTTTGTCAGTAACTATCCCGTTCTTATATTTCTCAATATAGTCAGCATAACCTACAATTTATATGTTATTCAGTCTAACATGGCCCATGAGTACGTCAGAGTTAAGGACTGGATGTATGTGGATTGGAAACAACGTATGCAACCTAAGTTTGTCGCAGGAGTTACTGCTTTCCTTGAATTTGCACGAGCACATAATAAGATCATAATAGAGAAGATTCTCTGTCCGTGCGATAGATGTGGCAATAAGTACTGGCAGAAGGTAGAATTGGCAGAGCTTCATATTGTAAAACATGGGTTTACTGGACTTTATTCAACTTGGAAATATCACGGGGAAGGAGAAGAATGCAGTACTGCGGTAGAAGAAGAAGGAGAACACGATAATGCGGCAGGAGAAGAAGAAGAATTCGGTAATACGGTAGGATACGGAAATTTATTTCCATCAGAGGAAATAGAGGATATGGTAGAGGCTGCCCTAGGTGAATCTATTCGTACCGAAGATGACATTCCTTCCGGTCAAGGACCGCGTGCGGATAAATATGAAAATTTCATGAATGATGCTAGGAAACCAATTTATGAGAATGCGAAGTATTCCACCCTCTCATGGTTCGTCCAACTTTTCCAAATTAAGTGCCTAAATGGATGGAGCAACAAGTCATTCACAATGCTTCTTTCGTCCTTGAAAGATTCTATGCCTCCTGGAAATAATGTGCCCGAAAGCTGGTACGAAGCCCAGAAAATGATGTCTGATTTGGGTCTAAAGTGCGAGAAGATTCAAGCATGTCCTAAAAATTGCGTGTTGTACCGGAAAGAGAATTCAGATTTGAAAGAGTGTCCAACATGCGGAGAGGCCAGGTATAAGCCGAAAGATTCTGATAAGAAGCCTGATATACCTGTGAAGATAGCACGATATTTTCCCATAACACAGAGGCTACAGAGGCTATTCAGGTGCAAGAAAACAGCCGAGGCAATGATTTGGCATCACCGTGCTCCTCCAAGCGAAAATGGAAAAATGAGCCATCCAAGAGATTCACCGGCATGGAAGGATTTCGATAGGAAGCACGCAATATTCAGTAGCGATCCTCGCAATGTCCGGCTCGGACTGGCTGCCGATGGCTTCTGCCCATTCAACTATATGGCTGGAAGTCACAGTACATGGCCCGTTGTAATGATAATTTATAATCTGTCGCCTCGGTTGGCTATGGACCAATCATACTTTATGATGCCTCTTCTTATCGACGGACCAAACTCACCGGGGAACAATATCGACGTCTATCTCCGACCTCTGATCGAGGAGCTGAAAACTTTGTTCATTGATGGTGTAGAGACATATGATTCAAACACAAATACAACCTTCATACTGCGTGCGGCTTTAATGTGGACAATTAATGACTTTCCTGCGTATGGAATGCTATCAGGTTGGTCCGTACATGGTCACAAAGCATGTCCTCATTGCCATGAACACACAACATCAAAATTTTTGAATTTTAGCAGGAAGGTTTGTTATTGCGGCCATCGACGTTTTCTGCCTCCAGACCACCCCTATAGGTTAGACACGGTTCACTTTGATGGTCATCAGGAGCTTCTTGGGCCTCCATCCCCATTGTCCGGAGAGGACGTGACTGCTAAATGGGATGGTTACAATAACGTGACATTCGGGATGGATCCGACGAGACAGGTCAAACCACAATATTGGAACAAGTTAAGCATTTTCTTCGAGCTTCCGTACTGGTCTACAAATTCAGTGTGTCATTGTCTGGACGTCATGCATATAGAGAAGGGAGTATCAGAGCACATACTTAACTTGCTTCTGTGTAAAGATGGGAAATCGAAAGACAACATGAATGCCCGGATGGATTTACAAGAGTGGGGAATAAGAAGTGAACTGCACCCTAAACCGGTAGCGGGTAAACCGAGCAAGTTTTTACTTCCCAATGCCGCTTATCATATGTCACAACCGGAGAAGAAAAGATTCCTCCAGGTGTTGCATGATTTGAAAGTCCCCACAGGTTTCTCAGGATCATTCAGCAAGAAAATAAAAATTGTGAAGGGCAAGATCGATGGGCTGAAAAGTCATGATCACCATGTTATCGTGGAGCACCTTCTTCCATTAGCCCTCAGGACTTCTCTCCCCGACTCGGTTGGTCTAGTAATCAACGACCTATGTTGTTTTTTCAGGGAGTTGTGTGCTAAAACACTGGAGGTTGCGATGCTGGATAAACTAGAAAATTCTATTGCGTTGATACTTTGCAAGTTTGAGCGTATTTTCCCACCGTCATTCTTCGATATCATAATACACTTGACGGTTCATCTTGCAACTGAGGCGAAGTTAGCCGGACCGGTACAATATCGATGGATGTATCCCGTCGAGAGGTACGTGTAATTTTTCGTTTCGCGCAATTTATAATTTTATTTTTGTCCTGTATGCCCGTGTTTATTTATTCAACATATTCTCATTAGGTACCTTTACACTCTTAAGAAGTATATACGCAATAAAAATCGACCAGAGGGTTCTATTATGCAAGGTTATCTTCTTGATGAAGCAACAACATTTTGTTCCCGCTATCTGGACGAGAACATTGAGACAAGGCTTAACCGACCACGAAGAATTCAAGACGGGCCATATGGTAAAGCCGAGTATAAGAGGGTAGACACTATGTTTATCAACAAGATATACCAGTTTATCTTGCTTAATTGCGCATGTCTTGAACAAATTAGAAAGTAAGTTCTTTTGGATTAATTTTTATATCTGTGTTTGTGTGTGTATGAAATGACATAATATTAATGTCACAATTATTTGTCGAAAACAGAACTCATTTTAACGAGGTACGTGAGGGGCATCCTGATTGGAACGAAGAGCGTTTGGAAAAATACCATCAGGATAATTTTTGTGATTGGGTCACAGAGCATGTAAGTTATTCGAATTACATTTTATTGCTATCAGTTTTAATCTAAACTTGTATCGTTATGTATTTATCGTAAAATTTGTTTTGTTGGATCCACGATTCGAACTTGTCTGCATCATTTGAGAGTGATTCAAGATGTTTAGCTTAATTTCCTAGTATGGAGGTTGCATATTATAAAGGATTTGGTGTCCTTGGATACAAATTCGAAGTTAAGGATATAGAAACATCTAGAATCACTCAGAATAGTGGGATTGCGACGGTAGGATCGGACGGTGTGATTTACTATGGGTACTTAAATTGTATACTCGGCATCCACTACCCCGGACGATCAGAACCCTTTTATATATTCTACTGTACTTGGTACGATCCGCGAACCGATACAGACAGGTGGAGAAGCAGTCTTGGGACTTGGAAAGATGAATATGGATTGACCAGTGTGAACACACTTCGATTTTACGGTCATGACGATCCGTTTATCTTTCCGAACCAAGCGTTCAAAGTATACTACTCACAGTGTCTGAAGCATCCGGGGTGGAGTGTTGTATGCCGATGGAAACCTAGAGATGTCTACGATGTCCCAGAATACGAGGACAACGATGAGGACGAAGAAGAGAGAAGGCTTAAAGTGCTCCGACCGTCTGTTTCGAAGGACGGGTTGTCTTCGACCGATCATGAAGTTACGTGGGTTAGAAATGACATCGACGATGAAATCCAAGTAGATATGTATGATGCGCCCACGAAACGAAAAAGGTTATCAGTAATGTTATATTATTACTTCACATTTTACGCTCTAGATCATATATAGTCAATACTTTTAATGATTGTCTAATGCGTCCACGAACCGTTTATCTAGATTTGATGACGATGTCGGGAGCAGCGAGGGGCGGCAGGAGCTCCAGCCGCGGCAGAGGCAGAGGCAGAGCGGTTCTGCCGCCCGGAGAGCTCCGTAGGGAGCTTCAGAGGGCCGGTCTTGCACCCAGATCGGAGTCCCCTTCGGATGCCTCCTTCCGTGTGGATTTTGCCACACCTCCAGGTATACTGCACGCATAACCATTTTCAATGTAATATTACAGATATTCATGCATGTTTATGTCAAAATTACTTATATTGTCAATGTTTGATTGTCTGGTTGTTGGTCCTGCGTCCACATCTGGGACAGAGGCCACCCCCGCTCCTCCAGGTATGTTTATATATCATATAGTGTATGTATATTGATTTAGAATGCCATATCATAAATATACACATTCCTTTTGCTCTTACTTAGCAATTTTTATTATTGTCTAGCTGTAGGTGGTGACACCACCGCACCTGCGGGTATGTTTATATATCCTATAGTGCATGCATATTGATTTAGAACGTTATATTATTGATCTACACATTCTTTTTGCAATTACTTATAAAATCTATTTTTAATTGTCTAGTTGTTGGTCCTGCGTCCACATCTGGGACAGAGGCCACCCCCGCTCCTCCAGGTATGTTTATATATCATATAGTGTATGTATATTGATTTAGAATGCTATATCATAAATATACACATTCCTTTTGCTCTTACTTAGCAATTTTTATTATTGTCTAGCTGTAGGTGGTGACACCACCGCACCTGCGGGTATGTTTATATGTCCTATAGTGCATCCATATTGATTTAGAACGTTATATTATTGATCTACACATTCTTTTTGCAATTACTTATAAAATCTATTTTTAATTGTCTAATTATAGGTGGTGCGTCCACACCTTCTACAGGGGCCACTCCTGCCGCTTCCATACCCTCCGCATCGTTTGCAGGTTAGTATGAATAAATTTAAAATATTTATTTATTTTACATATGCTCTATAGAATAAATATGAACTTCATGGAGATTTAGCGTCGATGTTTATTTTATAGTTGGAGGGGATGCGTCCGGGTCCGGTACCCCGGTTGTTCCTCACCGGAGGAACTATCGTCCCGCTCGTGCTGCTGCTCGGGCACAGGCTCGTGCGCTATTCACCGGAGGTATATATCACACTTGAATTTTTGTTTAACCTTGATTTCTTAATACAACTTTGTCTTATTATTGATTGTCTTGATATTTCGTGCAGACGCAGGGCCTCTCCATCCCCAGAGGGGGACTCAAGACCCGAATCAGTCCCATAGGCTGAGGCCTGATAGAGCTAGGGGGGAGGCGGCATTCCCCCTATTTTTTACCCTTGACTATCGCTATACCGGTCCTCATGCCGAGAGGTTCGGCCGGTATTTGGGGGACGAGAGCCGGATCGTGAAGAACTATCCACTTCACGTTGAGTGGGGCGAGCAGCACCAGTGCTCATTCGCCCTCTTCTTTGATCAGGCTCGGGTATGTATTAATATATATTTTCATTTGATCTATCCAATATATTTATTATTAACACTTGCAATCTAATAACAATGTTTTTTTTTTTGTATTTTCAGTTGGATTACGATTTTCAGCCTGTAGCCGACCCTGATCACCCGGGGAGGGTGCTCGACCTTCATGCTCTGTACAATGGCCTGATGAAGAACATGCAGGCCAAGGTCCGATACAACAGGAATGAGCTGAAGGCCGACTGCTACTCCCTGTGGATAGCGACCCCCCGAGGCAGAGAGAGCGGCCCTCCTATCTACTCCGGCGTTTGCGAGAGTCGACATAGAGACATGGCTTCTATTGTGCGCTTATTTCGACTCCGAACGCAAACAAGTATGTATTTTAAATTTAATTCATTATTTATGATATAATTTATTTCTTTGTGTTTCTTAATTAGAAAACTAAATGTTAATGCGTTGTGCAGAAACAGGCCGCTCAGAATACGGAGAACAGGAAGTCGGCGAAGAGGGGTCGCCCCACTTACACAGGTGGCTCGAGGAACATTACTCGAGCCATGGAGTTATCGGTAAATTAAGAGTTATTCTCTAATATTCTGCAATATTAAGAATTATTCTCTAATATTTCTAATATTAAGAGTTACTTTCTAATATTGCAGACATCTCGGACCGTGGCGTCAGGTGGTACACCGAGCGTGCTGTCTGCATATCTTGCCGTCCACGGCACCTCGACAGATCCCGCCACGGGCGAGCTTCGATGTCCCGACGTCGCTACCCAGGAGTACTGCGTAAGTGTTAATATTTTTTCTACCCAAATTTGAAATTTTAGTTTTGGAAGGTTCAAGTTTAAATTTTATACTTATACTTTACTGCTTAATGTGGGTGTAGGAGCGGGTGGTTGACCAGGCCCAGGCCTCGGGGATCGATTTTACCGGACAGAACGATCCGAGGCTGCTGAACCCAGTTCTGGACACCGCACACGGAGGGCACCACGGAGGTTGGGAGAGAGGCCGGGGATTGGGCCCTAGCAGGGCCCATATGAGGTTGGACTCCACCCCGGCGGTTACTTCCTCCGTCTCCAGTGACCGGCATGTCCATCAGGAACTGGATAGCTTGAGGGCCACCGTTCAGGAGTTGAAGGAGATGCTGGTATGTATACTACTTTATAGTAAAATATCATTTCATATTATATACATATCAACATATCCATAATTAGTACGTAACTTGAGCTTATTTGGTTTTAAACTTAAGTTTGATTAATCATACATACATATGTAATTAAAATAAACAACGCTTTTCCAAACTAGATATCCAAACAGAGTTTCGAAATAACTTAATAATGAAACGAATTCGAATAATACACAGTTCTTACACGCTTCTTACACACGTTATGTCCAGACGCGACAGGGTAGATCTTCCGAGCCTCCACATGCATCTCCTTCGGCTGCGGCTCCGCAAGCCACTACATCGGCTGCAGTTCCGCAGACAGCTCCTGTAGCTCCACCGCCCACTCAGACTCCCGCAGCCGCGGCTCCGCAAGCGACTACCTCGACGGCGGCTGCGCAGACCACGTCGCCAGCTCCACATGCCGCTCAGACTCCCTTATATGTAGCATTGCAGAGTGTATTGACCGAGGAGCAGGCGCGCGTTATTCTAACGTTATTCGGAGGTGGACCTGGACCGAACTAGGGTAGCTTTTTGGTTCTTACTTTTTGAAACATGTATTTATATCACATTGTACTACATTTTGAAACGATATTGATATTGGTTTGTATTTATATCATATTCAGTTTTTGGGTTTCTTTTGTATACTATATATATGCGTGAGATGTGATTATGAATACTGCAATATATGATTTGATTGATGTATATAGTATTGTGCACAGGGCGGGAAAAAATCTAGCGGCCTATTTTTAAAAAAAAAAATACAGACAATATGTACCTACGGATTAAGCCGTAGGTATATATGTTGCCCCTACGGACATATCCGTAGGGGCAAACTATCAGGAAACCTGATATTCTTCCCCCTGATCTCAGTGCAGGGTGTTGGAAGTGCCCCTACGGATATGTCCGTAGGGGTCACTGTATATCCCCTACGAATTTATCCGTAGGGGCAAAATATCAGGTTTCCTGATATTTTCCCTCCTGATCTCAGTGCAGGGTGTTGGGAGTGCCCCTACGGACTTATCCGTAAGGGCCACTTTATATCCCCTACGGAGTTATCCGTAGGGGTAGAATAAGGACCTACGGATTTATCCATAGGTATATACAATATATTCAAAAAAAATACATATATGATTTGATTACCCCTACAGAGTACTCCGTAGGGGCTATAACACCTACAGAGATATCCGTAGGGGCTCTAATTTGCCCGTAGGGGCAAGTTCAGGGCCTCAACTTGCACCTGCGGCCTTTGCACCTACGGGGTCTTTTTTCGCCCCTACGTACATATCCGTAGGGGCAGTGGGTTGCCCCTACCGATAAATCCGTAGGGGCAACCCTTATTTGTAGTAGTGTATCTTCCTTTTTTGTTTTGTTTCCTTTTCATTATGATGTGTGAGTAGTTTCATACTTGTTAGGGTAGGATAAGGGAAGTTTGAGAGAAGGAAATCTCTTTCACTCTTTCCTTTCCCAACATCTTAAAATCAACTCCCGTTAATTGAACCACAATCCGCTCCTTACGGCACCCTATCCTACATGATAATGGTGATTCCGTAGTGAGACCGGTTGTGGTTGAATTAACCGGAGGTTATGGCTAAGAGCCAAGAACGGACGGACAAGCACCAAAAGGAAGAACTTAAGCGTTGGAAAGCCTAGCTTATACTCGCAAGTTCCTTCCTAGTCGTGCTAATCCCCGTTGTTGCAGATTACCGTAACACCGATATTAAGAGTGGCAATGAAAGAAGTGAGGGACTCCTAACTCAAACTAACCTAATCCTAACCCTAACAAGCTCTCTTTACATATCATTTTAACACTTAGATAATCACAAACAAATCTGGACTTTCGGACTTAACTCGTTAAAGCACATAGAAAAAGATTCCCATCTCCCTGCGGACGACCCGTACTCAACCGGCTAGCTACAAGCGAAACCGTCTTGATTGCGGTAATTAACTAAACTTGAACACGCAGAATCTCTACCAATCAAATGGCGCCGCTGCCAGGGAGACGGTAGTTTATTTCCTTGTGTAATTTTGGGTTAACTTGTGAATATAAATATAACCAAAAAAAAAAAAACAAAAAATACACTTTGTAAAAAATCATTTTGTTATTTTTTGATTAATTTTTGTGCAAGTGTGCAGGAAAATACGAAGTTCGAGTTCGGTGCGCAAGACGTGGGAAGATACGAAATTCAAGTTCAGTGCCAAAGACGTGGGAAGATAGACCCATATTTCACGGCTACACCGCGACGGATCAAAACGAAGCAAACGGTCTACTGTCAAAATCTGGAGCAGGCACAGTGAGCAAATAAAAATTCAGAAAATCCAAACAAGCAGAGGACAACCAGGGAAGCATCTACAACAAAAACTGAAGCTCCGAGGACACCATAGAGCCGCGGAACCGCGGCATAAGCGTGCTTAGGCCGCGGAACCGCGGCGGTTTGGTGGAGTCAGCCGCCCAAAATTCCCTGTAAGTCTCTCTAGCCCTCTCCCACTCCTCTGAACTCCAATAAATTGTGTTTTCTGCAGCATTCTTTGCGCAAACTCTCTTCCCCCTTCCAATAAACTATTCTTGTGCAGGATTCTTTGCGCCGCGCTAAAATAAAAATTGTTTGCAGTTGATTTGTTATCGCTTTGCATTCATTAATACGGACTTAAGGGGCTTGAAACCAATTCAGATTGGGTGGGGATTTCATCACCCTTCCCAGGACCCCAGAAATCACAAAAATCATATGCATTGACCATTGTTAAATTAAAAAATACTTGACTCAGCCCTAAGGACTTCGCGCTCAATAGGACAGAGGACTAATTACAGGCATCGGCCGTTTATCCTATCCTGACTTTGCGGTGTCTAGGCAAGTGTGACGAAGGCAAGTGGTTATTTAATTAAGGAACTTCGCGAAAGCGTTAGACAACCTCCCACTTACCTGGCACTTATCTGGCCGCAATTGGCGGAGAAGAGGCAGTTTGAGGTCCTGTTTCTAGTTCTTTGGAACAGTTAGGAGCTGTCTAGTTGACCTAGGTGACCACTAGATCTAGGTGTGATTGTGCATATCTTGTTTGTGATTGCTTAAAACCGTAAATCCGTACACATTTCTGTAAAGCTCTTTCTAAAAAAAAAGGAAAAAAATCAAAAACTTTTATAAAAACTTGCCCTTTGTCGCCAAAATCCATTTTTCACCCACCACCCATCGCCTTTCTCCATTGACGTTTTCTTACCCTCACCTTCTCCGCTTTGACTATACTAAACTCGTTTAGTGTATGTCCGCTTGGACTCGGGACACTAGCGCCCGCCTAGTCCGCGTTTCGTTAGTCTCTACCGACTACGCGATCGACTCAGACGTCGAAACTCCGTCCACTCCTCTTTCACCTTTACCTTTGCCGGCCAACTCCGACGTTGACCGGAATTCTGTTCATACATCTTCACCTTCACCATCACCAACCTCTTCTTCCGCGATGTCAGGATTTAATCCGAACATCTCTTTGACTACCCCTGGATTGGCTCCACCTCCTATGGAGACCAATAACCCACCACCACCGCCTATTGTAGCGCCGCAGCGAATCGCGCTCCAGGATCGTTTCTATCCCACCCGTTCTGCACTTCCCACCTGCCTTTCTCTTCCACCGGCCAATGGGGACAACTTTGAAATTAAGCCCCACTTCATCAACATGCTTCTACGATTTCATGGGCTTGAATCTAAAGATGCCTATATCTTCATCAATAAATTTCAAAACGTCTGTGCCATGATGAAAACCACCCAGCTGTCGGACGATGCTATACGTCTACGGGTCATTCCGTTCACTTTATGCGATCTTGGTGAAAAATGGCTGTATAGCACCACTTCCCACTCAATAACCAGCTGGGACGAGTTTGTTAAAGCGTTTCTAAAAAAATTCTATCCAAATCATAAAACCGCAAGGATTCGCAATGAAATCAACAATTCTCTCAGCTTCCTTCTGAACCCTTCTGGAAGTGCTTTGACCGGTACAAAGACCTTCTTGTTCAGTGTCCTCACCATGGTATCGAGAGATGGCAACTTTGCCAAACCTTATACGAGGGCCTGAACCCAGCAATGAAGCAGTTGTTGGAAACCATCTGTCAGGGCCACTTCCTATCAAAATCTGACGAGGAAGCGTGGCAATTCTTTGACGACCTTGCGGAGCAAACGCTACAATGGGAGAGCACCAGACCGACTTCTTCTTCTTCTTCTACCTCCATTGCTACCGGTCAGTCTAGGGTAGGAATTCACCAACTTGACGTCTCTATTGCGATGAAAGCTGAAATGGCTGCAATAACGAGAAAGCTTGAAGCCATAGAGAGCAAATTTTCTTCTCCTGCTCCTACCCTTGTTCTTCCCCTTCGTACCATCTGCGCTTGTTGTTCTGATCCTTCTCACTTAACCGAAGAGTGTCCTTACAATCCACCATCGCAAGGACATGATCAGGTTAATGCTGCATTCCAGCAAAGACCGAGGAATGGTCCATACTCTTCCACCTACAATCCCGGTTGGAGGAACCACCCCAATTTCGCCTGGAATCAGAATCAGAATCAATTCCAAGGCAACAATTTCCAAAGGGCCCCTCCGGCGCAACAACAAGCGCAACAACAAACTCAACAGCAGTTTCAGCAACCCTTCCAATCCAAACCTTTCCAAAATCAGACGAACAACTTTGCACCCAACAATTCTTTTCCACAAAACAACTTTGTTCCGTCAAACAACGATAAGGTTTCCTCGCTTGAACGAAGTCTGGAGGCGTTCGTCAAACAATCGACTCAATCCACCGCAAACATCCAGTCTTCCATTCAGTCCTTAGTGCAACACACTGCCGCTCACGGGCAAAGCATCAAAACCATCGAGGCCCAGATTGCACAACTGAATGCGGCCTTAAGCGAGCGAGAGAAGGGAAAGCTCCCGTCCCAGCCACTCCCAAATCCCGGTCACCCACATAATGTAAATGTTGCTCTTGAAAAACAGAATCATAATGTGAGTGCCGTGACCACATTGAGATCGGGAAGGATGCTGCAAAACAACATTGGCACACGGATCAACGATGACACCCCGGCCACTTCTTCTTCTACTTCTTCTTCTTCTTCTCCTGCTTCTTCGTCTTCTGAGCCTATTCTCCATTCTTCAAAAGGCTCTCCTTCTTCTTCTGCTCTGAACGGACCCGCTTCTCACTCTACTAAAACACCTGTTCTGGGATCCGTTCCAACTCCACAATCTCCTCCACAAACATTAGACTCAACCAATTTTTAAAACGTCCCATTTCCAAACCGGTTGAGGTCTAATAAACAAAATCCTCAAATGAAGAAGATTCTGGAGTTATTTAAGCAGGTTAATATTAACATTCCTCTTTTAGATGCCGTCCAACAAGTCCCATCCTACGCGAAAATCTTAAAGGACTTGTGCACGAAAAAGAGGAAGTCTCAGGTACCAAAGAAAGTTTTCTTGGCTAGTGCTGTGAGTGATGCTCTTACCCAATCTTTACCACAAAAACGGAAGGACCCTGGCTGTCCTACGATTTCTATTACTATTTGGGATAAGAACATCAACCGCGCACTATTAGATCTTGGTGCCAGTGTTAACCTGCTTCCGTACTCAGTATACGAGCAATTAGGCGTCGGAGAGCTGAAACCCACGTACTGCACTCTCCAAATGGCCGACCGATCGATCACCCATCCTAGGGGTGAGCTAGAGGATGTGTTAATAAAAGTCGGGGACTTCATATTCCCCGTTGACTTCATTGTATTAGACACACAGCCTGTAGCTAACCCCCGGAATCAAATTCCGGTGATACTCGGTCGCCCATTCCTTGCAACCTCAAATGCTTTGATCAATTGTCGCAATGGTTCGATGAACCTCTCTTTTGGAAAAATGATAATTGAACTCAACATTTTTAGGTTGGGGAATCAGCCCTCCGAACCTAATGCTCATATACTGGACGTATGCTCGATCCAGGAGATCACCCCAGAAGAGTGTGAATTCGAGGAGTTTCTGTTTGATTACGATAATCTTGACGCCACTAGTGCGTTCCTCCTCGAACCTGCTGCTATTTCTGTGCCCGACAACGACTACGAGTGTTTCACATTTTTGAACGATCTTAGCCGCTCGCAACCCGAGTTTGAATCCTTCGAATTTCCGGATGAGTTACCTGAACCATCCGACTTGGTCGCTTACACTCGTTTTGAACCTTTGCTGGAATCTTTTGAGTTCGAGACCGTTTCACCAATCTTGCCTTCCATCATTTCACCTCCAACGCTCGAACTCAAGCCTTTGCCGTCTCACCTTAAGTACGCTTACTTAGGTGAGAACGAGACCCTTCCTGTCATCATCTCGGCTTCTCTAGCTCCAGAGCAAGAGAAAGCCCTTCTCACGGTCTTGCACAGCAACAGACAAGCTTTTGGCTGGTCCATAGAGGACATCAAGGGGATTAGTCCCCTGATCGTTGAGCATCACATTCATCTGATGGATGATGCCAAACCAGCCCGGGATCCACAAAGACATCTCAATCCAGTCATGAAAGAGGCTGTGAAGAAGAAGATCGTAAAATGTCTAGATAGTGGTATCATTTACCCTATCTCTGATAGCCGGTGGGTTAGCCCCATTCATGTTGTCCCCAAGAAGTCGGGCATCACGGTCATAACCAACGAGGCGAACGAGTTAATCCCTACTCGCACCCAAACTGGGTGGCGAGTATGCATTGATTACAGAAAACACAACGCCGCAACGCGGAAGGACCACTTTCCGCTACCTTTCATTGACCAAATGCTTGAACGATTGGCCGTGTTAGTGTATATGCCCTAGAGGCCATTACTGTATCATACTAGTTTGTATATTACTTGATGGAAGCTTGGGATATTCACCTTGTATAAACAATCTTGCTCAATATAGTAGTATGCTACTTGGTTTGTTTCTACTTCAATGTGTACTTGTGTTTATTTCAGTATATCACTTATACGCATTAGTGGAGCCCTTAGGATCTTTGCTTGATTACCAGCGTTGTGATGGCAGTCACACTAGTGGGGGCTGGGTAATCTATAGGCACATCCTTATACAGGTCCCTAGTCGTAGGACTATCGAGACAGGGCATCGATACTCCGGAGTAGACTAGCGTATGCGCTTCTCATCCCAGTGTGGGAGATGGTCTGTCCCACAGCCATCAGTACGTCGTACTGGAGATAGTATACGGGTGCTCGTTGGGTTACGAGTACACTGGACAGGACTCGTCGGGAACTGACAGGTTGGTATTATACCTATCGTCAGTTATCAGTTCCCAGGTGACATGAGTACAGCTTAGTCCGCTGACTTGACACTGACACTTCGCCTCGAGTGTGTTCCCACTGCACTTTGATCACTACCCTACCACGGCTCAAAGGAGTCGTGCAAACAGGTGGTGGTTGGGTGCAGTCCCGAAGCACTTGGAGGCAGTGACGGTTAGACAGGATTCGTCTCTCCCGGTATTGGGGGTTGACATCGCGCTGTGTCTAGGAGAGCCATTACACGAGTAGTCCCTGGCCAGGGCAAGCGAGATATACTGGTAGGTTTCCAGTGTTATCTCAGGGTGTTTTGGGCTTCACTCCGACACGACTTGTACCGCTATTGGGGGACTGACGTTTTACCGCCCCCTAGGCCCGCCATGCGATGTATCAGACGAACAGACCGGACTGTACGGAGAATGTCACATTCAGACTCAGTAGGAGTTCAGATGGGGTTTCACCTCGTCAGCCTTCTTGTCGGCATCTACCTGGGGACCGTTACGCACAGCTAGTGCCGCTTGCGGTCTGTGGTTAAACCCACTGCCAGCGTAGTGTCGAGTCTTTAGAGTCCCACACAGAGGGTATTCGCCTCTGGGCAAAACAGAGTAGAGGTCGCATGGTTTTGCGACAGGGTTCGTTCTCATCCGCGCACTTGTGCACGTTTGGAGTCCGGACGGATTATACTGGCAGGCTCTGGTTTGAGCCAGATACTGGTATATGTTTTGGGGGTTGCTTTTATATCTTGGTATTCTTGTTTTTCGGAACGAGAATGCAGGTGTGTATGCACAGTTGCTTGAGGCAGAGAATGAGGTTTTTCATTAGGGTTTCGGAACGGGTGCGTATGCACAGTTGACAGTCTTCTTTTTCCAAACCCTAATGGATTTATATATTATCTATTAATAATAATAATTAAATGAGAATTATGTTATGGTTGTTTTTGTTGACTTGTTGACCTTGGTTGACTTGTTGACCATTGACCACTTTCATGCCTTGAAAGTCTTCCTTGATTCATGCTTACTTTTTATTAAATGAAGCATGGTTGTGGTCATTCAAAATACTACCATCAACTATTCTCATTTTCAATTATTATCATTTAGATAATTCATTTCTTTTGCAATATGGTTGCAAGAAAGAAATAATTGAGCTCATTCTATCATAACCTCTCTCTCTCCTCATTTTTCCTCTTCTTCTTCCTCTTGAAAAGAGAAACCTTCTCATGTGTTGAGATTCATTCTCTTTAGAAACAAAAGCAAACCCTAATCACTCTCTACTCATTCTAGGATGAAGGTTTAGCAAGCCGGAAACCCTAGTTCACTCAAAGATCGAGGAAGAGCCCAAAGTCGAACCTTCGAGGTGGATCCATCTTCGACGGGAGAAGGCGACGAAAAGAGAACCATCAACCTCTACAAGGTTTGAAGAAGAAGGAGTTCAAGTTTAGGTATAACCATCTTCCATAGTAGCTAACTCTCTTTAGCTAGAATACTAGTTTTAGTTTAGACAACGATCCCGACATAGTTTAGTCCATGTTGCCTCTTGCGATAAAAATTCGTTTTTTATACCGTTTCCGCCTCCCCGTAAGTACCGGGGGTCGCAATATGGACTTACAGTGGTATCAGAGCCTAACTAAACTTAAACTAGCTTGGTAGTGAAGTGTAACGAAGTTCGGAACCGAAAAATCGCAAAACCGGAAAACTAAAAACCTGAGTTTCTGTTGAATTTTTTTTGGCTCAAAATGAAAAACTTTATACTTGTAAAATCGTCTCAGGGTTTTTTATGAACACCCAAGAAAAACGATGCAGTAATTCCTCCAAGCCGCCGCCCATCCGCCGCGTGACCCCTGTATCCGCCGCGGAAGCGCCGCGTTCTGTAGTCCTCTGTGCATCGTTTTTCGTGCAGTGTGTGTCTGTGTTGGTTTTGGGATTTTTAAAATATATTATATGTACCCAGATTTTCCAGAACAGAAATTTCCTTTTGGGGTCCTATAATTCCGTATTTTTCCGAACTTCACTGCACTTTGACTATGTTGGTTATATCTGTGATGTTTGCATGTATTGAACGTCGGCTAATCGCTATAAGTCGATTAGTCGGGGTTATACATGATCTGTAATGTGCTGGAATGTGTATATGAATGTGTTGGACTGTCGCGGGTGAATAGCCGGGGTGGATGTGAGATGAGCTTTTGTTTTTCTTTCATTCATTTGTAAATGTAAATTGATGTAATTATATTATTTGTTTGGCCGCACAACCGGGTCGGGGTTGTAGCCGTCATTGTATAATTCTTTTTACTGTTTTTGCTCCTAGGATAGACCCATGGTGGGGTGCACAAACTACCGGGAACTTGGCGGGTAGTTTGCCGCACCCGTAGGGGTCTTGGGTAGGGTATTTGCTATTCACCGCGACTGTGTTATCCGCTTTTCGTTTCAGGCTCGAAAGAAATGCGGATTGCTAGTATATCCAATGTATTCATCTGTGATCTGTAATGTCTATCATTGCTTTCTATTTAGGCGTTGCTTATGTTTTACAGCCGCGCTAGCCCAGCCCCCGCTCTGTCGTTAGTTAAGTAACCTAACGAGTGATGACGGGACCCCGAGGCGAATGCGAATGGCATAAGCGTACGTCATATTTTGGTTGTTTTCTGCAATGGTAGGAATTAAATGATGGGACGCATTAAAAGAACTAATGCAAGAATATCACGCATTAAAAGAACTAATGCAAGATAATAAACCAAGTTTAAGTCGATGGAACACTTTCGAAAAACCACTCGGTTCTTTTCAAAACTAACTTTTAAATGCGGAGCTTGAGCCACTCCTTCTAAAAGCTATCTCGTTCCATCGATTATATCAAGTTCACTACGTTCACGGTTTCGCCAAAACCATTCGTAGCCCTCCGTCGTTTCACATAAATAGTCAATAGTATTCAAGCTGTGTTTGTTGGCCAAAGTCAAGGCATAGTGATTGGTAGCTATTGGATATTCATGTGCAGCATAGATAGATGCGTTGATTTGGAACAGTCGTACTGCCTTGTTGGCCAAAGTCAAGGGTATGTACGGGTGGATTCAAATTAACCTGGATAACGACGGGAAGAACTTGACATGTGACTTATGATTTGTTGGCCAAAGTCAAGGTCATAAGAGCATGGGGCAAAAATCCACATCGGGAGTTTCATAAGTACTGAAACTTGCTAGATTTGCATACCATTTGGAGTGTGATGATTATGGTAGGATTCCTTCATTTTCGTCACGCGATGATATTTGGATCCCGATCCTACTGTGAGTATATGCTACTCCTCGGGAAATTTCTCACTAAACGATCAATGCTATAAACCTAGTAGGTGCCTAGAAAGGTGTTAGCGGGGCTACGCCCCCAGGGAAAAGAGGTTCTTAAATTAAGGAACTTCGCGAAAGCGTTGGAAAACCTCCCTCGAAGTACCGACACTGGCCTGGCTGAACGGTTAAGCAAGTATTGTACGGTGGGATTGATCCCGGCTAATTCTTCCTTTGTGGTTTGAGGAGGGATTCGAGAGACAGTGGGAGCCATCCTGTTTAGACAAATTAAAAACCATTCTAAACTTGCAAGAGCATCGTGCTAAGTGTTTCTTCTCTCCCCCTGCAGCGACCAAATCGAAATGACTGGACTTAAGTTACTTCTAGATAAAAACATACTGACAGGGCCAAACTACAAAGATTGGCTCAGGAATGTCAAATTGGCTCTCTCTTACGACAAGCTGGGGTATCTTCTTACCACCAAAGCTCCCCCCGTCCCAGGTCCCACCTCCAGCGTCGCGGATAAGGAAATCCGTAAGACTTGGGAGATTGACAGCGCGAAGGCCAGATGCCTCGTACTTGCCTCGATGGACAATGACCATCAGAGGAGGCACGAGAATATGGATTTGGAATCCATATTTCTTCATACAAAAGAACTGTATGGAGAGCAGTCTCGTATCGCAAGATACGAAGTGTCGAAGAAGTTATTTTCGACTAAGTTGGCCGTCGGATCATCGGTAGCGGACCACGTGCTTAAGATGATTGGCTACACTGAGGAGCTCGCGGAACTTGGGACCACGTTGGATAGTGAACTCTACACAGATATAATTCTCCAGTCCCTTCCATCCACTTACGCCCAGTTCATACTGAATTTCAACTTGCAAGAAAAGGAAGTTGAACTTTCAGAACTCCTCAACCTGCTGAGGAGCACAGAGGGCACCCTACAGAAGGGTAGGGATACATCCACTTTGTTTGTAGGAGGATCTTCTTCTTCTAGGTCCAAGGCAAAAGCCAAGGGAAAGAAGAGGAAAGCCCCCGCCAAACCAAGGGGCGGTGTTAGTAAAGTGGGTGCGAAGGGAAAGGAAAAGGCAACAAAGATAGCGGGGAAGCTTGTTGGTAAAGAGGAATGCTTCTATTGTCACAAGAGTGGACACTGGAAGAAAGATTGCAGGGCTTGGAAAGCCAGGACACAGGAACTGAAGCAGGTTGCGGCTTCAGCTTCAGGTGTGTATGTTATTGAAAACTGTCTTTCTATAAACTCTACTTCCTGGGTATTGGATACCGGATCAGGATCTCATATCTGTAATTCTTTGCAGGCGTTGAGAAACCGTAGGTTTTTGAAGGAAGGTGACATGACCCTCAGAGTTGCGAACGGAGCTAGCATGGATGCTAAAGCCGTGGGGGACTATCACCTAGGAATGTCAGATGGACATGTTTTGGTTTTGCGTAATTGCTTTTTTGTACCCAACGCAACTTGTAATATCATTTCTGTATCTTTGGTTTCTAAAGAAGGTTATGAATTTGCGTTTGTAAGTAATGTTGTTAACATTCACCTTAATCAAGTTCTGATTGGGTCAGGTACATTGAGCAATGGTATATACGTATTAAACCAACCACAGATTTTCAATGTCCAGAATACACACAAAAGAAAGTCACCAGATATTAATCAGACTTTCTTATGGCATTGTAGACTGGGTCACATCAATGAGAGAAGGTTGACTAAGTTACATACAGAAGGATATTTGGATCCGTTCGAATATCAATCATATGCCACTTGTCAATCCTGTCTCAAAGGAAAGATGACAAAGACTCCGTTCACTGGACACGGAGTAAGAGCGAGCGAGCTCTTGGGACTCGTACACAGCGACGTGTGCGGTCCAATGTCTACACATGCGCGAAGCGGTTATTCTTACTTCATTACTTTTACGGATGATTTTTCAAGATACGGTTATGTCTTCTTAATGAAACATAAGTCCGAAGCTTTTGAAAAATTCCAGGAATTTAAGAATGAAGTAGAAAAACAGACCGGCAAAAGTATCAAGATTCTAAGATCGGATCGAGGTGGAGAATACTTAAGTGCCGAGTTCCTGAATTATTTAAAAGAGAATGGGATTCTCTCTCAGCTTACTCCTCCATACACCCCGCAACATAACGGTGTATCGGAGAGACGGAACCGGACCCTATTGGATATGGTACGGTCCATGATGAGTAACGCTGAGTTACCGCGATCATTCTGGGGGTATGCACTAGAATCAGCTGCGTACCTTTTAAACCGAGTTCCTACTAAGACTGTGCCTACTACACCATATGAGATGTGGTGTGGGAAGAGACCCCATCTCAGTCACATCAAGACTTGGGGATGTCCAGCTTTTGTTAAAAAGCAGCATGCGGACAAGCTCGAGGCGCGTTCAGTACAGTGTAAGTTCGTGGGATATCCAAAGAACTCCAAGGGATATTTCTTCTACTGTGAAGAGGAACAAAAAGTCCTTGTTTCTCGTCATGCCTACTTCTTGGAAACTGAGTTTTTGGAAAACCAGATAAGTGGGAGCACAGTAGAACTGGAAGAAATTCTAGAACCACGGACTATTACTGAAAGCTTAGTGGAACCAGAAGGTTCAAATGAACAGGACATTCCTATGCCGCTCCGCAGAAGTAGTAGGCAGTCTCATCCGCCCGAGAGATACTACGGTTTTCTCATAGACGGGGATAGAGAGGATTGCATCATAGACTATGATGAGCCTACTAGCTTCCAGCAGGCCGTTCAGAGCATTGACTCGGTAAAATGGCTGGATGCAATGCGGACCGAAATGGAGTCCATGTACACCAACAAAGTATGGACGTTGGACATTGCTCCAGACGGGGTAAAACCCGTAGGATGCAAGTGGATCTTCAAAAGGAAGATTGGTGTAGATGGACAGGTTGAGACCTATAAAGCTAGACTTGTAGCAAAGGGTTTCCGTCAAAGACCTGGCTTGGACTACGACGAAACCTTTTCTCCAGTGGCTATGCTGAAATCCATTCGGATCCTTCTTGCCATTGCTGCCTTCCACGATTATGAGATTTGGCAGATGGACGTAAAAACCGCTTTTCTAAATGGAAATTTAGAGGAGTGTGTCTATATGGATCAGCCAGAGGGTTTCATTCAGAGTGGGAGCAGCGGAAAGGTGTGCAAGTTGCTTAAGTCCATCTATGGACTAAAGCAGGCATCGCGGAGTTGGAACATCTGTTTTGATGAGACGGTCAAGGAATTTGACTTTATCAAAAATCCAGATGAACCATGCATCTATAGTAGATTTGTAGCGAGAACTGTAGTATTCCTTGTTTTATACGTGGATGACATTCTCTTAATAGGAAATGACATTCCTATGCTACAATCTGTCAAGGGTTTCTTGTCACAAAGGTTCTCCATGAAAGACCTGGGTGATGCCTCTTACATCCTGGGGATCCGGATCCATCGTGATAGATCCAAGAGGATATTAGGACTTTCACAGTCCAGGTACATCGACACCGTACTGAAAAGATTCAGTATGGAAGATTCCAAGCGCGGTAACTTACCGGCTTGTCACGGGATCACCCTCTCTAAAGAGATGTCTCCCAAGACTGATTTGGAGAGGGATCGCATGTCTATTATACCCTACGCTTCTGCGGTAGGCTCTATAATGTATGCGATGTTGTGTACCAGACCGGATGTAGCTTATGCACTGAGTGTAGTAAGCCGGTATCAGTCAAACCCTGGGGAGAAACATTGGATAGCGGTAAAGAACATTCTCAAGTACCTGAGGAGGACTAAGGAGATGTTCTTGGTGTATGGCGGAAAAGACCTCCAGATTGAGGCCTTTGCTGACTCCAGCTTCCAGAGTGACAAGGATGATTCCAAGTCCATGTCGGGTTTTGTCTTTACCCTCAATGGAGGGGCGGTGTGTTGGAAGAGTTCCAAACAGGAAACCGTTGCAGACTCGACTATGGAAGCGGAATACATCGCTGCATCTGATGCCGCAAAAGAAGCTGTCTGGATAAGGAAGTTCTTAAAAGAACTTCAGGTGGTTCCGTCCATTGTTGACCCAGTACCTCTGTATTGCGACAACAACGGGGCTATAGCTTTAGCAAAGGAACCCAGGTCCCATCAGAGATCCAGGCACATCTTGAGGCGGTATCACCTGATCAGGGAGATCGTGGATCGCAAGGAGATCGAGGTTCGGAGGGTTGCTTCAGAAGAGAACACTGCAGATCCATTCACCAAGGCCCTACCCCAGACTCAGTTCGAGCGGCTGATCGAGATGATAGGTCTTCGATACGCCAGTACATGGCCTTAGTGCAAGTGGGAGATTGTTAGTGTATATGCCCTAGAGGCCATTACTGTATCATACTAGTTTGTATATTACTTGATGGAAGCTTGGGATATTCACCTTGTATAAACAATCTTGCTCAATATAGTAGTATGCTACTTGGTTTGTTTCTACTTCAATGTGTACTTGTGTTTATTTCAGTATATCACTTATACGCATTAGTGGAGCCCTTAGGATCTTTGCTTGATTACCAGCGTTGTGATGGCAGTCACACTAGTGGGGGCTGGGTAATCTATAGGCACATCCTTATACAGGTCCCTAGTCGTAGGACTATCGAGACAGGGCATCGATACTCCGGAGTAGACTAGCGTATGCGCTTCTCATCCCAGTGTGGGAGATGGTCTGTCCCACAGCCATCAGTACGTCGTACTGGAGATAGTATACGGGTGCTCGTTGGGTTACGAGTACACTGGACAGGACTCGTCGGGAACTGACAGGTTGGTATTATACCTATCATCAGTTATCAGTTCCCAGGTGACATGAGTACAGCTTAGTCCGCTGACTTGACACTGACACTTCGCCTCGAGTGTGTTCCCACTGCACTTTGATCACTACCCTACCACGGCTCAAAGGAGTCGTGCAAACAGGTGGTGGTTGGGTGCAGTCCCGAAGCACTTGGAGGCAGTGACGGTTAGACAGGATTCGTCTCTCCCGGTATTGGGGGTTGACATCGCGCTGTGTCTAGGAGAGCCATTACACGAGTAGTCCCTGGCCAGGGCAAGCGAGATATACTGGTAGGTTTCCAGTGTTATCTCAGGGTGTTTTGGGCTTCACTCCGACACGACTTGTACCGCTATTGGGGGACTGACGTTTTACCGCCCCCTAGGCCCGCCATGCGATGTATCAGACGAACAGACCGGACTGTACGGAGAATGTCACATTCAGACTCAGTAGGAGTTCAGATGGGGTTTCACCTCGTCAGCCTTCTTGTCGGCATCTACCTGGGGACCGTTACGCACAGCTAGTGCCGCTTGCGGTCTGTGGTTAAACCCACTGCCAGCGTAGTATCGAGTCTTTAGAGTCCCACACAGAGGGTATTCGCCTCTGGGCAAAACAGAGTAGAGGTCGCATGGTTTTGCGACAGGGTTCGTTCTCATCCGCGCACTTGTGCACGTTTGGAGTCCGGACGGATTATACTGGCAGGCTCTGGTTTGAGCCAGATACTGGTATATGTTTTGGGGGTTGCTTTTATATCTTGGTATTCTTGTTTTTCGGAACGAGAATGCAGGTGTGTATGCACAGTTGCTTGAGGCAGAGAATGAGGTTTTTCATTAGGGTTTCGGAACGGGTGCGTATGCACAGTTGACAGTCTTCTTTTTCCAAACCCTAATGGATTTATATATTATCTATTAATAATAATAATTAAATGAGAATTATGTTATGGTTGTTTTTTGTTGACTTGTTGACCTTGGTTGACTTGTTGACCATTGACCACTTTCATGCCTTGAAAGTCTTCCTTGATTCATGCTTACTTTTTATTAAATGAAGCATGGTTGTGGTCATTCAAAATACTACCATCAACTATTCTCATTTTCAATTATTATCATTTAGATAATTCATTTCTTTTGCAATATGGTTGCAAGAAAGAAATAATTGAGCTCATTCTATCATAACCTCTCTCTCTCCTCATTTTTCCTCTTCTTCTTCCTCTTGAAAAGAGAAACCTTCTCATGTGTTGAGATTCATTCTCTTTAGAAACAAAAGCAAACCCTAATCACTCTCTACTCATTCTAGGATGAAGGTTTAGCAAGCCGGAAACCCTAGTTCACTCAAAGATCGAGGAAGAGCCTAAAGTCGAACCTTCGAGGTGGATCCATCTTCGACGGGAGAAGGCGACGAAAAGAGAACCATCAACCTCTACAAGGTTTGAAGAAGAAGGAGTTCAAGTTTAGGTATAACCATCTTCCATAGTAGCTAACTCTCTTTAGCTAGAATACTAGTTTTAGTTTAGACAACGATCCCGACATAGTTTAGTCCATGTTGCCTCTTGCGATAAAAATTCGTTTTTTATACCGTTTCCGCCTCCCCGTAAGTACCGGGGGTCGCAATATGGACTTACAGGCCGAACACGAGTACCACTCTTCCGGTGCCAACACTTGGGCCGGATATCCCGGAGGAACGAGATGCCGCTCCAACCGATCTTGGTTGTAGAGATTTTCGATGTTTGGGGGATAGATTTCATGGGGCCGTTTCCCAGCTCTTTTGGGAACTTGTACATCCTTCTCGCTGTTGATTACGTCTCTAAGTGGGTCGAGACTGTGACCAGCCGGACTAATGACAACAAGGTTGTTGTTAGGTTTCTTAAAGAAAACATTTTCTCCCGTTTTGGGCACCCCCGAGCGATCATTAACGACAATGGAAGTCATTTCTGCAACAAAACTTTCGAGGCCTTGATGCGGAAGTATTCCATTAATCATAAGCTCTCTACGCCCACCACCCCCAAACCTGCGGGCAGGCCGAAGTTTCAAATCGGAAAATCAAGCAGATACTGGAGAAGACGGTTTCTAAGAACCGTAAGGATTGGTCGCTGAAACTCACTGATGCCCTTTGGGCATTTCGAACCGCTTATAAGACCGACCTTGGCATGTCTCCCTATCGGCTTGTGTACGGAAAAGCTTGCCACCTACCTGTCGAAATAGAGCATCGCGCATTTTGGGCGATAAAGGAGCTGAATTTGTCTCTCGAAGATGCGGGCAGCCATCGGAAGCTGCAGTTGAACGAATTGAGCGAGCTTAGGGATGAGGCTTACGATAACGCGGTTATCGTTAAGAACCGAACAAAGGTGTTTCACGATAAACACCTTTTGCGCAAAACTTTCGTACCTGGTCAGCAGGTACTGCTTTACGACACCCGACTTCACTTCCATCCAGGAAAGCTCAGATCTCGCTGGAAAGGGCCGTATTTTGTGCGGAATGTGTATCCGCATGGCGCTGTGGTTTGGAGAATCCAAAGGACGGTTCATTTTTCAAAGTGAACGGACACCGATTAAAACCGTACTTTAGCGCGGAACCAACAGAGGAGCTCCTGTTCTTACAGGAGCCGGTTTACCCTGCATAATCTTCCTCTGCCTACCTCCAAACTTTGGTTATCCAGCTAAGAACAAGTGGACACTGTTCCAAATAAGTTTGGGGGTATGTATATACCATTTTGTACATTCTTTTTCTTTTTCTTTTTCTTAAAACCAAAAACAAAAAAAAATAATAAAAATAAAAATTTTGTGTATATCTAACCGACAATTTTGACCCTTCAAATGATCTCTTTATGCAATGACAGTGAGGACACTGTCCAGTTTAAGTTTGCGGGTACACTCGGTACGCATTTCTTACCTTCGCATTCATATGTATATTCTGCATCTGCATATTAAAATCCATAAAATCCATAAAAATCTAAAAATTTTCTAAAAACATAAAAACTTTTTGTCATGTTAGCTAGTGGGAGGACTCTGATTCAACAATTCGACGGTTTTGTTTGATTAAATAAGAATAACTAAATCTTATGTTTAGATTTTGAAAACCTGAAAGATAACTCTCCTTTGAAGTTAACTATAGCTGATATACGTCTTTACATCACACTACACGTGTCGTGAGTTTTGGAAATTAGATGACAAGTCTTTTATGTCTAAAAACTTTTAAATGGATCAATGATTTTCTGAGAATCAAATAGATTTGTTCTGAAATAAGTAATATCAAGAATAGTTTATGAAGTGAAGTGAATATGAAGGAATGTTATTGATGCCTTAATTGGAACTAAGTCTGAAAAATAACCCATCTGAAACTTGATTGGAATGATTACACACCGAACCCACTAAACACGTCTTTTATCAAAAAAAAAAATAATTGAACTGCCGGTTATATTTCCGTTCGTATTGTATCATCTTGATTTTCACGCCAAACTGTCTTTTGTTTTTGGACCTAGGTAACTTGAGTAATTAAGTCCGCTGGGGTGTTTCTACACCTAATGCCCTAAAGCCAACTGGTTTGGGTGCATTGGCCCAAAGCTCGCTAAGAAGCCTAGAAAGTCCAGGTTAAAACAAAGTCAAGCAAGTGTTCTCTCCGAGTTAAAATTCCTAACGATCTTTTGTGTGAGAATAATCTTGATAAAAGACAGGCTTTTATAAAAATTGTAGCGGAGATATGAAGGTTTTATTCTATGATAAAGACAATTGCACGTTCACAGAGGTGTGTATGAAATGAAAACAAGAAAAAGGTGGAGTGAAAAATAAGACCTAGTTTCCTGTTAAGGAAGATAGAAATTCTAAAGTTGAAACTTTACTGGAAAACGAAACTTGAAAAATACTTAACTCTTTATAAAACTTATGTGATCCTTTCAAAATTTTTATCTGGGCTTTATTGTGTGACATGATGACGTAAATCGATCCTTCTGGAAACTTAACGACACTATTTGCACTGCACGTAAAGACATAAAAAATCTGTAGTTAAATAAGAAGCGAGGTGTGAAAAATAAAGGTTCGATAGTCTAGATTTAGGATCATAGAATTGTTATTTTCTGAAACAAAACTTTAGGAGTTTTTGAATCATAGTAATTTCGCAAAACTAGCTTGACCGGATTTTGTGGGTAGTATCCGCTGAAAACCCTCAGGAGACAACACTCCTCCTACTAGGGACACCTAGAGGTTTAACGGCTTGTTGCACATGCTCAGTGCAATCGCGTTCCCTGCGAAAGTGAGATTAGGAAATTTTTTGTGAATAAATTGGCTTTGCCCGGGACGAGCAAATGAAAAGTTTGGGGGTATTTGTTCATATCAGATTAGTGCATTTTTATACCGCCCAATTTTTATCATATTGCTTATCGGTAGGTACTCTTGAGCCGTGTTTGCTAGTCAATTGCAGGATACAGGTTCTCAGCTCTTAACATTGAATTCATAGAAAAACACGACAAAATCCGGGTTCCTGCCAACCACAGATAAAACACGGGTCTCCGCTCTTTATCCGTCTGTTGCCACACACCAGTTTAAGAGACAAAATGGCAAATCAATGTCACTTTCATGCACAAGGCTCAATAGCAACACAAGATCCAAGAAATCTACGCGGAGCTCGAGAAAATCATGACAAAAAGATCCATATCCAATCACCTTTTGATCAACAGAAATTCTGGAAAAATCTTGAAGCAATTATGAGAAAAGTCATATACCAGACTAATGGGCACAGCAGAACCGGAAAAGCCACCAAAAACGATGGACCAATTCCTCTAAAGTGCCGCGGTTCCGCGGCAATAGCAGGCTTAGGCCGCGGAACCGCGGCCGTACTGTGGCGGCAGAATGTCAAACTTTGGGGGTATTTTGGTATTTGCATGTAGAGGCAGAATTTTGCCTTAGATTTCCAGTTCCCTGCCTATAAATAGCCCAGAACCTTATGAAGCCAAGGGTGCATAATCTTGTATTTTTCTAGGTTTAGAATACTTGTTTCTTCTTCCTCTTCTCATCTCTTCTCCATTGAAAATCTTGTAGTGAGCTTTTGTGAGTGAAGAATGATGAATAAAGAAGAACCGTTTACTTATCATGCTTGTCTTGTTCTTTAGTTAACTTGTTAATTGTTGTAATTTTCATTTGTTAACTTAGTTGTTGTTATTTCTTGTTGTTTCTTTCTTCTCTCTTTTTCTTTATCCTTAAAACAACCATGATGCTTACGCTTGATCCTTTCCAAGGTGAGGTCGCAAATAGCTAGTTGTTATCGTCTAATCTCTTTCTTTCTATCTTCCTCTTTTGTTTTGTTTCCTTTTCATTATGATGTGTGAGTAGTTTCATACTTGTTAGGGTAGGATAAGGGAAGTTTAAGAGAAGGAAATCTCTCTCACTCTTTCCTTGCTCAACATCTTAAAATCAACTCCCGTTAATTGAACCACAATCCGCTCCTTACGGCACCCTATCCTACATGATAGTGGTGATTCCGTAGTGAGACCGGTTGTGGTTGAATTAACCGGAGGTTATGGCTAAGAGCCAAGAACGGACGGACAAGCACCAAAAGGAAGAACTTAAGCGTTGGAAAGCCTAGCTTATACTCGCAAGTTCCTTCCTAGTCGTGCTAATCCCTGTTGTTGCCGATTACCGTAACACCGATATTAAGAGTGGCAATGAAAGAAGTGAGGGACTCCTAACTCAAACTAAGCTAATCCTAACCCTAACAAGCTCTCTTTACATATCATTTTAACACTTAGATAATCACAAACAAATCTGGACTTTCGGACTTAACTCGTTAAAGCACATAGAAAAAGATTTCCATCTCCCTGCGGACGACCCGTACTCAACCGGCTAGCTACAAGCGAAACCGTCTTGATTGCGGTAATTAACTAAACTTGAACACGCAGAATCTCTACCAATCAACGATACTTTCCAAAACCTTGCTGCCGCGCTACGTAATCCTACAAATGGTATCAAATCCAAGATAGAGAATTAGAATATGTTTGTTAGATTACGAAACTGAAACAACTCCGAAATACCCGATACACAATCCTAGTTTCTGTCAAATTTTAAATGGCTTCTAAAAATTTTTTAGCAACTGCAGAATGTTGTATGTGATATAACATGAACAACATAGAAATTTGAAGCAAATTTGTTGAAATATAGCCGCCCACATAGGGTTAAAAACCGAGCTCACTAGTTTTTTGGTGGGGTTTTGGCTTCAAATTTTTAGGGTTTTCCAGTCTCTAGGTTTTGGTGTTTCAGGTGTTGCTTGTCTTTGGTAAATTTGTATGTGATGTTAACTTTCTGCAAAGGCAATTCAGAGTGTTTTGTAGTCATAATTCTAACATCTATTCGGGTTATTTAGACGACGTTAAAAAGTTCAAACGGATATCAATAACCCATATTTTCCCTCGCTGGAAATTTTCCAAGAGTTAGATTTTTTCCAAATTTAAAATCTTCAGAAAATCATGCAAGCGATTCTGTGGACCCTCTAGAAGAACGATACCCAAACTCGACTTTTTAGATCGTGGAACCTCGGTCATACCCTAAGGTTTGCGGCAGTTCTGCTGCGACATGAGTGAGTCATGGGCCGGCCCTTCTACGGTTGGTTTATAGGAGCTGTGGCATGTTCTGGGTACTTTTTGAACTCCACTCAAGTGTTGAGCTCTTTGCGAAATTTTGGGTGTTTGATTATTCGATCGAAAAGTTTAACATCGTCTAGCTATCTGTGATTGTGATACAATATTTGGAATCCACAATAATTAGTTATGTGATAACTATTTTGAGTTTTACAAATCTAGCAGTTTAGTCTCATTTGATCGGTTGCCACGAAATTTTGATGGGGATCAAAAGTCTGTCGCAATTACGTAGTGTGCGCGGATACTCGCCGGATAACCTTACTAGATAGCCACGCCCCATAGCCTCGACCAAGTGACTGTAAGAGAACCCAGTCGCCAAAAGCATCCGTTCGGGTGCTCGCGGCCGCGGTGTTCCGCCTAAGTGCACTTCGTCGACGGTATCGGTGGTGCGGCCGTCTACTAAAGTTTCTGACGAGCATTCGATCAGGTTATCGGGAATCTTGTTGAATTACCCAACAGGTTATTGGAAAGTGTTTTCAATATCAAGACTAAAATGCAGGGTTTATAATTGTTAGGCATGTGATGTTTAAGGAATTCATTTGTTAGGCATGAAATCCAAATTATGTGATACATTAGGTTTATGATGTCTAAGGTGGTTGCGGATTCCAATTGTTGTAGTTTTTCACTTTCTTTTCTGCGACTGTAAGTGTAATATGTGGGGTATCGCCGGTTTCGTTGCTATATGTCAACGACAATTGGGATACGCATGTTTACTTACGTTGATGACATATGATGTTATGTGTTGCTGTGATATATTATATTGGATCGTCGTATTTTGAATAGCCGGGTTTTTTTATGTGAGATGAAGTTTTTCATTTTCATTCATGTAAAAGCTTGTATGTAATATTCTTTTATTGGGACACTTTCGGGTTGAGAATGATGTCACCATTGATGTATATTATTTACTTTTCCGCATTAGGATAGGCCCAAGGAGGAGAGCACAAGTAACCGGGTTCTAGGGTCCAGTAGGAGACCATCTCGAGGAGTCAAGACCGGGTCTCCTAACTCTAGAATTTGTAAGGTTGCTTTCCGCTCTCGCAGGGGTTTAGCTATGTGGGTTTGGCTATTCATCACGACAGTGGAATCTGCGTTTTTATTGGCTTAATTAAAACACAGAATTCCTAGTATATCCAATATTTCATATGTGTTCTTCTGCTGCTGATATTCTGTGATGTGATCACTTGATATGTTGAGACGATTGCTTATATTATATATATGAGATCTAATAAATATTGATGCTTTCTTTTCTTCTGTGATACTTAGAAAGCATAATTGATGTGACTTCGTTAATGAGATTAATGAAAGAAAAAGAAACCTAAAGATGTTGTAGAAACATGTTTTAAAAACTGGTAGCTCTAGTTCTTACTTTGTATAGCGGTATTCCTTATAGAATATTCAGCATCTTATTCGATATGGAAAGTGCCGAGATCCCTTCACCGGGTGTGACCACTTTAGCGAAACTGCCAGATTCTACAACCCACTCGGTTTGTCTTTTGTTTTCTTCTATAGTTTTTTCTTTGCACAGTGGTATTTGTGAAATATCCTGCACCTTATTCGATAAGGAAAGAGCCGAGATCACTTCACCGGGAGTGAGCTCTTTAGCAAAACGAGCAAAAGCCTCAAAAACACTCCTTTTCAAATCACTCGATTCTACAACGATATCAAGTTCATTACGTAAAAGGTTTTTCTTAAAAACCTGTCATAGCCCTCCGTTATTTCAAATAAGTACTACTTAGTATTCATGCTACGTTTGTTGACTATGTTAAGGCGTAGTGTGTGGTAAGCTGATTAGTGCTTATCTGCATAAGCATATAATGCGATTGGATTAGGGTAGTCGTACGACTTTGTTGACCATATTAAGGGTCGTGCGGGTGGTTTAATTCAATCAGGAAATGACGGGTTGAACTTGGCTAGCAATTATGATTTGTTGACCATGTTAAGGTAATAAGTTGCTAGGGGCAAAATATTATCGGGGATTTTAAGAGTTGAAATTTGCATTGAGATTGCATACCTTCTATGAGATAGTTAGATCCCGATATCCACTGCGAGTAAGAGTTACTCCTGTGAGAGTTTTACACGTTACAATTAGCCGATCAAGTAGGTGTCTAGAAAGGTGTTGACGGGGTTATGCACCTGTGAAAACGAGGTTTATTTTAATTAGGTTCGTGCGAAAGCACGGGGAACCTCCCTCAAAGTACCGACATTGGCCTGGCCGAAAGATTGGCGAACTTATAGGGTGTAATTAATCCCGGCTAGTCTTACCTTTTAGGATTTGAAGGAAGATTTGATAAAAACAGTGGGAGCCATCTTGATTAGATAAAATAATAACCAATAAGAACTTGCAAGAGCGCACGCAGGGTGTTTTCTTCTCGCTCTCTCTTGGTAGCGACCATATCATGCCTTAATCAAGATAATAATATGGATTCATTAACCAAACCTGCTTATTATACTGAGCTAGGGAATGTTGGTTCCTTTCTTTCTTATAATTGTTATAAGTTTGAGCAGGTAATAGGGGAATATCCGGATTTCCACGCGACCCATTCGAGGAATAAGCATGTTGATGTATATTCTTCGGGTGTATTCATTACCGGGAACTGTTATCCAGTATCACAGTATCCTCTACATCCTGGGTATGTGATACTGGATCAGAATCCCGCATATGTAATATGTTACATGGGAGAACCGGGAATGGGTGATATATCTCTAAGTATTAGAGAATGGTGCAATTGTTGCAGCCAAATCAGTTGTCAAATATCACCTTGTATTAATACATTGATTCTGAACAAACGTTATTAGATACCGAACCTGATATACAACTTTACATCAGTTTCTTTATTAAGTTAAAGAAAGATATAATTCTGTATTGGAGGATAATGTTGTGAACATTTTCCTGAATCAAGAGTTGATTCGATCATGCACGTTCTATAATAGCATATATGTTCTAAATCAAAGCACAGTTCAAAATATGTAGAACACACATAAGAGGAGTAGTTTAGAAATGAACGAATCCTTCTTATGGCATTGTTGACTAGATCATATCAATGCGACACGACGAGCTAAGTTACATAAGGATGAATATGATAATCTATTCGAATTTTCATCTTATGCAACTTGCTAGTCTTGTCTCAAAGGTAAAATGACCAATACTCCGTTTACTCAAAATAGAGGAAGAGTTACTGAACCCTTGGGATGGATACATGATGATGTATACAGTCTGATGTCTACTAATGCCAAGGTTGGTTCTTCGTACTTCATTATATTCACCGGTCTTCTCTCAAGATTCAGACATATGTTCCTGTTGAAACACAAGTCTAAAACTTTTGAGAAATTCAAGGAATATAAGCTTGAACTTGAGAACCAAACGGGTAGAAGTATTAAAGTCCTACGATGTGATCGAGGAGGAGAATACTTGGGCATGGAGTTCCTGGATTTTCTAAATAGAGAATAGGATTCTCTCTTAGCTTACTCCTTCGTATACACCACAGCACAACGGTGTATCGGGACGGAGGTATCGCACCTATGAGATATGGCGCGCTCTATGATGAGTACTGTTGAGTTACCTATTTCCTTTTGGTATTATGCACTTGAGAAGCTGCATACCAATTGAATAGGGTTCCATCCAAATCAGTGCTGACCACTCCATATGAGATATGGTATGGGAAGAGACCATGTCTTAAACGAGTTAAGATATGGGGTTGTCCGGCCTATATTGAAAAGCAAAATTCGGACAAGCTCGAGGCAAAGTCAGTTCTGTAAGTTTGTTAGGATATCCCAAACATTTGCGAGGGTATATATTCTACCATTCTGAGGAGCAAAAGGTGTTTTGTTTCTCAGCATACCGCCTTTTTAGAAAAGGAATTTCTTGTGAAGAAATTTATGGTCATGAGGGAGAACTGGAAGGTGTTCCAGCTAAACAAACTAATAGCTGATGATTTGGTGAAACCAAAGGATTCAATAGTCTCCAATGAACCTCAGCCTCTCCGTGAATCTGGTAGGGTTCCTCATCCACTTGAGAGATACTACGGTCTCCTCGGTGACAGTGGAAGCGAGGATAGCATCATGGTAGATGATGGCCCAACTAGGTTCAGGCAGGCCGTCACAAGTGGAGACTTTATGAAAAGGCTGGATGATATGCGATCAAAGATGGAATCCATGTACATTAACAAAGTATGTCTTTGCATGTTGCACCTGAAGGGGTAAAACCCATTGGGAGCAAATCGATCTTGAGAAGATTCTTGGTGTAGATGGAAAAGTTAAGACTTTCAAAGCTATGCTTAAGTCCATCAGGATTAAAGCAAGCATCGCGGAGATGGGACATCTATTTTGATGTGGCAGTCAAAGTGTTTGACATCATCAAAAAGGTAGATGAACCTTTTATATACAAGAAGGTTGTAAAGAGTGAGATTGTCTTACACGTATTGTACGTAGATGACATACTCTTGATAGGAAAGGGTTTCCTATACTACACCCGGTCAAGCTCCACTTATTACGAGGATTCTCCATGGAAGATCTGGATGATACCTATTACATCTTGTGGATTATGATCTATGAGATAGATCTAAGTAGATGTTAGGAGTGTCCAAAATCCAGGTACATTAACACCATAATAAAAGGGTTTAGTATGGAAGATTTTAAGCGTGGTGGTTCGCCCACTTACTCATGAATCACTCTCTCCAAAAGAAGTCATCCAAGACTGATTTGATGAGAGCTCGCGTACAAGGGATAACCTATGCTTCAGCAGTAGGCTCTGTCATGTGTGTGATGTTATGTACCAGACCAGATGTAGATGACTCATTAAGTGTAGTGATCTGGAATCAATCGGATCTTGGGAGAATCACTGGACAGCTGTGGAGGACATTCTTAAGTACTTGAGAAGCACTAAATGAATGTTCATGGTTCAAGCTTCCAGAGTGATAAGGTCGACTGAAAGTCAGTCACGTGCATTGTCTTTACCCTCAGTGGAGGGACGGTATGTTGGAAGAGTTCCGAGCTAAATACCGTGGTATACTAGACGATAAAGGCTGAATAAATCGCTACCAACGATACTGCCAAAGTGGCTATTTGGGCATTTCTTGTTCATGAGATGAACATGGTTCGTACCATTGAGTGTCCAATAACTGTTATTGTGACAACAATGGAGTTGTGGCTTTGGCCTAGGAACGGAGGTCCCATCAGCATTCCAGACATATTCTGAGGCAAGTATCACCTGATTATGGAGATGGTCGATCTCCAAGGGATCGAGTTGAGGAGAGTTGACGCGAAAGAAAAACACGGTGGATCCAATCACAAAGGCCTTTTCCTAGAGAGATTTCTATAGGACGTTGAGTAGGAGATACTGCAACAAATAGCCTTAGTGCAAGTGGGAGATTGTTAGTTATATGTATGCCCTAGAGGCCATTACTGTACATGTGATGTATATTGTAGTGGATGCTTGGACATATATAGGGAGGACTTTCTTGCTCAACATGATAGTATGCTATCTGGTTGCACTTTATCTTAACATGTACACTTATTGCCTCTCTATTACATATGGATAAAGCCCTTATGATGAGTAGTTGACTACCAGGATTATGATGCGGATGATACTAGTAGGGAAGAGGTAGTCGATAAGTACATCCTTCAATTGTTCATAGTCATGGGAGTATCGAGACAGGGCATCGATATACCAGAGTAGACTAGCATATACGCTTCTCGACCCATGTGATGGACGATGGATGATCCCATATCCATTGGTGGTTGACATCAGAGAAGGTATACGGGTGCTCAGTAGAGACTGGGAATGCTGGACGGACTCGCCGAGAACTCTTAGATGGTATTATACCTATCGTCAGATAGCAGTTCTCTTGTAACGCTGGTACAGGTTAGTCTGTCGACCCGAGATCGTCATAGAGCCCTGTGTGATTCCCACTGTGCTTTGATTTCTTCCATATCACGGTCAAGAGATCGTGCAAAAAGGTGGTTTTTGGGTACAGTCCCGAGTCATATGGAGGCAATGAGCGATAGGAGGGGATTCGTCTCTCCTGGTATTGCGAGTTGATGTTGCGCTATGCTTGATTGGCCATAACAGGAAATCCTTAGCTAAAGTTGCTGAGATCTACTGGTAAGTGTTATTAGTAGTTTCTCGAACCGTTATGGACCTTGCATCGGCATGACTTATCAGGCTATTAGGGTCTGACGATATACCACCCCTAGGCTGTGATATCCGACATATCTGACGAAGAAACTGGACTGTACGGTAGTGTTACTGATTAGATTCACAGGAGTATGAGTAGGCTTGCTTGTTGATCTTCTGATCGTTCAATACCCGGGTGGCCGTTACGTTTAGCAGACCGCTTGCGGCTTGTGGGTGTTTGATATGATCATCACCTGCTTCCAGCGTATTGACGAGTCTTTAGAGTCCAACACAGAGGTTTCCTGGATCATGCGAAACGAAATAGGAGAACATATGTATTATGTGCAGGACCGAGATTAATGCGCGTATGTGATACCATATTCTATTCACGCGATATATGATATCGGTCAGTTATATGTGATATAGCCGAGTTATCGGATCAAGTGTTGATTCGATAAGCTGTTACATTTGATATTAGTCGGTTGTATGTGATATAAACGAATTATTAAATCAAGTGTGATTTGATAATTTAATGTATAATTATATATTTGATATATTAATTTACATTAACTAATATGAGCTCACTTAAACATTTCTTTTTCTCACTTATATGCATATAGTATATATGTGATATATATTAATATACATTTTATTTGTGTCATGCTTGATGCCACATGCTACATGGGTGTATGAGACTCACACCATGCTTGATACAATGAAGGTTTTTTTATTTATCCAAGTAATTCAAAATTGATGGAAATTGGATTAATGTTTGAAGCTTGTAGAAGCTTGTGAAACCATTGACTAAGTCCATAAGTTTTGGTTTGCTTGAGATATTTATTAACATAACCATTATCCATAGCCATAGTTAAGTCTCTACATGAGTTAGTGTATGACACTAACTCACCCATGGTTGCTATTCTCACCTTATGAGTTTCATTCTCATCTTCACTTCATCTTCTCCCTCACAAAAAAGGCTTTCTAGCTTTTGAAATGGTGAGAAAATATTGTGAGAAAATTAAATCTAAAGTGAGCCCCTTTCCTACTTCATTATCCTCTACTATATTAGCCATTTAGTTTAGGGTGTTTGCTTCACTAATATACCATTAGTGAAGAGATAGCATGAGCTTGAGTCTCCTCAATGTAGATTATCTTCGGCCTCGAATACTTCGAGCAAGTTTGTTCATTTCTTCATGTGAACCCTTACTAGAGTTCGGGTGTTCACTACTTGGAGCGAATGGAATACTACACGGAGCTTTAGAAGTGAAGGACAGGTCTACAAAGGTTGTGTTCCTCATTCACTTTGTATGCAAAGTTGTTTGCATGTTGTATTGTTTAATTCTCTAGTTAAGATTCTAGGGTTAGGGTTGTTTAGAATGGCAAATTTTTGAAAACGGCATAGACGATGCCTCCCAAAACCTTGCTGCTGTGCTACGTAACCCTACAGCGGGGCATGACACCATCTAAGGGCGCTGCATCAAATTCAGATCCCGCTGCTGGAAGATGTACTTCAAGTTTTTGTAGTTCGTAAAGATCTGACATGACTCACTGTAAAAGTATTGTCTCCAAATCTTGAGCGCAAAGACCACTGCGGCTATCTCTAAATTATTAGTTGATAGTCCTTTTCGTGCTTCTTCAACTATCGAGAAGCATAAGTGATGACTCTGCCATTCTGTATCAATAGGCAACCTAGACCCACTCTAGAAGCATCACAATAAACAACATAGCCGTCTGAGACTAAAGGCAGAGATAGAACTGGTGCAGTCATCAAACGAGTCTTCAACTGCTGAAAACTCTTATTGCATGCCTTGGTCCAAAGAAATGAAACTCCCTTCCGAGTCAGCCCAGTCAGCGATGCAGCGATACAAGAGAAATCCTATACAAAAGGTCGGTAATAACCGGCTAACCCCAAGAAGCTGCGAACCTCTGTCATAGAAACAGGTCTGGGCCAATGCTGTACGACCTCGATCTTCTTCGGGTCTACTCATATACCATCTCTCGTAACCATGCAACCCAAGAAGTCAATACTGTCAAGATAGAAGGCACACTTCGAGAATTTGGCAAACAGCTGGTGCTCTCTCAATGTTTACAATGTAATCCTCAAATGTTGTTCATGATTCTCTCGACTCTTGGAGTACACCAGAATATCGTCTATGAATACGATAATAAACTGGTTGAGAAATGAACTGAAGATTCGGTTCATCAAATCCATGAACGCTGCTACGGCATTGGTGAGTCCGAATGACATCACCAAGAACTCATAATGCCCGTATCGCATCCGAAAAACAGTCTTCAGAATGTCATCATTCCGGACCTGCAACTGATGATAGCCTGACCGCAAATCAATCTTCGAAAATATCCCGCACCCTGGAGCTAATCGAATAAATCATCAATGCGAGGTAGAGGATACATATTCCGCACCGTAACTCGGTTCAGCTAACGATAGTCGATACACAAACTTATACCGCCGTCCTTCTTCTTAACAAATAGGACAGGAGCTCCCCAATGCGACATGCTCGGACGAATATGTCCCTTATCAAGCAAATCTTGCAACTGATCTCTCTGCCGGGGCCATTTGATAAGGCGGTATAGAAATAAGCCCCATACCGGGGATCAAGTCGATGCAGAACTCGACATCGCACTCTGGCGGTAACCTAGGTAACTCATCAGGAAAAACATCAGGGAACTCTTTCACAATCGGAAGCTGGTGCAACGGGATCTCTATGGCTCCAGCATCACGAATATAGGCCAAGAATCCCCGACATCCGTTCCTCAAGAGCCGACTAGCGCAAAGGACAGAAATCAAACTGGGATGGGTGGCACTGCGGTCCCCCTGAACAACAAAAACTGGCTCTCCCAGAAAACTAAATCTGACTTCCTTCTTACGGCAGTCCACAAATGCAAAACAAGTGGCTAACCAGTCTATGCCGAGTAGGACGTCAAAGTCTAACATGTCGAGAAGGTTCAAATCAACAGAAGAATCTCTATCCCCTATACGAACGGAACATGACCGGAATACGTGTCGAGCGATAAAGGACTCTCCTATGGGAGTAATCACAACTAGTGGCTGATCTAATAAGGACGAATCTCGGCCCAACCTCGGTATGAAGTGTGTGGATATATAAGAGTGCATGGAACCAGAGTCGAACAATATACGTGCATCGAAAGAACACACGGAAAGAGTACCTGTCACAACTGCATTCGATGCCTGCGCATCCCGAGGTGTCAACACAAAAACTCAAGCATGTCCTCTACCGGTACCCTGCTGTCCTCTGTCTCTGCCACCTCGTCCTCTCGGAACAGGTCCACCGCGACCACGGCCTTTCTGAGTATCGGTCAGGTATGGAGTAACGACGGGCGTAGCAAGTAATGCACTCGGAGGAGGAGGTGAAGGTGGTAAGGTGACCTGTGGAACTGCTGCCTCGCCCTGGCCCCTCATAGTATAATGCCCGACGCGGTAATGAGGACTCCCACACCGAAAACCTCCTAGCGACGGCTGTTGACCCAGTAAGTAAGAGCTAAATAACTGGCCCCGTATCAAGCCTCGGCCGCCGCCACAGCCTAGAAAGAATCCTTCGCAGCCTTTGCCTGCCATACCTTTACTAATCTTCCCGGAAAACCGATACACCAGTACGAACCCGCTTTGGTTTCGGAACAGTCGTAGTATCAGTAATACGCTCCTCCACTAGTATGGCTGCGTCCATCGCTGCTGCAAAGGTGTCAAAGTGCTGGGTTCCAAAAGAAAGAAACATCTGTGTGTCAATACCTCACACAAATCTCTTGATGCTCTTCTCTTCGGTGTCCACCAAATAAGGAGCATATTTGGATAGCTGGGTGAACTGGATATCGTACTTGGCCACGGTCATACCACGAGCAAGAAAGACCATAAAAAACTCATCCCATGGCATAGGAGGAAGACCAGCAGCTCAGAAAGACTGTCGAAAACTCACACCAAGTCTGGATAAGACCTTCCAGACAGAAACTAGCAAGCTTGACCAATCTCACATCAGAACACCTCAAGGAATGAAAAATCATGGTCATCCGGTTGGGGAACGACTGTGGATCCTCTGTTGTGTCTGTGCTAGCGAAAACCGGAGGCTTTAGCCTCATAAACTCCTGTAGTGATATTATGATAGTCTCGTTAGCGGCATGTATGACTGTCTGAGTAGTAGGTACTATCACGGTCCCCGTAGTATGAGGAACATCATCAGATCTCTCTAGTCGGCTGACTACGACCAAATATCCAACCATCTGGCGCAAGTCCTGAAAACTCGCCTCCAGCTTAGCAATCCTGAAGGATTATCTACGACGGCAGCAAGGTTTCGGGAGGTATCTTCCATACCAAATTAAAAATTTTCCATTTTAGCTAACCTTAACTTGAATCGTAAACTAGAAATATATGGAATCTAAAGCAAACAACTTTGCAATAAGTAAAGAGAGCGAGGAATACAACCTTTGTAGTCTGGTTCTTCACTTCAATAGCTCCATGTAGTAGTCCCCTTCGCTGCGATCGTAAACTCCGGACTCTAGAAAGGCTCCCACGAAGAAACGAACATGCTTACTTCGAAGACTTCGAGGCCGAAGATGATCTACGTCGGGGAGACACTAACCCAAGCTATTTCTTCACCAGGTCAAGAACTTTGTGAAGAGAACACCCTCTACTAAATGTCAAGTATTAGGGGATGATGAAGCAGGAAGTTTGCTCATATTAGAAATGATTTTCTCACATTTTATCTCATACCTCCATTAGAGCTAGAAAGCTTTTGAGGAGGAAGACAAAGAAGAAGAACTAACTCATCCAAAATGAATTATTAGTGAGGTTAATAATGCAACCAAGGGTTAAGCATGTCATTCTTAACCCTTGTAGAGAGTTAACCATGTGCTATGGTTAAAGGTTAGGTCAAAAATATCTTAAGCAAGACAAAGAGAGAGAACAAATTCAAAGATGCCTTGAAGCTTCTACAAGCTTTCAACAAATATCAACCATGAATAATTCCTCAATTTTGAATTACTTAATGATAAATTTAAACCCTAATATTAACCCTAGCATGGTTAAACCCTCATTAACCCTAGTGGCATTTGTAACCTAATTTGATACATTTAACATACATCGCAAATACATCAATGTATCATATGTGAGCACAGAAATCATAAGTGAGCTAATACCAGTTAATGTAATGTAATATATCAAATATATAATTATACATTAAATTATTAAATCAACACTTGATTTAATAATCCGGCTATATCTTATATAACCGACTAATATCATAATGTAACATCTTATCGAATTAACACTTGATCCGATAACCCGGCTATATCACATATATAACCTTTCATGTCACACATCGCGAGAATATAGTGCGGTATCAAATATCGCATTAATCTCGGTCCTGCACATATCACATATGTGCTCCTACTCCGTTTAGCTTGAGCCAGGAAACCACTGTGTAGGACTCTAAAGACTCGTCAATACGCCGGCAGTAGGTGATGATCATATCAAACACCCACAAGCTGCAAGCGGTCTGCTAAACATAACGGCCACCCGGGTATTGAGCGATCAGAAGATCAACAAGCAAGCCTGCTCACATTCCAGTGAATCCAATCAGTAACGCTACCGTACAGTCCGGTCTCTTCGTCTGATATGTCACATATCTCGTCTAGATGTGGTAAACGTCAGACCCCAGTAACTCGATAAGTCGTGTCGATATGAGGCTCATAACGGGTCGAGAAACCACTGATAACACTTACCAGTATATCTCAGTAGCAACCTTGGCCATGGACTTCCTGTTAAAGCCAATCGAGCACAGCGCAACATCAAATCCCTATACCGGGAGAGACGAAACCCCTCCTACCGCTCATTGCCTCCATGTGACTCGGGACTGTACCCAAAAGCCACCGTTTTGCACGTTCTCTTGAATGTGGTAAGGTGGAAATCAATGCACAGTGGGAATCACACAAGTCTCTATGACGATCTCGGGTCTACAGGCTAACCTGTACCAGTGTCACCTGAGAACTGCCATCTGATGTGAGGTATAATACCATCTGGGAGTTCTCGGTGAGTCCGTCTAGTGTACCCAGTCTCCACTGAGCACCCAAATACTGTCTCTGATGTCAAACACCAATGGATATGGGATCATCCATCGCCCATCTATAAGGGTCGAGAAGCTATACGCTAGTCTACTCTGGTATATCGATGCCCTGTCTCGATACACCTACGACTAGGAACATTTGAAGGATGTACTTAGCGACTACTCTGTCCCCCTAGTATGATCTGCATTATAGTCCTGGTAGTCAAGTACTCATCCTAAGGGCTTTATCAACATGTATCATAGAGACAATCAGTGTACATGTTAAGATAAAGAGCAACCAGATAGCATACTATCATGTCGAGCAAGAAAGTCCGCCCTATATATGTCCAAGCATCCACTACAATATACATCGTATGCACAGTAATGGCCTCTAGGGCATACATATAACTAACAATCTCCCACTTGCACTAGGGCCATCTGTTGTAGTATCTCATAACCAACAATCAGCAGTGGTTGAAGCATCTCATACTCAACCATCCCATAAAAGTCTCTACTAGGAAATAGGCCTTTGTGAGTGGATCCGCGCTGTTGTCCTCTGTGTCTACTCTCCTTTCCTCGATCTCCCTGGAGATCAACCATCTCCATGATCAGGTGATACTGCCTAAGAATATGTCTTGATCACTGATGGGAAAGGGGTTCCTAGGCAAAAGCCACAACTCCATTGTCACACAATGGTAGGAACGAAGTTCATCTCATGAACTATATACATCCAGACTTCCTCTTTGGTAGCATCTTTGGTAACAATGTATCCAGCCTTTATCTTCTAGTTTGTCATGGTATCTTGCTTGGAACTCTTCCAACATACCGTCCCTCCAATGAGGGTAAAGACAATGCCTGTGACTGACATTCAGTCGACCTTACCACCGTGGAAGCTATCCAGTGATTCTCCCCAGGATCGTTTGATACCATCTCACTACACCTAGTGAGAATCCTAACATCCACTTAGATCTATCTCATAGATCCGAAACCTTGGATTTAGGAGGTATCACCTTGATCCTATATGGAGAATCCATGTGATAAGATGGGATTGACCGAGCGTAGCATAGGAAACTCCTTTACTATCAAGAGTATGTCATCCGCGTACAATGCGAGGATCACCACCATACTCCCTACTACCCTTTTGTATATACAAGGTTCATCTACCATTTTTATGAAGTCAAACTCTTTGACTACCACATCAAAACAGATGTTCCAACTCTGCAATGCCTGATTTAACCCATAAAGCAACTTGCACACGTTTCCGCTTCTCCCACTGTTTACGAAACCCTCTGGCTGTGTACTTATTCCCTTCTAAATCACTATTTAGAAAGGCTGTCATGACACCCAATCTCCAGATATCATAGTCATGGTATGTAGCAATGGCAAGTAGGATCCGGATGGACTTAAGCATAGGGACTAGAAAAGGTTTCATCATAATCTACACTTGGTGGATGATGAGAACCTTTTGCAACAAGTCTTAGCTTTGAAAGTCTCAACTTTTCCATGTACACCAAGTAATCTTCTCAAGATATACTTGCTCCTGATGGGGATTTAACTCTTCAGATAAAGCAACTAAAGTCCATACTTTGTTGGTGCATATAGATTCCATCTCAGATCGCCTAGCATCCATCCATCCTCACAGAGTCCCCACTCCTGATGGCTTGCTCGAAACTAGTTGGGTCATCATCTCATGATGCAATTTTCGTTCCCACTGTCATAGAGAAAACCGAAGTATCTCTCAGGTGGGTAAGGAACCCTACTAGATCGGCGGAGAGGCGGAGAGGCTGAGGTTCGTCAGGAGCTATTGAATCCTTCGGTTGTACCAAATCATCAGCTGCAGTTTGTATAGCTTGAACTCCTTCCAATTCTACCTCATAACCACTAATTTCTTCACAAGAAATTCCCTTTCTAAAAAGGTGGTTTGCTGAGAAACAAAACATCTTTTGCTCCTCAGTGTGGTAGAAGATATTCCCTTGCGAATACTTGGAATATCCAATAAACTTCCACAGAACTGACCTTTCCTCGAGCTTGTCCGGATTTTGCTTTTAGACATCGGCCGGACAACCCCAAATCTTAACTTCGGTTTGCTGAGAAACAAAACATCTTTTGCTCCTCAGTGTGGTAGAAGATATTCCCTTGCGAATACTTGGAATATCCAATAAACTTCCACAAAACTGACCTTTCCTCGAGCTTGTCCGGATTTTGCTTTTAGACATCGGCCGGACAACCCCAAATCTTAACATCCTTAAGGGATGGGCTCTTCCCATACCATATCATATATGGAGTGGTAGGCACCTGATTTGATTGGAACCCTATTCAATAGGTATGCAGCTTCACAAGTGCATAACCCCCAAAAGAAATAGGCAACTCAGTAGTACTCATCATAGAGCGCACCATATCTCATAGGGTGCAATTGCTCCGCCCCGATATACCAACGTGCTGTGGTGTATACGGAGGAGTAATGCTGAGAGAGAATCTCATTCTCCTTTAGAATAGTACAGGAATTCTGTGCTCAAGTATTCTCCTCTCTGATCTCATCAAAAGACATAATACTTATACCCATTTTGATTCTCTACTTCTAATTTATATTCTTTGAATAGCTCAAAAGGTTCAGACTTGTGTTTCAGCAGGAACACATGTGCGAATCTTGAGAGATCATCAGTGAATATAACGAAGTACAAAGAACCAGTCCTGGCATATGTAGACAGGGGACCTCATCATCTTGTATCAATCCCAAGAGTTCAGTAACTCTTTCTCTGTTTCTAATAAACGGAGCTATGGCCATCTTATCTTTGGGACATGACAGGCAAGTTTCATAAGATGTCAATTCAAACAGATTTAAATATGCATCTCTATGTAACTTAGCTAGTCGGGTCGCATTGATATGACCTAGTCTACAATGCCTGATTAGTGTCAAAACTTGTATTTACCGCAATCAGAAACGGCGTCGCTTTGCAGCTAGCCGGTGAGTACGGGTCGATCCACAGAGACGGGTAAATTCCTTTTATGTGTTTTAACGAGTTGATTCAATTTGTCGTTTTGGTTGGTTTATGACAATCTATGAAAACTAGATCTAATTAATCTAATTAAAAGTCTTGCTAGGGTTAGGCTTAGGGGAAGTTTTGGAGATTAACGTTTTTCATCACCGCTTTCAATGCCTACTTTTTTTAGATCTATTAGGTGTTAAGTTAATTATCAATAAAGTGGATACGAATCTTTTGGGAAGATGTTTCTTCCTCTAGATTCGTATCCCTCCTTTGTTGATAATCACCCTAACCCCCACGGAAAACGAGCGCAACCGGCCCTTTATACTACGGTTCATCGTTACCTCGATGGGTAGGATGCCGCAGGGAGCGGTTGTGCTCGTATGCATGGAGTTCTAATTCGTTAGGTTAAAGTGGCATTGAAAGGGGTGAGAGATCTCATCTCTCAACCCTTTCCCTAAGGCTAGCCCTAACAAGCGAGGAGATTACTCGCTCATTAGGGGATGAGAAAACATTCTAGAAAATAAAAGCAATGAAATAAAATTACCTACTGATTTGATGGCTCCCTCCAAGTAGAAGACAGAAGAGATCTGAATATCAATCCCAGAAATTCTGAATTTTAATTATTGAAAAGAGGCATCCGTTTTACAATTTTCAGATTACAATTTATAAGTAAACAGGAGAATTAGGGTTTCAGAGTCTCGCACATGCGCAATTACTGATTTGACCTCTAAAAATCCCAACACCCACACCGACACGGCAACAGAAGAAAAATCCACCGACACGTGTATTAGACGGCCGCGGATCCACGGCATTGGTAGGCTTGGGCCGCGGATCCGCGGCCCTTTGGTGGTCTTGGGCTGCCAAACTTTCTGGGGTCCTTTGTGGTTGTCTGGGCTTCTTAGTTTTATACTTCTTTTTCTCTGTTGCCTTCTTACTCTTCTCCAGATCTTCAGTGAAGACTTGTATTGGTCTTTTTAACCGTTTCACCTTGACATTCGTTGCATTGCACCTATGTGAACTGGGCTTGACTAGGATCCGTCTATTTGTTGGTCAAAAGTCCCTTTTTCTGTTGTTTTGTGTCTTTTTCACTGTATTTGCTCCAGAAACCTGTATCCTGTAATATGCAACAAACGTGCGTCAAGGGTACCTGTTTATCTATAAAAAGGATAAGAATAGGGAAATGGAAAATGCAATATTATGGTCTGAACAAATACCCCCAAACTTATCTTTTGCTCGTCCTCGAGCAAACTTATTTTTTATTCACTAAAATCCTAACCGCACTTTCGCAGGGAAACACGATTGCACTGAGCACGTGCAACAACCCGTTAAACCTCTAGGTGTCCCTAGTAGGAGGAGTGTTGTCTCCTGAGGGTTTTCAGCGGATTACACCCACAAAATCCTATCAACTCGGCCCATTGACTTTTGTTCTCCAATTAGGTTTTCTAACAAGGAATTCTATTATCGTCGACGTGTAAATTATCCACCCATATTCTTCACGCATCCTTATCATTTAACTTAAGATTTTATATGTTATGTAGACCTACTTAGATTTCGGCATCTCTTAAGTTTTTCTTCTAGGGTTCCATCTCTACTTAGGAATTTTCTATCAACTCTATTAAAGATACAAATTTTATCTTTCATTCCTCTCTCTTATCTAAATTCCAATCACATACCCCCACGTGTGTGTATAGATCACCCCTACATGTGGAAATTCAAATCAAGCAATCATGCCCTTGTCCGTTGTCCAAAGCACTTATAAATTAGTGACCTTTTAATTGAATTTCGCTTACACATCCTTCATGCGACCGTTAATACTTCTTGAGGTACCAACAACCGATTACAAGATGCTTTTGCACTTTAAAGCGTACTTCCTAGTCTTTGCAACACCTAAGGCTTTAGCAGTGACTCCCAAACCAATTGGTCTAAGGCACTAGGTGATAAGGCACCCTCGCTAAATATTTTTCTCCTTTTACAGCCTTAGGTAATCACAAAAACCAGTGTCCATTTTTTTTTCTTTATTCACACTTTTTTTTTAATTTTCTTTGTACTAAGGATTTTAGATAAGAGCATTTCAAGGTCTCTTCTACTATTCCAAGTTTCAAGGTGCGTGATTGTGCAAATTGTAGGGTATACGTTTTCAGAATCTAGACTTAAGCTAGGAACTATTTTTCAAACTTATACTCTAATAAGAACATCAATACTCTTCCCTTGTTTCGACTTAGCCCAAGAAGTGAACCCAAAATATGCCTATTTCTAAATAAACTACAAGGCATATACTTTCTACCGTTACTTTAAGGAAGGTTATTTTTAGGATTTTTAATTTACTAAGTCTAAGATCTAGTTGTTCCTAGCCAGTTAACCTATCTGTCAAACTCTAGTCAACTAGCCAAAATTGAATACAATAATTTTTATAATTTTTCAAATTTTTTCAAATTTTTATGGGTTTTCAAATAAGTATGCAAAAATATGTACAAATGAATGCAAAGGAAGAAGACGTACCGAGCATACCCCCAAACTTGAACTTGACAGTGTCCTCACTGTCATGCTAAACCAAGAGGGCCAAAATACCGATACTCCCCTGTTTATTTATTTATAGTTTTTTTATTGTTAAGAAAAAGTATATACAAAAAGACCCTCCCCCAAACTTCATTTAAACTATGTTAGACATTACTGCCAAACTTTGCATCGGCCAAAAGTCAACACCAACCAGTTGAAAAATTTATCAGTAAAGAATATTGGTTGGTGGAAAAATAAGTTGCGGTGGTTCGCAAAGAATTGGGGAAGATAGAAGTAGTGGTATGGGAGGTGAGGAGGTAAATATACAGGTGATGGTGATGCATCGAAACGAGAATGTAAATGATCAGCAATCAGTGGAGTGTTGGCATTCTCATACCTTATTAAAAGAAATGTGGGTATTTCAACTTCTAAGGGAGGAGGTTGACTCACCACAATACCCCCAAGATGTTCCTGTGGGTCCTCTATTGACATGGCATCATCCATCAATTGTATATGATATTCACTTATGAGGGAACTTATCTCCTCGATGTCCGCCATAGTCCAACCGAAAACTTGCCGCCTATCTTGTAAGACCGTTAAGAGGGCGTTCTCTTGCTCGAGGGCTAGAGAGGCCGATATGATAATGGGGAAGGTCTCATTCTCACCTATGTAGGCATACTAAGGTGAGACGGCAAGGGCGTGAGTTCGAATTTTTGAGGCGAAAGAATCATTGCGGAATCTACCTCGAACTCAAAGGACTCTAACACAGGTTCGAAATCACTGCAAACAACCGATTCGGATGGTTCGACTGACTCATCCAAAAATTCAAACGACTCATATTCGGGCTGTGAGTCGTCATCATCCAAAAAAGTGAAACATTCATAATCAACATCGGTTGTGTCAACGGTAGTAGGCTCAAGGAGGGACGCACTAGTGGCGTCAAAACTGTTTTCATCAAATAGAAATCTTTCAAGCTCGCAGTCCTCCTGCGTGATTTCGTGAATAGAGCAAACTTCTCGTGTACTAGTTTTAGGTACGGGGGGCAGACTTCCCATCTTATAAATATTGAACTCACTAGACCTCTTTCCGAAGGATAGAGTCATGGAGCCATTGCGACAATTTATTACGGCATTGGAAGTGGCCAAAAATGGTCGACCAAGAATCACCGGAATTTGGTTTCTTGGGTTAGCAACAGGTTGTGTATCCATAACGATAAAATCAACGGGGAATATGAATTCCCCGACTTTGATCAACACATCCTCTAGTTGACCCCTAGGATAGGTGATTGATCAATCAGCCATTTGGAGAGTGCAACGAGTGGGTTTCAACTCTCCAACCCCTAATTGTTCGTACACGGAGAAAGGAATCAGGTTAACACTAGACCCAAGATCTAAAAGTGCTCGATTAATTTTCTTATCCCCAATTGTAATTGAAATAGTAGGACAGCCGGGGTCCTTTCGTTTTTGGGGTAAGGTTTGATGGTGGTTAATAGCATTGCTCACTGCACTAGCCACTAGCACTTTCTTGGGTACTTGAGATGCCTTTCTCTTCGAGGTGCATAAGCCGTTTAATATTTTCGCGTATGAAGGGACTTGTTGGATGGCATCCAAGAGAGGTATATTTATGCTAACCTGTTTAAATAATTCCACAATCTTCTCCACTTGTGCAGTTGGTTTATTGGGACTCAACCTGTTTGGAAATGGTGCATTTTGAAAATTTGTTGAGTCACATGTCTGTGGAGTAGAATGTGGGGTAGGAACGGATCCCGGTGTAGATGGGTTCATGTTGTTAGAATTGGGTCCGTTCGAGCTAGAAGAAGTAGAGCCGTGTGAAGGGTGGAGAATAGGCTCTAAAGAAAAAGGTGAAGAAGAAGGTGAAGAAAATGAAGAAGGGGAAGAAGAACCACCAGCGGGGATGTCATCACTAGTTCCCACATTATTTTGCAACTCTCTTCCGGATCTCAACGTGGTCACCGCATTTACATTGTGATTTAATATGCGTTTTGTGTGTGACCGGGATTGGGCAATGGTTGAGATGGAAGCTTTCCCTTTTCTCTCTCGCTCAACGCAGCAGTTAATTGTGCAATTTGTGCCTCAATAGATTTGATACTTTGATCGTGTGAGGCATTGTTATTCATTAAAGATTGAACATAACTTTCAAATCTTGCTGCGGATTCTGTAGATTGCTTGAGAAATGCTTCTAGACTCTTCTCGAGCGAGGTAACCTTATCATTATTAGGTTGAACCAAATTGTTCGTTTGATAAGGTTGTTGTTGGAAAGGTTGCTGGTTTTGAGTTTGTGAAGGTGCTTGTTGTTGCTGTGGAGGAGGAGGTCTTTGAAAATTGTTATTACCTTGGAACTGTTGATTTGGGTGACTCCTCCACCCCTGATTGTATGCCGAAGAGTACGGATCGTTTCTTTGACGTTGCTAAAATGCAGCGTTGACTTGATCCTGTCCTTGAATAGGTGGATTATAAGGACACTCTTCTGTTAGATGTGATGGATTAGAACAACAAGTACAAACAGTTCGTGTGGGTAGAGTAGGGGCAGGAGAAGACGATGAGATTTTGGTCTCAATGGCTTCTAGCTTTTTCATAAGTGAGGCCATCTCGGCCTTCATAGCAATCGACATATCTATTTGATGTATTCCTGCCCTAGATTGACCAACAGAAGAAGATGCTGTGGTCTTGGAACTCTTCCACTGAATTGTTTGCTCACTAAGATCCTCAAGAAACTGCCATGCTTCGTCACTAGACTTGGAGAGAAAATGATCTTGACATATTGTTTCTAGCAACTGCTTCGTTGCTGCGTTCAATCCTTCGTATAGTGTTTGGCAAAGTTGCCAACTTTCTATCCCATGATGAGGGCATTGAACAAGTAGGTCTTTAAATCTCTCGAAGCACTTCCAAAATGGTTCGGAAGGAAGCTGTGAAAATTGTATAATCTCGTTTCGGATTCTAACAGTTTTGTGATGAGGATAGAACTTTTTCAGAAAAGCTCTCACAAACTCGTCCCATTTTCTAAAGGAGTGTGATGCGGTGCTGTATAGCCACTTCTCGGCTAGGTCACATAAGGTAAAAGGAATGACCCTTAGCCTTATTGCGTCATCACTTAATTGGGTTGTCTTCATCATGGCGCAAACGTTTTGGAATTTATTAATGAAAATATATGCATCTTCGGATTCCAAACCATGAAACTTACGTAGCATATTGATGAAATGTGGTTTTATTTCAAAATTATCCCCATTTGTCGGTGGAGGTGAAAAACATGCGGGTAAAGAAGTGCGGACGGGGTAGAAGAGATCCTGGAGCGCAACTCGTGCGGGCACTACAACAGGCGGAAGATTCGGGTTATTCGCACCTGGCGGAGGTGGAATCATTCCCGTCGGTAAGGTATCGTTGGGGTTAAATCCCGACATACCTTCGAAAGAAGAACTTGAAGGTGGAGGTAAGGAAATGGACGGAATGTCGACGAAGGGTTCGTCGAAGGGTTCGTTGGTCGGTACCAACGAAACATGGACTAATCGGGCGTTAGTATCCCTAGTCCAAAATGATATACACTAAAGGGTAGTGCAGTCAGAAAAAATAGAAAAACAGAATGTGGGGGTAAGATAACGTCAATGGAGGAGAAATGGTGGAAGTGAGGTGCAAGTTTTCATAGCGGCAAATTGCAAGTTTTGAAAAGATTTTTCTTTAATTTTTTTTTATTGGAGAGTTTTGCAAGAAGGTTTTAGAAAATAGGACTCGTGACACAAATGTATCAACCACACATGCACAATCAGGCCTAGATCTAGGGTTGCCTAGGTCTGCTAGACAGCTCCTAACTAGGGCTAGAAATAGGACCTCAAACCGCCTCTTCACGGACAAATACGGCCAGGTAAGTGGGAAGGAACTACCACTACAGTGGGCCTAATTAATAACCACTAGCCTAGACACCGCAATGTCGGTTAGGATAAACGGTCGATGCCTATACTACTCCTTTTCCTATTGAGCTCGAGGTCCTTAGGTCTGAGTCTAATCTTTTTTTAATTAATTGTGGTCGATGCAAAATGCTTTAGGTGTTTTCTGGGGTCCTGGGAAGGGTGATGAAATCCCCACCCAATCTGAGTTTGGTCAATTAGCCCCTTAGAGTCCGGTTAAATTATGCAAAACAAATAAAATTTCACTTGCAATCAATTTTTAGCGCGGCGCAAAGAAACCTGCAGAAAATCTGTTATTTAGAAGGGGGAGAAAGATTCTTTACGCAAAGAATTCCTGCAGAAAACTTTTTACAGAGAGATATATTGTAGGTTGCAGAGGGAAAGAAAAGAGAAATCAAACCAGCAAAATTTGGCGCGCTGACGTGGCAGTCTGAGCGCGGAACCGCGGTCTGGGACCCCACTATGCGGCGGAAACGCGGTCGTCTGGTGGGATCGCGCTCTGGAAAAATTTCTGTGGTTCTTTACTTTCAATTCCTCTCTGTTCTTATGTACTAATTTTTGTTTTTCCCTCTGTAAATTTTCAGATCCTCAATTCTTCGCTGTTCCTGCAAGATTCAAAAGATACACCCTTCAAACAGATCAAATTTGATAATTTTTTTTTATTTTTTATATTTTCATATTTTTATAATTTTTAAAATTTATATCAACCCGAAAATTCACAAAAAGAAAGATTACGCCGTCCCCGGCAACGGCGCCATTTGATTAGTGTCAAAACTTGTATTTACCGCAATCAGAAACGGCGTCGCTTTGCAGCTAGCCGGTGAGTACGGGTCGATCCACAGAGACGGGTAAATTCCTTTTATGTGTTTTAACGAGTTGATTCAATTTGTCGTTTTGGTTAGTTTATAACAATCTATGAAAACTAGATCTAATTAATCTAATTAAAAGTCTTGCTAGGGTTAGGCTTAGGGGAAGTTTTGGAGATTAACGTTTTTCATCACCGCTTTCAATGCCTATTTTTTTTTGATCTATTAGGTGTTAAGTTAATTATCAATAAAGTGGATACGAATCTTTTGGGAAGATATTTCTTCCTCTAGATTCGTATCCCTCCTTTGTTGATAATCACCCTAACCCCCACGGAAAACGCGCGCAACCGGCCCTTTATACTATGGTTCATCGTTACCTCGATGGGTAGGATGCCGCAGGGAGCGGTTGTGCTCGTATGCGTGGAGTTCTAATTCGTTAGGTTAAAGTGGCATTGAAAGGGGTGAGAGATCTCATCTCTCAACCCTTTCCCTAAGGCTAACCCTAACAAGTGAGGAGATTACTCGCTCATTAGGGGATGAGAAAACATTCTAGAAAATAAAAGTAATGAAATAAAATTACCTACTGCTTTGATGGCTCCTTCCAAGTAGAAGACAGAAGAGATCTGAATATCATTCCCAGAAATTCTGAATTTTATTGATTGAAAAGAATCATCCGTTTTACAATTTTCAGATTACAATTTATAAGTAAACAGGAGAATTAGGGTTTCAGAGTCTCGCACATGCGCAATTACTGATTTGACCTCTAAAAATCCCAACAACCACACCGACACGGCAACAGAAGAAAAATCCACCGACACGTGTATTAGACGGCCGCGGATCCGCGGCATTGGTAGGCTTGGGCCGCGGATCCGCGGCCCTTTGGTGGTCTTGGGCTGCCAAACTTTCTGGGGTCCTTTGTGGTTGTCTGGGCTTCTTAGTTTTATACTTCTTTTTCTCTATTGGCTTCTTACCTTTCTCCAGATCTTCAGTGAAGACTTGTATTGGTCTTTTTAACCGTTTCACCTTGACATTCGTTGCCTTGCACCTATGTGAACTGGGCTTGACTAGGATCCGTCTATTTATTGGTCAAAAGTCCCTTTTTCTGTTGTTTTGTGTCTTTTTCACTGTATTTGCTCCAGAAACCTGTATCCTGTAATATGCAACAAACGTGCGTCAAGGGTACCTGTTTATTTATAAAAAGGATAAGAATAGGGGAATGGAAAATGCAATATTATGGTCTGAACAATGCCTCAAGAAGGATTCGTTCATTTCTAAACTCTTCCTCTTGTGTCTGTTCTGTACGTTAAGAACTGTGGTTTTATTTAGAACGTATATCCTTTTAGATAACGTGCATGAACCGATAAACTCTTGATATAGGAAATGTTCAAAACATTATCCAAAAATACAAAATTTTATCCTTCTTTACTTAATAAAGAGACTGATATGATGTTGTATATCAGGTTTGGTATCTAATAACATTCGTTCAGAATCAATGTATATGGTAATACAGGGTGATAACTGCCAACAACTTGGCTGCAACACTTGCACCGTTTCCAACTCTTGAAACATATCACCCGTTCTCAGTTCTCTACCTATCTGTAGCCCGTATAACAGATTATATATGCGAGATCCTGATCCGGTATCACATACCCAGGACGTAAAGGATACTGAGAAACAGTTTTCTGTAATGAACACACCCGAAGAAGATGCATCATCATGCACTTTCTTCGTTTGGGCGGCACGGGAATCCTGGTAATCTCCTATTTCCTGCTCAGTCTTATAACAATTATAAACTGGAGCGGGACCAACGTTCCCTAGCTCAGTATAACAAGCGGGTTCGGTCAATACATCCATATTATTATCTTGAATAAGGCATGACATGGTCGCTATCTGGAGAGAGAGAGAAGAAAACACTCAGCGTATGCTCTTGCAAGATCAGATTGGTTATTAATTTATCTAATCAGGATGGCTCCCACTGTTTTAGTCAAGTCTTCCTTCAAACCCTAAAATGAAAGACTAGCCGGGATTAATTACACCCTACAAGTTCGCCAATCTTCAGCCAGACCAGTGCCGATACTTTGAGGGAGGTTCCCCGTGCTTTCGTACGGACCTAATTAAAATAAACCTCGTTTTCCCAGAGGCGTAACCTCGTTGACACCTTTCTAGACACCAACTTGATTGGCGAATTGTAATGTGTAAAACTTTCTCAGGAGTGACTCTTACTCACAATGAGTATCGGGATCCAACTATCTTATAGAAGGTATGCAATCTCATTGCAAATTTCAACACTTGAAATTCCCGATAATATTTTACCCCTAGCATCCTATGACCTTGACGAAGGTCAACAAACCATAGGCTACTAGTCAAGTTCAACCCGTACATTTCCTGATTGAATTAAACCCACCCGCATGACCCTTGACAGAGGTCAACATGGCCGCACAACTACCCTAATCCAATCGCATCATATGGTTATGCAGATAAGCATAAATAGCTACCGCACACTATGCCTTGACGGAGGTCAACAAACGTAGCACGAATACTATGAAGTACTTATCTGAAATGACGGAGGGCTACACAGGTTTTTAAGAAAACCATGAGCGTAATGAACTTGATATCGTTGCAGAATCGAGTGATTTTGAAAAAGGAGTGTTTTTGAGGCTTTTACTAGTTTTGTTAAAGAGGTCACTCCCGGTGAAGGGATCTCGGCTCTTTTCTTATCGAATAAGGTGCAGGATATTTCATAAATACCACTATGCAAAGAAAAAACTATAGAAGCAATCAAAAGACAAACTGAGTTTGTAGCATCTGCTAGTTTCGCTAAAGAGGTCACTCCCGGTGAAGGGATCTCGGCTCTTTCCTTATCGAATAAGGTGTTGGATATTCTACAAGAAATACGGCTATGCAAAGAAAGAACTAGAGCTACCAGTTTTCGAGACAAGTTTCTACAACATCTTTAGGTTTCTTTTATTTCATTAATTTCATTAATGAAGTCCCATCATTTTAAGTTACCTAAACATCACAGATAAATACAACGTACGCTTATGCCATCCGCATTCGCCTCGATGTCCCCTCGTGCACCGTTAGGTTAGGTAACTAACGGCAGAGCGGGGTAGTGCTTGCGTGGGTGTAAAACATAAGCAACATCTATATAATATATCACATATACTATATCCTGTATTCATCTCATTAATATATCAAATGATCATATCACAGATATCGCAGCAGAAAACAACATATGAAATATTGGATATACTAAGAATTTCCATGTTTTATTTTAAGCCTGTATAAAACACGGATTCCACGGTCGTGATGAATAGCTAATCCCACACCCCTAGACCCCTATGAGAGCGGCAAGCAACCCTACCAATTCTAGAGTTAGGAGACCCGGTTCGACTCCTCGAGATGGTCTCCCACTGGACCCTAGAACCCGGTTGCTTGTGCTCCCCGCCTTGGGTCTATCCTAATGCGGAAAAGTAAATAATATACAATGGTGACATCATCCTCAACCCGGAAGTGCCCCAATAAAAGAATATTACATACAATGAATATTACATGAATGAAAATGAAAAACCCTCATCTCACATAAAACCGCCGGGTATTCAAACACGACGATCCAATAAAACATATCACAGCAACACATAACATCACATGTCATCAACGTAAGTAAATATGCGTATCTCAATTTTCGTTGACATATAGCACCGAAACCGGCGATACACTACATATTACACTTATGATCGCAGAAAAGAAAGTGAAAAACTACAACAGTTGGAATCCACAACCACCTTAGACATCATAAACCCAGCGTATCTCATACTTTGAATTTCATGCCTAACCAAATAAATTCCTTAGACATCACATGCCTAACAATTATAAACCCCGCATTTTAGTCTCGATATTGAAAACAACTTTTAATATCTTGTCGGGCAATTCAACAAGATTCCCGACATGCTGATCGAATGCTCATCGGAAAATTTAGTAGACGGCCGCATCCCCCGATACCGTCGACGAAGTGCACTAAGGCGGAACACCGCTGCCGCGAGCAGCTAAACGGATGCTTTTGGCGACGGGGTTCTCCTACAGTCACTTGGTCGGGGTTATGGGGCGTGGCTATCTATTAAGTTTACCCGATGAGTATCCGCGTACATTACGTGATTGCGACGGACTTTTGATCTCATCAAAATCCCGTGGCAACCGATCAATTGAGACTAAACTGCTAGATTTATAACATTCAAACTAGTTATCTCATAACTACATGTGGATTCCAAATATTTTATCCCATCACATAATATCCGGACGACGATAAACTCTTCGATCGATTCATCAATGTCCCACAATTTCCTGACAGCTCAACATTTGAGCACAGTTTTAATAATACCCAGAAGATGACACAGTACCTATGAACCGGCCTTAGAAGGGTCAAACCAACGCTTCACATGTGACAACGCTAAACTACCACAAACCCTAGGGTTCAAGTGGCAGTTTTGACGGCCACATAATCGAGTTAAGGTTTATGTTCTTCTAGAGGGTCTACAGAATCACTTGCATATGTTTCCGAATACGTTAAACTTGAAAAAATGGGTTTTTGACATTCGATCGAACATTCTAACTTCGTCTAGACAACATGCGAAAACCCGAAACAATGTTAAAACTATGAATACCCGATTTGCTTAAAGTTTAAGATTACATCACATGCAAAATTAACAAAAATAAACAACATCTAAAACACCAAACCCAAGTAACTGGAACAAAAAACAAATTTCAACCCAATTCCCCTCTAGAAATCCGAGGTCGCCGGCCCAGGCCTTCATGTCGCCGGCAATGGTCCAAGGAGATGGGCTCAATTTTGTTGTGTGTTCATGTGGTATCACATACTACATTCTGCAGTTGTTTAAATAATTTTTTGAACACTTTTCAAAAACGACAGAAGCTATAGTTTTGTGTTTCAAGTTTCGGAGTTGTTTCGGTTTCGTAATCTTAACAAAATCCGTATAAATTTCTAGCCTGGATCTGATACCACTGAAGGGTTACCTATGACGACAGTAAGGTTTCAGGAGGCATCGTCCATGCCAAATTAAAAATTTGCCTTTTTTGCTAACCCAAACTTGAATCGTAAACTAGAAATATACGCAATCTAAAGCAAATAACTTTGCAATAAGTAAAGAAAGCGAGGAATACAACCTTTGTAGATTGGTCCTTCACTTCAATAGCTCTGTGTAGTAGTACTCTTCACTGTGATAATAAACTCCGGACTGTAGAAAGGCTTCCACGAAGAAACGAACATGCTTGCTTCGAAGACTTCGAAGCCGAAGATGATCTACGTCGGGGAGACACTAACCCAAGCTATTTCATCACTAGGTCAAGAACTTTGTGAAGAGAACACCCTCTACTAAATGTCAAGTAGTAGGGGATGATGAAGCAGGAAGTTTTCTCATATTAGAAATGATTTTCTCACATTTTATCTCATATCTCCATTAGAGCTTGAAAGCTTTTGAGGATGAAGACAAAGAAGAAGAACTAACTCATCCAAAATGAATTATTCGTGAGGTTAATAATGCAACCAAGGGTTAAGCATGTCATTCTTAACCCTTGTAGAGAGTTTACCATGTGCTATGGTTAAAGGTTAGGTCAAAAATATCTTAAGCAAGACAAAGAGAGGGAACAAAGTCAAAGATGCCTTGAAGCTTCTACAAGCTTTCCACAAATATCAACCATGACTAATTCCTCAATTTTGAATTACTTAATGATAAATTTAAACCCTAATCTTAACCCTAGCATGGCTAAACCCTCATTAACCTAAGTTGCATTTGTAACCTAACTTGATACATTTAACATATATCACATATACATCAATGTACCCTATGTGAGAAAAGAAATCGTAAGTGAGCTTATACCAGTTAATGTAATGTAATATAATATATCAAATATATAATTATACATTAAATTATTAAATCAACACTTGATTTAATAATCCGGCTATATCGCATATAACCAACTAATATCATAATGTAACATCTTATCGAATCAACACTTGATCCGATAACCCGGCTATATCACATATAACCTTTCATGTCACACATCACGAGAATATAGTGCAGTATCACATATCGCAATAATCTCGGTCCCGCACATATCACATATGTGCTCCTACTCCGTTTCGCTTGAGCCAGGAAACCCCTGTGTAGGACTCTAATGACTCGTCAATATGCCTGCAATAGGTGATGATCATATCAAACACCCACAAGCCGCAAGCGGTCTGCTAAACGTAACGGCCACCCGGGTATTGAGCGATCAGAAGATCAACAAGCAAGCCTGCCCACATTCCTATTAATCCAATCAGTAACGCGACCGTACAGTTCGGTTTCTTAGTCTGATATGTCGCATATCTCGTCTACGGGTGGTAAATGTTAGACCCCAGTAACTCGATTAGTCGTGTCGATATGAGGCTCATAACGGGTTGAGAAACTACTGATAACACTTACCATCTCAGTAGCAGCCTTGGCCAAGGACTTCCTGTTATAGCCAATCGAGTACAGCGCAACATCAACTCCCTATACCGGGAGAGAAGAAACCCCTCCTATTGCTCATTGCCTCCATGTGACTCGGGACTGTACCTAAAAGCCACCGTTTTGCACGTTCTCTTGAACGTGGTAAGGTGGAAATCAAAGCACAGTAGGAATCACACAAGACTTTATGAAGATCTCGGGTCTACATACTAATCTGTACTAGTGTCACCTGAGAACTGCCATCTGACGGGAGGTATAATACCATCTGGGAGTTCTCGGCGAGTCCGTCTAGTGTACCCAGTCTCCACTGAGCACCCGTATACTGTCTCTGATGTCAAACACCAATGGATATGGGATCATCCATCGCCCATCTACATGGGTCGAGAAGCTATAGTTAGTCTACTCTGGTATATCGATGCCCTGTCTCGATAGACTTATGACTTGGAACATTTGAAGGATGTACTTAGTGACTACTCTGTCCCCACTAGTATGATCTGTATCATAGTCCTGGTAGTCAAGTACTCATCCTAAGGGCTTTATCAACATTATCATAGAGACAATCAGTGTACATGTTAAGATAAAGTACAACCAGATATCATACTATCATGTCGAGCAAGAAAGTCCTCCCTATATATGTCCAAGCATCCACTACAATATACATCATATGCACAGTAATGGCCTCTAGGGCATACATATAACTAACAAATCCGGCTTAGAGAAGGGGGATCAATCAGCTCCTGAGGGGTAGGCACACCGCCCTAGTCGTTCCTCGTCTCAGACGAGCCCTCCCTAACCTCGTCTCTGGCGGAAGCCCTCTGGGCCCTCGTACTCTTCGGCGGCATGGTAGCTGGAACAAGAAACATGATTCGGTAAGAACATAGCTATCGGAACAAAAGGATGCTTGGAATCAAGGAAGGAATTACAAGACATATATCCTAAGGTCACTTAGGCGAAGTAGTGTATCGTGAGTATGCCGTGGAACATACACAAACTACGTCACTCTGCTTAAGTCACCTACTCCATCATACCAAGGGTCATCCTACACTCAGAAATGTAAAAACTAGAGCTTTGATACCAACTTTATCATGATCCAAATGTGCAACGTCACCGGCTTTTAAATCACGCTACATCTAAAGGCGTAACGTAATTCAAGTAAGCCAAAAACCCAGAATCTAAACCGTGAAATAAAGTAGAGTGGTAAAATACTTGTTTAAAAACTTAATTTAAAATGTAAAGAGTTTTATCAAAATCTTTGAAGATTCAAGTTATTATAAAAATTTTGGCAGCATTTCCTTTGTAAAATCTGATCCCAAACCACTACGTAACAAAATATACATAAGCATGATACATATAAAAGCATCCCCACTTGGGAGCAATCTCAACGCCATCCGACGGAACACAATCGCAAGCATGATATATATAACTTCCCAATGCGAAGAAAATAAAGAAGTAAGAAAAGAAAAAAACATCCATAATAAAACATAAAAGTCTGCTCATACGAGCACGACACTAGATGTCAAATATAATAAAACTCTCTTAGTCTCGTCTCTAAGTTAAATATACAAGTGGTAGATGGCGTATACTAGATACAAAGAGAAAATTTACAAGGTAGAAGATGAAAGAATACTCGCAACCTACCTACAATATATCACGTTCAAAAAGCCGTAGCGAAAGTAGTGGTGGAGGTAGCGAAAGTTGTATGCCCCACTGTGACTATACCAACGGATCGGTCCTGCAAGACTCTGTGGCACAACGGAGGTAAGTTGCAGCCTCGTTAGAAGTAACATCATATGTGATAATCGCAAGAATGTATGTAAAGGCGTCAGATCCTAAGTATGAATTATGATACGATGTACTAGTATAGATGCAACATGAATGAGTGAGCAAAGTGTGAAAAATGAAATGTTGCAACTATAGAAGATTGAATATGTCATAGTTAATTTCAATATGGTAGAACCAAAAGTGTCATCAATAAGACAACATAAAATCCATGTGAAACATTGACACTCAAAATCTCAATATCTCGGACGCCGTCTCTCAAATCGGCCCTACAAATTCATCTGATCGTACGACTTTGGTCGGTATCCTCAGGATATCCGCCGGGCCAAACAATCACCGGTAGGTATTGTTCCCCTGCCAGACTCAACGTCTCTCTATATGATCTTCTTGCCCCGGGGTACCTTATACCCACAGACGATGCCTCCTCTCTCCTCGAATCGGGTATATATATAACTCAGAACCAAGAAAACTCATGGTGGACGCCACACATCATATTAATGTTAGTTATATGTATGCCCTAGAGGCCATTACTATACATAGGATGTATATTGTAGTGGATGCTGGGACATATATAGGGAGGACTTTCTTGCTCGACATGATAGTATGCTATCTGGTTAATCTTTACCTTAACGTGTACACTGATTGTCTCCCTGTTACATGTTGGTAAAGCCCTTAGGATCTGTACTTGACTACCTGGACTATGATGCGGATCATACTAGTGGGGACATGGTAGTCCATAAGTACATCCTTCAAAGTCCCTAGTCGTGGGTGTATCGAGACGGGGCATCGATATACCAGAGTAGACTAGCGTGTACCTTCTCGACCCATACATATGGGCGATGGATGATGCCATATCCATCGGTGTTTGACATCAGAGATGATATACGGGTGCTCAGTAGAGACTGGGTATACTGGACGGACTCGCCGAGAACTCCCAGATGATATTATACCTTACGTCAGATGGCAGTTCTCTGGTGACACTGGTACAGAGTAGTCTGTTGACCCGAGATCGTCATAGAGTCTTGTGTGGTTCCCACTGTGCTTTGATTTCCATCTTACCACGTCCAAGAGGGCGTGCAAAACGGTGGTTTTTGGGTACAGTCCCGAGTCACATGGAGGCAATGAGCGATAGGAGGGGATTCGTCTCTCCCGGTATAGGGGGTTGATGTTGCGCTGTGTTCGATTGGCTATAACAGGAAATCCCTGGCCAGGGTTGCTGAGATTTACTGGTAAGTGTTACCAGTAGTTTCTCGAATTGTTATAGACCTCATATCGACACGACTTATTGAGCTATTGGGGTCTGACGTTTACCACCCCTAGGCGAGATATGCGACATATCAGACGAGCAGACCGGACTGTACGGTAGTGTTACTGGTTGGATTCACTGGAGTGTGAGCGGGCTTGCTCGTCGATCTTCAGATCGCTCAATACCCGGGTGGCCGTTACGTTTAGCAGACCGCTTGCGGCTTGTGGGTGCTTGATATGATCATCACCTGCTGCCGACGTATTGACGAGTCTTTAGAGTCCTAAACAGAGGTTTCCTGATTCAAGCGAAACGAAATAGGAGCGCATATGAGATATGTGCGGGACCGAGAATAATACAAGTATGTGATACCGTATTCCATTCTCGCGATGAATGTGTCGAATGGTTGTATGCGATATAACCTAGTTATCAAATCAAGGATTGATTCGATAAGCCGATACATTGTATACTAGTCGGTTGTGTGCGACATGACCGGATCATTGAATCAAGTGTTGATTTAATTATTTAATACATAATTATATATTTGATATATTACTTTGCATTAACTAGTATCGGTTCACTTTAAATGGATTTTCTCACTCGGATGTGCGCATTGCATATGCGATATGATTTTGTGCACTTGCTTGTATCATGTTTGATGATACATGCCTTTTGGTTAAATGTAAAGAATTAAACCTTGGTTAATGAAATGGTTAGGGTTTACTATTTCCTTATTCATTTTATTCATTTATTTATTCTTTTGGAAAAAGAAAAGCAAATGAGAAAATGGTGGCATGTTTTGTTTTGTTCATGAAGTTTCATGAACACTTTGACTTTGTAACCATTTTGTCTCATGCTTAACCCTAACCATTCCACTTAACCCTAATCAATTCTCTACACTATAACATGGTTACATTATGATAAGTATTCTTTTTACTTTTCATTTTATTATTCTTATCATAACATTTACCTTCTTCTTCTTCATTTCTTCAAGTGAAGAAAGCTTGCCTCCATCAATGGCAAGTGATGAAAAAGAGTGAGAAATCCAAATCTAAAGTCTACCCACTTCCTATTTCTTCATCCTCTACCTCTTGCCAAGTAGTAGAGTGTGTTTTCTTCACAAGTTTCATGACTTGGTGAGGTGAGAGCTTGATCTTGCGATGCTTCGACGTAGATCATCTTCGGCATGGACATCGACGACCTAGCTCGCCATTTCTCCGACGAAGCCGACGCTAGAGCCCGGGAATTCATTTGGACAGCGAGGGGACTTCGTTGCGGAGCTATGGAGGTGGAGCACCGGATCTACAAAGGTTGTATTTCCGTATTCTTTTAGTTAAGTGTTAACTAGTTTTCTTTTATCGCCTAGAAATCTAGCCAACGATCCATTCTAGGGTTTCTCGGCACCGTTTAAATTTGAAATTGGTATGGTTGATGCCTTGGGAGACCTCATTAGGGTGCCTAGGAACCCTACAGTGGTATCAGAGCCTAGCTAGAGCCTTAGGCGAAGTCTAGACGCAATTTGAAGTCTGAACGAACCCGAAACCCAATTCCAAACATGCTCTCTGTCCTTTTTCTAAAAACAGGGATTTTTGTGAATTAAAAATTGCCAAAAAATTCAGCAGGGAAATCTATGAATTACGGCGCAAAAATTATTTGATGAACAGTCAACACTGCGGCGGAACCGCGGCAGAAGCCTTGCTTCTGCGGCGGTTCCGCGGCCACTTTATTGAATTATGATATAATATTTGCACAGTAATTTAGTTCTTCAGGTTTTGGATTTTCTGGAAATTTTTAAAATTTATTCAAGAGTTGAATTTTCTGGGGTTGTTTTGGGGATTCGGTGTTTCGATCAGAGTATCAGATTTTGTCTATGTGGCTTTCCGGATAAATTTTAGAATATGTTAAAAAGTTCGACCGGATATAAATACCCAATTTTTCCCCTGTCGGGAAATTTCCAAGTGTTGGATTTTTCCGTAGTTTAACGACGTTCTAAGTAGTGCAAGTAACGCGATGGTCCCTCTAGAAGACAACAAACCTTAACAAGATTATGTGACCGTCTTGAACTGCCCTTTGAACCTTCGGGTTTAGGGCAGTATGGCGTGCCATATGTGAGGCGTTGGCTTGACCCTTCTACGGCTGGACCGTTGGTACTGAGGCACGAACTGAATGTTTTTAGACTTGTTTCATGTGTTGATCAGTATCGGGAAAACTTGGGTGTTTGACTGTTCGATCAGAAAGTTTAACATTTTCTGTTTATCTGGAATGGGATACAATAATTGGAATTCACAAGTAGTTATGAGATAACTGAATGAATGTTATAAACATAGCAGTTTAGTCTCAATTAATCGGTTGCCACGGAATTTTAATGTGATCAAAAGTCCGTCGCAATCACGTAGCGTACACGGATACTCGCCGGGTAAACTTAATAGACAGCCTCACTCCATAGCCCCGACTAAGTGACTGTAGGAGAACCCCGTCGCCGAATGCATCCGTTCGGGTGCTCGCGGCAGCGGTGTTCCGCCTTGGTGCACTTCGTCGACGGCATCGGGGGTGCAGCTGCCTACTGAAGTTTGCGACGAGCATTCGATCAAAATGTCGGAAATCTTGTTGAATTGCCCGACTTGATATTGAAAAGAGTTTTCGATAATGAGACTAAAATGCGGGGTTTATAATTGTTAGGCATGCGATGTCTAAGGAATTCATTTGGTCAGGCATGCGATGTCTGAGGTGGTTGCGGATTCCAACTGTTGTAGTTTTACACTTTCTTTTCTGTGACCGTAAGTGTAATATATGATATCGCCGGTTTCGTTGCTATATGTCAACGATAATTGGGATGCGCATATTTACTTACGTTGATGACATGTGATGTTATGTGTTGCTGGATATGTTATATTGGATCGTCGTGTTTGAATAGCCGGGGGTTTTTATGTGAGATGAGTGTTTTTTCATTTTCATTCATGTAAAAACTTGTATGTTATATTCTTTTATTGGGGCACTTCCAGGTTGCGGAAGATGTCACCCTTTGTATATTATTTACTTTTCCGCACTAGGATAGACCCAAGGAGGGGAGCACAAGTAACCGGGTTCTGGAGTCCAGTGGGAAACCAACTCGAGGAGTCGAGTCCGGGTCTCCTAACTCTAGAATTGGTAGGGTTGCTTGCCGCTCTCGTAGGGGTCTAGGGGTGTGGGTTTGGCTATTCATCACGACCGTGGAATCCGTGTTTTATACTGGCTCGTATTGAAAACACGGACGTCCTAGTATATCAAATATTTCATATGTTTCTTCTGCTGCGATATCTGTGATGTGATCATATGATGTTCTGTGATAGATACAGTATATAGTAAATATGATATATTATATAGACGTTACTTATGTTTTACACCCGCGCTAGCCCTGCCCCGCTCTGCCGTTAGTTACCTAACCTAACGGTGCACGAGGGGACATCGAGGAGAATGCGGATGGCATAAGTGTACGTCGTATTTATCTGTGATGTTTAGGTATTTAAATGATGGGACTTCATTAATGTGATTAATGAAAGTAAAAGAAACCTAAGATGTTGTAGAATCGAATTTCAAAATTAAAACAGGTAGCTACAGTTCTTGCTTTGCACAGCGGTATATGTGATATATCCAGCACCTTATTCGATGAGGAAAGGACCGAGATCCCTTCACCGGGAGTGACTCCTTTAGCAATAACTGGCAGATGCTACACACTCGGTTTGTATTTTGATTGCTTTTAAGAGTTTTTGCTTTGCACAGTGATATATATGATATATCCCGCACCTCATTCGACGAGAAAAGGACCGACGATCCCTTCACCGGGAGTGACTCCTTTAGCAAAACTAAAAAAGCCTAAAAAACACTCCATTTCAAAATCATTTGATTCTACAACGATATCAAGTTCATTACGCAATAGGTTTTCAGAAAAACCTGTCGTAGCCCTCCGTCATTTCAGATAAGTAGTAGTTAGTATTCGTGCTGTGTTTGTTGGCCTTTGTCAAGGCGCAGTGTGCGGTAGCTGGCTGGCGCTTATCTGCTTATGCATATGATGCAGATTGGATTAGGGTAGTCGTGCGACCTTGTTGGCCTTTGTCAAGGGCCGTGCGGGTGGGTTTAATTCAATCAGGAAATGACGGGTTGAACTTGACTAGCATCCTATGGTTTGTTGGCCTTTGTCAAGGTCATAGGAGGTTAGGGGAAAAATATTATCGGGAATTTCAAGTGTTGAAATTTGCAATGAGATTGCATACCTTCTATGAGATAGTTGGATCCCGATACCCGCTGCGAGTAAGAGTTACTCCTGGGAGAGTTTTATACATTACAATTAGCCGATCAAGTAGGTGTCTAGAAAGGTGTTAACAAGGTTACGCCTCTGGGAAAAGGTGGTTTACATTAATTAGGTTCGTGCGAACACGGGGGACCTTCCTCAAAGTACCGACACTGGCCTGGCTGAAAGATTGGCGAACTTGTAGTGTATAATTAATCCCGGCTAGTCTTTCCTTTTAGGGTTTGAAGGAAGATTTGATAAAAAGCAGTGGGAGCCATCCTGATTAGATAAAATAATAACCAATCTATTCTTGCAAGAGCGCACGCTGAGTGTTTTCTTCTCCCTCTCTCCAGGTAGCGACCATATCACGCCTTAATCAAGATAATAATACGGAATATTGGCCGAACCCGCATATTATACTGAGCTGGGGAACGTTGGTCACGCTCCAACTTATAATAGTTATAAGACAGAGCAGGAAATTGGGGAATACCAGATTTCCCGTGCTGCCCAAACGAAGAAAGTGCATATGATGCATCATCTTCGGGTGTGTTCATTACAAAGAACTGATTCTCAGTATCCTCCGAATCCTGCGTATATGATACCGGATCAGGATCCCAGATATGTAAGTTGTTAAAAGAGTAGAAAAACTGAGAACGGGTGATAAGTTTCATGAGGCAGAAAACGGGGCAAGTGTTGCAGCCAAGTCTGTTGGTCACTGTCACCCTGTATTGTAATACATTGATTCTGAACGAATGTTATTAGATACCGAACCTGATATACAAAATCATATCAGTCTCTTTATTAGTAAAGAAATGATAAAATTCTGTATTGTTGGATAATGTTTTGAACATTTCCTATATCAAAAGTTGATCGGTTCAGGCACGTTATCTGAAAGCATTGATGTTCTAAATCAAACTACAGTTCTTAGTATACGGAACACACAGAAGAAGAAAAGTTCAGAAATGAACGAATCCTTCTTGAGGTATTGTAGACTAGGTCGGATCAATGTGACCCGACTAGCTAGAGTTACATAAAAATGCATATTTAAATTAGTTTGAATTTACATCTTGTGGAACTCGCCAGTCATGTCACAAAGATAAAATGACCATAGCTCTGTTTACTGGAAGCAGAGAAAGAGTTAGTGAACTCTTGGGATGATACATGTTGATGTATGTAGGTCCCCTGTCTACACATGCCAAGACTGGTTCTTTATACTTCATTACATTCTTTGATGATCTCTCGAGACTCAGACATATGTTCCTGTTGAAACACAAGTCTGAACCTTTTGAGATATTCACAGAATATAAGTTAGAAGTAGAGAACCGAAATACGGGTATAAGTATTATGTCCTTTGATGTGATCAAGGAGGAGAATACTTGAGCACGGAATTCCTGGATTATTCTAAAGGAGAATGATATTCTCTCTCAGTATTACTCCTCCGTATACACCATAGCACGATGGTATATCGGGGCAGAGCAATCACACCCTATATGATATGGTGTGCTCTATGATGAGTATTACTGAGTTACCTATTTCCTTTTGGGGGTTATGCACTTGAGAAGCTGCATACCTATTGAATAGGGTTCGAATCAAATCAGTTGCCTACCACTTCATATATGATATGGAAAGGGAAGAGCCCATATCTTAAGTTAATTAAGATTTGGGGTTGACCGGCCTATGTCTAAAAGCAAAATCCGGACAAGCTCGAGGCAAGGACTGTAATGTAGAACTGGAAATGTTCCAGCTATACAAACTACAGCAGATGATTTGGTAGAACCAAAGGATTCAGTAGATTCCAACGAACCTCAGCATCTCCGCCGATCTAGTAAGGTTCCTCACCCGCCTGAGAGATACTTCGGTTTCTCTATGACAGTGGGAGCGAGGAATGCATCATGAGATGATGACCCAACTAGTTTCGAGCTGGCCATCAGGAGTGGGACTCTGTAAGAATGGCTGGATGCTTAGCGATCTGAGATGGAATCCTTATACACCAACAAAGTATGGACTTTGGTTGCTATATCTGAAGGGTTAAATCCCCATCAGGAGCAAGTATATCTTGAGAAGATTACTTGGTGTAGATGGAAAAGTTGAGACTTTCAAAGCTAGACTTGTTAAAGCTTTTCGTCATCAACCAGGCGTAGATAATGATGAAACCTTTTCAAGTAGCTATGCTTAAGTCCATCCAGATCCTACTTACCACGGCTACATACCATGACTACGATATCTGGTGGTTGGGTGTCATGACTGCTTTTCTAAATGATATTTTGGAAGAGAGCGTCTATAAGTACACAGCCAGAGGGCTTCGTAGACAGTGGGAGCAGCGGAAACGTGTGCAAGATGCTTTATAGGATAAAGCAGGCATCGCGGAGTTGGAACATCTGTTTTGATGAATTAGTCAAAGAGTTTGACATCATCAAAATGGTAGATGAACCTTGTATAAACAAAAAGGTAGTAGGGAGTATGGTGACGATCCTTGTAGAGTACGTGGATGACATACTCTTGATGGGGAAGGAGTTTCCTATGCTACGCTCGGTCAATCTCCGCTTATCACCATAATTCTCCATATAGGATCAAAGTGATACCTCATAAATCCTGGATTTTGGATCTATGAGATAGATCTAAATGGATGTTAGGATACTCACTAGCTGTAGTGAGATGGTATCAATCGACCCTGGGGAGAATCACTGGAATGGTTCCAGGGTGATAAAGACGACTGAATGTCAGTCACAGGCATTGTCTTTACCCTCAGTAAAGGGACGGTATGTTGGAAGAGTTCCAAACAAGATACCGTGACACACTAGACGATAAAGGCTGGATACATCGCTACTCAAGATGCTACCAAAGAGGCTGTTTGGGTGTATATTGGTTCATGAGATGAACTACGATCCTACCATTGTGAGACAATGGAGTTGTGGCTTATGCCAAGGAACGCCGGTCCCATCAGTGATCCAGACATATTCCAAGGCAGTGTCACCTGATCATAGAGATGGTTGATCTCCAGGGAGATCGAGGTTAGGAGAGTAGACTCAGAAAACAACACAGCGAATCCACTCACAAAGGCCTGTTCCCAGAGAGAGACTTTTATGGGATGGTTGAGTATGAGATACTGCAACCACTGCTATCAGATGGCCCTAGTGCAAGTGGGAGGTTGTTAGTTATATGTATGCCCTAGAGGCCATTACTATACATAGGATGTATATTGTAGTGGATGCTGGGACATATATAGGGAGGCTTTCTTGCTCGACATGATAGTATGCTATCTGGTTAATCTTTACCTTAACGTGTATACTGATTGCCACCCTGTTACATGTTGGTAAAGCCCTTAGGATCTGTACTTGACTACCTGGACTATGATGCGGATCATACTAGTCGGGACATGGTAGTCCATAAGTACATCCTTCAAAGTCCCCAGTCGTGGGTGTATCGAGACGGGGCATCGATATACCAGAGTAGACTAGCGTGTACCTTCTCGACCCATACATATGGGCGATGGATGATCCCATATCCATCGGTGTTTGACATCAGAGATGATATACGGGTGCTCAGTAGAGACTGGGTACACTGGACGGACTCGCCGAGAACTCCCAGATGGTATTATACCTTACGTCAGATGGCAGTTCTCTGGTGACACTGGTACAGAGTAGTCTGTTGACCTGAGATCGTCATAGAGTCTTGTGTGGTTCCCACTGTGCTTTGATTTCCATCTTACCATGTCCAAGAGGGCGTGCAAAACGGTGGTTTTTGGGTACAGTCCCGAGTCACATGGAGGCAATGAGCGATAGGAGGGGATTCGTCTCTCCCGGTATAGAGGGTTGATGTTGCGCTGTGTTCGATTGGCTATAACAGGAAATCCCTGGCCAGGGTTGCTGAGATTTACTGGTAAGTGTTACCAGTAGTTTCTCGAATTGTTATAGACCTCATATCGACACGACTTATTGAGCTATTGGGGTCTGACGTTTACCACCCCTAGGCGAGATATGCGACATATCAGACGAGCAGACCGGACTGTACGGTAGTGTTACTGGTTGGATTCACTGGAGTGTGAGCGGGCTTGCTCGTCGATCTTCAGATCGCTCAATACCTGGGTGGCCGTTACGTTTAGCAGACCGCTTGCGGCTTGTGGGTGCTTGATATGATCATCACCTGCTGCCGGCGTATTGACGAGTCTTTAGAGTCCTACACAGAGGTTTCCTGGTTCAAGCGAAACGAAATAGGAGCGCATATGAGATATGTGCGGGACCGAGAATAATACAAGTATGTGATACCGTATTCCATTCTCGCGATGAATGTGTCGAATGGTTGTATGCGATATAACCTAGTTATCAAATCAAGGATTGATTCGATAAGCCGATACATTGTATACTAGTCGGTTGTGTGCGACATGACCGGATCATTGAATCAAGTGTTGATTTAATTATTTAATGCATAATTATATATTTGATATATTACTTTGCATTAACTAGTATCGGTTCAATTTAAATGGATTTTCTCACTCGGATGTGCGCATTGCATATGCGATATGATTTTGTGCACTTGCTTGTATCATGTTTGATGATACATGCATTTTGGTTAAGTGTAAAGAATTAAACCTTGGTTAATGAAATGGTTAGGGTTTACTATTTCCTTATTCATTTTATTCATTTATTTATTCTTTTGGAAAAAGAAAAGCAAATGAGAAAATGGTGGCTTGTTTTGTTTTATTCATGAAGTTTCATGAACACTTTGACTTTGTAACCATTTTGTCTCATGCTTAACCCTAACCATTCCACTTAACCCTAATCAATTCTCTACACTATAACATGGTTACATTATGATAAGTATTCTTTTTACTTTTCATTTTATTATTCTTATCATAACATTTACCTTCTTCTTCTTCATTTCTTCAAGTGAAGAAAGCTTGCCTCCATCAATGGCAAGTGATGAAAAAGAGTGAGAAATCCAAATCTAAAGTCTACCCGCTTCCTATTTCTTCATCCTCTACCTCTTGCCAAGTAGTAGAGTGTGTTTTCTTCACAAGTTTCATGACTTGGTGAGGTGAGAGCTTGATCTTGCGATGCTTCGACGTAGATCATCTTCGGCATGGACATCGACGACCTAGCTCGCCATTTCTCCAACGAAGCCGACGCTAGAGCCCGGGAATTCATTTGGACAGCGAGGGGACTTCATTGCGGAGCTATGGAGGTGGAGCACCGGATCTACAAAGGTTGTATTTCCGTATTCTTTTAGTTAAGTGTTAACTAGTTTTCTTTTATCGCCTAGAAATCTAGCCAACGATCCGTTCTAGGGTTTCTCGGCACCGTTTAAATTTGAAATTGGTATGGTTGATGCCTTGGGAGACCTCATAAGGGTGCCTAGGAACCCTACAATTAAGAGAAACCGCATTTTTAAAATGATCATATGTTTTCAAAATGTATATGCGGTTTCCCAAATCCAGAAAAATCTCATGAATACAAAAATCTCACAAAACATCATATTATGTGAAATATGGCGATGATGGCAAGTGTACACGATATTGATGTGATGCAAGCTAGATGAATAACTTGAAGATTTATATATATCGATAATGATGCAATGCAAATGCAATTTATCAAGCGGGTTCTATAGTGTACGTGACATAGCAATTACCAATGACGTGTGTGTACATATATGATAGTGCACATGCGACATGAACCATTGGTAATGGTGCAAGTGTCCTGGTGTGATGATATCAATGTGTATGATGATGCGTATGCAATATGGAAATGTGTGTGTGTATACACTAATTGTAAATAGTACTAAACATTGGGTGCTTTACGCCGTCCGAACGATTCCCGCATAGATGTTAAATCCACTCGCTGGAACGATCTCAGCTACTTCAATCCGACCACCTCCTTTCCTTACCTAGCCATGTCCGAAGTCTCCGCAACTGATCCTAGAATCGCACAAAAGTTAGCACATGAGGCTAGAAATCCGATATGACACGAAATCAAATACTACACGAACTAACTCACTCTCATGAGTTAAGACGTGTGAACTTGGTGCGTTAAACATGTGCAAAAACGTCTAAGACTACCCTCAAGGGCTTTTGTCGAAAGGAAACACCAAAACAAGAATCAGAATGTCTGTATCATACATTAACATAATGCCCTAAATAAAGTAAAATGGTCCCAGATTTTTCTATAGGTACAATTAGAGAAATTTACACATACCAGAGGCCTAATTGGAGTTCCAGAGCGCGCTCACAAAAAACACAAACCCAATCTCCCCAGATAGGACGCAAATTGCGGCCAAAAGTAATAAATTGGCTGCCAAAAGATGGAGTTAGGGGCTCGAGTTTGGAAGGTGTATTCCTTGTCCTATAACTAGTTTTCAGTAATTGCAACTTTTCTCTGCAATCACTAGTTTGATAGCTGATCTTGTTTGAACCCAAATCTCTAACTAAAACTAGTTTTGACACTAATTTACAACATTAAGGTGTTTTAGTGAAAACTTGATAATTAAGCAAGGATATGAGGTACTAACTACCCTTAACTAACCTATTTCAGGTCATGATTACCCTAAAAGTCATTACAACCCCAACTTAACTCAAAGCACTCTTGAAACTTTAAATTTACTTAAAACACTACCCTTAATCTAAATTAAAAATGATTAAACCAAGGGATTAGTAAAACATGTCTAAACTTGGCTCATACCTCAAAATGAAGAGGAGAAGACCCTAACTTGAAAATATTGCCACAAGATGAAAACTTGTTTCAATGGAACTCTTGAAGAGGTCTGAAATTGGATTTTTGATATAATATGTAGTGAAGGATTTGTAGTTATTTGTGTGGGAGTTTTGGATGGTGAAGAAAGGTTTTAGTGAAGGAGTTGAAGAAGATGAAGACGAGAGAATGAGGGAGAGAAAAATCTAGAGAGGAATGGAAATTTCAAACCATGGTTCACTTTGACCTTCATTTATTGCACCATGCTCATATTTCCCATTTTCCTTATTATTTTTCTTTTCTCCATTTTTCTAGAACCATCCAACTAAATAATTATTTTTAAAGAAATATAAATTGTCTTTTAATTTGTCATGGTTACAAAAACATGTTTTAAGCTATATTAACATATTGTTAATTAACACTAGATTAGTGTGTATGTATATTTAATATAATTTAATAAATAAATAAATAAATAATTAATGAATTAATGAATTAAATATATCCATGTGAAGATAATTATTAACTAAGTTTTATTGAAAAACACATGTTATACCGCTAATTAATTTATAATTAACTCTAAACAATTTTTAAAACGTTACAGTGATGAAGTATGAGAACCCAACCCTTGCTTGTATAGATATCGGACTACACACATCACTGTGTATGTGCTACAGGAGCTCTGTAGCTTTTTCTCCGTGTTCGGTGAAGGGAGATTCGGTCATCTTACCTTTGAAATAAGACTGAAAAGTTTTATAAAATGAAAATTTGAATGGATCCAAATATCCATCTTTATGTAACTTGTCTAGTCTGGTTTCATTGATATGACAAAATCTTCAATGCCACAAGTAGGTCCCACTTATATCTGAACTTTTTCTCTTGCGTGTGTTTTGTACAATAAAAACTGTGTTTTGATTTAGAACATAGATATAATTACACAGTGTACCTTCTGCAACCAATACCTGATTAAGGTAAATGTTCATAATATTTCTATCTAGAACGAAATTATGTCCATCTTTATCAAGTAAAGAAACTAATATGATATTGTAAAGCACGGAAGGTACATAGTAGCAGTTGTTCAAAATCATAGTCTTGCTATTTGGCAATTGTAAGTTCCTAATGCCCTCGCCGCTAACCCACAACCAATATGGAATCCAAAAAAAATAAAATTTGATGGCACTAAAAACATGTAACTAAGAATCTAATCCAAACACCTAAACTAGCATGAGCAAAATGATAGAAATCACAAGCTTTGTAGTGTCTTCATTTGCTCCAATTGGGTTGGACTCTAGAATGCTCTTAAGAGCTCTAGATCGTACTTGCTAATCAGTCCTCCTTCGCCGAAAATGATCCATCTGAGAGAACCAAGTTCAAGCTTCAACCTCACAATGAAGTAACTGTTGGGTTACGGCAGCACCCTGGCCATCTGCCGTGACCGGTGCAGAACAAAACCGACGTTTAAAAATTTTTGGCGCTAACTAAAACCCGCCCAAGATTGAACCATAAACCTTTACTAGTTAACTAACAATGAGCTAAACTACAAGGTTAGAATGTTATATCGGATGAACCAAGTCCTTTGGTCTTCTACCATCTTCCTAAGCTCCTTGAGGCATCCTGAACTGAATTTGGTCGCCAGTTTTCCTACGTCGTAGGCGATCCTCCCGAGGGATGTAGCTCATGGCTCTAGCTCCACATCAAAAGCAAGTGAAGCAACTAGGGATTCTAGGTTTCTAATCTAGAATGCCTAGGATGTAGTGAGTGTTCAAAGTGTTTATCCATCTCACCATCTCTCTTGATTCTCAACTCATGAGATTTTAGAAAGAAGGTTGAGGTTGAATGTGGAAGAGCTCATGAAAAACCTAGAGAGGGAAGGAAACATGATGGTGAGAGTGCAAGCTCAAGTGAGAAAATGAACCATCCAAAAAAATGAGCTAACCATGTGAGAGAAAAATAAGCATGCATGGTTTTGTAGAACATTTCTTTTCAATTTAAAATCAAGCCCATGCTTGAATAGTTTGTACAAATGAATTAATAATTCATTTGTGCACACTATGCAAGCATGGTTCTCACCAAACTCCCCTCTCTCAAATTTCCACCACATTTCCATTTATAAGTAAATGGTCAAATTCAAAATGAGGTGTCCACCTTCTAGAATGTTATCTATAAAAACACGGATTACATTATACTGTATATACATACCTGTATTCGTACCGAAATTCGAATACCCGAAGAGATAGAATACCACAAAGAACATAATACTAGAATATACATATCGAAATATATATACGTAAATTATTAAATTAATACCTAATTTAATAATCCGGCTCAAAGCCGAGCCGGCTAGTATTATTAACCGTCCTATCAGAAGCCCGAGTAACTAGTACACTCATTCGATCGGAACCCTGTACGTATGCAATATGGCTACTATATCGTTTTGCCAGAACCAGGGAATCCTTCTGTGTGGGACTCTAAAGACTCGTCAATATGCTGGCAGTGGGTTTAACTACAAGCACGTCAGCGGCACTAGCTGTACGTAACGGCTATCCACGTATTGAGCGAATGGAAGGCCGACGAGCAAACTCATCCGAACCCCTACTGAGCCTGGCAGTGACAATATCTGTACAGTCTAGTCTGTTCATCTAAGAGTATCGCATATCGAGTCTAGAGGGGTGGATAAAGTCAAACCCCTAATAACGAGATATTTCGTGTCGGTATGAAGCCCATTACCCACTGAGAAACTACTGATCTAAATCAGTAATTCTCGACTATCTTGACCAAGGATTTCTGGTGATGGCTACCCGTGCACCGCACGATATCAACCCCCAATATCAGGAGAGACGAATCCCCGACGATCCACTCACTTCCTCCATGTAGCTCGGGACTGTACCCAACTAAAACCTGTTTGCACGACTCCTTTGAGCCGTGGTAGGGTAGTAATCAAAGCACAGTGGGAACTCACACGAGGCAAATGACGATCTCAGGTCGACAGAATAACCTGTACATATGTCACCTAGGAACTGCTATCTGACAATAGGTATAATACCAACTAGCATGTTTCCGATGAGTCCGTCCAGTATACTCATAAACCACTGAGCACCTGTATACTATCTTAGGTGACTGACTGACATCAATGGCTTGTGGGTCCGGCCACTGCCCCTCGTTGGGGTCTTGAAAAGTATACACTAGTCTACTTTAAAGTATTGATGCCCAGTCTCGATACTCCCTCGACTAGGGACATTTAAGGATGTGCTTATAGACCACCCAGCTCCCACGTATATGATCGCCATCATAATGTTGATAGTCAAGAAAGATTCCTATGGGCTCTATCAACATGTAATAGTGATCTATAATACCACAAATGCATGTATATGATGACAGAGACAAACCAGATAGCATACTATCATCTCGAGTAAAACTGTTCTACCCAGGTTCTCTCTCAATCATCACAACCGCGTGCCTACTATTACAATAATTGAATTACGGGCACTATAGCCAACAATTTCCCACTTGCATTTAAGGCTAATTATTGCGGTGTCGCATACTCACAGCCCGTGTGATACCGAACACCCAACTTCTCTACTAATCAGTCTCACAAAACCCGTTTGTGAAACTATTGCCTTCGATAAATAGCCTCAGTGAGTGGATCCGCTCCAGTGTTTCTATCTTTATCTCTCTATATCTCAATTTCGCGGAGAAAGATTATCTCCCGAAATGAGCAATAACTGTCTTAGAATTTGTTTGGATATCTGATGGGACCCAGTTCACAAATGAACTCCAAATCCAACATACTTCTTAGACTGTATCATCCACTGAATTTAATCAGTACCCTACGCCATGCCTTCCTCAGTATCCACTTGGACTACCTGTCCAACATACTGCCCCTTAAAAGAAGGAAAACTATAACTTTGACAGCCACTCTGTCATCCAGGTCACCTTGGAAGCCAGAAATGATAACCGCCTTTTAAAGGAGGCTGCCGTTATCATATACCAAGAACATCCAATTATGTTCATAACTGCTTCCCAATGTTTCTCCAGGATTGGATTAATATATATGCTTACTGCATCCAGTGCAACAGAAATATCTGGTATGGTACTTGACATCTCATGATTGACTTAATTGCCTAAGCAAGTGATATGCCAATCCCTCTCCTCATCAGTCTAGAATACATCTCTTTAGAGAGGATGACTCCATCACCTACGGGTACACCACCACTCCAGGAGTCATCCATTCTAAAACATTTTAGAATAGTGTTAAGTACCCAAATTGGGACACTTCCCAAATCAAGATCTAAAACCATAGATCTAGTTACCAGAATCCCTGATATTTTATTCAGATCCTATATGGAGAAAACACCTTGTGATAACCACAGTATAACCGATCGTAGTATAGGACTATCAGTTCATATAAAGAGCATGTCATCCAAATACCAAGATATCACTCCTTGCTACCTTCTTACCAGGTCCATCTGTAAAGAAGCTTCTGATGTATTGAGGTACCATTACTCCAAAAATAAGAGTGTAAGATTGTTCTGATGAATTCAAACTCTATGACTGTCACATCAAAACTAGATAGTCTATCTCCGCTATACCTACTTTAGTCTATAAATAGACATAAGCTACTTGCCCACTACGCTTCCGCTGCTCCTACTGACTACAACAACCCTCTGGCAGAGTCATATACACGTGCACTTCTAGAGCTAGTTTAGAACGATGTTATACTCATCCTCCTGCCATACCTCATAGTATAGAACAACAGTAGTGGCAAGATTGGGTAATCAAAAACCTCCCTGTCATCGTCTTTGAGGAGACCGAAGTACCTCTCGAGTGCCTGAGGTTACCCACCAAATCTGCGGAGTGGCTAATGGATTGTCGAATCTGTTAGGATTATGAATGCCCTAGAGTCCATTATTGTATGATATAGTGCATGCTTGGACATATATATAAAGGACTTTCTTGCTCGACATGATAGTATGCTATCTGGTTGCTCTTTATCTTAACATGTACACTTGTATTTTTATACCGTCTCTCTGATACATGTTGATAAAGCCCTTAGGATGTTTGCTTGACTACCAGGAATATGATACAGATCATTCTACTAGGACTTATGTAGTCTACAAGCACATCCTTTAACATTCCTAGTCGAGGGAGTTTCGGGACAGGGCATCGATATTCCAGAGTAGACCAGTGTGTAAGTTTCTTGACCGTGTATGGGGCGATGGTTGATCCCATAACCTTTGGAGTTTGACATCAAAGATTGTACACAGGTGCTCATTAGAGAATGGGTACACTAAACAGGACTCGCCGAGAACTCTTAGATGGTACTATACCTATCGTCAAATAGCAGTTCTCTAGTGACACTGGTACATGTTAGTCTGTAGACCCGACATCGTCATAGAGTCTTGTGTGGTTTCCACTGTGCTTTAATTTCCCCCCTACCACGGCTCAAAGAAGTCGTACAAACAGGTGAATTTTGGGTACAGTCCCGAGTCACATAGAAGCAATGAGCGATAGGAGGGTTTCATCTTTCCCGGTATAGGGAGTTGATGTTGTGGTATACTCGATTGGCTATAATAGGAAGTCCCTGGCCAGGGCTGTTGATGAGATTTACTGGTAAGAGTTACCAGTAGTTTCTTGTACCGTTATAGGTCACACATCGACATGACTTATCAAGTTATTGGGGTCTGACGATTCCACCCCCATACTCGATATGCGACATATCAGACGAAGAGATCGGACTGTACGGTAAGTGTTACCTATAGGCTTCATGGGAGTTTGGACAAGCTTGCTTGTTGATATTCTTTCCGCTCAATACCTGGGTAGCCGTTACGTCCAGCTAGTACCACTGAGGGCTTATGGATAACTGATGCGATCATTACCTACTGCTGGTGTATTGACGAGTGTTTAGAGTTCTATACAGAAGTTTCCTAGTTCAAGCGAAATGAAGTAGGGCATATATGCTGTTATGTGCGGGGGCCTGATTAAATTCAAGTATGTGATACCGTATTTTAATCTAGCGGTTATTTGATATCAGTTAGGTTATATGTGATATAACCGGATTATTGAATCAAGTTTTTATTTGATAATGTGATATACAAATAAATGATATTAATCGGATATATGTGATATAACCGGACTATTAAATCAAGTGTTGATTTAATAATATGATATATATTTATATTTGATATAATTATATATTAACTAATATTATTGCTCACTAATTATTTGCTTATCTTTATATATATATATATATTAATATACACGTGATATATATATATATATATGTATATATATATATATATATATATAATATGTAGCATGGTTGATTTTCTATTTCTAAAATAGAAAAAGAGATGGAAAATGGGGAGACTTTTGTGGAATGGTGAAGCATGGCTTTGATGATTATTATATTGGTCTTGACTCACTATTGAAGCATGGTTCCAATTGTTTACTTGGAAATTGTGGATGCTTCAATGAGTGAGGTATTTTGATGATCCATTCTTTATATGTTTCACAACACTTGTTCATTTCCTCACTTGAGCTCATATGATGAGTTCTCCTCTCTAGCTCTCTTCATCTTCTTCCAAACCTCCTCCAAGCTCAATCCCTCACATGAGTTGTGAAACCTTGAGCTTGTGAGAACCTTAGTGAGCAAACAAAACTCCTACTTCACCATCCTACACTTGATTAGCAATTAAGTGTAGTGTGTTTTCTTCACTAAAGAGTTTAGTGAAGTGGTGGCTTGGATTAGCGAAGATTCGGGTGGATCATCTTCGGCATGAAGATCGCAAAGGAAGCTTGATTCAAGTTAAAGTGGAGTCGTGTGGACTACTACACGAAACTTGAGAAGAGAAGGACACGGTCTACAAAGGTTGTAGCATCCTTCTCTTAGAATAGTTTTCTTTATATCAAGCTAAAACCCTGATCATCTAGTTTAGATTCTAGGTTAGTGTTGATTAGCACCCCAATTTTTTTAAAAATAGCATGATTGATGCTAGTAAAACCCAGTGATGGTGGTAATAAACACTTTCATGGTATCAGAGCTACTAGGCATTTGATGTCGACCTATGTGGGGTTCTTACTGTGTGACAGTGTGGCGAAGCATAGGCTCTTTCCCCCAGGGTGTCCCGAGACTGGAAGGTATTCCGGCGGGTTGTTGTCCTCACGAGGGGGCATGAATAAAAAGTAGCTGCTGAGGAACTTGTAGGTGCTACAGCGACCCCATTAGATTGGGTGGCAGCTTGACTTTCATGGTATCAGAGCCAAAGCTAGAAGATTAGACGATGTATATAAATCATGAAACCGAAACAAATCCGAAACTGCAACTCGAAACCCCAAGTTCCTGTCGTTTTTAAAACGGTCTCTGAAATTTTTTTAAACAAGTGTAGAATTCTACATGTGATGTATCTAGAACACCACAGAAAAACGAGCACCAAATGTTAAAATTTGGCCGGCGAGATTGCTCTAAAAATCGGCCTAGCCGGTCCCTTCATTGTTTTTGGAGTTTGTTTTTCGGTGGTGTTATGGTCTTTGGGGTTTAAGGTTTCAGGTTATGTTTGTTTAGCCTAGTTTGCATGTGATGTTAACTTTTCTATTAGGGCTCATACGAAGTGTTTCGTAGTCGTAATTTTTACATCGTTTCGGATTTAAGTTTGATATGTGATACAGTAGTTAGAATCCACATTAAATTAGTTTTGTGAAAACTAGTTTGTTTGTAAATCTACCATGTTAGTCTCTATTGATAGATTGCCATGAAGTTTCGATTCGGATCGAAACTCAAACGCAATCGCGCATCATACGCGAATACTCGCTAGATAAATTTACTGGGTAGCCACGCCCCGTAGCCCGACCAAGTGACTTCAGGAGAACCCCATTACTAAAAGCATCCACTCGGGTGCTCGTGGCCACGGTGTTCCTCCTAAGTGTACTTGGTCGACAACATCGGGAGTGCAGCCATCAACTAAAGTTCCCGATGAGTATTCGATCGGGTAGTCGAGAATCTTATTGAATTACCCGACTACGTTATTGAAAAGTGTTTTCGATATGAGACTAAAATGCAAGGTTTATTGGTTAGGCATGAAAGTCGGCATATGAGATATTTCGGGTTTATGATGTCTAAGGAAATGCAGATTCTAATTATTGTAGTTTTTCATTTCGTTTCTGCGACCGTAAGTGTAATATGTGGTATATCCCCGATCTCGTTGTTATATGTCAACGGAATTTAGGATAAGCATATTTACTTACGTTGATGACATGTGATGTTATGTGTTGCTGTGATATGTTGTATTGGATCGTCGTGAATGAATAGCCGGGGTTTTTTGCATGAGATGAGAGTTTTTCAATTTTCATTTATGTAAAATTTGTATGTAATATTCTTTTATTGGGACACTTTCGGGTTGAGGATGATATCACCATTGATGTATATTATTCACTTTTCCGCATTAAGATAGACCCAAGGGGGGAGCATAAGTAACCGGGTTCTAGAGTTCAGTGGGAACCATCTCGTGGAGTCGAGACCGGGTCACCTAACTTTAGAATTGGCAGGGTTGCTTGTCGCTCTCATAAGGGTCTAGGGATGTGGTTTGGCTATTCATCAAGACTGTGGAATCCGTGTTTTTCATTATTGGCTTAATTTAAAACACGGACCTTCTAGTATATCCAGTATTTCATATGTTGACTTCTGCTGCTTGGTTCTATGATGTGATCATATAACTGCATGAGACGAATACTATATTATATATATGATATATAATAAACGTTGCTTATGTTTTGCACCCGTGCTAGTCCAGCCCGGCTCTGATATTAGTTAAGTAGCCTAACGGTGCATGACGGGGCCCCGTGGCGAATGCGAATGATATAAGCGTATGTTCTATTTTCGGTTCTTTTCTGTGATATTTAGGGAAAAATAAATGATGGGACTTCATTAATGAGATTAATGAAAAGAAAAGAAACCTAAAGATGTTGTAGAATCAAAATTTTGAAAGGTAGCTCTAGTTCTTGCTTTGCATAGTGGTATTCTTTGATGAATATCCAGCACCTCATTCATAAGAAAAGAGCCGAGATTCCTTCACTGGGAGTGACCTCTTTACCCAATGCTACAACCTACTCGGTTTTGTATTTATAACTTCTCTAGTTCTTGTTTTGCATAGTGGTATTCCTTGATGAATATCCAGCACCTCATTCGATGAGGAAAGAGCCGAGATCCCTTCACTAGGAGTGACCTCTTTAGCAAAAATAGAAAAAGCTACAAAAAAACTCTCCTTTTCAAAATCACTAGATTCTACAACGATATCAAGTTCATAACGTTAAAGGTTTTCTTAAAAACCAGCCGTAGCCCTCCGTCATTTCAGATAAGTACTATTTAGTATTGTGCTGCGTTTGTTGGCCTCCGTCAAGGCGTAGTGTACGGTAGCTGATTAGTGCTTATCTGCAGCATGTGATGCGATTGGATTAGGGTAGTGTCACGACCCAAAATAGTCCGTGACTGGCACTTGAATCATATGAAGTCTACAGGACCCCATCTAATTCAAGTAAGCCAAAAGCCCAGAAATCTAAAACCATTTTAAGGAGTAAATAAGAAACTAGTTTTTTAAGAAGTGAAGAAAACAGGTTTTTAAAACAAGGGTTTTAAAATAGGTAAGCCAAATATGCATTTTAAATCCTCCATATCTTTTCTAAAAATTTCGGCAGAGTTTCCTTTATAAATACTGGCTCCGAATGGGGTACAACAAGAATAATATATATGCAATAATAAAAGGCATACCCAAGCGGGAGCTAGCTGTTCGTTAATCGACGGTCATAACCACGCAAGTAATATAATATACAACGCCAAAGGGTGAGGATCAAAACTCAAAAGAAATTCAAAATCAATATGAAAACCATAATACTACAACGCGCGACTCTAAGGTCGAAATAATACATAACCGGTTTCTAAGTCTGAAACAATATACAAATTTTGGTTGATGGAATTACTAGATACAACTAAAAAAAATAATATAAGGGTGGTCACGATGCGGGTGAACCCACCTACCAATGCAATCACCCGAAAAGGGATCAGTGTGCAAGAAAAGCCGCAATGAAACCTGTACGGCAAAACCTGCAAGAACTGTGGCACAACGGGGGTGAATTGCCAACTCGTGAATAGAAAACATTACAGAGCAGAAATCGTATGCATGACACAATCCTAGGTCAATACGATCAGATATATATAAACCTCAAATGAATAAGTCTGAAGCATGATAAGGTGGCAATGTAATATCTATACATGAGTGTAGTGCCAAGTGCTTGTTCCAGTGCCTCAGGTAATAACATATCAATATCATGAAGTCTATGAAAAGGTGGATATCATCCAACTATGTGATCAATGTCAACTATATGTATATGGAAATCACCCACGTGTCACCCAATGAAAATAAACATCATGCATGTAAATATCATAAAACATATGCAAGGAAATATGAGGATATAAATCATCATGCGTCGCTCGCGACATATCAAATCATGGAACCTGAGTGTCAAGCATCGATACTCGAAAACATCATGAAACCCGTGTCTATATCGGCACGTAAATCCTCATATATCGGGCTCCGTCAGTCCGGGGCGGCCCATATCATCTCTCAACTCCGGTCGGTATCCTTCGGATATCCGCCGAACTCAAATACAATCACCGGTAGGTAGTAGTCCCTCTGCCAGGCTCACCGTCGAGCTGCACAGCAGATCCGTTCTCGCTCCGGGGTACCAGACCAGGTCCACCATGTACCCGCAATCGGCCTCGTCCGCTCCTCGAATCGGGTTTCACATGTTACTTTCAAAACCAAGAAAACACATGGTGGACGCACTGAAATATCATATCAAGGATAACCGGGTTTTTGAAACAACGCATAATCTCTTTTTAAAATAACCTCGGTTCCCAAATCCTGAAATATCATGGAAACCACATATCTCAATGCGTATAATCAAAATCATGATGTATGCGACATGTAAAAGAATGTAAGCATATCAATATATCATGCAACATGGAATAGTAATATGCACATATTGGGGAAACCGCTCTTTTAAAAAGAATCAGTTCTAAAGAGTATCTTGCGGTTCCCAAATCTCCAAATCAAGCGAGAAATCATCTATGTATATGCAAATACGTAGGTGTACAAGTATGCCATGCAAGGGTCATATCCTGAATGCAACAATACTGCAGTGTAGTGACATGGCAATTATCGATGATGAAGTGTGTGAGCCGGCAAGCAAGTGTACGTGGAACATACGCATCATCGATAATGGTGCTGGTGTCCTAACAGCGTGGGTTTAATATACAATAAACTCATTTACACAAGCAATGCGATGCGAAGAGCATGAATATGCAGAAATCGAATAAAAAATGCAATAGTGACGTATCTGCATCAATATAAAAAGGTCCTACAATTTGCCTTTTGAAATAAGACGAATTGGGGTTTTTAGTAAAATAAGGGCTACGGTGTTTTTAAGAAAAGATGTGTCTTTTGAAAATATCCGTAGAATCCCTTTGCCTATCCTTGAAATACTCGCGATTCGTTAGTTTTGAAATAGGTATAATATCGGCTTAGTCTAACATCTACTCGCAAAACTACAGCTCTAACTAGCAAGTCAATCAGGAGGGGTATAGAAACCACCTAAATCTGAGTCGATATATATATATATATATATATATATATATATAATAGTCGGTGATCCCGCATCAAAAGTACCGCGTACGATACAAAATCATATAACATCCTCGAGTCATGAGTGCGGATCTATCATCAATATATAGCTCGTACAGTACATCCGACGTACGACCTCCTAAATCTAGGTACGGGTCAAATGTCACATCTATCACACTATTCATCTGGTATTCTCTTTATCAAATATCATGATCCGGGGTACTGACCTACGTCCAGTACAATAATGATACCATCTATGTATGCATGCATGTGTATGAAACACTACGTCAAAGGACCCGCTACAGCATTGTGTCGTATCTCAAATACGAACCCTGTCATATCACCGATCTCACAGCCTCAAATCCAATCTCATCGACTCATCTCAAATCCCAAGTACTATCATCATAATCCGTGTATATGTATACGTATATATATATATACACACACACATAGTCCCATACCCATGTGTGTGTGTGTGTGTATACATATCCCCATATACGCACAGGTAAAAGAATGAATTTATGCAAGTATGTGTGTGCGCGTGTGGGTGTAACCACTACTCTAGGGTTTCGTAACTAGCACTAAACCAATCCAAGAACACCTAGAATCCATCTTTATCATCAATAAACTCAAATCAACATATAATATATATGTGTGTGTGTATACGTATTCGTATACATCACTACGAACTGCGGGGGTGCTATACGCCATCCACCCGACTTCCCCCGTAGATATAATCTACTCACTTTGCTTCTTGTGTGCCGATGCCGATGTCGCCATCTTCATCTTCAACGTCTCGAATCGTCGTGGAGGTACCTACATATCACACGTATCGCATCGCATAAAAACCAAATCGAAACCAAAACAACACACGAAAACCCAAACGGTACGCTTAAAAGCTTATAGGTTAGAACCTAAGGTTAGCGTTCACAAATCAACCCGATATCACTCGAGATAGACGTACAAACGTCATATGATCGAGATAAAGCACAATATCAAAATCTGGAAATCGAAATATGGAAAACCATAACTAAATTCAAAGCAGCAACTTATAAAAGTGTTCCCAGATTTCGTCTCAGGTGAAACCAAGGTTCCAAAACAACACTAGGGTGATATATAGGGTACATGTGACCTACAGAAGAAACCTAGGCACCTACCCTCACCAAGTGGCCGATCCTCTCTCACTAAAAATCTGTCCAGGCCGGCCATGGGTGCTCCAATGGGGTTCGTCTCTCTACAGGGGGTTCCTAGGGTCTCAAATTGGTCTCTGTACTTGTTTATTTTTCCAGTAAAAGTCCCAGCTCATTCCAGATTTCTCTGCACCCTCAAAGTCATCACAAACCGACATGAAAAGTTCCGTAATTCCGTATTTTTGGGTTTCAGGCTATGTATATGTGTTTGGTCTGGGTTTAAAACATTGTAGGGGGGCTTAAGGTCACCAAACACACTCAAGTTCACCACCCTTCTTAACTTAAACCCTAACCTTCTCTTGTAATGCCCAAAGTGCACTAAACTACCCGACATCGATTTCAAACTTGAATTGAGGCTTAAGCATAAGAAAAACTACACTAAATGTGAAGGAATTACCTCAATAGACCCTCATGAATCCTCAACAGCGCCAAAATGACTACTTTCTTGGTCCAAAGGCATGCTTGTGAGCTTGTGCACACTTTTAGTGAAAAAGAGATAGAGTTTTGGAGTTGTTTTAGAGGTGATTTGAGGAGGTGAAGAGGGGGAGAAGGAGGGGGCAGCAACAGCTGCTGGAACTGAAGAAGGAGAGGGAGAGATGAGGGAAGAAATGAGAAGAATGGCTAAGTCCAAGTCAACACACCTCACCCTCTCAATCTCTCACTTGCCCATACTTCTTAAAATAATCCTTTTCCTTTTCTTTTCTTTTTCTCTTTTCCCTCTAAATCCTTCTTACACCAATAGTAACCCCAAAACAACATGGTAGAAATGCACAAGTGTAAGAAAAATGATATGTGCATGTTTTGCACAAAAATGCTAAAAAACCGATTAGCGATTTTTAATCGCGATTAGCACTAAATTAGCATATAATTAATCATAAAAACTTAAAAATGGTATAATTCCATAAATACCCTATTTTGGAATTTTCCAATTTTTTCCCATTTATCGGTATTTAATTATACCGAAATATTAAAATATTCAATAAAATAATATTAAATTATAAAAATTCCCAAAAATAATATTTTATTTTTTTGAAATGTTACAGGTAGTTGTACGGCTTTGTTGACCATTATTAAGGGTCGTACGGGTGGGTTTAATTCAATCACGAACTGGTTGAACTTGGCTAGCGTTTATAATTTGTTGACCATAGTTAAGGTCATATGTTGCTAGGGGTAAAAACTGATATTGGGAATTTCAAGTGTTGAAATTTGCAATGAGATTGCATACCTTCTATGAGATAGTTAGATCCCGATACCCACTGCGAGTAAGTGTTACTCCTGGGAAAGGTTTTCACTTTACAATTAGCCGATCCATTAGGTGTCTAAGAAAGGTGTTAACGGGGTGATTCCCCTGAGAAAATGAGGTTATTTAATTAGTTCTATGCAAAAGCATAGGGACTCCCTTAGAGTACCAATACCTGTCTGGCCAAACGATTGGTGAACTTGTAGGGTGTAATTAATCCCGGCTAATATTACCTTTTAGGATTTGAAGGAAGATTTGATAAAAACAATGGGAGCCATCCTGATTAGATAAGATAATAACCAATCTAATCTTGCAAAGAGCGCACGCAAAAGTGATTATCCTTCTCTCTCTCTCCTGGTAGCGACCAATGATACGCCTTAATCAAGATAATAATATGGATGTATTAACCGAATCCACTTATTATGCCGGGCTAGGTTCCGCTCTATCTTATGACTGTCATAAGTCTGAGCAAGGAATAGTAGAATACTAGGATTCCACGCCTCCCAAAACTAAGAAGGAGCATGCTGATGAATCTTCTTCGGGTTTGTTCGTTATTGAGAACTATTTCTCAGTTTGCTCTACGTCCTGGATATTGGATACCGGATTAGGATCCCACTTTTGTAATTTGTTACATGGGTTAAGTAGAGGTAAAGAACTGGGAAAATATGATATATGTAAGTCCACGGTAGCGCCCCGGCTGTCTAACAGACGCCAAATGCGGAACAAAAACTTTTTACAAACTGGCGCTATCGTGTACTATAACCCGGATCTGCCATTAAAGCTAAACTAACAAACAACAAAGTGGGTAGAAATGTTATACCGAACGATCCGAGTCCTTCGGTTTTCAACCATCATCCCACGCTTTGTTGCGGCTGCTCCGATCTCCTGAATCTTCAGTCTTGTCGTCCAGGTGGCACCACGTCGACGAATCTTTAAACGGGCTCCCGCCTCTGAACCGAGGAAACTCGTTCGTCAAGTTTGCTAAAAAAGATGACCAAGATGATATAAAGAATGAGTAGAACACTTTGTCTCGTCACGTCCAAAGTCACGGACGGACGGTTAATGAAGTTGCCCTTTTGGAACTGTGATGGAATGAAAAGAGCTATGAAATTTCCATACACCATAAACTATAATTTTTTCTCAAATGAACAACCATAGCCCACCAAATGAAGTGGCTGGCCATTATATGGAGGTGGGGGTGAGTGTAGGAAGGGGGAGGTGACCACAAGGCAAAAGATCTTAATCAAAAACCAAAGGAATTAATTGAAAAGGGTGACTCATTAAACACATCATCAAAACATTAAATGAAAACTATTGAGTCACCTTAACATTGTTAGTGTATATGCCCTATAGGCCATTACTGTATCATACTAGTTTGTATATTACTTAATGGAAGCTTGGGATATTCACCTTGTATATACAATCTTGCTCAAAATAGTAGTATGCTACTTGGTTTGTTTCTACTTCAATGTGTACATGTGTTTATTTTAGTATATCGCCTATACACATTAGTGGAGCCCTTAGGATCTTTACTTGATTACCAGCGTTGTGATGGCAGTCACACTTGTGGGGCTGGGTAATCTATAAGCACATCCTTATGCAGGTCCCTGGTCGCAGGACTATCGAGACAGGGCATTGATACTCCGGAGTAGACTAGCGCATGCGCTTCTCATCCCAGTGTGGGAGACGGTCTGTCCCACAGCCGTCGGTACGTCGTACTTGAGAGAGTATGTGGGTGCTCGTTGGGTTACGAGTACACTGGACAGGACTCGTCGGGAACTGACTAGTTGGTATTATGCCTATCGTCAGTTATCAGTTCCCGGGTGACATGAGTACAGCTTAGTCCGCTGACTTAACACTGTCACTTCGCCTCGAGTGTGTTCCCACTGTACTTTGATTACTACCCTACCACGGCTCAAAAAAGTCGTGCAAACAGGTGGTAGTTGGGTGCAGTCCCGAAGCACTTGGAGGCAGTGACGGTTAGACAGGATTCGTCTCTCCCGGTATTGGGGGTTGATATCGCGCTGTGTCTAGGAGAGCCATTACACGAGTAGTCCCTGGCCAGGGCAAATGAGATATACTGGTAGGCTTCCAGTGCTATCTCAGGGTGTTTTGGGCTTCACTCCGACACGACTTGTACCGCTATTGGGGGACTGATGTTTACCGCCCCCTAGGCCCGCCTTGCGATGTATCAGACGAACAGACCGGACTGTACGGAGAATGTCACATTCAGGCTCAGTAGGAGTTCAGATGGGTTTCGTCTCGTCAGTCTTCTTGTCGGCATCTACCTGGGGACCGTTACGCACAGGTAGTGCCGCTTGCGGTCTGTGGTTAAACCCACTGCCAGAGTAGTGTCGAGTCTTTAGAGTCCCACACAGAAAGCTATTCGCCTTTAGGCAAAAGAGTAGAGGTCGCATGGTTTTGCGACAGGTCGCATGGTTTTGCGACAGGGTTCGGTCACATCCGTGCACTTGTGCACGTACAGTGTCCGGACAGTTCACACTAGCGGGCTTTGGTTTAAGCCAGATCCTAGTGTACCTTTTGGGATTGGTTTTATCCAGTATGCATTCGTGTTCCTCGGAACGCGGATGCGGGTGTGTATGCATAGTTGACGGAGAGACAGAGGCAGAGGATTCTCATTAGGGTTGTTGACCGTTGGCAGTTGACTATTGACTTTTTGCTCAACCTTAATGAGAATATGATATGTGATTAACAATTATATTAATTAAGTATTATGGTGACATGGTTGTTGAGGGATTGACTTTGTTGACTTTTGTTGACTTGTTGACTTTGTTGACCGGTTGACTAGGCTTGACTAGTTGACCATCATGATAACTATTGCTATCATTTCATGTCAAAGACTTTTGCTTGCTTGCTCTTTTGTGCAAAATGAGTGCATGAAATGATATGGCTATGGTTGCTTAAACCATCACATAATACTTGATTGATATGAGGTGTTATGATTGTTTTGGATTATGAGAGCCAAATGAGAAAAGTCTTCTCTCATTCTTTCATGCTCATTCTCTCTCTTGTTCTTGAGCTCTCATCTTCCTCCTCTTGCTCTCCCTCTCTTGACTCTATGGTTCACTTGTCTCATGAGTTGAGAACCAAGAACCATAGATAAAACCCCATACAAACTCTTCTCTACTCACTCTAGTTCACAAGGTTTAGCAAACCGAGTGAACTAGTTTCTTCAAAGTTCGAAGAAGGAGCCAAAGGTTGAAGCTTTCAGGTGGATCTATCTTCGGTGCAAGGAGACGATGGGGAGAAGCCGATTCGGACGACCATCGAAGCTTGAAGACGAAGGAGTTCGAGAAAAAGAAAGGTATAACCCCCTAACCGAGTAGTTAGCAACTCGTAGTTAGGTTGTTAGTTAGATGTTTAACAAAGATCCGGTTTTGAGTCCATGTTACCACCTCTAAGAAAATTGTTTTTCACCAAATTCCGCATGCCCGAAAGTATCGGGAGAGGTAGCATGGACTTACAGTGGTATCAAAGCCTAGTTAAACTCTATCTAACATGTTAGCAAAGTAGCTAGAAGATCGATCAAAAAAAAAGTCGCAAAACGAACCCGATATGATAAGTTTCTGCCGATTTTTTTCTGTTCAAAAATTTATAAATTTTATCTTAAAAATCGGCTCAGGCTTTTGTGTGATCACCCACCAAATTTGGTCCAACGATCGAGTCAAAGCGCCGCGGAAACGCGGCGGGAGCACGCTCCCGCCGCGGATCCGCGGCCGAGTTGACTCGGCCGAGGTCCAAGTTTGGTGCAGTGTTTTTCTGGGGTTGTTTTGGGATTTTTGGAATATATATTTTCTGCCCAGATTTTCCAGAACGAAAATTTTATTTTTGGGGTCCTGAAAATTCGTATTTTTGATCGAACTTCTAAAGACTTTAGCTGACGGGTTTTTCCTGTAATGTGATATTTGTATTGAACGTCTGCTAATCGCTATATGTCGATTAGTGGGGGTTATACAAATCTGTGATCTGTAATGTTATTGGAATGTGTATATGAATATGTTAGATTGTCGCGGGTGAATAGCCGGGGGTTGTGAGACGAGAGTTTTCTTTTCTTTCAATTCATGTATATTTGTAAATTGATGTAATAATTATTTGTATGGCCGCACAACCGGGTCGGGATTGTAGCCGTCATTGTATAATTTCTTTTTACTGTTTTTGCTCCTAGGATAGACCCATGGAGGGGGTGCACAAACTACCGGGTATGCCGAAGTGCCGAGTGGCCTACTCACGGAGTTGAGGGAGGTTGCTTCGCTTCGGGTACTTGGCGGGTAGTTTGCCGCCCCCGTAGGGGTCTTGGGTGGGGTATTGGCTATTCACCGCGACCGTGTAATCTGCTTTTCGTTACAGGCTCGTACGAATTGCGGATTCCTAGTATATCCAATATGTTCATCTGTGATCTGAAATGGCTATCATTGCAGTATATCTATATATGATATTATTTAGGCGTTGCTTATGTTTTACAGCCGCACTAACCCAGCCCCCGCTCTGTCGTTAGTTAAGTAACCTAACGGGTAATGACGGGGCCCCATGGCGAATGCGAATGGCATAAGCGTACGTCATATTTTGGTTGTTTTCTGCAATGGTAGGATTAAATGATGGGACGCATTAAAAGAACTAATGCAAGAATATCACGCATTAAAAGAACTAATGCAAGAAAATAAACCAAGTTAAAATCATTAGAACACTTTCAAAAAACCACTCGGTTCTTTTCAAAACAAACTTTTAAAATGCGGAGTTTGAGCCACTCCTTTTAAAAGATATCTCGTTCCATCGATTATATCAAGTTCTCTACGTTCACGGTTTTGCCAATACCATTCGTAGCCCTCCGTCGTTTCACATGAATAGTCAATAGTATTCAAGCTGTGTATGTTGGCCAAAGTCAAGGCATAGTGATTGGTAGTTATTGGGTATTCATGTGCAGCATAGATAGATGCGTTGGTTTGGGACAGTCGTACTGCCATTTTGGCCAAAGTCTAGGGTAGGTACGGGTGGATCCAAATTAACCTGGAGAATGACGGGTAGAACTTGACATGTGACTTATGATATTTTGGCCAAAGTCAAGGTCATAAGAGCATGGGGCAAAAATCCACGTCGGGAGTTTCATAAGTACTGAAACTTGCTAGATTTGCATACCACTTGGAGTGTGATGATTCTGGTAGGATTCCTTCAGTTTCGTCACGCGATGATATTTGGATCCCGATCCTACTGTGAGTATATGCTACTCCTCGGGAAATTTCTCACTAAACGATCAATGCTATAAACCTAGTAGGTGTCTAGAAAGGTGTTAGCGGGGCTACGCCCCCAGGGAAAAGAGGTTATTTAATTAAGGAACTTCGCGAAAGCGTTGGAAAACCTCCCTCGAAGTACCGACACTGGCCTGGCTGAACGGTTAAGCAAGTTTGTGCGGTGGGATTAATCCCGACTAATTCTTCCTTTTTGGTTTGAGGAGGGATTCAAGAAACAGTGGGAGCCATCCTGTTTAGACAAACTAAAAACCACTCTAAACTTGCAAGAGCATCAAGCTGAGTGTTTCTTCTCTCTCCTAATTGCAGCAACCAATCGACATGACTGGACTTAAGTTACTTCTAGATAAAAACATACTGACAGGGCCAAACTACAAAGATTGGCTCAGGAATGTCAAGATGGCAATCACTTACGACAAGCTGGGGCATCTTCTTACCACCAAAGCTCCCCCTGTCCCTGGTCCCACTTCCAGCGTCGCGGATAAGGAAATCCGTAAGACTTGGGAGATTGATAGCGCGAAGGCCAAGTGCCTTGTACTTGCCTCTATGGACAATGAACATCAGAGGAGGCACGAGAATATGGACTTGGAATCCATATTTCTTCATACAAAAGAACTGTATGGAGAGCAATCTCGTATTGCAAGATACAAAGCGTAGAAAAAGTTATTTTCGGCAAGGATGGCCGTCGGATCATCAGTAGCAGAACACGTGCTTAAGATGATCGGCTACATTGAGGAGCTCACGGACCTAGGGACCACATTGGAGAGTGAGCTCTATACGGACTTAGTTCTCCAGTCCCTTCCTTCCACTTACGCCCAGTTTATACTGAACTTCAACTTACAAGAAAAAGAAGTTAAACTTTCAGAGCTCCTCAACATGCTGAGGAGCGCAGAGGGCACCCTACAGAAAGGTAGGGAAACATCCACTTTGTTTGTAGGAGGATCATCTTCTTCTAGGTCCAAGGTGAAAGCCAAGGGAAAGAAGAAGAAAGCCCCCGCCAAACCAAGAGGCGGTGTTAGTAAAGTGGATACGAAGGGAAAAGCTAAAGCAACAAAGAAAGCGGGGAAGCTTGTGGATAAGGAAGAATGCTTCTATTGTCATAAGAAAGGACACTGGAAGAATGATTGCAGGGCCTGGAAGGCCAGAACACAGGAATTGAAGCAGGTTACAGCTTCAGCTTCAGGTGTGTATGTTAATGAAAACTGTCTTTCAATAAACTCTACTTCCTGGGTATTGGATACCGGATCAGGATCTCATATCTGTAATTCTTTGCAGGCGTTGAGAAACCGTAGGGTTTTGAAGGCAGGTGACATGACCCTCAGAGTTGCGAACGGAGCTAGCATGGATGCTAAGGCCGTGGGAGACTATCACCTGGGATTGTCAGATGGACATGTTTTGGTTTTGCGTAATTGCTTTTTTGTACCCAACGCAACTTGTAATATCATTTCTGTATCTTTGGTTTCTAAAAAAGGTTATGAATTTGCGTTTGTAAGCAATGTTGTAAACATTCACCTTAATCAAGTTCTGATTGGGTCAGGTACATTGAGCAATGGGATATACGTATTAAACCAACTATAGATTTTCAATGTCCAGAATACACACAAAAGGAAGTCTCCGGAAATAAATCAGACTTTCTTGTGGCATTGTAGACTGGGTCACATCAATGAGAGAAGGTTGACAAAGTTACATACAAAAGGATATTTGAATCCGTTCGAATATCAATCGTATGCCACTTGTCAATCCTGTCTCAAAGGAAAGATGACAAAGACTCCGTTCACTGGACACGGAGTTAGAGCGAGCGAGCTCTTGGGACTCGTACACAGCGACGTGTGCGGTCCAATGTCTACACATGCGCGAAGTGGTTTTTCTTACTTCATTACTTTTACGGATGACTTTTCAAGGTACGATTATGTCTTCTTAATGAAACATAAGTCCGAAGCCTTTGGAAAATTCCAGGAATATAAGAATGAAGTAGAAAAACAGACCGGCAAAAGTATCAAGATTCTAAGATCGGATCGAGGTGGTGAATACTTGAGTGCCAAGTTCCTGGACTATTTAAAAGAGAATGGAATTCTCTCTCAGCTTACTCCTCCATACACTCCGCAACATAACGGTGTATCGGAGAGATGGAACCGCACCCTATTGGATATGGTACGGTCCATGATGAGTAACGCTGAGTTACCGCGATCATTCTGGGAGTATGCACTAGAATCAGCTGCGTACCTTTTGAACCGAGTTCCCACTAAGACTGTTCCTACCACACCATATGAGATGTGGTGTGGGAAGAGGCCCCATCTTAATCACATTAAGACATGGGGAAGTCCAGCTTTTGTCAAAAAGCAGCATGCGGACAAGCTTGAGGCACGCTCAGTACAGTGCAAGTTTGTGGGATATCCAAAGAACTCCAAGGGATATTTCTTCTACTGCGAAGAGGAACAAAAAGTTATTGTTTCTCATCATGCCCACTTTCTAGAACACTAGTTCTTAGAAAAGGAAATAAGTGGGAGCGCAGTAGAACTGGAAGAAATTCCAGAACCACAGACTATTACTGAAAGTTTAGTGGAACCAGAGGGTTCAAAAGAACAGGACATTCCTACGCCGCTCCGCAGGAGTAGTAGGCAGTCTCATCCGTCCGAGAGATACTACGGTTTTCTCATAGACGGGGATAGAGAGGATTGCATCATAGATTATGATGAGCCTATTAGCTTCCAGCAGGCCGTTCAGAGCGTTGACTCAGTAAAATGGCTGGATGCAATGCGGACCGAAATGGAGTCTATGTACACCAACAAAGTATGGACGTTGGACATTGCTCCAGACGGGGTAAAACCCGTAGGATGCAAGTGGATCTTCAAAAGGAAGATTGGTGTAGATGGACAGGTTGAGACCTATAAAGCTAGACTTTTTGCGAAGGGTTTTCGTCAAAGACCTGGTTTGGACTATGACGAAACCATTTCTCCAGTGGCTATGCTGAAATCCATTCGGATCCTTCTTGCCATTGCTGCCTTCCACGATTATGAGATCTGGCAGATGGACGTAAAGACCGCTTTTCTAAATGGAAATTTAGAGGAGTGTGTCTATATGGACCAACCAGAGGGCTTCATTCAGAGTGGGAGCAGCGTTAAGGTGTGCAAGTTGCTTAAGTCTATCTATGGACTAAAGCAGGCATCGCGGAGTTGGAACATCTGTTTTGATAAGACGGTCAAGGAATTTGGCTTTATCAAAAATCCAGATGAACCATGCATCTATTGTAGATTTGTAGCGAGAACTGTAGTATTCCTCGTTTTGTACGTGGATGACATTCTCTTAATAGGAAATGAAATTCCTATGCTACAATCTGTCAAGGGGTTCTTGTCACACAGGTTCTCCATGAAAGACCTGGGTGATGCCTCATACATCCTGGGGATCCGGATCCATCGTGATAGATCCAAGAGAATATTAGGACTTTCACAGTCCAGGTACATCGACACCATACTGAAAAGATTCAGTATGGAAGATTCCAAGCGCGGTAACCTACCGGCTTGTCACGGGATCACCCTCTCTAAAGAGATGTCTCCCAAGACTGATTTGGAGAGGGATCGCATGTCTATTATACCCTACGCTTCTGCGGTAGGCTCTATAATGTATGCGATGTTGTGTACCAGACCGGATGTAGCTTATGCACTGAGTGTGGTAAGCCGGTATCAGTCAAACCCTGGGGAGAATCACTGGATAGCGGTAAAGAACATTCTCAAGTACCTGAGAAGGACTAAGGAGATGTTCTTGGTGTATGGCAGAAAAGACCTCCAGATCGAGGCCTTTGCTGACTCCAGCTTCCAGAGTGACAAGGATGATTCCAAGTCCATGTCGGGTTTTGTCTTTACCCTCAATGGAGGGGCGGTGTGTTGGAAGAGTTCCAAACAGGAAACCGTTGCAGACTCGACGATGGAACCGGAATACATCGCTGCATCTGATGCCGCAAAAGAAGCTGTCTGGATGAGGAAGTTCTTGAAAGAACTTCAGGTGGTTCCGTCCATTGTTGATCCAATACCTCTGTATTGCGACAACAACGGGGCTATAGCTTTAGCGAAGGAACCCAGGTCCCATCAGAGATCCAGACACATCTTGAGGCGGTATCACCTGATCAGGGAGATCGTGGATCGCCAGGAGATCGAGGTTCGGAGAGTTGCTTCAGAAGATAACACTGCCGATCCATTCACCAAGGCCTTGCCCCAGACTCAGTTCGAGCGGCTGATCGAGATGATAGGTCTTCGATACGCCAGTACATGGCCTTAGTGCAAGTGGGAGATTGTTAGTGTATATGCTCTAGAGGCCATTACTGTATCATACTAGTTTGTATATTACTTAATGGAAGCTTGGGATATTCACCTTGTATATACAATCTTGCTCAAAATAGTAGTATGCTACTTGGTTTGTTTCTACTTCAATGTGTACATGTGTTTATTTTAGTATATCGCCTATACACATTAGTGGAGCCCTTAGGATCTTTACTTGATTACCAGCGTTGTGATGGCAGTCACACTTGTGGGGCTGGGTAATCTATAAGCACATCCTTATGCAGGTCCCTGGTCGCAGGACTATCGAGACAGGGCATTGATACTCCGGAGTAGACTAGCGCATGCGCTTCTCATCCCAGTGTGGGAGACGGTCTGTCCCACAGCCGTCGGTACGTCGTACTTGAGAGAGTATGTGGGTGCTCGTTGGGTTACGAGTACACTGGACAGGACTCGTCGGGAACTGACTAGTTGGTATTATGCCTATCGTCAGTTATCAGTTCCCGGGTGACATGAGTACAGCTTAGTCCGCTGACTTGACACTGTCACTTCGCCTCGAGTGTGTTCCCACTGTACTTTGATTACAACCCTACCACGGCTCAAAGGAGTCGTGCAAACAGGTGGTAGTTGGGTGTAGTCCTGAAGCACTTGGAGGTAGTGACGGTTAGACATGATTCGTCTCTCCCGGTATTAGGGGTTGACATCGCGCTGTGTCTAGGAGAGCCATTACACGAGTAGTCCCTGGCCAGGGCAAACGAGATATACTGGTAGGCTTCCAGTGTAATCTCAGGGTGTTTTTGGCTTCACTCCGACACGACTTGTACCGCTATTGGGGGACTGACGTTTACCGCCCCCTAGGCCCGCCTTGCGATGTATCAGACGAACAGACCGGACTGTACGGAGAATGTCACATTCAGGCTCAGTAGGAGTTCAGATGGGTTTCGTCTCATCAGTCTTCTTATCGGCATCTACCTGGGGACCGTTACGCATAGCTAGTGCCGCTTGCGGTCTGTGGTTAAACCCACTGCCAGCGTAGTGTCGAGTCTTTAGAGTCCCACACAGAAAGCTATTTGCCTTTAGGCAAAAGAGTAGAGGTCGCATGGTTTTGCGACAGGTCGCATGGTTTTGCGACAGGGTTCGGTCACATCCGTGCACTTGTGCACGTACAGTGTCCGGACAGTTCACACTAGCGGGCTTTAGTTTAAGCCAGATCCTAGTGTACCTTTTGGGATTGGTTTTATCCAGTATGCATCCGTGTTCCTCGGAACGCGGATGCGGGTGTGTATGCACAGTTGACGGAGAGACAGAGGCAGAGGATTCTCATTAGGGTTGTTGACCGTTGACAGTTGACTATTGACTTTTTGCTCAACCCTAATGAGAATATGATATGTGATTAACAATTATATTAATTAAGTATTATAGTGATATGGTTGTTGAGGGATTGACTTTGTTGACTTTTGTTGACTTGTTAACTTTGTTGACCGGTTGACTAGGCTTGACTAGTTGACCATCATGATAACTATAGCTATCATTTCATGGCAAAGACTTTTGCTTGCTTGCTCTTTTGTGCAAAATGAGTGCATGAAATGATATGACTATGGTTGCTTAAACCATCACATAATACTTGATTGATATGAGGTGTTATGATTGTTTTGGATTATGAGAGCCAAATGAGAAAAGTCTTCTCTCATTCTTTCATGCGCATTCTCTCTCTTGTTCTTGAGCTCTCATCTTCCTCCTCTTGCTCTCCCTCTCTTGACTCTATGGTTCACTTGTCTCATGAGTTGAGAACCAAGAACCATAGATAAAATCCCATACAAACTCTTCTCTACTCACTCTAGTTCACAAGGTTTAGCAAACCGAGTGAACTAGTTTCTTCGAAGTTCGAAGAAGGAGCCAAAGGTTGAAGCTTTCAGGTGGATCTATCTTCGGCGCAAGGAGACGACGGGGAGAAGCCGATTCGGACGACCATCGAAGCTTGAAGCCGAAGGAGTTCGAGAAAAAGAAAGGTATAACCCCCTAACCGAGTAGTTAGCAACTCGTAGTTAGGTTGTTAGTCAGATGTTTAACAAAGATCCGGTTTTGAGTCCATGTTACCACCTCTAAGAAAATTGTTTTTCACCAAATTCCGCATGCCCGAAAGTACCGGGAGAGGTAGCATGGACTTACAAATAAGTCATCATCCAATTAATGCAAATGAATGAGTCACAATCCTTGTCACCAATCTAGAAGCTTCTAGAACTTTCCACACTCATCAAGAAAAGATAAATCCGTTTTTAACCGAATGTCAAATACGGGTGATAGAAAACAGGAAACTGGAAACTTCCAAAAGTGATCCTGAAATAAATTTCAGGATAACCCCGTATCTGTATAAACATACTAGCATTTTTATTACGACCGAATACAAATGCAACTGAGACAAAGATATTATATCTACACAGTATAATACTCGGATCTGGCTTAAACCAAAGCCTACCAGTATTATCTGCCCGAAATATGACACGTGCGTAAACGCACGTGTATTTTCCGAACTTTGCCATAAAACTATACGGCCTCTACTACGTTTCCCCGAACGTGGGAAACTGTCTGTGGGGGACGCTAATGACTCATCAACACACTGGCACTGGGTATAACCTCTAGCACGTCAGAGATACAAGCTGTACGTAACGGTTGCCTATGTATTGATTAGAAGGAAAGCTGACGAGCGAACTCATCCAGAAACCCTACTGAGCCTAACAGTGACAATATACGTACAGTCCGGTTCGTTCGTCTATGAGTATCGCATATCTGCCTAGGGGGTGGATAAAGTCAGACACCTAATAACGCGATAATTCGTGTCGGTATGAAGCCCATCACCACCTGAGAAACTACTGATCCAAATCAGTAATTCTCCACTACCTCGGTCGAGGATTTCTAGTGATGGCCACCCGTGCACTGTGCGACATCAACCCCTAATACCGGGAGAGACGAATCCTCGATGATCCGCTCACTGCCTCCATGTGGCTCAGGACTGTACCCAAAAAATACCTGTTCGCACGTCTCCTTTGAACGTGGTAGGTTAGAAATCAAATCACAGTAGGAACTCACATGAGACAAATGACGATCTCAGGTCGACAAACTAACCTGTACACATGTCACCAGGGAACTGCTATCTGACGATATGTATAATACCAACTAGCATGTTCCCGGCGAGTCTTGTCCGGTGTACTCATAACCCTATGAGCACCTGTATACATCTTAGGTGAACCAACTGACACCAATGGCTTGTGAGACCGGCCACCGCCCCTCGTCGGGGTCTCGACTGTATACACTAGTCTACTCTGGAGTATCGATGCCCTGTCTCGAAACTCCCACGACTAGGGACACTTTAAGGATGTGCTTACAGACCCCAGCTCCTACGTATATGATCGCCATCATACTGCTGGTAGTCAAGCAAGAATCCTATGGGCTCTATCATCATGCAATAGTGAACTAAAGTTTGTATACGATGATAAAGACAAACCAGATAGCATACTATCATCTCGAGCAAGACTGTCATATCGGTATAGGTCCTGCCTCAATCATTGCAATCACGTACCTGCGATCCAATAATTGACTTCGAGAGCACTATATCCAACAATCTCCCACTTGCACTTAAACCTAATTATTACGATGTCGCATACCCACAGCCCGTGTGATAGCGAACACCCAACTCCTGTACTAATCAGTTTTGCAAAGCTAGTTTGTAAAACTCTAGTGTTCGAGAAATAGCCTCAGTGAGTGGATCCGCCCTGATGTTTCTTTCTATGTCTCTCTTAATCTCAAGTTCGCGGAGAAAGCCATCTCTCGAATCGAGTAATACCTGTCTTAGAATATGTCTGAATATCTGATGGGACCTAGTTCATAAATGAACTCCAAATCCAAACTTCTTAGACTTTATTGATAACTGAACCTAATCAGTATCCAGTATCATGCCTCCCACAGTATCCTCTTGGACCACCTGTCCATAATATTGTCTCTCGTCAGAGGGAAAACTATAACTCTGACAATCACTCTGTCATCCATGTCACCTTGGAAGCCTTGAATGATAACCGTTTCCCGAAGGAGGCTGTTGTCATAATATCCGTAAAAAATTGCACTTATGTTCTAAAACTGGTTCCTTATGTTTCTCTAAGATTGGATTAATATAAACTTATCTAGTGCAAAAACAACATCTGGTGTGGTACTTGATATCTCATGATTGACTCAATTGCCTAAGAAAATGATCTGCCAATCATGCACATCTCTCTCTCCTTTAGTTTCTAAGACACCTTTAGAGAGGGTGACTCCATCACCTGCAGGTACACCACCATGCCAGGAGTCATCTATTCTAAAATACTATTAGAATATTGTCAAAGTACCCATTTTAGGAAACTACCCAAATCTAGATCTAAAACCATAGATCTAGTAACCAGAATGTCTGATATTACATCCATATCCTTTGTGGAGAAACAACTGTGTGGCTACCAAAGTACAACCGATCGTAGTATAGGAATTTTACTTCCTACTCTGTGTATGTCATCCAAATACCAGGACATCACACCCTACTACCTTCTTAACAGATCCATCCCCTATTCTGATGAAGTCAAACCTATGACTGTCACATCAAAAAAATAGATGATCTAATCTCCGCTATATCTGCTCAAGCCTATAAATAGACATAAGTTACTTGCCCACTATGCTTCCGCTGCTCCCACTGACTACGACAACCCTCCGACAGAATGATATATACATGTACTTGTAAAACTAGTTTAGAACGACGCTATACATATCCTTCTGTCGGGTCTCATAGTCTAGAACAACAGTAGTGTCAAGTCTGGGTAAACAATAACCTCCCTGTCACCGTCCTTGAGGGTACCGGAGTACCTCTCGGGTGTCTGAGGTTACCCACCATATCTGTGGAGTGGCTATTGGAATGTCAAAACCTGATTGAATATATAGGTCTTATTAAATTTTTCGTAATCGTTTGCGGTTCTGGAATCACTTCCAGTTCTACCATACTCCCACTACTGTTTTCTGAAAAAGTCTATTTTAATAAAACTGTGGCGAGTCAAGAACAATATCACTATTGATCTTCCAGATGGTTGAAATGTTAACCTTCGTCAAAGCCAGGGTCAACCCACAAACTGCCATTACAGAAACGTGTCTTGAGTTATCCGGTGTCTGGTTTTAAGCATAAGCTGGACAACTCCCCGTATCTTAACATCGTTATGATATGAACCATTCTATATACAATATAGAAATAGAGGCACTAATTTAATTGAAACCGGATTCAAATCATGCAGCTGTCTCCAGTGCATATCAACTTAATGGAGAGAGGCTACTCAGCATTACTCAACTTAGGAATCCATCCAATTATGAGTAACCTGAAAGAGAAACAAGTTTCTCAAAACCACTACTATCATCTGAATACCAATCACAAGAATCTACATCTTCGATCTCTTTGAAGAATCCCGATACTTGTGATACCCGACTCTCTACTTTATTCTTATACCCACAACTTCTCAAAACTTAGAGATTGTATTTCTACGAAACACTTGTCTAAAAACTATAGAAGTCATAAGTAAACAGAACATAGTATGAAGACCTACCCCTTTGTCCTGACGGACACTGGACAACATACAAGGAGTACTCGTAACTTGAGAGAAGGTGATGATAAAAGACAACTGAATAATACCTTATTCTATTTCTCCCGAACTGGGGAAAAAAGCAAAGGTGAAAAAGGAGTGGTGATGAAGTACGCAGTTTGGTCGTGAATGATAACAGTCGCAATTTACTTTGCCCTCTTTCTAATCCCTTTATTTTTGTTGGAGATAGTGCCCTCAGAGTCAATTATTGGATCACAGGCACGTGATTGCAATGATTGAGGGTGGACCTATCCCGGTAGGACAGTCTTACTCAAGATGATAGTATGCTATCTGGTTTATCTTTATCATCGTGTACTGCTTTAGGTGACCTGATAGGTCGCTATTACACGTTGATAGAGCCCCTAGGATTCTTGCTTGACTACCGGCAGTATGAGGGCGATCATATACGTGAGAGCTAGTGGTCTATAAGCACATCCTTAAAAGGTCCCTAGTCGTGGGAGTTTCGAGATAGGGCATCGATACTCCAGAGTAGACTAGTGTATACAGTCGAGATCCCGACGAGGGGCGGTGGCCGGTCTCACAAGACACTGGTGTCAGTTGGTTCACCTAAGATGTATACAGGTGCTCATTGGGTTATGAGTATACCGGACAGGACTCGCCGGGAACATGCTAGTTGGTTTTATACCTGACGTCAGATAGCAGTTCCCTGGTGACATGTGTACAGGTTACTTCATCGACCTGAGGATCGTCATTTGTCTCGTGTGAGTTCCCACTGTACTTTGATTACTACCCTACCACGCTCAAAGGAGGCGTGCAAACAGGTTTTAGTTGGGTACAGTCCCGAGCCACATGGAGGTAGTGAGCGGATTTTCAGGGGTTCGTCTCTCCCGGTATTGGGGGTGAGGTTGCGCTGTGTCTAGGAGAGCCATTACATAAAGCCCTCGACCGAGGTAGGAGATTTACTGGTAGGTATTCCAGTAGTATTTCAGGGTGTTCTAGAGTACACTCCAACACGACTTGTACCGCTTTTGGGGGTCTGACTTTTACCAACCCCCTAGGCCTGCCATGTGATGCTCATAGACGAACGGACCGGACTGTACGGATATTGTCACTGACAGGCTCAGTTGGGTGTCAGAATGAGTTCGCTCATCAACTTCCCTTTTGGTCAATAGCTGGTAGCCCGTCACGTATGGCTAATACCTCTGACGTGCTAGTGGTCAAATCCACAACCATAGTATTGACGAGTCTTTAGAGTCCCCCATATTCAGTTGCTCAAGTTTTCGGGCGAAGCGCTGTAGAGGCCGTATGGAGATATGGCAGGGTTTGATCAGATACGTGCGGTATTGAACGGATCAGGATCGGACGGATATTACTAGACGGCTTTGGTTTAAGCCGGATCCTAGTATAGTACAGTATAGATCTTGTCTCATTGTATTTGTATTCGGTTGGAATACAGATGCGGGTGTGTCTACACAGTATCGGGGTTTTCCTGTAATTTATTACGGGATCAGTTTTCTGGAGTTGCCAGTTTGCTTTCCGTTTCGGCCATATTTCTTGGTAGCTTTCATTGGCCGAAGATTGGTGGAGGAGGGCTTATTTGCATTTGTGCAAATAAGCATTTTGGAGGGTTGTCTTTGCATATTATTGTATCATGATAATTGCACCATCATTTGACTTCTTTTGAACATGATGGCTTGACTTGTGGTATCATGATGGTTGTGGTGGAGTGTTGGTCTTAGTTTGTTATCATGCTTGGTTATGATGAAGGGGTGTGATGATCGATATGAGACTTGCCTTTTTCCTTTACACTCTACCTTGCATTATTCTTATCCTTTGTATTGTTCCTCACTTCACTCCATTCTCACCCTTCACCTTGTGATGGCCGGCCTTGCTCTAGAGGGGGCTGTTCTAAATTTTTCATGGGGGATTTTTTGTCACATTTGCTTGCAAAAATCCCCAAGTTCCTTCTCCAAAAGGTTCACTTCATTTCCTCCACCAAAAGGCGACCTCAAGTAACCCCAAGAGAGACATAGCTCACTACACATTTTCTACAGCAAATCTTAGGCACGTCGACTCGCCAACTTCGTGCCCGAGTTGCCTCGGTCCAGAGGTGGGAGCCCGTAAAAGAAGACGGCGACGTGGTGCCTTTCCGGCGACGAGGTGGAGACCGGAGATTCCGCGGGGAGATCGGGACGACGACGAGAAGACCGAAGGACACGGATCGCTCGGTATATCTCTCTACCCCCTCTCTAGATAGCTAGGACTAGATTAATGGCACGATCCGGGTTTATAGTGCGCGGTGGTGCCGGTTTGAAAAGTTAAAGTAAATCACCGCTTCCGCATTCCGGCGTCGGATTGACGCCCGGGGCGCCGCCGTGCATTTACAGTGGTATCAGAGCCTCGCCATTAACATAGTCTAGCTTTTTCTAATGTGTTTTACATTTCCGATCGAACGAAAATCCCAAAACCGCATTTTCATGTACAATCAGTTTCTGTCGAAATTTTTTTGTCTCCAAAAATTTTTCAGGTTGTTGCAGAATGATGTGCTGGGAAAGATAAGACTTCTGTGAAAATTTGGTGAACTGATGCTGTAGGATGACCGCGGAACCGCGGCCAAACCCCCCTTATGGCCGCGGTTCCGCCGCAGTACAGTCCCTTCAGTGCACCAATTTTGCACAGTGATCTTTAAACTGTGAAATTGGGGTTTTGGAATATTATTTTTGGGCCCAGAATTTCTTCAACTGCTACAGTAATGCTTGGGGCCCACTTGGTAAAATTTGATCGATCGGATATTTTAAACATGTTAGTTCACAGTTTTTACATTATATCTGCGACCGTGAATGTCACTTGATCGGTAAATCCTGTCTAACTGCTATAGCCCGGTTAGACGGATTTGCGAACGTGACCTTCACGTTGATGTTCTGTGTATTGCTGTGATGTTGCGGATTGGTCGTGGGGATAGCCTGGTTGCAGTGGTAGTACAGTTTTTTTGTATTATGTACATTTGATGTTGCGGGGCGAGCGTCCGACATGTGGACTGCCGTCACTGCCTGTTTGTATTATTATTTTGGGGCACGACCAGGTTGCAGTCGATGTACCCGTTGTATGTATATTTTACTTTCTGTACTAGGATTACCCCAAGGTGGGGTGCACGGATAGCCGGGTTCTAGAGGGCAACAAGCCCGCATTTCATGGCATTGAGACGGAGGGGGCTTCACTCTAGAATTGGCGGGCTATTCGCCGCACTCGTAGGGGGTATAGGTTGACCCAGGAGGGGTGCCCAAGTTACCGGATTCCGTGAAGTGCTGGGTGGTCCATTCACGGTGCTGAAGGGGACTGCCTCGCTTCAGGTTTTGGCGGGTGACTTGCCACGCCCGTAGGGGTCTAGGATTTCATTGCACAGGCTATCCACACGACCAGGGAAACGTTGGGTTTCAGTAGCGGCTCTGTGAAACCCGGGGATCCCAGATATCTGTATTGTTCTGTGATGCTGTACATTTATGTGATGTTGCATTTTATCACGCCTTGAGCGAAAATTATATATTGATATATACTAGTAGATGTTGTATATGTTTTGCGTCCGCGCTAGTCCAGTCCCCGCTCTGTCGTTAGTTAGCTAACCTAACGGGTAATGACGGGACCCAGTGGCTAATGCGGATGGCATATAAGTATATCAATATATTTTCGTTCTTTGTGGTGTGATCAATTGATGGGACTGCGTTGATTCGGATCAACGCAAGTTAAAAACAAACCTAATCTGATGTTGTTGGAACACTTTTCAAAAAGCTGTTATTGCAAGGACGTTCACTTTTGTTTTGCATCATGGTATTCAGTTGGAATATCCTGCTCCTCAGTCGACGAGGCAAGGGCCGAGATCCTTTCACCGGGAGTGACCCCTTGGACAAAAAGTTTGCGTCAGGGCAATGACTTCACTATAGCCGATTACTTTTGCTTTGCACCGTGGTATTCAGTTGGAATATCCTGCACCTCATTTTACGGGGAAAGAGCCGAGATCCCTTCACCGGGAGTGACCTCTTTAGCAAAGGTTTTTCGTCACTATATTTTTATAAAAGCTATCCGTTCCTTCAACGATATCAAGTTCATTACGTTAAAGGTTTTCGCCAGAAACCATTCGTAGCCCTCCGTCGTTTCATATGGGTGGTCAATAGTATTCAAGCTGTGTATGTTGGCCAAAGTCAAGGCACAGTGATTGGTAGCTATTGGGTATTCATATGCAGCATAGATAGATGCGTTGGTTTGGGACAGTCGTACTAATATTTTGGCCAAAGTCAAGGGTATGTACGGGTGGGCTCAAATTAACCTGGAGAATGACGGGTAGAACTTGACATGTGACTTATGATATGTTGGCCAAATTCAAGGTCATAAGAGCATGGGGCAAAAATCACATCGGGAGTTTCTAAAGAAACTGAAACTTGCCAGATATGCGCATACCTTCTGGAGTGTGATGACGTGAGTGGATTCCGTCACATTATCATGCGATGATAGTTGGATCCTGATTCCCACTGATGAGTTGGTTTACTCCTCGAGTGATTCCGACTAATTCTTCTTTCAGGTTTGGAGGAGAATTTGACGGTACAGTGGGAGGTTTCCAGATTAGATAAATTGGTAACCATTCTGATCTAGGTTAGAGTGGACGCTGAGTGTTTCTTTTCTCTCTCTCTTTGGCAGCGACCATTGACCCGATCCTAGACTATGACTCGGTGACCAAAATTAACCGAACCTTCTTAAACACAGGCTTTTGGATTGTCAGAGTTGCAAACCTCATTGCCACTCCTACTTTTACCCTTTTCTCCAGGACACCCCGTATTACTATGAACGTCCACTTCCATTGGACAAAACCATCGTATGGTTATATACGAACTCGAAGGAATTTATTCGAGGATGGTTTCCGGTTCTGGAGAAAACGGATAGGACTATTCAGTTGTCTTTTCCTTTTACTTTCTCTCAGGTTGCGAGTACTCCTTGGTTTAGGAGATAGTACACCTATTACGCAAATTGGATAGTCTTCTTCCAAACCTTAGGCTGGTGCCGAACGGTGGGGAATGAAGAAAACCAATTAGCATAACGATGGTGTACAGAAGGTATTAAGTAAAGACATAACAAGGGATTAGTAAGAGGGCAAAGTAAATTGCGACTGCTATTCACGACTAAACCAAGTATTTATTCGCCGATCCTAAATCACCTTTGTATTTCTCCAGAACACCCCGTATCACTACGAAGATCCACAGTTTATTGGATACTCCATCGTATGGTTATATACGAACTCGAAAGGAACTTGTTCCAGTTCGGGGATGGATTCTGGTTCAGGAGAAATAGGAATAAGGTTTATTCGGTTGTCTCTTATCTTCATGTTCTCTCATTGCGAGTGTTCTAGGATTAGGACAGTACACCCATTATGCTTATTGGATAGTCTTCTTTCAAACCATAGGCTGGTGCCGAACGGTAGGGAAGGAAGAAAACCATTTGGCCTAAAGGGGTGTACACAAGGTAATGACTAAAGACATAGAAAGGGATTTGGAAAGATGGCAAAGAATTACACGGTTACAGTTGTGAATATGGATAATGGAAGAGACATTACTAGGAATACCGGGATACCCCATCGAAACATTTCAATGTTTCAGTTTCACTGTGTACTGTTAAAGGAAAACTGATTTCCCAATCAGATCTTGCTCCAGGGTATGTATTTACCAGGTATGATTCTCACATCTGTATGGTTTTATAGATGATGAGTGGGAGTAAGTTATTGGGAATTAGGTGATCATCTTCATTATATCGGGATTCGTTGTAATCGGTGATATTTGAGGAAGTCACCTGGACTGTTTGCCGGTCGGCAAATATTTGGTTTTGAATATCCGCTGTTATGCACCAATTTCAAATTGATATATCTGTACGTCTATTTTCATAGAGTGAGATATACCTTTTTGAAATTATGTCTATGACATTTACCTATATCAGTGGATGGTTAGGTAAAGAGCATTAAACAGCGATGTAATTCTTCATAACCAAAGGTACAGTTTTCAACCTACAACACACAGGGATTGAGTTATCAGACTCAAGAGACTTATACAGAGTATTGTATGTTGTCCAGTGTCCATCAGGACAGAGGGGTTGGTCCTCGTACTATATTCAGTTTACTTATGACTTCTCTAGTTTTTAGACAGGTGTTTCGTGCAAACACAGGGTCCGAATTTTGAGAAGTTATAGGTATATGAATAAAGTAGAGAAATAGGTATTGCAAGTATTGGGATTCTTCAAGGTGATCGAAGATGTAGATACTTGTGTATGGTATTCAGTTGATAGTAGTGATCGAGAGAACTTGCTTCTCTTTCAGGTTACTCATAATTGGAAGGATTCCTAAGTTGAGTAACGCTGATCGGCCTCATTCCATTTAGTTAACATGCACTGGAGATAGCTGCATGATTTGAATCTGGTTCAATTAAATCAGTGCCTCTGGTTCTATATTGGATATAGAACAGTTCATATCTTAACAATGTTAAGGTACGGGGAGTTGTCCGGCTTATGTTTAAAACCAGACTCTGGATAACTCAAGGCACGTTTTCTGTAATGGCTGTTTGTGGGTTGACCCAGGCTATGACGAGAGTTGACTTTCTACCATCTGGAAGATCAATAGTGATATTGTTCTAGACTCGCCACAGTTTTAATAAAAATGGATTTTTTCAGAAAACAGTAGTGGGAGTATGGTAGAACTGGAAGTGATTCCAGAACCGCAAACGATTACTGAAGATTTGATACGAACCTAAAGATTCAATTTGGTTTGACATTCCATTGGCCACTCCGCAGATAAGGTGGGTAACCTCAGACACCCGAGAGGTACTCCGGTAGCCTCAAGGACGGTGACAGGGAAGTTCTTGTTTACCCAGACTTGCCATTGCTGTTGTTCCAGGCTGCGAGACCCGGCATGAGGATGAGTATAGCGTCGTTCTAAACTAGCTTTAGAAGTGTACGTGTATATGACTCTTCTAGAGGGTTGTCGTAGTCAGTGGAAACAACGGAAGCATTGGTGGACATGTAGCTTATGTCTATTTACAGACTAAAGCAGATATAGCTGAGATAGATCATCAATTTCTGATGCGACAGTCATATGTTTGACTTCATCAGAATAGAGGATGGATCTGTTAAGAAGGTAGTAGGGTGTGATGTCCTGGTATTTGGATGACATACACAGAGTAGGAAAAGAAACTCCTATACTACGAACGGTTATACTTTGGTCGTCACACAGTGGTTTCTCCACGAAGGAAATGGATTTCATATCAAACATTCTGGTTACTAGATCTATGGTTTTAGATCTAGATTTGGGTAGTTTCCCAATCTGGGTACTTAGACAGCATTCTAAGAGTATTTAGAATGGACGACTCCTGGCACGGTAGTGTACCTGCAGGTAATGGAGTCACCCTCTCTAAAGGTGTCTTACAGACTAAAGGGGAGAGGGATGTGCATGATTGGCAGATCACTTGCTTAGGCAATTGAGTCAATCATGAGATGTCAAGTACCACACCGGATGTTGTTCTTGCACTAGATGCAATAAGTTGACATTGATCCTATCTTAGATAAACAGTCTGAAGCAGTTTTAGAACATAAGTGGATGTTCTAGGGATATGATAACGACAGCCTCATTCGGAAGACAGTTATCATTCCAGGCTTCCAAGGTGACCTGGACGACAAGGAGGTTGTCAGAGTTATAGTTTTCCTTCTGACGAGGGGCAGTATTTTGGACAGGTGGTCCAAGGCAATACTGAGGGAGGCATGGCGCAGGATACTGATTAAGTTCAGTTGACGATACAGTCTAAGAAGTTTGGATTTGGAGTTCATTTATGGGCTAGGTCCCATCAGACATCCAGACACATTCTAAGACGGGTAGTGCTCATTTCGGGAGATGGCTTTCTCCGCGAACATGAGATATAGAGAGACAAAGAAGGATACATTAAAGCGGATCCACTCACTGAGGCTATTACTCGAACGCAATAGTTTCGCAAACGGGATTTATGAGACTGACAAGTAGAGGAGTTGGGTGTTCGGTATCACACGGGCTGTGAGTATGCGACATCACAATAATTAGCCTTGAGTGCAAGTGGGAGATTGTTGGAGATAGTGCCCTCAGAGTCAATTATTGGATCACAGGCACGTGATTGCAATGATTGAGGGAGGACCTATCCCGGTAGGACAGTCTTACTCAAGATGATAGTATGCTATCTGGTTTATCTTTATCATCGTGTACTGCTTTAGGTGACCTGATAGGTCGCTATTACACGTTGATAGAGCCCCTAGGATTCTTGCTTGACTACCGGCAGTATGAGGGCGATCATATAAGTGAGAGCTGGTGTTCTATAAGCACATCCTTAAAAGGTCCCTAGTCGTGGGAGTTTCGAGATAGGGCATCGATACTCCAGAGTAGACTAGTGTATACAGTCGAGACCCCGACGAGGGGCGGTGGCCGGTCTCACAAGCCACTGGTGTCAGTTGGTTCACCTAAGATGTATGCAGGTGCTCATTGGGTTATGAGTACACCGGACAGGACTCGCCGGGAACATGCTAGTTGGTCTTATACCTGACGTCAGATAGTAGTTCCCTGGTGACATGTGTACATGTTAGTTCATCGACCTGAGGATCGTCATTTGTCTCGTATGAGTTCCCACTGTACTTTGATTACTACCCTACCACGCTCAAAGAAGACGTGCAAACAGGTTTTAGTTAGGTACAGTCCCGAGCCACATGGAGGTAGTGAGCGGATCTTCAGGGGTTCGTCTCTCCCAGTATTGGGGGTGAGGTCGCGCTGTGTTTAGGAGAGCCATTACACAAAGCCCTCGGCCGAGGCAAGAGATTTACTGGTAGGTATTCAAGTAGTATTTCAGGGTGTTCTGGACTACACTCCGACACGACTTGTACCGCTTTTGGGGGTCTGACTTTTACCAACCCCCTAGGCCCTCCATGCGATGCTCATAGACGAACGGACCGGACTGTACGGATATTGTCACTGACAGGCTTAGTTGGATGTCAGGTTAAGTTCGTTCATCGGCGCCCCTTTTGGTCAATAGCTGGTAGCCCGTCACGTATGGCTAATACCTCTGACGTGCTAGTGGTTAAATCCACAGCCATAGTATTGACGAGTCTTTAGAGTCCCCCACATTCAGTTGCTCAAGTTTTCAGGCGAAACGCTGTAGAGGCCGTATGGAGATATGGCAGGGTTCGATTAGATACATGCGGTATTGTACGGATCAGGATCGGATAGATATTATTAGCCGGCTTTGGTTTAAGTCGGATCCTAATATAGTACAGTATAGATCTTGTCTCATTGCATTTGTATTCGGTTGGAATACAGATGCGGGTGTGTATACACAGTATCGGGGTTTTCCTGTAATTTAATACGGGATCAGTTTTCTGGTGTTTCCAGTTTTCTTTCCGTTTCGGCCATATTTCTTTATATCTTTCATTGGCCGAAGATTGGTGGAGGAGGGCTTATTTGCATTTGTGCAAATAAGTATTTTGGAGGGTTGTCTTTGCATATTATTGTATCATGATAATTGCACCATCATTTGACTTCTTTTGAACATGATGGCTTGACTTGTTGTATCATGATGGTTGTGGTGGAGTGTTGGTCTTAGTTTGTTATCATGCTTGGTTATGATGAAGGGGTGTGATGATAGATGTGAGACTTGCCTTTTTCCTTTACACTCTACCTTGCATTATTCTTATCCTTGGTATTGTTCCTCACTTCACTCCATTCTCACCCTTCACCTTGTGATGGCCGGCCTTGCTCTAGAGGGGGCTGTCCCAAATTTTTCATGGGGATTTTTGGTCTCATTTGCTTGCAAAAATCCCCAAGTTCCCTCTCCAAAAGGTTCACTTCATTTCCTCCACCAAAAGGTGACTTCAAGTAACCCCAAGAGAGACATAGTTCACTATACATTTTCTACAGCAAATCTTGGGCACATCGAATCGCCAACTTCGTGCCCGAGTTGCCTCGGTCCAGAGGTGGGAGCCCGTAAAAGAAGCCGGCGACGTGGTGCCTTTCCGGCGACGAGGTGGAGACCGGAGATTTCGCGGGGAGATCGGGACGATGACGAGAAGACCGAAGGACACGGATCGCTCGGTTTATCTCTATACCCCCTCTCTAGATAGATAGAACTAGATTAATGGCACGATCCGAGTTAATAGGCGCGGTGGTGCCGGTTTGAAAAGTTAAAGTAAATCACCGCTTACGCATTCCGGTGTCGGATTGACGCCCGGGGCGCCGCCGTGCACTTACAATTTTGTTTTTAGTTATTACCTTCTGCACACCTTACTTAGGCTAATTGGTTTTCTTCATTCCCTACCTTTCGGCACCTGCCTATGGTTTGGAAGAAGACTATTCAATAAGCGTAATAGGTGTACTCTCCTCTACTAAGGAACCCTCGCAACCTGAGAGAATGTGATAATAAAAGACAACGGAATAAACCAATTCTATTTCTCCTGAACCTGGATCCATCCTCGAAGAAGTCCCTTCGAGTTCGTATATAACCATACGATGGATCTATCCAATGGAAATAGATGTCCGTAATAATACGGGGTGTTCTGAGAAATGCAAAGGGTAAAAGATGGAGCGGCAATGACTTATGCAACTTTAGACAATCCAAAATCCAGTATTTTAAGAAGGTTTGGTCAATTTGGTCACTGAGTCATAGTCTAGGGTCGGTCAAAGGTCGCTGCCAAAGAAAGAGAGAGAAAAGAAACACTCTGCGTGCACTCTAACCTAGATCAGAATAGTTATCACTTTATCTAATCAGGAAACCTCCCACTGTACCGTCAAATTCTCTTCCAATACTAAAAGAAGAATCAATCGGGATCACCCGAAGAGTAAACCAACTCATCAGTGGGAATCGGGATCCAACTCTCATCGCATGATAACGTGACGGAATCCACTCACGTTATCACACTTCAGAAGGTATGCACATACTTGGCAAGTTTCCTGTATGTATGAAACTCCCGATGTGATTTTTGCCTCATGCTCTTATGACCTTGACTTTGGCCAACAAATCATAAGTCACATGTCAAGTTCTACCTTTCATTATCAAGGTTAATTTGAACCCACCCGTACATACCCTTGACTTTGGCCAACAAGGTAATACGACTGTCCCAAAGCAACACATCTATCTATGCAACAGATGAATATTCAGCAACTACCAAACACTATGCCTTGACTTTGGCCAACAAACATAGCTTGAATACTACTGACTATCCATAAGAAATGACGGAAGGCTACAACTGGTTTTTGGCGAAAAACGTTTAACGTAATGAACTTGATCTCGTTGAAGGAACCTGATAGCTTTTTATAAAATATAGTGACGCAAAACCTTTGCTAAAGAGGTCACTCCCGGTGAAGGGATCTCGGCTCTTTCCTCGTAGAATGAGGTGCAGGATATTCCAACCGAATATCACTATGCAAAGCAACTTGTAATCGACTATATTGAAGTTATTACCCTGACGCAAACTTCTACCCAAGGGGTCACTCCCGGTGAAGGGATCTCGGCCCTTGCCTCGTCGAATGAAGTGCAGGATATTCTAAACTGAATATCGCTATGCAAAACAAAAGGAAACATCGTTTTAATAACACCTTTTAAAATTTGTTCCAACAATATCAAATGTAGGTTTATTTTACTTGTATTGATAAGAATCAACGCAGTCCTATCAATCAATCACACCAGAAAAGAACGAAAATAAAATATACGTATATACCATCCGCATTCGTCACTGGGTCCCGTCATCACCCGTTAGGTTACTTAACTAACGACAGAGCGGGGACTGGACTAGCGCGGGTGCAAAACATATACAACATCTAATAGTATATATACCAATATATAATAATCACTCCAGGCGTGATAATATGCAACATTACAGAAAAGTAATAAGTATCACAGAACAATACAGATAATCTGGGATCCCTGGGTTTCACAGAGCCGCTACTGAAACCCGACGTTCCCCTGGTCATGTGGATAACCTGTGTAATGAAACCTAGACCCCTACCGGTGCGGCAAGTTACCCGCCAAAACCTGAAGCAAGGCAGCCCCTTACAGCAAAGTGAATGGACCACCCGGCACTTCACGGAATCCGGTAACTTGAGCACCCCTCCTTGGGCCAACCTGTACCCCCTACGAGTGCGGTGAATAGTCTGCCAGTTCTTGAGTGAGGTCCCTCTGCTTCTCAAAGCCATGAGATACGGACCCGTTGCCCTCCAGAACCCGGCTATCCGTGCACTCCGTCACGGGGTAATCCTAGTACATAAAAGAAAATATATACAACGGGTACATCGACCTCAGCCCGGTCGTGCCCCAAAAGAATATTATACAAACAGGCAGTGACGGCAGTCCACATGTTGGACGCTCGCTTCGCAATATCAAATGTACAAATAAATCCAAATATCACTACCAATGCACACTGCTATCTACCACGACATATCCGCAACATCACAGCACATCACAGAACTTCAACGCGAATGTCACGTTCGTAAACCCGTCTAAAAGAACTATAGCAATTAGACGCAATTTTACCGCTCAAATGACATTCCCGGTTGGAGATATAACGTAAATACTGCATACTAACAAGTTTAAAATTTCAATCGACAAAACTTCCCGAAGTGGGCCCCATGTACATCTGCTTTACAGTAACAAAATCTTGGCCCAAAAGATATATACCAAAAACCACAATTTCCAAAATGAAGCTCTCTGGAAAAAGTTGGAGCACTGTTCCCACAAACTCGCCGCGGTTCCGCGGTGGTCTTGTGGGATCACGTGCCCAAAATTTTCCATAAATCTTAGAAAAGCCTGCTTAGTTTTCTGTGATATGTAAAATAATTTTTAGACACTGTTTAAAATCGACAGAAACTTTAACCCTGGAATTTGCGGTTTTCGAAAATCCATCGATCGATATTTTAAACGCATTAGCACAAGTTAGTAAAGCTTAATGGTGAGGCTATGATACCACTGTATGTCCACGGTAGCGCCCCGGCCGTCTAACAGAAGCCAAATGCGGAACAAAAACTTTTTACAAACTGGCGCTATCGTGTACTATAACCCGGATCTGCCATTAATGCTAAACTAACAAACTACAAAGTGGGTAGGAATGTTATACCGAACGATCCGAGTCCTTCGATCTTCAACCATCATCCCACGCTTTGTTGCGGCTGCTCCGATCTCCTGAATCTCCAGTCTTGTCGTCCAGGTGGTACCACATCGACGGATCTTTAAACGGGCTCCCGCCTCTGAACCGAGGCAACTCGGTCGTCAAGTTTGCTAAAAGAGACGACCAAGATGATGTAGAGAATGAGTAGAATACTTTGTCTCGTCACGTCCAAAGTCACGGACGAACGGTTAATGAAGTTGCCCTTTTGGAACTGTGATGGAATGAAAAGAGCAATGAAATTTCCATACACCATAAACTATAATCTTTTCTCAAATGAACAACCATAGCCCACCAAATGAAGTGGCCGGCCATTATATGGAGGTAGAGGGTGAGTGTAGGAAGGGGGGAGGTGACCACAAGGCAAAAGATCTTAATCAAAAACAAAAGGAATTAATTGAAAAGGGTGACTCATTAAACACATCATCAAAACATTAAATGAAAACTAATGAGTCACCTTAACAAGTCATCATCCAATTAATGCAAATGAATGAGTCACAATCCTTGTCACCAATCTAGAAGCTTCTAGAACCTTCCACAGTCATCAAGAAAAGATAAATCCGTCTTTAACCGAATGTCAAATACGGGTGATAGAAAACAGGAAACTGGCAACTTCCAAAAGTGATCCTGAAACGAATTTCAGGATAACCCCGTATCAGTATAAACATACCCGCATTTGTATTACGACCGAATACAAATGCAACTGAGACAAAGATATTATATCTACATAGTATAATACTCGGATCCGGCTTAAACCAAAGCCTACCAGTATTATCTGTCCGAAATATGACACATGCGTAAACGCACGTGTATTTTCCGAACCCTGCCATAAAACCATACGGCCTCTACAACATTTCGCCCGAACCTGGGAAACTGTCTGTGGGGGACTCTAATGACTCATCAACACACTGGCACTGGGTATAACCTCTAGCACGTCAGAAGTACAAGCTGTACATAATGTTGGAGATAGTGCCCTCAGAGTCAATTATTAGGTCACAGGTACGTGATTGTAATGATTGAGGGAGGACCTATCCCGGTAGGACAGTCTTACTCGAGATGATAGTATGCTATCTGGTTTACCTTTATCATCGTGTACTGCTTTAGGTGACATGACACGTCGCTATTACACGTTGATAGAGCCCCTAGGATTCTTGCTTGACCACCAGCAGTATGAGGGCGATCATATAAGTGGGAGCTGGGGGTCTACAAGCATATCCTTAAAAGGTCCCTAGTCGTGGGAGTTTCGAGACCGGGCATCGATACTCCATTAGTAGACTAGTGTATACAGTCGAGACCCCGACGAGGGGCGGTGGCCGGTCTCACAAGCCACTGGTGTCAGTTGGATCACCTAAGATGTATACAGGTGCTCATTGGGTTATGAGTACACCGGACAGGACTCGCCGGGAACATGCTAGTTGGTCATATACCAGACGTCAGATGGCAGTTCCCTGGTGACATGTGTGCAGGTTAGTTCATCGACCTGGGGATCGTCATTTGTCTCATGTGAGTTCCCACTGTACTTTGATTACTACCCTACCACGGCTCAAAGGAGTCGTGCAAACAGGTTTTAGTTGGGTACAGTCCCGAGCCACATGGAGGCAGTGAGCGTATCTTCAGGGGTTCGTCTCTCCCGGTATTGGGGGTGAGGTCGTGCTGTGTCTAGGAGAGCCATTACACAAAGTCCTTGGCCAAGGCAAGGAGATTTACTGGTAGGTATTCCAGTAGTATCTCAGGGTGTTCTGGGCTACACTCCGACACGACTTGTACCGCTTTTGGGGGTCTGACTTTTACCAACCCCCTAGGCCCGCCATGCGATACTCATAGACGAACGGACCGGACTGCACGGATATTGTCACTGACAGGCTCAGTTGGGTGTCGGGGTGAGCTTCCTCATCGACGTCCCATTTGGTCAGTACATGGTAGCCCGTCACGTATTGGCTTATACCTCTGACGTGCTAGTGGTTAAATCCACAACCAAGGTGTTGACGAGTCTTTAGAGTCCACCACACTTTCAGTTACTCAAGTTTCGGGCGAAACGCTGTAGAGGCCGTATGGAGATATGGCAGGGTCCGATCAGATACGTGCGGTATTGCACGGATCAGGATCGGACGGTTTGTACTAGTAGCCGTATAGGTATATGGCAGGGTTCGATCAGATACGTGCGGTATTGCACGGATCAGGATCGAACGGATATTACTAGCCGGCTTTGGTTTAAGCCGGTCCTAGTTTAGTACAGTGTAGATTTTGTCTCATTACATTTGTATCCGGACGGAATACAGATGCGGGTGTGTATGCACAGTATTGGGGTTTTTCCTGTAATTTATTACAAGACCAGTTTTCTGGAGTTGCCAGTTTGCATTCCGTTCCGGCCGGTTTTCCTTTGTTCTTTCCCGGCCGGACTTTTCCGATGGAGGGGGTTATTTGCAATTGTGCAAATAACATTTGTGGAGGGGGTTTCTTGTAAATGTTTGATTATGATAGCTATCATTTTCTTTTCAACCATGCTTTTGCTTTATGAGATTTGATTGTGATAAAGTGAGGGTATGGGTTTAATAGTGAAAGGCATGGTTGTATGTTTCTTTGTCCCTTGATGTGGTCACCTCTTCTCATCTCCTACACTCACCTCCCTTATTGCTTCATATTCTTTCCTCCTCCATTTTCTAAGTTCATAAGTTTTTTCATGGTTGAGAGAAGAAGAAAAGAGAAGGAGAGAGCTTCATCCTTGAGAGTGTTTTTCATTCTTGATCTCTTTTCATGCCAAGAAAAATGAAAGCACCATTTTTCATACCTTCATTCCTCCATCTTCAAAAGGCAACCAAAACCCCAATGAGACATAAACCCTACACATCCTACAGCAAGCCTTGGGCATGTCGAGTTGCCGGCTTCATGCGCGAGTTGCCTCGGTATAGAGGCGGGAGCCCGTAAAAGTACCCGGCTTCGTGGTGCCCTTTCCGACGAGGAGGAGACGGACGGAGATCCCGCGAGGAGATCGGAGTGGAGATGAAGACCGGAGGACTAGGATCGTCGGTATACATCTCTTCCCTTTCTTTTTGTAGCGTAGACTAGTTAATGGTTCGATCCGGAGTTTAGTGCGCGGTGGTGTCGGTTTGCAAAGTCCGCAAAAATTTAAGTTTATCACCGTTTCCGCATTCCGGCGTCGGATTGACGGCCGGGGCGCCGCCGTGCACTTACAGTGGTATCAGAGCCTCGCCATTAACTTCGTCTAGCTTTTGTGTAATGTGTTTTACGTTTCCGATCGAACAAAATCCCGAAAACCCGTATTTCTTTGCACATCAGTTTCTGTCGAATTTTTTTTTGAGTCCAAAAAATTTTTCAGGTGGTCTCAGAATGATGTGCAGGGAAAACTAAGCACACTGTAAAATTTTGGTACCTCGATCTCCCCATACCGCCGCGGAAGGGCGGCCAAATCCCTTCTTTGGCCGCGCTTCCGCCGCGGATTTTACTGTTCACCACCCCAAATTTTTCCAGTGTGTTTCTGAGTGATAAGTGTGGTTTTTGGAATATTAAAATTAGGCCCAGGTTTTCTGTGGTTGCTACAGTTTTGTTTGGGGGCCCACTTGTTAATGTTTGATCAATCGGAAAATTTTAAACACATTTTTCACAGTATTTACATTATATCTGCGACCGTGAATGTCACTCGATCGGTAAATCCGGTCTAACTGCTATAGCCCGGTTAGACGGATTTGCGAACGTGACTTTCACGTTGATGTTCTATGTATTTGCTGTGATGTTGCGGATCGGTCGTGGGGGTAGCCTGGATGCAATGCTAGTACAGTTGTGGTTGTATTATGTACATTTGATATTGCGGGGCGAGCGTCCGACTTGTGGACTGCCGTCACTGCCTGTTTGTATTATTCTTTTGGGGCACGACCTGGTTGCGGTCGATGTACCCGTTGTATGTATATTTTACTTTCTGTACTAGGATTGCCCCGCGGAGGGGTGCACGGATAGCCGGGTTCTGGAGGGCAACAAGCCCGCATCTCATGGCATTGAGACGGAGGGGGCTTCGCTCTAGGATTGGCGGGCTATTCGCCGCACTCGTAGGGGGTACAGGTTGACCCAGGAGGGGTGCCCAAGTTGCCGGATTCCGTGAAGTGCTGGGTGGTCCATTCACGGCGCTGAAGGGGGCTGCCTCGCTTCAGGTTTTGGCGGGTGACTTGCCGCGCCCGTAGGGGTCTAGGATTCTCATTGCACAGGCTATCCACACGACCAGGGGAACGTCGGGTTTCAGCGGCTCTGTGAAACCCGGGGATCCCAGATATCTGTATTGTTTCTGTGATGCTGTTCATTCTCTGTGATGTTGCATTTTATTCACGCCTTGAGCGAAATATAATATATTCGTATATATATTAGTAGATGTTGTATATGTTTTGCATCCGCGCTAGTCTAGTCCCCGCTCTGTCGTTAGTTAGCTAACCTAACGGGTAATGACGGGACCCAGTGGCGAATGCGGATGGCATATACGTACATCAGTATATTTTCGTTCTTTGTGGTGTGATCAATTGATGGGACTGCATTGATTCGGATCAATGCAAAGTTAAAAACAAACCTAATCTGATGTTGTTGGAACACTTTTCAAAAAGCTGTTATTGCAAGGACGTTCACTTTTGTTTTGCATCGCGGTATTCATTTAGAATATCCTGCTCCTCAGTCGACGAGGCAAGGGCCGAGATCCCTTCACCGGGAGTGACCCCTTGGACAATAAGTTTGCGTCAGGGCATTAACTTCACTATAGCCGATTACTTTTGCTTTGCACCGTGGTATTCAGTTGGAATATCCTGCACCTCATTCTACGGGGAAAGAGCCGAGATCCCTTCACCGGGAGTGACCTCTTTAGCAACGGTTTTCGTCACTATATTTTCAAAAAGCTATCCGTTCCTTCGACGATATCAAGTTCATTACGTTAAAGGTTTTCGCCAGAAACCATTCGTAGCCCTCCGTCATTTCAGTTAAATATTCGGTAGTATTCAAGCTATGTATTTTGACCTTACGCCAAGGCATAGTGATTGGTAGCTGCCGGGTATTTATCTGTTGCATAGATAGATGCGTTGGTTTGGGACAGTCGTACTACTATTTTGGCCTACGTCAAGGGTATGTACGGGTGGGTTCAGATTAACCTGGATAATGACGGGCAGAACTTGACATGTGACTTATGATATTTTGACCTCACGCCAAGGTCATAAGAGCATGGGGCAGAAATTACATCGGGAGTTTCAAAAGTACTGAAACTTGCCAGATATGCGCATACCTTCTGGAGTGTGATACCGTGAGCGGATTCCGTCACGTTATCATGCGATGAGAGTTGGATCCCGATTCCCACTGATGAGTTAGTTTACTCCTCGGGTGACCCCGACAAATTCTTCTTTCAGGTTTGGAGGAGAATTTGAGGTACAGTGGGAGGTTTCCAGATTAGATAAATTGGTAACCATTCTGATCTAGGTTAGAGTGCACGCTGAGTGTTTCTTTTCTCTCTCTCTTTGGCAGCGACCATTGACCCAACCCTAAGACTTTGACTCAGTGACCAAGTTGACCGAAGCTTCTTAACACAGGCTTTTGGATTGTCAGAATTGCAGACCTCATTGCCACTCCTACTTTTACCCTTTTCTCCAGGACACCCCGTATTACTGCGAATGTCCACTTCCATTGGACAAAACCATCGTATGGTTAGATACGAACTCGAAGGAATTCGAGGATGGTTTCTGGTTCTGGAGAAAACGGATAGGATTATTCAGTTGTCTTTTCCTTTTACCCTCTCTCAGGTTACGAGTACTCCTTGGTTTAGGGGTAGTACACCTATTACGCAAATTGGATTGTCTTCTTCCAAACCTTAGGCTGGTGCCGACCGGTAGGGAATGAAGAAAACCAATTAGCATAACGATGGTGTGCAGAAGGTATTAAGTTCAGACAAAGCAAGGGATTAGTAAGAGGGCAAAGTAAATTGCAACAGATATTCACGACCAAACCAAATATTTCGTTACCACTCCCACATCACCTTTGTATTTCTCCAGGACACTCCGTATCACTACGAAGATCCACAGTTTATTTGGATACTCCATCGTATAGTTATATACGAACTCGAATGGAACTTGTTCCAGTTCGGGGATGGATCCTGGTTCAGGAGAAATAGGAATAAAGTACATTCAGGTGTCTTTTATCTTCACCCTCTCTCATTGCGAGTGTTCCTAGGATTGGGACAGTACACCCATTATGCTTATTGGATAGTCTTCTTCCAAACTATAGGCTGGTGCCGAACGGTAGGGAAGGAAGAAAACCATTTGGCTTAAGGGGTGTACAGAAGGTAAAGACTAAAGACATATGAAGGGATTTGGAGAGGTGGCAAAGAATTATACGGTTACAGTCGTGAATCTGGAAGAGGCATTACTAGGAATACCAGGACACCCCAACGAAACATTTCAATGTTTCAGTTTCACTGTGTACTATTAAAAGAAAACTGATTTCCCAATTAGACACTTACTCCAGGGTATGTATTTACCAGGTATGATTCTCACATCTGTATGGTTTTACAGATGATGAGTGGGAGTAGGTTATTGGGAATTGGGTGATTATCCTCATTATATCGGGATTCGTTGTAATCGGTGATATTTGAGGAAATCACCTGGCCTGTTTGCCGGTCGGCAAATATTTGGTTTTGAATATCCGCTGTTATGCACCAATTTCAAGTTGATATATCTGTACGTCTATTTTCATAGAGTGAGATATACCTTTCTGAAATTATGTCTACGACATTTACCTATATCAGTGGATGGTTAGGTAAGGAGCATTAAACAGCGGTGTAATTCTTCTTAACCATAAGTACAGTTTTCAACCTACGGCACGCAGTGAATGAGTTATCAGACTCAAGGGACTTATACAGAGTATTGTATGTTGTCCAGGGTCCATCAGGACAGAGGGGATGGTCCTCGTACTATATTCGGTTTACTTATGACTCCTCTAATTTTTAGACCGGTGTTTCGTGGAAACACAGGGTCTAAGTTTTGAGGAGTTATAGGTATTTGAATAGAGTAGAGAACCAGGTATAGCAAGTATCGGGATTCTTCAAAGAGATCGAAGATGTAGATACTTGTGTATGGTATTCAGTTGATAGTAATGATAAAGAGATCTTGCTTCTCTTTCAGGTTACTCATAATAGGAAGTATTCCTAAGTTGAGTAACGCTGATCGGCCTCTTTCCATTTAGTTGACATGCACTGGAGACAGCTGCATGATGTGAATCTGGTTCAATTAAATCAGTGCCTCTGTTTCTATATTGGATATAGAACAGTTCATATCTTAACGATGTTAAGGTACGGGGAGTTGTCCGGTTTATGATTAAAACCAGACACTGGACAACTCAAGGCACGTTTCTGTAATGGCTGTTTGTGGGTTGACCCAGGCTATGACGAGGGTTGACTTTCTGCCATCGGGATGAACAATAGCGATATTGTTCTAGACTCGCCACAGTTTTATAAAAAATGGATTTTTTCAAGAAAACAATAGTGGGAGTATGGTAGAACTGGAAGTAATTCCAGAACCACAAACGATTACTGAAGATTTGATAAGGAACCTAAAGATTCAATCTGGATTGACATTCCATTGGCCACTCCGCAGATACGGTGGGTAACTTCAGGCACCCGAAAGGTACTACGGTAGCCTCAAGGACGGTGACAGGGAAGTTCTTGTTTACCCACAATTACCATTGCTGTTGTTCCAGGCTGCGAGACCCGGCGGGAGGATGAGTATAGCATCGTTCTAAACTAGTTTTAGAAGTGTACGTCTATATGACTCTGCCAGAGGGTTGTCGTAGTCAGTGGGAGCAGCGGAAGCATTGGTGGACAGGTAGCTTATGTCTATTTATAGACTAAAGCAGATGTAGCGGAGATAGATCATCTATTTCTGACGTGACAGTCATGAGTTTGACTTCATCAGAATAGGGGATGGATCTGTTGAGAAGGTAGTAGGGTGTGATGTCCTGGTATCTGGATGACATACACAGAGTAGGAAAAGAAACTCCTACACTACGATCGGTTATACTTTGGTCGTCACACAGTGGATTCTCCACAAAGGACATGGATTTTATATCAGACATACTGGTTACTAGATCTATGGTTTTAGATCTAGATTTGGGTGGTTTCCCAATCAGGGTACTTGACAGCATTCTAAGAGTATTTAGGATGGACGACTCCTGGCACGGTAGTGTACCTGCAGGTAATGGAGTCACCCTCTCCAAAGGTGTCTTACAGACTAAAGGGGAGAGGGACGTGCATGAGTGGCAGATCACTTGCTTAGGCAATTGAGTCAATCGTGAGATGTCAAGTACCACACCAGATGTTGTTCTTGCACAAGATGCAATAAGTTGATATTAATCCAATCCTGGAGAAACAGTCGGAAGCAGTTTTAGAACATAAGTGGATGTTCTAGGGATATGATAACGACAGCCTCATTCAGGAGACAGTTATCATTCCAGGCTTCCAAGGTGACATGGACGACAAGGAGGTTGTCAGAGTTATAGTTTTCCTTCTGATGAGGGGCAGTATTTTGTACAGGTGGTCCAAAGCAATACTGAGGGAGGCATGGCGCGCAGGATACTGATTAAGTTCAGTTGACGATACAGTCTAAGAAGTTTGGATTTGGAGTTCATTTATGAACTATGTCCCATCAGACATCCAGACACATTCTAAGACAGGTATTGCTCATTTCGGGAGATGGGTTTCTCCGCGAACATGAGATATAGAGAGACATGGAAAGAAACAACAAAGCGGATCCACTCACTGAGGCTATTCCTCGAACGCAATAGTTCCGCAAACGAGCTTTGTGAGACTGACTAGTAGAGGAGTTGGATGTTCGGTATCACACGGGCTGTGAGTATGCGACATCGCAATAATTAGCCTTGAGTGCAAGTGGGAGATTGTTGGAGATAGTGCCCTCAGAGTCAATTATTAGGTCACAGGTACGTGATTGTAATGATTGAGGGAGGACCTATCCCGGTAGGACAGTCTTACTCGAGATGATAGTATGCTATCTGGTTTACCTTTATCATCGTGTACTGCTTTAGGTGACATGACACGTCGCTATTACACGTTGATAGAGCCCCTAGGATTCTTGCTTGACCACCAGCAGTATGAGGGCGATCATATAAGTGGGAGCTGGGGGTCTACAAGCATATCCTTAAAAGGTCCCTAGTCGTGGGAGTTTCGAGACCGGGCATCGATACTCCATTAGTAGACTAGTGTATACAGTCGAGACCCCGACGAGGGGCGGTGGCCGGTCTCACAAGCCACTGGTGTCAGTTGGATCACCTAAGATGTATACAGGTGCTCATTGGGTTATGAGTACACCGGACAGGACTCGCCGGGAACATGCTAGTTGGTCATATACCAGACGTCAGATGGCAGTTCCCTGGTGACATGTGTGCAGGTTAGTTCATCGACCTGGGGATCGTCATTTGTCTCATGTGAGTTCCCACTGTACTTTGATTACTACCCTACCACGGCTCAAAGGAGTCGTGCAAACAGGTTTTAGTTGGGTACAGTCCCGAGCCACATGGAGGCAGTGAGCGTATCTTCAGGGGTTCGTCTCTCCCGGTATTGGGGGTGAGGTCGTGCTGTGTCTAGGAGAGCCATTACACAAAGTCCTTGGCCAAGGCAAGGAGATTTACTGGTAGGTATTCCAGTAGTATCTCAGGGTGTTCTGGGCTACACTCCGACACGACTTGTACCGCTTTTGGGGGTCTGACTTTTACCAACCCCCTAGGCCCGCCATGCGATACTCATAGACGAACGGACCGGACTGCACGGATATTGTCACTGACAGGCTCAGTTGGGTGTCGGGGTGAGCTTCCTCATCGACGTCCCATTTGGTCAGTACCTGGTAGCCCGTCACGTATTGGCTTATACCTCTGACGTGCTAGTGGTTAAATCCACAACCAAGGTGTTGACGAGTCTTTAGAGTCCACCACACTTTCAGTTACTCAAGTTTCGGGCGAAACGCTGTAGAGGCCGTATGGAGATATGGCAGGGTCCGATCAGATACGTGCGGTATTGCACGGATCAGGATCGGACGGTTTGTACTAGTAGCCGTATAGGTATATGGCAGGGTTCGATCAGATACGTGCGGTATTGCACGGATCAGGATCGAACGGATATTACTAGCCGGCTTTGGTTTAAGCCGGTCCTAGTTTAGTACAGTGTAGATTTTGTCTCATTACATTTGTATCCGGACGGAATACAGATGCGGGTGTGTATGCACAGTATTGGGGTTTTTCCTGTAATTTATTACAAGACCAGTTTTCTGGAGTTGCCAGTTTGCATTCCGTTCCGGCCGGTTTTCCTTTGTTCTTTCCCGGCCGGACTTTTCCGATGGAGGGGGTTATTTGCAATTGTGCAAATAACATTTGTGGAGGGGGTTTCTTGTAAATGTTTGATTATGATAGCTATCATTTTCTTTTCAACCATGCTTTTGCTTTATGAGATTTGATTGTGATAAAGTGAGGGTATGGGTTTAATAGTGAAAGGCATGGTTGTATGTTTCTTTGTCCCTTGATGTGGTCACCTCTTCTCATCTCCTACACTCACCTCCCTTATTGCTTCATATTCTTTCCTCCTCCATTTTCTAAGTTCATAAGTTTTTTCATGGTTGAGAGAAGAAGAAAAGAGAAGGAGAGAGCTTCATCCTTGAGAGTGTTTTTCATTCTTGATCTCTTTTCATGCCAAGAAAAATGAAAGCACCATTTTTCATACCTTCATTCCTCCATCTTCAAAAGGCAACCAAAACCCCAATGAGACATAAACCCTACACATCCTACAGCAAGCCTTGGGCATGTCGAGTTGCCGGCTTCATGCGCGAGTTGCCTCGGTATAGAGGCGGGAGCCCGTAAAAGTACCCGGCTTCGTGGTGCCCTTTCCGACGAGGAGGAGACGGACGGAGATCCCGCGAGGAGATCGGAGTGGAGATGAAGACCGGAGGACTAGGATCGTCGGTATACATCTCTTCCCTTTCTTTTTGTAGCGTAGACTAGTTAATGGTTCGATCCGGAGTTTAGTGCGCGGTGGTGTCGGTTTGCAAAGTCCGCAAAAATTTAAGTTTATCACCGTTTCCGCATTCCGGCGTCGGATTGACGGCCGGGGCGCCGCCGTGCACTTACACATAACGGTTGCCTATGCATTGATTGGAAGGGAAGCTGACGAGCGAACTCATCCAGAAACCCTACTGAACCAAACAGTGACAATATCCGTACAGTCTGGTCCATTCGTTTATGAGTATCGCATATCGGCCTAGGGGGTGGATAAAGTCAGACCCCTAATAACGCGATAATTCGTGTCAGTATGAAGTCCATCACCACCTGAGAAACTACTGATCCAAATCAGTAATTCTCCACTAGCTCGGCCGAGGATTTCTAGTGATGGCCACCCGTGCACTGTGCGACATCAACCCCCAATACCGAGAGAGACGAATCCCCGACGATCCGCTCACTGCCTCCATGTGGCTCAGGACTGTACCCAAAAAATACTTGTTTGCACGTCTTCTTTGAGCGTGGTAGGGTAGAAATCAAAGCACAGTGGGAACTCACACGAGACAAATGGCGATCTCAGGTCGAACCTGTACACATGTCACCAGGGAACTGCTATCTGACGATATGTATAATACCAACTAGCATGTTCCCGGCGAGTCCTGTCCGGTGTACTCATATTCCTATTATCACCTGTATACATCTTAGGTGAACCAACTGACACCAATGGCTTGTGAGACCGGCCACCGCCCCTCGTCGGGGTCTCGACTGTATACACTTGTCTACTCTGGAGTATCGATGCCCTGTCTCGAAACTCCCACGACTATGGACACTTTAAGGATGTGCTTACAGACCCCAGCTCCCACGTATATGATCACCATCATACTACTGGTAGTCAAGCAAGAATCCTATGGGCTCTATCATCATGCAATAGTGAACTAAAGCTTGTATATGATGATAAAAACAAACCAGATAGCATACTATCATCTCGAGCAAGATTGTCATATCGGTAAAGGTCCTGCCTCAATCATTGCAATCACGTACCTACGATCCAATAATTGACTTCGAGGGCACTATATCCAACAATATATCCCTCAGAGAAGGGAATGGTGCAATTGTTGCAGCCAAAGCAGTTGGCGATTATCACCTTGTATTACCAAGTGGTAACACAATGATTCTGAGCTACTGTTATTTCGTACCAAAAATATTGTGAATGTTTTTCTAAATCAAGTGTTGATTGGGTATAGTACGTTGTATAAAGGTATATACGTTCTAAATTACAAAACAGTTCTAAGTATACAGAACGCACACAAGAGAAACAGTTCAGAAATGAATGAAGCCTTCTTGTGGCATTGTAGAATAGGTCATATCAATGCAAAAAGACTAGCTAAGTTGCATAAGGATAGATATTTAAATCTATTCGAATTTACATCTTATGAAACTTGCCAGTCATATCTCAAAGGCAAGATGACCAAAACACCATTTACTTGACACGGAGAAAGATGTACTGAACTCTTGGAACTGATACATAGTGATGTATGCAGCCCTATGTCTACACATGCCAGGAATGGTTCCTCGTACTTTATTATATTCGCCGATGATCTCTCAAGTTTCGGACATGTGTTCCTGTTGAAATAAATGTCTGAATCTTTTGAGAAATTGAAGGAATATATGTACGAAGTTGAGAACCAGACAGGTAAAAGTATTAAAATCCTTCGATCTGATCGGGGAGGAGAATACTTGAGCACGAAATTCAGAGACTAGTTAAAAGAGAATGAGATTCTCTCTCATCTTACTCCTCCGTATACACCACAAAACAATGGAGTTTCTAAGCGAATGAATCGCACCCTATTAGATATGGTGCGCTCTATGATGAGTAATGCTGAGTTGCTTTTTTCCTTTTGGGGTTATGCACTTGAGATAGCTGCATACCTATTGAATAGAGTTCCGACCAAATCCGTGCCTACCACTCCATATGAGATATGGAATGGGAAGAGACCATCACTTAAACAAGTTAAGATATGGGGTTGTCCGGCCTATGTTAGAAAGCAAAATCTGGCCAAGCTTGAGGAAATGTCTGTTTTGTGCAAGTTTGTGGGATATCCAAAGGATTCATATGGATATATTTTTTACCATACCGAGGAACAAAATGTGTTTGTTTTTCAACATGCCACCTTTTTTAGAAATGGAATTTCTTATGAAAGAAATTAGTGGTAATGAGGTAGACTGGAAGAAGTTCTAGCTACACAAACTATAACTGACGATTTGGTAGAATCGGAGGATTCAATAGTCCCTGAAGAACCTCAGCCACTCCGCAGATCTAGTATCCTTATCCACCTGAGAGATACTACGGTTTTTTTATAGACGGTGGAAGCGAGGATTGCATCATGGAAGATGATGACCCAACTAGTTTCGAGCAGGCCATCAATAGTAGAGACTCTGTAAAATGGCTGGATGCTATGCGATCTGAAATGGAATCCATATACATCAACAAAGTATGGACTTCGAAAGTTGCTCCTGAAGGGGTAAAACCTATCGGGTGCAAGTGGATCTTTAAGAAGAAATTGGTGTAGATGGAAAGGCTGAGACCTTCAAAATTAGACTTGTAGAAAAAGGTTTTCATTAATGACCAGGTGTTGACTACGATGAAACTTTTTCTCCTGTCGCTATGCTTAAGTCCGTCAGGATCCTACTTGCCATTACTACATACCATGACTACGAAATCTGGCAGATGGACATCAAGACCGCTTTTCTAAATGATAATTTAGAAGAGAGCGTGTACATGACACAGCCAGAGGGCTTCGTAGACAGTGAGAGCAGCGGAAAGGTATGCAAGCTATTTAAATCCATCTACGGATTAACGCGAGCATCGTGGAGATGGAACATCTGTTTTGATGAAGTTATCAAAGAGTTTGACTTCATCAAAAATATAGATGAACCATGTATATATAAGAATGTAGTAGAGAGTAAGGTTGTCTTCCTCGTATTGTATTTAGATGACATACTCTTGATATGAAATGATGTTCCTATGCTACACTCGGTCAAGCTCTTTTTATCACATAAGTTCTCCATGAAAGATCTAGATGATGCCTCCTACATCCTGGGGATAAAGATATATAGGGATAGATCTAAGCGGATGTTGGGATTGTCCCAATTCAGGTACATAGACACCATACTAAAGAGGTTTAGTCTGCAAGATTCTAAGCATGGTAATTTATCCGCTTGTTCATGAATCACTCTATCCAAATAGATGTCTCCCAAGACTGATTTGGAGAGGGTTCGCATGCAAGTGATACCCTATGCTTCTGCAGTCGGGTCAATCATGTATGCGATGTTATGTACAAGACCGGATGTAGCTTACTCACTAGGTGTAGTGAGTAGGTATTAATCAGATCCAGGGGAGAAACACTGGACAGCTGTGAAGAACATTCTTAAGTACTTAAGAAGGATTAAAGAGATGTTCTTGGTGTATGGTAACGGTGAACTCCAGGAGGAGTCCTTTACCGATTCGAGCTTCCAGAGTGATAAGGACGATAGTAAGTCGGTCTAGGATTTTGCCTTCACCCTCAATGGAGGGGTGGTATGTTGGAAGAGTTCCAAGCAAGATACCGCAGCAGACTCGACGATGGAGGCAGAATACATCACAGCCAACAATGCTGCCAAAGAGGATGTATGGATGCAGAAGTTCATAGCTGAACTTGGTGTGGCTCCATCCATTGAGCATCCAATACCTCTGTATTGTGGTAACAATAGAGCTGTGGTTTTGGCCAAGGAACCCCAGTCCTATAAGTGATCCAGACATATTCTTAGGCGGTATCACCTGATCAGGGAAATAGTACCGGGAGATCGAGGTCAGGAGAGTTGACACAAAGGATAACACAGCGGATCCACTCACAAAGGCCCTCCCCCAGACACAGTTTGAGAGACATTTTGGGATGTTGGGTATGAGATACTACAACAACTGGCCTTAGTGCAAGTGGGAGATTTTTAGGAATATGTATGCCCTAGAGGCCATTATTGTATGATATAGTGGATGCTTGGACATATATATAGAGGACTTTCTTGCTCGATATGATAGTATGCTATCTGGTTGCTCTATATCTTAACATGTACACTTGTATTATTATACTGTCTCTCTGATACATGTTGATAAAGCCCTTAGGATGCTTGCTTGACTACCAGGACTCTGATGCAGATCATACTACTGAGACTTGTGTAGTCTACAAGCATATCCTTTAACAGTTCGTAGTCGAGGGAGTATGGAGACAGGGCATCGATATTTCACAGTAGACCAGTGTATACGTTTCTTAACCCTGTATGGGACGATGGTTGATCCCATAACCATTGGTGTTTGACATCAAAGATTGTACATAGATGCTCATTAGTGAATGGGTACACTGAACAGGACTCGCCGAGAACACATAGATGGTACAATACCTATCGTCAGATAGCAATTCTCTGGTGACACTAGTACAGTTTAGTCTGTAGACCCAAGATCGTCATAGAGTCTTGTGTGGTTCCCACTGTGCTTTGATTTCCTCCCTACTACGGCTCAAAGAAGTCGTGCAAACAGGTGGATTTTGGGTACAATCCCGAGTCACATGGAGGCAATAAGCGATAGGAGGGGTTTCGTCTCTCCCGGTATATGGAGTTGATGTTTCGCTATTCCCGATTGGTTATAACAGGAAGTCCCTGGCCAGGAATGTTGATGATATTTACGGGTAAAAGTAATCAATTGTTTCTCATACCGTTATAGGCCACACATCAGCATGACTTATCAAGTTATTGGGGTCTGACGATTCCACTCCCAGACTCGATATGGGATATATCAGACGAAGAGATCGAACTATACGGTAAGTGTTACCTATAAGCTTCATGGGAGTTTGGACAAGCTTGCTTGTTGATCTTCTATTTGCTCAATACCTGGGTAGCCGTTACGTCCAGCTAGTACCGCTGACGGCTTATGGATAACTGATGTGATCATTACCTACTGCTGGCGTATTGACTAGTCTTTAAAGTCCCACACAGAAGTTTCCTAGTTCAAGCGAAACGAAGTAGGGCATATATGCTGTTATATGCGGGGGCCTGATTAAATACGATTATATGATACTGCATTCTAATCTGGAGGTTATTTGATATCAGTTAGGTTATATGTGACATAACCGGATTATTGAATCAAGTGTTGATTTGATAATGTGATATACAGATAAATGATATTAGTCGGTTATATGTGATAAAACCTGATTATTAAATCAAGTGTTGATTTAATAATATGATATATATTTATATTTGATATAATTATATATGAACTAATATTATTGCTCACTAATTATTTGATTATCTTTATATATGTGTGTGTGTGTGTGTGTGTGTGCGCGCGCGCGCGTGTGTGTGTGTGTGTGATATATTATGAAGCATGGTTGATTTTCTATTTTTAGAAAATAGAAAATGAGGTCGAAAATGGGAAGACTTTTGTGGAATGGTGAAGCATGGCTTTGATGATTTTTATATTGGTCTTGACTCACTATTGAAGTATGGTTTCAATTGTTTATTTGGATATTATGGATGCTTCAATAAGTGAGGTATTGTAACACCTTAGAATACGATTAGTGGTTAATTAGGCGATAATGCGGTTTTTAGTAAAAAGTTTACCAAAACGGTTTTCAAATATTTTATAAAAACTAATGAATATTTTATTAGAATTTAATTTGGGCTTGCACACATATGTGCATGTTAACCTAGGGTTATTTGAGGTTAAAACCATGCTTAGTAGCCATGGTGTATTAACCCATTTCATTAGATGAAATATGTATTTAATTAAGTATTTTGTTTTCAGATTCAAAAATAAAATGAATTTCTTTTGGGTTGACTTGGGAGAGAGAGGAAGAGAGAGAGACAGAATGATGAGGTTTAAGCATGGGAGAGAAGCATGCTTAGCATTTAATGAGGAGAGAGGAAGTGCCATGCTTGCTCCTATACCCCCCTCTCAGTCTCTCTATATTATTTGATATCCCATTTTCTTTATCTCATATTTTCCTCCTCTCTCTCCCCCAAAGCTGAAGCATTTCTGCCCCTGCACCAAACCCTAACCCAAAATCTTCAAACCCTCACTACCCTCACTAAAACTCACTACACCCTTCTTTGAACTTGAGCCAAAGCCTATGGAGACCACTTGGAGCTTGAAAAGTTAGAGTTTTGGGCAAGTTTGGGAAGGTAGTTCTCTTTATACTGTTAATTAGCTAGTTTTTGTGTTGTGTTGCCTTGTAGCTTCAGTTTAGAACCATAAAGTCTTAGTTTTGTGCCGATATCGTATTTTAGTGTCGTTTTTGTGTTACTGTGACCTGCTGTGACCCCGAGACTTTTTGGTAAAACAAAACAGTATAGTGGTGTAATGCTAGTTAACCTGAGTGTGTACCAACAGTTCGAGACCAACCTGGGCTGTTTTGGCCGGTGATGAGGGGGACATTTCCAGCGAGCTCGGCCTCGGAGGGAGCTGGGGGCTTGGAACTTTTGGGGTAGCTGTCTGCTGTGGTTTGGGGGTTTTTTGGTATTGCAAGATTTTTTAGTAATGACTGTAGGTAAAATCTGGGACTGTTTAGATAGTTTTTAGTGTTACGTCGACGCGCGATACGGTGTCCGACTCAGTTCTGCGCTTCGCATGAATTCTGCGCACAGGGTCTGTTGTTTTTGCATCACAGACACTTAAGCCGTTAAACGGACACTTTTTGTGGTTGTTGGAGTCGGTGTGTCGTTTTATGTTTAATTATGCGTATTATTGGTCAAATTCTATGTTTTTCTTCTCTATGTTTTATGTGTTAATAGGGTCGCAGGCAGGGACTTCGGAAGCGGCATTGAAAGGGAAGCAGGTGGTCGGATACACGTAGATCGAGATCACGGTGAGTAGATTTAACATCTATGGGGAAATCGCCCGTATGGCGTTATGCGTCAGGGCTTGATAGGAAATTGCAGCCGCATTTTCGTATTCGTATATGTTGACTTTTGCATAGCATCATTTCATGCCATTATATTGTTGCGCTCGATTTAGTACTTTGTGGACACTGCGCTATTACTGACGATTCATGTGCACGGATACTAATTTGCGTGCTACACCCACACCGTCGGTAATTATCATGACACGCCTATACACATATACAGTATTTTATCGTTATCGACATTGGCGCATGACTTGACATGCATATTGTACACTCATAATTGCGTATATACCCACTTGTACATCCATATTGGCGCATATACATATTGTACACTCATACTTGCGTATATACCCACTTGTACATCCATATTGGCGCATATACATATTGTACACTCATACTTGCGTATATACCCACTTGTACATCCATATTGGCGCATATACATATTGTACACTCATACTTGCGTATATACCCACTTGTACATCCATATTGGCACATATACATATTGTACACTTATACTTGCGTATATACCTACTTGTACATCCATATTGGCGCAAATACATATTGTACACTCATACTTGTGTATATACCCACTTGTACATCCATATTGGCGCATATACATATTGTGTATCTATACCTGTGTACATACACAATTGCATATTCATAGATGATTCTGGCTTGATTTGGAGAATTGGGGACCGCCTGTTATATTTTAAAAGCTGGTTTCATTTAAAAGAGCGGTTTTTCCTTTTTGCTCGTAGTACGATTATATTTTTGCTGCATACGTCGCATTGCATGGATTTATGTATTGAGTTATGGATTTCTTGTGATTTCTGGATTTGAGAACCGTGGTATTATTTCAAGAAAGTATGCATTGTTTTGAAAACCCAGTTTCTCTTGATATGATATTTCAGTATGTCACCATGTGTTTTCTCGGTTCTGAGACGTGTGATAGAAACCCGATTCGAGGAGGAAGATGATTCATTTGCTGGTTCATGGTGGACCCGGTAAGGTATCCCAGGGCGAGAGAGAGATTTCGTGAGGATGACGATGAGCCCGGCAGAGAGACTATTATCTACCGGTGATTGGTTGGACCTGGTGGTTATCCGGAGGATACCGACTGGAGTCGAGAGATGATTTGGGCCAACCCGTACTGCCGGAGCCCGAGGGCCAATCCCGCAGACGGAGCCTGTGGGCCGATCCGGACTGACGGAGCCCGATATGTATATATATATATATATATATATGGATTTACGTGTCGATGCTGGACATGAGTATTTCATGATGTTTTCGAGTGCCGATGTTGGGCACTCCAGTTCCATGAGATCTACAGGATATGAGGGCCGATTAGAGTGACGACGCCAAATTTATTGGGGATTTGGGGTGTATTGATGGACACCGGTTTTTCCACGATGATGACTCATGTTGATGATATGTCTTCCCATGCTCAGCACTCATTTATATGCATTGCATCATGTAGTTGTAGTACCTGATAGAGTACCTCGCATGATTATGCATACCCAGATTATCATTTTGATGTTATCAGATTATACACTTTATAATATCGCAGTACATGCATACCTACGATTACCTGTATATGTTATTTACTATTCACGAGTTGGCAACTCACCCCCATTGTACCACAGTGTTTACAGGTTGACCCTCAGAGTAGTCGTAGCAGGGCTACATCATTGTATCTTTTTGCTGCGGATCCCGCTACAGTTGGCGAGTGGGCCATTTTGCTTATAGGTGGGTTGCGGGTATCCGTTTACATTTCATTGTATATTCTATTGTATCTAGTACTCTCCATCTACTATTTCATGTATCGATTTAAAGACCAGTTGTGAGGACGATATTGTATATTATTTTGTACTATTGATGTCGAGCTCGTGTGAGCCGACTTTATTTATGCAGTTTATCTTTTAAGTTTTTTTTTCGCTTTTATTGTTCTTTTCTTCGCTACGATGTCGTATATTATTCTCGTGGCGATTGTTTCCGCCGTTGGGCGTGTTTGCTCCTGTTTGGGGATGCTTTAATCATATTATATGTCGTTTTACTTTTATTAGATGTTGTACCCGTTTCGGGGCTAGTTTTTACAAAGGAGGTGCTGCCGAAATTTTTAAGAAATTAACTTAAACATTAAAGATTTTTACTCAAGGTTTCCAAATGTTTTTAACAAATGTTTTCATCATTTACTACTTTGATCATTTTGATTTCTGGGTTTTTGGCTTACTTAATTGCGTTACGCCTGTAGACGTTACGTAGTTAAGTGCCGGTCACGGGCCGAATTTTGGGTCGTGACAAAATTGGTATCAGAGCGTAGGTTTTACCTTTCGGAGTGTAGGATGACCTTGGTATGATGGAGTAGGTAGCTTAAGCCGAGCGGTGTAGCGTGTGGATGTTCCGCGACATACTTACGATACGGTACTCCGCCTAAGTGACCTTAAGACTTATTGGTTGAAGTTCCTTCGTGATTATATGCATTCTTGTGATTCAATTTCCGTATTCTTATCGAATCTTGTTTTCATTTCCAGCCATTATGCCGCCGAAGACTACGAGGGCACAGAGAGCAACCGCGAGAGCCGAGGGCAGAGTTGGCTCGTCTGAGACGAGGACTGACCTGGGCGGTACGCCAGTTGTACCGAAGCAGATTGATCCCCCTTCGACAGACCATATTGCTATGCTAGGGGCCGGTATGCAGGATTTGCCCCAGATGACGGGGTTGTTAGTTGAGGCCATTCGAGCGCAGAGACAGGAGGTTGTTCCACCTTTTGCGGGGACCGTGATGGTGCCTATAGTACAGGAAGTTGCACCTGCAGCTACGGAGGTGATCACAGTATCGTTATCTGAGTTCATAAGGCTGAAGCCTCTGGTCTTCACACGCACCGATGCAGCCGAGGATCCGTAGTCTTTTATCGATCGGATGGCCAGGATATGTCGTTCGTTGAGATGCTCCGATGCGAGATGGGTAGAGTTCGTGAGCTTTCATCTGGAAGGTCTTGCGCAGAAGTGGTGCGAGTCTGTAGAGTAGGGCAGAGCTGCAGGTCTTCCTCCTATGACCTGGACTGAGTTCATGACGGTTTTTCTTGCCCCTTTCCTCTCACAGAGTGTCAGGGATACTCGAGTGCGCAGGTTCGATTCGTTACGCTAGACTCCGGATATGACGGTGGTGGAGTATGATGTGCAGTTCACCGAACTATCTGTGTATGCCCCGTATTTAGTAGCTACTGAGGAGATGCGAGTCAAAAGGTTTGTTCGAGGCTTGCTTACCCCGTTGTTTTTCGCCATCAGCGTACAGCATTGTGATACTTATGCAGAGCAGTGGATGCAGCCTTATTAGTCGAGGAGCGTCTTGCTGAGACTTCGGTAGTTCCGAAACCGAAGAAAGTTCGCACTGAGATGTTTGCCCAGAGGCAGATGGGTAGGCGCCGCGGCAGACCACCTCTAGGCCGTGATGATGGCAGAGGTTTGAGACGAGGTCGGTTATACAACACCTACCCACAGGGCCAGAGGCTTGAAGGGTCCCGGCAGCGCCCCGGCCGTCGAAACGCGGCCAAAATGCGGAACAAAAATTTCTAAAACCGGCGCTACCGCTACCCGAATCCCGGATCGACCTTAAACCCTAAACTAGCAAACTAAACTAAGAGTTAGAATTGTTATACCGAGTTGATCCGAGTCCTTCGGTCTTCATTCCAATCTCCTAGCGGCACCTTGATGTGGTTTGGTCGCCGGTCTTCCTCCATCTCCGATGATCCACCTGAGGGAAACGGCGTAAGCTCCAGCCTCGACAAACGAGGCAACCGACGCTCCAAAGTCGCTAGCGATGGAGAATGGGGATGTATGAAAGTGTCACTACAATTTTTCTCTCAACCATGAGCTCCATGGAGCAACTCAAGAAAGATGAAGAAGGAGGTGGACTTTGTATGAGCAAAAATGGCTAAGTGTGCAAGTAAAATGAGAGTGAGAGAGTGGGCAAGCATGCAAACTAATCATGCATCAAAAATGAAATGAACCCCCCACCACCAAATAGTGGCTGGCTCCCTCTTTCTCTCCCATGAAAAAAATCCTATTTTCTTTTTTAATTAAACAATTGCACACCATACATAAAGACCATGCTTTGCACTATGCACTTTCCACCTCACACCCTCCACCTCATTTATCAAACAAATGAATTTCCATAAATGGAAATTCATACAAATGAGGTGGCACCTTCTAGAAGCTATTCCGTAGAAAATACGGAATACTTCCCGGTAAATATATCGAAATACATATACGTGTATTCGTACAAAAATACGAATAGCCAAAAAAGAAAATAAGTAGCGAACAATAATACTAGAATACATATATATAAACACATATGTAAAATATTAAATCAAAAACTTGATTTAGTAATCTGGCTTAATCCTAAGCCGCTAGTATTATCAACCGTCCGATTAAAGTCTGCGCAGCAAGTGCACATATTTAATCGGACATCTGTATGTATCAACATACGCCATGTACACCATATCGCCTGAACCGTGAAAACCCTCTGTGTGGGACGCTAAAGACTCATCAATACGCTGGCAGTGGGTTTAACCACAAGCACGTCAGCGGGTTTAACCACAAGCACGTCAGCGGCACTAGCTGTACGTAACGGCTACCCAGGTATTGAGCGAAAGGGAGGCCGACGAGCAAACTCATCCTGAACCCCTACTGAGCCTGTCAGTGACAATATCCGTACAGTTCGGTCTGTTCGTCAAAGAGTATCACATATCGAGTCTAGGGGGGTGGATAAAGTCAGAACCCTAACAACGCGATATTTAGTGTCGGCATGTAACCCATCACCTCCTGAGAAACTATCGATCCTGGATCGGTAATCCTCGTCTACCATGTCCATGGATTTCTGGTGATGGCCACCCGTACACAATGCGACATCAACCCCCAATACCGGGAGAGACGTATCCCCGACGATCCGATCACTGCCTCCATGTGGCTCGGGACTGTACCCAACTAAAACCTGTTTTCACGACTCCTTTAAGCCGTGGTAGGGTAGTAATCAAAGTACAGTGGGAACTCACACGAGACAAATGACGATCTCAGGTCGACAGACTAACCTGTACACATGTCACCTGAGAACTGCTATCTGACAATAGGTATAATACTATCTAGCAGGTTCCCGGTGAGACCGTCCAGTGTACTCATAACCCAATGAGCACCTGCATACTATCTTAGGTGAACAAACTAACACCAATGGCTTGTGAGACCTGGCCACCGCTCCTCGTCAGGGTCTCGATCAATATACACTAGTCTACACTGGAGTATCGATGCCCGGTCTCGATACTCCTACGATTAGGGACATTTAAGGATGTTCTTAAAGACCCTAGCTCCCACATATATGATCGCCATCATAATGCTGGCAGTCAAGCAAGAATCCTATGGGCTCTATCAACATGTATATGATGATAAAGGAAAACCAGATAGCATACTATCATCTTGAGTAAGACAGTTTTATCGGTATAGGTCCTCACTCAATCATCTTAATCACAAGTCCGCGACTATGATAATTGTCTTGAGGTCACTATAGCCAACAATCTCCCACTTGCACTTAAGGCCAATTATTGCGATGTCGCATACTTACAGCCCGTGTGATACCGAACACCCAACTTCTATACTAATCAGCTTCGTTAAGCCCGTTTGCGAAAAATGATTGCGTTCAAGAAATAGCCTCAGTGAGTGGATCTGCTCCAATGTTTCTTTCTGTATCTCTCTTAATCTCATCTTCTCGGAGAAAACTATCTCCCGAAATGAGCAATACTTGTTTTAGAATTTGTCTGGATATCTGATGGGACCCAGTTCACAAACGAACTCCAAATCCAGCTAACTACTTAGACTGTATCGTCCACTGAATTTAATCAGTATCCTGCGGTATGCTTTTCGTCAGTATCCGCTTGGACCACCTGTCCAACATACTGTTCCTCAAAGGAGGGAAAAACTATAACTCTAACAGTTATTCTGTCATCCTGGTCACCTTGGAAGCCTGAAATGATAACTATCTCCTGAAGGAGTCTGCCATAATCATTTCCATAAAACATCGATTTACATTCATAAACTGCTTCCCAATATTTCTCCAGGATTGGATTAACATATCTGCTTATTGCATCTAGTGCAAAAGCAATATCTGGTGTGGTACTTGATATTTCATGATTAACTCAATTACCTAAGCAAGTGATATGCTAACCTTGCAGATCCCTCTCTCCTTTAGTCTGTAAGACACTTTTAGAGAGGGTGACTCCATCACCTGCAGGTACACTACCATGCCAGGAGTCGTCCATTTAATGTCAAAGTACCCAGATAAGGATACTTCCCAAATCTAGATCTAAAACCATAGATCTAGTAACCAGAAAACCTGATATTATATCCATATCCTATGTGGAGAAAACAACTGTATGACAACCATAGTATAACCGATCATAGTATAGGAATATCTCTTCCTATTAAGTGCATGTCATCCTAATACCTGGATATCACTCTCTACTATCATCTTACCAGATCCATCTCCTATTCTGATGAGGTCAAAAACTATGACTGTTACATCAAAATTAGATGATTTATTTCCGCTATACATGCTTTAGTCTATAAATAGACACAAGCTACTTGCCTACTATGGTTCCGCTGCTCCCACTGACTACAACAACCCTCTGGCAGAGTCATATATACGTGCACTTCTAAAACTAGTTTAGAACGACGCTATACTCATCTTCCTGCCGGCTCTTATAGTCAGCAATGGCAAGTCTGGGTAAACAAGAACCTCTCTGTCACCGTCTCTGAGAAGACCGAAGTACCTCACGGGTGGCTGAGGTTACCCACCAAATCTGCGGAGTGGCTAATAGAACATCAAATCCAACCGAATCCTTAGGTTTTATTAAATTTCCAATAATCGTTTGTGGTTCTGGAATAACTTCCAGTTCTACCATACTCCCACTTCTGTTTTCTGAAAAAATCCATTTTATTAAAACTGTGGCGAGTCAAGAACAATATAAATATTGATCTTCCTGATGGTAGAAAGTTAACCGTCGTCAAAGCCCGGGATAACCCACAAACAGCCATTACTGAAACGTGCCTTGAGTTTATCCGGATTCTGGTTTTAAGCATCATCCGGACAACTCCTTATACCTTAACATCGTTAAGATATAAATTGATTCTATATATATCTAATATAGAAATAAAAGCACTAATTTAATTTGAACCAGATTCAAAAACATGCATCTGTCTCCAGTGCATATCAAGCAAATGGAAAGAGGACAATTAGCATTACTCATCTAGGAGTGCATCCATATATGAGTAACCTGAAAGAGAAGTAAGTTCTCAAAACCATTACTATTTAACTGAATACCTAACACAAGTATCTACATCTTCGAATACTTCGAAGAATCCCGATACTTCTAATAAATGGTTCTTTACTTTATTCTTATACCTATAACTTCTCAAAATCTGGACCATGCATTTCAATGAAATACTTGTCCAGAACTGGAGAAGTCACAAGTAAACAGTAGTACGAGTACCAGCCCCATTGTCCTAACGGACACTAGACAACATACAATACTTTGTATAAGTCCCTTGAGTCCAATAACTCAAACTCTGTGCGTCGTAGGTTGAAAAACTGTACTTTGGTTAAGAAGAGTTACACCGCTGTTGAATGCACCTTACCTAATCACCAACTGATATAGGTAAATGTCATAGACATAATATTAAAAAGTTATATCTTACTTTATAAAATAAATGTACAGATATATCAGTTTGAAATTGGTGCATAACAACGGATATTCAAAACTAAATATTTGTCGTCCGGCAAAAACCAGATGATTTCCTCAAATATCACAAATTACAACGAATTCCGATATGATGAGGATCTAATCATCCAATTCCCAATATCTTACTCCCACTCACCATCTGTAATAACATATAGATGTGAGAAACTGATCTGGTAAATACATACCCTGGAATTAGATTCTAATTGGGAAAACAGTTTTCAATTAACATCGCACAGTGAAACTGAAACATGAAAATGTTTCAAAAGGGTTAACTGGTATTCCTAGTAACGCCTCTTCCATTATCCTGAATCATGACAGTAACTATATACTTACCTGCTCTCTCTGTAATCCCTTTATTATTTCTTTACTTATTACCTTCTGTACACCTCCTTTACGCTAATTGGTTTTCTTCATTCCCTGCCTTTCGTCACCAGCCTAAGGTTTGGAAGAAGACTATCCAATAAGTGTAATAGGTGTACTCTCCTAATCCTATGAGCCCACGCAACCTGAGAGAAGGTAATGGGAAAAGACATCTGAATAATTCTATCCAATCTCTCTAGAACCAGAATCCATCCTCGAAAAAGTTCCTTTGAGTTCGTATATAACCATACGATGGATTTATCCAATGGAAGTAGATATCTGTAGTGATACGGAGTGTCCTAGAGAAAAGTAAAGTGGATGTAGGAGTGGCAGGGGTATACACGGTTTTTGTCATGAAGGATGGTGGTCGCAATTTCCTTTGCTATTATTCTAATCCCTTTTTATGTCTTTACTTATTACCTTCTGTATACCACACTTAAGCTTAATTAGTTTTCTTCCTTCCCTACTGTTCGGCTCCTGCCTATGGTTTGGAAGAAGACTATCCAATAAGCTCAATAGGTGTACCCTCTCCTAATCCTAGGAGTCCTCACAACCTGAGAGAAGGTAAAGAGAAAAGACAACCGAATAATCCTATTCAATCTCTCCAGAACCAGAATCCATCCTCAAAAAAGTTCCTTCGAGTTTGTATATAACCATACAATGGATTTATCCAATGGAAGTGGACATTCGTAGTGATACGAGGTGTTCTGGAGAAATGCAAAGGTGATATAGAAGCGGCAATGATATATGCGACACCGTGACTTTCCGAAAGCCAAAATATTTTAAGAAGGTTCGGTCAACTTGGTTTCATGAGTTTTAGTCAAAGGTCGGGTCATAGTCGCAGCCAGAGAGAGAGAGAGAGAAAAGAAACACTCAGCGTTCACTCTAGCCTAGATCAGAATGGTTAATAATTTTATCTAATTTGGATGGTTCCCACTGTTTCCTCGAATTCTCCTCCAAACCTAAAAGGAGAATTAGTCGGAATCACCCGAGGAGTAATACTACTCATCAGTGGGAATCGGGATCCAACTATCATCGCATGATAACTTGATGGAAGACACTCAAGTCACCACACTCCAGAAGGTATGTGCAAGCCAGGAAAGTTTCCTGTATATTTGAAACTCTCGATGTGGTTTTTACCCCCAAGCGGCTTATGACCTTGACTAGGTCAACATATCATAAGTCACAAGTCAAGTTCAACCCGTCATTATCCTAGATTAATTAGACCCACCCGTACGAACCTTTGACTAGGTCAACATGGTCGTACGACTGTCCTAACCAATCGCATATCCATGCAACAGAAAAGTACAACAGAGCTACTGAACACTATGTTAGTTATATGTATGCCCTAGAGGCCATCACTATACATAGGATGTATATTGTAGTGGATGCTTGGACATATATAGGGAGGACTTTCTTGCTCGACATTATAATATGCTATCTGGTTGCTGTTTACCTTAACGTGTACACTGATTGTCTCTCTGTTATATGTTGGTAAAGCCCTTAGGATGTGTACTTGACTACCTGGACTATGATGCAAATCATACTAGTGGGGACATGGTAGTCCATAAGTACATCCTTCAAGGTCCCTAGTCGTGGGTGTATCGAGACGGGGCATCGATATACCAGAGTAGACTAGCGTATACCTTCTCGACCCATACAGATGGGTGATGGATGATCCCATATCCATTGGTGTTTGACATCAGAGATGATATACGGGTGCTCAGTGGAGACTGGGTACACTAAACGGACTCGCCGAGAACTCCCAGATGGTATTATACCTTACGTCAGATGGCAGTTCTCTGGTGACACTGGTACAGGTTAGCCTGTAGACCCGAGATCGTCATAGAGTCTTATGTGATTCCCACTGTGGTTTGATTTCCACCTTACCACGTCCAAGAGGGCGTGCAAAACGGTGGTTTTTGGCTACAGTCCCGAATCACATGGAGGCAATGAGCGATAGGAGGGGATTCGTCTCTTCCGGTATAGGGAGTTGATGTTGCACTGTGTTCGATTGGCTATAACAGGAAATCCCTGGCCAGGGTTGCTGAGATTTACTGGTAAGTGTTACCAGTAGTTTCTCGAACTATTATAGACCTCAAATCGACATGACTTATCGAGCTTCTGGGGTCTGACGTTTACCACCCCTAGGCGAGATATGCGACATATCAGACGAACATACCGGACTGTACGGCAAGTGTTACTGGTTGGATTCACATGAGTGTGAGCGGGCTTGCTCGTCGATCTTCTAATCGCTCAATACCCGGGTGGCCGTTACGTTTAGCAGACCGCATGCGGCTTGTGGGTGTTTGATATGATCATCACCTGCTACCGGCGTATTGACGAGTCTTTAGAGTCCTACACAGAGGTTTCCTGGCTCAAGCGAAACGAAATAGGAGCGCATATGAGATATGTGCGGGACCGAGAATAATGTGTGTATGTGATACCGTATTCTATTCTCACGATGAATGTATCGATTGATTTTATGCGATATAACCTAGTTATCGAATCGAGGATTGGTTCGATAAGCCGATACATTGAATATTAGTCGGTCATATGCGATATGACCGGATCGTTAAATCAAGTGTTGATTTAATGATTTAATGTATAATTATATATTTGATATATTACTTTGTATTAACTAGTATTGGTTCACTTAAGATGAATTTTCTCACTTGATGTGCACAATGTATATGTGATATATTTTTCTGCACTTGATTGTATCATGTTTGATGATACATGCAAACTTAGGTGTATATTTGATTTAAACCTTGGTTAAGTAAATGGTTAGGGTTTTTATTTATTTATTCATTCATTTATTTATTTCTTTGGCATAAAAGAGAAATGGTGGCTTGCTTTGTTTTGTAGTTGAAGCTTTGAAAAAGTCTACCATTTTTGTTTCATGCTAAACCTAACCATTCACCTAACCTTAGTTTATTCTCTACACTTAACCATGGTTGCTAATATGATAAGAATGACTTAGTTTCTATTTTCATATAATTCTTATCATATTTATCTTCTTCTTCTTCTTTTTCTTTAAGAAGAAAGAAGCTTGCTAGCTTCAATGGTGAAATGAGAAAAAGAGTGAGAAATCCAATTCTAAAGTGAACCCACTTTCTATTTCTTCATCCTCTACCACTTGCCAAGTAGTATAGGGTGTTTTCTTCACAAGTTTCATGACCTGGTGAAGTTGGAGCTTGATCTTGTGTTGCCTCGACGTAGATCATCTTCGGCATCGAAGTCGACGGCCTAGCCTGCCCATTTCTCCGATGAAGCCGACGCTAGAGCCCGGGATCCGATGATCGCAGCGAGGGGACGTAAACACGGAGCTAGAGAAGTGGAGGACCGGATCTATAAAGGTTGTATTTTCGTTCACTTAGTACTAAAGCCGTTTAGTAGCTAGTAGTTTCGCCTTTTCTCTAGTTAACGATCTAGTTAGGGTTTCTCGGCACCGGAAATTTTTGAATTTGGCATGGTTTATGCCTTGTGGAACCTCCTTAGTGTGCCTAGGAACCCTACAGTGGTATCAGAGCCTAGCTAGAGCCTTAGGCGATGTGTAGACGATGTTAGAAACCCGATCGAACCCGTAACCCTAATCCGAGACCACTCTCTGTCCAATTTTTGAAAATGTGGATTTTTCCATATTAAAAATATGCAGAAAATTAAGCAGGGTTTTATAAGAATTACTGTGAATTTCGTGGACCTAACTCGATTAAACCGCCGCGGAACCGTGGCAGGAGCCTGCCTTATGCTGCGGTTCCGCGTCCGTACGGTTGGTTCTTCCAATAAAATTTGCACAGTAATTCATATATTTTAGTTTTGTACTTTTTGGGATATTTTAACTTTTACTCAAGAGTTGAGTTTTCTAGGATGTATTGGGGACTCGGTGTTTCGACCGGAAAGTTTAACTTCGTCTAAGATTTTTCCGATAATTATTGAATATGTTAAAAAGTTCGACCGGATATGAATACCCACTTTTTCCCCTGTCGGGAAATTTCCAAGTGTTGGATCTTTCCGTGGTTTAATAACGTTCTAAGTAGTGCAAGTAACGCGATGGTCCCTCTAGAAGACAACAAACCTTAACTCGATTATGTGACCGTCTTGAACTGCCCTTTGAACCTTATGGTTTGGGGCAGTACGGCGTGCCACATGTGAGGCGTTGGCTTGACCCTTCTACGGCTGGACCGTTGGTACTGAGGCATGAACTGGATGTTTTTAAACTTGTTTCATGTGTTGAGATGTTTTGGGAAAACTTGGGTGTTTGACTGTTCGATCGGAAAATTTAACATTTTCTGTTTATCTGGAATAGGATACAATACTTGGAATCCACAAGTAGTTATGAGATAACTGAATGGATGTAATAAATATAGCACTTTAGTCTCAATTGATCGGTTGCCACGGAATTTTGATGTGATCAAAAGTCCATCGCAATCACGTAGCGTACACGGATACTCGCCGGGTAAACTTAATAGACAGCCTCACCCCATAACCCCGACCAAGTGACTGTAGGAGAACCCCGTCGCCGAAAGCATCCGTTCAGGTGCTCGCGGCAGCGGTGTTCCGCCTTGGTGCACTTCGTTGACGGCGTCGGGGGGTGCGGCCGCCTACTAAAGTTTGCGACGAGCATTCGATTAGGATATCGGGAATCTTGTTGAATTGCCCGACTTTAATATTGAAAAGTGTTTTCGATAATGAGACTAAAATGCGGGGTTTATAATTGTTAGGCATGCGATGTCTAAGTAATTCATTTGATTAGGCATGCGATGTCTAAAGAGTTTGCGGATTCCAACTGTTGTAGTTTTACACTTTCTTTTCTGTGACCGTAAGTGTAATATGTGATATCGCCGGTTTCGTTGCTATATGTCAACGACAATTGGGATGCGCATATTTACTTACGTTGATGACATGTGATGTTATGTGTTGCTGGATATGTTATATTGGATCGTTGTGTTTGAATAGCCGGGGGTTTTTATATGAGATGAGTGTTTTTTCATTTTCATTCATGTAAAAACTTGTATGTAATATTCTTTTATTGGGGCACTTCCAGGTTGCGGAAGTTGTCACCCTATGTATATTATTTACTTTTCTGCACTAGGATAGACCCAAGGAGGAGGGCACAAGTAACCGGGTTCTAGGGTCCAGTGGGAGACCAACTCGAGGAGTCGAGTCCGGGTCTCCTAACTCTAGAATTGGTAGGGTTGCTTGTCGCTCTCGTAGGGGTCTAGAGGTGTGGGTTTGGCTATTCATCGCGACCGTGGAATCCGTGTTTTATGCTGGCTCGTATTGAAAACACGGACGTCCTAGTATATCCAATATTTCATATATGATTTTTCTGCCACGATATCTGTGATGTGATCATGTGATGTTCTGTGATAGATACTATATATAGTATACACGATATATTATATAGACGTTACTTATGTTTTACACCCGCGCTAGCCCTGTCCCGCTCTGCCGTTAGTTACCTAACCTAACGGTGCATGAGGGGACATCGAGGCGAATGCGGATGGCATAAGTGTACGTCGTATTTATCTGTGATGTTTAGGTGTTTTAAATGATGGGACTTCATTAATGTGATTAATGAAAGAAAAAGAAACCTAAAGATGTTGTGGAATCGAATTTCAAAAATAAAACAGGTAGCTACAGTTCTTGCTTTGCACAGCGGTATATATGATATATCCTACACCTTATTCGATAAGGAAAGGGCCGACGATCCCTTCACCGGGAGTGAACCCTTTAGCAATAACTGGCAGATGCTACACACTCGGTTTGTCTTTTGATAGCTTCTATAGTTTTTGCTTCGCACAGAGGTATATATGATATATCCTGCACCTCATTCGACTAGGAAAGGGCCGACGATCCCTTCACCGGGAGTGACCCCTTTAGCAAAACTAGAAAAGCCTCAAAAGCACTCCATTTTAAAATCATTTGATTCTACAACGATATCAAGTTCATTACGCAATAGGTTTTCAGAAAAACCTGTCGTAGCCCTCCGTCATTTCAGGTAAGTATTAGTTAGTATTCGTGCTACGTTTGTTGACTATGTTAAGGCGTAGTGTGCGGTAGCTAATTAGTGCTTAACTGTATAAGCATATGATGCGATTGGATTAGGGTAGTCGTGCGACTTTGTTGACTATGTTAAGGGTCGTGCGGGTGGGTTTAATTCAATCGGGAAATGACGGGTTGAACTTGACTAGCACTTATGATTTGTTGACTATGTTAAGGTCATATAGCTGCTAGGGGCAAAATTATCGGGAATTTAAAGTGTTGAAATTTGCAATGAGATTGCATACCTTCTATGAGATAGTTGGATCCCGATACCCGCTGCGAGTAAGAGTTACTCCTGGGAGAGTTTTACACATTACAATTAGCTGATCAAGTAGGTGTCTAGAAAGGTGTCAACGGGGTAACGCCTCGGGGAAAATGAGGTTTACATTAATTAGGTCCGTGCGAAAGCACGGGGCACCTCCCTCAAAGTACCGACACTGGCCTGGCTGAAAGATTGACGAACTTGTAGTGTGTAATTAATCCCGGCTAGTCTTTCCTTTTAGGGTTTGAAGGAAGATTTGATAGAAACAGTGGGAGCCATCCTGATTAGATAAAATAATAACCAATCTGATCTTGCAAGAGCGCACGCAGAGTGTTTTCTTCTCTCTCTCTCCTGGTAGCGACCATGTCACGCCTTAATCAAGATAATAATACGGATACTTTGACCGAACCCGCTTGTTATACTGAGCTTGGGAACATTGGTCCCGCTTCAACTTATAATTGTTATAAGATAGAGCAAGAAATTGGGGGATTATCAGAATTCCCGTGCCGCCCAAACGAAGAAAGTGCATACTGATGCATCATCTTCGGGTGTGTTCATTGCAGAGAACTGATTCTCAAGTATCCTCTACGTCCTGTGTATTTAATATCGGATCAGGATCCCGCATATGTAATTTGTTACATGGGCTACAGATAGGTAGAGAACTGAGAACAGGTGATAAGTTTCATGAGGCAGAAAACGGTGCAAGTGTTGCAGCCAAGTCTGTTGGTCATTGTCACCCTGTATTACCAGTACATTGATTCTGAATGAATGTTATTAGATACCGAACCTGATATACAAAATCATATCAGTCTCTTTATTAGTAAAGAAAGGATATAATTTTGTAGGATAATGTTTTGAACATTTCCTGTATCAAAAGTTGATCGGTTCAGGAACGTTATCTAAAAGCATTGATGTTCTAAATCAAACTACAGTTCTTAGTATACAGAATACACACGAGAGGAAGAGTTCAGAAATGAACAGATCCTTCTTAAGGTATTGTAGACTAGGTCATATCAATGTGACCCGACTAGCTTAAGTTACATAGAAGATGCATATTTAAATCAGTTTGAATTTACATCTTATGAAACTTGCGAGTCATGTCACAAAGATATAATGACCTCGGCTCTGTTTATTGGAAACAGCGAAAGAGTTAGTAAACTCTTGGGACCGATACATGATGATGTATGTAAGGTCCCCTATCTACACATGCCAGGACCGGTTCTTTGTACTTCATTACATTCTCTGATGATCTCTCAAGATTCAGTCATATGTTCCTGTTGAAACACAAGTCCGAACCTTTTGAGATATTCACAGAATATAAGTTAGAAGTAGAGAACCAATACGGGTATAAGTATTATGTCCTTTGATGTGATCAAGGAGGAGAATACTTGAGCACGGAACTCTTGGACTTTTCTAAAGGAGAATGAGATTCTCTCTCAGCATTACTCCTCCGTATACACCATAGCACGATGGTGTATCGGGGCGGAGCACTCACACCCTATATGATAAGGTGTGCTCAATGATGAGTACTACTGAGTTTCCTGTTTCCTTTTGGGAGTTATGCACTTAAGAAGCTGCATACCTATTGAACAGGGTTCAAATTAAATCAGTTGCCTACCACTTCATATGTGATATGGAAAGGGAAGAGCCCATATCTTAAGTTAGTTAAGATTTGGGGTTGTCCGGCTTATGTCTAAAAGAAAAATCCGGACAAGCTCGAGGCAAGGTCTGTTATGTAGAACTGGAAATGTTCCAGCTATACAAACTGCAGCTGATGATTTGGTAGAACCGAAGGATTCAATAGTAACCAAGGAACCTCAGCCTCTCCGCCGATCTAGTAGGGTTCCTCACCCACCAGAGAGTTACTTCGGTTTCTCTATGACAGTGGGAGCGAGGATTGCATCATGAGATGATGACCCAACTAGTTTCGAGCTGGCCATCAGGAGTGAGACTCTGTAAGAATGGCTGGATGTTTATCGATCTGAGATGGAATCCTTATACACCAACAAAGTATGGACTTTGGTTGCTATATCTGAAGTGTTAAATCCCCATCAGGAGCAAGTATATCTTGAGAAGATTACTTGGTGTAGATGGAAAAGTTGAGACTTTCAAAACTAGACTTGTTAAAGGTTTTTTTCATCGACCAAGCGTGGATAATGATGAAACCTTTTTCCAGTGGCTATGCTTAAGTCCATCCAGATCCAACTTGCCACGGCTACATACCATGACTACGATATCTGGCGGTTGGGTGCCATGACCGCTTTTCTAAATAATGTTTTAGAAGAAAACGTCTATAAGTACACAGCCGGAGGGCTTCGTAAATAGTGGGAGCAGCGGAAACGCGAGCAACATGTTTTATGTAATAAAGCAGGCATCGCGGAGTTGGAACATCTGTTTTGATGTGTTAGTCAAAGAGTTTGACATCATCAAAATAGTAGATGAACCTTGTATAAACAAAAGGGTAGTATGGAGTATGGTGGTGATCCTCGTAGAGTACGTGGATGACATACTCTTGATAAGAAAGGAGTTTCCTATGCTACGCTTGGTCAATCTCCGCTTATCACAATGATTCTCCATAAAGGATCAAAGTGACACCTGCTAAATCCTAGGTTTTGGATCTATGAGATAGATCTAATTGGATATTAACATACTCACTAGTTGTAGTGAGATGGTATCAATTGATCGTGGGGAGAATCACTGGAAAGGTTCCAGGGTGATAAGGAAGACTGAATGTCAGTCACAGGCATTATCTTTACCCTCATTAAAGGGATGGTATGTTGGAAGAGTTCCAAGCTAGATACCGTGGCATACTAGACGATAAAGATTGGATATACTTAAGATGCTACCAAAGAGGCAGTCTGGATGTATATTAGTTCATGAGATGAACTTCATTCCTCCCATTGTGTGACAATAGAGTTGTGTCTTATGCCAGGGAACGCCCATCCCATCAGTGATCCAGACATATTCTAAGGCAATGTCACCTCATCATGGAGATGGTTGATCTCCAGGGTGATCGAGGTTGGGAGAGTAGACTCAGAGGACAACACGGCGGATCTACTCACAAAGGCCTATTCCCAGAAAGAGACTTTTATGGGATGGTTGAGTATGAGATACTGCAACCACTGCTACAGATGGCCCTAGTGCAAGTGGGAGATTGTTAGTTATATGTATGCCCTAGAGGCCATTACTATACATAGGATGTATATTGTAGTGGATGCTTGGACATATATAGGGAGGACTTTCTTGCTCGACATGATAATATGCTATCTGGTTGCTGTTTACCTTAACGTGTACACTGATTGTCTCTCTGTTACATGTTGGTAAAGCCCTTAGGATGTGTACTTGACTACCTGGACTATGATGCAGATCATACTAGTAGGGACATGGTAGTCCATAAGTACATCCTTCAAGGTCCCTAGTCGTGGGTGTATCGATATACCAGAGTAGACTAGCGTATACCTTCTCGACCCATACAGATGGGCGATGGATGATCCCATATCCATTGGTGTTTGACATCAGAGATGATATACGGGTGCTCAGTGGAGACTAGGTACACTGGACGGACTCGCCGAGAACTCCCAGATGGTACTATACCTTACGTCAGATGGCAGTTCTCTGGTGACACTGGTACAGGTTAGTCTGTAGACCCAAGAACGTCATAGAGTCTTGTGTGATTCCCACTGTGCTTTGATTTCCACCTTACCACGTCCAAGAGGGCGTGCAAAACAGTGGTTTTTGGGTACAGTCCCGAATCACATGGAGGCAATGAGCGATAGGAGGGGAGTCGTCTCTTCCGGTATAGGGAGTTGATGTTGCACTGTGTTCGATTGGCTATAACCAGAAATCCCTGGCCAGGGTTGCTGAGATTTACTGGTAAGTGTTACTAGTATTTTCTAAAACTGTTATAGACCTCATATCGACACGACTTATCGAGCTGCTGGGGTCTGACGTTTACCACCCCTAGGCGAGATATGCGACATATCAGACGAACAGACTGGACTGTACGGCAAGTGTTACAGGTTGGATTCACAGGAGTGTGAGCGGGCTTGCTCGTCGATCTTCTGATCGCTCAATACCCGGGTGGCCGTTACGTTTAGCAGACCGCTTGCGGCTTGTGGGTGTTTGATATGATCATCACCTGCTACCGGCGTATTGACGAGTCTTTAGAGTCCTACACAGAGGTTTCCTGGCTCAAGCGAAACGAAATAGGAGCGCATATGAGATATGTGCGGGACCGAGAATAATGCCTGTATGTGATACCGTATTCTATTCTCGCGATGAATGTATCGATTGATTGTATGCGATATAACCTAGTTATCGAATCGAGGATTGATTCGATAAGCCGATACATTGAATATTAGTCGGTCATATGCGATATGACCGGATCGTTAAATCAAGTGTTGATTTAATGATTTAATGTATAATTATATATTTGATATATTACTTTGCATTAACTAGTATTGGTTCACTTAAGATGGATTTTCTCACTTGATGTGCACATTGTATATGTGATATATTTTTCTGCACTTGATTGTATCATGTTTGATGATACATGCAAACTTGGGTGTATGTTTGATTTAAACCTTGGTTAAGTAAATGGTTAGGGTTTTTATTTATTTATTCATTTATTTATTTATTTCTTTTGCATAAAAGAGAAATGGTGGCTTTCTTTGTTTTGTAGTTGAAGCTTCATGAAGCTTTGAAAAAGTCTACCATTTTTGTTTCATGCAAAACCTAACCATTCACCTAACCTTAGTTTATTCTCTACACTTAACAATGGTTGCTAATATGATAAGAATGACTTATTTTCTATTTTCATATAATTCTTATCATATTTATCTTCTTCTTCTTCTTCTTCTTTAAGAAGAAAGAAGCTTGCTAGTTTCAATGGTGAAATGAGAAAAAGAGTGAAAAATCCAATTCTAAAGTGAACCCACTTTCTATTTCTTCATCCTCTACCACTTTCCAAGTAGTATATGGTGTTTTCTTCACAAGTTTCATGACTTGGTGAAGTTGGAGCTTGATCTTGTGTTGCCTCGACGTAGATCATCTTCGGCATCGAAGTCGACGGCCTAGCCCGCCCATTTCTCCGATGAAGCCGACGCTAGAGTCCGGGATCCGATGATCGCAGCGAGGGGACGTAAACACGGAGCTAGAGAAGTGGAGGACCGGATCTACAATGGTTGTATTTCCGTTCACTTAGTACTAAAGCAGTTTAGTAGCTAGTAGTTTCGCCTGTTCTCTAGTTAACGATCTAGTTAGGATTTCTCGGCACCGGAAATTTTTGAATTTGTTATGGTTGATGCCTTGTGGAACCTCCTTAGTGTTCCTAGCAACCCTACACACTACGCCTTGACTAGGTCAACATACGTAGCACGAATACTAAGCAATACCCGTCTGAAATGACGGAGGGCTACGGCTGGTTTCTAGCGAAAAACCTTTAACGTAATGAACTTGATATCGTTGAAGGAATCCAAGTGGTTTTATAAATATATAGTGGCGAAAACTTTTGCTAAAGAGGTCACTCCCGGTGAAGGGATCTCGGCTCTTTCCCCGTCGAATGGGGTGCAGGATATCCCAAACTGAATACCACGATGCAAAGCAAAAATAATCGACTATAGTAAAGTTATTACGTTGACGCAAACTTTTACCTAAGGGGTCACTCCCGATGAAGGGATCTCGGCCCTTGCCTCGTCGAATGAGGTGCAGGATATTCCAAACTGAATAACACGATGCAAAGCAAAAGAGAACGTCTGTAATGTCCGTTTTTAAAAACTTGGTTCCAACAACATCATATATAGGTTTGTTTTATCCTTGCATTGATAAGAATCTATGCAGTCCCATCAATTAATCACACCAGAAAAGAAGGAAAATAAAATGTACGTATATGCCATCCGCATTCGCTACTGGGTCCCGTCATCCCCCGTTAGGTTACTTAACTAACGACTGAGCGGGGACTGGGCTAGCACGGGTGCAAAACATATACAACATCTACTAGTATATATAAATATATATATATAAAACATTCGTCCCAGGCATGATATAAAGCAATATCACAGAAACATCACAGAAACAACACAGAATGGTGGATAATCTGGAGCCCCGGGTTTCACTTGAGCCGCAAGTGAGACCCGACGTTCCCTGTCGTGTGGATAGCCTGTGCAATGAAACCTATACCCTCTACGAGTGCGGCGAATAGCCCGCCAATTATAGAGTAAGGTGCCCTCCATCCCAACGCCGTGAGATGCGGACCAGTTGCCCTCTAGAATCCGGCTATTCGTGCACCACATCGCGGGGTAATCCTAGTATAGAAAAGAGAATAATATACAAGGGTGATATCGACCTCAGCCCGGTCGTTCCCCAAAAGAATAATATACAAACTGGCAGTGACGGCCGTCCACATGTCGGACGCTCTCCCCGCAATATCAAATGTACAAATGAAATAAAACTGTACTAACATTGCACCATTGCTATCCACCACGACGATCCAACCAACATCACAGCACAACATAGAACATCAACGTGAATGTCACATTCGCAAACCCGTCTAAAAGACATATAGCAGTTAGACGGGTTTACCGATCAAATGATACTCACGGTCGCAGATTATAATGTATGTACTGTTAAACGCACACTTAAAATATCGATCGACTAAATTCCAATTTGGGTCCAATAGCAAAAACAACACTTCACTGAAAACTGGTCCAAGACAGTATATGTCAAAAATCACAATTCCAAGTCATGGTGCTACAGTAAAAATTTCGAAGCCCGTCGCCACTAAACGGCCGCGGAACCGCCGCCAATAAGGGGTAAGTGCGGCGGTTCCGCGGCGCTTTATATGAATCAAGAGCCCAAATTTTTTGTGTGCCCATAAAATCGCCTGCACGGATTTTTAAGCCACTAGAAAATATTTTTTGAACACTTTTGAAAATCGGCAAAGAACAGAAAATTGGAATCGTGTTTTCGGAAATTTCCATCAATCGATCTTTCAAACACATTTAAACAAGCTAGTAAGGGGTTTAAAGGGTGTCTCTGATGCCATGAAGGGTCCCGGCAACACCCCGGCCGTCGAAACGCAGCCAAAATGCGGAACAAAATTTTTTAAAACCGGCGCTACCGTTACCAGAATTCCGGATCGACCTTAAACCCTAAACTAGCAAACTAAACTAAGAGTTAGAATTGTTATACCGAGTTGATCCGAGTCCTTCGGTCTTCATTCCAAGCTCCTAGCGGCTCCTTGATGTGGTTCGGTCGCCGGTCTTCCTCCATCTCCGATGATCCACCTAAGGGAAACGGCGTAAGCTCCAGCCTCGACAAACAAGGCAACCGACGCTCCAAAGTCGCTAGAGATGGAGAGTGGGGATGTATGAAAGTGTCACTACAATTTTTCTCTCAACCATGAGCTCCATGGAGCAACTCAAGAAAGATGAAGAAGGAGGTGGACTTTGCATGAGAAAAAATGGATAAGTATGCAAGTAAAATGAGAGTGAGAGAATGGGCAAGCATGTAAATTAATCATGCATCAAAAATGAAATGAACCCCCCACCACCAAATAGTGGCCGGCTCCCTCTTTCTCTCCCATGAAAAAAATCCCATTTTCTTTTTTAATTAAACAATTGCACACCATACATAAAGACCATGCTTTGTACTACGCAGTTTCCACCTCACACCTTCCACCTTATTTGTCAAACAATTTATGGAAATTCATACAAATGAGCTGGCACCTTCTAGAAGCTATTCCGTAGAAAATACGGAATACTTCCTGGTACATATATCGAAATACATATACGCGTATTCGTATAAAAATACGAATAGCCAAGAGAGAAAATAAGTAGCGAACAATAATACTAGAATACATATATATAAATACATATGTAAAATATTAAATCAAAAACCTGATTTAAAAATCTGGCTTAATCCTAAGCCGCTAGTATTATAAACCGTCCGATTAAACTCTTTGCAGCAAGTGCACATATTTAATCGGACACCTGTATGTATCAACATACGCCATGTACACCATATCTTCTGAACCGTGAAAACCCTCTGTGTGGGACTCTAAAGACTTGTCAATACACTGGCAGTGGGTTTAACTACAAGCACGTCAGCGGCACTAGCTGTACGTAATGGCTACCTAGGTATTGAGCGAAAGGGAGACCGACGAGCAAACTCATCCTGAACCCCAACTGAGCCTGTCAGTGACAATATCCATACAGTCCGGTCTGTTCGTCAAAGAGTATCGCATATCGAGTTTAGGGGATGGATAAAGTCAGACCCCTAACAACGAGATATTTAGTGTCGGCATATAACCCATCACCTCCTGAGAAACTATCGATCCTGGATCGGTAATCCTCGTCTACCATGGCCATGGATTTTTGGTGATGGCCATCCGTACACAATGCGACATCAACCCCCAATACCGGGAGAGACGAATCCCCGACGATCCGATCCCTGCCTCAATGTGGCTCGGGACTGTACCCAACTAAAATATGTTTGCACGACTCCTTTGAGCCGTGGTAGGGTAGTAATCACAGTACAGTGGGAACTCACACGAGACAAATGACGATCTCAGGCCGACAGACTAACCTGTACACATGTCACCTGAGAACTGCTATCTGACAATAGGTATAATACCAACTAGAAGGTTCCCGGCGAGTCCGTCCAGTGTACTCATAACCCAATGTGCACATGCATACTATCTTAGGTGAACAAACTAACACCAATGGCTTGTGAGACCTGGCCACCACCCCTCGTCAGGGTCTCGATCAGTATACACTAGTCTATACTGGAGTATCGATGCCCGGTCTCGATACTCCTATGACTAGGGACATTTAAGGATGTGCTTATAGACCCCAGCTCACACATATGATCGCCATCATCATGCTGGCAGTCAAGCAAGAATCCTATGGGCTCTATCAACATGTACATGATGATAAAGGCAAACCAGATAGCATACTATCATCTTGAGTAAGACTGTTTTATCGGTATAGGTCCTCACTCAATCATCATAATCACAAGTCCGTGACTATGATAATTTCCTTGAGGGCACTATAGCCAACACGGCTGACGTCGGGATGTTTCCGGTGTGGGAGTTTCTATCATCGTGTTTGAGATTGTCCTGAGCCACGTGAGGGCGGGACGGCCGTACCACATGTTACCCTACCACCTTCTTTACCCCAGAGGGCGTTGCTTCTTGCACCTGTTGTTGCTCCGTGTTAGACTTATGCATAGAGAGGTCGTGGTCGCGGAGGGTTTGTTCAGAGAGGATGAGGTGACCGAGGCAGAGGACAGCCAGTTGCCGGCAGAGGACAGCCAGTTGCCGGTAGAGGACGGCCAGTAGCAGGTAGAGGGCAGGCATGGGTATTCGCTTTAACTCATCAGGACGCGCAGGCGTCCAATGCAGTGGTTTCAGGTACTCTTTCAGTATTTTCTTTTGACGCACACGTGTTGTTTGATCCGGGGTCTACGCACTCATATGTTTCTACACACTTCGTGTCGAGATTGGGCAAAGAGTCATGTTTGCTAGATCGGCCGCTTGTTGTGACTACTCCTGTTGGCGAGTCGTTTATTGCGAGACACATATTTCAGTCGTGTGTTGTCCGTATTGGTGAGAAAGAGTTTTCCGTCGACTTAATCCATCTTGAGATGTTGGACTTCGACGTTTTCCTGGGCATGGACAAGTTATCCATGTGCTATGCGTCTATGGACTGCCGCGAGAAGACAATTAAGTTTTGTTTCCCCGGCGAGCCGGTTGTTATTGTGCGGGGGGACCGTAGTGCCGCCCCTCACAGTTTGATTTCGTCTCTTCGCGCTGGACAACTCTTGAGAAAGGGATGTCAGTGATTCCTAGCATATGTTGTGATACTGGAGCTGTGTAGGGTTACTAGGCACACTAAGGAGGCTCTACAAGGCATCGACCATGCCGGATTAAAATTTTAGCATGCCGAACAACCCTAAGCTAGATCGTTGACTAGAGATTAGGCGATAACAATAGCAAGTAAATCACATTTACACTAAAGGAAAGGGACTACAACCTTTGTAGATCCGGTCCTCCACTTCCAAAGCTCCGTGACGACGTCCCTTCGCTGCGATCAACCAACTCCCGGACTCTCGGACGGCTCCATGAGGAATTGTAACGGGATCGCTTGAAGTCTTCGATGCCGAAGATGATCTACGTCGAGGGAATACGGACTCAAGCTTCTACCTCACTAACCATAGAATTAATGAAGCAAACACCCTAAACTAAAGTGCTAGTCTAGTAGAGAATGGTGAGATAGGAAGTGGGTACTCTTTAGATTTTGATTTCTCACTTTGGATCTCTCTCTTTTTCAAACCCTAGAATGAGATTGAAGGAGGAAGAAGAAGAGCTCAAAATGAGAATGAGAAATTATCAAGTGAGAGAGAGAGCTAACCATGGTGAGTTAGTATCATATACTTGTTAGTGTATATGCCCTAGAGGCCATTACTATATCATACTAGCTTGTATATTACTTAATGGAAGCTTGGGATATTCACAGTTGTATATACAATCTTGCTCGAAATGGTAGTATGCTACTTGGTTTGTCTCTGCTTTAATATGTGCATGTGTTTCTTTTAGCATATTGCTGGTATACATATTAGTAGAGCCCTTAGGATCTTTGCTTGATTACCAGCGTTGTGATGGCGCTCGCACTCGTGGGAGCTGGGTAATCTATAAGCACATCCTTATACAGGTCCCTGGTCGTTGGACTATCGAGACAGGGCATCGATACTCCGGAGTAGACTAGCGTATGCGCTTCTCATCCCAGTGTGGGAGACGGTCTGTCCCACAGCCGTTAGTACGTCGTACTTGGGATAGTATGCGGGTGCTCGTTAGGTTACGAGTACACTGGACAGGACTCGTCGGGAACTGTTGGTTGGTAATATACCTATCGTCAGTTATCAGTTCCCAGGTGACATGAGTACAGCTTAGTCCGCTGACTTGACACTGTCACTTCGCCTCGAGTGTGTTCCCACTGCACTTTGATTACTACCCTACCACGGCTCAGAGGAGTCGTGCAAACAGGTAGTTTTTGGGTGCAGTCCCGAAGCACTTGGAGGCAGTGACGGTTAGACAGGATTCGTCTCTCCCGGTATTGGGGGTTGACATCGCGCTGTGTCTAGGAGAGCCATTACACGAGTAGTCCCTGGCCAGGGCAAGCGAGATATACTGGTAGGCTTCCAGTGTTATCTCAGGGTGTTCTGGGCTTCACTCCGACACGACTTGTACCGCTATTAGGGGACTGACGTTCACCGCCCCCCTAGGCCCGCCATGCGATGTATCAGACGAACAGACCGGACTGTACGGAGACTGTCACATACAGGCTCAGTAGGAGTGCAGATGGGGTTCACCTCGTCAGTCTTCTTATCGACATCTACCTGGGGACCGTTACGTACAGCTAGTGCCGCTTGCGGTCTGTGGTTAAACCCACTGCCAGCGTAGTGTCGAGTCTTTAGAGTCCCACACAGAGAGCTATTCGCCTTTAGGCAAAACGAGTAGAGGTCGCATGGTTTTGCGACAGGGTTCGTTCGCATCCGCGCACTTGTGCACGTTTGCTGTCCGGACAGTTTATACTAGCGGGCTTTGGTTTAAGCCGGATCCTAGTATATGATTTGAGATTGGTTTTTCTCATTGTGTTCGTGTTCCTCGGATCACGAATGCGGGTGCGTATGCACAGTTGCTTGAGATTGGGGGAGAGGACCTTGTTTAGGGTTAATGGCCTTTGTCATTTTATTAACCCTAATGATTTTGTGTGGATTATTGTTAATTGATAATTAGCTTAATTATTGTGCATGGTTGTTGTTGACAATTTGACTTCATTGACTTGTTGACCATGTTGACAACTTGACCATAATCATTTCATTTGGAAGATGCTCTTTGATCTTTGCAAAAATGAAATGATAATGGTCAATTCATGATTTATCATGACAATTTTCAAGCTAATTATCTAATTAAAATTATCCTCACATATTAGTGAGAATGGCTCACTATTATTTCATTCTATCATTTTTCTTTTCTCTCTCTTGCTCATCCTCTCCCTCAAGCTCTCTCCCTCTCATGTGTTGAGAAACAAAAAGCTTGAGAAAAACCCTCTCTTGATCTTCTCTACTCACTTCTAGGGTTCAAGTCTTAGCATTTCTTGCACTCTAGTTACTCCTAGCTTGGAGTTGAAGCTAAAGGTGGTGGCTTTCGGGTGGATCCTTCTTTGACGGGAGAAGACAAGCAAGGTGATCCTTTTCTACCATACCTAGGAGCAAGGAGAGAAGGACTAAAGACCAAAGGTATAACCTTTCTACAACTTTGTTAGTTGTTAGTTTACTTTAGCTAGTTTTAGTTTAGCAAAGATCCTCACAAGGATAGTCCATGTTGCCTAAGTCATTAAAAATCGGATTTTTATTATGTTTTCCGCCTCCCGTAAGCACCGGGATGGGCAACACGGACTTACAGTGGTATCAGAGCCTAACTAAACTAAAACTAGCTAGGTAGTAAAGTATAGCGAAGTTTCGAAACCGAAAAATCCAAAAACCGAACTTTGAAAAACCCTAGTTTCTGTTGAAATTTTTTCTGCTCAAAATAGAAAACTTTATATTTGTAAATTAATCTCAGGGTTTTTTAAAAACACCCACGAAAAACGAGACAGAGAATCATCCAAACCGCCGCGCTTCCGCCGCATGAGGTAGGCTCGTGCCGCGGAAGCGCCGCGGTTTGATGTCTTCACTGCATCGTTTTTCGTGCAGTGTCTTTCTGTATTGTTTTTGGGATTTTTAGGATATATATTATATGCCCAGATTTTCCAGAACTAAAATTTGCTTTTGCGGGCCTATAAATCCGTATTTTTTTCGGAACTTCACTACGCTTTAACTACATCGGTTATATCTGTAATGCTTGCATGTATTGAACGTCGGCTAATCGCTATAAGACGATTAGTCGGGGTTATACATGATCTGTGTTTGTTGTTGGTTTGTGGATATGAATGGATTGGATTGTCGCGGGTGAATAGCCGGGTTGGATGTGAGATGAGCGTTGTTTTTCTTTCATTCATTTGTAACATGTAAATTGATGTAATAATATTCTTTGTATGGCCGCACAACCGGGTCGGGGTTGTAGCCGTCATTGTATAATTCTTTTTACTGTTTTTGCTCCTAGGATAGACCCATGGAGGGGGTGCACAAACTACCGGGTATCTCGAAGTGCCGAGTGGCCTACTCACGGTGGTGAGGGAGGTTGCTTCGCTTCGGGTGCTTGGCGGGTAGTTTGCCGCACCCGTAGGGGTCTTGGGTGGGGTATTGGCTATTCACCGCGACCGTGTAATCCGCTTTGCGTTGCAGGCTCGAACGCATTGCGGATTCCTAGTATATCCAATGTATTCATCTGTGATCTGTAATGTCTATCATTGCTATATATTTATATATAATAACTATTTAGGCGTTGCTTATGTTTTACAGCCGCGCTAGCCCAGCCCCCGCTCTGTCGTTAGTTAAGTAACCTAACGGGTGATGACGGGGCCCCGTGGCGAATGCGAATGGCATAAGCGTACGTCATATTTTGGTTGTTTTCTGCAATGGTAGGATTAAATGATGGGACGCATTAAAAGAACTAATGCAAGAAATAAACCAAGTAAAAGTCGATTGGAACACTTTGAAAACCACTCGGTTCTTTTCAAAACTAAAACTTTTAAACGCGGAGCTTGAACCACTCCTTTTAAAAGCTATCTCGTTCCATCGATTATATCAAGTTCACTACGTTCACGGTTTCGCCAAAACCATCCGTAGCCCTCCATCATTTCGGTTAAATATTCGGTAGTATTCAAGCTATGTATTTTGACCTCACGCCAAGGCATAGTGATTGGTAGCTGCCGGATATTTATCCGTTGCATAGATAGAATGCGTTGATTTGAGACAGTCGTACTGCCGTTTTGGCCTACGTCAAGGGTAGGTACGGGTGGGTTCAAATTAACCAGGATAATGATGGGAAGAACTTGACATGTGACTTATGACATTTTGACCTCACGCCAAGGTCATAAGAGCATGGGGCAAAAATCCACATCGGGAGTTTCATAAGTACTGAAACTTGCTAGCGTTGCATACCATTTGGAGTGTGATAATTCTGGTAGGATTCCTTCGGTTTTATCACGCGATGATATTTGGATCCCGATCCTACTGTGAGTATATGCTACTCCTCGGGAAAACTCTCACTTAACGATCAATGCTATAAACCTAGTAGGTGCCTAGAAAGGTGTTAGCAGGGCTACGCCCACAGGGAAAAGAGGTTACTTAATTAAGGAACTTCGCGAAAGCGTTGGAAAACCTCCCTCGAAGTACCGACACTGGCCTGGCTGAACGGTTAAGCAAGTATTGTACGGTGAGAATGATCCCGGCTAATCCTTTTCTTTATGGTTTGAGAAGGGATTCGAGAGACAGTGGGAGCCATCCAGTTTAGACAAACTAAAAACCACTCTAAACTTGCAAGAGCATCATGCTAAAGTGTTTCTTTTCTCTCTCCTAATTGCAGCGACCATTCAAGATGACCGGACTTAAGTTACTATTAGATAAAAACATATTGACAGGGCCAAACTACAAAGATTGGCTCAGGAATGTCAAGATGGCTATCACTTATGACAAGCTGGGGTATATACTTACCACCAAAGCTCCCCCCGTCCCAGGTCCCACCTCCAGCGTCGCGGATGTAGAAATCCGTAAGACATGGGAGATAGATTGCGCGAGGGCCAAATGCCTCGTATTAGCCTCGATGGACAACGACCATCAGAGGAGGCACGAGAATATGGACCTAGAGTCCATATTTCTCCATACAAAAGAACTGTATGGAGAGCAGTCTCGTATCGCAAGATACGAAGTGTCGAAGAAGCTCTTCTCGGCAAGGTTGGCCGTCGGATCATCGGTAGCGGACCACGTGCTTAAGATGATCGGCTATATAGAGGAGCTCGCGGACCTTGGGACCACGTTGGAGAATGAACTCTATACTGATCTGATTCTCCAGTCCCTTCCTTCCACTTACGCCCAGTTCATTCTCAACTTCAACATGCAAGGAAAGGAGGTCGAACTGGCCGAACTTCTGAACATGTTGAGGACTGCTGAGGGCACCCTACAGAAGGGTAGGGAGACATCCACTTTGTTTGTAGGAGGATCTTCCTCTTCTAGGTCCAGGGCGAAAGCCAAGGGCAAGAAGAAGAAAGCCCCCGCCAAACCAAGAGGCGGTGTCGGTAAAGTGGATACGAAGGGAAAGGGTAAAGCAACAAAGGTAGCGGGGAAGCTGGTGGGGAAGGAAGAATGCTTCTATTGTCACAAAAGTGGCCACTGGAAACAAGATTGCAAGGCTTGGAAAGCCAGAACACAGGATTTGAAGCGAGTTGCAGCTTCAGCTTCAGGTGTGTATGTTATTGAAAACTGTCTATCAATAAACTCTACATCCTGGGTATTGGATACCGGATCAGGATCTCATATCTGTAATTCTTTGCAGGCGTTGAGAAAGCGTAGAGTTTTGAAGGCAGGTGACATGACCCTCAGAGTTGCGAACGGTGCTAGCATGGATGCAGAGGCCGTGAGGGACTATCACCTGGGATTATCAGATGGACACTTTTTGGTTTTGCGTAGTTGTTATTATGTACCAAATGCAACCTGTAATATCATTTCTGTATCTTTATTATCTAAAGAAGGTTATGAATTTGCATTTGTAAGTAATGTAGTGAACATTCACCTTAATCAAGTTTTGATTGGGTCAGGTACATTAAACAACGGTATTTACGTTTTAAACCAACCACAGGTTTTCAATATCCAGAATACACATAAAAGAAAGTCTCCAGATATTAATAAAACCTTCTTATGGCATTGTAGACTGGGTCACATCAACGAGAGAAGATTGACTAAGTTACATACTGAAGGATATTTAGATTCGTTCGATTATCAATCGTATGCAACTTGTCAATCCTGTCTCAAAGGAAAGATGACAAAGGCTCCGTTTTCTGGACACGGAGAAAGAGCGAGCGAGCTCTTGGGACTCGTACACAGCGACGTGTGCGGTCCAATGTCTACACATGCGCGAAGCGGTTTTTCTTACTTCATAACTTTTACGGATGATTTCTCAAGATTCGGACATGTCTTCTTAATAAAGCATAAATCCGAAGCTTTTGATAAGTTCCAGGAATATAAGAATGAAGTAGAAAAACAGACCGGCAAAAGTATCAAGATCCTAAGATCGGATCGAGGAGGAGAATACTTAAGTGCCGAATTCCTGAATTACTTAAAAGAGAATGGAATTCTCTCTCAGCTTACTCCTCCATACACCCCGCAACATAACGGTGTATCGGAGAGACGGAACCGAACCCTATTGGATATGGTACGGTCCATGATGAGTAATGCTGAGTTACCGCGATCTTTCTGGGGATATGCGCTAGAAACAGCTGCATATCTTTTGAACCGTGTTCCCACTAAGACTGTGCCTACCACGCCATATGAGTTATGGAGTGGGAAGAAACCCTATCTTCAATACTTGAAGATTTGGGGATGTCCAGCTTATGTCAAAAAGCAGCATACGGACAAGCTCGAGGCACGCTCAGTACTGTGCAAGTTTGTGGGATACCCAAAGAACTCCAGGGGGTATCTTTTCTATTACGCAGAGGAACAAAAAGTCCTTGTTTCTCGCAATGCCCACTTTCTAGAACATCAGTTCATAGAAAAAGAAATAAGTGGGAGCGCAATAGAACTGGAAGAAATTCCAGAACCACAAACTATTACTGAAAGTTTAGTGGAACCAGAAGGTTCAAAAGAACAGGACATTCCTATGCCACTCCGCAGGAGTAGTAGGCAGTCTCATCCGCCCGAGAGATACTACGGTTTTCTCATTGACGGGGATAGAGAAGACTGCATCCTGGATTGTGATGAGCCTACTAGCTTCCAGCAAGCCATTCAGAGCGTCGACTCGGTAAAATGGCTGGATGCAATGCGGACCGAGATGGAGTCCATGTACACCAACAAGGTATGGACGTTGGACATTGCTCCAGACGGGGTAAAACCCGTAGGATGCAAGTGGATCTTCAAAAGGAAGATTGGTGTAGATGGACAGGTTGAGACCTATAAAGCTAGACTGGTAGCAAAGGGTTTTCGTCAGCGACCTGGTTTGGACTATGACGAAACCTTTTCTCCAGTAGCTATGCTGAAATCCATTCGGATCCTTCTTGCCATTGCTGCTTTCCACGATTATGAGATTTGGCAGATGGACGTAAAGACAGCTTTTCTAAATGGTCATTTAGAGGAGTGTGTCTATATGGACCAGCCAGAGGGTTTCATTCAGGGTGGGAGCAGCGGAAAGGTGTGCAAGTTGCTCAAGTCCATTTATGGACTCAAGCAGGCATCGCGGAGTTGGAACATCTGTTTTGATGAGACGGTCAAAGAATTTGGCTTTATCAAAAATCCAGATGAACCATGCATCTATTGTAGATTTGTAGCGAGAACTGTAGTATTCCTCGTTTTATACGTGGATGACATTCTCTTAATAGGAAATGACATTCCTATGCTACAATCTGTCAAGGGGTTCTTGTCACACAGGTTCTCCATGAAAGACCTGGGTGATGCCTCCTACATTCTGGGTATCCGGATCTACCGTGACAGATCCAAGAGGATATTAGGACTCTCGCAGTCCAGGTACATCGACACCATACTGAAGAGATTCAGTATGGAAGATTCCAAGCGCGGTAATCTACCGGCTTGTCACGGGATCACCCTCTCCAAAGAGATGTCTCCCAAGACTGATTTGGAGAGGGATCGCATGTCTATTATACCCTACGCTTCTGCGGTAGGCTCTATAATGTATGCGATGTTATGTACCAGACCGGATGTGGCTTATGCACTGAGTGTGGTAAGCAGGTATCAGTCAAACCCAGGGGAGAAACATTGGATAGCAGTAAAGAACATTCTCAAGTACCTGAGAAGGACTAAGGAGATGTTCTTGGTGTATGGCGGAAAAGACCTGCAGGTTGAGGCCTTTGCTGACTCCAGCTTCCAGAGTGACAAGGATGATTCCAAGTCCATGTCGGGTTTTGTCTTTACCCTCAATGGAGGGGCGGTGTGTTGGAAGAGCTCCAAACAGGAAACCGTTGCTGACTCGACTATGGAAGCGGAATACATCGCTGCATCTGATGCCGCAAAAGAAGCTGTCTGGATGAGGAAGTTCTTGAAAGAACTTCAGGTGGTTCCGTCCATTGTTGACCCAATACCTCTGTATTGCGACAACAACGGGGCTATAGCTTTAGCGAAGGAACCCAGGTCCCATCAGAAATCCAGACACATCTTAAGGCGGTATCACCTGATCAGGGAGATCGTAGATCGCCAGGAGATCGAGGTCCGGAGAGTTGCATCAGAGGATAACACAGCAGATCCATTCACCAAGGCCTTGCCCCAGACTCAGTTCGAGCGGCTGATCGAGATGATAGGTCTTCGATACGCCAGTACATGGCCTTAGTGCAAGTGGGAGATTGTTAGTGTATATGCCCTAGAGGCCATTACTGTATCATACTAGCTTGTATATTACTTAATGGAAGCTTGGGATATTCACAGTTGTATATACAATCTTGCTCGAAATGGTAGTATGCTACTTGGTTTGTCTCTGCTTTAATATGTGCATGTGTTTCTTTTAGCATATTGCTGGTATACATATTAGTAGAGCCCTTAGGATCTTTGCTTGATTACCAGCGTTGTGATGGCGCTCGCACTCGTGGGAGCTGGGTAATCTATAAGCACATCCTTATACAGGTCCCTGGTCGTTGGACTATCGAGACAGGGCATCGATACTCCGGAGTAGACTAGCGTATGCGCTTCTCATCCCAGTGTGGGAGACGGTCTGTCCCACAGCCGTTAGTACGTCGTACTTGGGATAGTATGCGGGTGCTCGTTAGGTTACGAGTACACTGGACAGGACTCGTCGGGAACTGTTGGTTGGTAATATACCTATCGTCAGTTATCAGTTCCCAGGTGACATGAGTACAGCTTAGTCCGCTGACTTGACACTGTCACTTCGCCTCGAGTGTGTTCCCACTGCACTTTGATTACTACCCTACCACGGCTCAGAGGAGTCGTGCAAACAGGTAGTTTTTGGGTGCAGTCCCGAAGCACTTGGAGGCAGTGACGGTTAGACAGGATTCGTCTCTCCCGGTATTGGGGGTTGACATCGCGCTGTGTCTAGGAGAGCCATTACACGAGTAGTCCCTGGCCAGGGCAAGCGAGATATACTGGTAGGCTTCCAGTGTTATCTCAGGGTGTTCTGGGCTTCACTCCGACACGACTTGTACCGCTATTAGGGGACTGACGTTCACCGCCCCCCTAGGCCCGCCATGCGATGTATCAGACGAACAGACCGGACTGTACGGAGACTGTCACATACAGGCTCAGTAGGAGTGCAGATGGGGTTCACCTCGTCAGTCTTCTTATCGACATCTACCTGGGGACCGTTACGTACAGCTAGTGCCGCTTGCGGTCTGTGGTTAAACCCACTGCCAGCGTAGTGTCGAGTCTTTAGAGTCCCACACAGAGAGCTATTCGCCTTTAGGCAAAACGAGTAGAGGTCGCATGGTTTTGCGACAGGGTTCGTTCGCATCCGCGCACTTGTGCACGTTTGCTGTCCGGACAGTTTATACTAGCGGGCTTTGGTTTAAGCCGGATCCTAGTATATGATTTGAGATTGGTTTTTCTCATTGTGTTCGTGTTCCTCGGATCACGAATGCGGGTGCGTATGCACAGTTGCTTGAGATTGGGGGAGAGGACCTTGTTTAGGGTTAATGGCCTTTGTCATTTTATTAACCCTAATGATTTTGTGTGGATTATTGTTAATTGATAATTAGCTTAATTATTGTGCATGGTTGTTGTTGACAATTTGACTTCATTGACTTGTTGACCATGTTGACAACTTGACCATAATCATTTCATTTGGAAGATGCTCTTTGATCTTTGCAAAAATGAAATGATAATGGTCAATTCATGATTTATCATGACAATTTTCAAGCTAATTATCTAATTAAAATTATCCTCACATATTAGTGAGAATGGCTCACTATTATTTCATTCTATCATTTTTCTTTTCTCTCTCTTGCTCATCCTCTCCCTCAAGCTCTCTCCCTCTCATGTGTTGAGAAACAAAAAGCTTGAGAAAAACCCTCTCTTGATCTTCTCTACTCACTTCTAGGGTTCAAGTCTTAGCATTTCTTGCACTCTAGTTACTCCTAGCTTGGAGTTGAAGCTAAAGGTGGTGGCTTTCGGGTGGATCCTTCTTTGACGGGAGAAGACAAGCAAGGTGATCCTTTTCTACCATACCTAGGAGCAAGGAGAGAAGGACTAAAGACCAAAGGTATAACCTTTCTACAACTTTGTTAGTTGTTAGTTTACTTTAGCTAGTTTTAGTTTAGCAAAGATCCTCACAAGGATAGTCCATGTTGCCTAAGTCATTAAAAATCCGATTTTTATTATGTTTTCCGCCTCCCGTAAGCACCGGGATGGGCAACACGGACTTACAATACTAACTCATGTAGAGACATTACCATAGGTAAAATATAGTGGTTAGGTTTACTAATATCTTAAGTAAAACAAAACTAGTGGACTAAGTCAAATGCAAAGATAAGCTTCATGAAGCTTCATGCATGTGTGCTTTATCCACTAATTTTGTATTTACTTTATATATTAAAAACCTAATACTATAGTAAGTATGGTATAAGTCTTATACTCCCATGATTTTTGTATCAACAACCATGATACAAATTTGTACACAAAAATAAATATATATCACATATATATATTAACTTGTGCACAAGTGAGAAAAACAAATGCTTAAAGTGAACCTATGTTAGTTAATGTAAATTAGTATATCATATATACAATTATACACTAAATTATTAAATCAACATTTGACTTAATAATCCGGTTATATTACATATAACCGACTAACATTCAATGTATCGACTTATCGAATCAACCCTTGACTCGATAACTTGGTTATATCGCATATAACCGATCGACACAAACATCGCGAGAATGGAATACGGTATCACATACATGTATTATTCTCGGTCCCGCACATATCACATATGGGCTCCTATCTCGTTTTGCCTGAGCCAGTACAACCTCTATGTAGGATTCTAAAGACTCGTCAATACGCCGGCACTAGGTGATGATCATATCAAACACCTACAAATCGTCAGCGGTACTAGCTGGACGTAACGGCTACCCGGGTATTGAGCGATCAGAAGATCAGCAAGCAAGCCCGCTCCAACTCCTGCAAAAAGCCTGACAGTGACACTACCGTACAGTCCGGTCTCCTCGTCTGATATGTCGCATATCAAGTCTAGGGGTGGTAAACGTCAGACCCCAATAACCGATAAGTCGTGTCGATATGAGGCTCATAACGGATCGAGAAACTACTGGTAACACTTACCAGTATATCTCTAAACCAGCCCTGGCCAGGGACTTCCCTGTTATGGCCAATCGAGCACAGCGCAACATCAACCCCCAATACCGGGAGAGACGAAACCCCTCCTATCGCTCATTGCCTCCCTGTGACTCGGGACTGTACCCAAAAACCACCATTTTGCATGCCCTCTTGGACGTGGTAAGGTGGAAATCAAAGCGCAGTGGGAATCACACAAGACTCTATGACGATCTCGGGTCTACAGACTACCCTGTACCAGTGTCACCAGAGAACTGCCATCTGACGTAAGGTATAATACCATCTGGGAGTTCTCGACGAGTCCGTCCAGTGTACCCAGTCTCCTCTGAGCACCCGTATATCATCTCTGATGTCAAACATCAATGGATATGGGATCATCCATTGCCCATCTGTATAGGTCGAGAAGGTATACGCTAGTCTACTCTGGTATATCGATGCCCCGTCTCGATATACCCACGACTAGGGACCTTGAAGGATGTACTTATGGACTACCATGTCCCCACTAGTATGATCCGCATCACAGTCCAGGTAGTCAAGTACACATCCTAAGGGCTTTACCAACATGTAACAGAGAGACAATCAGTGTACACGTCAAGGTAAAGAGTAACCAGATAGCATACTATCATGTCGAGCAAGAAAGTCCTCCTTATATATGTCCAAGCATCCACTACAATATACAGCATATGTATAGTAATGGCCTCTAGGGCATACATATAACTAACAATCTCCCACTTGCACTAGGGCCATCTGATAACAGTGGTCGTAGTATCTCATACTCAACCATCCCATAATAGTCTATCTCTGGGAAAAAGGCCTTTGTGAGTGGATCCGCCATCTTGTCCTCTGAGTCTACTCTCCTGACCTCGATCCCCTGGAGATCAACCATCTCCATGATCAGGTGACACTGCCTAAGAATTATGTCTAGATCACTGATGGGACGGGCGTTCCCAGGCATAAGCCACAACTCCATTGTCACACAATGGTAGGAATGAAGTTCATCTCATGAACTAATATACACCCAGACGGCCTCTTTGGTAGCATCATTGGTAACGATGTATATTGCCTTAAATCGTCTAGTATGTCATGGTATCTAGCTTGGAACTCTTCCAACATACCGTCCCTCCACTGAGGGTAAAGACAATGCCTTTAACTGACATTCATTCGTCCTTATCACTCTGGAACCTTTCCAGTAATTCTCCCCAGGATCAATTGATACCAGCTCACTACATCTAGTGAGTATCCTAACATCCAATTAGATCTATCTCATAGATCCAAAACCCAGGATTTAGTAGGTATCACTTTGATCTCATATGGAGAATCATTGTGATAAGCGGAGATTGACCGAGCGCGGCATAGGAAACTCCTTCCCCATCAAGAGCATGTCATCCACGTACTCTACGAGGATCACCACCATACTCCCTATTACCTTTTCGTTTATACAAGGTTCATCTACCATTTTGATGATGTCAAACTCTTTGACTAACACATCAAAATAGACGTTCCAACTCCGCGATGCCTGCTTTATCATATAAAACTTCTTGCACACGTTTCCGCTGCTCCCACTGTCTATGAGGCCCTCTGGCTGTGTACTTATAAACGCACTCTTCTAAAACAGCATTTAGAAAAGCAGTCATGGCATCCAACCGCCAGATATCATAGTCATGGTATGTAGCCGTGGCAAGTAGGATCTGGATGGACTTAAGCATAGCTACTTAGAAAAGGTTTTATCATAATCCACACCTGGTCAATGATGCAAACTTTAAACAAGTCTATCTTTGAAAGTCTCAACTTTTCCATGTACACCAAATAATCTTCTCAACATATACTTGCTCCTGATGGGGATTTAACCCTTTAGATCAAGCAACCAAAGTCAATACTTTGTTGGCGTATAAGGATTCCATCTAAGATCGATAAGCATCCAGCCATTCTTACAGAGTCCCACTCCTGATGGCTAGCTCGAAACTAGTTGGGTCATCATCTCATGATGCAATCCTCGCTCCCACTGTCATAGAGAAACAGAAGTATCTCTCAGGTGGGTGTGGAACCCTACTAGATCGGCGGAGAGGCTGAGATTCGTTGGAAACTATTGAATCCTTCGGTTCTACCAAATGATCTGTTGTAGCTTGTATAGCTGGAACTCCTTCCAGTTCTACCTCATGTCCACTAACTTCTTCACAAGAAATTCCCTTTCACAAAGGTGGCATGTCGAGAAACAAAACATCTTTTATTCCTCGGTTGGGTAGAAGATATTCCCTTGCGTATACTTGGGATATCCAACAAACTTCCACAGATCTGACTCTACCTCGAGTTTGTTCGCATTGTGCTTTTAGACACAGGCCGGGCAACCCCAAATCTCAACAAACTTAAGATATGGGCTCTTCCCTTTCCATATCTCATATGAAGTGGTAGGCAACTGATTTGATCGGAACCCTATTCAATAGGTATGCAACTTCATAAGTGCATAACTTCCTAAAGGAATAGGTAACTCAGTAGTACTCATCATAGAGCACACCTTATTATATTGGGTGTGATTGCTCCGCCCCGATACACCTACGTGCTGTAGTGTATACGGAGAAGAAATGCTGAGAGAGAATCTCATTCTCCTTTAGAATGGTCCAGGAATTCCGTGCTCAAGTATTCTCCTCCTTGATCTCACCTAAGGACATAATACTTATACCCTTATTTTGGTTCTTGTCACGACCCAAAGTTTGGCCTGTGACCGGCACTTAACCACGTAACGTCTACAGGCGTAACGCGGCTAAGTGCACCGAAATCCCAGAAATCAAACCAGTAAAAGTATAGAGTGTTACAAGTTTAAAATGAAAGCACTTACTAACATGTTAAGAAATCTAAGTAAACAATCACCAAGATAGTAATATACGACGCCGTAGCGAAGATCAAGATCCACAAGTGGGAATATCACAGAGAGAAAAAACTGCAAGTACAGCCGGCTCACAACGAGCACGACACCAGAATACAAATAATATACATCATCGTCCTCACACTGTCTCTAAGTCAAATACATACGTGGTAGATGGAGAACACTAGATACAACAATGTACATAACTGAAAGATAAACAGATACCGCACAAAACCCACCTATCAGCAAAATAGCTAGTACACCAACTATAGGGTATCTGTATCAAAAGATGCAAAACGCAGCCTGCTGCGACTACTCCGAAGGGCAACCTGCAAACACTGTGGCACAACGGGGGTGAGTTGCCAACTCGTGAATAGAGATAACATATAAAGGTAATCGCGAGCATGCACGTACTGCGCTACTCTATCATATGCCAACAGATGATATCAATATGTGATAAGCAGTATGTGCAATAATCATGCAAGTGCTCTATCAGGTAATATAACTACAGGATGAGGTACAATAATAAATGCTGAGCATGGGCAATATAACATATACACGGAATGTCAACGTGGAATATATAATCGCTGTCTATCAATGCACCCAGATCCCCCAAATAGCTCAGGCACCGGCATCCTCATCGGCCCTCAAATCCTGTAAATCTCTGAGAATCCCGAGTGCCCAACATCGGCACCCAAATATCATAAATACTCGTGTCCAGCATCGACACGCAAATCCTCATCCATCGGGCCCCGTCAGTCCGGGTCAGCCCACGGGCTCCGTCTGCGGTATCGGCCCTCGGCCCCGGCAGTACGGATCATCCCGCATCCATCTATCGACTCTGATCAGTATCCTCCGGATAACTGTCAGGTCCAACCAATCACCGGTAGGTAGTAGTCCCTCTGCCAGGCTCACCGTCTACTACACAGCGAAACCGTTCTCGCCCCGGGATACCATACCGGGTCCACCATGTACCCGTAATCGGCCTCAACCAGCTCCTCGATTCGGGTTCACATATATCACTCTAGCACCGAGGAAACACATGGTGGACGCACCGAAATATCATATCAAGGGAACCGGGTTTTTAAATGATTACATATTAGAAATAGCCACGGTTCCCAAATCCAGAAATCACATGCAATCCAAATCAATATGCAAGTCAATGATCCGATATGATATGTGCATCAACTATAAATATCATGTCAAGTCATAGATAGATGAGCTACAATATAATGATCCGATGTGATATATGCATCAAGTATGAACATCAAGTCATGTCACATATAGATGGGTTACAATATAATGATCAGATGTAAATTCTACAGTGTGAGTGTCATGGCAATTACTAACGGTGTGTGTGTAACATACAGGATAGTGCTCGTGCAACATGGACCGTTAGTAATGGTGCGGTGTTCTATCAATCCTAGTTTATAACCATATAGCAGGGAATGCAGTATGCACTAAATAGTAGCCATGAACAGTCAATGTATGTGAATATAGCTATAAGGTTCTATCAGCCCTGACGTAGAACGCTATGCGGGCGATACCCCCGTAGATGTTAAATCTACTCACCGTAATCTCTCGCTAGGTATAGCCAACAACTTGTTTCCCCTTCTGCACGGCGTTTGCCGTACTCGCCTGCGAACCTAGAATTACACAATACATCATACATAAGCTTGATGTCACACAAACACGACATTAAGGCCGAACTAGTAACTCGTGTCGTGAACCAAGCGCGCGTGTGCGCGTACGCTAAAACGTGTGATTACGCGCCTGAAGTCACTCCGACACGTCGCGATACGCAGAAACCCAAAACCCACAAACACGTATCACGCGTTTCGCGAAGACTAAAAATACGGGAAAATAGCTAATCACCTCCAGATTTTGATACAGAAAAGATATTGTAAAACTATATATACCAAAATAACCCACATAGCAGCAGACACCCACACCCCAAACCCCAACCCAAAACACCCCCATCTGGCCGCAATTTGCGGCCAGAATGCATATTTCGGCGGCCTCACTTGGGAATTGGGCTCCCAGGTTTGGTGTGTGCACTCTATACCCCCCATACATGCTACAGTAATATCTAGTTTCACTCTGAAATATCTCAGGTAGCAGCAGATCCTACAGGGCCTTATTTCTAGTTAAAATCCACACTTTTGCACTAAAATCAAACTTTAGGGTATTTTTTTGCAAACCTAAAGTACAACCTGGTTAAAATAGCACTAATAACACTTAAAGGAGCTAACTAAACTATGAGAACACCAATCTAACATATACTTCACAAATATCCTTTAATATCACTAAAAATGCACAAAAATGAGATCTTTGCTAAAGAATACTACAAGTTATGGAAAAAGAGGTTAAGACATGAGTTTATACCTTCTAAGAACCTTGTAAAACACCAAAAGTCTCAGCTTTTCCCTCAAGTGTGCAGATTTGCCTTTGAACACCTCAAAAACCTCACTTTTCCATGGTTTTGTGAAGAAAATGAGTTGATATGTATAGGGTTTTGTGTATGGATCAGAGGGAAATGAAAAAGGAGAAGAAAAGATGGGGGAAGGCCAAGGTTTTTCTGGTGGAAGTTGCAGAAATTCTGAAGTGGGGAGAAGAGAGGGAGGAGAGAAGAAAATGGGGTCAAAAAAGTCAACCTTTCACCAAACCACCATGCTTCATTGTTTATTAGGATTTGAATTTGTGAAAAGGGGTTAAGATATGAATAAAATGGTGGGGAAAATTAAAAAGAACCATGCACAAAAGAATGGTGAACACTTAAACCTATGTCTCAAAAATGGCTAAGTGTGCAAATGCCCACGGCAAAGGAAAATTTGGCTAACACGACTAAATAATTAATAATCCTATGAACACAAATATAAAAACATGCACAAATACTAATTATCACAAAAACATTCTAACGGAAAATCAAAGTGTTACAATCTACCCTTCTTAAAGAAATTCGATCCCCGAATTTAAAAGAAAATCTAACTATACGCACCTTCTAAAAGATAGGGATACCTCTTCCTCATCTCACTCTCGGTCTCCCAAGTGACCTCCTCGCCGCTCTGGCCACGCCAAAATACCTTGACGGACGGTATCTCTTTCGATCTCAATTTCTTTACTTATCGATCCAAGATCATCACCGGTTGCTCTGCATAGGAGAGGTCACGCTCAAGCTGGATCGTCGGGTGCTGAATCACATGCGAAGGATCATGAAGATATTTGCGGAGCATCGAAACGTGAAATACGGGGTGCACATCTGGAAAACTGGGCGGAAGGGCTAATCGATACGCAACCGCACCAACACGCTCGAGGATCTCGAAGGGGCCCACATATCTGGGACTTAGCTTCCCCTTCTTCCCAAATCTCATCACGCCTTTCATTGGGGAGACCTTCAAGAAAACATGATCACCAACAGAAAACTCAAGTCTGCGCCGACGACGGTTCGCATAAGATCTCTACCTACTCTGGGCTGCTCTCATCCTATCGCGAATCAACTGGATCTTCACGGTCGTCTCCTCCACAATTTGCGGCCCTAAGATACTGCTCTCACTGAGCTCCGTCCAACAGGTGGGCGATCTGCATCTCCTCCTATAAAGATCCTCAAACGGTGCCATCTGAATGGTCTCCTGGTAGCTGTTGTTGTAGGAGAACTCTACTAAGGGCAAATGATGATCCCAGCTACCTCCGAAATCTAATACGCATGCTCTGAGCATGTCCTCGAGAGTCTGAATAGTCAGCTCTGACTGTCCGTCGATCTGCGGATGGAATGCTGTGTTGAAACTCAAACGAGTGCCCAAAGCCTCCTGAAGCCTCTGCCATAGTCGGCTGGTAAACTGGGTGCCTCTATCGGACACGATACATGTCGGAACTCCGTACAGTCGTACAATCTCATCAATGTAAATCTGGGCATACTGAGCAAACCCGAAAGTCGTCTTCACCGGTAGGAAGTGATCTGCTTTCGTCAAACGATCCACGATCACCTAGATGGAGTCATACCCTCGACTAGTCCTGGGTAGACCCATAATGAAATCCATAGAGATTTGTTCCCATTTCCACTCCGGAATGGGTAACGGCTGTAACTCTCCCGCGGGCCTCTGGTGCTCAGCCTTGACTTGCTGACAAGTCAGGAATCTCGACACAAAATCTGCAATGTCTCTCTTCATTCCGTCCCACCAGTAAACACCTCTCAAGTCATAGTACATCTTGGTGGAACTGGGATGAACACTATATACTGACCGATGTGCCTCCTCAAGAATCTCACGCCGCAATCCCTCAGCATCTGGTACGCACAGTCTAGCTCCAAATCGTAGTATCCCCTGATCATCGATCACGAACTCGGAAAATCTGCCCTGTCCCATCTATGTCCTGATCTCTGAACAGCGGTCATTACTGTGCTGTGCCTCATATATACGGTCAAGCAACTGTGGGCGTGCACGAACATGCGCAATCTGTCCTCCGATCGGCGTAAACTCGAACTGTACCTGGCTGTCGCATAAGATCTGCCAATCCGCCGACGACTGCCTCTGCACTGCGCTCAAGCAGGATAGACTACCCCCGGGCCTCCTGCTCAAAGCATCCGCCACTACATTCGCCCTGCCTGCGTGATACAAGATCTCACAATCGTAGTCCTTCACCAACTCCATCCATCGGCGCTGTCTAAGGTTCAGGTCTCGCTGCTGAAATATATACTTTAAGCTCTTGTGGTCAGTGAATATCTGGCACGACTCTCCATACAAATAATGTCGCCAGATCTTAAGTGCAAAGACCACCACAGCCATCTCCAGATCATGAGTGGGGTAATTCTGTTCATGTTTCATTAATTGCCGCGAAGCATACGCGATCACCCTGTCATGCTGCATCAAAACGCACCCCAGCCCCACTCGTGAAGCATCACAGTAGACCACAAATCCGCCTGATCCTGAAGGCAATGATAGCACTGGCGTCGTAATCAGTAGAGCCCGTAGCTACTGGAAACTGTGCTCACACTCCTCCGTCCAATCGAAGCGAACTCCCTTCCGGGTCAACCCGGTCAAAGGTGTAGCAATGCGAGAGAAGTCCTGCACAAATCTCCTGTAATAGCCTGCCAGCCCTAGAAAGCTGCGAACCTCCGTCACTGACGTGGGTCTAGGCCAACTCCGAACTGCCTTGATCTTCCTCGGGTCTACACATATGCCATCTTGTGTAATCACGTGCCCCAAGAAGTCTACGCTGTCTATCCAGAAAGCACACTTGGAGAATTTGGCGAAAAGCTGATGCTCCCTAAAGGTCTGCAGTGTAATCCGCAGGTGCTGCTCGTGCTCTTCTCTACTCCGAGAATACACCAAGATATCGTCAATGAACTATGATGAACAGATCAAGATACGGCCGGAAAATGCGGTTCATCAAGTCCATAAATGCTGCTGGCGCGTTGGTGAGTCCGAATGACATCACCAAAAACTCATAATGGCCGTAGCGCGTGCGGAAAGCTGTCCTGGAAATGTCCTCCTGTCGAACCCGTTGCTGATGGTAGCCTGATCGCAAATCGATCCTCGAAAAGTATCCTGCCCCTGAAGCTGGTCGAACAAATCGTCGATACGTGGCAAAGAATACCTGTTCCGCACTGTCACCCTGTTCAGCTGGCGGTAATCGATACACAAACGCATACTGCCGTCCTTCTTCTTGACAAACAGAACTGGAGCACCACAAGGAGAAACACTGGGTCGAATAAGTCCCTTATCCAACAAATCTTGCAACTGACCCTTCAATTCTTGAAGTTCCGCTGGGGCCATCCGATAAGGCGGTACAGAAATAGGCCCCGCGCCAGGAACCAAATCAATACAGAAGGAAATATCATGCTCGGGCGGTAGCCCAGGAAGCTCGTCAGGGAACACATCAGGGAACTCGCTAACGACCGGAACCTGATCCATCGGAACCTCTGTAGCTCTAGTATCGCAAACATAGGCGAGAAATCCCTGACATCCCTTCCGCAAAAGCTGTCCAGCGCGAAAAGAAGAAATCACACTGTGAGGGCTGGCACCACGGTCCCCCAACACAACAACAACCGACTCGCCGAGAAAACAAAATCGAACTGTCTTCTCGCGGCAGTCAACAGAAGCATAGCACGTGGCTAACCAATTCATGCCCAAAAGAACGTCGAAGTCCAACATCTCAAGAAGGATCAAATTGACCGGCAACTCACTCTCGTCAATACAGACGGTACAGGATCGGAACACGTGCCTAGCAACAAACGACTCTCCCACAGGAGTAGTCACAACAAGCGGCTGGTCAAGCAAACCGGACTCTCTACTCAAACTCGGCACAAAGTGTGTGGATACGTACGAGTGCGTGGATCCAGGATCGAATAACACGTATGCATCAACCAAATATACTGGAAGGATACCTGAGACCACCGCATTGGACGCCTGCGCGTCCTGATGCGTCAAAGCAAAAACTCACGCCTGTCCTCCACCTGCAACTAACGGTCCCCTGCCGGCCGCTGGCTGCCCTCTGCCTCGGTCACCTCGTCCTCTATGAACAAATCCTCCATGACCACGACCTCTCTGTGCATACGTCTGTTGCAGAGTAACAGTAGGTACTATCGGCAATGCCGTCTGGGGTGGTGAAGGTGGTAATGTAACATGCGGTGCTGCCGCCTCACTCCGGGGTACCTCAGGACAATCTCGCACACGATGATAAGAACTCCCGCAACGGTAACATCCCGATGATGGTCGCTGACCCTCCTGGGGATAGGAGCTAAATAATCGGCCTCGCCACGAATCTCTGCCACCTGCAAGGTGCCTGTCACGACGCCGAAAAGGCCGTCTCTGCACTGACGTATCTGCATGAACTCTCTTCGTCTCTGGGACTGCCGAAGTCTCAGCAAGGCGCTCCTCAACTAAAAATGCTGCATCTACTGCTGCTGCGTATGTCTCGTAATGCTGTGCGCTGATAGCAAGGAATAGTGATGTAAGCAAGCCTCAGACAAATCTCTTAACTTGCAACTCCTCAGTAGCCACTAGATACGGAGCATAAACTGATAGCTCGGTGAACAGCACATCGTACTCTGCCACTGACATCTCTGGCGTCTAGCGTAAGGACTCGAACCTGCGTGCTCTAGCATCTCTGACACTCAGGGGAAGAAAGCGGGCAAGGAATAGCGCCACGAACTCTGTCCAGGTCATAGGAGGAAGACCTGCTGCTCTACCCTTCTCGACTGATTCGCACCATTTCTGCGCAAGACCTTCTAGGCGAAAGCTCGCGAAGTCAACCCATCTCGCATCTGCGCATCTAAGTGAACGACATATCCGCGCCATCCTATCAATGAAAGACTGTAGGTCCTCGGCCACATCGGTGCCTGTGAAGACCGGAGGCTTCAGCCTCATAAACTCTGACAGTGATACTGTAATAACCTCTGTAGTCGCAGGTGCAACTGCCTGAACTGTGGGTACCACCGCGGTCTCTACAACGGGTGGAACTACCTCTGGTCGCTGCGCTCGAAGTGTCTCAACTCGAGATCCCGTCATCTGGCGCATCTCCTGCATGCTGGATCCCATCGTCTGGCGTATCTCCTACATACCAGCCCCTAACATAGCAATCTGATCTGTCACGGCAGGAACAGCCTGCTAGGGCACAACCGGTGTACTACCCGGATCTGTCCTCGTCTCGGACGAGTCAACTCGAATCTCAGCCCTCGCGGCCGCTCTCTGCGCCCTCGTAGTCTTTGGCGGCACAATGGCTGAAAGGAACAATAGGATTGGATAAGGATACGGAAGTCGAATCGCAATAATGTATATACTCAAGAAGGAATTTAAATCAACAAGTCCTAAGGTCGCGTAGGCGGAGTACCGTGTCGTGAGTATGCCGCGGAACATACACACGCTACGCTTCCCTGCTGCAGCTACCTACTCCATCATACCAGGGTCATCCTACACTCCGAAAGGTAAAACCTACGCTCTGATACCAACTTTGTCACGACCCAAAGTTTGGCCCATGACCGGCACTTAACCACGTAACGTCTACAGGCGTAACGCGGCTAAGTGAACCGAAAACCAAGAAATCAAACCAGTAAAAGTATAGAGTGTTACAAGTTTAAAATGAAAGCACTTACTAACATGTTAAGAAATCTAAGTAAACAATCACCAAGATAGCAATATAAGACGCCGTAGCGAAGATCAAGATCCACAAGTGGGAACATCACAGAGAGAATAAACTGCAAGTACAGCCGGCTCACAATGAGGTCGACACCAGAATACAAATAATATACATCATCGTCCTCACACTGTCTCTAAGTCAAATACATACGTGGTAGATGGAGAATACTAGATACAACAATGTACATAACTGAAAGATAAACAGATACCGCACAAAACCCACCTATCAGCAAAAGAGCTAGTACACCAACTATAGGGTATCTGTGTCAAAAGATGCAAAACGCAGCCTGCCGCGACTACTCCGAAGGGCAACCTGCAAACACTGTGGCACAATAGGGGTGAGTTGCCAACTCGTGAATAGAGATAACATATAAAGGTAAACCCAAGCATGCACGTACTGCGCTACTCTATCATATGCCAACAGATGATATCAATATGTGATAAGCAGTATGTGCAATAATCATGCAAGTGCTCTATCAGGTAATATAACTACAGGATGAGGTACAATAATAAATGCTGAGCATGGGCAATATAACATCTACACGGAATGTCAACATAGAATATATAATCGCTGTCCATCAATGCATCCAGATCCCCCAAATAGCTCAGGCGCCGCCATCCTCATTGGCCCTCAAATCCTGTAAATCTCTGAGAATCCCAAGTGCCCAACATCGGCACCCAAATATCATAAATACTCGTGTCCTGCATCGACACGCAAATCCTTATCCATCGGGCCCCGTCAGTCCGGGTCAGCCCACGGGCTCCGTCTGCGGTATCGGCCCTCGGCCCCGGCAGTACGGATCATCCCGCATCCATCTATCGACTCTGATCAGTATCCTCCGGATAACTGTCAGGTCCAACCAATCACCGGTAGGTAGTAGTCCCTCTGCCAGGCTCACCGTCTACTACACAGCGAAACCGTTCTCGCCCCGGGGTACCATACCGGGTCCACCATGTACCCATAATCGGCCTCAACCAGCTCCTCGATTCGGGTTCACATATATCACTCTAGCACCGAGGAAACACATGGTGGACGCACCGAAATATCATATCAAGGGAACCGGGTTTTTAAATGATTACATATTAGAAATAGCCACGGTTCCCAAATCCAGAAATCACATGCAATCCAAATCAATATGCAAGTCAATGATCCGATATGATATGTGCATCAACTATAAATATCATGTCAAGTCATAGATAGATGAGCTACAATATAATGATCCGATGTGATATATGCATCAAGTATGAACATCAAGTCATGTCACATATAGATGGGTTACAATATAATGATCCGATGTAAATTCTATAGTGTGAGTGTCATGGCAATTACTAACGGTGTGTGTGTAACATGCAGGATAGTGCTCGTGCAACATGGACCGTTAGTAATGGTGCGGTGTTCTATCAATTCTAGTTTATAACCATATAGCAGGGAATGCAGTATGTACTAAATAGTAGCCATGAACAGTCAATGTATGTGAATATAGCTATAAGGTCCTATCAGCCCTGACGTAGAACGCCATGCGGGCGATACCCCCGTAGATGTTAAATCTACTCACCGTAATCTCTCGCTAGGTATAGCCAACAACTTGTTTCCCCTTCTGCACGGCGTCCGCCGTACTCGCCTGCGAACCTAGAATTACACAATACATCATACATAAGCTTGATGTCACACAAACACGACATTAAGGCCGAACTAGTAACTCGAGTCGTGAACCAAGCGCGCGTGTGCGCGATACGCTAAAACGTGTGATTACGCGCCTGAAGTCACTCCGACACGTCGCGATACGCAGAAACCCAAAACCCACAAACACGTATCACGCGTGTCGCGAAGACTAAAAATACGGGAAAATAGCTAATCATCTCCAGATTTTGATACAGAAAAGATATTGTAAAATTATATATACCAAAATAACCCACATAGCAGTAGACACCCACACCCCAAACCCCAACCCAAAACACCCCCATCTGGCCGTAATTTGCGGCCAGAATGCATATTTCGGCGGCCTCACTTGGGAATTGGGCTCCCAGGTTTGGTGTGTGCACTCTATACCCCCCATACATGCTATAGTAACATCTAGTTTCACTCTGAAATATCTCGGGTAGCAGCAGATCCTACAGGGCCTTATTTCTAGTTAAAATCCACACTTTTGCACTAAAATCAAACTTTAGGGTATTTTTCTGCAAACCTGAAGTACAACCTGGTTAAAATAGCTCTAATAACACTTAAAGGAGCTAACTAAACTATGAGAACACCAATCTAACATATACTTCACAAATATCCTTTAATATCACTAAAAATGCACAAAAATGAGATCTTTGCTAAAGAATACTATAAGTTATGGAAAAAGAGGTTAAGACATGAGTTTATACTTTCTAAGAACCTTGTAAAACACCAAAAGTCTCATCTTTTCCCTCAAGTGTGCAGATTTGCCTTTGAACACCTCAAAAACCTCACTTTTCCATTATTTTGTGAAGAAAATGAGTTGATATGTATAGGGTTTTGTGTATGGATCAGAGGGAAATGAAAAAGGAGAAGAAAAGTTGGGGGAAGGCCAAGGTTTTTCTGCTGGAAGTTGCAGAAATTCTGAAACGGGGAGAAGAGAGGGAGAAGAGAAGAAAATGGGATCAAAAAAGTCAACCTTTCACCTAACCACCATGCTTCATTGTTTATTAGGATTTGAATTTGTGAAAAGGGGTTAAGATATGAATAAAATGGTAGGGAAAATTAAAAAGAACCATGCACAAAAGAATGGTGAACACTTAAACCTATGTCTCAAAAATGCCTAAGTGTGCAAATGCCCACTACAAAGGAAAATTTGGCTAACACGGCTAAATAACTAATAATCCTATGAACACAAATATAAAAACATGCACAAATACTAATTATCACAAAAACATTCAAACGGAAAATCAAAGTGTTACAGTTCTCTACTTCTAACTTATATTCTGTGAATGTCTCAAAAGGTTCGGACCTGTATTTCAACAGGAACATATGTCTCAATCTTGAGAGATTATCAGAGAATGTAATGAAGTTCAAAGAACCGGTCTTGGTATGTAGAGAAAGGGGACCTTCATAAATCAGTATGTATCATCCCAAGAGTTCACTAACTCTTTCTCTGTTTCCAATAAACAGAGCTATTGTCATCTAATCTTTGTGACATGACTGGCAATATTTCACAAGATGTAAATTCAAACTGATTTAAATATTCATCTAAATGTAACTTTAGCTAGTCGGGTCGCATTGATATGACCTAGTCTATAATACCTCAAGAAGGATTCGTTCATTTCTGAACTCTTCCCCTTGTGTGTTCTGTATACTAAGAACTGTAGTTTGATTTAGAACGTCTATGCTTTTAGATAACGTGCCTGAACCGATCAACTCTTGATATAGGAAATGTTCAAAAGATTATTCAACAATACAAAATTATATCCTTTCTTTGCTGATAAAGAGACTGATATGATTTTGTATATCAGGTTCGGTATCTAATAACATTTGTTCAGAATCAATGTATTCTGGTAATACAGGGTGATGGTGACCAACAGACTTGGCTGCAACACTTGCACCGTTTTCTATCTCATAAAACTTGTCACCCGTTCTCAGTTCTCTACCTTTCTGTAGCCCTATGTAACAAATTACATATGCGGGATCCTGATCCGGTATTTCATACCCAGGACGTAAAGGATACTGAGAAACAGTTCTTGGTAATGAATACACCCGAAGAAGATGCATCAGTATGCACTTTCTTCGTTTGGGTGGCACGGGAATTCTGGTAATCCCCAATTTCCTGCTCTGTCTTATAACAATTATAAGTTGGAGCGGGACCAACGTTCCCCAGCTCAGTATAACAAACGGGTTCGGTCAATACATCCGTATTATTATCTTGATTAAGGTGTGATATGGTCGCTACCTGGAGAGAGAGAGAAGAAAACACTCTGTGTGCGCTCTTGCAAGATCAGATTGGTTATTATTTTATCTAATCAGGATGGCTCCCACTGTTTTTATCAAATCTTCCTTCAAACCCTAAAAGGAAAGACTAGCCGGGATTAATTACACGCTACAAGTTCGCCAATCTTTCAGCCAGGCCAGTGTCGGTACTTTGAGGGAGGTGCTCCGTGCTTTCGCACGGACCTAATTAATGTAAACCTCGTTTTCCCAGAGGCATAACCCCGTTGACACCTTTCTAGACACCTACTAGATCGGCTAATTGTAATGTGTAAAACTCTCCCAGTAGTAACTCTTACTCGCAGGGGGTATCGGGATCCAACTATCTCATAGAAGGTATGCAATCTCATTGCAAATTTCAACACTTGAAATTCCCGATAATTTTTTGCCCCTAGCATCTATATGACCTTAACATAGTCAACAAATCATAAGTGCTAGTCAAGTTCAACCCGTCATTTCCCGATTGAATTAAACCCACCCGCACGACCCTTAACATAGTCAACAAAGTCGCATGACTACCCTAATCCAATCGCATCATATGCTTATACAGATAAGCACTAATTAGCTACCGCACACTACGCCTTAACATAGTCAACAAACGTAGCACGAATACTAACTAGTACTTATCTGAAATGACGGAGGGCTACGACAGGTTTTTCTGAAAACCTATTGCGTAATGAACTTGATATCGTTGCAGAATCAAATGATTTTAAAATGGAGTGTTTTTGAGGCTTTTCTATTTTTGCTAAAGGGGTCAATCCCGGTGAAGGGATCGTCGGCCCTTTCCTCATCGAATAAGGTGCAAGATATATCTTATATACCGCTGTGCAAAACATAAAACTATAGAAGCAATCAAAAGACAAACCGAGGGTTGTAGCATCTGCCAGTTATTGCTAAAGGGGTCACTCCCGGTGAAGGGATCTCGGCCCTTTCCTTATCGAATAAGGTGCAGGATGTTCTACAAGGAACACCGCGATGCAAAGCAAGAACTGTAGCTACCTGTTTTTGAAAATTCGATTCCACAACATCTTAGGTTTCTTTTCTTTCATTAATCATATTAATGAAGTCCCATCATGTAAGTTACCTAAACATCACAGATAAATACGACGTACACTTATGCCATCCGCATTCACCTCGATGTCCCCTCGTGCACCGTTAGGTTAGGTAACTAACAGCAGAGCGGGGCAGGGCTAGCGCGGGTGTAAAACATAAGTAACGTCTATATAATATATCATATATACTATATATAGTATCTATCACAGCACATCACATGATCACATCACAGATATCGCAGCAGAAGAAACATATGAAACATTGGATATTCTAGGACGTCCGTGTTTTCAATACGAGCCTGTATAAAACACGGATTCCACGGTCGCGATGAATAGCCAAACCCATACCCCAAGACCCCTATGAGAGCGGCAAGCAACCCTACCAATTCTAGAGTTAGGAGACCCGGACTCGACTCCTCGAGTTGGTCTCCCACTGGACTCCAGAACCCGGTTACTTGTGCTCCCCTCCTTGGGTCTATCCTAGTGCGGAAAAGTAAATAATATACAAATGGTGACATCTTCCGCAACCTGGAAGTGCCCCAATAAAAGAATATTACATACAAGTTATTACATGAATGAAAATGAAAAACACTCATCACACATAAAAACCCCCGGCTATTCAAAACGCGACGATCCAATATAACATATCGAGCAACACATAACATCACATGTCATCAACGTAAGTAAACATGCGTATCCCAATTGTCATTGACATATAGAAACGAAACCGGCGATATCACATATTACACTTACGGTCGCAGAAAAGAAAGTGTAAAACTACAACAGTTGGAATCCGCAACCTCCTTAGACATCGCATGCCTAACCAAATGAATTCCTTAGACATCGCATGCCTAACAATTATAAACCCCGCATTTTAGTCTCATTATCGAAAACTCTTTTCGATATCAAGTCGGGCAATTCAACAAGATTCCCGATATACTGATCGAATGCTCGTCGCAAACTTTAGTAGACGGCTGCACCCCCGGATGCCGTCGACAAAGTGCACTAAGGCGGAACACCGCTACCGCGAGCACCCGAACGGATGCTTTCGGTAACGGGGTTCTCCTACAGTCACTTGGTCGGGGCTATGGGGCATGGTTGTCTATTAAGTTTACCCGGCGAGTATCCGTGTACGCTACGTGATTGTGACGGACTTTTGATCACATCAAAATCCCGTGGCAACCGATCAATTGAGACTAAACTGCTATGTTTATAACATTCAAATTAGTTATCACATAACATGGATTCCAAATATTGTATCACATTCCAGATAAATAGACAATGTTAAACTTTCCGATCGAATGATCAAATACCCAAGTTTTTCCCGAATGGTTCTCAACACTTGAGGGGGATTTAAAAACATCCATCATATGCCACAGTACCAACGGTCCAGCCGTAGAAGGGTCAAGCCAACGCCTCACATGTGGTATGCCGTACTGCCCCAAACCCTAAGGTTCAAAGGGCAGTTCAAGACGGTCACATAATCGAGTTAAGGTTTGTTGTCTTCTAGAGGGTCCATTGCGTAACTTGCACGATCTAGACGTTCTTAAACAAGCAGAAAAATCCAACACTAGGAAATTTTCCGGATCGGGGAAAAAGAGAGTTATTGATGTCGGATCGAAATTTTTAACAGTTTCTAAATATCCGGAAAACCCAACGAAATTAAAAATTCCGATCGAAACAACGACCACAAAATAAACCCCAAAATTCTCAACTCTTGAGTCAATTTTAAAAATGCCCAGAAAATAGAAAAAAACAGAGGTATGAATTACTGTGCAAAAATCCGCCGCTAATTCCATTACTTTGCCGCGGAACCGCCGCCAAATGTGGGTTATTGCCGCGGTTCCGCGGCCATGTAGAGGACTTTGGGGCTCGTTTTTCATGGTAACTCTTAGAAAACCTTGCTGAATTTTTTAAGCATTTTTAATTTGGAAAAATCCCAGATTTTAAAAAATGTACAGAGAGGGGTTTGAAATGTCGTATTCAGGTTCGATCGGGGTTTTAACTTCGTTAACATATCGCCTAATGCTCTATCTAGGCTCTGATACCACTGTAGGGTTACTAGGCACACTAAGGGGGCTCTACAAGGCATCGACCATGCCGGATTAAAATTTTAGCATGCCGAACAACACTAAGCTGGATCGTTGACTAAAGATTAGGCGATAACAATGGCAAGTAAATCACATTTACACTAAAGGAAAGGGACTACAACCTTTGTAGATCCGGTCCTCCACTTCCAAAGCTCCGTGACGATGTCCCTTCGCTGTGATCAACCAACTCCCGGACTCTCGTACGACTCCATGAGGAATTGCAACGGGATCGCTTGAAGTCTTCGATGCCGAAGATGATCTACGTCGAGGGAATACGGACTCAAGCTTCTACCTCACTAACCATAGAATTAGTGAAGCAAACACCCTAAACTAAAGTGCTAGTCTAGTAGAGGATGGTGAGATAGAAAGTGGGTACTCTTTAGATTTTGATATCTCACTTTGGATCTCTTTCTTTTTCAAACCCTAGAATGAGATTGAAGGAGGAAGAAGAAGAGCTCAAAATGAGAATGAGAAATTATCAAGTGAGAGAGAGAGATAACCATGGTGAGTTGGTATCATATACTAACTCAAGTAGAGACATTACCATAGGTTAAATATAGTGGTTAGGTTTACTAATATCTTAAGTAAAACAAAACTAGTGGACTAAGTCAAATGCAAAGATAAGCTTCATGAAGCTTCATGCATGTGTGCTTTATCCACTAATTTTGTATTTACTTTATATATTAAAAACCTAATACTATAGTAAGTATGGTATAAGTCTTAGACTCCCATGATTTTTGTATCAACAACCATGATACAAATTTGTACACAAAAATAAATATATATCACATATATATATTAACTTGTGCACAAGTGAGAAAAACAAATGCTTAAAGTGAACCTATGTTAGTTAATGTAAATTAGTATATCATATATACAATTATACACTAAATTATTAAATCAACATTTGACTTAATAATCCGGTTATATTATATATAACCGACTAACATTCAATGTATCGACTTATCGAATCATCCCTTGACTCGATAACTTGGTTATATCGCATATAACCGATCGATACAAATATCGCGAGAATGGAATACGGTATCACATACACGCATTATTCTCGGTCCCGCACATATCACATATGTGCTCCTATCTCGTTTTGCCTGAGCCAGTACAACCTCTATGTAGGACTCTAAAGACTCGTCAATACGCCGGCAGTAGGTGATGATCATATCAAACACCCACAAGCCGTCAGCGGTACTAGCTGGACGTAATGGCTACCCGGGTATTGTGCGATCAGAAGATCAGCAAGCAAGCCCGCTCCAACTCCTGTAAAAAGCCTGACAGTGACACTGCCGTACAGTCCGGTCTCCTCGTCTGATATGTCGCATATCAAGTCTAGGGGTGGTAAACGTCAGACCCCAATAACCGATAAGTCGTGCCGATATGAGGCTCATAACGGGTCGAGAAACTACTGGTAATACTTACCAGTATATCTCTAAACCAGCCCTGGCCAGGGACTTCACTGTTATGGCCAATCGAGCACAGCGCAATATCAACCCCCAATACCGGGAGAGACGAAACCCCTCCTATCGCTCATTGCCTCCATGTGACTCGGGACTGTACCCAAAAACCACCATTTTGCATGCCCTCTTGGACGTGGTAAGGTAGAAATCAAAGCACAGTGGGAATCACACAAGACTCTATAACGATCTCGGGTCTACAGACTACCCTGTACCAGTGTCACCAGAGAACTGCCATCTGACGTAAGGTATAATACCATCTGGGAGTTCTCGGCGAGTCCGTCCAGTGTACCCAGTCTCCACTGAGCACCCGTATATCTTCTTTGATGTCAAACATCAATGGATATGGGATCATCCATTGCCCATCTGTATGGGTCAAGAAGGTATACGCTAGTCTACTCTGGTATATTGATGCCCCGTCTCGATATACCCACGACTAGGGACCTTGAAGGATGTACTTATGGACTACCATGTCCCCACTAGTATGATCCGCATCATAGTCAAGGTAGTCAAGTACACATCCTAAGGGCTTTACCAACATGTAACAAAGTGACAATCAGTGTACACGTTAAGGTAAAGAGTAACCAGATAGCATACTATCATGTTGAGCAAGAAAGTCCTCCCTATATATGTCCAAGCATCCACTACAATATACAACACAGTTATAGTAATGGCCTCTAGGGCATACAAATAACTAACAAGCTGCAGAGGTCCCGATGGACCAAGTTCCGATTGTTAGTGAGTTCCCTGATTTTTCCCTGACGAGCTGCCTGGGATACCGCCTGAGCGCGATGTTGTGTTCTGCATTGACTTGATTCCCGGCATGGGGCCTATTTCTATACCGCCTTATCGGATGGCCCAGGCGGAGCTTAGAGAGCTGAAGGGTCACTTGCCGGATTTGTTAGATAAAGGGCTTATTCGACCTAGTGTATCTCTTTGAGGTGCTCCTGTCCTGTTCGTCAAGAAGAAGGACGGCAGTTTGCGTTTGTGTATTGATTACCGTCAGCTGAACCGGGTTACTGTGCAGAACAGATATCCTTTACCTCATATCGATGAATTGTTCAACCAGCTTCACGGAGCGGGACACTTCTTGAAGATTGACTTGCGATTAGGCTACCATCAGTTGCGGGTTCGGCAGGAGGATATTCCGAGGATGGCTTTTCGTACGCGTTACGGATACTATGAGTTTTTGGTGATGTCGTTCGGACTCATGAACGCCCCAGTAGCATTCATGGACTTGATGAGCCGCGTTTTCAGGCCATATCTTGATCAGTTCATCATCGTATTCATTGACGACATCTTAGTGTACTCCCGGAGCCGAGAGGAGCATGAGCAGCACTTGCAGATTACGTTGCAGACTTTGAGAGAGCACCAGCTGCTCGCGAAATTCTCCAAGTGCGCATTTTGGCTTGACAGCTTTGATTTCTTGGGTCATGTGATTACGAGAGATGGTATACTTGTAGACCCGAAGAAGATCGAGGTCGTTCAGCGTTGGCCTAGATCGGTATCAGTTACAGAGGTTCGCAGCTTTCTAGAATTGGCCGGCTACTACCGAAGATTTGTTCAGGACTTCTCCCGTATCACTGCACCGTTGACCGGGTGGACCTAGAAGGGAGTCCCTTTTGTTTGGACGGAGGCGTGCGAGCATAGCTTTCAGCAGTTGCAGACTCGTTTGACTACGGCGCCGGTGTTATCATTACCTTCGGGATCGGGCGGTTTTGTGGTATATTGTGATACTTCTCGGGTAGGGCTAGGCTGTGTATTGATGCAGCACAACAGGGTTATTGTGTATGCTTCTCGGCAGCTGAAGAAGCATGAGCAGAACTACCCCACTCACAATTTAGAGATGGCTGCAGTGGTGTTTGCACTCAAGATCTGGAGACATTACCTATACGGTGAGTCATGCCAGATATTCACGGACCACAAGAGCTTGAAGTACATATTTCAGCAGCAAGACCTGAATCTGAGACAGCGCCGTTTGATGGAACTAGTGAAGGACTACGATTGCGAGATTTTGTATCATCCGAGCAAAGCGAACGTAGTAGCAGATGCTTTGAGTCGGAGGTCCGGAGATAGTTTATCCTGTTTGAGTGCAGTTCCGAGGTAGTCGTCGGAAGATTGGCAGATTCTATGCGACAGCCGAGTGCAGTTTGAGTTCACTCCGACCGGGGGACAGCTTACGCATATCCGTGCACGTCCACAGTTGCTTGACCGTATCTGTGAGGCGCAGCCCAGTGATGACCGTCTTTCAGAGATCAAGGAGCAGATTAGATAGAGCAGAGACTAAGAGTTCATGATCGATGAACAGGGGTACATCGATTTGAGACTCGACTGTGCGTACCAGATTCTGAGGGGATGAGGCATGAGATTCTCGAGGAGGCGAATCGATCGGTATGCAGTGTTCATCCAGGTTCCACCAATATGTATTATGATCTGAGAGATGTTTACTGGTGGGAAGGGATGAAGAGGTACATCACAGACTTCGTTTTGAGATGCCTGACTTGTCAGCAAGTCAAGGCCGAGCACCAGAGGCCCGCGGGAGAGCTACAGCCGTTGCCCATTCCGGAGTGGAAATGGGAGAAGATTTCTATGGACTTCATTGTGGGTCTACCCAGGACAATTCGAGGGTACGACTCTATTTGGGTGATCATGGATCGATTGACGAAAGTGGCTCACTTTCTGCCAGTGAAGACCACTTTTGGATTTGCTCAGTATGCCCAGATATACATCGACGAGATTGTACGATTGCATAGCATCTCGACTTGTATTGTGTCCGACCGAGGCACCCAGTTCACCAGGCAGAGACTTCAGGAGGCTTTGGGCACCCGCTTGAGTTTCAACACAGTATTCCATCCGCAGACCGATGGCCAGTCATAGCGGACTATTCAGACTCTTGAGGACATGCTTCGAGTTTGTATTTTAGATTTTTGTGGCAGCTGGGATCGTCATTTGCCCTTGGTGGAGTTCTCCTACAATAATAGCTTCCAGTATACGATTCGGATGGCACTTTTCGAGGCTTTATATAGGAGGAGATGTAGATCGCCCGTCTGTTGGACAGAGCTCAGGAGAGCAGTATTTTGGGGTCGCAGATCGTACAGGAGACGACCGAGAAGATACAGTTGATTCGAGATAGGAAGAGGACAGCTTAGAGCAGGCAGAAATCGTATGCTGACAGACGCCGTCGCAAACTTGAGTTCGCCGTTGGGGATCATGTTTTTCTGAGGGTCTCTCCGATGAAGGGGTTGATGAGATTTGGGCGCAAAGGGAAGCTTAGTCTCAGATTTATAGGTCCCTTCGAGATCCTCGAGCGTGTCGGCGCAGTTGCATATCGTTTGGCTCTTCCACCCGACTTTCCGTTCACCCTGTATTCCACGTGTCGATATTTCGCAGATACCTTCATGACCCTTCTCACATGATTCAGCATCAGACCGTTCAGCTTGAGCGCGATCTTTCGTTCGTCGAGCCGCCTGTAGTGATATTGGACCGGCAGGTGAAGAAACTTCGATCAAAGGTCTTGCCATCTATGAAGGTTCTTTGGCACAGCCCGAATGGTGAAGAGATCACTTGGAAGGCCGAGAGTGAGATGCGGAAGAAATTCCTTTATCTCTTTAAAGGTACGCCTAGTGATTTTTTTTTTAAATTCGGGGACGAATTTCTATAAGGGGGGAAGATTGTAATACGATTAGTGGTTAATTAGGCGATAATGCAGTTTTTAGTAAAAAATTTACCGAAACGGTTTTCAAATATTTTATAAAAATTAATGAATATTTTATTAGAATTTAATTTGGGCTTTCACACACATGTGCATGTTAACCTAGGGTTATTTGAGATTTAAAACATGCTTAGTAGCCATGGTGTATTAACCCATTTCATTAGATGAAATATGTATTTAATTAAGTTTTTGTTTTCAGATTCAAAAATAAAATGAATTTCTTTTGGATTGACTTGGAAGAGAGAGAGGGGGAATGATGAGGTTTAAGCATGGGAGACAAGCATGCTTAGCATTTAATGAGGAGAGAGGAAGTGCCATGCTTGCTCCCATACCCTCCCTCTCACTCTCTCTCTCTCTATTATTTGATATCTCATTTTCTTTATCTCATATTTTCCTCCTTTCTCTCTCCCAAAGCTGAAGCATTTCTGCCTTTTCACCAAACCCTAACCCAAAATCTTCAAACCCTCACTACCCTCACCAAAACCCACTACACCCTTCTTTGAACTTGAGCCAAAGCCTATGGAGACCACTTGGAGCTTGAAAAGTTAGAGTTTTGAGCAAGTTTGGGAAGGTTGTTCTCTTTATACTGTTAATTATCTAGTTTTTGTATTATGTTGCCTTGTAGCTTCAGTTTAGAACCATAAAGTCTTAGTTTTGTGCCGATATCGTATTTTAGTGTCGTTTTTGTGTTACTGTGACCTGCTGTGATCCCGAGACTTTTTGGTAAAACCAAACAGTACAGTGGTGTAGTGCAAGTTAACCTGAGTGTGTACCTGCAGTTCGAGACCAACCTGGACGGTTTTGGCCGGCGATGAGATGGACATTTCCGGCGAGCTCGGCCTCGGAGGGAGCTAGGGGCTTGGAACTTTTGTGGTAGCTGTCTGCTGTGGTTTGGGATTTTTGGTACTGCTAGATTTTTTAGTAATGACTGTGGGTAAAATATGGGATCGTTTTGATAGTTTTTAGTGTTACGTCGACACGCGATACCGTGTCCAACTCAGCTCTGCGCTTCACGTGAATTCTGCGCGCAGGGTCTATTGTTTTTGTGTCACACACACTTTAGCCGTTAAACGAACACTTTAAGTAGTTGTTGGAGTTGGTGTGTCATTTTAAGTTTAATTGTGCGTATTATTGGTTGATTTCTAAGTTTTGCTTCGCTATGTTTTATGTGTTAATAGGGTCCAAGGCAGGGACTTCGGAAGCTGCAAAGAAAGGGAAGAAGGTGGTCGGATACACATAGATCGAGATCACGGTGAGTAGATTTAATATCTACGGGCAAATCGCCCGTATGGCGTTATACCTCAGGGCTTGATAGTATATTGTAGCCGCATTTTCATATTCGTATATGTTGACTTTTGCATAGCATCATTACATGCCAATATATTGTTGTGCTCGATTTAGTATTTAGTGGACACTGCACTATTACTGACGACTCATGTGCATGAGCACTAATTTGCATGCTACACCCACACCGTCGGTAATTGCCATGACACGCCTATACACATATATAGTATTTTATCGTTATTGACATTGGCGCATGACTTGATACGTATATTGTACACTCATACTTGCGTATATACCCATTTGTACATCCATATTGACGCATATATATATACTGTACACTCATACTTGCGTATATACCCACTTGTACATCCATATTGGCGCATATACATATTGTACACTCATACTTGCGTATATACCCACTTGTACATCCATATTGGCGCATAAACATATTGTACACTCATACTTGCGTATATACCCACTTGTACATCCATATTGGCGCATATACATATTGTACACTCATACTTGCGTATATACCCACTTGTACATCCATATTGACACATATACATATTGTACACTCATACTTGCTTATATACCCACTTGTACATCCATATTGACGCATATACATATTGTACACTCATACATGCGTTTATACCCACTTGTACATCCATATTGGCGCATATACATATTGTACATTCATACTTGCGTATATACCCACTTGTACATCCATATTGGCGCATATACATATTGTGCATCCATATCTGTGTACAAACACAATTGCATATTCATAGATGATGCTTGCTTGATTTGGAGAATTGGAGACCGCCTGATATATTTTAAAAGATGGTTTCATTTAAAAGAGAGATTTTCTCTTTTTTCTCATGGTACGATTTTATTTTTGCTGCATACGTCGCATTGTATGGATTTACGTATTGAGTTATGGATTTCTTGTGATTTCTGGATTTGAGAACCGTGGTATTATTTCAAGAAGGTATGCATTGTTTTGAAAACCCAGTTTCTCTTGATATGATATTTAAGTATATCCACCATGCGTTTTCTCGGTTCTGAGACGTGTGATAGATACCCGATTCAAGAAGGAGGATGACCCGTTTGCGGGTTCATGGTGGACCCGGTATGGTACCCCAGGGCAGGGCGAGAGAGAGATTTCATGGGGATAACAATGAGACCGGCAGAGAGACTATTACCTACCGGTGATTGGTTGGACCTGGCGGTTATCCGGAGGATACTGACCGGAGTTGAGAGATGATTTGGGCCGACCCGTACTGCCGGAGCCCGAGGGCCGATCCCGCAGACGGAGCCCGTGTGCCGATCCGGACTGACGAAGCCCGATATATATATATATATATATATATATATATATATATATATGGATTTACGTGTCGATGCTGGACATGAGTATTTCATGATGTTTTCGAGTGCCGATGTTGGGCACTCCGGTTTCATGAGATTTACAGGATATGAGGGCCGATTAGAGCGACGGCGCCGGAGTTGTTGGGGATTTGGGGTGTATTGATGGACACCGGTTTTTCTACGATGATGACTCGTGTTGGTGATATGTCTTCCCATGCTCAACACTCATTTATATGCATTGCATCATGTAGTTGTAGTACCTGATAGAGTACCTCGCATGATTATTGCATACCCAGATTATCATATTGATGTTATCAGATTATACATGTTATAGTATCGCAGTACGTGCATAACTGTGTTATCTGTATATGTTATTTACTATTCTTGAGTTGGCAACTCATCCTGTTGTGCCACAGTGTTTGCAGGTTGACCCTCAGAGTAGTCGCGGCAAGGCTACATCATTGTATCTTTTTGCTGCAGATCCCGCTACAGTTGGCGAGTGGGCCATTTTGCTTATAGGTGGGTTGCGGGTATCCATTTACATTTCATTGTACATTCTACTATATCTAGTACTCTCCATCTACTATTTCATGTAATGATTTAGAGACCAGTTATGAGGACGATACTGTATATTATTTTGTACTCTTGATGTCGAGCTCGTGTGAGCCGACTTTATTTATGCAGTTTATCTTTTATGTTGTTTTCCGCTTTTATTGTTCTTTTCTTCGCTACGGCATCTTATATTATTCTCGTGGTGATTGTTTTCGCCGTTGGGCGTGTTTGCACCCGTTTGGGGATACTTTAATTATATTATATGTCGTTTTACCTATATCAGATGTTGTATCCGTTTCGGGGCTAGTTTTTACAAAGGAGGTGCTACCGAAATTTTTATGAAATTAACTTAAACTTTAAAGATTTTTACTCGAGGTTTTCAAATGTTTTCATCATTTACTACTTTAATGGTTTTGATTTCTGGGTTTTCGGCATACTTAATTGCGTTACGCCTGTGGAAGTTACGTAGTTAAGTGCCGGTCACGGGCCGAATTTTGGGTCGTGATAGGTATTTTGATGAGCCATTCTTCATATTTTTCACAACACTTGTTAATTTCCTCACTTGAGCTCATATGATGAGTTCTCCTCTCTATCTCTCTCCATCTTCTTCCTCACCTCCTCCAAGCTCAATCTCTCACATGAGTTGTGAAACCTTGAGCTTGTGAGAACCCTAGTGAGCAAACAAAACCTTTACTTCACCATCCTACACTTGATTAGCAATTAAGTGTAGTGTGTTTCCTTCACTAAAGAGTTTAGTGAAGAGGTAGCTTGGATTAGCGGAGCTTCGGGTGGATCATCTTCGGTTAGATTCTAGGTTAGTGTTAATTAGCACCCTAAAATTTTTTAAAATGGCATGCTTGATACTAGTAAAACCCAATGGTTGTGGTAATAAACACTTTCAGAATCCAATTGAATTTTTAGGTTCTACCAAATTTTAAGTAACGTTTGTGGTTCTGGAATAACTTCTAGTTCTACCATATTTCCACTAGTGTTTTCTGAAAAGAATCCATTTTATTAAAACTGTGATGAGTCAAGAATAATATAACTATTGATCTTTCGGATAGTAGAATGTTAACCCTTGTCAAAGTCCGGGATAACCCACAAACTGCTATTACTGAAACATGCAAAGAGTTTATCCATATTCTGGTTATAAGCATAAGCTGGACAACTCCATATACCATAACATCATTAAGATATGAATCCATTCTATATATCTATATAGAAACAAAGGCACTAATTTAATTGGAACCAGATTCAATATACATGCAGCCGTTTTCAGTGCATATCAACTAAATGGAAGGAGGTCATACAAAATTACTCATCCAGGAATACATCCACATATGAGTAACCTGAAAGAGAAGCAAGTTCTCAAAACTATTACTTACAACGGAATACTAAACATAAGTATCTACATCTTCGATTATCTCGAAAAATCCTGATACTTCCAACGTATGGTTCTCTACCTTATTCTAATACCTATAACTTCTCAAAATTTGGACCTAGTATTTTAATGAAATACTTGTCTAAAACTAGAGAAGTCATGAGTAAACAGAATATAGTATGAGTACCAACCCTTTTGTCCTAACGGACACTGAACAATATACAATACTCTGTATAAGTCCACTGAGTTAATAACTCAATCCTTGTGCGTCGTAGGTTGAAAACTGTGCTATGGTTAAGAAGAATTACACCGCTGTTGAATGCTCCTTACCTAACTGCCAACTGATATAGGTAAATGTCATAGACATGATTTCAAAAAGTTATATATCACTTTATAAAATAAACGTATAGATATATCAGTTTGAAATTGGTGCATAACGATGGATATTCAAAACCAAATATTTGTCGTCAGGAAAAACCTAGGAGATTTCCTCAAATATCATCAATTATAAAGAATTCCGATATGATGAGGATCTAATCACCTAATTCCCAATATCTTACTCTCACTCAGCATTCATAACGCCATACAGATATGAGAATCAAATCTGGTAAATATATACTCTGAGTTAGAATCTAATTGGGAAAATAGTTTTCACTTAACACCGCACAGAAAAACTGAAATATGAAAATGTTCCGAAGGGGTGGCCGGGTATTCCTAGTAATGCCTCTTCCACTATGACAATAACCGTATACTTCATTGCCCTCACTGCAATCCCTTTATATGTCTTTACTTATTACCTTCTGTACACCACACTTAGGCTAATTGGTTTTCTTCCTTCCCTACCTTTCGACACCTGCCTATGGTTTTGAAGAAGACTATCCAATAAGCGCAATAGGTGTACTCTCCTCATACTAGGAGCCCTCGCAACCTGAGAGAAGATAAAGGGAAAAGAAAACCGAATAATCCTATTCATTTTCTCCAGAACCGGAATCTATCCTCGAACCGGAACAAGTTCTTTCGAGTTCGTATGTAACTATACGATGGAATATCCAAAAAATGTGGATCTTTGTAGTGATACGGAGTGTTCTGGAGAAATGCAAAGGGGATGTAGGAGTGGCAATGATATATGCGACTAAATGACAATCCAATCAATAGCCAAAGTGTTTTAAGAAGGTTTAGTTAACTTGGTTCATGAGTTTTAGTTTAGAGTTAGGCCATGGTCGCTGCCAAAGAGAGAGAGAGAAAAGAAACACTTAGCGTGCACTCTAACCTAGATTAGATTGGTTAATCACTTTATTTAATCAGGATGGCTCCTACTGTTTCCTCGAATTCTGTCACGACACACCCCCAAACACAGATGGTATTGTCCGCTTTGGCCGAAACCGCACGGTTTTGTCCCTTTCAATGAACCCGGGATTACTTCCCAGTAGGTCACCCATCCCAGAATTTCTCTGGCTCAAGCACGCTTAACTACGGAGTTCTTCAAACTCCGGAGTTCCGATTCATCCAAAAAGCTCCTCTATGTTATAAGAGTGATATCATTCCATTTATAGTTCAGATCGTACCTTCTTTCGGAATGGAATTCGATACTCCCCATTGTTCTTGTGGGTCCCCGTGTGCATCCGTATCGGTTACATCCCCACCTCGATACCAGTAACATCTCACTTCTCACAGGGTAGGTGGTATTCAACCCCAACTCCACCTGGGGTATTACATTCCCCCCACTTAGAACAATGGTTCGTCCTCAAACCACAGACCTACTTTTGAAGGACCGGCTCTGATACCATATTTGTCACGACCCACCCTCAAACACAGATGGTATTGTCCGCTCTGGCCGAAACTGCACGGTTTTGTCCCTTTGAATGAACCGGGGCTATTTCCCAGTAGGTCACCCATTTCATAATTTCTCTGGCTCAAGCACGCTTAACTCCGGAGTTCTTCAAACTCCGAAGTTCTGATTCATCCAAAAGGCTCCTCTGTGTTATAAGAGTGATATCATTTCATTTGTAGTTCAGATCGTGCCCTCTTTCGGATTGGAATTCGATACTCCCCATTATTCTGGTGGGTCCCTGTGTGCATCTGTATCGGTTACATCCCCACCTCGATACCGGATAACATCTCACTTCTCACAGGATAGGTGGTATTCAACCCCAACTCCACCTGGGGTATTACATATATTTTCTTATGTATCCGAGATGACAAAAAAATTTACAAAAGAAACCCTTCAGACTTATTCTCAAAATGTCGGGACGTGTATGTTAAAAAAAAGATATGTATATACGTGTAACCATTTTTCTTAAATGAAAGTCCGCTACTTGTGCCGTGATACGCGCATCGCACAATGATTTGAAAAAGGTTTTGCATGTATTTCTTTTCGGATGTTTGGACGGTTTTACAACGATGCGTACTATATACAAGTTATAGTTTTTAATATATCATATTGGTTTTTCGTATTGGATTTTGATATTGTATATTCACCATAACTCCGATGATCGCGTGAGGCTTGACGGAGTTTGATATTGAGTTGTATACTCGTTCTTATGCGCATGCTTGCGTTAAGATGTGTTTTAAGTATTGATGGTTTCGGAGCCCCGACGACTTGATTATTTTGTTGAAATGTTTTAGTATTTGGGGAGATTAAATTTAAATTTGGGGTCCGAATTTATTTAAGGAGGGAAGACTGTAACATTTAAGAAAAATAAAATATTATTTTTGGGAATTTATATAATTAAAATAATAATTGTAATGAATATTTTAATGATATGGTATAATTATATACCAATAATTTGGGAAATATTGGAAAACTACCTTGAATGTTGATTTTTAATGAATTTATATGATTTAGACATTTTTATAAATTTTATACAATCAATTATATACACGTTTGTGTCTAAACTTAATTAATATTTATTATTTATTCTTTATGCATGATTATGTGTGCATGTGATGCCACATAGCATGTTGCAAACAATGGTTACATTTTTTTGAACCATGTTTTTGTTTTATTTTTTTAAAATGGTGTAAGGCTTTGTTTGAAACTTTAAAAAAAAAAAAAGGATTTTTGAAAATGAGAGAACATTCTAGCCTTTTGACTTGAACATGACATGAGTGAGAGAGAGAATGAGAAATTTATAGAGCTGCCCACACCTTTCTTCACTTCATCCTCTCTTCTTCTTTTCGTCACTCTCTCATGGCTGCCCTTTCACTCCCCTCTCCTTTACTCTTTCTTTTCACCACAAAAACTACATAAAAAACATGCTCCCTCTTCACAAAAATTATGCACAACCTTACTACAAAGACCATGATGTGATCAAGTTGAGGTTTTGAAGAACTTGTGCAACTCAAGAAAATTTTTGAGTTGCCAAATGAGGTAATCCTTTCACTAATTATGTAGTATTTGATTTTCTTTAGCCTCTAAATTAGTTTAAAATCCATTAACTGTAGTATTGTGACCTTTGAAAATTCTTAGATGTGGATTAGGGATTCTTGAGTTGTGAGGATGCAATTGAGGTGTAATTGGTGACCTTAAACCCCCCCCCCCATGGTGTTAGAAATTCAGACCAAACTGGTGACAAACCCAAAATTTGAGTTAGATGTTGCAATGCCGGTTTTGTGTATAATCGTGCCTACAAGGAATCTTGAGTGAACCGAAAACTTTTTAAGAAAAATAAACAACACCACTAACCTTGATAGACCACTAGGAGGCCACCCTGCAAATACGAACCCCAACCAAGCATTTTAGGCCGGCGAGCTCGGAAATATGGCCAATGTGGCCGGCCACTTGGTGGTGTCTGGCACTAAGATTTGTTGTGTAGCTTATATGCCCTTTATACATCGCCCCAGTACTGTTTGTTTAACTTAATTTGACCTGAACTAAAATCTGGAGCAAGTTTTTAAAGTTGTTGTTTTGGTTTCATGGTTTTCATGACTTATTTTTTTTTATTTGAATGTTGATTTGGTCGTCAGACGTTTGCACGTCGACAATGAGGGTTATTTAGATGTTTTTGCTTGTGTAGGCTATAGGTTCTAACCTATAGGCAACTCACGTGTCGTTTTGGTTTTTAATCGGATTTTAATGCGATACGTTATGTTATGATATATAGGTACCTACGTGTGAACTTCGGGACGATAAGCAAGAGCATGACTGCATTGACTTCGGCAAGAAAAGACCGAGTGAGTAGATGTATATCTACGGGGGAAGTCGGGTGGATGGCGTATAGCACCCCCGCAAACGTAGAGTAAGGTTATTACGTATTATTATTATGAGTCGGACGTGACCTTGGATTCTTGGTGAGTAGGGTACTATTGAAGACCTTAAGTAGGATTAGATTGATTTAGAAAGACTTAACCAGAGGATGATTACCTTAGAGGCAATTCATAGGTTTCATGTAGACACACACACATGCACACACATACACTATGACTTGGGGTGTGTGCGCGTGTGTGTGTGTGTAAACCTACACACATTCATTCACACACACACACACACACAACATATACGCGTGATATGAGGATGTTATATGATACTTGGGGATGAGTCGATATGACTGGGCATGATGCCGTGAGATATTGGATATATGATCGAGTTATGATATGAGATGTGTTATGATATTAGCGGATTGTTGGATAATGAGAAAATATACATATATAAACGATAAAATGTGTGATGACATCGGAATGTATGAGACTTTAGAACAGTACCCAGATCATGATATTGTGATGATGGTACCTTATGAATGATGATGTATATATATGATAGTTGACCCGTACCTCAATTTTGGGATGCCGTACGATGGATTTTATCCTACGAGTTATAGATATGATGATTGATCTGCATTCTTGACTCGAGGAAGTCGTACTAGGTACATGACACTATTGAGGCTGGATCGCCGACTCCAAGAGGTATCAACTCGGACTTAGGTGGACTCTTCTTACCCTTTCGACCCGTTCCTTAGTTATTCTCTTAGTGGGTTAGGTAGATGCTAGTTTAGGCTCGAGTCATACATATTTTCAAAACCAACGAACCGTGAGCATTTTTCAGAAAGACAACTGGGGAATACTACGGATTTTTAAAGGATGTATCTTTTCTCAAAAACACCGTAGCCCCTATTTCTCTAAAAACCACGATTCGTGCTTTTTCAAACACCAAAACGGTATGACTCGTATAGTAGAAATGCATATTCTTCGGTATTGCGGTTATTACTCCTTCTTTGTTATATACATGTTATTCTCATCTCACTGTATGTTTATACACATGTTTCCTAAACTGTTATGATTCCATCTGTTAGGACACCAGCGCCATTACCGATGATGCGCATGTTCCACGTACACATATTTGCCGTCTCACGCATATCATCATCGGTAATTGCCATGTCACGTACAGTTTAGAACATATTATTTCATTGATATAATCGGCTAAATGCTAGTTACAACATAATATTTGTGTGATTGCCCTCATGTGTTAGCTTAGAGATTGCATTCTTTACTTAGATACTTCATGCATTCATATATTCATTCGGTTATGTACTATTCTGGGGCTTTATGTCTATATTCACTGTTTACTTACTCTTGATTCTTGGATTTCGGATTTTGATGAGATTTTTGGATTTTGGGGAAAACCGCAAGGATTTTATAAAACTTTTATCATTATTTAAAAATAATGATTGTGGTTTTCTCGTGATATGATGTGTACGGCGTCTACCATGAGTTTTCTCGGTTCCTGAGCAGTATCATATACCCAATTCGAAGAGCGGGATGCACCGTCTGCAGGTAAATGGTGGGCCCAGTATGGTACCTCGGGGCAAGAACATCGCAGATGATGGAGTTAAGCCCGGCAGGAGAACACTACCTACTGGTTATTTATGACGCGACGGAATCCGGAGGATACCGGCCGTAGTCGTGTGATTTGATGATATGGGCCGATCCGGACTGACGGAGCCCGAGATATTGAGACCTTGAGATATTGAGATATTGAGACATTGCGGGTTTGGGTCATTGATATAATGTGTCGATGTTTGACACGGACTTTCTGTCAATTTCACTGATGATGCTTTAGTTTTATTATACTAGTTTCACTGATGATTTGCTTATATCAGAGTATTCAGATTTCGTGGTGTATTTTTCTCATTCATGATGCATTCATATATCAGATATATGACTTGTCACTGTTCTGTAGCACTGACACGAGCATTGAGTATTACACTTGGGTGTAGCTTATTACCACATCACTACTAGATGTCTAGTATTATGTTAAGTATATTAGTATGACCTAGTAGATCGTCGTGCATGCGATTTCTACCCGCGGATGTCTTCTACTCACGAGTTGGCAACTCACCCCTATTGTACCACCATTTCTTACAGGTTTAGATGTACAGGTTTCCTTGGCAGCTTGCTGGCACACCACTTTATTCAGGGTGATTGCTTTGGTAGGTTGGTTCACTTGCATCTTGACCGCCGTTGTACTTTTATGTTATTTCAATTGTATCTAGTAAGCTCCATCAACCAGACTTGTATTGTTGATAGACTTAGATGACCAGTTGTTTATTCTTTCGATCTTAGAGTCGCGCGCCTGTATTATTATGGTTTTCTGGTGGATATTGGTTTTCGTTTGAGTTTTGATCCTCACCCTTTGGCGTTATATATATATATTGCATTGCATGGTTATGTCCGCCATTTGGCGAAGAGCTAGCTCCCGCTTGGGAATGCCTTTTTATTATTGCTTGTGTATATTATTCTTGTTTGTACCCGTTTGGGGCCTGTGTTTACAAGGGAGACTCTGCCGAAATTTTCGGGAAAAATTGATGTTGCTTTTAAACAAGTTTCCTTCAATTCTTTTTTTTAATGGTTTAGATTTCTGGGATTCGGCTTACTTAGATTACGTTACGCCTCTAGACGTTTCGTAATTAAAGTGTCGGACATGTTCCGTATCTTCAGGTCGTTACAAATTCTCCTTCAAACCTTAAAAGAAGAATTAGTCGGGATCATCTGAAAATCACCCGAGGAGTAACACCTACTCATCAGTGGGAATCGGGATCCAACTATCATCGCATGATAACTTGATGGAAGCCACTCAAGTCATCACACTCTAGAAGGTATGCGCATGCTTGGCAAGTTTCCTGTATGTTTGAAACTCCCAATGTGGTTTTTGCCCTAAGCGCTTATGAGCTTTACTTTGGCCAACAAATCATAACGCGCAAGTCAAGTTTTACCCGTCATTATCCAAATTGATTTATACCCACCCGCACATACCCTTGACTTTGGCCAACAAAGTGGTACAACTGTCCTAAACCAATGTATTTATCTATGCTACGGATAAGCAACACACAGCTACCGTTCACGATGCTTTGACTTTGGCCAACAAACACCGAACAAATAATATGTGCTACTTATTCGAAATGACGGAGGGCTACGGTTGGTTTTTGGCGAAAACCTTTAACGTAATGGACTTGATATCGTTGACGGAACTCGAGTGATTTTACAAATATATAGTGGCATAAACTTTTGCTAAAGAGTTCACTCCCTGTGAAGGGATCTCGGCTCTTTCCTCATCGAATGAGGTGCAGGATATTCCTAACTGAATACCATGATGCAAAGCAAAAGAATCGACTATAGTAAAGTTATTACAGTGACGTAAACTTTTGCCCAAGAGGTCACTCCCGATAAAGGGATCTCGGCTCCTATTCATAACCGAATACCGCTATGCAAAGCAAAAGGAAATATCTTGTAATAACAGTTTTTTCAAAATTTGGTTCCAACAACATCATGTAGGTTTGTTTTCCTCATATTAATCGTTAATCGGAATTAATGTAGTCCCATCAATTAATCCATATCACACCAGAAAAAGGATCGAAAATAAAATGTATGTATATGCCATCCGCATTCGCCACGGGGCCCAATCATGCACTGTTAGGTTACTTAACTAACGGTAGAGCGGGGGCTGGACTAGCGCAGGTGCAAAACACATATACCGTCTACTAGTATATATATAAATATATATAACATTCGTCCTAGGAATGATATAAGCAACATCACAGCAAGCATCACAGAATGGTGGATAATCTTGGATCCTCGGGTTTCATTTGAGTCGCAAATGAGACCCGACGTTCCCGGTCGTGTAGATAGCCTGTGCAATGAAAACCTAGACCCCTACGAGTGCGGTAAGTTACCTTCCAATCTCAGAAGTGAGGAAACCCCAATCAATAACGTGAATGGGCCACCCAGCACTTCAGGGAATCCGGTAACTTGGGCACCCCTCCGTAGGTCGTCATATACTCCCTACGAGTGCGGCGAATAGCCCGTCAATTTTAGAGTAAGGCCCCCTCCGTCTCAACATTACGAGTGAAAGTGTACGCAAGCACCCCCACTGGGTTTTACAAGCATCAAGCATGCCGATTTTAAAAATTTTGGGCTACTAACTAACACAAACCTAGATCGTTAACTAGATTATTAGGGTTTTAGATTAATATCAAAGTAAACTATAAGAAGTGAAGATGGCTATACCCTCGTAGATCGAATTCTTCACTTTGCATACTCAGTGTAGTAGTCTTGCGACTCCACTAGGCTCCACTTGAGGGTTTGGACGAGCTTCCTTCGATGACCTTCGTACCGAAGATGATCCATGCGAAGTCCCTCCAACTCAAGCTATCTGTACACAAAACTCTTTTAGTGTAGGAAACACGCTACACTTGATCGCTAGTCAAGCGTAGGATGGTGAAGTAGGGGTTTTGAGGCTCACTAATATATGTTCAAGCTCCATGATTCACATTATATGTGAGGGTTGAAACTTGAACCATGGTGGCATGAAGAAGAGGAAGAAGATGAGAGCAAGAGAGCAACAATGGGAGCAACTAAAGAATGAGCTCTAGTGTTGAATAATTGAGAGTGTGAATGGAAACCCTTGAGCCTCACTCATTCAAGCATGGAATTATTGCAATATAAAATTGCAATCATGCTTGAATAGTGAGTCAAGATGAATAAATAAATGGAAATGCTAGACTTTTAACCATGATCCCAATTTCCACCTCATTTCTATTTTCACAAAATAGAATTCATGCCATGCTACACACACACACACAGATATATATTAATACATATAAGAAAATAATTAGTGAGCTAATGATATTAGTTAAGATATAATTATATCAAATATAAAATATTTCAAATTATTAAATCAACACTTGATTTAATAATCCGGTTATATCACATATGGCCGACTAATATCATTTATCTATATATCATATTATCAAATCAACACTTGATTCGATAATCTGGTTATATCACATATAACCTAACTGATAACAGATAACTGCCAGATTACACTACAGTATCACATACACATATTTAATCAGGCCCACACACATATCACATATGTGCCCTACTTCGTATCGCTTGAACCATGGAACTTTTGTGTAGGGCTCTAAAGACTCGTCAATACGCCAGTAGTAGGTGATGATCACATCAGTCACCTACAAGCTGTTAGCGGTACTAGCTGGACGTAACGGCTACCCAGGTATTGAGCTATATGATGATCAACAAGCAAGCTTGTCCATACTCTCCATGAAGCCTATCAGCAACATTACTGTACAGTCCTATCTCTTCGTCTGATATGTCGTATATCATGTCTAGGGTGGTAAACGTCAGACCCCAGTAAAGTGATAAGTCATGCCAATGTCTGGCCTATAACGGTTCGAGAAACTACTGATAACTCTTATTAGTAAATCTCAGCAGCAGCTTTGGCCAGGGACTTCTAGTTATAATCAGTCAAGCATAGCGCAACATAAACCCCCAATACCGCGAGAGACGAAACCCCTCCTATCGCTCATTGCCTCCATGTGACTCAGGACTGTACCTAAAATCCACCTGTTTGCATAACTCCTCTTAAGCTTGGTAGTGAGGAAATCAAAGCACAGTGGGAGCCACACAAGACTCTATGACGATCTCGGGTCTACAGACTAACCTGTACCAGTGTCACCAGAGGACTGCTATCTGACGATAGGTATAATACCAACTAGGAGTCCTCGGCAAGTCCGTTCGGTGTACCCATTCTCTAATAAGCTCCTGTGTACAATCTTCAATGTCACACACCAATGGCTGTGGGATCAGCCGTCGCCCTCTAAGGGACAAGAAATGTACACACTAGTCTACTCTGGAATTTCGATGCCCTAATCTCGATATCCCTCGACCAGGAACAGTTAAAGGATGTACTTCTTGTTAGTGATATATGCCCTAGAGGCTATTATTGTATCATACTGGATTGTATATTACTTAATGTAAGCTTGAGATATACATGGATATAGTAACAGTCTTACTCAAAATGGTAGTATGCTACTTGGTTTGTTTCTACCTTAATATGTGCATGTGTTTCTTTTAGCATATCGCTTATACATATTGATAGAGCCCTTAGGATCTTTGCTCGATTACCAGCGTTGTGATGGCAGTCACACTAGTGGGGGCTGTATAGTCTATAAGCACATTCTATAAAGGTCCCTAGTCATAGGATTATCGAGATGGGGCATCGATACTCCAGAGTAGACTAGTGTATACGCTTCTTATCCCAGCAGGGGAGATGGTCTGTCCCACAGCCATCAGTACGTCGTATTGGAGATAGTATGCAGGTGCTCATTAGTTTATGAGTACACTGGACATGACTCGTTGGGAACTGTTGGTGGGTATTATACCCATCGTCGGGTAGCAGTTCCCAGGTGACATGAGTACAGCATAGTCCATCGACTTGACACTGCTACTTCGCCTCGAGTGTGTTCCCACTGTACTTTTATTACTACCCTACCACATCTCAAAGGAATCTTGCAAACTGGTAGTAGTTGGGTGCAGTACCAAAGCACTTGGAGGCAGTGGCGGTTAGATAGGATTCGTATCTCCCGGTATTGGGGGTTGATATTGCACTGTGTTCAGAAGGCCATTACACAAAGTCCTTGGCCAAGACAAGAGAGATTTACTGGTAGGCACTCCATTAGTTTCTCAGGGTGTTTTGGGCTACTCTCCGACACGACTTATTGTGTTATTAGGGGTCTGACGTTTACCGCCCCCTAGGCCCGATATACGATACTCCTAAACGAACAGATCGGACCGTACAGAGATTGTCACATACAGGCTCAGTAGGAGTTCGGACGAGTTAGCTCATCGGCCTTCTTATCGACACATACCTGAGTAGCCGTTACGTGCAGCTAGTACAGCTTGCGGCTTATGGTTAAACCCACTGCTAATGTAGTGTCGAGTCTTTAGAGTCCCACAAAGAGAGTTTCCCTGCACCAGGAAAATGGTGTAGAGGCCGTATGGTTTTACGGCAGGGCTTTGATCACTTACGTGTACTTATGCACGTATGATTATCAAGCGGATAATATAGTGGGCTTTGGTTTAAGCCGGATCCTAATATTATATTGATGGATTATTTTCGTCTCTTTGTATTCGTATTCTTCGAAATGCGGATGCGGGTATGCATATACAGATGAGGGTCTCGTAATTTCTCTGGAAAGCTTCTAAAAGGGACACCTCATTAGGGTTTCTTTTTTCTTTTATGGTTTAAAGAATAATGAGGTGGAGATATTTTCTTTGGATGGCTATGACTCATTACTTGAAAAAATAGATATTTATGAACCATAGATATTTTTGGTGAGATATTATCTCATCAATTACTCACATGGTTCATTATTCATCATAAATGAGAAGTCATTCTTCATCCAAGCATTCTTCTCCTCTCTCATTTTCTTCATGTCTCCTTCTTCTTCCTCATAGCCCATAAAGTTTCATGAGTTGAGAAACCATGGGTTCCAAAAGACAAATCAGTCCATTTTCTCACTCTACACAACCTAGGAGATCTAGTTTAGCAAGCTAGATGGTGTAGTTATCTCGGATTTGAGGTAGGAGCTCGGACTATAGACTATCGGGTGTATCGTCTTTGACTCGAGGGGGCCGTCGAGGTTGATTCGATCCATTTTGATCCTCGGAGCCTTAGATGATGAGGAGAATAGCGAGAAGACTAGAAGGACACGATACTACGAGGTATAACATTCATCCGCGTAGTTAAACCTCAAGTTGTTTGCTAGATAGGGTTTGTGATCGATCCTTGGTTCAAGTCGGTGTTGCGAAGCCCGTAAAAATCATTTTTTGCTATTTCTTCCTCCTCTCGAATTCTTGGGGTGCATGACATCGACTTACAGTGGTATCAGATCCTCTCATAAACCTTAGATAGCTTGTAGAGACATTAGAAATCCGCCGTTTTCGTCGCGCAAAAACTGCCGAGAAAACAGTCTCAAAAAATGATAGTTTACGATGTTTGCACACCCTGCGGACTCACAGTTTAAACTAAGAAGCCACGGAGTGGTGCATGGGCACCCTGGGGAACCTCCGAGTGGGACCAAATGGCTGGGCCCACTCCCCAAGACCACCACAAGGTGGTCTTGGCGGTGGGGACCCGAAACTGCCCACCTCAGGCAGTTTCGAGTCTGCCTCACCCCCTGGCCACCTCGTGGTGGCCTCTGGGATGGGGTACCCCATCTTGTCCCCCAAACTCGAAGTTAATTTCGTGATCTAACTCTCCGTGGCGATTCAGGCAGTTTTTGAGTTCGTTCGACTCCCGGATTGGCTTAAAACTATCATTTTTGGAACTTTAGCTCACTGGATTTTCAAGTTTTGGAAAATTGGTTATGTTTGCTAATTGCATGCAGAATTCTAATGTCGCAGTTACTTTATAAACTTTGTGATGTGTATATGTGTTTGGAAACATTGACTAATTTCTATACGTCGATTAGTCGGGGTTGCATATATCTGTGATCTATGATGTTGGTTTGTGTATATGATCTTTATTGGATCATCGTGATTGGATAGACGGGGGTGTAAGATGAGGGTTTTCATTCTTTCATTGGATGTAAAATTTGTAAAGTGATGTAATATTATTTTTGCGGCACACATCCAGGTTGAGGTTGTAGCCACCGCTGCATTATTTCTTTTATTGTTTTTTTCTCCTAGGATAGACCCAAGGTGGGGCGTACAAACTACCGGGTACTTTGAAATGCCGAGTGGCCTACTCACTTTGCTAAGAGAGGTTGCTTCACTTCAGATATTTGGCGGGTAGTTTTCTGCACTCGTAGGGATGTAGGGTGGGGTTTGGATATTCGTCACGACCGTGGAATCTGTCTTTCGTTACAGGCTTAAACGAAACGTGGAATTCCTAGTATATCCAATATGTTCATCTGTAATCTGGAATGCTTATTATTGCGTCAGACGAATAGTTATTATATATATATATGATATATAATAGACGTTGCTTATGTTTTGCATCCGCGCTTGTCCAGCCCCCGCTCTGGCGTTAGTTAAGTAACCTGACGGTGTTAGACGGGGTCTAGTGGCGAATACGGATGGCATAAGTGGACGTGGTATTTTCGTATTTTTCTGTGGTGATAGGTGTAAATGATGGGACTATATTACATTAGTGCAAAGAAAATAAACCAAAGCTGAATCGTTGGAACAAATTTTTAAAACCATTCGGTTATTTTAAAACAAGAGACTTTTAAATGCGGAGCTTAAACCACTCCTTTTAAAAGCTATTAGGTTACTTCGATTATATCAAGTTCACTACGTTCATGGTTTCGACAAAACCATTCGTAGCCCTCCGTCATTTTATATGAATATTCAGTAGTATTCAAGCTATGTTTGTTGGCCTACGTCAAGGCATAGTGATTGGTAGCTGCTGGGTATTCATATATAGCATAGATAGATGCGTAGGTTTGGGACAGTCGTATTACTTTGTTGTCCTTCGTCAAGAGTATATACGGGTGGGTTCAAATTAACCTGGACAATGATGGGTAGAACTTGACATGTGACTTATGAATTGTTGGCCTTCGTCAAGGTCATAAGAGCATGGGGCAAAAATCCACATCGGGTGTTTCTAAGGAAATTGAAACTTGCTAGTGTTGCATACCATTTGGAGTGTGATAATGTTGGTAGAATTCCTTCAGGATTATCACACAATGATATTTGGATCCCGATCCTACTGTGAGTATCCGCTACTCCTCGGGAGATTCTTCACTTAACGATCAATGCTATAAACCGAGTATGTGTCTAGAACAGTGTTAGCGGTGCTACGTTTCCAGAGAAAGAGGTTATTTAATTAAGGAACTTCGTGAAAGCGTCGTAAAACCTCCCTCGAAGTACCGACACTAGCTTAGCCAAACGGTTAAGCAAGTATTGTACGGTGAGATTAATCCTGACTAATTCTTCTTTCTGGTTTGAAGAAGGATTCGAGAAACAGTGGGAGCCATCCTTTTTAGATAAATTTAAAACCAATCTAAAATTGCAAGAGCCTCATGTTGAGTGTTTTCTTTTCTCTCTCCTAATTGCAGTGACAAGGTGACTAGATTAGGTTACAGATAGATAATAAAATGACTGAGTTATACTATATTGACTGGCAAAGGTTTGTCTAGATGTCCATTACCTATGACAAGCTGGACCACCTTATTACTACTCAAAGCCGCCACCATCCCAGGTCCAGTTTCTACCGTCGTGGTTGTTGATATCCGTAAGACAAGGGAAAAAGACTGTGCGAATGGTAAGTGCCTCGTGTTAGCCTAAGTAGATGGTGTATACCAGAGGCAGCACGAGAAGATGGACTTAGTTTCTATCTTCCTCTATAATAATGTTTTATATGGAGATCAATCTCGTATCACAAGATATGAGACCTCGAAAGAATTGCTTCAAGCGAGGTTGGCTTTCGGGTCATCTGTAGGGGACCATGTCCCTAGAATGATTAGCTATATTAAAAAGCTTACGGACCTGGAGACCACGTTAGAGAACGAGTCATGCAATGACTTGATTCTATAGTCCCTACCTTCTACTTACGCCCAGGGGAAGCAAGTTATACTTCCAGTTGAGGGCAACCTGAAAGAAACCAGGGAGACACCCGCTCTGCTTATTGGGGAATATTCCTCTTCTGGATCCAAGGCAAAAGTCAAGGGTGAGTAGAAGAAAACCTCTACAAAGCCGATAGGCGGTGATAATAAGGTAGAACGAAAGGGTAAGACAAAGGTTTCGGGGTTAACAGTAGAGAAGGAGGGATGTTCCTATTATCACGGGAAAGAGTATGGGCAGAAGGGTTGCAGGGCTTGGAAAGCTAGAATCTAGGATCCGAAGCACGTTGTGGCTTCAATTTCGGGTGTGTTTGTGATTGAAAATAGTTTGTCAATTAACTTTACTTCCTGGGTATAAGAAACCGGATCAAGATTTTATATCTGTAATTCATTACAGGTATTGAGAAACCGTAGAGTTATCAGGGCAGGTGATATGACTCTCAGGGTTGCTAACGGAATGAGTGTGGATGTTGTATCCCTAGGGTATATCACCTACAATTGACAAGTGGGCAGATATTGATTCTACATAACTGTTTGTGTGTATCTAGTCTAGTTTGTAAGCGATGTAGTCCACATCCACCTAAATCAAAGTTTGATTGGGTCAGGTACACTAGAGGACAATATATACGTGTTAAATCAAGCTCAGGTTTTCAACGTCTAGAACACACTTAAAAGAAAGTCTCCAGAATAAAATAAAACTTTCTTATGGAATTGTAGACAAGGACACATCAATGAAATATGGTTGTAGAAGTTACATAGAGAGGAATATTTGGATCTGTTCGAATATCATTCTTATGCAACTTGTCAATCTTGTCTCATAGAAAAGATGATAAAGACTCCGTTCATTAGACATGGAGTAAGAGCGAGCGAGCTCTTGGAACTCATACACAGCGACGTGTGTAGCCCAATATCTACAGATGCATGAAGTGGTTATTCCTATTTCATTACTTTTACGGATGATTTCTCTAGGTAAGGACATGTCTTCTTGATGAAGTATAAATCCGAACCCTTTGAAAATTCCGGGAATATAAGAATGAAGTGGAAAAAAATAGGCAAAAGTATCAAGACACTGAGATCTGATCGACGCGGTCAATACTTAAATTGCAAAGTTCCTGGATTACCTAAAATAAAGAATAGAATTCTCTCTCATCTTACTCTTCCATACACACCACAACACAACGGTGTATAGGAAAGACAGAACATAACCTTATTGGATATTGTTCGTTCCATGATGAGTAACGCTGAGTTGCCGCAATCCTTCTGAAGTTATGCACTAGAATCAACTGCATATCTTTTGAATAAGGTTCCTATCAAGACTGTGCCTACCACACCATATCAGATGTGGAGTGGGAAGAAACCCATCTTCAGCATTTGAAGATATAGGGATGTCCAACTTTTGTTGAAAAGCAGTATATGGATGAGTTCGAGGTACGCTCAGTACTGTATAGGTTTGTGGGATACCCAAAGAACTCCACGGGGTATATTTCCTATTACGCAGAGGAACAAAAGGTTTTTTTTTCCTCGTCATGCCCACATTTTAGAAAATCAATTTTTTGTAAAAGGAAATAGTGGGAGCGCAATAGAATTGGAAGAAATTCCAGAACCATAAACTATTACTGAAAGTATTGTAGGGCTACGGCAGTGCCCCGACCATCAATCCGTGGCCAAACGCGGAACAAAAACTTTAAAAATCCGGTGCTAACGGAACCCTAATCGACGGATTGTACCATTAACCCTATACTAGTTCTATAAAAAGAGTTTAAAGAGGTTATACCGATCGATCCGTGTCCTTCGTGTTGGATATAGTGCCCTCAGAGTCAATTATTGGATCACAGGCATGTGATTGCAATGATTGAGGGTGGACCTATGCCGGTAGGACAGTCTTACTCAAGATAATAGTATGCTATCTGGTTTATCTTTATCATCATGTACTGCTTTAGGTGACCTTACAGTTCACTATTGTGCATTGATAGAGCCCTTAGGATTCTTGCTTGACGGCCAGCAGTATGATGGCGATCATATACGTGTGAGCTGGGGTCTATAAGCACATCCTTAAAAGGTCCCTAGTCGTAGGAGTTTTCGAGACAGGGCATCGATACTCCAGAATAGACTAGTGTATACAGTCGAGACCCCGAAGAGGGGCGGTGGCCGGTCTCACAAGCCACTGGTGTCAGTTGGTTCACCTAAGATGTATACAGGTGCTCATTGGGTTATGAGTACACCGGACAGGACTCGCCGGGAACATGCTAGTTGGTCTTATATCTAACGTCAAATAGCAGTTCCCTGGTGACATGTGTACAGCTTAGTTCGTCGACCGAAGATCGTCATCGTGTGAGTTCCCACTGTACGTTGATTACAACCCTATCACGGCTCAAAGGAGCGTGCAAACAGGTTTTAGTTGGGTACAGTCCCGAGCCACATGGAGGCAGTGAGCGGATCTGCAGGGGTTCGTCTCTCCCGGTATTGGGGGTGAGGTCGCGCTGTGTCTAGGAGAGCCATTACACGAAGTCCTTGGCCAAGGCAGGAGATTTACTGGTAGGTATTCCAGTATTATCTCAGGGTGTTCTGGGCTACACTCCGACACGACTTGTACCGCTTTTGGGGGTCTGACTTTTACCAACCCCCTAGGCCGCCATGTGATGCTCATAGACGAACGGACCGGACTGTACGGATATTGTCACTGACAGGCTCAGTAGGGTGTCAGGATGAGTTCGCTCATCGACACCCTTTTTGGTCAATACCTGGTAGCCCGTTACGTATGGCTAATACCTCTGACGTGCTAGTGGCTAAATCCACAGCCAAAGTATTGACGAGTCTTTAGAGTCCCCCACAGACAGTTTCTCAAGTTTCGGGCGAAACGCTGTAAAGGCCGTATGGATATATTGCAGGGTTCGATCATGAACGTGCGGTATTGCACGGATCATGATCGGACGGATAATACTAGCGGGCTTTGGTTTAAGCCGGATCCTAGTATTGTACAATGTAGATTTTGTCTCTTTGCATTTGTATTCGGTCGGAATACAAATGTGGGTATGTATATACAGTCAGGGGTTTTCGTGTAATTTATTACGGGATCGGTATTTTGAAGTTGCCAGTTTGCTTTCCGTTTCGGCCATTTTCCTTTGTTTCTTTCTTTGGCTGAATTTAGGTGGAGGGGGTAATTTGCAATTGTGCATTTTATTATGTGGAGAAGACTTTTTTTTTGGCACATGGTTGGTTCATCATGATTCTAGCTTCCATTGACTTCCTTTTTTATCATTGCTTATGATGGGATTAGGTTTTGACATGGTTGTGATGATTATTTCATCATCATCACCTTTTCTCTCTCTTGTATTATTGCTTACTCCACTCGCTCTCATTCTTGAAGCAAAGAGGCCGGCCATTCTTAGTGTGGGGTTGTCACAATTTTTGTAGTGTGGCATTTTTGTTTCTCATTTGTTTGCAAAGGCTTTCTAGTTCATCTCCATATCTCCTTCCTCCACCTTCATAAAATGGCAACTTCCTTAACTCCATTGAGACAAAAGGGTTTTACACTAACCTACAGCATTCTTGGACACGTCGACGCGCCAACTTCGTGCCCTAGTTGCCTCGGTCCAGAGGTGGGAGCCCGTAAAAGAACCCGGGGATGTGGTGCCCTTCCGACGAGGAGATGAAGACCGGAGATTCCGCGGGGAGATCGGGAAGACGACGAGAAGACTGAAGGACATGGATCGCTCGGTATATCTCTCTACCCCTTCTTTAGTTAGCTAGGAGTAGGTTAATGGCCCGATCCGGGTTTTAAAGTCCGCAGTAGCGCCTGTTCTAGTTTATAGAAAAGTTTCGTATTCCTCATTTTGGCCTCGGAAAGACAGCCGGGGCATTGCCGTGCACTTACACTGGTATCAGAGCCACGCCATTAACCTAGTCTAGCTTGCTCTAGTGTGTTTAAAACTTCGATAGAACAAATGTCCCAAAACTGCATTTTCAAAGTAACAGTTTCTGTCGATTTTATTTTGTGCTCCAAAAATTTTTCTGGGCATGTCAAAAAATCGTGCAGGGTTTTAATGGAATCTGGGAAAATTTGGTGGAGTGATCTTCCAGTTTAGCTGCGGAACCGCGGCCGTACCCCTGCTTCGGTCGCGGTTCCGCCGCAGTAAAGAACAGTCACTACACCAAATTTCTTCTGTTGGTTCCTGAGTTGAAAATGGGGTTTTTAGTATATTCTTTTTGGGCCCAGATTTATTTTGAGTGCTACAGTAGTGCTTGGGGCCCACATCTGGAATTTTAGTCGATCGAAAATTTTAAACATGTTAGTTCACAGTATTTATATTATATCTGCGACCGTGAATGTCATTTGATCGGTAAATCCTATCTAACTGCTATAGCCCTTTTAGACGGATTTGCGAACGTGAGATTCACGTTGATGTTCTGTGTTGTGCTGTGATGTTGCGGATTGTCATGGTGGATAGCCTGGATGCAATGTTAGTACAGTTTTGGTATTTTTATGTACATTTGATATTGCGGGGCGAGCGTCCGACCTGTGGACTGTCGTCACTATCTGTTTGTATATTATTCTTTTGGGGCACGACCAGGCTGAGGTCGATGTACCCGTTGTATATTTTACTTTCTGTACTAGGATTACCCCGCGCAGGGGTGCACGGATAGCCGGGTTCTAGAGGGCAACGGGCCCGCATCTCATGGCGTTGAGACGGAGGGGGCTACACTCTAGAATTGGCGGGCTGTTCGCCGCACTCGTAGGGGGTACAGGTTGACCCAAGGAGGGGTGCCTAAGTTACCAGATTCCGTGAAGTGCTGGGTGGTCCATTCACGTTGCTGAAGGGGGCTGCTTCGCTTCAGGTTTTGGCGGGTAACTTTCCACGCCCGTAGGGATTTAGGATTTCATTGCACAGGCTATCCACACGACCAGGGGAACGTCGGGTTTCAGTAGCGGCTCTATGAAACCCGGGGATCCCAGATATCTGTATTGTTCTGTGAGGCTTATTACATTTCTGTGATGTTGCATTTTATCACGCCTTGGGCGAATATTATATATTGATATATATACTAGTAGATGTTGTATATGTTTTGCATCCGCGCTAGTCCAGTCCCCGCTCTGTCGTTAGTTAAGTAACCTAACGGGTGATGACGGGACCCAGTGGCGAATGTGGATGGCATATATGTACATCATTATTTTCGTTCTTTATTGGTGTGATCAATTGATGGGACTGCATTGATTCGGATCAATGCAAGCTAAACAAACCTATTCTGATGTTGTTGGAACATTTTTCAAAAAGCTGTTATTGCAAGGACGTTCTCTTTTGTTTTGCACAGTGGTATTCGATTATGAATATCCAGCACCTCAGTCGACGAGGCATGGGCCGAGATCCCTTCACCGGGAGTGACCCCTTGGACAAAAGTTTGCGTCAGGGCAATAACTTCACTATAGTCGTTTACTTTTGCTTTGTATCGTGGTATTCAGTTAGAATAACCTGCACCTCATTCTACGGGGAAAAAGCCGAGATCCCTTCACCGGGAGTGACCTCTTTAGCAAAGATTTTCGCCACTATATTTTTATAAAAGCTATCCGGTTCCTTCAACGATATCGAGTTCATTACGTTAAAGGTTTTTCGACAAAAACCATTCGTAGCCCTCCGTCATTTCAGTTAAATGTTCGGTAGTATTCAAGCTATGTATTTTGACCTACGCCAAGGCATAGTGATTGGTAGCTACCAGATATTTATCAGTTGCATAGATAGATGCGTTAGTTTGGGACAGTGGTACTACCTTGTTGGCCAAAGTCAAGGGTATGTACGGGTGGGTTCAGATTAACCTGGGTAATGACGGGTAGAACTTGACGTGTGACTTATGATATTTTGGCCTACGTCAAGGTCATAAGAGCATGGGGTAAAAATCACATCCGGAGTTTCTAAAGAAACTGAAACTTGCCAGATATGCGCATACCTTCTGGAGTGTGATAACGTGAGCGGATTCCGTCACGTTATCATGCAATGATAGTTGGATCCCGATTCCCACTGATGAGTTGGTTTACTCCTCGGGTGATCCCGACTAATTCTCCTTTTAGGTTTGGAGAACAATTTGACGGTACTATGGGAGGTTTCCTGATTAGATAAAGTGATAACCATTCTGATCTAGGTTAGAGTGCACGCTGAGTGTTTTTTTTCTCTCTCTCTTTGGCAGCGACCATGACCTGACCCTTGACTATGACTCAGTGACCAAAATTAACAGAACCTTCTTAAACACTGGCTTTTGGATTGTCAGAGTTGCAAACCTTATTGCCACTCCTACTTTTACCCTTTTCTCCAGGACACCCCGTATTACTACGAACGTCCACTTCCATTGGACAAAACCATCGTATGGTTATATACGAACTCGAAGGAATTTATTCGAGGATGGTTTCCGATTCTGGAGGAAACGAATAGGACCATTCAGTTGTCTTTTCCTTTTACCTTCTCTCAGGTTGCGAGTGCTCCTTGGATTTGGACGGTACACCTATTACACTTATTGGATAGTCTTATTCCAAACCTTAGGCTGGTGCCGAACGGTAGGGAATGAAGAAAACCAATTAGCCTAAACGGTGTACAGAAGGTATTAAGTAAAGACAAATAAAGGGATTAGTAAGAGGGCAAAGTAAATTGCGACTGCTATTCACGACCAAACCAAGTATTTCTTCACCAATCCTGTATGACCTTTGTATTTCTCCAGAACACTCCGTATCACTACGAAGATCCACAGTTTATTGGATACTCCATCATATGGTTATATACGAACTCGAAAGGAACTTGTTCCAGTTCGGGGATGGATTCTGATTAAGGAGAAATAGGAATAAGGTTTATTCTGGTGTCTTTTATCTTTATCTTCTCTCGTGGTGCGAGTGCTCCTAGGATTAGGACAGTACACCCATTATACTTATTGGATAGTCTTCTTCCAAACCATAGGCTGGCGCCGAATGGTAGGGAAGGAAGAAAACCATTTGGCCTAAAGGGGTATGCAGAAGGTAACGACTAAAGAGATATAAAGGGATTTGGAGAGGTGGCAAAGAAATATACGGTTACAGTTATGAATCTGGATAATGGAAGAGGCATTATTAGGAATACCTGGATACCCCTTCGGAACATTTATATGTTTCAGTTTCACTGTGTACTGTTAAAAGAAAACTGATTTCCCAATTAGCTCTTGCTCCAGAGTATGTATTTACCAAGTATGATTCTCACATCTGTATGGTTTTACAGATGATGAGTGGGAGTAAGTTATTGGGAATTAGGTGATCATCCTCACTATATCGGAATTCGTTGTAATTGGTGATATTTGAGGAAATCGCCTGGGTTGTTTGCCGGATGGCAAATATTTGGTTTTGAATATCCGTCGTTATGCACCAATTTCGAATTGACATATCTGTACGTCTATTTTTATAGAGTGAGATATAACTTTTTGAAATTATGTCGGTGGCATTTACCTATATCATTGGATGGTTAGGTAAGGAGCATTAAACAGCGGTGTAATTCTTCTTAACCATAAGTACAGTTTTCAACCTACGACACACAGGGAATGAGTTATAAGACTCAAGGGACTTGTACAAAGTATTGTATATTATCCAGTGTCCATTAGGATAGAGGGGTTGGTCCTCGTACTATATTCGGTTTACTTATGACTTCTCTGGTTCTTAGACAAGTGTTTCGTAGAAACACAAGGTCGAAATTTTGAGAAGTTACAGGTATATGAATAAAGTAGAGAACCAGATATTGCAAGTATCAGGATTCTTCAAGGTGATCGAAGATGTAGATACTTGTGTATGGTATTCAGTTGATAGTAATGATTAAGAGAACTAGCTTCTCTTTCAGGTTACTCATAATTGGAAGTACTCCTAAGTTGAGTAATGCTGATCAGCCTCTTTCCATTTAGTTGACATGCACTGGAGACAGCTGCATGATTTGAATCTGGTTCAATTAAATCAGTGCCTCTGTTTTTGTATTGGATATACAACAGTTCGTATCTTGACGATGTTAAGGTACGGGGAGTTGTCCGGCTTATGCCTAAAACCAGACTCTGGATAACTCAAGGCACGTTTTTTGTAATGGCCGTTTGTGGGTTGACCCGGGCTATGACGAAGGTTGACTTTCTACCATCTAGAAGATCAATAGTGATATTGTTCTTGACTCGCCACAGTTTTAATAAAAATGGATTTTTTTAGAAAACAGTAGTGGGAGTATGGTAGAACTGGAAGTGATTCCGGAACCGCAAACGATTACTGAAAATTTGATGAGAACCTAAAGATTCAATCTGGTTTGACATTCCATTGGCCACTTCGCAGATATGGTGGGTAACCTCAGGCACCCGAGAGGTACTACCAGTAGCCTCAATGACGGTGACAGGGAGGTTCTTGTTTACCCAGACTTGCCATTGCTATTGTTCCAGACTGTGAGACCCGGCAGGAGGATGAGTATAGCGTCGTTCTAAACTTGCTTTAGAAGTGTACGTGTATATGACTCTGCCAGAGGATTGTCATAGTCAGTGGGAGCAGCGGAAGCATTGGTGGACAAGTGGCTTATGCCTATTTATAGACTAAAGCAGAGATTGCGGAGATAGATCATCTATTTCTGATGTGACAGTCATAGGTTTGACTTCATCAGAATAGGGGATGGATCTGTTATGAAGGTAGTAAGGTGTGATGTCCTGGTATTTGGATGACATACACAGAGTAGGAAGTGAAATTCCTATACTACCGTCGGTTATACTTTGGTTGTCACACAGTAGTTTCTCCACATAGGACTTGGATTTCATATCAGACATTCTGGTTACTAGATCTATGGTTTTAGATCTAAATTTGGGAAGTGTTCCAATCTGGGTACTTAGACAGCATTCTAAGAGTATTTAGAATGGACGACTCCCGACACGGTAGTGTACCTGCAGGTGGTGGAGTCACCCTCTCTAAAGGTGTCTTACAGACTAAAGGGGAGAGGGATGTGCATGATTGGCAGATCACTTACTTAGGCAATTGAGTCTATCATGAGATGTCAAGTACCACCCCAGATATTGTTTTTGCAGTAGATGCAATAAGTTGATATTGATCCAATTCTGGAGAAACTTTCGGAAGCAGTTTTAGAACACAAGTGGATTTTCTAGGGATATGATAACAACAGCCTCTTTTGGGAGACAGTTATCATTCCAGGCTTCCAAGGGGACCTGGATGACAGAGTGGCTGTCAGAGTTATAGTTTTCCCTCTGACGAGGGGCAGTATTTTGGACAGGTGGTCCAGGCGGATATTGAGGGAGGCATGGCGCAGGATACTGATTAAGTTCAGTTGACGATACAGTCTTAGAAATTTGGATTTGGAGTTCATTTATGAACTAGGTCCCATCAGATATCCAGACATATTCTAAGAAAGGTATTGCTCATTTCGGGAGATGGCTTTCTCCGCGAACTTGAGATAAAGAGAGACATAGAAAGAAACATCTGAGCGGATCCACTCACCGAGGCTATTCCTCGAACGCATTAGTTTCGCAAACAGGTTTTGTGAGACTGATTAGTAGAGGAGTTGGGTGTTCGGTATCACACGCGCTGTGAGTATGCGACATCGCAATAATTGGCCTTGAGTGCAAGTGGGAAATTGTTCGATATAGTGCCCTCAGAGTCAATTATTGGATCACAGGCATATGATTGCAATGATTGAGGGAGGACCTATGCCGGTAAGGCAGTCTTACTCAAGATGATAGTATGCTATCTGGATTATCTTTATCATCGTGTACTGCTTTAGGTGACCTTACAGGTCACTATTGCGCGTTGATAGAACCCTTAGGATTCTTGCTTGACAGCCAGCATTATGATGGCGATCATATACGTGGGAGCTGGGGTCTATAAGAACATCCTTAAAAGGTCCCTAGTCCTAGGAGTTTTCGAGACAGGGCATCGATACTCCAGAGTAGACAAGTGTATACAGTCGAGACCCCGACGAGGGGCGGTGGCCGGTCTCACAAGCCACTGGTGTCAGTTGGTTCACCTAAGATGTATACAGGTGCTCATTAGGTTATGAGTACACCGGACAGGACTCGCCGGGAACATGCTAGTTGGTCTTATACCTGACGTCAGATAGCAGTTCCCTGGTGACATGTGTACAGGTTAGTTCATCGAGCTGAGATCGTCATTTGTCTCGTGTGAGTTCCCACTGTATTTTAATTACTACCCTACCACGGCTCAAAGGAGTCATGCAAACAGGTTTTAGTTGGGTATAGTCCCGAGCCACATGAAGGCAGTGAGCGGATCTGCAGGGGTTCTTCTCTCCCGGTATTGGGGGTGAGGTCGTGCTGTGTCTAGGAGAGCCATTACACAAAGTCCTTGGCCAAGGCAGAAGATTTACTGGTAGGTATTCCAGTATTATCTCAGGGTGTTCTGGGCTACACTCCAACACGACTTGTACCGCTTTTGGGGGTCTGATTTTTACCAACCCCCTAGGCCCTCCATGCGATGCTCATAGAAGAACGGACCGGACTGTACGGATATTATCACTGACAGGCTCAGTAGGGTGTCAGGATGAGTTCGCTCATCGGCGTCCCTTTTGGTCAATACCTGGTAGCCCGTTACATATGACTAGTACCTCCGACGTGCTAGTGGTTAAATCCACAGCCAAAGTATTGACAAGTCTTTAGAGTCCCCCACAGACAGTTTCTTAAGTTTCGGGCGAAACGCTGTAGAGGCCGTATGGATATATGGCAGAGTTCGATCATGTATGTGCGGTATTGCACGGATCATGATCGGACGGATAATACTAGCGGGCTTTGGTTTAAGCCGGATCCTAGTATTGTACAGTGTAGATTTTGTCTCTTTACATTTGTATTCGGTCGGAATACAAATGAGGGTATGTTTATACGGTCGCGGGGTTTTCCTGTAATTTATTACGGGATCGGCTTTTTGAAGTTGCCAGTTTGCTTTCTGTTTCCGCCATTTTCCTTTGTTTCTTTCTTTGGCTGAATTTTGGTGGAGGGTGTTATTTCCAATTGTGCATTTTATTATGTGGAGAAGACTTTTTTTGGCACATGGTTGCTTCATCATGATTCTAGCTTCTATTGACTTCCTTTTTCATCATTGCTTATGATGGGATTAGGTTTTGACATGGTTGTGATGATTATTTCATCATCATCACCTCTTCTCTCTCTTGTATTATTGCATACTCCACTCTCTCTCATTCTTGAAGCAAAGGGGCCGGCCATTCTTAGTGTGGGGTTGTCACAATTTTTGTGGTGTGGCATTTTTGTTTCTCATTTGTTTGCAAAGGCTCTCTAGTTCATCTCCATATCTCATTCCCCCACCTTCATAAAATGGCAACTTCCTTAACTCCATTGAGACAAAAGAGTTCTACTCTAACCTACAGCATTCTTGGATACATCGACTCGCCAACTTCGTGCCCGAGTTGCCTCGGTCCAGAGATGCGAGCCCGTAAAAGAACCGGGCGATGTGGTGCCCTTCCGACGAGGAGATGAAGACCGGAGATTCCGCGGGAAGATCAGGATGACGACGAGAAGACCGAAGGACACGGATCGCTCGGTATATCTCTCTACTCCTTCTCTAGTTAGCTAGGAGTAGGTTAATGGCCCGATCAGGGTTTTAAAGTCCGCGGTAGCGCCGGTTCTAGTTTATAGAAAAGTTTAGTATTCCGCATTTTGGCCTCGGAAAGACGGCCGGGGCTCTGCCGTGCACTTACACTTCGGTTTTCAACCTCTGTCCTAGGCTCCTCATGGATGCCTCGATTATGTTCCTTCTTCAGTCTCCCTCATCGAAGATGATCCACATCGAGGATTAGTAATACGGGCCCTCGCTTAAAAACCGAAGCAACTTGTGTTAGTTATATGTATGCCCTAGATGTTAGTTATGTATATGACCTAGTGGCCATTGGTGTACATATGATGTATATTATAGTGGATGCTTGGATATATATAGAGAGGACTTTCTTGCTCGATATGAAAGTATGCTGTCTGGTTGATCTTTGTCTTAACATGTTGACTTGTATTGGTTTATGGTCTTACTCTCACATGTTGATAAAGCCCTTAGGATATGTACTTGACTACTAGGACTATGATACTAATCATACTAGTGGGGCCAGGATATCCCATCAGTACATCCTATAATTATTCCTAGTCGAGGGTGTATCGAGACAGGGCATCGATACTCCAGAGTAGAATAGCCTATATGCATCTTGACCCATATGATGGGCGGTGGATGATCCCACATCCAATAGTGTTTGACATCAAAGATGGTGTACGGGTGCTCAGTGGAGAGTGGATACACTGAACGGACTCGCCGAGAACTCCTTGTTGGTATTATACCTATCGTCAGATAGCAGTTCTCTGGTGACACTGGTACAGGTTAGTCTGTAGACCCGAGATCGTCATAGAGTCTTGTGTGATTACCACTGTGCTTTGATTTCCATCTTACCATGTTCATGAGAACGTGGAAAACAGTGGCTTTTGGGTACAGTCCTGAATCACATGGTGGCAATGGGCGATAGGAAGGGTTTCGTCTCTCCCGGTATTGGGGGTTGATGTTGCGCTGTGTTCGATTGGCTATAAGTGTAAGTCTCTGGCCAGGGCTGATATGGAGATATACTGGTAAGTGTTATCAGTAGTTTCTCGACCTGTTATGAGTCTCACATCGACACGACTTATCGGTTACTGGGGTCTGACGTTTAACACCCCTAGACTGGATATGCGACATATCAGACGAAAAGACCGGACTGTACGGTAGTGTTACTGGTTGGATTTACAGGAGTTAGAGCAAACTTGCTTGTTGATCTTCTGATCGCTCAATACCCGGGTGGCCGTTACGTTTAGCTGACCGCATGCGGCTTTTTGGTGTTTGATGTGATCATCATCTACCGCCGGTGTATTGACGAGTCTTTAGAGTCCTACATAGTGTTTTTCTGGCTCAGGCAAAACAGAGTTGGAGCAATATGCGATATGTGCGGGAACGAGATTGATACGCGTATGTGATGCCGTATTCTATTCTAGCGATATGTGATATCGGTCGATTATATATGATATAGACGGGTTATCGGATCAAGTGTTGATTCGATGAAATAATATATATATATATTATGTTCACTTAAATATTTATTATCCTCACTTATGATACATTTAACATATATGTGATATATGTTTATTATTTTGTTTTCTATTGTTACATAAATATTATATATGTGATATATAATATTGCGATATGCTAGCTTATACATGCAACATGGATGTATGAGAATTATATCTTGCTACATATAATGTTTGGGTTTAAATTCTTAAGTAATTCAAAATTGTGGAAATGAGTCATGGTGGAAGCGTCATGAAGCTTGTTGATAACCATTGACAAAGTCCACCATATTTGTTTTGCTTAAGATATTTTTATAACCCAACTATGATACATAGCCATGGTTAACTCTCTACAAGGGTTAGGTTTTGACATATACTAACCCATGGTTGCATTTCTAACCTTATCTCATTCATTCATCTTCTTCTTCCTTATCTCATTTTTGCTCTCTAGATTTTGAGATCAAGAAGAAAAATAGTGAGAAATTAAATACTAAAGTGAGCTAAATTCCTACTTCATCATCCACTTCTATACTAGCCATATAGATTAGTGTGTTAGCTTCACTAATTCCGTATTAGTAAAGAGTGAGCTTGAGTTTGTGTTTCCTCGACGTGGATCATCACAGACTTTGAAGACTTCAAGCAAGGATGCATCGTACATCTTGTGGAGCCTTTCAAGAGTTCGGGAGCTTGTTGATCGCAGCAAAGGGACAACTACTTGGAGCTTATGAAGCGAAGGAACGGACTACAAAGGTTGTAATCTCTACTCGCTTAGATGTAAAATTGTTTACATGTAAAGGTAACCCTAATTCTCTAGTTCGATTACTCGGTTGGTTTGTTTAGCACCCCAAAATTTTAAAATAGCATGATAGATGCTTGCCAAAACCTTGCTAAGGTGCTAAACTAACCCTATAGTGGTATCAGAGCCAAGCTATAGCATTAGGCATTGTCTAGACGAAATTAGAATTCCAATCAAACTCCGAAAACCCGATTTGGACCCCTTCTCTGGAAATTTTTCAAAAAGTTGAAATTTTTCATGTTAAAAATTTTCAGAAAATCATGCAGGGAATTCTATAGACACACCTGAAGAATGAAATCCTAACTCGTCTAAGTGACTGCGGATCCGCGGCCAAAACATGGTTTTGGCGGCGGATTCGCGGCGCCACTTGAGAGGCTTGGGTCGAGCCCTTCAGCTGTAGGTCCGTAGGAACAATGGTCTGTCTCTGGTTAACTTTAACAATGCTCAAGTGTTGAGCTCTCTAGGAAATTTTAGGAATTCGTTGAATCGATCGAATTGTCTAATTTCGCCTAACTATCTGTGATTGTGATACAATATGTGGAATTCATATAGTTAGGGATGAAATCTGTAATATGTGATATTTTGGGTTTATGATGTCTAAGGTAATTGTGGATTCCAAATGTTCTAGTTTTTCATTTTCTTTTCTGTGACCGTAAGTGTAATATGTGGTGTATCGCCGGTTTCGTTGCTATACATCAACGATAATTGGGTTACGCATATTTACTTACGTTGATGACATGTGATGTTATGTGCTGCTGTGATATATTATATTGGATCGTCGTGATTAGAATAGCTAGGGGTTTTATGAAAGATAAGAGTTTTTATTTTCATTCTTTTAAAATTCATTGTATGTAATATTTTTTTATTAAGGCACTTCCGGGTTGAGGATAATGTCACCATTGTTGTATATTATTTACTTTTCCGCATAAGAATAGACCCAAAGCGGGAAGCACAAGTAACCGGGTTCTAGAGTCTAGCGGGAGACCAACTCGAGGAGTCGAGTTTGGGTCTCCTAACTCTAGAATTGGTAGGGTTGCTTGCCACTCTCGTAGGGGTCTAGGGATATGGGTTTGGCTATTCATCACGACCGTGGAATCCGCATTTTTACTGGCTTAAATAAACAACAGAATTCCTAGTATATCGAATATTTCAAATGTGATTCTTCTGCTGCTGATATTCTGTGATGTGATCATTTTATATGCATGAGACGAATGCTTATACTATATATATATGATATACAAATATTATTGCTTACGTTTCTTCTGTGATGCTTAGGAAGCATAAATGATGGGAATTCATTAATGAGTTAATGAAAAGAAAAGAAACCTAAAAGATGTTGTAGAATCAAATTTTCAAAAAGGGTAGCTCTAGTTTTTGCTTTGCATAGCGGTATTCCTTGTAGAATATCCAGCACCTTATTTGAGAAGAAAAGAGACGAGATCCCTTTACCGGGAGTGACCTCTTTAGCGAAATTAGCATATGCTACAACTCACTAGGTTATGTTTTTGATTGCTTCTATAGTTCTTATTTTGTATAGCGGTATTCCTTGTAGAATATCCAGCACCTTATTCGATAAGGAAAGGGCCGAGATCCCTTCACAGGGAGTGACCTCTTTAGCGAAACTAGTAAAAGCCTAAAAAACACCCCTTTTCAAAATCACTTATTTCTATAACGATATCAAGTTCATTGCGCGAAAGGTTTTCTGAAAAACCTATCATAGCCCTCCGACATTTTAGATAAGTAATATTTAGTATCCGTGCTGCGTTAGTTGGCTTTCGTTAAGGCATAGTGTGCGGTAGCTACTTACTACTTATCTGTAGCATATGATGCGATTGGATTAGGGTAGTCGTATGTCTTTGTTGGTTTTCGTCAAGGGTCGTGCGGTGATTTGTATGATGTTTTGTGATCAAAGAATTAATTGCCGCAATCAAGAATGGCGTTGCTTGGTAGCTAGCTAGTGAGTACGGGCCAGTCCACAGGGATTTTGTGTATTCTCAAATTGTTCTAACGAGTTAATTCCAAACGGTGTTGGGATGATCATCACTAAAAACTAAGTTGATTTAGAATAGGACTAGAATCTTGCTAGGGTTAGGTTTAGGTTAAGTTTGGAAATATAAGATTTCCCACCGCTTTCAATGCCCTAATTTAGATCTCTTTAGGTGTTATGGTAATAATTAATAAAGGGGATTAAGACGATTGGGTAGAAATGATGTTTCTTCCTCTAGGTCACTGTCCGTCCTTTCTTAATTCTTACCCTAACCTCCATGGAAAATATGCACAACCGGTCTTTTAAACTATGGTATCACCGTTACCTCATGGGTAGGGTGCCGTAGGGAGCGGTATGTGTATGTATGCATGGAGTCCTATTAATTAATATTTGATGGGCAAGAAAGGGGTGAGAGATTTTCATCTCTCAAATCTTTCCTATACCTAACCCTAACAAGTGAGGAACTACTCACTCATTAGGGGATTGATAAAAGACATGTTTTTATTTGTTTTGTTTTTAAAAGATTAACTATCTAAACTACGGCAGATTAATAAAAAGTTCTAAGCTAATTAACTAGGGCAGATAATAAAAACTATACTAAGGCAGAAAGAAAATTTAGAACTAGGGCAATAAAAAGAAATCTACTTACTTTATTGATGCTCTCAAAACATTACAACTGATTTTTGAATTTTTGATCAATGAAAAGAGGCATACCTCCAAAAGAGGTTTAGGATTTCTATTTATAGAGCATAGAAACCCTAGGGTTACAATCGACTCAAATCTGCATTTACAAATATACCCTAAAGAAGACTAGTCAACGCACCGCCGCACCGACACGAAATTGCTCCGACACGGGCTTCATATGGCCGCGGATCCGTGGCCATAAGGCATGTTTGGCCGCGGTTCCGCGGCCATGTTGAGGGCTTGTTGGCTGTAGTTTTTAGGTGTTCTTTCTGTTGCTTTTGGCTTCTTGTTTCTTCACTTAGTTTCTCAGATTGTCTTCTAGTTCTCTTCAAGATTTCTACAGTGCATATTTTCTTGGACTTTACCGTTTGCTTCGTGTCGAAGTCTTGAACCTTGCGCTGCCTTTGTTCTTTGTGAAATTGTCCATTGATCTTCGTTTAGTCTTCAAACTATAGGCATGATCAAGATCTTTCCATTTGTTGGTCGTAGTCTCACTTTTGTATCGTCTTTTCGTCATTTTCATTGTTTTTGTTCCGAGAACCTGTAACCTGCAACTATGAAGCAGACATGGATCAAAAGCACATGTTTATTTGTAAAATGAATAAGAATGGGGAATATAATAATGCAAAATTTTGATATGAACAAATACCCCCAAACTTATCTTTTGCTCTTCCTCGAGCAAACCAAGTTTTATTCTCGAAAAAGACCTAGCCTCACTTTCGCAGGGAAACGCGATTGCACTGAGCTCGTGCAACAAGCCGTTAAACCTTTAGGTGTCCCTAGTAGAAGGAGTGTTATCTCCTGAGGGTTTTCAGCGGATACTACCCACAAAATCCTATCATTTCGGCCTATTGACTTTTATTCTCCAATTAGGTTTTCTAAAAAGAAACTCTATTATCTTCGATTCAGAAATTATTCACCCGTATTTTTCACGCCTCCTTATCATTTAACTTAAGATTATATATGTTATGTAGATTTACTTAGTTTTTAGTATCTTTTGAATTTTCCTTCTAAGGTTCCATCTCAACTTAGGAATTTTTATCATCTCTATTAAAGATCTAAGTCCTATTTTTCATTCCTATCTCTTATCTAAACCCCAGTCACATACCCCTACGTGTGTGTATATATCACCCCTACACTTGGAAATTCAAATCATGCTATTATACTCTTGTCTATCGTCCAAAGTACTTTTCAATTGATGAATTTTTAGTGAAATTTGCTCACACATTCTTCATGCGACCGTTAATACTTCTTGAGGTACCAACGACCGATTACAAAATGTGCTTGCACATTAATGCGTAATTCCTAGTCTTGTAATACGTAAGGCTTATAGCAGTGACTCCCAAACCAGTTGGTCTAAGGCACTAGTTGATAAAGCACCCTCACTAAATATTTTTTCTATTAATGCAGTATTAAGTAATTACAAAAACCAGTGTTCATTTTTTTTTATCTCTTTATTCACACTTGTATTTTTATTTTATTTTTCTTCATACTAAGGACTTTAGACAAAACCATTTCAAGGTCTCTTCTACTATTCCAAGTTTCAAGATTCGTGTTTGTGCAATTTGTAGGGTATATATTTTCAGAATTTAGACTTAAGCTTAGAAATTATTTTTTAAACTTATATTTTAATAAAAATATCAATAATTTTCCTTTGTTTTAACTTAGCCCAAGAAGTCAACTCGAAATTTGCCTATTTCTAAATAAACTACAAAGACATATACTTTCTACCGTTAAATTTTAAGAAAGGTTATTTTTAGGGTTTTTAATTTACTAAGTCTACGGTCTAGTTGTTCTTAGCTAGTTAACCTATTTGTCAAACTCAAGTCAATTATGGCCAAAATTGAATGTTTCAATTTTTATAATTTTTAATTTTTTTTTAAAATTGTTCAATATTTATGGGTTTTAAAATAAGTATGCAAATGCAAAAATATGCATATGAATGCGAAGGAAGAAAGCTTACCGAGCACACCCCCAAACTTAAACTTGATAGTGTCCTCACTGTCATGCTACACCAAGAGGGTCAAAATGGCCGGCACTTCCCTGTTTATTTTCTTATTTTACAAAAATACCCAAAAAAATTTATTTTCAAATTTTTTTATTTTTTTATGTTATTTTTTATTTATATATTTACAAATGATACACACCCCCAAACTTATTTGAAATAAAGTTTTGGCAAGATGATCAAAAATTTGGGGGTAGAATGGAGGAAGATCAGTCAGTGTAAATCGTCTCCTGCAAAATCAGAAGCTCCTATGTCAGGTCCGCAGTGAGGAACGGTTTGAGTCAATGTTCGTTTACTTTAAATAAAGTGCCGTTTTCCGGGTTTTCAAGATCTACCACACCGTGCGGATATACGGTGCGTACCAAAAACGCCCTTTCCTCCTAGATTTGAGCTTGCCGGGGTGAAAGTGTAACCGAGTGTCATAAAGCAAAACCTGTTGGCCAGGTTTAAAAGTTTTGTGCATAAGGTGTTTGTCATGGAACACCTTCGTTCGGTTTTTAAGAATTACAGCATTATCATATGCCTCATCCCGCAGCTCATCTAGTTCATTCAGTTGCAGCCTTCTATTGCTGCCCGCATCTCCCATCGATAAATTCAACTCCTTAATTGCCCAAAATACCTTGTGCTCAATTTCAACTGGGAGGTGGCAAGCCTTCCCATAAATAAGCCATTATGGAGACATACCAAGATCGGTCTTGTATGCAGTACGGAATGCCTATAGTGCATCAATCAGTTTGTGTGACCAATCTTTACGGTTTTTAGAAACCGTCTTCTCCAAGATTTGTTTAATCTGCCGATTCGAAACTTCGGCTTGCCCACAAATTTGGGGATGGTATGGCGTTGACAATTTGTGAGTAATGGAATATTTGTGTATTAAGAACTCAAAAGTCCTATTACAGAAGTGAGATCCATTATCACTTATAATTGCTTGAGGGTGCCCAAACCGAGAAAAGATATTTTCTTTAAGAAATAGAACAACAACCTTGTTATCGTTCGTTCGGCTAGGCACAGCCTCGACCCATTTTGACACATAGTCAACAGCCAAAAGAATATACATATTCCCAAAGGAATTGGGAAATGGTCCCATGAGGTCTATTCCCCAAACATCAAAAATGTCCACAGCCAAAATTGGTTGGAGTGGCATTTCATTTCTCTGCGATATCCGGCTCAAGTGTTAGCACCGGGAGCATGCCTTGCAGTATTCATATGCATCTTTAAAGAGTCGTGGCCAGTAGAAGCCACACTGCAAGATTTTTTCTGCTGACTTCTTAGGGCCAAAATGCCCGCCACACGCCTGATCGTGGCAAAAAGACAGCACACTCTTAAACTCATTTTTAGGTACACACCGACGAATGATTTGGTCGGAACAGTATTTAAAAAGATACGGTTCATCCAAGAAAAAATGCTTTACTTGGGACAAGAATCGGAGTTTATCCTGTTTCGACTAATCTTTAGGTATCAAGCCGGTGGCCAAGTAGTTTACTATATCAGCGAACCAAGGTTCACACGACACTGCTAAGAGTTGCTCATCGGGAAAAACATCTTTAATTGGAATTTCAAGTGTAGGCGAAGAAGGTGTTGGAGATAGTGCCCTCAGAGTCAATTATTAGGTCACAGGTACGTGATTGTAATGATTGAGGGAGGACCTATCCCGGTAGGACAGTCTTACTCGAGATGATAGTATGCTATCTGGTTTACCTTTATCATCGTGTACTGTTTTAGGTGACATGACACGTCGCTATTACACGTTGATAGAGCCCCTAGGATTCTTGCTTGACCACCAGCAGTATGAGGGCGATCATATAAGTGGGAGCTGGGGGTCTACAAGCATATCCTTAAAAGGTCCCTAGTCGTTGGAGTTTCGAGACCGGGCATCGATACTCCATTAGTAGACTAGTGTATACAGTCGAGACCCCGACGAGGGGCGGTGGCCGGTCTCACAAGCCACTGGTGTCAGTTGGATCACCTAAGATGTATACAGGTGCTCATTGGGTTATGAGTACACCGGACAGGACTCGCCGGGAATATGCTAGTTGGTCATATACCAGACGTCAGATGGCAGTTCCCTGGTGACATGTGTGCAGGTTAGTTCATCGACCTGGGGATCGTCATTTGTCTCGTGTGAGTTCCCACTGTACTTTGATTACTACCCTACCACGGCTCAAAGGAGTCGTGCAAACAGGTTTTAGTTGGGTACAGTCCCGAGCCACATGGAGGCAGTGAGCGTATCTTCAGGGGTTCGTCTCTCCCGGTATTGGGGGTGAGGTCGTGCTGTGTCTAGGAGAGCCATTACACAAAGTCCTTGGCCAAGGCAAGGAGATTTACTGGTAGGTATTCCAGTAGTATCTCAGGGTGTTCTGGGCTACACTCCGACACGACTTGTACCGCTTTTGGGGGTCTGACTTTTACCAACCCCCTAGGCCCCCCATGCGATACTCATAGACGAACGGACCGGACTGCACGGATATTGTCACTGACAGGCTCAGTTGGGTGTCGGGGTGAGCTTCCTCATCGACGTCCCTTTTGGTCAATAGCTGGTGGCCCGTCACGTATTGGCTTATACCTCTGACGGGCTAGTGGTTAAATCCACAGCCATAGTATTGACGAGTCTTTAGAGTCCACCACACTTTCAGTTACTCAAGTTTCGGGCGAAACGCTGTAGAGGCCGTATGGAGATATGGCAGGGTCCGATCAGATACGTGCGGTATTGCACGGATCAGGATCGGACGGTTTGTACTAGTAGCCGTATAGGTATATGGCAGGGTTCGATCAGATACGTGCGGTATTGCACGGATCAGGATCGAACGGTTTTTACTAGCCGGCTTTGGTTTAAGCCGGTCCTAGTTTAGTACAGTGTAGATTTTGTCTTATTGCATTTGTATCCGGACGGAATACAGATGCGGGTGTGTATGCACAGTATCGGGTTTTCCTGTAATTTATTACGGGACCAGTTTTCTGGAGTTGCCAGTTTGCATTCCGTTCCGGCCGGTTTTCCTTTGTTCTTTCCCGGCCGGACTTTTCCGATGGAGGGGGTAATTTGCAGTTTTGCAAATTACATTTATGGAGGGGGTTTCTTTGCATATTGTTTGATGTGATAGCTTTCATATCTTTTTCCCACCATGCTTTTGCTTTTTTGAGATTTGATTGAATTGGAAAGGGTATGGAGGAAAGGGTATGGTTGAGGATGTGGTCACCTCCTTCTATCTCCTACACTCACCTTCCTTTGTTAATTCCTCCCACCATTTTCCCACATATAGACTTGGCCGGCCACTTGAGTAGAGGATGATGGTTCATTTTCTTTTTGGTGAGGGTATGGAAAAATTATTGATTCATCTCATTTTTCCATTGCTACAAAAAACCCCAAGTTCATTTCTTATTGATCCCTCCATCTAAAGGCAACTCTAATACCCCAATGAGACATAGACTCTACACTTCCTACAGCATATCTTGGACGCGTCGATTCGCCAGCTTCGCGCCCGAGTTGCCTCGGTATTGAGGTGGGAGCCCGTAAAAGATACAGGCGACGTGGTGCCCTTTCCGACGAGGAGGAGACGGACGGAGATCCCGCGAGGAGATCGGAGTGGAGATGAAGACCGGAGGACTTGGATCGTCGGTACATCTCTTCCCTTTCTCTTTGTTGTTAGCTAGATTTAGTTTAATGGCCCGATCCGGTTTTAGTGCGCGGTGGTGCCGGTTTGCAAAGTCCGCAAAAATTAAAGTTATTCACCGCTTCCGCATTCCGGCGTCGGTTCGACGGCCGGGGTGCCGCCGTGCACTTACAGTGGTATCAGAGCCTCGCCATTAACTTCGTCTAGCTTTTGTGTAATGTGTTTTACGTTTCCGATCGAACAAAATCCCGAAAACCCGTATTTCTTTGCACATCAGTTTCTGTCGAATTTTTTTTGAGTCCAAAAATTTTTCAGGTGGTCTCAGAATGATGTGCAGGGAAAACTAAGCACACTGTAAAAATTTGGTACCTCGATCTCCCCATTCCGCCGCGGAAGGGCGGCCAAATCCCTGATTTTGCCGCGCTTCCGCCGCGGATTTTACTGTTCACCACCCCAAATTTTTCCAGTGTGTTTCTGAGTGATAAGTGTGGTTTTTGGAATATTAAAATTGGGCCCAGGTTTTCTGTGGTTGCTACAGTTTGTTTGGGGGCCCACTTGTTAATGTTTGATCAATCGGAAAATTTTAAACACATTTTTCACAGTATTTACATTATATCTGCGACCGTGAATGTCACTCGATCGGTAAATCCGGTCTAACTGCTATAGCCCGGTTAGACGGATTTGCGAACGTGATTTTCACATTGATGTTCTATGTATTTGCTGTGTTGTTGCGGATCGGTCGTGGGGATAGCCTGGATGCAATGCTAGTACAGTTTTGTTGTATTATGTACATTTGATTTTGCGGGGCGAGCGTCCGACATGTGGACTGCCGTCACTGCCTGACTGTATTATTATTTTGGGGCACGACCTGGTTGCGGTCGATGTACCCGGTGTATGTATATTTTATTTTTTGTACTAGGATTACCCCGCGGAGGGGTGCACGGATAGCCGGGTTCTAGAGGGCAGCAAGCCCGCATCTCATGGCATTGGGACGGAGGGGGCTTCACTCTAGGATTGGCAGGCTATTCGCCGCACTCGTAAGGGGGTACAGGTTTGACCCAGGAGGGGTGCCCAAGTTGCCGGATTCCGTGAAGTGCTGGGTGGTCCATTCACGGCGCTGAAGGGGGCTGCCTCGCTTCAGGTTTTGGCGGGTGACTTGCCGCGCCCGTAGGGGTCTAGGATTTCATTGCACAGGCTATCCACACGACCAGGGGAACGTCGGGTTTCAGCGGCTCTGTGAAACCCGGGGATCCCAGATATCTGTATTGTTTCTGTGATGCTGTTCATTATCTGTGATGTTGCATTTTATTCACGCCTTGAGCGAAATACTATATATTGGTATATATATTAGTAGATGTTGTATATGTTTTTCATCCGCGCTAGTCCAGTCCCCGCTCTGCCGTTAGTTAGCTAACCTAACGGGTGATGACGGGACCCAGTGGCGAATGCGGATGGCATATACGTACATCAGTATATTTTCGTTCTTTTTGGTGTGATCAATTGATGGGACTGCATTGATTCGGATCAATGCAAAGTTAAAAACAAACCTATTGTGATGTTGTTGGAACACTTTTCAAAAAGCTGTTATTGCAAGGACGTTCACTTTTGTTTTGCATCGTGGTATTCATTTGGAATATTCTGCTCCTCAGTCGACGAGGCAAGGGCCGAGATCCCTTCACCGGGAGTGACCCCTTGGACAGAAGTTTGCGTCAGGGCATTAACTTCACTATAGCCGATTACTTTTGCTTTGCACCGTGGTATTCATTTGGAATATCCTGCACCTCATTCTACGGGGAAAGAGCCGAGATCCCTTCACCGGGAGTGACCTCTTTAGTAAAGGTTTTCGTCACTATATTTTCTAAAAGGCTATCCGTTCCTTCAACGATATCAAGTTCATTACGTTAAAGGTTTTCGCCAGAAACCATTCGTAGCCCTCCATCATTTCAGTTAAATATTCGGTAGTATTCAAGCTATGTATTTTGACCTCACGCCAAGGCATAGTGTTTGGTAGCTGCCGGGTATTTATCTGTTGCATAGATAGATGCGTTGGTTTGGGACAGTCGTACTACTATTTTGGCCTACGTCAAGGGTATGTACGGGTGGATTCAAATTAACCTGGATAATGATGGGCAGAACTTGACATGTGACTTATGATATTTTGACCTCACGCCAAGGTCATAAGAGCATGGGGCAGAAATCACATCGGGAGTTTCAAAAGAACTGAAACTTGCCAGATATGCGCATACCTTCTGGAGTGTGATAGCGTGAGCGGATTCCGTCACGTTATCATGCAATGATAGTTGGATCCCGATTCCCACTGATGAGTTGGTTTACTCCTCGGGTGACCCCGACTAATTCTTCTTTCTGGTTTGGAGGAGAATTTGAGGTACAGTGGGAGGATTCCAGATTAGATAAATTGGTGACCATTCTGATCTAGGTTAGAGTGCACGCTGAGTGTTTCTTTTCTCTCTCTATCTGGCAGCGACCATTGACCTGACCCTAAGACTTTGACTCAGTGACCAAGTTGACCGAACCTTCTTAAACACCGGCTTTTGGATTGTCAGAGTTGCAGACCTCATTGCCACTCCTACTTTTACCCTTTTCTCCAGGACACCCCGTATTTCTACGAACGTCCACTTCCATTGGACAAAACCATCGTATGGTTAGATACGAACTCGAAAGAATTTATTCGAGGATGGTTTCAGGTTCTGGAGAAAACGGACAGGATTATTCAGTTGTCTTTTCCTTTTACCCTCTCTCAGGTTACGAGTACTCCTTGGTTTAGGGGTAGTACACCTATTATGCAAATTGGATTGTCTTCTTCCAAACCTTAGGCTGGTGCCGACCGGTAGGGAATGAAGAAAACCAATTAGCATAACGATGGTGTGCAGAAGGTATTAAGTTCAGACAAAGCAAGGGATTAGTAAGAGGGCAAAGTAAATTGCAACAGATATTCACGACCAAACCAAATATTTCGTTACCACTCCCACATCACCTTTGTATTTCTCCAGGACACTCCGTATCACTACGAAGATCCACAGTTTATTTGGATACTCCATCGTATGGTTATATACGAACTCGAATGGAACTTGTTCCAGTTCGGGGATGGATCCTGGTTCAGGAGAAATAGGAATAAAGTACATTCAGGTGTCTTTTATCTTCACCCTCTCTCATTGCGAGTGTTCCTAGGATTGGGACAGTACACCCATTATGCTTATTGGATAGTCTTCTTCCAAACTATAGGCTGGTGCCGAACGGTAGGGAAGGAAGAAAACCATTTGGCTTAAGGGGTGTACAGAAGGTAAAGACTAAAGACATATGAAGGGATTTGGAGAGGTGGCAAAGAACTATACGGTTACAGTCGTGAATCTGGAAGAGGCATTACTAGGAATACCAGGATACCCCAACGAAACATTTCAATGTTTCAGTTTCACTGTGTACTATTAAAAGAAAACTGATTTCCCAATTAGACACTTACTCCAGGGTATGTATTTACCAGATATGATTCTCACATCTGTATGGTTTTACAGATGATGAGTGGGAGTAAGTTATTGGGAATTGGGTGATCATCCTCATTATATCGGGATTCGTTGTAATCGGTGATATTTGAGGAAATCACCTGGGCTGTTTGCCGGTCGGCAAATATTTGGTTTTGAATATCCGCTGTTATGCACCAATTTCAAATTGATATATCTGTACGTCTATTTTCATAGAGTGAGATATACCTTTCTGAAATTATGTCTATGACATTTACCTATATCAGTGGATGGTTAGGTAAGGAGCATTAAACAGCGGTGTAATTCTTCTTAACCATAAGTACAGTTTTCAACCTACGGCACGCAGTGAATGAGTTATCAGACTCAAGGGACTTATACAGAGTATTGTATGTTGTCCAGGGTCCATCAGGACAGAGGGGATGGTCCTCGTACTATATTCGGTTTACTTATGACTCCTCTAATTTTTAGACCGGTGTTTCGTGGAAACACAGGGTCTAAGTTTTGAGGAGTTATAGGTATTTGAATAGAGTAGAGAACCAGGTATAGCAAGTATCGGGATTCTTCAAAGAGATCGAAGATGTAGATACTTGTGTATGGTATTCAGTTGATAGTAATGATAAAGAGATCTTGCTTCTCTTTCAGGTTACTCATAATTGGAAGTATTCCTAAGTTGAGTAACGCTGATCAGCCTCTTTCCATTTAGTTGACATGCACTGGAGACAGCTGCATGATGTGAATATGGTTCAATTAAATCAGTGCCTCTGTTTCTATATTGGATATAGAACAGTTCATATCTTAACGATGTTAAGGTACGGGGAGTTGTCCGGTTTATGATTAAAACCAGACACTGGACAACTCAAGGCACGTTTCTGTAATGGCTGTTTGTGGGTTGACCCAGGCTATGACGAGGGTTGACTTTCTGCCATCTGGATGAACAATAGCGATATTGTTCTAGACTCGCCACAGTTTTATAAAAAATGGATTTTTTCAAGAAAACAATAGTGGGAGTATGGTAGAACTGGAAGTAATTCCAGAACCACAAACGATTACTGAAGATTTGATAAGGAACCTAAAGATTCAATCTGGATTGACATTCCATTGGCCACTCCGCAGATACGGTGGGTAACTTCAGGCACCCGAGAGGTACTACGGTAGCCTCAAGGACGGTGACAGGGAAATTCTTGTTTACCCACAATTACCATTGCTGTTGTTCCAGGCTGCGAGACCCGGCGGGAGGATGAGTATAGCGTCGATCTAAACCAGTTTTAGAAGTGTACGTCTATATGACTCTGCCAGAGGGTTGTCGTAGTCAGTGGGAGCAGCGGAAGTATTGGTGGACAGGTTGCTTATGTCTATTTATAGACTAAAGCAGATGTAGCGGAGATAGATCATCTATTTTTGACGTGACCGTCATGGGTTTGACTTCATCAGAATAGGGGATGGATCTGTTGAGAAGGTAGTAGGGTGTGATATCCTGGTATTTGGATGATATACACAGAGTAGGAAAAGAAACTCCTACACTACGATCGGTTATACTTTGGTCGTCACACAGTGTTTTCTCCGCACAGGAATTGGACATTATATCAGACATACTGGTTACTGGATCTATGGTATTAGATCTAGATTTGGGTGGTTTCCCAATCAGGGTACTTGACAGCATTCTAAGAGTATTTAGGATGGACGACTCCTGGCACGGTAGCGTACCTGCAGGTAATGGAGTCACCCTCTCCAAAGGTGTCTTACAGACTAAAGGGGAGAGGGATGTGCATGATTGGCAGATCACTTGCTCAGGCAATTGAGTCAATCATGAGATGTCAAGTACCACACCAGATGTTGTTCTTGCACCAGATGCAATAAGCTGACATTGATCCAATCCTGGAGAAACAGTCGGAAGCAGTTTTAGAACATAAGCAAATGTTCTAGGGAGATGATAACGACAGCCTCATTTAGGAGACAGTTATCATTCCAGGCTTCCAAGGTGACATGGACGGCAAGGAGGTTGTCAGAGTTATAGTTTTCCTTCTGATGAGGGGCAGTATTTTGGACAGGTGGTCCAAGGCAATACTGAGGGAGGCATGGCGCGCAGGATACTGATTAAGTTCAGTTGACGATACAGTCTAAGAAGTTTGGATTTGGAGTTCATTTATGAGCTACGTCCCATCAGACATCCAGACATATTCTAAGACTGATTTTGCTCATTTCGGGAGATGGCTTTCTCCGCGAACTTGAGATATAGAGAGACATAGAAAGAAACAACTAAGCGGATCCGCTCACTGAGGCTATTCCTCGAACGCAATAGTTTCGCAAACGAGCTTTGTGAGACTGACTAGTAGAGGAGTTGGGTGTTCGGTATCACACGGGCTGTGAGTATGCGACATCGCAATAATTAGCCTTGAGTGCAAGTGGGAGATTGTTGGAGATAGTGCCCTCAGAGTCAATTATTAGGTCACAGGTACGTGATTGTAATGATTGAGGGAGGACCTATCCCGGTAGGACAGTCTTACTCGAGATGATAGTATGCTATCTGGTTTACCTTTATCATCGTGTACTGTTTTAGGTGACATGACACGTCGCTATTACACGTTGATAGAGCCCCTAGGATTCTTGCTTGACCACCAGCAGTATGAGGGCGATCATATAAGTGGGAGCTGGGGGTCTACAAGCATATCCTTAAAAGGTCCCTAGTCGTTGGAGTTTCGAGACCGGGCATCGATACTCCATTAGTAGACTAGTGTATACAGTCGAGACCCCGACGAGGGGCGGTGGCCGGTCTCACAAGCCACTGGTGTCAGTTGGATCACCTAAGATGTATACAGGTGCTCATTGGGTTATGAGTACACCGGACAGGACTCGCCGGGAATATGCTAGTTGGTCATATACCAGACGTTAGATGGCAGTTCCCTGGTGACATGTGTGCAGGTTAGTTCATCGACCTGGGGATCGTCATTTGTCTCGTGTGAGTTCCCACTGTACTTTGATTACTACCCTACCACGGCTCAAAGGAGTCGTGCAAACAGGTTTTAGTTGGGTACAGTCCCGAGCCACATGGAGGCAGTGAGCGTATCTTCAGGGGTTCGTCTCTCCCGGTATTGGGGGTGAGGTCGTGCTGTGTCTAGGAGAGCCATTACACAAAGTCCTTGGCCAAGGCAAGGAGATTTACTGGTAGGTATTCCAGTAGTATCTCAGGGTGTTCTGGGCTACACTCCGACACGACTTGTACCGCTTTTGGGGGTCTGACTTTTACCAACCCCCTAGGCCCGCCATGCGATACTCATAGACGAACGGACCGGACTGCACGGATATTGTCACTGACAGGCTCAGTTGGGTGTCGGGGTGAGCTTCCTCATCGACGTCCCTTTTGGTCAATAGCTGGTGGCCCGTCACGTATTGGCTTATACCTCTGACGGGCTAGTGGTTAAATCCACAGCCATAGTATTGACGAGTCTTTAGAGTCCACAACACTTTCAGTTACTCAAGTTTCGGGCGAAACGCTGTAGAGGCCGTATGGAGATATGGCAGGGTCCGATCAGATACGTGCGGTATTGCACGGATCAGGATCGGACGGTTTGTACTAGTAGCCGTATAGGTATATGGCAGGGTTCGATCAGATACGTGCGGTATTGCACGGATCAGGATCGAACGGTTTTTACTAGCCGGCTTTGGTTTAAGCCGGTCCTAGTTTAGTACAGTGTAGATTTTGTCTTATTGCATTTGTATCCGGACGGAATACAGATGCGGGTGTGTATGCACAGTATCGGGTTTTCCTGTAATTTATTACGGGACCAGTTTTCTGGAGTTGCCAGTTTGCATTCCGTTCCGGCCGGTTTTCCTTTGTTCTTTCCCGGCCGGACTTTTCCGATGGAGGGGGTAATTTGCAGTTTTGCAAATTACATTTATGGAGGGGGTTTCTTTGCATATTGTTTGATGTGATAGCTTTCATATCTTTTTCCCACCATGCTTTTGCTTTTTTGAGATTTGATTGAATTGGAAAGGGTATGGAGGAAAGGGTATGGTTGAGGATGTGGTCACCTCCTTCTATCTCCTACACTCACCTTCCTTTGTTAATTCCTCCCACCATTTTCCCACATATAGACTTGGCCGGCCACTTGAGTAGAGGATGATGGTTCATTTTCTTTTTGGTGAGGGTATGGAAAAATTATTGATTCATCTCATTTTTCCATTGCTACAAAAAACCCCAAGTTCATTTCTTATTGATCCCTCCATCTAAAGGCAACTCTAATACCCCAATGAGACATAGACTCTACACTTCCTACAGCATATCTTGGACGCGTCGATTCGCCAGCTTCGCGCCCGAGTTGCCTCGGTATTGAGGTGGGAGCCCGTAAAAGATACAGGCGACGTGGTGCCCTTTCCGACGAGGAGGAGACGGACGGAGATCCCGCGAGGAGATCGGAGTGGAGATGAAGACCGGAGGACTTGGATCGTCGGTACATCTCTTCCCTTTCTCTTTGTTGTTAGCTAGATTTAGTTTAATGGCCCGATCCGGTTTTAGTGCGCGGTGGTGCCGGTTTGCAAAGTCCGCAAAAATTAAAGTTATTCACCGCTTCCGCATTCCGGCGTCGGTTGGACGGCCGGGGTGCCGCCGTGCACTTACAGAAGGAAGTCGTGAAATGTGGTCGGCCACTACATTTTCACATCCTCTTTTGTCCCTTATGACAAGGTCAAACTCTTGTAGCAAGAGGATCCAACGTATTAGCCGTGATTTAGCATCCTTCTTCGCAAAAAGGCGGCGAAGAGCTGCATGGTCCGTGTACACAATCACTGGAGAGCCGATTAAATAAGGCCGGAATTTTTCAAGTGCAAACACAACGGCTAAAAATTCTTTTTCTGTTGTTGTGTAATTCAGTTGGCCTCATTTAATGTTCGGCTAGCGTAATAAATTACATGCGGCATCTTATTAATGTGCTGTCTAAGAACAGTACCAATGGCGAAATCAGATGCATCGCACATAAATTCAAAAGAATGCGTCCAGTCAGGAGATGAAAGAATGGGCGCATAAATAAGTGAGTGTTTCAATGACTCGAACGCTTTCATACAAGTTGAGTCAAAATCAAAAGTTGTGTCCTTGGACAATAAAAGAGTCAAGGGTCTAGCTATCTTGCTAAAATCCTTGATGAACCGTTTATAAAAACCGGCATGACCAAGGAAGGCTCGGATGTCTTTGATGCATTTAGGAGGAGGAAGATTGGAAATGACTTCAATCTTGGATTTATCAACCTCTATGCCATTTTGCGAGATGACATGTTCTAAGACAATACTCTCTCGTACCATAAAGTGGCACTTCTCCAAATTTAAAGTGAGATTCTTATCCCTACAGCGTGTAAGAACTGCGTCAAGGTGTAGCAAACACTAATCGAAGGAGTCACTGAAAATGGAGAAATCATCCATAAAAATCTGCAAAAACTTTTCAACCATGTCTGAAAAGATCCCCATCATACACCGCTGAAATGTAGCGGGTGCATTGCATAACCCAAAGGGCATGCGACGGTAAGCGAAAGTACCAAAGGACAAGTAAATGTGGTCTTGTCTTGATCTTTTTCGGCGATAGGGACTTGATTATTGCCGGAATAGCCATCCAAAATGCAGTAAAACTCGTGCCCAGCCAATCGTTCTAGCATTCGGTCAATAAAAGGAAAAGGAAAGTGGTCTTTCCTTGTCGCGGCATTGAGTTTTCTATAGTCGATGCAAACTCGCCACCCAGTTTGGGTGCGAGTAGGTATTAACTCATTTGCCTCATTGGTTATGACCGTAATGCCCGATTTCTTTGGGACAACATGAATGGGGCTAACCCACTGACTATCGGAGATAGGGTAAATGATACCACTATCAAGACATTTTACAATCTCCTTCTTGACAGCCTCCTTCATTATGGGGTTGAGGCGTCTTTGTGGATCCTTTACTGGCTTGGCATCATCCATCATGTGTATATGATGTTCAACTATGAGGGGACTAATCCCCTTGATGTCCACCATAGTCCAGCCAAAAGCTTGCCGGTTATTTTGCAAGACCATTAAAAGGGCCTTCTCTTACTCGAGAGCTAAAGAGGCCGATATGATAACGAGAAGGGTCTCATTCTCACCTAGGTAAGCATATTTAAGGTGAGACGGCAAAAGCTTTAGTTTGAGTTTAGGAGGTGAAAAAACTGAAGGTAACATTGTTAAAACTGTTTCAAACTCGAAGGATTCCATCAATGGTTCAAATCGAGTGTAAGAAACCAAGTCGGATGGTTCAACTAACTCATCTGAAAAATCAAAAGACTCAAACTCGGGTGGTGAGTCTCCAAAATCGTCCAAAAAAGTAAAACACTCGTAATCATTTTCCGGCGTGAAAGCTGTGTCAGATTCTAGGAGGAACGCACTAGAGGCGTCAACACTGCTGTGATCGAACAGAAATTTTTCGAGCTCACAGTCCTCCTGTGTGATCTCATAGATCGATCAAACATAAAGTATACTAGCATTAGGCTCAGAGGGCTGATTTCCCAACTTAAAAATGTTGAGTTCAATTGTCATATTTCCAAAAGATAGGTTCATCGAACCATTTCGACAATTGATCACCGCATTAGAAGTCGCAAGGAATGGTCGACTAAGTATCACCGGAATTTGACTCCGGGAGTTAGCTACAAGTTGTGTATCCATAACAATGAAGTCAACGGGGAAAATGAAATCCCCTACTTTAATTAACACATTCTCTAACTCACCTCTACGATGGGTGATGGATCGGTCAGCCATTTGGAGAGTACAATGAGTAGGTTTAAGCTCTCCAATGCCTAATTGTTCGTACACTGAATAAGGCAGCAAATTGACACTAGCACCAAGAACTAATAGTGCTCTATTGATGTTCTTGTCCCCAATTGTTATCGAAATTGTAAGACAGCCGGGGTCCTTATGTTTTTGGGGTAAAAATTGGACAAGAGCATCACTAACAGCACTAGCCACGAAAACTTTCTTTGGTACTTGTGACTTCCTCTTCTTGGTGCATAAGTCCTTTAAGATTTTTGCATATGAAGGGACTTGTTGGATTGCATCCAAGAGAGGTATGTTTATGCTAACATGTTTGAACAACTCTACAATCTTCTTCATTTGTTGAGTTGGTTTATTGGATCTCAACCTATTTGGAAAAGGAACATTTTGAAAATTTGTTGAGTCCAATGTCTGTGGAGTAGATTGCGGAGTTGGAACGGATCCCAGTGTAGGTGTGTTCGTGATGTGAGAAGTGGGTCCGTTCGAAGTAGAAGAAGTAGAGCCATGTGAAAAATGAAGAATATGCTCTAACGAAGAAGATGAAGATGAAGAAGAAGAACATGAAGAAGAACCACCGGCAGGGGTGTCATTATTAATACCCACATTGTTGTGCAACACTTTTCCAGATCTCAACGCGGTCACAGCATTTACATTATGATTTTGCTGTTCATATGCAACATGTGCATTGTGTGTGTGATCGGGATTTGGCGATAATTGAGATGGAAGCTTTCTCTTTTCTCGCTCGCTCAACGTAGCATTTAGTTGTGCAATTTGTGCCTCAATTGATTTGATGCTTTGATCATGTGAAGCACTGTTTTGCACCAAAGATTGAATGGAGGTCTCCAACCTTACTGCGGATTGTGTAGATTGTTTTAGAAACGCATCTAGACTTCTTTCTAGCGAGGTAACCCTATCATTATTCGGTTGAACAAAATTGTTTTGAGGATAAGAGTTATTGGGCATAAAATTGTTCATTTGGTTTTGGTAAGGTTGTGGTTGGAAAGGTTGCTGGTATTTAGTTTGTTGAAGTGCTTATTGTTGTGGAGGAGGAGTCCTTTGAAAGTTTTTGTTCCCTTGGAATTGTTGATTTTGATTCCAAGCAAAATTTGGGTGACTACTCCAACCAGGATTATAAGTCAAAGAGTATGGATCATTTCTTTGTCTTTGCTGAATCGCAGTATTGACTTGATCTTGTCCTTGAACAGGTGGATTGTAAGGACACTCTTCTGTAAGATGTGATGGATCCGAACAACAGGCACAAACAGTTCGTGGCGGTAAAACAGGGGCAGGAGAAGGCGATGAGATTTTGGTCTCAATAGCTTCTAGTTTCTTCGTAAGTGCGGCCATTTCGGCCTTCATTGCAATAGACATATCTAATTGATGTATGTCTGCCCTAGACTGACCAACAGAAGAAGATGAGGTGGTCTTGGTGCTTTCCTACTGAAGTGTTTGTTGAGCAAGATCGTCGAGAAACTGCCAAGCTTCCTCGCTAGATTTTGTTAGAAAGTGCCCTTGACAAATGGTTTCCAACAACTGCTTCGTTGCTGGGTTCAATTCTTCGTATAAAGTTTGGCAAAGTTTCCAATTTTCGATACCGTGGTGAGGGAATTGGACAAGTAGGTCTTTAAACCTTTCAAAACACTTCCAAAAGGGTTCGGAAGGAAGCTGGGAAAATTGAATAATCTCAATGCGAGTTCTCGCGGTCTTGTGATGTGGATAAAACTTTTTAAGAAAAGCTTTAACAAACTCTTCCCAATTTTTAATTGTGTGTGATGCTGTGCTGTATAACCATTTCTCGGCTAAGTCGCATAAGGTGAAAGGCATGACCCTTAGCCTAATAGCATCATCAGAAAGTTGGGTTGTCTTCATCATTGCACAAACGTTTTGGAATTTGTTTATGAAGATATAGGCATCTTCAGATTCCAGTCCATGAAATTTTGGCAATATGTTGATGAAGTGGGGTTTGATCTCAAAGTTGTCCCCATTTGCCGGTTGGAGTGAAAGACAAGTAGGTAAGGCAGTGCGCATAGGGTAGAAAAGATCCTGGAGCGCGATTCTTTGGGGCGCTTCAACAGGCGGGTGTTGTAGGTTATTCGCACCTAACGGAGGTGCAATCAATCCCGCGGGTAAGGTGTTGTTAGGATTAAATCCTGACATCTCCTTAGAAGATGAAGAATGTGAAGGTGAAGGTAAGGAAGTGGAAGGAATTTCGACTTCGGAGTCGAAAACGTCGTCGGTCGGTACCAACGAGACACTGACTAATCGGGCACTAGTGTCCCTAGACTAACCGAACATACACTAAAGAGGTAGTGTAGTCAAAAATGTGAAAAACAGAAGGTGGGGGTAAGAAAACGTCAATGGAAAGAAACTGGGTGTAAGTAGGGTGCACGGATTTCTTAGTGACAAGTTGCAAGTTTTTGTAAAAAAATTTCCTTTTTTCTTTTTGTGTTTTTTATATGTGGAGCTTTTTGCAAAAAAGATTTTCGATAAAAGGCTTAGACACACGTTCAATCAATCACAAATGCACAATCAAGCCTAGATCTAGGGTCACCTAGGTCAGCTAGACAACTCCTAACTGTTCCAAAGGGCAAGAAGTAGGACCTCGAACCGCCTCTTCACCGCCAATTGTGGCCAGGTAAGCACAAGTAGAGAAAGGAGGGATCCGCTCACGAATCACCGTGAGACGGGCCTTTTAAAGTTATCTACCTGTCTAGCCTAAGCACCACAAAGTCAGATTAGGATCAACGGTCGATGCCTACAACTATTTCTTTGTCCTATTGAGCGCAAAGTCCTTAGGGCTGAGTCTAATCTTTTTTAATTAATTGATGGTCAATGCAATATTCCTTATGTGATTTTTGGGGTCCTGGGAAGGGTGATGAAATCCCCACCCAATCTGGATTCGTGTTCAATCCCCTTAAAGTCAATTAAAATATGCAAAGCGGTAAACACAATCACTTGCAAACAATTTATATTTTTTAGCGCGGCGCAAAGAATCCTTCACAAGATCAATTATTAGAGAAGGGGAGAAATTTTTGGCGCAAAGAATCCTGCAAGAAATTTTTACAAAGGAGATATCAGGGGATTCACAGAAGGAGAAAGGGAGCTTACAGAGGGATTTCGGGTTGCTGACGTCAGCAACCCGCGGCTGATCCGCGGCGGAAAGAGGAGTTTAGCGATGGAAAAGCGGTACAAAAGTCGGTTCACTTCCCGAGAATTTTTCTGCTCCTTTGTTCTTATTTTCCTCTGCTGTTCAGTTCTGCCGTTTTCTGTTTTGCTCTCTGGATTTTTCCAGATCCGAACTCGTTCGTCGATCCTGCAAAATTCCAACGAAACACCCTTCAAACAAAAACAAGATGATATAATTTTTATATTTTTTTAATTTTCAGTTTTTTATGAGTTTTATGATTTTATATTAACCTGAAATTGCAAAAAGAAAATTCTACGCCATCCTCGGCAACGGCGCCATTTGATTTGATGTGAGCTTTTACGATATTTTATGATCAAAGAATTAATTACCGCAATCGAGAACGGCGTCGCTTGGTAGCTAGCCGGTGAGTACGGGTTGGTCCACAGGGATTTTGTGTATTCTCAAATTGTTCTAACGAGTTAATTCCAAACGGTGTTGGGATGATTATCACTAAAAACTAAGTTGATTTAGACTAGGACTAGAATCTTGCTAGGGTTAGATTTAGGTTAAGTTTGGAAATTTAAGATTTCCCACCGCTTTCAATGCCCTAATTTAGATCTCTTTAGGTGTTATGGTAATAATTAATAAAGGGGATTAGGACGATCGGGAAGAAACGATGTTTCTTCCTCTAGATCCTTGTTCGTCCTTTCTTAATTCTTACCCTAAACTCCATGGAAAACATGCACGACCGGTCTTTTAAACTACGGTATCACCGTTACCTCGTGGATAGGGTGCCGTAGGGAGCGGTATGTGTATGTATGCATGGAGTCCTATTAATTAATATGTGATGGGCATGAAAGGGGTGAGAGATTTTCATCTCTCAAACCTTTCCTATACCTAACCCTGACAAGTGAGGAACTACTCACCCATTAGGGGATTGATAAAAAACATGTTTTTATTTGTTTTGTTTTTAAAAGATTAACTATCTAAACTACAGCAAATTAATAAAATGTTTTAAGCTAATTAACTAGGGCAAATAATAAAAACTATACTAAGGCAGAAACAAAATTTAGAACTAGGGCAATAAAAAGAAATCTACTTACTTTATTGATGCTCTCAAAACATTACATCTGATTTCTGAATTTTTGATCAATGAAAAGAGGCATACCTCCAAAAAAAGTTTAGGATTTCTATTTATAGAGCATAGAAACCCTAGGGTTACAATCGACTCACATCTGCATTTACAAATATACCCTAAAGAAGACTAGTCAACGCACCGCCGCACCGACACGAAATTGCACCGACACGGGCTTCATATGGCCGCGGATCCGCGGCCAGAAGGCATGTTTGGCCGCGGTTCCATGGCCATGTTGAGGGATTGTTGGCTGCAGTTTTTAGGGGTTCTTTCTGTTGCTTTTGGCTTCTTGTTTCTTCACTTGGTTTCTCAGATTGTCTTCTAATTCTCTTCCAGATTTCCATAGTGCATATTGTCGTGGACTTTACCGTTTTCTTCATGTCGAAGTCTTGAACCTTGCACTGCCTTTGTTCTTTGTGAAATTGTCCATTGATCGTCGTTTAGTTTTCAAACTGTAGGCATGATCAAGATCTTTCCATTAGTTGGTCGTAGTCTCACTTTTTTATCGTCTTTTCATCGTTTTCACTATTTTTGTTCCGAGAACATGTAACCTGCAACTATGAAGCAGACATGGATCAAAAGCACCTGTTTATTTGTAAAATGAATAAGAATGGGGAATATAATAATGCAAAATTATGATATGAACATGCGGGTGGGTTTAATTCAATCATGAAATGTACGGGTTGAACCTGGCTAGCGGATTATGGTTTGTTGGCTTTCGTCAAGATCATAGCACGTTAGGGGTAAAAGTTTTATCGGGAATTTCAAGTGTTGAAATTTGCAATGAGATTGCATACCTTATATAAGATAGTTGGATCCCGATCCCCGCTGCGAGCAAGAGTTGCTCCTGTGAGAATTTTGCACTTTGCAATTAGCTAACCCATTAGGTGTCTAGAAAGGTGTTAATGGGGCTACCCCTAAGGGAAAACGAGGTTTATCTTAATTAGGTCCGTACGAAAGCACGGGGAACCTCCCTCAAAGTACCGGTACTGGCCTGGCTGAATGGTTAGCAAAGTTGTAGACTGTAATTAATCCTGGCTAGTCTTTCCTTTTTAAGGTTTTTTGAAGGAAGATTTGATCAAAACAGTGGGAGCCATCCTGATTAGATAAAATAATAACCAATTTAATCTTGCAAGAGCATATGCTTAAGTATTTCCTTCTCTCTCTCTCTCTAGGTAAGGACCATGTCAGGCCTTAATCATAATAATAATATGGATGTATTAACTGAACCCGCTTGTTATACCGAGCAGGGAAACGTTGGTTCCATTCTTTCTTATAATTGTTATAAGACTGAACAGGAAAAAGGGAAATGCCAGAATTCACATGCCGCCCAGATGAAGAATAAGCATCTTGATGCATTTTTTCGGGTGTGTTTGTTATCGAGAACTGTTTCTCAGTTCACTCTATGTCCTGAGTATTAGATACCGGATCAGGATCCCACATATGTAATATGTTTCATGGGCTAAAAAGAGGAAGAGAACTGGGAATGGGTGATCATTCCATAAAAGTAGAGAATGGTGCAAATGTTGCAGCCAAAGAAGTTGGTGAATATCACCTTGTATTACCAAATGGTAATACATTGATTCTGAACGAATGCTATTACATACCGAACATGATATGCAACATTATATCAGTTTCTTTATTAAGTAATGAAGGATACAATTTTGTAGTACAAGATAATATTATGAACATCTTCCTGAATCAAAAGTTGATTGGATCAGGCTCATTAAATAATGACATCTACGTTCTAAATCAAACTACAGTTCTTAATATGCAAAACAAAAACAAGATGAAGAGTTCAGAAATGAACGAATCCTTCTTATGGCATTGTAGACTAGGTCATATCAATGCGACACGACTAGCTAAGTTATATAAAGATGGATATTTGAATCCGTTCGAATTTTCATCTTATGACACTTTCTAGTCATGTCTCAAAGGAAAAATGACCAAAACTTCGTTTAGTGGACACAGAGAAAGAGTTTCGGAACTCTTGGGACTAATACATAGTGATGTATGTGGTCATATTTCTATACATGCCAGGAATGGTTCCTCGTACTTCATTACATTCACTGACGATCTCTCAAGATACGGACATGTGTTCCTGTTGAAACACAAGTCTGAAGCTTTTGAGAAATTCAAAGAATATAAGAAAGAAGTAGAGAACCAAACGGGAAAAAGTATTAAGATCCTTCGATCTGATTGAGGAGGAGAATACTTGAGCAATGAGTTCCGGGACTATCTAAAAGAGAATGGGATTCTCTCTCAGCTTACTCCTCGATATACACCACAGCACAACGGTGTATCAGAACGGAGGAATCGCAACTTATTAGATATGGTACGCTCTATGATGAGCACTACTGAGTTGCCTATTTCCTTTTAGGGGTATGCGCTTGAGACAACCATACACCTATTGAATATGGTCCCTACCAAATCAGTGCCTATAACTCCATATAAGATATGGAAGGGGAAGAGACCAAGTCTTAATTATGTTAAGATATGGGGTTGTTCGGCATATGTCAAAAGTGTAGGGTTCCTAGGCACCCTAGTAAGGTCTCACAAGGCATCGAACATGCCATTTTAAAAAAATTTGGTGCCGAGAAACCCTAGTCTACGGATCGTCGCTAGAATTCTAGGCGAAACAAAAAGCTAGTTAACAATTAACTACTATGATACGGAAATTACAACCTTTGTAGATCCGGATATCCACCTCCATGGCTCCGCAACGAAGTCTTCTCGCTGTCCATCTTGAAGCTTGGACTCTCGTGACGGCTTCATCGGAGAAACGTGCGGAATAGGTCGTCGGCTTTGCGTCAAAGACGATCTACGTCGAGGTTGCACAAACTCAAGCTCCGACTTCACAAACTTGTGAAACTTGTGAAGTAAACACCCAAAACAACTTGGCAAGAGGTAGAGGGTGAAGAAATAGGAGGTGGGTTCACTTTGGAATTGGATTTCTCTCACTAAAACTCAAGTTGCCATTGGAGTAGCAAGCTTGAAGAAGAAGAAGAAGATGAGCTCAAGAAAAGATTATGATAAGTCTTGTGTTAAAATAAATTTTAAATCAAATACTTATCATAACTTGAACTAGGGTTAAGTGTAGAGAATTAACCATGGTCACTTGGATGGGTTAGGGTTAAGCATGAAGATAAGGATGGTTAGCAAAGTCAAAGCTTCATGAAGCTTCAATATAAAACAAACTTAGCCACCATTCTTATCATAACTTATTTCATATAAATAAATAAACAAACAAATAAATAAATGAATATGCAAAACCCTAATTATCAATTAACCATGGATTAATTCTATACACTTAACTAAATGATCAAGTATCATCAAACATGATACAAAGTAGTGCACTAATGCATATCACATATACAATGTGCAATCCAAGTGAGAAAAATCCGTTTAAAGTGAACCAATACTAGTTAATGCAATGCAATATATCAAATATATAATTATGCATTAAATCATTAAATCAACATTTGATTCAATGATCCGGTCATGTCGCACATAACCGACTAGTATTCAATGCATCGATTTATCGAATCAATGATTCGATAACTAGGTCATATCGAATATAACCAATCGAAACATATATCGCGAGAATGAAATGCGGTATCACATACACGCATTATTCTCGGTCCCGCACATATCTCATATGCGCTCCTATTTCGTTTCGCTTGAGCCAGGAAACCTCTGTGTAGGACTCTAAAGACTCGTCAATACGCCGGTAGCAGATGATGATCATATCAAGCACCCACAAGCCGCAAGCGGTCTGCTAAACGTAACGGCCACCCGGGTATTGAGAGATCAGAAGATCGACGAGCTAGCCCGCTCACACTCCTGCGAATCCGACCAGTAACACTTACCATACAGTCCAGTCTCTTCGTCAGATACGTCGCATATCAAGTCTAGGGGTGGTAAACGTCAGACCCCAATAACCCGATAAGTCGTGCCGATGTGAGGCTCGTAACGGGTCGAGAAACTACTGGTAACACTTACCAGCAAATCTCTGATCAGCCCTGGCCAGGGACTTCCCTGTTACGGCCAATCGAGCACAGCGCAACATCAACCCCCAATACCGGGAGAGACGAAAACCCCTCCTATCGCTCATTGCCTCCATGTGACTCGGGACTGTACCCAAAGACCACCGTTTTGCACGCCCTCATGGACGTGGTAAGGTGGAGATCAAAGCACAGTGGGAATCACACAAGACTCTATGACGATCTCGGGTCTACAGACTAACCTGTACAAGTGTCACCTGAGAACTGCCATCTGACGTGAGGTATAATACCATCTGGGAGTTCTCGGCGAGTCCGTCCAGTGTACCCAGTCTCCACTGAGCACCCGTATACCATCTCTGATGTCAAACACCAATGGATATGGGATCATCCATCGCCCATCACATGGGTCGAGAAGCGTATACGCTAGTCTACTCTGGTATATCGATGCCCCGTCTCGATACACCCACGACTAGGGACCTTGAAGGATGTACTTATGGACTACCATGTCCCCACTAGTATGATCTGCATCATAGCCCAGGTAGTCAAGCACAAATCCTAAGGGCTTTACCAACATGTAACTATAAGACAGTATAAAGAGACTAGTGTACATGTTAAGATAAATAGCAACCAGATAGCATACTATCATGTCGAGCAAGAAAGTCATCTCTATATATGTCCAAGCATCCAATATAATATACATCATCTGTACAATACTGGCCTCTAGGGCATACATACAACTAACAATCTCCCACTTGCACTAGGGCCAGCTGCTGTAGTATCTCATACCGAGCATCCCGAAGAGTCTCTCAAACTGTATCTGGGGAATGGCCTTCGTGAGTGGATCCGCCGTGTTGTTCTTCGTGTCAACTCTCCTGACCTCGATCTCCCGGCGATCAACTATCTCCCGGATCAGGTGATACCGCCTCAGAATATGCCTGGACCGCTGATGGGACCTGGGTTCCTTGGCCAAAGCCACCGCTCCTTTGTTATCGCAATACAAAGGTATTGGATGCTCAATGGATGGAACCACTCCAAGTTCAGTAATGAACTTCTTGATCCAGACAGCTTCTTTAGCAGCATCGTTGGCAGCGATGTATTCAGCCTCCATCGTCGAGTCTTCCACGGTTTCCTGCTTGGAACTCTTCCAGCTAACCGCCCCTCCGTAAAGGGTAAAGACAAAGCCCGACTGCGACTTGGAGTCGTCCTTATCACTCTGGAAGCTCGAATCGGTAAAGGACTCCACTTGGAGTTCTCCGTTACCATACACCAAGAACATATCTCTAGTCCTTCGCAAGTACTTGAGAATGCTCTTCACAGCTGTCCAGTGACTCTCTCCAGGATCAGCTTGATACCTGCTCACTACACTTAGTGAGTATGCTACATCGGGTCTGGTACATAGCATCGCATACATGATAGAGCCTACTGCCGAAGCATAGGGTATCCCTTGCATGCGAGCTCTCTCCAAATCAGTCTTGGGAGACATCTCTTTGGAGAGAGTGACTCCAGAGATCGTGGGTATGTTCCCACGCTTGGACTCTTCCATACTAAACCTCTTTAGTATGGTGTCAATGTACCTGGATTGGGACAATCCCAAAATCCGTTTGGATCTATCTCTATAGATCCTGATTCCCAATATGCAGGAGGCATCACCAAGATCTTTCATTGAGAATCTTTGTGATAAGAAGAGCTTGACCGATTGCAGCATAGGAATATCATTTCCTATCAAGAGTATGTCGTCCACGTACAATACGAGGAAGACAACCTTACTCTCTGCCACCTTCTTGTAGATACAAGGTTCATCTGGATTTTTGACGAAATCAAACTCTTTGATAACGACGTCAAAGCAGATGTTCCAACTCCGCGATGCTTGCTTTAATCCGTAAATGGATTTAAGCAGCTTGCACACCTTCCCGCTGCTCCCACTGTCTACGAAGCCCTCTGGCTGAGTCATGTACACGCACTCTTCTAAATCACCATTTAGAAAGGCGGTCTTAACATCCATTTGCCAGATTTCGTAGTCATGAAAGGCAGCAATGGCAAGCATGATTCGGATGGATTTAAGCATAGCCACTGGAGAAAAGGTTTCGTCATAGTCCACACCTGGTCTTTGACGAAAACCCTTTGCTACAAGTCTAGCTTTGAAAGTCTCCACTTTCCCATCTATACCAAGTTTCTTCTTGAAGATCCACTTTCTCCCAATGGGTTTTACCCCTTCAGGAGCAACTTCCAAAGTCCATACTTTGTTGGTGTACATGGAATCCATCTCGGACCGCATAGCATCCAGCCATTTCACTGAGCCCCCACTAGTGATGGCCTACTCGAAGCTAGTTGGGTCATCATCCTCCATGATGCAATCCTCACTGCCACCATCAATGAGAAAACCGTAGTATCTCTCAGGTTGGCGAGGAACCCTACTAGATCGGCGGAGAGGCTGGGGTTCATCGGGAACTACGGAATCCTCTGGTTCAACCAAATCTTCTGTTGTAGTCTGTATTGCTGGAACCTCTTCCAGTTCTACCTCAATGCCACTTATCCGTTTCATAAGAAAACTTTTTTCTAAGAAAGTGGCATGTCGAGAAACAAACACTTTTTGTTCCTCGGAGTGGTAGAAGATATACCCTCGCGAATGTTTGGGATATCCAACAAACTTACATAGAACAGACCTTGCCTCGAGCTTGTCCGGATTTTGTGTTTTAACATAGGCCGGACAACCCCATATCTGAATAAAATTAAGACATGGTCTCTTGCCATTCCATATCTCATATGGAGTGGTAGGCACTGATTTGGTCGGAACTCTATTCAGTAGGTATGCAGCAGTCTCCAGTGCATATCCCCAGAAGGAAATAGGTAACTCAGCTGTACTCATCATAGAGCGCACCATATCTAATAGGGTGCGGTTCCTCTGTTCTGATACACCGTTGTGCTGTGGTGTATATGGAGGAGTCAGCTGAGAGAGAATCCCATTCTCTTTTAGGAAGCCCAGGAATTCATTGCTTAAGTATTCTCCTCCTCGATCAGATCGAAGGATTTTAATACTTTTTCCGGTTTGGTTCTCAACTTCTTGTTTATATTCCCTAAATTTCTCAAAAGCTTCTGATTTGTGTTTCATCAGGAACACATATCCGAATCTAGAGAGATCGTCAATGAATGTAATGAAGTACGAAGAACCATCCCTGGCATGTGTAGACATGGGACCACATACATCACTATGTATCAGTCCTAAGAGTTCGATAACTCTTTCTCCGTGTCCCGTAAACGGAGTCTTGGTCATCTTGCCTTTGAGACATGACTGGCAAGTGTCATAAGATGAAAATTCAAACGGATTTAAATATCCATCTTTATGCAACTTAGCTAGTCATGTCGCATTGATGTGACCCAGTCTACAATGCCACAAGAAGGATTCATTGAGTTCAGAACTCTTCCTCTTGTGTGTGTTTGTTATGCTTAGGACTGTTGATTGGTTTAGAACATAAATGCCATTACATAACGTGCCTGATCCAACCAACTTTTGGTTATGGAAAATGTTCATAACATTGTCCTGTAATACAAAATTATATCCCTCTTTACTTAATAAAGAAACCGATATAATGTTGCATATCAGGTTCGGCATGTAATAGCATTCGTTCAGAACCAATGTATTACCTATTGGTAATACAAGGTGATATTCCCCGACAGTCTTAGCTGCAACAATTGCACCATTTCCAACTCTAATGTCTTTATCACATTCTCCAAGTTCTCTACCTTTCCTAAGCACATGTAACTGATTACATATATGGGATCCTGACCCGGAATCCAATACCCAGGACGTAGAGCAAATGGAGAAACAGTTCTCAGTAACGAACACACCCGAAGAAAATGCATCAACATGTACTTTCTCCATTCGGGTGGCATGGGAATCCTGGTATTCCCCTATATCCTGTTCAGTCCTATAACTCTTATAGGAAAGAACGGAACCAACGTTCCCCAGCACAGTATAACATGCGGGTTCGGTCAATACATCCATTATATTATCTTTATTAAGGCATGAAATGGTCGCTACCTGGAGAGAGAGAGAAGAAAACACTTTAGCGTAAGCTCGTGCAAGATCAGATTGGTTATTATCTTATCTAATCAGGATGGCTCCCACTGCTTTTTATCAAATCTTCCTCCAAACCCTAAAAGGAAAGACTAGCCGGGATTAATTACACACTACAAGTTCGCCAATCTTTCAGCCAGGCCAGTGTCGGTACTTTGAGGGAGGTCCCCCGTGCTTTCGCACGAACCTAATTAATGTAAACCTCGTTTTCCCAGAGGCGTAACCCCGTTGACACCTTACTAGACACCTACTTGATCGGCTAATTGCAATGTGTAAAACTCTCCCAGGAGTAACTCTTACTCGCAGCGGGTATCGGGATCCAACTATCTCATAGAAGGTATGCAATCTCATTGCAAATTTCAACACTTGAAATTCCCGATAATATTTTGCCCCTAGTATCCTATGACCTTGACAAAGGCCAACAAATCACAGGATGCTAGTCAAGTTCAACCCGTCATTTCTTGATTGAATCAAACCTACCCGCACGACCCTTGACAAAGGCCAACAAGGTCGTACGACTACCCTGAAACAATCTGCATCATATGCATAAACAGATAAGCACTATTGAGCTACCGCACACTACGCCTTGACAAAGGCCAACAAACGCAGCACGAATACTAAACAGTCTTTATCTGAAATGACGGAGGGCTACGCATGTTTTTCATAAAAACCATGAGCGTAATGAACCTGATATCGTTGTAGAATCAAATGATGTTTTGAAATGGAGTGATTTTGAGGCTTTTCTAGTTTTGCTAAAGGAGTCACTCCCGGTGAAGGGATCTCGGTCCTTTCCTCGTCGAATGGGGTGCGGGATATATCATATATATCGCTGTGCAAAGCAAAAACGCAAAAGCAGTCAAAAGCAAACCGAGTGTGTAGCATCTGCCAGTTGTTGCTAAAGGAGTCACTCCCGGTGAAGGGATCTCGGTCCTTTCCTCATCGAATAAGGTGCGGGGTATATCATATATAGCGCTGTGCAAAGCAAAAACTGTAGCTACCTGTTTTATTTTAAAATTCGATTCCACAACATCTTAGGTTTCTTATCTTTCATTAATCACATTAATGAAGTCCCATCATTTAATACCTAAACATCACAGATAGATATGACGTACACTTATGCCATCCGCATTCGCCTCGATGTCCCCTCGTGCACCGTTAGGTTAGGTAACTAACGACAGAGCAGGGCAGGGCTAGCGCGGGTGTAAAACATAAGTAACGTCTATATAATATATCATATATACTATATACTATATCCATCACAGAATCACAACACAGATATCGCAGCAGAATAAACATATGAAATATTGGATATACTAGGACGTCCGTGTTTTCAATATGAGCCAGTATAAAACACGGATTCCACGGTCGTGATGAATAGCCAATCCCACACCCCTAGACCCCTACGAGAGCGGCAAGCAACCCTGCCAATTCTAGGGTTAGGAGACCCGGACTCGACTCCTCGAGTTGGTCTCCCACTGGACCCCAGAACCCGGTTACTTGTGCTCCCCTCCTTGGGTCTATCCTAATGCGGAAAAGTAAATAATATACAAAAGGTGACTACTTCCGCATCCTGGAAGTGCCCCGAATAAAAGAATATTACATACAAGTTTTTACATGAATGAAAATGAAAAACACTCATCTCACATAAAAACCCCCGGCTATTCGAACACGACGATCCAATATAACATATCCAGCAACACATAACATCACATGTCATCAACGTAAGTAAGTATGCATACCCCAATTGTCGTTGACATATAGCAACGAAACCGGCGATATCACATATTACACTTACGGTCACAGAAAAGAAAGTGTAAAACTACAACAATTGGAATCCGCAACCTCTTTAGACATCACATGCCTAACAGTTATAAACCCCGCATTTTAGTCCCATCATCGAAAACTCTTTTCGATATATTGGGAAACTAAACTGCTAGATCTATAACATTCATCAAGTTATCTCATAACTGTTTGTGAATTCCAATTATTGTATCCAATTTCGGATAAATAGAATATATTAAACTTTCCGATCGAACATTCGAACACCCAAGTTTTCCCGACACCGATCAACACATGAAATAGGTTCAAAGACATTCACTTTATGCCTCAGTACCAACGGTCCAGCCGTAGAAGGGTCAAGCCAACGCCTCACATGTGGCACGCCGTACTGCCCCAAACCCGAAGGTTCAAAGGGCAGTTCAAGACGGTCACATAATCGAGTTAAGGTTTGTGTCTTCTAGAGGGACCATCGCGTTACTTGCACTACTCAGAACGTCTTTTAACCACAGAAAAATCCAACACTTGGAATTATTCCGGCAGGGGAAAACCTGGGTATTTGTATCCGGTCGAACTCTTTAACATATTCTACAGTTATCTGGAAAAACACTTAGACAAAGTTTGATATTCTGATCGAATTCATCGATTCCCAATATAACTCCAGAGCACTCAACCCTTAAATAAATTTAAAAATACCCAGAAAACTCACCAGAATTTATCAGGTATTACTGTGCAAAAATAGTGGGATGATGTCACCATGTGGCCGCGGAAGAGCGTCAGAAGGCATGCTTATGCCGCGCTTCCGCGGCACAATGAACAGTTCAGGGAAACGTTTTACACAGTAATGCTTAGAATTCTATGCTGAATTTTTTAGACATTTTTAATATCAAAAATTCCCAGATTTATGAAAATGTCCAGAGAGCTCTAAAGTATTTGGGTTTCGTGTTCGTTCGGACTTCAAACTGCGTCTAGACTTCGCCTAAGGCTCTAGCTAGGCTCTGATACCACTGTAGGGTTCCTAGGCACCCTAGTAAGGTCTCACAAGGCATCGAACATACCATTTTAAAAAAATTTGGTGCCGAGAAACCCTAGTCTACGGATCGTCGCTAGAATTCTAGGCGAAACAAAAAGCTAGTTAACAATTAACTACTATGATACGGAAATTACAACCTTTGTAGATCCGGATATCCACCTCCATGGCTCCGCAACGAAGTCTTCTCGCTGTCCATCTTGAAGCTTGGACTCTCGTGACGGCTTCATCGGAGAAACGTGCGGAATAGGTCGTCGGCTTTGTGTCAAAGACGATCTACGTCGAGGTTGCACAAACTCAAGCTCCGACTTCACAAACTTGTGAAACTTGTGAAGTAAACACCCAAAACAACTTGGCAAGAGGTAGAGGGTGAAGAAATAGGAGGTGGGTTCACTTTGGAATTGGATTTCTCTCACTAAAACTCAAGTTGCCATTGGAGTAGCAAGCTTGAAGAAGAAGAAGAAGATGAGCTCAAGAAAAGATTATGATAAGTCTTGTGTTAAAATAAATTTTAAATCAAATACTTATCATAACTTGAACTAGGGTTAAGTGTAGAGAATTAACCATGGTCACTTGGATGGGTTAGGGTTAAGCATGAAGATAAGGATGGTTAGCAAAGTCAAAGCTTCATGAAGCTTCAATATAAAACAAACTTAGCCACCATTCTTATCATAACTTATTTCATATAAATAAATAAACAAATAAATAAATAAATGAATATGCAAAACCCTAATTATCAATTAACCATGGATTAATTCTATACACTTAACTAAATGATCAAGTATCATCAAACATGATACAAAGTAGTGCACTAAAGCATATCACATATACAATGTGCAATCCAAGTGAGAAAAATCCGTTTAAAGTGAACCAATACTAGTTAATGCAATGCAATATATCAAATATATAATTATGCATTAAATCATTAAATCAACATTTGATTCAATGATCCGGTCATGTCGCACATAACCGACTAGTATTCAATGCATCGATTTATCGAATCAATGATTCGATAACTAGGTCATATCGAATATAACCAATCGAAACATATATCGCGAGAATGAAATGCGGTATCACATACACGCATTATTCTCGGTCCCGCACATATCTCATATGCGCTCCTATTTCGTTTCGCTTGAGCCAGGAAACCTCTGTGTAGGACTCTAAAGACTCGTCAATACGCCGGTAGCAGATGATGATCATATCAAGCACCCACAAGCCGCAAGCGGTCTGCTAAACGTAACGGCCACCCGGGTATTGAGCGATCAGAAGATCGACGAGCTAGCCCGCTCACACTCCTGCGAATCCGACCAGTAACACTTACCATACAGTCCAGTCTCTTCGTCAGATACGTCGCATATCAAGTCTAGGGGTGGTAAACGTCAGACCCCAATAACCTGATAAGTCGTGCCGATGTGAGGCTCGTAACGGGTCGAGAAACTACTGGTAACACTTACCAGCAAATCTCTGATCAGCCCTGGCCAGGGACTTCCCTGTTACGGCCAATCGAGCACAGCGCAACATCAACCCCCAATACCGGGAGAGACGAAAACCCCTCCTATCGCTCATTGCCTCCATGTGACTCAGGACTGTACCCAAAGACCACCGTTTTGCACGCCCTCATGGACGTAGTAAGGTGGAGATCAAAGCACAGTGGGAATTACACAAGACTCTATGACGATCTCGGGTCTACAGACTAACCTGTATAAGTGTCACCTGAGAACTGCCATCTGACGTGAGGTATAATACCATCTGGGAGTTCTCGGCGAGTCCGTCCAGTGTACCCAGTCTCTACTGAGCACCCGTATACCATCTCTGATGTCAAACACCAATGGATATGGGATCATCCATCGCCCATCACATGGGTCGAGAAGCGTATACGCTAGTCTACTCTGGTATATCGATGCCCCGTCTCGATACACCCACGACTAGGGACCTTGAAGGATGTACTTATGGACTACCATGTCCCCACTAGTATGATCTGCATCATAGCCCAAGTAGTCAAGTACAAATCCTAAGGGCTTTACCAACATGTAACTATAAGACTGTATAAAGAGACTAGTGTACATGTTAAGATAAATAGCAACCAGATAGCATACTATCATGTCGAGCAAGAAAGTCATCTCTATATATGTCCAAGCATCCAATATAATATACATCATCTGTACAATACTGGCCTCTAGGGCATACATACAACTAACAAAAAGGCACAATCCGGACAAACTCGAGACAAGGTCTTTTCTGTGCAAGTTTGTAGGATATCCCAAAAACTCACAAGGGTATATCTTCTACCACACTGAGGAACAAAAGGTGTTTGTTTCTCGACATGCCACCTTTTTGGAAAAGGAATTTCTTGCAAAGGAAATTAGTGGCAAGGAGGTAGAACTAGAAGAAGTTCCAGCAATACAAACTACGATAGAAGATTTGGCAGAACCAGAGGATTCGATAGTTACCAATGAACCTCAGCCTCTCCTCCGATCTAGTAGGGTTCCTCATCCACCTGAGAGATACTACGGTTTTCTTATCGATGGTGGGAGCAAGGATTGCATCATGGAAGATGATGACCCGACTAGCTTCAAGCAGGCCATTACGAGTGGGGACTCTGTGAAATGGCTAGATGCAATGCGGTCTGAGATGAAATCCATGTACACCCACAAAGTATGGACTTTGGAAGTTGCTCCTGAAGGGGTAAAACCCATTGGGAGAAAATGGATCTTTAAGAAGAAACTTGGTGTAGATGGAAAAGTTGAGACTTTTAAAGCTAGACTTGTTACAAAGGGTTTTCGTCAAAGACCAGGTGTGGATTATGACGAAACCTTTTCCGGATCTTACTTTCTACTGTTGCATACCATGACTACAAAATATGGCAAATAGATGTTAAGACCGCCTTTCTAAATGGTGATTTAGAGGAGTGCGTGTACATGACTTAGCCAGAGGGCTTCGCAGACAGTGGGAGCAGCGGAAAGGTGTGCAAGTTGTTTAAATCCATCTACGGGTTAAAGCTGGTATCGCGGAGTTGGAACATCAGTTTTGATGTGGTAGTCAAAGAGTTTGACTTCATAAAAAACGTAGATGAACCTTGTATTTATAAGAAGGTTGCAGAGAGTAAGGTTGTCTTCCTCATATTGTACGTGGATGACATACTCTTGATAGGAAACAATGTTCCTATGCTGCACTTGGTCAAGCTCTTCTTATCATAAAGATTCTCAATGAAAGATCTAGGTGATACCTCCTGCATCTTGGGGATTAAGATCTATAAAGATAGATCTAGACAGATACTGGGATTGTCCCAATCCGGGTATATTGACACCATACTAAAGAGTTTTAGTATGGAAGAATCCAAGCGTGGGAACTTACCCACAATCTCTGGGCTCACTCTCTCCAAAGAGTTGTCTCCTAAGACTGATTTGGAGAGAGCTCTCTTGCAAGGGATACCCTATGCTTCGGCAGTAGGCTCTATCACGTACGTGATGCTATGTACCATACCCGATATAGCATACTCACTAAGTGTAGTGTGTAAGTATCAAGCAGAACCAGAAGAGAGTCACTGGACAGCTGTGAAGAACATTCTTAAGTACTTTAGAAGGACTAAAGAGATGTTCTTGGTGTATGGTGACGCCGAACTCCAGGTGGAATCCTTTACCGATTCAATCTTCCAAAGTGATAAGGACGACTCTAAGTCGCACTCGGGATTGTATTTACCCTAAATATAGGGGCGATATGTTGGAAGAGTTCCAAAAAGGAAACCGTGGAAGACTCAACGATGAAGGCTGAATACATCGCTGCCAATGATGCTGCAAAAGAGGCTGTATGGATAAAGAAGTTCATAAATGAACTTGGAGTGGTCCCGTCCATTAAGCATCCAATAGCTTTGTATTGTGATCACAATAGAGCTGTGGCTTTGGCCAAGGAACCCAGGTTCCATCAGAGATCCAGGCATATTCTGAGGCGGTATCACCTGATCCGGGAGATAGTTGATCGCCAAGAGATCGAGGTGAGGAGAGTAGAGACGAAGGATAACACTGTGGATCCATTCATGAAGGCCATTCCCCAGATACAATGTAAGAGACTCTTCGGGGTGTTAGGTATGAGATACTACAACAGCTTGCCTTAGTGTAAGTGGGAGATTGTTAGTTATGTATATGCCCTAGAAACCATTGTTGTACATATGATGTATATTATAGTGGATGCTTGGATATATATAGAGAGGACTTTCTTGCTCGATATGATAGTATGCTATCTGGTTGATCTTAGTCTTAACATGTTGACTTGTATTGGTTTACTATCTTGCTCTCACATATTGATAAATCCCTTAGAATATGTACTTGACTACTAGGACTATGATGCTGATCATACTAGTAAGGCCATGATAGTCCATCAGTACATCCTATAATTGTTCCTAGTCGAGGGTGTATCGAGACAGGGCATCGATACTCCATAGTAGACTAGCGTATACGCATCTTGACCCATATGATGGGCGGTGGATGATCCCACATCCAATGGTGTTTGACATCAAAGATGGTGTATGGGTGCTCAGTGGAGACTGGGTACACTGAAAGGACTCGCCGAGAACTCCTTGTTGGTATTATACCTATCGTCAGATAGCAGTTCTCTGGTGTCACTGGTACAGGTTAGTCTGTAGACCCGAGATCGTCATAGAGTCTTGTGTGATTCCCACTGTGCTTTGATTTCCACCTTACCATGTTCATGAGAATGTGCAAAACGGTGGCTTTTGGGTACAGTCCTGATTCACATGGAGGCAATGAGCGATAGGAGAGGTTTCGTCTCTCCCGATATTGGGGGTTGATGTTGCGTTTTGTTCGATTAGCTATAATTAGAAGTCCCTGGCCAGGGCTAATATGGAGATATACTGGTAAGTATTATCACAAGTTTCTCGACCCGTTATGAACCTCACATCGACACGACTTATCGATTACTGGGGTATGAAGTTTACCACCCCTAGACTTGATATGCGACATATCAGACCAAGAGACCGGACTGTACGGTAGTGTTACTGGTTGGATTTACTGGAGTTAGAGCAGACTTGCTTATTTATCTTCTGATCGCACAATACCCAGGTGGCCGTTACGTTTAGCTGACCGCTTGTGGCTTATTGGTATTTAATGTGATCATCACCTACTGCCGGTGTATTGACGAGTCTTTAGAGTCCTACATAGAGGTTTCCTGGCTCAGGCAAAACAGAGTAGGAGCACATATGCGATATGTGCGGGAACGAGATTGATACGCGTATGTGATGCCGAATTCTATTCTAACGATATGTGATATCGGCCGGTTATATGTGATATAGCCGGGTTATCGGATCAAGTGTTGATTCGATGAAATAATATATATATATATATTATGCTCACTTAAATATTTATTATTCTCACTTATGATACATTTAACATATATATGATATATTTTTATTTTATTATTTTCTATTGTTACATAAATATTATATATGTGATATATAATATTGTGACATGCTAGGTTATACATGTAACAAGGATGTATGAGAATTATACCATGCTACATATAATGTTTGGGTTTAAATTCTTAAATAATTCAAAATTGTGGAAATGAGTCATGGTGGAAGCTTCATGAAGCTTGTTGATAACCATTGACAAAGTCCACAATTTTTGTTTTGCTTAAGATATTTTCTAACCCAACTATGACACATAGCCATGGTTAACTCTCTACATGGGTTAGGTTTTGACATATACTAACCCATGGTTGTATTTCGAACCTTATCTCATTCATTCATCTTCTTCTTCCTTATTTTATTTTTGCTCTCTAGATTTTGAGATCAAGAAGAAAAATATTGAGAAATTAAATACTAAAGTGAGCTAAATTCCAACTTCATCATCCTCTTCTATACTAGCCATATAGATTAATGTGTTAGCTTCACTAATTCCGTATTAGTGAAGAGTGAGCTTGATTCCGTGTTTCCTCGACGTAGATCATCACAGACTTTGAAGACTTCAAACAAGGATGCATCGTACATCTTGTGGAGCCTCTCAAGAGTTCGGGAGCTCGTTTATCGCAGCAAAGTGACCACTACTTGGAGCTTATGAAGCGAAGGAACGGACTACAAAGATTGTAATCCCTACTCACTTAGATGTAAAGTTGTTTACATGCAAAGTTAACCCTAATTCTCTAGTTCGATTACTCGGTTGGTTTGTTTAGCACCCAAAAATTTTAAAATAGTATTATAGATGCTCGCCAAAACCTTGCTAAGGTGCTAAGCTAACTGTACACTAGAGGCCATTACTGTACATGGGATGTATATTGTACTGGACGCTTGGACATATATAGGGAGGACTTTATTGCTCGATATGATAGTATGCTATCTGGTTGCTCTTTGTCTTAACATGTTGACTTGTATACGTGATACTATCTTGCTCTCACATGTTGATAAAGCCCTTAGGATGTGTTCTTGACTACCAGGACTATGATGGAGATCATACTAGTAGGGCTAATAATAGTCCATAAGTACACCCTATAATTGTTCCTAGTCGTGGGAGTATCGAGATATGGTATCGATACTCCAGAGTAGACTAGCGTATACGCTTCTCGACCCATGTGATGGGCGATGGATGATCCCATATCCATTGGTGTTTGTCATCAGAGAAGATATACAGGTGCTCAGTAGAGACTGGGTACATTGTACGGACTCGCCAAGAACTCCTAGATGGTATTATACCTATCGTTGGATAGCAGTTCTCTGGTGACACTGGTACAGGTTAGTCTGTAGACCCGAGATCGTCATAAAGTCTTGTGTGATTCCCGCTGTGCTTTGATTTCCATCATACTACGGTCAAGAGATCGTGCAAAAAGGTGGTTTTTGGGTATAGTCCCGAGTCATATGGAGGTAAAAGCGATAGGAGAGGTTTCATCTCTCCCGGTATTGGAAGTTGATGTTACGCTATGCTCGATTGGCCATAATAGGAAATCCCTAGCCAGGGTTGCTAAGATCTACTGGTAAGTGTTATCAGAAGTTTCTCGAACCGTTATGGACCTTGCATCGGCATGACTTATCAGGCAATTGGGGTCTGATGTTACACCACCCCCAGGCTATGATATGCGACATATCTAACGAAGAGACCAGACTGTATGGTAGTGTTACTGATTGGAATCGCAGGAGTACGAGCAGGCTTGCTTGTTGATCTTCTGATCGCTCAATACCCGGATGGCCGTTACGTTTAGCAGACCGCTTGCGGCTTGTAGGTGTTTGATATGATCATCACCTACTGCCGGCATATTGACGAGTCTTTAGCGTCCTATACAGAGGTTTCCTGGTTCATGCGAAACGGAGTAGGAGCACATATGTGATATGTGCGGGATCGAGATTAATGCGCGTATGTGATACCACATTCTATTGTCGCGATATATATATCAATTGGTTATATGTGATATAGCCGGGTTATCGGATCAAGTGATGATTCGATAAAATGATACATTTGATATTAGTCGGTTATATGTGATATAGCCGGATTATTAATTCAAGTGTTGATTTAATAATTTAATGTATTATTATGTATTAGATATATTAAATTATATTAACTAATATTAGCTCACTTTAGTATTCATTTTCTCACTTATGATACATTGATATATATGTGATATATATTAAATGTATTGTTTTCTTTATTTGCACACAAAATATATATGTGATATATATTATTGTATCATGCTAGGTTACACATGCAACATGTATGTATGAGACTTATACCATGCTAGGGTTTATGTTATGGTTTATATTTTTTTCAAGCAAATTCAAAATTGTGGATATTTTGTCATGGTTCAAAGCTTATAGAAGCTTATAGTTTGCATCGACTTGGTCCACTCTTTTGTCTAGCTTAAGATATTTATCAACCCAAGCTTAACCCATAGCTATGGTTTAGTCTCTACAATGGTTAGTGCATGACACTAACTCACCATGGTTGCATTTATAACCTCATGAGTTCATTCATCTCTTCATCGCTTCTTCTTTTTCCTCAAGAGAAAAAGCTTGCTAATTTTATCTAAGTAATGATAACTTGTAAGAAAAATAAATCAAAAGTGAGCCCACTTCCTACTTCATCATCCTCTACTATTATCCATTTAGTTTAGGGTGTTTGCTTCACTAATTCATATAATAGTGAAGAGGTAGCATGAGCTCGAGTCTCCTCGACATAGATCAACTTCGGCCTCGAAGACATTGAGCAAGCTTGTTCGTTTCTTCATGTGAACCCTTACTAGAGTTCGGGTCTTCACAACTTGCAGCGAAGGGACTACGACATGGAGTTTTAGAAGTGAAGGACCTATCTACAAAGGTTGTATTCCCTCATTCACTTATATGTAAAGTGTTTATATTTAGTATCTTCGGATTTTCTAGTAACGATTCTAGGGTTAGGGTTAGCTAATACGGCAAATTTTTTAAAATGGCATGGACGATACCTCTTCCGTGCTAGGTAACCCTGCAGTGGTATCAGAGTCATGCTAAAAAATTATACGATGTTTGCTAGGATTACGAAACCGAAACTACTCCGAAACACCCGATACGATGACCTAGTTTCTGTCGAATTTTTAAAGGGCTTTAAAATTTTTTTAAACAAATGCAGGAGATTGTATGAGATATAACATGAACACTGTGAAAATTTAAGGCAATTCTACCTCAACATGGCCAGCCACATGCCCTCTAAAACTGGTATGCTCGGTTTTTCCAACGAGTTTTTGGTTTAAATTTTCATGGTGTTCCAATCTTTGGGTTTTGGTGTTTCAGGTGTTGTTTGTTTTTGCTAAATTTGCATGTGATGTTAACTTTCTACAAAGGCATCTCGGAGTGTTTCGTATTCATAATTCTAACATGTATTCGAGTTATTTAGACGATGTTAAAAAGTTCGAACGAATATCAATAACCCAATTTTCCCCGCTGGAAATTTTTCAAGAGTTGGATTTTTTCTGAGTTTAAAATTTTCAGAAAATCTTGCAATCGATTTTGTGGACCCTCTAGAAGAATGAAACCCTAACTCGATTCTTTGACCGTCAGAACCGCCATCAAACCCTAGGGTTTGTTGTAGTTCAACGTGCTACAGGTGAGGCATTGGTTGACCTTTCTACGGCTGGTTCATAGGAGCTGTGGCATGTTCTCGGTACGTTTTGAACTCCGCTCAAGTGTTGAGCTTGTTGGGAAATTTTGAATCCTTTCTTATTCGATCGAAAAGTTTAACATCGTCTAGCTATTTGTGACTGTGATACAATATTTGGAATCCACACATAATTATGAGATAACTAGTTTGAATTTTATAAATCTAGCAGTTTAGTCTCATTTGATCGGTTGCCACGGGATTTTGATGTTGATCAAAAGTCCGTCGCAATTATGTAGTGTTACTCGCCGGGTAACCTTACTAGATAGCCACGCCTTATAGCCCCGACCAAGTGACTGTAGGAGAACCCCGTCGCCAAAAGCATCCGTTCGGGTGCTCGCGGCCGTGGTGTTCCGCCTTAGTACACTTCGTCGACGGTATCGGGGGTGTGGCCGTATACTAATGTTTCCGACGAGCATTCGATCGGGTTATCGGGAATCTTGTTGAATTACCCGACAGGATATTGGAAAGTGTTTTCAATATCGAGACTAAAATACGGGGTTTATAATTGTTAGGCATGTGATGTCTAAGGAATTCATTTAGTTGGGCATGAAATCCAAAGTATGTGATACACTGGGTTTATGATGTCTAAGGTGGTTGCGGATTCCAACTGTTGTAGTTTTTTACTTTCTTTTCTGCGATCGTAAGTGTAATATGTGGTGTATCGCCGGTTTCGGTGCTATATGTCAACGACAACTGGGATACGCATATTTACTTACGTTGATGACATGTGATGTTATGTGCTGCTGTTATATGTTATATAGGATCATCTTGTTTTGAATAGCCGGGGGTTTTATGAGATGAGAGTTTTTCATTTTCATTCATGTAAAAGCTTGTATGTAATATTCTTTTATTGGGGCACTTCCGGGTTGAGGATGATGTAACCATTGATGTATATTATTTACTTTTCCGCATTAGGATAGACCCAAAGCGGAGAGCACAAGTAACCAAGTTCTAGGGTCCAGTGGGAGACCATCTTGAGGAGTCAAGACCGGGTCTCCTAACTCTAGAATTGGTAGGGTTGCTTGCCGCTCTCATAGGGGTCTAGAGATGTGGGTTTGGCTATTCATCACGACCGTGGAATCCGCGTTTTTACTGGCTTAAATAAAACACGGAATTCTTAGTATATCCAATATTTCATATGTGATTCTTCTTCTGCTGATATTCTGTGATGTGATCACTTGATATGTTTTAAGATGAATGCATATATTACATATATGTGATACAATAAATATTGATGCTTTCGTTTCTTATGTGATGCTTAGGAAGCATAACAGATGAGACTTCATTAATGAGATTAATGAAAAAAAGAAACATAAAGATGTTATAGAAACTTGTTTAAAAACTGGTAGCTCTAGTTCTTGCTTTGCATAGCGGTATTCCTTGTAGAATATCTAGCACCTTATTCGATAAGGAAAGAGCCGAGATCCCTTCACCGGGAGTGACCTCTTTAGCGAAACTAGCAGATGCTACAACCCAATCGATTTGTCTTTTGATTGTTTCTATAGATTTTGCTTTGCATAGTGGTATTTATGAAATATCCTGCACCTTATTCGATAAAGAAAGAGCTGAGATCCCTTCACCGGGAGTGATCTCTTTAGCGAAACTAGTAAAAGCCTAAAAAACACACCTTTTCAAAATCACTCGATTCTACAACGATATCAAGTTCATTACGCTAAGCGTTTTCTTAAAACCTGTCGTAGCCCTCCATCATTTCAGATAAGTATTTTTTAGTATTCGTGCTGCATTTGTTGGCCTTTGTCAAGGCGTAGTGTGCGGTAGCTGATTAGTGCTTATCTGCTTAAGCATATGATGCGATTGGATTAGGGTAGTCGTGCGACCTTGTTGGCCTTTGTCAAGGGTCGTGCGGGTGGGTTTAATTCAATCAGGAAATAACGGGTTGAACTTGACTAGCATCCTATGGTTTGTTGGCCTTTGTCATGGTCATAAAAGGTTAGGGGCAAAATATTATCGGGAATTTCAAGTGTTGAAATTTGCAATGAGATTGCATAGCTTCTATGAGATAGTTGGATCCGATACCCACTGCGAGTAAGAGTTACTCCTGAGAGAGTTTTGCACATTACAATTAGACGATCAAGTAGGTGTCTAGAAAAGTGTTTAACGGGGTTACGCCCCAGGGAAAACGAGTTTTATTTTAATTAGGTCCGTGCAAAAGCACGGGGAACCTCCCTCAAAGTACCGACACTGGCCTGACCGAAAGATTGGCGAACTTGTAGGGTGTAATTAATCCCGGCTAGTGTTACCTTTTAGGGTTTGAAGGAAGATTTGACTAAAACAGTAGGAGCCATTCTGATTAGATAAACTAATAACCAATCTAATCTTGCAAGAGCGCACGCAGAGTGTTTTCTGTTAGTGTATATATCCTAGAAACCATTACTGTATCATACTAATTTGTATATTACTTGATGGAAGCTTGGGATATTCACAGTTGTATAGACAATCTTGCTCAAAATAGTAGTATGCTACTTGGTTTGTATCTACTTCAATATGTGCATGTTTTTCTTTTAGCATATCGCTTATACATATTAGTAGAGCCCTTAGGATCTTTGCTTGATTCCCAGCGTTGTGATGGCAGTCATACTTGCAGGGGCTGGGTAATCTACAAGCACATCCTTATACAGGTCCCTAGTCGTAGGATTATGGAGACGGGGCATCGATACTCCGGAGTAGACTAGCGTATACGCTTCTCATCCTAGCACGGGAGGTGGTCTGTCCCACAGCCATCAGTACGTCGTACTGGAGATAGTATGCGGGTGCTCATTAGGTTACGAGTACACTGGACAGGACTCGTCGGGAACTGTTGGTTGGTATTATACCTATCGTCAGTTATCAGTTCCCAGGTGACATGAGTACATCTTAGTCCGCTGACTTGACATTGTCACTTCGCCTCGAGTGTGTTCCTACTGTACTTAGATTACTACCCTACCACGGCTCAAAGGAGTCATGCAAACAGGTAGTAGTTGGGTGCAGTCCCGAAGCACTTGGAGGCAGTGACGGTTAGACGGGATTCGACTCTCCCGGTATTGGGGGTTGACATCGCGCCGTGTCTAGGAGAGCCATTACACGAGTAGTCCCAGGCCAGGGCAAGCGAGATATACTGGTAGGTTTCCAGTGTTATCTCAGGGTGTTCTGGGCTACACTCCGACACGACTTGTACCGCTATTAGGGGACTGACGTTCACCACCCCCCTAGGCCCGCCATACGATGTATCAGACGAACAGACCGGATTGTATGGAGATTGTCACATACAGGCTCAGTAGGAGTTCGGATGGGTTTACCTCATCGGCCTTCTTATCGACATCTGCCTGGGGACCGTTACGTACAGCTAGTGCCGCTTGCGGTCTGTAGTTAAACCCACTGCCAGCGTAGTGTCGAGTCTTTAGAGTCCCACACAAAGAGTTTCCCTGCACTAAGCGAAACGTGTAGAGGCCGTATGGTTTTACGGCAGGGCTGCGATCACATACGTGCACTTGTGTGCGTATGCTGTTCGGGCAGGCAATACTAGTGGGCTTTGGTTTAAGCCGGATCCTAGTATTGCACGGATGGATTTTTTTGTCTTCTCTGCATTCGCATTCTATGGAATGCGGATGCGGGTGTGTATGCACAGTTTTGAGGAGCGATGAAGGAGGAGGTGCCTCATTAGGGTTTTGGCAGTTGGTTCGGCCAAAACCATTATGTGGCAGGCTCATTAGGGTTTTGGCAATTCGTTCGGTCAAAACTATTATGAGCCGGAGACATTGTTTACTAATCCTTTTAGTGATAATTTTGTGAAGGCTAATTTCTTTGACCATTTGACCACCTTGACCACTCTTGACTTTGTTGACCCGTTGACCAAAGTTGAAATTGACCATCATGAGAGGTCTACACTCTTCTTTGGTTTTCTTTTTCTTTTTGATTATGAAAATGGTCAATTCAATGTAGCCATCAACTTTATCATGATAGGATTAGTAATGATGGTTTTTGTGTATTATTGCATCCATGGTTCATTTTCTTTAGTTAACAATTTCATTTCTCTTTTCTCATTCTTTCTCTTGAAAAGAAAAAGAGAAAGCTCCATGGTTGCAAGCTCCTTCTTCCTCCTCTTGATTTCTTCTTTTGATCTCATGTGTTGAGAGAAAAAGAATCCACATAGACAAACAACTCCATCTATCTATTCTACACAACCTAGGACATCAAGACTAGCGATCTTGTTGTCCTAGTTGCCTCGGCTCGAGGTAGAGCTCGGTGTACAACTCTCGGGTGGATCGTTTTCGACTCGAGGAGGCCGCAGAGGTGACCAAGATCCGGATCGACCCTCGGAGCGTGGATGGACGAGCCGGACAGCGGAGAGAAGACCAGAAGGACCGATGTCGTGAGGTATAATTTCTATGGCATAATAGATAATACCTATATTAGTTTGTTAGTTCATTGTTTAGCAAAGATCCGTGTTTTTGTCCATGTTGCCTTTGCGCCAAAAATTGTTTCTCGCCGTTTCCGCCTCCCCGTAAGAACCGGGGTGGACAATGTAGACTTACAGTGGTATCAGAGCCTAGCTAAACATAAACTAGCAAGTTAGCAAAGTGTTTAGAATATCGATCGGAAAAAAAATCACAAAACACGTCCGGAAAAATCCACTTTCTGTCGATTTTTTATACTGCTCAAAAAGTAATTTGACATACATGAAAAATCGGCTCAGGGTTTTGTAAAAACACAGCAGAAAAACGATCCAGTGGCTCGGTCAAAGCGCCGTGGATCCGCGGCAAGAACATGCTTCCTGCCGCGGATCCGCGGCCGAGTTGACTCGGCCGTGGACTGAGTTTTCTGCAGTGTTTTTATTTGTCTGTTTTGGGATTTTTAGTACATTTTATTTCTGCCCAGAATTTCCAGAAAATAAATTTGAATTTGGGGTTGTTATAAATCCGTATTTTGATCGATATTCCGTAGACTTTGGCTAATGGATATTATCTGTGATGTGATATATGTATTGAACATCTACTAATCGCTATACGTCGATTAGTGGGGGTTATACATATCTGTGATCTGTAATGTTGATGGTTTTTGTATATGAACTCGTTGGATTGTCGCGGATGAATAGCTGGGGTGGATGTGAGATGAGAGTTTCTTTTTCTTTCATTCATTGTAAAATTTGTAAATTGATGTAATATTATTTGTTTGGCCGCACATCCGGGATGAGGTTCTAGCCACCATTGTATAATTTCTTTTAACTGTTTTTGCTCCTAGGACAGATCCAAGGTGGGGTGCATAAACTACCGGGTATCTCGAAGTGCCGAGTGGCCTACTCACGGGTTGAGGAAGGTTGCTTCGCTTCGGGTACTTGGCGGGTAGTTTGCCACACCCGTAGGGGTCTAGGGTGGGGTATAGGCTATTCATCGCGACCGTGTAATCTGCTTTTCGTTGCAGGCTCGAACAAATCGCGGATTCCTAGTATATCTAAAGTGTTCATCTGTGATCTGGATTGACTATCATTGCTATATATCTATATATGATATCTATTTAGGTGTTACTTATGTTTTGCATCCGCACTAGTCCAGCCACCGCTCTGTCGTTAGTTAAGTAACCTAACGGGTGATAACGGGGCCCCATGGCGAATGCGGATGGCATAAGCGTACGCCATATTTTGGTTGTTTTCTGCAATTGTAGGATTAAATGATGGGGCGCATTAAAATTAATGCAAGAAAATAAACCAAGTAAAAGTCGTTGGAACACTTTCAAAACCACTCGGTTCTTTTCAAAATCCAGCTTTTTAAACACGGAGCTTGAACCACTCCTTTTAAAAGCTATCTCGTTCCATCGATTATATCAAGTTCACTATGTTCAAGGTTTCGCCAAAACCATTCGTAGCCCTCCGTCATTTCAGTTAAATATTCAGTAGTATTCAAGCTATGTATTTTGACCTTCGCCAATGCATAGTGATTGGTGGCTGCTGAATATTTATCTGTAGCATAGATAGATGCATTGGTTTGGGACAGTCGTACTCCTATTTTGGCCTTCATCAAGGGTATGTACGGGTGGGTTCAAATTAACAAGGAGAATGACGGATAGAACTTGACATGTGACTTATGATATGTTGGCCTTCGTCAAGGTCATAAGAGCATGGGGCAAAAATCCACATCGGGAGTTTCAAAAGAACTGAAACTTGCTAGCGCTGCATACCATTTGGAGTGCAATAATTCTGGTAGGATTCCTTCAGTTTTGTCACGTGATGATATTTGGATCCCATCCTACTGTGAGTATATCTACTCCTCGGGAACTTTCTCACTTAACGATCAATACTATAAACCAAGTAGGTGTCTAGAAAGGTGTTAGCGGGGCTACGCCCATAGGGAAAAGAGGTTACTTAATTAAGGAACTTCGCGAAAGCGTTGGAAAACCTCCCTCGAAGTACCGACACTGGCCTGGCTGAACGGTTAAGCAAGTATTGTACGGTGAGATTGATCCCGAGTAATTCTTCCTTTATGGTTTGAGGAGGGATTCGAGAGACAGTGGGAGCCATCCTATTTAGATAAATTAAAAACCAATCTAAACTTGCAAGAGCATCATGCTGAGTGTTTTCCTCTCTCTCTCTTAATTGCAGCAACCCAGTGACCACACCTAGGTTACATCTAGATAATAAAATGACTGAATCTGACTGTTATGACTGGTAAAGGTCTGTCCAGATGTCCATTGCCCATGACAAGCTGGGACACACTTTAACTAATCCAACCCCTGCCGTCTCAGGTCCAGTTTCCCCTGTCGCGGATATTGATATCCGTAGGACATCGGAAAAAGACTGTGCGAAAGCCAAGTGCCTCGTATTAGCCTCAGTTGATGGTGCATACCAGAGGCAGCACGAGAAGATGGACTTGGTTTCTATCTTCCTCCATAACAAAGATATATATGGAGAGCAATCTCGTATCGCAAGATATGAGACTTCGAACGAATTGCTTCCAGCGAGGTTGGCTATCGAGTCATCTGTAGGGGGCAACGTCCTTACAGAGACCAGCTCTTTTGAGCTCACGGACCTGAAGGCCACGTTGAAGAACGGTTCAGATGCTGACTTAGTTCAACAGTCTCTACCTACTACCCTGAAGGAAACCAGGGAAGTAGAAAGAAAGGGAAGGGCAGAAGTTTCGGGACTGGATGTAGTAAAAGAGAGATGTTCCTATTGTTACAGGAATGAACATTGGCAGAAGGATTGCAGGGCTAGCAAAGCCAGTAGCCAGAATTCGAAGCATGTTGTGGCTTCGGCTTTGGGTGTGTTTGTAATAGAGAACTGTATGTCAGTTAACCGTACTTCCTGGGTATTGGATACCGGATCAGGATCTCATATCTGTAATTCGTTACAGGCTCTGAGAAACCGTAGGGTTATTAAGAAAGGTGATATGACTCTCAGGGTTGCTAACGGAATGAGCATGTACGCTGAATCCGTAGGGGAATATCATCTTGGACTGACAACTTGGCAGATATTGATCCTGCGTGACTGATTTTATGTACCAGGTGCGACTTGTAATATCATATCTGTATCCTTACTTTCTAAGGAAGGATATGATTTTACTTTTGTAAGCGATGTAGTAAACATCCACCTAAATCAAGTTCTGATTGGGTCAGGTACATTGAAAAATGAAATATACGTACTGAATCAAGCTCAGGTTTTCAGTGTCCAGTACACGCTTAAAAGAAAGTCTCCGAAATTAAATCAGGCTTTCTTATGGCATTGTAGACTGGGTCACATTAATGAGACATGGTTGATAAAGTTACATAAAGAAGGATACTTGGATCCGTTCGAGTACCAGTCTTATGCCACTTGTGAATCTTGTCTCATGGGAAAGATGACAAAGACTCCGTTCACTGGACATGGAGAAAGAGCAAGTGAGCTCTTGGGACTCATACACAGTGATGTTTGTGGTCTAATGTCTACACATGCGCGAAGTGGTTATTCATACTTCATTACTTTCACAGATGATTTCTCTAGGTATGGACATGTCTTCTTAATGAAGCATAAATCCGAGGCCTTTGAGAAATTTCGGGAATACAAGAATGAAGTTGAAAAACAAACAGACAAAAGTATCAAGACACTGAGATCCGATCGAGGCGGTGAATACTTGATTGCCGAGTTTTTGGGCTTCTTAAAAGAGAATGGAATTCTCTCTCAGCTTACTCCTCCATACACACCACAACACAATGGTGTATCGGAAAGGCGGAATCGAACCCTATTGGATATGGTTCGTTCCATGATGAGTAAGGCTGAGTTGCCGCGATCTTTCTGGGGTTATGCACTAGAATCAGCTGCATATCTTTTGAACAAGGTTCCCTCCAAGACTGTGCCTACCACACCATATCAGATGTGGTGTGGGAAGAAACCCCATCTTCAATATCTGAAGATATGGGGATGTCTAGCTTTTGTTAAAAAGCAGCATGCGGACAAGCTCGAGGCACGCTCAGTACTGTGTAAGTTTGTGGGATACCCAAAGAACTCCAGGGGGTATTTTTTCTATTACGCAGAGGAACAAAAGGTTTTTGTTTCTCGTCATGCCCACTTTCTGGAACATCAGTTTTTAGAAAAAGAAACAAGTGGGAGCGTAGTAGAACTGGAAGAAATTCAAGAACCACAAGCTATTACTGAAACCTTGGTAGAACCAGAAGGTTCAGGAGAACCGGACATTCCAGCACCACTCCGCAGGAGTAGTAGGCAGTCTCATCCGCCGGAGAGATACTACGGTTTTCTCATAGACGCGGATAGTGAGGATTGAACTATGGATTATGGTGAGCCTACTAGCTTCCAGCAAGCCATTCAGAGCGGTGACTCGGTAAAATGGCTGGATGCAATGCGGACCGAGATGGAGTCCATGTACACCAACAAAGTTTGGACTTTGGAGTTTGCTCCAGAAGGGGTAAAACCCGTACGCTGCAAATGGATCTTCAGAAAGAAGATTGGTGTAGATGGGCAGGTTGAAACCTATAAAGCTAGACTTGCTGCAAAGGGTTTTCGTCAAAAACTTGGTTTGGACTATGACGAGACCTTTTCTCCAGTAGCTATGTTGAAATCCATTCGGATCCTTCTTGCCATTGCTGCCTTCCACGATTATGAAATCTGGCAGATGGACGTAAAGATGGCTTTCCTAAATGGAAATTTGGAAGAGTGCGTCTATATGGATCAGCCGGAGGGATTTATTCAGAGTGGGAGCAGCGGTAAAGTGTGCAAGTTGCTAAAGTCCATCTATGGACTGGAGCAGACATCGCGGAGTTGGAACATCTGCTTCGATGATACTGTCAAAGAATTCGACTTTATCAAAAACCCAGATGAACCATGCATTTACAGTAAGATTGTAGGGAGAACTGTGGTATTCCTCGTCTTGTACGTGGATGACATTCTCCTAATAGGAAATGATATTCCTATACTACAGTCAGTCAAAGTATTCTTGTCACAGAGGTTCTCCATGAAGGACCTGGGCGATGCCAACTACATTCTGGGGATCCAGATCTATCGTGATAGATCTAAGAGGATGCTGGGACTTTCACAGTCCAGGTACATCGACACCATACTGAAAAGATTCAGTATGGAAGATTCCAAGCGCGGTAATTTACCGGCTTGTCACGGGATCACCCTCTCCAGAGAGATGTCTCCCAAGACTGATTTGGAAAGGGATCGCATGTCTATTATACCCTACGCTTCTGCGGTAGGCTCTATAATGTATGCGATGTTATGTACCAGACCAGATGTAGCATAAGCGTTGAGCGTTGTAAGCCGATATCAGTCGAACCCAGGGGAGAAACACTGGATAGCGGTAAAGAACATTCTCAAGTACTTGAGAAGGACTAAGGAGATGTTCTTGGTGTATGGTGGAAAAGACATCCAGATCGAGGCCTTTGCTGACTCCAGCTTTTAGAGTGACAAGGATGACTCCAAGTCTATGTCGGGTTATGTCTTTAACCTCAATGGAGGGGCGGTTTGCTGGAAGAGTTCCAAGCAGGAAACCGTTGCTGACTCAACTATGGAAGCGGAGTACATAGCTGCTTGCGATGCCGCAAAGGAAGCTGTCTGGATGAAGAAGTTCCTCACGGGGCTTCAGGTGGTTCCTACCATTGTTGATCCATTACCGCTGTATTGCGACAACAACGGCGCTATAGCTTTAGTGAAGGAACCTAGGTCCCATCAGAAGTCCAGGCCCATTTTGAGGCGGTACTACCTGATCAGGGAGATCGTAGATCGCCGGGAGATCGAGGTGAAGAGAGTAGATTCGTAGAATAACACTGCAGATCCACTCACGAAGGCCCTACCCCAGACTTAGTTCGAGCGGCTGATCGAGACGATAGGTCTCTGATACGCCAGTACATGGCCTTAGTGCAAGTGGGAGATTGTTAGTGTATATGCCCTAGAGGCCATTACTGTATCATACTAGTTTGTATATTACTTGATGGAAGCTTGGGATATTCACAGTTTTATAGACAATCTTGCTCAAAATGGTAGTATGCTACTTGGTTTGTATCTACTTCAATATGTTCATGTGTTTCTTTTAGCATATCGCTTATACATATTAGTAGAGCCTTTAGGATCTTTGCTTGATTACCAGCGTTGTGATGGCAGTCACACTTGTGGGGGCTGGGTAATCTACAAGCACATCCTTATACAGGTCCCTAGTCGTAAGATTATCGAGACGGGGCATTGATATTCCGGAGTAGACTAGCGTATATGCTTCTCATCCCAACACGGGAGGTGGTCTATCCCACAGCCATCAGTACGTCGTACTGGAGATAGTATACGGGTGCTCATTTGGTTACGAGTACACTGGACAGGACTCGTCGGGATCTGTTGGTTGGTATTATACCTATCGTCAGTTATCAGTTCCCAGGTGACATGAGTACAGCTTAGTCCGCTGACTTGACACTGTCACTTCGCCTCGAGTGTGTTCCCACTGTACTTAGATTACTACCCTACCACGGATCAAAGGAGTCGTACAAACAGGTAGTAGTTGGGTGCAGTCCCGAAGCACTTGGAGGCAGTGACGGTTAGACAGGATTCGTCTCTCCCGGTATTGGGGGTTGACATCGCGCTGTGTCTAGGAGAGCCATTACACGAGTAGTCCCTGGCCAGGGCAAGCGAGATATACTGGTAGGTTTCCAGTGTTATCTCAGGGTGTTCTGGGCTACACTCCGACACGACTTGTACCGCTATTAGGAGACCGACGTTCACCACCCCCTAGGCCCGCCATGCGATGTATCAGACGAACAGACCGGACTGTGCGGAGATTGTCATATACAGGCTCAGTAGGAGTTCGGATGGGTTTACCTCATCGGCCTTCTTATCGACATCTACCTGGGGACCGTTACGTACAGCTAGTGCCGCTTGCGGTCTGTTGTTAAACCTACCGCCAGCGCAGTGTCGAGTCTTTAGAGTCCCACACAAAGGGTTTCCCTGCACAAAGCGAAACGTGTAGAGGCCGTATGGTTTTACGGCAGGGCTGCGATCACTTATGTGCACTTGTGTGCGTATGCTGTTCGGGCAGGCAATATTAGTGGGCTTTGGTTTAAGTCGGATCCTAGTATCGCACGGATGGATTTGTTTTGTCTTCTGTGCATTTGCATTCTACGGAATGCGGATGCGGGTGTGTATGCACAGTTTTGAGGAGCGATGAAGGAGGAGGAGCCTCCTTAGGGTTTTGGCAGTTGGTTCGGCCAAAACCGTTATGTGGCAGGCTCATTAGGGTTTTGGCAATTCGTTCGGTCAAAACAATTATGAGCCGGAGACATTGTTTACTAATCCTTTTAGTGATAATTTTGTGATGGCTAATTGCTTTGACCATTTGACCACCTTGACCACTCTTGACTTTGTTGACCCGTTGACCAAAGTTGACCTTGACCTTCATGAAAGGTCTACACTCTTCTTTGGTTTTCTTTTTCTTTTTGATTATGAAAATGGTCAATTCAATGTAGCCATCAACTTTATCATGATAGGATTAGTAATGATGGTTTTTGTGTATTATTGCAACCATGGTTCATTTTCTTTAGTTAACAATTTCATTTCTCTTTTCTCATTCTCTCTCTTGAAAAGAAAAAGAGAAAGCTCCATGGTTGCAAGCTCCTTCCTCCTCCTCTTGATTTCTTCTTTTGATCTCATGTGTTGAGAGAAAAAGAATCCACATAGACAAACACCTCCATCTATCTATTCTGCACAACCTAAGACATCAAGACTAGCGATCTTGTTGTCCTAGTTGCCTTGGCTCGAGGTAGAGCTCGGTGTACAACTCTCGGGTGGATCATCTTCGACTCGAGGAGGCCGCGGAGGTGACCAAGATCCGGATCGACCCTCGGAGCGTGGATGGACGAGCCGGACAGCGGAGAGAAGACCCGAAGGACCGATGTCGTGAGGTATAATTTCTATGGCAAAGTAGATAATACCTCTAGTAGTTTGTTAGTTCATTGTTTAGCAAAGATCCGTGTTTTAGTCCATGTTGCCTTTGCGCCAAAAATTGTTTTTCGCCATTTCCGCCTTCCCGTAAGAACCGGGGTGAGCAACGTGGTCTTACATTTTCTTCTCTCTCTCTTCTGGTAGCAACCATGTCACGCCTTAATCGAGATAATAATATGGATGCATTGACCGAACCTGCTTATTATACTGCGCAAAGGAACATTGGTTCCGCTCTATCTTATAACTGTTATAAGTCCAAGCAGGAAATAGGGGAATATCCGGATTTCCACTCAACCCAATCGAAGAAAGTGCAAGTTGATGCATCTTCTTCGGGTCCGTTCATTACCGAGAACTGTTTCTCGGTATCCTCTACGTCCTGGGTATGTGATACTGGATCAAGATCCCGCATATGTAATATGTTACATAGGCTACTGAAAGGTACAGAACTGAGATAGGGTGATATGTCTCTAAGTATAGAGAATGGTGCAAGTATTGCAGCCAAATCAGTTGGCAAATATCACCTTGTATTAATATATTGATTCTGAACAAATGTTATTACATACCGAACCTGATATACAACATTACATCAGTTTCTTTGTTCAGTTAAAGAAGGATATAATTATGTACTAGAGGATAATGTTGTGAACATTTTCCTGAACCAATAGTTGATTGGATCAGGCGCGTTATATAATAACATATACGTTCTAAATCAAACCATAGTTCAAAGTAAGTAGAACACACACAAGAAGAGTAGTTTAGAAATGAATGAATCTTTCTTGTGGCATTGTAGACTAGGTCATATCAATAAGACACGACCATCTAAGTTACATAAGGATGAATATGAGAATCTGTTTAAATTTTCATCTTATGATACTTTCCAGTCTTGTCTCAAAGGTAAAATGACATATACTCCGTTTACTCGAAACAGAGAAAGAGTTACTGAACTCTTGGGACAGATACATGTTGATGTATACGATCCTATGTCTACAAATGCCAAGGTTGGTTCTTCGTACTTCATTATATTCACTGGTCTTCTCTCAGGATTCGAACATATGTTCCTGTTGAAACACAAGTCTAAAACTTTTGAGAAATTCAAGGAATATAAGCTTGAAGTTATGAACCAGACAGGTAAAAGTATTAAGTCCTTTGATGTGATCGAGGAGGAGAATACTTGGCATAGAGTTCCTGGAGTTTCTAAAAGGAGAATGGGATTCTCACTCAGCTTACTCCTTCGTATACACCACAGCACAATAGTGTATCGGGGTGGAGGTATCGCACCCTATGAGATATGGCGAGCCATATGATGAGTATTGCTGAGTTATCTGTTTCCTTTTGGTGTTATGCACTTGAGAAGCTGCATACCTATTGAATATGGCTCTAACCAAATCAGTGCCTACCACTACATATGAGATATGGAATGGGAAGAGATCATGTCTTAAACGAGTTAAGTGTAGGGTTTCCTTAGCACCTTATCAAGGGTTTGGAAGCATCACACATGCCACAATAAAATTTTAACGAGATGCTAAGCAAACTTAACTAGGAATCGAACTAGAAATTTAGGGTAACATCTAATAGTATTACATGCAACAATAAATCTATCACTAAGTGGAGAGACTACAACCTTTGTAGACCTCCTTGAGTGACTCCATAATCTCCTAGAGTTTGGAACGGCTCGCTTGAATGCTTCCAAGTCCACGACGATCCACCCGATGTCCCTTTGCTCAAAGCTTCTTGCTTCACTTGATCAATGAGGAAGTGATGCTAACACTCTAAACTAATAGGCTAAACTAGTATAGAATGATTGTGTGGTTTGTTATCTCACTTAAAAACCCTTTCTTTTTCCTTTTTCTCACACTCAAAGAAACTCAAGAGAGCTTGAAGAAGGAGAAAGATGAAGATGGCAAAGTTTTTCTCAAGATAATGATAATTGTTATGTTTTAAAATAAAAACAAAAGGATATATATGTGAGACACTCTCACATCCAACCATGGTTAAAAGAAATATCTAGATATTTTGTGATGAGTTAAGAGAACAAAGGAAATAAACCTAGGGTTAAGTCAATTGTCAACCCTAGAAGAGTATAGAAAGAATGAGTCATTTGTTAATTTCCTTTTTCTTTTATCTCAAAACAAAAATACCCATATTAATTTGAACCATGTGAGTCTTGCATTTCCATCATCCATGTATCATCAACTATGGTACACTTGTATGTATGTATGTGTGCATACACATCATCATGTGTATGTATATACATATATGCATACATCCATAAAGAAAAGGTTTAATAAAAGTGAGCTAAAAGTCATTAATAAATCAACACTTGATTTAATAAACCGGTCATATCACATACAACCCGACCAATAGTAAACGCCCGATTAATATACATTATCTCATACTCGTATTTAATCAAGCTTCCGCGCAAATCTCATATGCACACAAAATCGTTTTGCCTGAGCTAGAAAACTTCTGTGTGGGACTCTAAGACTCGTCAATACTCCAGCAGTAGGTCATGTTCACATCAAATACTCACAAGCCGCAAGCGGTCAGCTAAACGTAACGGTCATCCGGGTATTGAGCGATCAGAAGAAAAACAAGCGAACCTGTCAAAACACCATCGAGCCAACTGGCAACACTTACCGTACAGTCCGATCTCTTCATCAGATATGCTGCATATCGAGTCTGGGGATGAAATCGTCGACACCAATAACTCAATATGTCATTTCGGTATATGGCTCATAACAGATCGAGAAACTACTGATAACACTTATCAGTAAATCTCAATAGCCCTGGCCAGGGACTTCCTGTTATAGCCAATCGAGCATAGAGCAACATCAACCCCTAATACCAGGAGAGACGAAAAACCCCTCCTATCGCTCATTGCCTCCATGTGCCTCAGGACTGTACCCAAAATCCACCTGATTGCACGACTCATTAGAGCCGTGGTATGGTGGAAATCAAAGTACAGTGGGAGGACACACAAGGCTCTATGACGATCTCAGGTCTACAGGCTAACCTGTACCAGTGTCACCTGAGAACTGCTATCCGACATACGATATAATACCATATAGGAGTTCTCGGCGAGTCCGTTCAGTGTACCCAGTCTCACTAAGCACCCGTATACAATCTTTGGTGTAACCACACCAGATGGATATGGGATCATCCATCGCCCATCATATGGAACAAGAATAATATATGCTAGTCTACCCTGGAATATCGATGCCCCGTCTCGATACACCCACGACTAGGAACATTTCAAGGATATACTTATAAACTACAGGTGTCCCACTAGTATGATCCACATCATAATCCCAGTAGTCAAGCAAATATCCTAATTGCTTTATCAATATGTACCAAATGAGTAAATGCATGATCAAGTGAATGATTTAATGATTTAGCGTACTTGCGCTTTCTAAAAGATAGATCAAAAATATTTGTAACCGCAATCAAGAACGGCGTCGCATGAAGCTAGCCGGTGAGTACAGGTCGGTCCACAGGGATGTTGTGAATCTCCGATTCGTTCTTACGAGTTAATTCTGAAGGGTATTCGGAGTTGTTATTAAATCTAAAAATCTAATTAACCTAGGGCAATTATCTAGATCTACTCTTGCTAGGGCTAGGTTTAGGGATGGTTTGGAAATGCAATTAAATCTCACCACTTTCAATACCCGAATGAAGATCTATGAGGAGTTATGGTAATTATCAATAAAGTGGATTAGATCCGTTCGGGAAGGTGTTCCTTCCTCTAAATTCTTGTCCTTCCTTTAGAGATCCTTACCCTAACCTCCATGGAAAACATCACACCCGGGCCTTTATACTACGGTATCACCGCTATCTCGAGGGATAGAGTGCCGTAGGGAGCAGTATGTGCATGTATGCATGGAGTCCTATTGTAAATATTTGGTGGGTAAGAAAGGGATGAGAGATCTCATCTCTCAAAATTCTTCCCAAAAGCTAAACCCTAAACAAGTTCCTAGGGCATGAAATTAAATCTACCTAGGGCAAGGAATTTAAATCTACACTAAGGCAAGAAATTAAATTACTTACAGATGCATCCCTCCAATCATCCATGCAGGGTTGTCAGATCTGAATTTCTGAATGGAGAAGAAACACCGATGCTCTCCAAAAGATTTCTAAATTTTATTCATTAAAGGGAGGCATAAAGAATTACAATCTGTAGAGTTCCTATTTATAGGAAATAGAAACCCTAGGTTACATTTTGATCCGCATGTCTAAAATTACAAAAATAGCCCCAGGGAATCTTTTCAGAGCCGTATAAACATTATGGTAAAATTTTCTTTAAGAGAGGGCTCTTAATGGCCGCAGAACCGCGGCATGGGTAGGGCTTGGGCCGCGGTTCCGCGGCCCATTGGTGAGATCACATCATGAAATTTCCTGGGCTGCTTCAAGGTTCTTTGGGCTTCTGGTTCTTGGGTTTATTTTATTAATTGGACTTCTCCATTGGTTCCAGATCTTCAGTGAACATTTTGCAATGGATCTTTTAACCGTTTGCCTTATTATTTTGGACCTTGCCTTGCCTTGTTGATTGTGAACTGTTCTTTGATGTAAGCTTGATCAAGAGTCCTCTGTTTGTTGGTCAAAAGTCCATATTTTCATTGTCTTTACATCGTTTTCACTGTTTCCTGTCCAAGAACCTGAAACCTGTAACATGTAGCAGACATGCGTCAAAAGTACCTGTTTATTTATAAAAAGAATAAGAATGGGGAATATAATAATACAATATTATGGTGTGAACAGTGAACATGTCATGATAAAGAGTAACCAGATAGCATACTATCATGTCGAGCAAGAATGTCCTATGAATACACACACACACACACACATCAGCACATACACTATCATATAATGGCCTTTAGGGCATACATATATCCAACAATCTCCCACTTGCACTAAGGCCAATTATTGGCGTATCTCATACCCAACATCTCAAAAAGTCGCTCATGCTGCGGCTGAGGGAGGGCCTTGGTGAATGGATCCGCAGTGTTGTCCTTTGTATCTACTCTCTTAATCTCGATCTTGTGGCGATCAACTATCTCCCGGATCAAATGATATCGCCTCAGGATATGTCTGGACTTCTGATGGGACCTGGGCTCCTTGGCTAATACAATAGCCCCATTATTGTTACAATACAAAGGTATTGGATCAATAATGGTTGGAACTACTCCTAGCTCCAAGATGAACTTCCTTATCCAGACGGCTTCCTTGGCAGCATCATTTGCAGCAATGTTCTCAGCTTCTATCGTTTAGTCTGCAAGGGTATCCTGTTTGGAACTCTTCCAACTTACCATGCCTCCATTGAGGGTAAATGCAAACCCTGAGATAGATTTGCTGTCATCCTTGTCACTCTGGAAGCTCTAATCGGTAAACGCCTCCATTTGGAGATCCCCGTTACCATACATCAAGAACAATTCTTTAGTCCTTCGCAAGTACTTAAGAATGTTCTTCACAGCAGTCCAGTGATTCTCCCCTGGGTCTGACTGATACCTGCTTCCTACACTCAGTGCATAAGCTAAATCAGGGCATGTACACAACATCGCATACATTATTGATCCTACGGTCGAAGCATAGGGAATAATGCTCATGCGAGCTCTCTCTTCATTAGACTTTGGGTAATCGTCCTTAGAGAGAGTGACTCCGTGGCAAGCGGGTAAGACACCCCGCTCGGAGTCTTCCATACTAAATCTCTTTAGGATGGTGTTGATGTACTTGGTTTGGGACAATCCCAATAACCGTTTGGATCTATCCCTATAGATCCGAATGCCCAATATATACGTGGCATCACCCAGGTCCTTCATGGAGAACCTTTGTGATAAGAATGATTTGACCGACTGTAGCATAGGAATGTCATTTCCTATCAGAAGAATGTCATCCACGTACAATACGAGGAATGCGACAGTTCTCCCTATAGTCTTCTTATAAACACAAGGTTCATCTGGATTTTTGACGAAATAAAACTTTTTTATAACATCATCAAAACAGATGTTCCAACTCCGTGATGCCTTCTTTAATCCATAAATGGATTTAAGAAACTTACATGCTTTTCCGCTGCTCCCACTGTCAATGAAGCCCTCTGGCCGATCCATATAAACACATTCATCTAAATCACCATTTAAAAATGCAGTTTCAACGTCCATCTGCCAGATTTCATAGTTGTAGTGAGCAGCAATAGCAAGTAGGATCTGAATGGATTTAAGCATAGCAACCGGAGAGAAAGTCTCGTCATAGTCCAAACCTGGTCTTTGAAGAAAACCTTTCTCTACCAACCTTACCTTATAGGTCTTCACCTGTCCATCTACACCGATCTTTCATTTAAAGATACATTTGCAGCCTACAGGTTTTATCCCAGAGGGTACATCCTCCAAAGTCCATACTTTGTTGGTGTACATGGACTCCATTTCGGATCTCATGGCATCCAGCCACTTCACAGAGTCACCACTTGTGATAGCTTGCTGAAAACTGGCAGGGTCATCATCATCCATGATGCGGTCTTCTCTATCACCATCAATGAGAAAACCGTAGTATCTCTCCGGTGGGTGAGAAGTCCTACCAGATCTACGGAGTTGCTGAGGTTCATAAGATTCTGTTGCAACTTCAGGTTCAACCAAGGCGTCATTTGTAACTTGTGTCTCTAGAACCTCTTCTAGATCTACCACATTGCCATCAGCATCATTTGGAAAAATCTCATTTTCTAAAAATGTGGCATATTGAGAAACAAATACCTTTTGTTCCTCCTTATGGTAGAATAGATATCCAAACGAATGTTTTGGATATCCCACAAATCTACATTTGACCGATCGTGTCTTGAGTTTGTCTGGATTCTTCTTTTTGACAAAAGCCGGACAACCCCAAATCTTAACCCGTTTAAGAGATTGTCTCTTCTCATGCCACATCTCATATGGAGTGGTAGACACAGTCTTGGTTGGAACTTTGTTCAACAGAAAAGCTGCAGTCTCCAATGCATGCCCCCAAAAGGAGAGAGGTAACTCAGAATCACTTATCATAGATCGTACCATATCTAATAGGGTACGATTTCGCCTCTCTGACACACCGTTGTGCTGTGGTGTGTAAGGGGGAGTGAGCTGAGAGAGAATCCCATTCTCTTTTAGGAAGTCTAAGAACTCAGTACTTAAGTACTCTCCACCTCCATCTGATCGAAGTATCTTGATTCTCATTCTTGTTTGGTTTTCCACTTCAAGTCTGTACTCCTTAAATTTCTCGAAAGCTTCAGACTTATACTTTCTCAAAAATACATGGCCGAATCTTGAGAAATCATCAGTAAAAGTTATGAAGTAAGAACAACCGCCTCTTGCATGTGTAGACATTGGCCCACATACATCACTATATATGGGGCCTAAGAGCTCATTAGCTCTTTCTCCGTGTCCGATAAACGGAGTTTTGGTAATTTTACCTTTGATACAAGACTGGCAAGTCGCATAAGATTTATACTCAAAAGAATTTAAATATCCATCTTTATGAAACTTCTTTAGTCTTGTTTCATTAATATAACCAAGTCTACAATACCAAAGAAAAGCTTCAGTAATATCTGAAAATTTTCTTTTACTTGTGTGTTGAATGTTGAAAACTGTGTGTTGATTAAGAACGTATATCCCGTTATTGAGTGTACCACAACCAATCAACTCTTGATTAAGTTTAATGTTCATAACATTGTGTTGCACAGCAAATTGACATCCTTCATTGTCTAACAAAGAACGGATATAATATTACAAAGCATACTTAGTACAAAATAACATGGATTCAAAACCAATATACAACCCGTCGGCAACCATAAGTGATGCTCTCCCACTGAAACTGCATGTACATTGGAACCATTTCCAACCTGGAAAGTATGATCACCTGTCTTCAAAACTCTGCTCTTTCTCAACGCCTGCACAGAATTGCAAATATGAGAACCCGAATCGGTATCTAATACCCAGGAAGCAGAGTTGATAGAAAAACAGTTTTCAATCACGAACACACCTAAAGCTGAAGCATCACCATGCTTCTTTTTCTTAAGTTCAAGGTTCTCAGTACAGTTCCACTTCCAATGCCCTTTCTTCTTGCAGTGAAAACATTCTCCCTTCCCTGACGCCGCAGCTTTGGATTTATCTTTCCCCTTCACCTTCTTTATTCCTCCTCTCGGTTTGGTGAATTTCTTCTTATTCTTTCCCTTGGCCTTGGCTTTTGGGATGGAACAAGAAGATTGTCTAACAAGCATAGAGGGGGACTTCGCTTTCAGCATGCTCTCCGCACTTCTCAACATATTGAGAAGTTCGGGTAGTGAATTCTCCATGTCATGCATATTGAAGTTCACTATGAGTGGAGCAAAAGCGGAGGGAAGAGACTATAGAACAATATCAGTATACTGTTCGTTATCCATTGTCCATCCGAGGTCCTCAAGCTCTTCTATAAGTGCTATCATCTTCAAAACGTGATCGCCTACTTATGTGCCTTGAGCTATCCCCATCTGAAACAACTTTCGAGATGCTTCGTATCTCTGGATCCGAGATCGCTCCCCATACAGTTCCTTTGTATGGAGAAAGATGGATTGAACATCCATCTGCTCATGTTGCTTTTAATGTGTATTGTCCATCGATGTAAGCGTGAGGCATTTGGCAGTAGCACAGTCAATATCCCACGTTTTGCGGGATTATTTATCCGCAGTAGAAGATTTAGGGCCTAGGACGGGCGGGGCTTTGGCAGTGAGGACATATGATACTTTATCATATGTGAGAGCAATGTTAATGTTCCTCAGCCAGTCTTTGTAGTTGGGTCCGGTCAGGTTGTTTTTATCTAGTAGAAGCTTAAGGCCTGTCATAGGTATCTGCCATTAAGAGAGAGAAAAGAATACACTCAGCGAAAGCTCTTGCAAAGATCAGATTGGTTATTATCTTATCTCATCGATGTCTCCCACTGTTTTTATCAAATTTTCTTTAAAACCTTTTAAAAAGAAGACTAGCCGAGATTAATTACATTCTACAACTTCGCTAACCGTTCAGCCAGGTCAGTGCTGGTACTTTGAGGGATGTTCCCGGCGCTTTCGCACGGACCTAATTAGAATAAACCTCGTTTTCCCAGAAGCGTTGCCCCGTTGACACCTTTCTAGACACCTAATGGGTTAGCTAATTATAAAGTGCAAAACTCTCCCGGGACCAACTCTTGCTCACAGTGGGATCGGGATCCTACTAACATATAGATGGTATGCAATCTTATTGCAAATTTCAACTCTTGAAACTCCCGATATTGTTTTTACCCCTAACACTCATGACCTTAACCATGGTCAACATATCATATGTACTAGTCAAGTTCTTCCCGTCATTTCATGATTAACTAGACCCACCCACATGACCCTTAACTAAAGTCAACATAATCATATGGATGTCCTAACTAATCCGTATCATATGCGGTGTAGGAAGACATCACTTAGCTACCGTACACTACGCCTTAACTAAAGTCAAAATACGCAACACGAATACTATGTACTCTACTTCCTAAAATGACGGAGGGCTGCGAATAGTTTTTAAGAAAACTTTTAACGCTTTGAACTTGATATCGTTGTGGAATCAAATGGGTTTAAAAGGAGTGGCTTAATCTCCGCACTTTGAAAACTTTCTTTTTCATGAAAAGCCGAGTGTGTTTCAAATCCGATTCTACAACATCTTTTTAGGTTCATTTTTCTTTACATTAATCTCATTAATGTAGTCCCATCATTTAAGTCCTAAAGCCATCACAGAAAAGAAACGAAAATAGAACGTATGCTTATGCCATTCGCATTCGTCATGGTTTCCCGTTATGCACCGTTAGGTTACTTAACTAACGGCATAGCGGGGCGGGACTAGTGCGGATGTAAAACATAAACATCGTTTATTATATATCATATATATAATAGCATTCGTCTTAGCATGTAAAGTGATCACATCATAGAACAAACACAGCAGAAGCACATATGAAAATATAGGATATCGAAGAGGTCCGTATTTAGTATTTAGCCAACAATAGAAAATACGAATTCCACGATCGTGATGAATGGCTAAGCCCACACCCCAAGACCCCTACGAGAGCGGAAAGTGACCCTACCAATTCTAGAGTTTAGGAGACCCAGTCTCGACTCCTCGAGATGGCCTCCCACTGAACCCTAGAACCCGGTCACTTGTGCTCCCCTCCTTGGGTCTATCTTAATGCGGAAAAGTAAATAATATACAACAATGGTGACATCATCCTCAACCCAGAAGTGCCCCAAATAAAAGAGTATTACATACAATTGAATTTTACATGAATAAAAAGAAAACTCTCATCTCATATAAAGCCCCAGGCTATTCAATCACGACAATCCTGCACATCATATCTCAGCAATACATAATATCACATATCATCAACGTAAGTAAGTATGCGTATCCCGATTGTCGTTGATGTATAGCAACGAAAACGGTGATACACCACATACTACACTTACGGTCACAGAAAAATAAAATGAAAAACTACAACAATTGGAATCGTAACTGCCCTTGGACAACACAATCCCGGGATATCACATATCCAAGATTTCATGCCTAACAATGTAAAGCTCGCATTTAGGTCTCACCCAAGAAAACAACTTTTCAAAATAAGTCGGATAATTCAACAAGATTTTCGATTACTCCTGAGACCGAAATGCTAGATTTACACGCAACAAACAAATTTATAGATTCCAATTATTGTATCACATTCACGTATACTAGGCGCAGTTAAAACGTTCGATCGAATGATCAATCGCCCAAAGAATTCTCAGAAAGCTCAACACCTGAGCAGTTTTAAAATATACCAGAGACTGCAACAAGTACATACGGGCCATCACAAGAAGGTACAGTCCAAGCCTCACCAATGGCGCCGCGGAACCGCTGCAAAATGACAATTTTGGCCGCGGTTCCACAGTCGTTTAGTCGAGTTAGGGCTTCGTTCTTCTTGTATGCCCATAAAATACCTTGCACGATTTTCTGAGTACTTTTAACGTGAAAAAATCAAACTTTTTGAAAAATTTCCAATGTGGACCCTTCGGGAGTCGTATTTTGTTCGTTCGAGATTTTTAACGTCGTCTAGATTACTTAAAAGCTGTAGCCTGTCTCTGATAACACTGTAGGGTTTCCTTAGCACCTTATCAAAGGTTTGGAAGCATCACATATGCCACAATAAAATTTTAATGAGGTGCTAAGCAAACTTAACTAGGAAACGAACTAGAAATTTAGGGTAAGATCTAATAGTTTCACATACAATAATAAATGTATCACTAAGTGGAGAGATTACAACCTTTGTAGACCTCCTTGAGTGATTCCTTGGATCTCCTAGAGTTTGGAACGGCTCGGTTGAATGCTTCCAAGTCCACGACGATCCACCCGAAGTCCCTTTGCTCAAACCTTCTTGCTTCACTTGATCAATGAGGAAGTGATGCTAACACTCTAAAATAATAGGCTAAACTAGTATAGAATGATTGTGTGGTTTGTTATCTCACTTAAAAACCCTTTCTTTTTCCTTTTTCTCACACTCAAAGAAACTCAATAGAGCTTGAAGAAGGAGAAAGATGAAGATGACAAAGTTTTTCCCAAGATAATGATAATTGTTATGTTTTAAAATAAAAACAAAAGGATATATATGTGAGACACTCTCACATCCAACCATGGTTAAAAGAAATATCTAGATATTTTGTGATTAGTTAAAAGAACAAAGGAAATAAACCTAGGGTTAAGTCAATGGTCAACCCTAGAAGAGTGTAGAAAGAATGAGTCATTTGTTAATTTCCTTTTTCTTTTATCTCAAAACAAAAATACATACATTAATTTGAACCATGTGAGTCTTGCATTGCCATCATCCATGTATCATCAACCATGATACACTTGTATATATGTATGTATGTGTGCATACCCATCATCATGTGTATGTATATACATATATGCGTACATCCGTAAAGAAAAATGTTTAATAAAAGTGAGCTAAAAGTCATTATTAAATCAACACTTGATTTAATAAACCGGTCATATCACATATGACCCGACCAATAATAAACGCCCGATTAATATACGGTATCTCATACTCGTACTTAATCGAGCTCCCGCGCAAATCTCATATGGACACCACATCGTTTTGCCTGAGCTAGGAAACTTCTGTGTGGGACTCTAAGACTCGTCAATACTCCGGCAGTAGGTGATGATCGCATCAAACACCCACATGCTATAAGCGGTCAGCTAAACGTAACGGCCACCCAGGTATTGAGCGATCAGAAGAAAAACAAGCGAACCTGTCAAAACTCCATCGAGCCAACTGGCAACACTTACCGTATAGTCCGATCTCTTCGTCAGATATGCTGCATATCGAGTCTGGGGATGGAATCGTCGACCCCAATAACTCAATAAATCATGTCGATATATGGCTTATAAGAGATCGAGAAACTACTGATAACACTTATCAGTAAATCTCAACAGCCCTGGTCAGGGACTTCCTATTATAGCCAATCGAGCATAGCGCAATATCAACCCCCAATACCGGGAGAGACGAAAAACCCCTCCTATCGCTCATTGCCTCCATGTGCCTCGGGACTGTACCCAAAATCCACCTGATTGCATGACTCAATAGAGCCATGGTAGGGTGGAAATCAAAGTACAGAGGGACGACACACAAGGCTCTATGACGATCTCGGGTCTACAGACTAACCTGTACCAGTGTCACCTGAGAATTGCTATTCGACGTATGATATAATACCACATAGGAGTTCTCGGTGAGTCCGTTCAGTGTACCCAGTCTCACTGAGCACCTGTATACAATCTTTGGTGTCACCACACCAGATGGATATGTGATCATCCATCGCCCATCATATGGAACAAGAATGGTATACGCTAGTCTACCCTGGAGTTTTGATGCCCCGTCTCGATTCACCTACGACTAGGAACATTTCAAGGATATGCTTATAAACTACAGGTGTCCCACTAGTATGATCCACATCATAATCCCAGTAGTCAAGCAAATATCCTAAGAGATTTATCAATATGTACTAAATGAATAAAAGCATGATCAAGTGAACATGTCCTGATAAAGAGTTACCAGATAGCATACTATTATGTCCAGCAAGAATGTCCTCTTAATACACACACATACACACACATCAGTACATACACTATCATATAATGGCCTCTAGGGCATACATATATCCAACAATTAGATATGGGTTGTCCGGCCTTTGTTGAAAGGAAAAATCCGGACAAGCTCGAGGCAAGGTCATTCTGTAAGTTTGTTAGGATATCCCACACACATCAGCACATACACTATTATATAATGGCCTCTAGGGCATACATATATCCAACAATAAGATATGGGTTGTCCGGCCTATGTTGAAAGGCAAAATCTGGACAAGCTCGAGGCAAGGTCAATTCTGTAAGTTTGTTAGGATATCCCAAATATTTGTGAGGGAATATATTCTACCACTCTGAGGAGCAAAAGGTGTTTTGTTTCTCAACATGCCACCTTTTTATAAAAGGAATTTCTTGTGAAGAAATTTATGGTCATGAGGTAGAACTGGAAAGAGTTCCAGCTAGACAAATCAACAGCTGATGATTTGGTGAAACCAAAGGATTCAATAGTTTCTAACGAACCTCAGCCTCTCCGCAAATCTGGTAGGGTTCCCGATCCACTTCAGAGATACTACGGTCTTCTCGGTTACAGTGGGAGCGAGGATTGCATCATAGTTAATGATGAACCAATTAGGTTCAGGCAGGCCATCACGAGTGGCGACTCTGTGAAAAGGCTAGATGCTATACGATCAAAGATGGAATCCATGTACACCAACAAAGTATGACTTTGAATATGATACCTGAAGGGGTAAAACCCATTAGGAGCAAATTGGATCTTGAGAAGATTCTTGGTGTAAATGGATAAGTTGAGACTTTCAAAGCTATGGTTAAGTACATCAGGATCAATGTAAGCATCATGGAGTTGGAACATCTGTTTTGATGTGACAGTCAAAGAGTTTGACTTCATCAAAATGGTAGATGAACCTTGTATATAGAAGAAGGTTGTAGAGAGTAAGGTTGTCTTCCACGTATTGTACGTAGATAACATACTCTTGATAGGAAATGTTTTCCTATGCTACACTCGGTCAAGCTCCTCTTATCACGAGAATTCTCCATGGAAGATCTGGATGATACCTACTATATCTTGTGGATTATGATCTATGGTGATAGATCTAAGTGGATATTGGGAGTGTCCCAAATCCAGGTACATTAACACCATACTAAAGGGGTTTAGCATGGATGATTTTAAGCATGGTGGTTCACCCACTTACTCATGGATCACTCTCTCCAAAAAGATGTCTCCCAAGACTGATTTGGAGAGAGCTCGCGTGTAAGGGATTCCTTATGCTTCGGCAGTAAGCTCTATCATGTATGCGATGTTATGTACCAGACCAGATATAGCTGACTCACTAGGTGTAGTGATCAGGAATCAATCGGATCTTGGGAGAATCACTGGAAGCTGTGGAGGACATTCTTAAAGTACTTGAGAAGCACTAAAAGAAAGTTCTTAGTTCCAGCTTCCAGAGTGATAAGTTCGACTGAGAGTCAGTCACAGGCATTGTCTTTACCCTCAGTAGGGGGACGGTATGTTGGAAGAGTTCCAAGCTAGATACCGTGACATACTAGATGATAAAGGCTGAATACATTGCTACCATGGATGCTGCCAAAGTGGCTGTCTGGGCATTTCTTATTCATGAGATGAACAAGATTCCTACCATTGAGTGTCCAATAACTGTTATTATGACAACAATGGAGTTGTGGTTTGTCCTTGGAACACCGTTCCCATCAGCGATCCAGACATATTCTGAGGCAAGTATCACCTGATCAGGAAGATGGTTGATCTCCAAGGAATCGAGGTAAGGAAAGCAGATTTTGAGGTTAACACGGTGGATCCACTCTCTAAGGCCTGCTTCCCCAAATACTATTTGAGAGATTTTAGGATGGTTGAGTATGGGATACTACAACCACTGCTATATTGTTAGGTATTGGATACTATAACATATGGTCTTAGTGTCACGACCCGAAATATTAGCTCGTGACCAGCACTTGTATCACGCAACGTCTAAAGGCGTAACGGAATTCAAGTAAGCTGAAATCCAGAAATCTAAACCTTTTAAAGAAAAATAAAGGAGGTGAAGTTTTCAAATAGAGGTATAATGAAATCAATGTTTTCATAAATGCATAGAAAAGGAACATGAAAATGCAAGTGAAATTTGCTAGTTTGAAAACATGTTTCTTCTTTTTTTAAAATTTGGGCAGCACCTCCTTTGTATATTTTGATCCAAAACCACAAATACAAGATAATGATAAAGGCATCCCCAAGCGGGAGATAGCTCTTCGCCAAACAGAGGATCACAACCACGCAAGGCAATATATATAAGTATAGGACGCACAACGGCGAAGATCACCACAAAGATAAAGAAATAAGAAAGACATCAGCTACAAATAGCGGAAAACCCCTCACTCTAAGTCTCGCAACCACAATCTCACTAAGTCTCATTACTTATACAATTTACTAATTTTGACTGATGGAGTTGATTAGATACAATGTGAAATATAAATACAAGAGTGGGTACGATACAAATGCCCCACCTACCAATGCAAAACACCCAAATGAAGCTATTTTCCAGCGATGTCGCTATGGATCCATGCGGTCAACCTGCAAGAACTGTGGCACAACGGGGATGAGTTGCCAACTCATGAGTAGAAAAACATCTACAAGCAGAAAATCGAATAAACAACGACTCCTAGGTCAACTATATCATAAGGGTAATACTGTGATATCTAGGGTGATGGGGTCATCATATGTGCTAACAATATACTCAAGGTCTATAAGTATGCTGATATCATCCAACCATATAATCAATGTCTGTATGCACGTAAATATCATAAAAGAGTGTGCATGAAAGTATGAGGATATAAATCAACGGTGTCCCTCGCGACATATCAAAATCATGGAACCTGGGTGTCCAAGATCAACACCCGAAAGCATCATGAAACCCGTGTCCAGTATCGACACGTAAATCCTCATATCTCGGGTTTCGTCAGTCCGGATCGGCCCACGTGCTCCGTAAGTCCGGATCAGCCCATATCATCTCTCGACTCCAGTCGGTATCTTCTGGATATCCGCCGAACCCAAATACTATCACCAGTAGGTAGTGGTCTCTCTTCCAGACTTACCGTCTACTGCACAGCAGATCCGTTCTCACCCCGGGGTACCATACCGGGTCCACCATGTACCCGGAATCGGCCACGTCCACTCCTCGAATCGGGTTTCACATGTCACATGTCTCAGAACCGAGAAAACGCATGGTGGACGCACTGAAATATCATATCAAAATAACCGGGTTTTTAAAATAGTACATGCTTTGTTTTAAAATAGCCACGGTTCTCAAATCCAGAAATCTCATGAAAACAACATATCTCAATGCGTAAAAGCGTAAAGCATGATGTATGTGACATATAACAAAAATGTAAGCATATCCGTATATCATGCAACATGGAACAGTGATATGACATATTAAGGGAAAACCACTCTTTTAAATAGATCCAGTTTTTAAAATAGTACATGCGGTGTAACGTTTTGAAAATCGTTTCGGTGAAATTTCGAAAAAACGGTAAAATAAGAGGGTTTTCTGTAAAAACTCAAAATGTAAATATCTTTATTATAAAATTAAATATACATATTCTAGCTATGTAATTACTAGTATTTGGTGTTTATTGAGCCACTGGTGAAATTTCAAATTTTCTGAAAAAAATATTATTTTAATATTATTTTAAGCCGGTAAGAAAATACATTAAATTAGCGATAATTACAAATTTAAATGGGCTAATTTTAATCTTTAAAATCATGTTAATTAAATTCTAGTTGTAATATAAATTTTTAGTATTTTATTTCAAGTTTTAATGGGTTTTTATTATGGAGAACAAAAAAATAATTAATTTAAGCTAAAACTTGCAATTTTGAGGTTGTGGGGGGTCTTTTTGCATAGAATTTCTTTGTAAAATCTCTCTCACTCATTCCTCTCCATCATGGCCGGCCCCACCACTGCTGGAGCAGCCCACTCCCCCCCTCATTTTTGTTTTCATCTCTTTTAAAAGTTCAATATGATAAGGATTAAAATATAGTAATTGGAGTATGGGTTTTTGTTGTCTGTGTGGTCTTTTGACTTTGAGAAACTTTTCCCAACTCCCCACACCCTCTCTCTCCTCTCCCCACCTGCATTTGGCCGAGCCCCTCCCATTTAGAACAGCCCTTCACTTCTTCATCTCACTTTCTCTTCAAAAAAATCCACAAAAATGCTTAAAAATCCACAAAATTTCAAAATCAAAATCCAACTCCTACCCATTTCTCATTAACCATTCTAGCAAGGATCTAGGGATGAAAATGGCATTTTAGGAGGCTAGATCTTGAGCTTGATCTCATCATGGGAGGTATAATCTCATGCTCTTGTTAAAATTTGTTATCTAGTTGCTTTAATCTAAGTTAACTAAGTGCTTAATTAGGTTTTCGATGAGTTTAATTGCATGATTAAAGATTTCAAGTTAGGGTTTTGTTGTGGAAATGGGTTATGATAAATTGTGCATGGTTTTGTGTTGTGGATTAACATCTTAAGTTTTATAGAAAGCTAATTTAGTTGTTAATTCCAAACCATTACTTATAAAATGCCTTAATTAAGTTATTTTGCTAACTAGAGTTTTGGAAAATTATTAAATGTTTTAGATTAAATTATAATTATGGTTTCATGTCATTATAGATAATATATTGAGTGGTTTAATGCTTTTAGTTCATGAAAATCCTAGCTAAATTGTTGTTTGTGCGTTTTTGCTATAAATTGTTAAAAAATTAGGTATTTTGTAAACTAGAATTTTGGGGTTAATGGAATTTAATGAGATTAAATTATGGAAATTGTTTTTATGACTTATTTAAGATATTTAATAAGTATTATGGCCACTAGATTTGTTTAAACATCATGTTTTGTACAAAAACGGCGAATTGTGCTTGCTAGATTTTCGGAAAAATGACTTTTTAAGTGAAATTGGGGTTTTTGTGAATTTTAACCTATTTTATATTAAAATTAGTGTTCGTGAATGTGTAAATGAGTGTATTTGGGTTTTTCTCGATGATTTGGCGTTTGTACGCCGACGTCGAGGGTTTTTGGGTTGATTTGTGAAAGCAACCATAGGTTTTGACCTATGTGGGATTCGTGCGTCGTTTTGGTCATGAGTCGGATTTTAATACGATACGGTGCGTTATGATATGTAGGTACCCCATGTGGACTTCAAGACGACAAGAAAGCGCTTGGCGACGTCGGCATCGGCGAATGAGGACCAGGTGAGTAGATTTATATCTACGGGGAGAAGTCGGGTGGATGGCGTATAGCACCCCCGCAGTCCGTGGTGGTGTATACGGATGCGTATACACACCAACAATTATTATATGTTATTTCGGATTAATAACGATGTTTAGGATGGATATTGGTGTGTTGGATTATTTTAGTGTTGCGAACCCTAGAGTAGTGTTGCACTACACATACACACATACATACTTGCATACATTCCTATTTATATATGCTCATGGGATTCTCTATAGTTATGTGTTCACATGGGTATGGGACTATGTGTCCACATACGGATTTAAGGAAAATACTTGGGATTGAGCTGAGTCGATGAGATTTGTTTTGTGGTGGTGATATCGGTTTGTACGAGACTGTCGATCAGTAGTCAGATCATGACTATATTGATGATTTTAGTATTGTACTAGACATAGGTCAGTACCCTGGACTACGATCTTGGATAAAGAGGATACCAGATGAATAGTGTGATGAATATGATATTAACCCATACCCAGATTTGGGGATGCCGTACGACGGATTTACGTACGAGCTATATTTTGATGATTGATCCGCACTCTTGACTTGGGATGTCTGATTATAGATATGGTGTCGGATATGACATTATGAAGGCGGGATTATCGACTAATATATATACATGTATGTATATGTATCGACTCAGATGTTAGGCGGTTTCCTTACTTGTAGTCCAGCTTGTTAGCTTAGCCCTTTAGTTTAGTTTACTTGTTAGATTAGATTCGATTCTTACCTATTTCAAAAACTAACGAATCGTGGTTATTTTAAAAGACAGCCCAAGGGATCCTACGGATATTTCAAAAGACGTATCTTTTCATAAAAACACCGTAGCCCCTATTTTCAAAACCCCATGATTCGTGTTATTTCAAAAGGCACCATTTGTAGGACTTATATTAGGTTAATGCAGATTAGTTATAGTTGCGTCTAGTATTCAGCTCCCGCTCATTATTGTTGTTTGCTCCGCATCACATGCTTATATTATGCTTCATATTCTACTGTTGCTATCTTGTGGTTAGGACACCAGCACCATTACCAATGATGCGTATGTTCCACGTACACTTACTTGCCGGCTCACACACATCTTCATCGGTAATTGCCATGTCACGTACACCTTAGAAATATTATTGCTTGACATAGCCTGTTAGCTAATAGTTTAGACATGATATTAGTGTACTTGCCTTATATGTTAGTTTAGACATTGTAGTTATTACCTGCTACTTCATGCATACTGATATTCATTGTTATGCCCCATTCATGGATTCTCATGCATATATTCACTTTTTACGTGCTATTGAGGTTTTAGATTCGGATTCCATGAGATTTTCTGGATTTAGGGAAAATCGCAAAACATATACAAACTTCTTCTCTCTTTTTTAAATAAAAAGTGCGGTTTTTTCCCATGATGTATAAGTCATCCACCATGAGTTTGCTGATGGATTTCGAGACCCGATTCGAGGAGACGGATGAACCGTTTCAGGTACATGGTGGACCCGGTAAGGTACCCCGGGGCAAGAATCGCGTGATGATGACGATGTGAGCCTGGCAAGGGAGCACTACCTACCGGTGATTTTACCCGACGCGTCGGATATCCGGAGGATACCGTCGTGGTCTTGAGATGGATGGTAGGGGCCGGTCTGGACTGACGGCGCCCTAGATATTGTGATTGAGACATTGAGATTTCGAGATATTGAGGTACAGAGACTGTGATACAGAGATATCGAGATATTGGGATTACGTTTTGTGCCGATGCTAGGCACTGTTTTATGCTGATTTCATTATGATACCTCATTTTAAAAATACTAAGGGAATCTCACTAAATTATGAAAACAGTTCTTCACTTACATGTATTCTGTTTTCATGCATTCATACCTCATTCATATGATATTTTGCTACCTGAGGCACTGACACGGGCATATGAGATTACACTCGGGTTAGATGTTTACCCTAGCCTTGTTTTAGGTGAGATGTTATATATATAATTGAGGATATATTATGATCATTGACCTAGGTTACGTTATTTTTTGCAATTTCTTTCCGTAGATGTTTTTCTATTCACGAGTTGGCAACTCACCCCCGTTGTGCCCCAGTTTCTTGCAGGTTTGCCGTACAGGTTTCATTACGGCTTTGCGGGCATAGTTTCCTTCGGGTGAGTTGCTAGTAGGTGGGTTTACTTGTATCGTACCCCCATTATATAACTTGTATATTATTATTCTGTTGTATCTAGAAGTTCCATCAACCAAACATGTGTTATTTTTGAGATAGAGACCAGTGATGTTATTCTTTCGACCTTAGAGTCGCGTGTTATATTTCTGCAGATTTCTTGTGGTTTTGAGTTTCCTTTTGAGTTTGATCCTCGCCGTTGGCGTTGCATATTATATTGCTTGTGTGGTTGTGACCGTCGATTGACGAAGAGCTAGCTCCCGCTTGGGGATGCATTTTTATTGATTTCATATACTATTCATGTTGTATCCCGTTTGGGGGACAGTATTTACAAAGGAGACTCTGCCGAAATTTTCAGGAACTTTTTGATGTTTTTAGAAACCCGCATAATTCGGCTTATGCTTTTAAAACTACTTATTTAAATTGGTTTTACTACTCTCTACTACTCTTCTTGGTTTGGATTTCTGGGTTTTCGGCTTACTTAGAATACATACGCCTTGAGACGTTCGTAGTTTAAGTGCCGGTCATGTTCCGTACTTTCGGGTCGTGACAAAGTTGGTATCAGAGCGTTAGGTTTTTCCTTTGGAGCGTAGGATGACCTTTGGTTGATGGAATAGGTGACTAAAGTAGAGTGACGTACCGTAGGTATGTTCCGCGGCATATTTACGATACGCTACTCCACTTAAGAAGCCTTAGGATGTACATTTCTTTGCTCAGTATTATATTCATTCCGATCTAGCCTCATCAGTACCAGTTATGGTTTTGCTGCCACGATTACGGGCAGGGAGAGCTACAGCTAAAGTTGCGGTCAGCACGAGCTCGTCACGAACGAGGACTGACCAGGGCGAAATTCCGGCAACACACGATTGCAGAGATGTGTCTTTTTACTGTGTTTCCGCGTCACGAGCGTTTGGCGGATCACCTTTATGAGGTTACTCGGATGTGCTAATCGACATTAGAGGATTGAGCCAATGATAGAGGCCAGCCAGATTTTGATGACCGTTGGTGTGTTGCTTATTCATGATGATCGAGGCACTGTTCAGCGTGCAGACGAGCGAGCCAGTTATTGCTGCGAACGACGAGATATTGCCCCAGATGCTGGAATTAGTGCAGAACGAGTTGTACTAAGAGATGATAGAAGGTCGCTAGTCATCGAGGATGAATGACTAGGACATGTGGATCGTTCGCCTACCCCGATGCGAGGTCATCAGATAGATTGATTCCAGCTAGAGACGACTTCACGCGGAGACGTTGGGAGTCGACAGAGACGATCGAATGTCAGAAATCTATTATTCCAAGTTTAAAGTAGTCGGAAAGACATGCAGACAATTCTATGGTCCCTCTAGAAGAATGAAACCCTAACTCGACTTAATGACCGTGTGAAAGCCTTTGAACTTTCGGGTTTGCGGCAGTTCCACAGCGCCATTAGTGAGGCTTGGGTTTGCCCTTCTACGGCTGGACCACCGATGCTGTGGTATGTACTCGATACTATTAAATTGTGCCAAAAATGTTGAGCTCTTGGGTGATTATGAGGTTTTGACGACTCGATCGGATGGCTCGACGTAATTCAGATGCTAGGTGGTGAGATGCATTTCTTGGGAGACTCCAGATACGAGGGTAGTCATTGGAGCTCAGTCCATGCAGCCACGACGTGACGAGTCCAGAGCAGTCGACATTAGAAAAATGGAGTAAGAGGTTCATATAAGATCTGGATATGATGACGTTCCCTTCCGCCGACATCAGGGATGCGATACGTATGCCAAGGCATTGTACTTGGGTATACCTTCCAGAAGGAGTCGCGATGAGTATGCAGCCCTTCCGGAATGAGAACAGATCTAGTAAGGGACGATAACTTCCGGACAGTTCGGCAGAGACGAGATTTGGGAGAGATCCCGACAGGACCTTTCTGGAATGAATTACAAGAAGACCTTGACCCAGGAGTGGTCATTGTTACGCACCCTAGCAGGCCAGAGTTCATGATCATCGACGAGACGTCCCACTAGTGACCGCGACAGTTGGCCCGAGATTCTTAGAGGATGCGCTTGAGCGGTACTATGCCGCCCTTATTGATTTCGATGTTTTGGGTGATTTATTCGAATGATTTGATTTTGATGATTGAGGATTTACGATCCTTGCACAGTGTTGCACTTGATATCGTTTTTGTGCTTGGGTTTCACATGTTTGTGATTTTACAGTTTTAGACATTTGAGTTGACTTTGTGCGTATGCACGCACACGATTTGGTTCCTGCACTCTGTATAGTTTATATATGCTTGCAGTGCAGTGATACGCCTTTTGTGCACTTAGATGCATTGGACTTTGATTTCGATGGTGATGTTCGATATTTGTTTTGTGCACCTTGTGCACCTGATTTGATTTTGCGCATGTTCGGCACTTGATATTGGATTTCATGATTTCGTGCACGATGGATGCACCTGATTGGATTTTCGCGCATGTTGGGTGCATGTTTTGAAGTGTGATTTTGGTGCACACCAGATGCCCTAAATCGAGATTTTTCGTGCATGTCAGATGCACCTGATTTTGCTGTCAGGCACACATGTTGCCTACGACAGATGTTTCGTGCACACCGGATGCACTTAGATGTTGTTTCTGTGCATATGTATGGCACATATTTGGATTTTGATTTCCGTGCGCACAAGACGCGCGTAGTATTCATACGCGTATTTTGGGATTGATTTTTCTTATAGAGCAGTACGTTTTTATGATATTGCTATGTGTTTTCGTACTGAGCAGGACTAGTCAGAGGACAGTACCTGAATATATTTTACATGTATAGTTTCGAGTTATATCATATTGGTTTTGCTTTGGATTTGGTATTGATGTCTTCCCCATGACTCCGATGATTGCGGGATGCTTGACGGAGTTCTGATTTGAGTTATATGCTCATTTTTCATGCGCATGCGTTGCGCTACGATTTGTTTTATATATTTATGATTTCGGAGCCCCGGTGATTTGATGGTTTTGGCTGAAATATTTTAGTATTTGGTTGAAGTTTTAATTTAAATTCGGGGACCGAATTTAAATAAGTGGGGAAGATTGTAACGTTTTGAAAATCGTTTCGGTGAAATTTCGAAAAAACGGTAAAATAAGGGGGTTTTCTGTAAAAAGTCAAAATGCAAATATCTTTATTATAAATTTAAATATACATATTCTAGCTATGTAATTACTAGTATTTGGTGTTTATTGAGCCACTGGTGAAATTTTAAATTTTCTGAAAAAAATATTATTTTAATATTATTTTAAGCCGGTAAGAAAAATACATTAAATTAGCGATAATTACAAATTTAAATGGGCTAATTTTAATCTTTAAAATCATGTTAATTAAATTCTAGTTGTAATATAAATTTTTAGTATTTTATTTCAAGTTTTAATGGGTTTTTATTATGGAGAACAAAAAAATAATTAATTTAAGCTAAAACTTGCAATTTTGAGGTTGTGGGGGGTCTTTTTGCATAGAATTTCTTTGTATAATCTCTCTCACTCATTCCTCGCCATCATGGCCGGCCCCACCACTGCTGGAGCAGCCCACTCCCCCCCTCATTTTTGTTTTCATCTCTTTTAAAAGTTCAATATGATAAGGATTAAAATATAGTAATTGGAGTATGGGTTTTTGTTGTTTGTGTGGTCTTTTGACTTTGAGAAACTTTCCCCAACTCCCCACATCCTCTCTCTCCTCTCCCCACCTGCATTTGGCCGAGCTCCTCCCATTTAGAACAGCCCTTCACTTCTTCATCTCACTTTCTCTTCAAAAAAATCCACAAAAATGCTTAAAAATCCACAAAATTTCGAAATCAAAATCCAACTCCTACCCATTTCTCATTAACCATTCTAGCATGGATCTAGGGATCAAAATGGCATTTTAGGAGGCTAGATCTTGAGCTTGATCTCATCATGGGAGGTATAATCTCATGCTTTTGTTAAAATTTGTTATCTATTTGCTTTAATCTAAGTTAACTAAGTGCTTAATTAGGTTTTCGATGAGTTTAATTGCATGATTAAAGATTTCAAGTTAGGGTTTTGTTGTGGAAATGGGTTATGATAAATTGTGCATGGTTTTGTGTTGTGGATTAATATCTTATGTTTTATAGAAAGCTAATTTAGTTGTTAATTCCAAACCATTACTTATAAAATGCCCTAATTAAGTTATTTTGCTAACTAGAGTTTTGGAAAATTATTAAATGGTTTAGATTAAATTATAATTATGGTTTCATGTCATTATAGATAATATATTGAGTGGTTTAATGCTTTTAGTTCATGAAAATCCTAGCTAAATTGTTGTTTGTGCGTTTTTGCTATAAATTGTTAAAAAATTGGGTATTTTGTAAACTAGAATTTTGGGGTTAATGGAATTTAATGAGATTAAATTATGGAAATTATTTTTATGACTTATTTAAGATATTTAATACGTATTATGGCCACTAGATTTGTTTAAACATCATGTTTTGTACAAAAACGGCGAATTGTTCTTGCTAGATTTTCGGAAAAATGACTTTTTAAGTGAAATTGGGGTTTTTGTGAATTTTAACCTATTTTATATTAAAATTAGTGTTCGTGAATGTGCAAATGAGTGTATTTGGGTTTTTCTCGATGATTTGGCGTTTGTACGCCGACATCGAGGGTTTTTGGGTTGATTTGTGAAAGCAACCATAGGTTTTGACCTATGTGGGATTCATGCGTCGTTTTGGTCATGAGTCGGATTTTAATACGATACGGTGCGTTATGATATGTAGGTACCCCATGTGGACTTCGAGACGACAAGCAAGCGCGTGGCGACGTCGGCACCGGCGAACGAGGACCAGGTGAGTAGATTTATATCTACGGGGAGAAGTCGGGTGGATGGCGTATAGCACCCCCGCAGTCCGTGGTGGTGTATACGGATGCGTATACACACCAACAATTATTATATGTTATTTCGGATTAATAACGAAGTTTAGGATGGATATTGGTGTGTTGGATTATTTTAGTGTTGCGAACCCTAGAGTAGTGTTGCACTACACATACACACATACATACTTGCATACATTCCTATTTATATGTGCTCATGGGATTCTCTATAGTTATGTTTTCACATGGGTATGGGATTATGTGTTCACATACGGATTTGAGGACGATACTTGGGATTGAGCTGAGTCGATGAGATTTGTTTTGTGGTGGTGATATCGGTTTATACAAGACTGTCGATCAGTAGTCAGATCATGACTATATTGATGATTTTAGTATTGTACTAGACATATGTCAGTACCCTGGACTATGATCTTGGATAAAGAGGATACCAGATGAATAGTGTGATGAATATGATATTAACCCATACCCAGATTTGGGGATGCCGTACGACGGATTTACGTACGAGCTATATTTTGATGATTGATCCGCACTCTAGACTTGGGATGTCTGGTTATAGATATGGTGTCGGATATGACATTATGAAGGCGGGATCACCGACTAATATATATACATGTATGTATATGTATCGACTCAGATGTTAGGCGGTTTCCTTACCTGTAGTCCAGCTTGTTAGCTTAGCCCTTTAGTTTAGTTTACTTGTTAGATTAGATTCGATTCTTACCTATTTCAAAAACTAACGAATCGTGGGTATTTTAAAAGACAGCCCAAGGGATCCTACGGATATTTCAAAAGACGTATCTTTTCATAAAAACACCGTAGCCCCTATTTTCAAAACCCCATGATTCGTGTTATTTCAAAAGGCACCATTTGTAGGACTTATATTAGGTTAATGCAGATTAGTTATAGTTGCGTCTAGTATTCAGCTCCCGCTCATTATTGTTGTTTGCTCCGCATCACATGCTTATATTATGCTTCATATTCTACTGTTGCTATCTTGTGGTTAGGACACCAGCACCATTACCGATGATGCGTATGTTCCACGTACACTTACTTGCCGGCTCACACACATCTTCATCGGTAATTGCCATGTCACGTACACCTTAGAAATATTATTGCTTGACATAGCCTGTTAGCTAATAGTTTAGACATGATATTAGTGTACTTGCCTTATATGTTAGTTTAGACATTGTAGTTATTACCTGCTACTTCATGCATACTGATATTCATTGTTATGCCGCATTCATGGATTCTCATGCATATATTCACTTTTTATGTGCTATTGAGGTTTTAGATTCGGATTCCATGAGATTTTCTGGATTTAGGGAAAACCGCAAAACATATACAAACTTCTTCTTTCTTTTTAAATAAAAAGTGCGGTTTTTTCCTATGATGTATGAGTCGTCAACCATGAGTTTGCTGATGGATTTCGAGACCCGATTCGAGGAGACGGATTAACCGTTTCGGGTACATGGTGGACCCGGTAAGGTACCCCCGGGGAAGAAGCGCGTGATGATGACGATGTGAGCCTGGCAGGGGAGCACTACCTACCGGTGATTTTACCCGACGCGTCGGATATCCAGAGGATACCGTCGTGGTCTTGAGATGGATGGTAGGGGCCGGTCTGGACTGACGGCGCCCTAGATATTGTGATTGAGACATTGAGATTTCGAGATATTGAGGTACAGAGACTGTGATACAGAGATATTGAGATATTGTTATTACGTTTTGTGCCGATGCTAGGCACTGTTTTATGCTGATTTCATTATGATACCTCATTTTAAAAATACAAAGGGAATCTCACTAAATTATGAAAACAGTTCTTCACTTACATGTATTCTGTTTTCATGCATTCATACCTCATTCATATGATATTTTGCTACCTGAGGCACTGACACGGGCATATGAGATTACACTCGGGTTAGATGTTTACCCTAGCCTTGTTTTAGGTGAGATGTTATATATATAATTGAGGATATATTATGATCATTGACCTAGGTTGCGTTATTTATGCGATTTCTTTCCGTAGATGTTTTTCTATTCACGAGTTGGCAACTCACCCCCGTTGTGCCCCAGTTTCTTGCAGGTTTGCCATACAGGTTTCATTACGGCTTTGCGGGCATAGTTTCCTTCGGGTGAGTTGCTAGTAGGTGGGTTTACTTGTATCGTACCCCCATTATATAACTTGTATATTATTATTCTGTTGTATCTAGAAGTTCCATCAACCAAACATGTGTTATTTTTTAAATAGAGACCAGTGATGTTATTCTTTCGACCTTAGAGTCGCGCGTTATATTTCTGCAGATTTCTTATGGTTTTGAGTTTCCTTTTGAGTTTGATCCTCGCCGTTGGCGTTGTATATTATATTGCTTGTGTGGTTGTGACCGTCGATTGACGAAGAGCTAGCTCCCGCTTGGGGATGCATTTTTATTGATTTCGTATACTATTCATATTGTATCCCGTTTGGGGGACAGTATTTACAAAGGAGACTCTGCCGAAATTTTCAGGAAATTTTTGATGTTTTTAGAAACCCGCATAATTAGGCTTATGCTTTTAAAACTACTTATTTAAATTGGTTTTACTACTCTCTACTACTCTTCTTGGTTTGGATTTCTGGGTTTTCGGCTTACTTAGAATACATACGCCTTGAGACGTTCGTAGTTTAAGTGCCGGTCATGTTCCGTACTTTCGGGTCGTGACATGCGGTCCCCGAAATCTCCAAAATCGAATTTAATATCGTAAAAATGTGCACATGTGTATATACACAAGTATGGACGTACAATGTATATGTGCGCCAATATAGATATACAAATGCGTATATACGCAAGTATGAGTGTACAATATGTATATCATGATGCAGCAACCCTACTGTGTAGTGACATGGCAATTATCGATGATGAAGTGTGTGAGCCAGCAAATCTGTGTAGGTGTAATATATGCATCATCGATAATGGTGCATGTGTACTAGCACAGGTATAAGCAATGCAATGAGAATAATATGAATGCAGCATAAGGTAAATCATATGCAAATGCCGATGGGTATACGTATCTAACATGGTCGAGTCAGTGAATCTATCAATCGGCATCTAGCCACACAACATCGCGTACGGTATAATCCATCGTACGACATCCTCTAGTCAAGGGTATGGATCAATTATCAAGTTAAACTCATCACGTACGGAAAATCATCGTACGGCAGCATTAAACCAATAGGGATCCTATCATCCTAAAAGTCAATGAGGGTACGACCTAATATCACGTACGACCTATCATTCATGATTCACAACATTCTATATATATCTACATACCTATGTCCCAAGTCATAGCCATAACAATTTCGTATCAGGGGACCGGCAAGGTATCAATCATCTCAATCGACTCTCATCCATATACCAACATATCATCATATCACATGTCAAATCGTATTCTCTTTTCATCGCATCTATCTCTCACACAATGTCAACATAACAAATACATTCTACCTTTACTATAAGCATAAGTATCTAATCTAACATACACATACGAACCATACAACCAGTTTTTGAAAGATGCGAATCGTAGTTTTGAAAGTAGAGGCTACGGCGTTTTTTTTAAAGAAAAGATATCATTTGAAAATCCAGAACATCCCTCAAGGTATCTGTTTAAAAGATGCATGCGATTCTTCAGTTTGGAAATTGGTATGGTTCGGATGACACATCTACGTCGATTATCTAGTCCTATAGTACCCTAAATGGCAACATTATCAAATCTCATCCTCAAGTCCCATCATCACATATTAGCCGTATCATAACTTCTAACTATCCTTTAGTTTCTAATATGGGTTCTCTAACTATCCTTTTAACTCTATCTATAGTTTTCTAATAAAGGTTTCATTAACCATAATCTATATATAAATCAGTTTCCATCCAAGTTTTGCAGGGGTGCTATACGCCATCTACCCGACTTTCCCCCGTGGATATAGGTCCACTCACCTTGCTCTTGCTTGCCGATGTCGATGTGGATATCCTCTTCTTCATTGTCTCGAAATCCTCGTGGGGCACCTACATATCATAACACATCGCAATTGCGTATTAAAATCAAGTCGGAAACCAAAACGGCACACGTCTCGCTCATAGGTCAAAACCTATAGCTTACGCCTGCAAAACACGACCAATAACCCTAGTCGTTGGCGTTCAAACGCCACACGACAGAATACAATGGCAAATACCAAAACTTAAATTCAAAAACATCGTGAAATACAAGGCAACAACTCAAGAAAATGGTCCCAGATTTTACCCTAGGTCAATTGTCAATTCTGCACATATGGAGGGTCTAATTTACTGGAGATAAAGCCCTGAAACCAACATAGACCAAATCCACCCTACTCTGGCCGCAAATTGCAGTCAGAATGATTAAATCTATGGCCATTGGGTAGAGTTGGGGTCTCGGGTCTCTGTGGTAGCTTTCTGGGTGCCTGCATATGTCACTGTGTTCGCAAAATAATTTTCCAGGTCCCCGAGTGTTAGCAGATTCCAAAATACCCTCACAATTCACACATTTATCCGATGTCGGGGTTTCTAAGTCCGTGTTTTGGGTTCCATCCTCTATTCTAGGTCAGTAAAAACACCACTCAAGCCTTGTTAACAGCAACTAGGCATCACCCAATCCACACAACACTCAAGCCCTTCACTAAAAAATTTCTATCGTCATTAATCAATACCCATTTAACTCTAAACTACTATGGGGTGTTCTTAGACTTCAAATTAAACTAGATGGAAGAATTCATATCTCATTTGGGCAACCCAAGAAAAACCCTAGTTTTCCCAAGTCTTCGAAATCAAATATTGATGGGTCCAAAGTGTAGAGGGTGAAGAGGGGATCAATTTTAATGAAAGGGGTTTAGGGTTTTGATGAAACTTTTTTAATGATCTCTAGGGGTGAAGGTGGAGTGAATCTTTAGGACGGAGGAGATGCAAAGAAATAATGGGGAAGGAATTGTGGCTGCCCCTCTCTCTCTCTCTTCTCTTATTCCAACCCTCTCTCTCAACTATTTACCTTTCTACCCTTTCTCATTTTCTTTTCTTTTAAACATTAAACCAAAACACAAAATACCCATAAAACAACACAAATGCGATAACATGAAACCAAATGCAACATGACGTGGTGCACCATTCACGGAAAACTGTAAAAACACGGATTTGGCTTAATCGCGATTAGCAGTGCACTAATCGGGTTTTTATCCTGTCACGCCCCGCTTCCCAGTGTACGGCGAAGTGGACGCGACGAGGTCCGCTACGTATGTACTCAGAAGTACATACGCTAAGCGTAGCTAAGCAATATAAAATATTACACAAGAGACAAGAGTATAAAAAGAATAGCAGCTTTTATTTATTAACATTCTTTGTATAATACATGAAAGGAAATACAACTGAAATAAAAGATGCCTAAACAGTGGCATAACAGGAAATGAAAAGTACAGAAAGGAAAAGTGTACAATGAAACTACAGTGCAGGGTCTTCAGTAAACTGCTCCAAGTCTTCTTGCGATGGCTCAATCTCTGCCGGGTCCAAATCACCTGACGACATTCAAAGAAGAGAGAAACAGAATGTCGTCAGCGAACAGGTCGCTCGGTAAGTCCTAAAGATAAGAGAGAAATAGACAGAGAGTAAGAGAGGGAGAGTGTAACTTTTAATGTTGTATTATAATATTGTAATGTTGTATTAACGCTGTTGTTTGTAGCCTGGTACAGAAGATGCCAGTGTATACGAGGGGAGTCCCACTTACACCGGGGACTTTGGTAACCTGTAGTACAAGGCTCCGTCGATAATACCACGGAACAACGGCATGGATGTAATTACGTCTTAAGTGACCACCTCGTGCCACCTTTAACATATTCCGTACCAGTCTACCCCTTAAACCACGCGATGTCTTGTTTGTATTGTTATCTTGTAAAATTGTGTTGATTGTATGAGTGATTAACTGACTGACCGAAACCATGATATCAGGAAACGGCTATAACCATAGAGTCATGTAAATGGAATACTGGGAATCATGTAAAAGGAATATCCATGGTTCGGTTCAGTCAAGTTATATAGATTGTTAACTGGATTCTGGGATTCATGTATTCATCTTGAGTTGAAATATAAAGAATATAGCTTGACTTGAATTATATTCAAATCAGAAATAGTCAGACTCTAACTCGAGTCAGACTAGAGAAGATAATTTGAAGTTCTTTATTTGTTAGGGGCCTTATTGTAATTTATAAAACTTGAGGGGGTTTATTGTAAAAAGTAATATTGTATAGTTTTCAAAATACACCTCAAGTAATTATTATCGTCTTTATGTACATACAACAATTTAATGATCAAGATTAATATGTTTATATGTTCGAATAGCATGAAATGAGTCAAGTATATTATACGAGTAACTACCAAAAACAATGCTGTAAAGAAATATTATGTACGACTAATTAATCAAGTCAAACGAATGCGAGAACATAAACAAAAATATGGCTCTAAGTGTTTTCCATGCGTGAGTTCCAGTTTCACCTAAATACGACTACCGGTTTGAGAGAGATATATGTTTTCGTATCGTCGCGTAAAACAGATCAGAATCTATTCGGCACCGTCACATATTTTTAAAATGCAGTTTGAGTTAATTTACATCGGTTTTCAGGTTATGAAAAGTATTATAAGATTATAGGTATTTTGATGAACTTATCGAAAACACCAAGATTCACATGATTTTGATTTCTGAAGCTCTAGTTATGATCATTTTAATATCAGCGTTTAAAACAGAAATTCAGATTTCTGGACAGCAACTATATATTCTATTGCAAAGCCTATATCAGGTTGTTTCATGCATTCCTAAGTAATATATTATACAGAAAATTATAGTTCTATCAATGGTGCATCTACACATCTAAATTTTATCACAAACGGACATCGGGTGTTCGAGTTATGTCCAATTTAAAAACAGTGTGCGAATCGGAACAGATTCTGTCCAGATCCGTCACTTAATATTGTAACGCAGTTTTCTTTATCTTAGATGGGTTTTCAGTAAAACTATAAAACTAATAAAATCTAGATCATTCGATGTAGATATCAAAAACACCTGAGTTTTCTCAATTTGGATACCGGTATACCAAGTTATATGTCCTAGAAATTGACCGATAACTGCAGTTTTCTGTTTTACGATCAGTGAATAAATACGATGTAATTCCTAAACCGTTATGCGGATCGATCTAAAATTTTTACAGCGTGTACAAAATAATATATTCTATCATATGTAAATTTCATGAAATTTTCAGAGTTAAAAATTAATTTATAAAAATTATTTTAAAACTAAATGTATTGATATGTCATATGTGAGAAATGAGAAAACCATGGTATTTATTCGTAACTTCTTCATTTTTTTTTAATACAAATTTTAAATAAAGTGATTTAAAATAAAACAACAAACATGCAATCCTAATTGATCACTATGAAATCTTAACATGTGAATTGAGAGTAATGAAAAAGACTTTACAAACTATACAAACTATATATGTGTGTATGTTTGTGTGTTCATTATTTATGTATGTATCCATTTAATTAATTATTTAGGAACTATGATATGTTAAGGGAAGTTTTTCATGGCAATATAAAACAAGAGAAATATAAAGAGAAAAAGAAAGAGATGGAGGAAAGAAAGAGAGAAGGGACTTACATGCACAAGCCGGTATTGTCACCGGGCTTGTCTATCCGCCGATAGCCTCGCGTTACTAGCGAGACCTTCTTGAAGACTTCTTCATGTTCTTCTTCTTGTCATCTTGGTGAAGAGGAAGAAGTGAGAGATAGAAAAATATGAGGAAGGAAAAGATGGAGGAGGACAAATAAAGATGTTGTAATGGTGAATAATAATATATGCATTTAACATGAGAATTAAAAGAGAAATGAAAAGTCACCATTCATTTTGGAAATGAAAGGTCTCATTTGTAGGTTATGAGAAGAATAAAAAATGATAAAAATAATTGCAAGAATGGGGATTTGAACATGCGACTTATGGAATAATAATGCAAGGACTTAACCAATGAGCTATAAAGTTGTTCATGCATATATTTAATTAGAATTAAATATATGATGTTGCTTAAAAAGAAAATGGGCTTTTTAGATGGGCTATGGAGAATAAGAATAATGGATTTGGGTTAAATATTTATGAAAGGAAAAAATAAGAATGAGAAGTTAAAAACTTAAATATAAGAAAAAGAAATTGTACCTAGAAAAAAAATACATAATAGATTGAGAAATAAAATAATAATAAATTTAATAGAAAGAGGAAAATACCAAGTACAAATAAATACGGTATATTTTTGAAGAGGGATAATACAAATGTATAAAGATTTTGGGGTCATTACATATCCAAACTGCATATAATAAATTTTAAAAATGCCAAATCCTTTAAATATATTATTAAATGAATAAATCATTTTAATTTCTATTTATTTCATAATTATCGGTATATATTTATACCCTTTTTTTAAACCCTAATTTCGCAAATCGGGCAGTTTTCGGGAAATATATTATTTTAATATTAAATTCCAAAAATAATATTTTATATTTTCTGAAATGTAACAATATTCTCCCCTTAAATAAATTCGGTCGCCAAATTTAAATTTAAAATCCCCGACATCTAAAACATTTCAATAATCAGCTCAAATCAACAGTGCTTCGAAATCACAGAAGATACCAAATAACACGGCGCGTCAAGTGCGCATGAAAACGAGTACAAGCTCAAAATCGAACCCCGTCAAGCGTCTTGCAAATCATAGGATTTGCACTCATATCCTCGGAGTTACAATGGAGATACAGATCTCGAAATCCATTATTGAAATCCAATATACACCTGTCAAATACTATAATACGTGTATAGTACGCATCCTTGAAAACTCCAAAATCTGAATAAAATACATGCAAAATCTTTTCTAAATCGCCGCGTGAATGCGTAACTCACGGCATAAGTGACGGGCGCTCATTTTAAAATAATAATATATGTCCATATATGTTTTCCTAAATACACGTTCCATCGTTTTCAAAATATCCCAAAAGGTTTTCCATAAAAAAACGTTCGTGTCACTCACGGACACGTAGGAAATAGCAAGACTATAGCTCCTTTTTGAAAACCTCTTGTTAATTTTTAATGCATGCAAAGTACTCAGGTACTTGTAAGTCCACGTTGCTCACCCCGGTTCTTACGGGGAGGTGGAAACGGCGAAAAACATTTTTTGGCGCAAAGGCAACATGGACTAAAAGAAGGATTTTTGCTAAACTACAAACTAGCAAACTACTTGAGGTTCTATCTACTATGACATAGAGATTATACCTCACGATACCGTTCCTTCAGGTCTTCGTTCCGCAATCCTGATCGTCCATCCACGCTCCGAGGATCGATACGGATCTTGGTCACCTCCGCGGCTTTCTTGAGTCGAAGACGATCCACCCGAGAGTTGTGCTCCGAGCTCCACCTCAAGCCGAGGCAACTAGGGCAACAAGATCGCTAGTCTTGATGTCCTAGGTCGTGTAGAAGAGGTATATGGATGTGTTTGTCTATTTGGATCCTTTTTCTCTCAACACATGAGATCAAACGAAATTTTCAAGGGGAGGAAGATGAAGGAGAACAACCATGGAGCTTTCTCAATTCTTTTTCTAAGAGAGAGAATGAGAAATCAATTATGAACCAAAAGAAAAAGAACCATGGTTGCAATAATACATAAACATCATCATTACTAATCTTTTCTAGATAAAGTTGATGGCTACATTTGAATTGACCATTTTCATATCAAAAATAAAAAGAAAACAAAGGAATACTCTAGACCGCTCATGAAGGTCCAAGTCAACTTTGGTCAAACGGTCAACAAAGTCAAGTATGGTCAAATGGTCAAAGCAATTAGCCATCACATAATTATCACTAAAAAGATTAGTAAATAATGTCCCCGGCTCATAATGGTTTTGACCGAACCAGCTGCCAAAACCCTAATGAGTCCGCCTCAAAATGGTTTTGACCGAACCAACTGTCAAAACCCTAATGAGGCACCTCCTCCTTCTTCGCTCCTCAAAACTGTGCATACACACCCGCATCCGCATTCCGTAGAATGCGAATGCACAGAAGACAAAACAAATCCATATGTACAATACTAGGATCCAGCTTAAACCAAAGCCCACTAGTATTGCCTGCCCAAACATCATACGCACACAATAGTACGCAAGTGATCGTAGCCCTACCGTAAAACCATACGGCCTCTACACGTTTTCGCTCAGTGCGGGGAAACTCTCTGTGTGGGACTCTAAAGACTCGACAAAACGCTGGCGGTGGGTTTAACCACAGACCGCAAGCGGCACTAGCTGTACGTAACGGTCCCCAGGTAGATGTCGATAAGAAGGCCGATGAGGTAAACCCATCCGAACTCCAACTGAGCCTGAATGTGACAATCTCCGTACAGTCTGGTCCGTTCGTCTGAAAATATCGCATGGCGGGCCTAGGTGGTGGTAAACGTCAGTCCCCTAATAGCGGTACAAGCCGTGTCGGAGTGTAGCCCAGAACACCCTGAGATAACACTGGAAACTTACCAGTATATCTCGCTTGCCCTGGCCAGGGACTACTTGTGTAATGGCTCTCCTAGACACAACGTGATATCAACCCCCGATACCGGGAGAGACGAATCCTGTCTAACCGTTACTGCCTCCAAGCGCTTCGGGACTGCTCCCAACTACTACCTGTTTGCACGACTCCTTTGAGCAGTGGTAGGGTAGTAATCTAAGTACAGTGGGAACACACTCGAGGCTAAATGGCAGTGTCAAGTCAGCGGACTAAGCTGTACACGTGTCTCCTGGGAACAGTTAACTGACGATAGGTATAATACCAACCAACAGTTCCCGACGAGTCCTGTCCAATGTACTCATAACCTAACGAGCACCCGCATACTATCTCCAGTACGACGTACTGATGGCTGTGGGACAGTCCATCTCCCCTGCTGGGATGAGAAGCGCATACGCTAGTCTACTCCGGAGTATCGATGCCCTGTCTCGATGGTCCTACGACTAGGGACCTGTATAAGGATGTGCTTATAGATTACCTAGCCCCCACAAGTGTGACTGCCATCAAAACGCTGGTAATCAAGCAAAGATCCTAAGGGCTCTACTAATATGTATAAGCGATATACTAAAAGAAACACATGCACATATTGAAGTAGAGACAAACCAAGTAGCATACTACCATTTTGAGCAAGATTGTCTATACAATGGTGAATATCTCAAGCTTCCATTAAGTAATATACAAACTAGTATGATACAGTAATGGCCTCTAGGGCATATACACTAACAATCTCCCACTTGCACTAAGGCCATGTACTGGCGTATCGAAGACCTATCATCTCGATCAGCCGCTCGAACTGAGTCAGGGGCAAGGCCTCCGTGAATGGATCTGCAGTGTTATCTTCTGAATCTACTCTCTTCACCTCGATCTCATGGCGATCTATGATCTCCCTGATCAGGTGGTACCGCCTCAAAATGTGCCTGGACTTCTGATGGGACCTGGGTTCCTTTGCTAAAACTATAGCGCCGTTGTTGTCGCAATACAGCGGTATTGGATCAACAATGGTAGGAACCACCTGAAGCTCCGTGAGGAACTTCGTCATCCAGACACCTTCCTTTAGAGCATCGCAAGCAGCTATGTACTCCGCTTCCATAGTTGAGTCAGCAACGGTTTCCTTCTTGGAACTCTTCCAGCAAACCGCCCCTCCATTGAGGGTAAAGACATAACCCGACATAGACTTGGAGTCATCCTTGTCACTCTGGAAGCTGGAGTCAGCAAAGGCCTCGATCTGGAGGTCTTTTCCGCTATACACCAAGAACATCTCCTTAGTCCTTCTCAGGTACTTGAGAATGTTCTTTACCGCTATCCAGTGTTTTTCCCCTGGGTCCGACTGATACCGGCTTACAACACTCAATGCGTATGCTACATCTGGTCTGGTACATAACATCGCATACATTATAGAGCCTACCGCAAAAGCGTAGGGTATAATAGACATGCGATCCCTTTCCAAATCAGTCTTGGGAGACATCTCTTTGGAGAGGGTGATCCCGTGACAAGCCGGTAAATTACCGTGCATGGAATCTTCCATACTGAATCTTTTCAGTATGGTGTTGATGTACCTGGACTGTGAAAGTCCCAACATGCTCTTAGATCTATCACGATAGATCTGGATCCCCAGAATGTAGTTGGCATCGCCCTTATCCTTCATGGAGAACCTCTGTGATAAGAATCCTTTGACTGACTGTAGCAAGCATAGGAATATCATTTCCTATTAGGAGAATGTCATCTACGTATAAGACGAGGAATACCACAGTTCTCCCTACAATCTTACTGTAAATGCATGGTTCATCTGGTTTTTGATAAAGTCGAATTCTTTGACAGTATCATCAAAGTAGATGTTCCAACTCCGCGATACCTGCTTTAGTCCATAGATGGACTTGAGCAACTTGCACACTTTACCGCTGCTCCCACTCTGAATGAATCCCTCCTGCTGATCCATATAGACGCACTCTTCTAAATTTCCATTTAGGAAAGCCGTCTTTACGTCCATCTGCCAGATTTCATAATCATGGAAGGCAGCAATGGCAAGAAGGATCTGAATGGATTTGAGCATAGCCACTGGAGAAAAGGTCTCGTCATAGTCCAAACCAGATCTTTGATGAAAACCCTTTGCAACAAGTCTAGCTTTATAGGTTTCAACCTGCCCATCTACACCAATCTTCTTTCTGAAGATCCATTTGCAGCCTACGGGTTTTAACCCTTCTGGAGCAAAATCCAAAGTCCAAACTTTGTTGGTGTACATGGACTCCATCTCGGTCCGTATTGCATCCAGCCATTTTACCGAGTCACCGCTTTGAATAGCTTGTTGGAAGCTAGTAGGCTCACTATAATCAATAGTGCAATCCTCTCTATCCCCGTCTATGAGAAAATCGTAGTATCTCTCGGGCGGATGAGACTGCCTACTACTCCTGCGGAGTGGCGCTGGGATGTCCGGTTCTCCTGAACTTTCTGGTTCTTCCAAGCTTTCAGTAATAGTTTGTGGTTCTGGAATTTCTTCCAGTTCTTCTACGCTCCCACTAGTTCCTTTTTCTATAAATTGATGTTCCAGAAAGTAGGCATGACGAGAAACAAAAACCTTTTGTTCCTCTGCGTAATAGAAAAAATACCCTATGGAGTTCTTTGGGTATCCCACAAACTTACACAGTACTGAGCGTGCCTCGAGCTTGTCCGCATGCTGCTTTTTAACAAAAGCTGGACATCCCCATATCTTCAGATATTGAAGATGGGGTTTCTTCCCACACCACATCTGATATGGTGTGGTAGGCACAGTCTTGGAGGGAACCTTTTTCAAAAGATATGCAGCTGATTCTAGTGCATAACCCCAGAAGGATCGCGGTAACTCAGCCTTACTCATCATGGAACGAACCATATCCAATAGGGTTCGATTCTGCCTTTCCGATACACCGTTGTGCTGTGGTGTGTATGGAGGAGTAAGCTGAGAGAGAATTCCATTCTCTTTTAAGTAGTCCAGAAACTCGACACTCAAGTATTCACCACCTCGATCAGATCTCAGTGTCAGAGAATTCCATTCTCTTTTAAGTAGTCCAGAAACTCGACACTCAAGTATTCACCACCTCGATCAGATCTTAGTGTCTTGATACTTTTGCCTGTTTGTTTTTCTACTTCATTCTTGTATTCCCGAAATTTCTCAAAGGCCTTGGATTTATGCTTCATCAGGAAGATATGTCCATACCTAGAGAAATCATCTGTGAAAGGAATGAAGTATGAATAACCACTTCGCGCATGTGTAGACATTGGACCACACACGTCACTGTGTATGAGTCCCAAGAGCTCGCTTACTCTTTCTCCGCATCCAGTGAACGGAGTCTTTGTCATCTTTCCCATGAGACAAGATTCACAAGTGGCATAAGACTGATACTCGAACGGATCCAAGTATCCCTCTTTATGTAACTTTGTTAACCGTGTCTCATTAATGTGACCCAGTCTACAATACCATAAGAAAGCCTGATTTATTTCCGGAGACTTTCTTTTAAGTGTGTTCTGGATACTGAAAATCTGAGCTTGATTCAATACGTATATCCCGTTTGCTAATGTACCTGACCCAATCAGAACTTGATTTAGGTGGATGTGGACCACATCGCTTACAAGAGTAAAATCATATCCTTCCTTAGAAAGTAAGGATACGGATATGATATTACAAGTTGCACCTGGTACATAAAAACAGTCACGTAGAATCAATATCTGCCCAGTTGTCAGTCCAAGATGATATTCCCCTACGGATTCAGCGTACATGCTCATTCTGTTAGCAACCCTGAGAGTCATATCACCTATCTTGATAACCCTACAGTTTCTCAGAGCCTGTAACGAATTACAGATGTGAGATCCTGATCCGGTATCCAATACCCAGGAAGTAAGGTTAACTAACATACAGTTCTCTATTACAAACACACCCGAAGCCGAAGCCACAACATGCTTCGAATTCTGGTTACTGGCTTTGCTAGCCCTGCAATCCTTCTGCCAATGTTCATTCTCGTAGCAATAGGAATGCCCCTCTTTTACTATATCCAGTCCCGAAACTTCTGCCCTTCCCTCTCCTTTTACTTCCCTGGTTTCTTTCAGGGTAGAAGGTAGAAACTGTAGAATCAAGTCATCATCTGACCCGTTCTTCAACGTGGTCTTCTGGTCCGTGAGCTCAAAATAGCTGGTCTCTGTAAGGACGTTGCCCTCTACAGATGACCCGATGGCGAACCTCGCTGGAAGCAATTCATTTGAGGTCTCATATCTTGCGATACGAGATTGCTCTTCATATAAATCTTTGTTATGGAGGAAGATAGAAACTAAGTCCATCTTCTCGTGCTGCCTCTGGTATGCACCATCAACTGAGGCTAACACGAGGCACTTGGCTTTCGCACAGTCTTTTTCCGATGTCTTGCGGATATGAATATCCGTGACAGGGGAAACTGGACCTGAGACGGCAGGGGTTGGATCAGTTAAGAGGTGTCCCAGCTTGTCACGGGCAATGGACATCTGGACAGACCTTTGCCAGTCATAACAGTCAGATTGAGTCATTTTATTATCTAGATGTAACCTAGGTGTGGTCACTGGGTCGCTGCAATTAAGAGAGAGAGAAGAAAACACTCAGCATGATGCTCTTACAAGTTTAGATTGGTTTTTAATTTATTTAAACAGGATGGCTCCCACTGTCTCTCGAATCCCTCCTCAAACCATAAAGGAAGAATTAGTCGGGATCAATCTCACCGTACAATACTTGCTTAACCGTTCAGCCAGGCCAGTGTCGGTACTTTGAGGGATGTTTTCCAACGCTTTCGCGAAGTTCCTTAATTTAGAAACCTCTTTTCCCTGGGGGCGTAGCCCCGCTAACACCTTTCTAGACACCTACTTGGTTTATAGCATTGATCGTTAAGTGAGAAAGTTCCCGAGGAGTAGCATATACTCACAATAGGATTGGGATCCAAATATCATCGTGTGACAAAACTGAAGGAATCATACCAGAATCATCACACTCCAAATGGTATGCAGCGCTAGCAAGCTTCAGTTTCTTTAGAAACTCCCGATGTGGATTTTTGCCCCATGCTCTTATGACCTTGACGAAGGCCAACATATCATAAGTCACATGTCAAGTTCTACCCGTCATTGTCCAGGTTAATTTGAACCCACCCGTACATACCCTTGACAAAGGCCAAAATAGTATTACGACTGTCCCAAACCAACGCATCTATCTATGCTACAGATAAATATTCAGCAGCTACCAATCACTATGCCTTGGCGAAGGTCAAAATACATAGCTTGAATACTACTGAATATTTAACTGAAATGATGGAGGGCTACGAATGGTTTTGGCGAAACCGTGAACGTAGTGAACTTGATATAATCGATGGAACGAGATAGCTTTTAAAAGGAGTGGTTCAAGCTCCGCGTTACAAAAGTGGGTTTTTGAAAAGAACCGAGTGGTTTTGAAAGTGTTCCAACGACTTTAACTTGGTTTATTTTCTTACATTAATTTAATGCGTCCCATCATTTAATCCTACCATTGCAGAAAACAACAAAAATAGGACGTACGCTTATGCCATCCGCATTCGCCACGGGGCCCCGTCATCACCCGTTAGGTTACTTAACTAACGACAGAGCGGGGGATGGACTAGCGCGGATGCAAAACATAAGAAACGCCTAAATAGATATATATATACATTCGTCAGATGCAATGATAGCCATTCCAGATCACAGATGAACACTTTGGATATACTAGGAATCCGCGATTCGTTCGAGCCTGCAACGAAAAACGGATTACACGGTCGCGATGAATAGCCAAACCCCACTTTAGACCCCTACGGGTGCGGCAAACTACCCGCTAAGTAACCGAAGCGAAGCAACCTCCCTCAACAACGTGAGTAGGCCACTCGGCACTTCGAGATACCCGGTAGTTTGTTCACCCCACCTTTGGTCTATCCTTGGAGCAAAAACAGTAAAAGAAATTATACAATGGCGGCTACAACCTCATCCCGGATGTGCGGCCATAAAATAATATTACATCAATTACAAATTTTACATGAATTGAAAGATAAAGAAAACTCTCATCTCACAACCCTCCGGCTATTCATCCGCGAAAATCCAACGAGTTCATATACACAAACCATCAACATTACAGATCACAGATATGTATAACCCCCACTAATCGACGTATAGCGATTAGCAGACGTTCAATACATATATCACATCACAGATAATATCCATTAGCCAAAGTCTATGGAATTTCGATCAAAATACGGATTTGTAACCACCCCAAATACAAATTTATTTCTGGAAATTCTGGGCAGAAACAAACTATCATAAAAATCCTAAAACATCCAAATAAGAACACTGCACAAAACCCGGTCCACGGCCGAGTCAACTCGGCCGCGGATTCGCGGCAGGAAGCATGCTCTTGCCGCGGATCCACGGTGCTTTGACCGAGTCGCTGGATCGTTTTTATTCTGTGTTTTTACAAAACCCTTAGCCGATTTTTCATGTATGTTAAATCATTTTTAGAGCAGTATAAAAAATCAGCACAAACATGGTTTTTACGGACGTGTTTCGCGATTTTTTTCTGATCGAAATTCTAAACACTTCGCTAACTTGCTAGTTTATGTTTAGCTAGGCTCTGATACCACTGTAAGTCCACGTTGCTCACCCCGGTTCTTACGGGGAGGCGAAAATGGCGAAAAACAATTTTTGGCCATTTTGGCAACATGGACTAAAAGAAAGATCTTTGCTAAACTACAAACTAGCAAACTACTTGAGGTTATATCTACTATGTCAAAGAGATTATACCTCACGATACCGGTCCTTCGGGTCTTTGTTCCGCTGTCCTGCTCGTCCATCCATGCTCCGAGGATCGATCCGGATCTTGGTCACCTCCGCAGCCTTCTCGAGTCTAAGACGATCCACCCAAGAGTTGTGCTCAAGAGTTGTGCTCCGAGCTCCACCTCGAGGCGAGGCAACTAGGGCAACAAGATCTCTAGTCTTGATGTCCTAGGTTGTGTAGAAGAGGTAGATGGATGTGTTTGTATATTTGGATCCTTTTTCTCTCAACACATGAGATCAAAGAAAATTTTCAAGAAGAGGAAGATGAAGGAGAACAACCATGGAGCTTTCTCATTTCTTTTTCTAAGAGAGAGAATGAGAAATCAATTATGAACCAAAAGAAAAAGAACCATGGTTGCAATAATACATAAACATCATCATTACTAATCCTTTCATGATAAAGTTGATGGCTACATTTGAATTGACCATTTTCATATCAAAAATAAAAAGAAAACCAAAGAATACTCTAAACCTCTCATGAAGGTCCAAGTCAATTTTGGTTAAATGGACAACAAAGTCAAGTATGGTCAAGTGGTCAAAGCAATTAGCCATCACATAAATATCACTAAAAAAGATTAGTAAATAATGTCCCCGGCTCATAATGGTTTTGACCGAACCAGCTGCCAAAACCCTAATGAGTCCGCCTCAAAATGGTTTTGACCGAATCAACTGTCAAAACCCTAATGAGGCACCTCCTCCTTCTTCGCTCCTCAAAACAGTGCATACACACCCGCATCCGCATTCTGTAGAATGCGAATGCACAGAAGACAAAACAAATCCATATGTACAATACTAAGATCCGTCTTAAACCAATGCCCACTAATATTTCCTGCCTGAACATCATACGAACACAAGTGTACGCAAGTGATCGTAGCCCTGCCGTAAAACCATACGGCCTCTACACGTTTTCGCTCAGTGCAGGGAAACTCTCTGTGTGGGACTCTTAAGACTCGACACTACGCTGGCGGTGGATTTAACTACAGACCGCAAGCGGCACTAGCTGTACGTAACGGTCCCCAGGTAGATGTCGATAAGAAGGCCGATGAGGTAAACCCATCCGAACTCCTACTGAGCCTGAATGTGACAATCTCCGTACAGTCCGGTCCGTTCGTCTGAAAATATCGCATGGCGGGCCTAGAGGGGTGGTAAACGTCAGTCCCCTAATAGCGGTACAAGTCGTTTCGGAGTGTAGCCCAGAACACCCTGAGATAACACTGGAAACCTACCAGTATATCTCGCTTGCCCTGGCCAGGGACTACTTGTGTATTGGCTCTCCTAGACACAGTGCGATATCAACCCCCGATACCGGGAAAGACGAATCCTGTCTAACCGTCACTGCCTCCAAACGCTTCGGGACTGCACCCAACTACTACCTGTTTGCACGTCTCCGTTGAGCCGTGGTAGGGTAGTAATTTAAGTACAGCAGGAACACACTCGAGGCGAAGTGACAGTGTCAAGTCAGCGAACTAAGCTGTACTCATGTCACCTGGGAACTGATAACTGACGATAGGTATAATACCAACCAACAGTTTCCGACGAGTCCTGTCCAGTGTACTCGTAACCTAACGAGCACCCGCATACTATCTCCAGTACGACGCACTGATGGCTGTGGGACAGACCATCTCCCCTGCTGGGATGAGAAGCGCATACGCTAGTCTACTCCGGAGTATCGATGCCCTGTCTCGATAGTCCTACGACTAGGGACCTGTATAAGGATGTGCTTATAGATTACCCAGCCCCCACAAGTGTGACTGCCATCACAACGCTAGTAATCAAGCAAAGATCCTAAGGGCTCTACTAATATGTATAAGCGATATGCTAAAAGAAACACATGCACATATTGAAGTAGAGACAAACCAAGTAGCATACTACCATTTTGAGCAAGATTGTCTATACAATGGTGAATATCCCAAGCTTCCATTAAGTAATATACAAACTAGTATGATACAGTAATAGCCTCTAGGGCATATACACTAACAGTACTGTCCTCAGATCAGTCCTGATATATAATTTGGTGCCCAAAATGAAAACAAAGTGCTCAAAAGAAAAATCATGGCCTCAAAAGGCATATCCAACAAGCTCATGCGCCTGGTGTGCACGGAAATCAAATCCAAACACAGGCGCCACTATACGCACAAAGCAAGACTAAGTGCAACAGGTGTGCACAGAAGCATCTATCCACTGCAACGGGTGTGCACGACAACAATATTCGGTGCATCTATTGTGCACGAAAATCTCAAATCTGGTGCATCAAATGCGCGAAATACAAGTATAGTGCAACCAATGCACGAAAATCACATTAATAACTCAAATGCGTATAAGAACAAAACCGAGTGTACCGAGGTGTATAAATAAAAAACGTATGTAACTACGAGTACAAATCTGTATCAATGAACTACAAGCACATGTGAGCTATACCGAGTGCAAAATCACATCATCCGTATGAAATCCACGAAATCATAAACACATGCTACGAAGGTACAAAATCGACATCAAATGCAATGGATATGCACAAATCGCAAATCAACACAATGGTGTATAAAATATATATCAGGTGCGATAACTATGCGCAAAAAATGTAAATACCCAGTAGGTGCTGCCATGGTGCACGAAAACGATATCAAGAAACTCAATCCTCAAAAATCAAATCCAACCGATATAAGCGTGATACTCAGATCACAAATGCAAATTGCAATAAATGACATTTAGGTACATCTCCTACAATATCGAAAAAATAAATCGGTGTGCCTAAAACCGGCAGAACAAGAACATCTTCTTGCCTCCTACTCACGGTCTGGCGTCCTTAGTCTCTGGGTCCTTATCTTCTCTGCAGATTCACCAATCTCGCAATCCATCGGCTCATCGGCCCGGTCAGGTGTGCTAACGGGAACGATTCCGCTCTAGCACTTCTCTGGTCATCTCTCGGCCAATCATCACGACCACTCGTAAAGCAGCACGTTACTGGCGTCGGCCTCTGGCCCTCTGAGTACACGTCACACATCTGATCCTGGGTGCAAATCTCATTGCAGCATTTTCCTGGAAGGAATCCTGCTCAAGGCCTCCTTCCGATCTCGCCTATGCCGAACTGTACGGAGGCTGATACTCTTACATAATCTCTTCTCGCTCTCTGGACATTTGCGTTCTCAGCATAGCATTTACTCGGGAATTAGCTGCATCCCAACGCCTCTGTAAGCATATCAGATCTCTGATCTCGACTGGGAGTAGCAACAGCTCATCAGCATCGTGCATGAACCTCTAGCTCCACTCGTCTTTATCATCGTCCACCTTGACGTCACGTCATGCTATCGGCGTACTGCAATTGTTTCTCGGCCACGGTCAATCCGAAATCTCTCATACAGACTCGAAGTCACGAACTCGGTATCTTCATCACTCTGTAGAAGATATCTGGCCGAACACGTCCTCGGAAACTCGTCCCAACCATTGGAGGAATACTCAATACTCGTCCGTCCTCGATCAACTCACAACGCATCTGGATGAGGTCCTCTATCCAAAGATGGTCAGCTTACTGGTCTCTTATCACATGATATCTGGACGACGTCAAACTTTTTGATCGAGGCATTAAAATCCTAAAATTTTCCGAAGGCTCAACACCTGAGCACAGTCTAAAACTATCTGGTACATACCACAGTACCTCTGGACCAGCCGTAGAAAGGCAAACCCAAGCCTCACCGATGGCACCGCTAAACTGCTGCAAACCCTAAGATTCAAAAGCGGTTCCGTGGTCATCATGTCGAGTTAGGGTTTCATTCTTCTAGAGGTTCCACAGAATTACCTGCATGTTCCTCCGAACACTTTAAACTTGGGAAAAATGGGCTTCTGACACTCGTTCAAACTTTTTAGCTTCGCCTAGGCGACATACGAATACCTTTCGTCCGCACACTAAACAATGCATCAATCCTCTAGAAAGGATGATACATCAACGGTCATCTCTGGATCGGTCTGCTCTAGATCTGAGTAAGACTCTCCACACTGAAAATCTTCAACTCATCTGGGCCTGCGTCGGTGCATCAATCTGACAAATCACCTTCGTTTCTCAAATCGAGATAGGCTAGCTATCCACTGTCGCATCTCTGCCTGGAAGCTCCAACGATCTCAGCTCGTAAGCCCTGAAAGCGACATCAATATCTCTGAGGTATGCTGTACATCAACAGTCCTCTCACAACTGGTAGCTCTAACCATGGCCTGATCATCCGGTGCAAAACCAAACACTCACCTCAACAGGAGGTCACAACATAACAATACATCGAGACGTTCCCATGTCACCAGAAAACACAATGGACAGCCCTCGTACCCGAAGAGCCCGCCCTGGCCGCAACACTAACAGCAGCTCAAACTGTGCTCAAACCATGGTGACCGGAACCTCAATCGAGTATCGATAAAAAAACAGATCAAAGGCATGAAAGGAAACGACAGATCCAGAATGGATACATGATCATAAGAAGGAACAGCATCAATGGGAGTATGATCATGGAAACGAATAGAATCAAGGATCTCGAATGGATGTATAATCATAGGCATTAGAGAATCATATGTCCCAAAAATATATACATCCTAAGGTTTCTTAAGTGGAGTATTGTATCGTAAATATACCGCGGAACATACTTATGGTACGTCACTCTACTCAAGCTACCTACTGCATCAATCAGGGTCAGCCTATGAAACGAAAGTTCGGGTCTAATACGCCCTCGTTAAAGTCTATGTTCCGTAAGGTGAAGCCTAGGATCCGAAATACATACCCGCCATAGACTCCGCATAGTCAAACATAGACTTGAACAAAGGTTAAACCTAACGCTCTGATACCAACTTTGTCATGACCCGAAATATTAGCTCGTGACCAGCACTTGAATCACGCAACGTCTAAAGGCGTAACGGAATTCAAGTAAGCTGAAACCCAGAAATCTAAATATTTTAAAGAAAAATAAAGGAGGTGAAGTTTTCAAATAAAGGTATAATGAAATCAATGTTTTCATAAATGCATAGAAAAGGAACATGAAAATGCAAGTGAAATTTGCTAGTTTGAAAACGTGTTTCGTCTTTTTTTAAAATTTGGGCAGCATCTCCTTTGTACATTTTGATCCAAAACCATAAATATAAGATAATGATAAAGGCATCCCCCAACGGGAGATAGCTCTTCGCCAAACGGCGGATCACAACCACGCAAGACAATATATATAAGTATACGACGCCCAACAGCGAAGATCACCATAAAGATAAAGAAATAAACAAGACATCAACTACAAGTAGCGGAAAACTCCTCGCTCTAAGTCTCGCAACCACAATCACACTAAGTCTCATTACTTATATAATTTACTAATTTTGATTGATGGAATTGACTAGATACAATATGAAATATAAATACAAGAGTGGGTACGATATAAATGCCCCACCCACCAATGCAAAATACCCAAATGAAGCTATGTGCCAGCGACGCCGCTACGGATCCATATGGTCAACCTGCAAGAACTATGGCACAACGGGGGTGAGTTGCCAACTCGTGAGTAGAAAAACATCTACAAGTAGAAAATCGAATAAACAACGACTCCTAGGTCAACTATATCATAAGGGTAATACTATGATATCGAGGGTGACCGGGTCATCATATGTGCCAACAATATACTCAAGGTCTATAAGTATGCTGATATCATCCAACCATATAATTAATGTCTGTATGCACGTAAATATCATAAAAGAGTGTGCATGAAAGTATGAGGATATAAATCAACGGTGTCCCTCGTGACATATCAAAATCATGGAACCTTGGTGTCCAACATCGACACCCGAAAGCATCATGAAACCGTGTCGATCATCGACAGGTAAATCCTCATATCTCGGGTTCCGTCAGTCTGGATCAGCCCACGGGCTTTGTTAGTCAGGATTGGCCTATATCATCTCTCGACTCCGGTCGGTATCCTCCGGATATCCGCCGAGCCCAAATACTATCACCGGTAGGTAGTGGTCCCTCTGCCAGGCTCACCGTCTACTGCACAGCAGATCCGTTCTCGCCCCAGGGTACCATACCGAGTCCACCATGTACCCGCAATCGGCCTCGTCCACTTCTCGAATCGGGTTTCACATGTCAGACGTCTCAGAACCGAGAAAAAGTAAGGCGGACGCACTGAAATACCATATCAAGAGAACAGGGTTTTTAAAACAGTACATGCTTGTTTTAAAATAGCTACGGTTCTCCAATCCCGAAATCTTATGAAAACAGCATATCTTAATGCGTAAAAGCTTAAAGCATTATATATGTGACATATAACAGAAATGTAAGCATATTCGTATATCATGCAACATGGAACAGTGATATGATATATTAAGAGAAAACCGCTCTTTTAAATAGATCTAGTTTTTAAAATAATACATGCGGTCCCCAAAATCTCCAAAATCAAATGCAATACCGTAAAAAGGTGCACATGTGTATATACGCAAGTATGGACGTACCAATGTATATATGCGCCAATTTGGATATACAAATGCGTATATACGCAAGTAAGAGTGTACAATATGTATATCATGATGCAGCAACCCTACTATGTAGTGACATGGCAATTATCGATGATGAAGTGTGTGAGCCGGCAAATCTGTGTAAGTGTAACATACGCATCATCGATAATGGTGATTGTGTACTAGCACAGGTATAAGCAATGCAATGAGAATAATATGAATGCAGCATAAAGTAAATCATATGCAAATGCCGATGGGTATACGTATCTAACATGGCCGAGTCGGTGAATCTATCAATCGGCATCTAGCCACACAGTATCGCGTATGGTATAATCCGTCGTACGACACCCTCTAGTCAAGGGTATGGATCAATCATCAAGTTAAACTCATCACGTAGGGAAAATCATCGTACGGCGGCATTAAACCAATAGGGATCCTATCATCCTAAAAGACAATGAGGGTACAGCCTAATATCACGTACGACCTATCATTCATGATTCACAACATTCTATATATATCTACATACCTATGTCCCAAGTCACATCCATAACAATCTCGTATCAGGGGACCGGCAAGGTATCAATCATCTCAATCGACTCTCATCCGTATACCAACATATCATCATATCACATGTCAGATCGTATTCTCTTTTCATCGCATCTATCTCTCACACAATATCAACATAACAAATACATTCTACTTTTACTATAAGCATAAATATCTAATCTAACATACACACCCGAACCATACAACCAGTTTTTGAAAGATGCGAATCGTAGTTTTGAAAGTAGGGGCTACAGTGTTTTTTTTAGGAAAAGATATCATTTAAAAATCCGTAACATCCCTCAAGGTATCTGTTTAAAAGATGCATACGATTCTTCAGTTTGGAAATAGGTATGGTTCGGATGGCATATATACGTCGACTATCTAGTCCTATAGTACCCTAAACGGCAACATCATCAAATCTCATTCTCAAGTCCCGTCATCACATATTAGCCGTATCATAACTTCTAACTATACTTTAGTTTCTAATATGGGTTCTCTAACTATCCTTTTAACTCTATCTATAGTTTTTTAATAAAGGTTTCAATAGCCATAATCTATATATAAATCGGTTTCCATCAAAGTTTTGCGGGGGTGCTATACGCCATCCACCCGACTTTCCCCCGTGGATATAGATCCACTCACCTTGCACTTGCTTGCCGATGTCGATGTCGCCATCCTCTTCTTCATCGTCTCAAAATCCTCGTGGGGTACCTACATATCATAACACATCGCAATTGCGTATTAAAATCAAGTCAGAAACCAAAATGGCACACGTCTCGCTCATAGGTCAAAACCTATAGCTTACGCCTGCAAAACACGACCAATAACCCTAGTCGTTGGCGTTCAAACGCCACACGACAGAATTAAATGACAAATACCAAAACTTAAATTCAAAAACATCACGAAATACAAGGCAGCAACTCAAGAAAATGGTCCCATATTTTACCCTAGGTCAAATTAGTCAATTCTGCACATATGGAGGGTCTAATTTACTGGAGATAAAGCCCTGGGACAAACATGGACCAAATCAACCCTACTCTGGCCGCAAATTACGGCCAGAATGATTAAATCTACATCCATTGGGTAGATTTGGGGTCTCGGGTCTCTGTGGTAGCTTTCTGGGTGCCTGCATATGTCACTGTGTTCATTAAATAATTTTCCAGGTCCCCGAGTGTTAGCAGATTCTAAAATACCCTCACAATTCACACATTTATTCGATGTCGGGGCTTCTAAGTCCGTGTTTTGGGTTCCATCCTCTGTTCTAGGTCAGTAAAAACACCACTTAAGCCTTGTTAACAGCCACTATGTCACGACCCACAGGGTACGGAACGTGACTGACACTTAAGTTACGAAACGTCTCAAGGCGTCCGTAAAATAAGTAAGCCAAAGCCCAGAAATCAAAACCAAATAAGCAGTAGAGTGAAGTAAAAACCAATCAATTGAAAACAAATTTATCAAATAAGTCATATCAAGCCTTTTTAAAGACAATATCAATTTTTCCGAAAATTTCGGCAGAGTCTCCTTTGTAAATACTGGCCCCAAAAATGGGTACAACAAGAATATAGATAAATACAAAAAAAGGCATCCCCAAGCGGGAGCTAGCTCTTCGCCATAAGGCGGTGACAAATCCCACGCAATATAAATTAGCAATATGCAAAATAAGCATAAAAAGGCATAAGTAAGAAGTAACATGTCGGCTCAAGTGAGCGCCACCCAAAGAACAATATACAAGCCCAAAAAATCTCACCGTCTCGCCTCTAAGTCAATATACAACAGTACTGGTAGATACAATAGATGGAGTACTCTAGATACAAAGAATATACAAGGTGGTACATAATAATAATATAACCCACCTACGAGCAAAATCCTCGAGTCCAGGCAAAAGAGGCAAAAGAAGCAAGTGCGCCCGCCGCTACTGTGCTGATGGAGTGGACCTGCAAAAAGGCTGTGGCATAATGGGGGTGAGTTTCCAACTCGTGAGTAATAAATAACATCTATAGAGGCTATCGCAAGCATGCACACAAGCATGCACACAAGCATCTAGCATCTATAATACAGATATGGCAGGATATACTAGCAGGTATGTATGTAACATGAATGTACTAGCAGGTATGTATGCAATATGAATCAACTCCTGATCCGAATATGTAATTATAAGAAATCATATTTTTCTTTTAGGAATCTCTTTTGAAATATCATCACAATACCAATGGAATCAACAAGAATCCGTGTCCAGCATCGTCACCTCAAAACTGTCTCAATCTCATGTATCCATATCATAGTATCTCTGGCCTCAGCTGTCTGGCTGACCCATCTCAAATATCCATATCTCAACATCTCGTGGCCACGGTCGGTATCCTCTGGATATCCGTCGTGCCAAAAAGTCACCGGTAGGTAGTCCATCCCCTGCCAGGCTCATCATCTACTACTCGAACTTCTTGCCCGGGGGTACCTTACTGGGCCCACCATATACCCGAGACGGTTCATTCAACTCTTCGAAATGGGTCTCGAAAACCACAGCGAACTCATGGTGGACGACACTTACATCACTAGAAACCGCAATTTTGCATATTTTAAAAAGGGTAATAAGTTTTAGAAATTTTGCGGCTTTCCCCTGAAATCCAGCAATATCATAAATCTCAAGAAATCCTCATAAATGCATATGTCAATGATAATGAATGCATATAGTATCACTAATCAAATTGCAATGTATGATTAATAGACTAGGCATGAACAAATGATGTAATGATATACATGCACATGAATAGCAATTCTACAATTTTATTTTAAGGATTTAATGCAATAGCACAGGTTTACGCATCAATATGGTGACGATGTCCTAGATTCTAAGTTACCTAGTGTCATGGCATGGCAATTAGCAGGGCGTGTGTGTATACATGAATAGTGCCCGTGCTGCATATAAAAACCCTGGCAATGGTGCAGGTGTCCTATGGAACGAGTTTATATATGTAGGTAAAACAAAGATCATGAATGTAGCAGATAACATGCAAGTATTATACCCCTAATTACTAACATCACTAAGAATCTTTTAAAACTAAAAAAACTATCGGGCGACTTGCGCCATCCAAACGATAGTCCCCCGATACCACTGTAAGTCTACGGTAGCGCCCCGGCCGTCTACAGATGCCAAATACGGAACAAAAACTTTTTAACTGGCGCTATCGTATACTATAACCCGGATCTGCCATTATTGCTAAACAAACAAACTGTAAAGAGAGTAGAAAGGTTATACCGAATGATCCGAGTCCTTCGTTCTTTAACCATCATCCCACGCTCCGTTGCGGCTGCTCCGATCTGCTCGTCCAGGTGGCACCACGTCAACGATTCTTTAAACGGGCTCCTGCCTCTGACTCGAGGGAACTCGGTCATCAAGTTTGCTAAAAGAGACGACCAAAAATGATGTAGTGAATGAGTATAAGACTTTGTCTCGTTCCGTCCAAAGCTATGGACGAACGGTTAATGAAGTTGCCATTTGAATCGGGTGATGGAATGAAATGAGCAATGAAATTTCCATACACCCCAAAACTATCATAATCTTTTCACCAAATTAAAAACCAAGTGTAGGAGAGAGAGGGGAGGGGGCCGGCCATCTTATAGAAGGTGGGGGGTGAGTGTAGGAGGAGGGAGGTGACCATAAGAACAAATATCATGTGTGAACACAAAGTGTGAACACAAAAAAGCAACCAATGAAACATCAACACCATTCAACCTAGTCACCTCTTCTAGAAACTTTTAGAACCTTCCACACTCATCTCAAGAAAAGATAAATCCGTCTTTAACCGAATGTTAAAAGACGGCTGATAGAAAACTAGAAACTGGCAACTTCCAAAAGTGATCCCGAAACGAATTTCAGGATAACCCCGTAACTGTATAAATATACCCGTATTTGTATTACGATCGAATACAAATGCAACTGAGACAAAGATATTATATCTACTCAATATAATACTCGGATCCGGCTTAAACCAAAGCCGACCAGTATCATCAGCCCGAAATCTGACACGTGCGTAAACGCACGTGCATTTTCCGAACCTTGCTATAAACCATACGTCCTCTACAACGTTTCGCCCGAACTTTGGGAAACTGTCTGTGGGGGCTCTAATGACTCGTCAGTACCCTGGCAGTGGGTTTAACCACAAACCGTCAGCGGCACTAGCTATGCGTAACGGCTGCCCATGGACTGACCTCAAGGGAGGCCGATGAGCGAACTTATCCGGAAATCTTACTGAGCCTAATAGTGACAATGTATATACAGTCCGGTCCGTTCGTCTATGAGTATCGCATATCTGCTTAGGGGGCTAGTAACGTCAGACCCCCAATAGCAGTATAAGTCATGTCGGAGTGTAGCCCAATAACACCCTGAGATACTACTGGAGTACCTACCAGTAAGTCTCCTGCCACGGCCGTGGGCTTTGTGTAATGGCTCTCCTAGACACAGCACGATCTCTCCCCCAATACCGGGAGAGACGAATCCCCTACCGATCCGCTCACGTGTCTCCATGTGGCTCGGGACTGTACCCAAAAACTACCTGTTTGCACGACTCCTTTGAGCCGTGGTAGGGTAGAAATCAAAGCACAGTGGGAATTCACACAAGACAAATGACGACCTCAGGTCGATGAACTAACCTGTACACTTGTCACCAGGGAACTGCTATCTGACGATATGTATAATACCAACTAGCAGATTCCCGGCGAGTCCTGTCCGGTGTACTCATAACCCAATGAGCACCTGTATACATCTTAGGTGATCCAACTGACACCAGTGGCTTGTGAGACCGGCCACCGCCCCTCGTCGGGGTCTCGACTGTATACACTAGTCTACTCCGGAGTATCGATGCCCTGTCTCGAAACTCCCATGACTAGGGACCACAATTAAGAATATGAATATAAACCATCCAACTCTCACGTATATGATCGCCATCATACTGTTGGTAGTAAAGCAAGGTCCTAAGGGCTCTATCAAAGTGTAACATGTAATCAGTCACCTGAACATGTACACGACTGATAAAGGCAAACCAGATAGCATACTATCATCTCGAGTAAGACTGTCCTACCCGTATATGTCCTCCGCAATCATTGCAATCACGTACCAGCGATCCAACAATTGACTCTAAGGGCACTATCTCCAACAATCTCCCACTTGCACTTAAGGCTAATTATTGCGATGTCGACTACTCACAGCCCGTATGAAACCGAACATCCAACTCCTCTACTATTGGTGACATGTGTAGATAACCCCGTAACTGTATAAATATACCCGCATTTGTATTACGGCCGAATACAAATGCAACTGAGACAAAGTTATTAAATCTAATCAATATAATACTCGGATCCGGTTTAAATCAAAGCCGACCAGTATTATCAGCACGAAATCTGACACGTGCGTAAACGCACGTGGATTTTCCAAACCTTGCCATAAAACCATACGGCCTCTACAACGTTTCGCCCGAACTTTGAGAAACTGTCTGTGAGGGACTCTAATGACTCGTCAATACCCTGTAAGTCTACGGTAACGCCCCGGCCGTCTACAGATGACAAATGCGGAACAAAAACTTTTTAACTGGCGCTATCGTATACTATAACCCGGATCTGCCATTATTGCTAAACTAACAAATTGTAAAGAGAGTAGAAAGGTTATATCGAACGATTCGAGTCCTTCGTTCTCTAACCATCATCCCACGCTCCGTTGCGGCTACTCCGATCTGCTTGTCCAGGTGGCACCACGTCAACGATTCTTTAAACGGGCTCCAGCCTCTGACTCGAGGCAACTCGGTCGTCAAGTTTGCTAAAAGAGACGACCAAGAATGATATAGAGAATGAGTAGAAGACTTTGTCTCGTTCCGTATAAAGCTACGGACGAACGGTTAATAAAGTTGCCATTTGAATCGGGTGATGGAATGAAATGAGCAATGAAATTTCCATACACCCTAAAACTATCATAATCTTTTCACCAAATGAAAAACCACGTGTAGGAGAGAGAAGGGAGGGGGCCGGCAATCTTATAGAAGGTGGGGGGTGAGTGTAGGAGAAGGGAGGTGACCACAAGAACAATTATCATGTGTGAACACAAAGTGTGAACACATAGTGTGAACACAAAAAAGCAACCAATGAAACATCAACACCATTCAACCTAGTCACCTCTTCTAGAAACTTCTAGAACCTTCCACACTCATCTTAAGAAAAGATAAATCCGTCTTTAACCGAATATTAAAAGACGGCTGATAGAAAACTGGAAACTGGCAACTTCTAAAAATGATCCCGAAATGAATTTCTGGATAACCCCGTAACTGTATAAATATACCCGCATTTGTATTACGACCGAATACAAATGCAACTGAGACAAAAATATTATATCTACTCAATATAATACTCGGATCCGGCTTAAACCAAACCCGACCAGTATCATCAGCCCGAAATCTGACACGTGCGTAAATGCACGTGCATTTTCCGAACCTTGCCATAAAACCATACAGCCCCTACAACGTTTCGCCCGAATTTTGGGAAACTGTCTGTGGGGGACTCTAATGACTCGTCAGTACCCTGGCAGTGGGTTTGACCACAAACCGTCAGTGGCACTAGCTATGCGTAACGGCTGCCCATGGACTGACCTCAAGGGAGGCCGATGAGCGAACTCATCCGGAAACCCTACTGAGCCTAACAGTGACAATTTATATACAGTTCGGTCCGTTCGTCTATGAGTGTCGCATATCTGCCTAGGGGCTAGTAACGTCAGACCCCCAATAGCAGTATAAGTCGTATCGGAGTGTAGCCCAATAACACCCTAAGATACTACTGGAGTACCTACCAGTAAGTCTCCTGCCACGGCCGTGGGCTTTGTGTAATGGCTCTCCTAGACACAGCACGATCTCGCCCCCAATACCGGGAGAGACGAATCCCCAGCCGATCCGCAAACGTGCCTCCATGTGGCTCGGGATTGTACCCAAAAACTACCTGTTTGCACGACTCCTTTGAGCCGTGGTAGGGTAGAAATCAAAGCACAGTGGGAACTCACACGAGGCAAATGACGACCTCAGATCGATGAACTAACCTGTACACATGTCACCAGGGAACTGCTATCTAACGATATGTATAATACCAACTAGCAGTTTCCCGGCGAGTCCTGTCCGGTGTACTCATAACCCAATGAGCACCTGTATACATCTTAGGTGATCCAACTTACACCAGTGGCTTGTGAGACCGGCCACCGCCCCTCGTCGGGGTCTCGACTGTATACACTAGTCTACTCCGGAGTATCGATGCCCTGTTTTGAAACTCCCACGACTAGGGACCACAATTAAGGATATGCATATAAACCACCCAACTCTCACGTATAAGATCGCCATCATACTGTTGGTAGTAAAGCAAGATCCTAAGGGCTCTATCAAAGTGTAACATGTAATCAGTCACCTGAATATGTTCACGACTGATAAAGGCAAACCAGATAGCATACTATCATCTCGAGTAAGACTGTCCTACCGGTATAGGTCCTCCGCAATCATTGCAATCACGTACCAGCGATCCAATAATTGACTCTGAGGGCACTATCTCCAACAATCTCCCACTTGCACTTAAGGCTAATTATTGCGATGTCAACTACTCACAGCCCGTGTGAAATCGAACATCCAACTCCTCTACTAATCAGTTTCACAAAGCCCGCTTGTAAAACTATTGTGTTCGAGAAATAGCCTCAGTGAGTGGATCCGCCTAGATGTTCCTTTCTATATCTCTCTTAATCTCAAATTCGCGGAGAAATCCATCTCCCGAATTGAGTAATACCTGTCTTAGAATATGTCTGGATATCTGATGGGACCTAGTTCATAAATGAACTCCAAATCCAAACTTCTTAGACTGTATCGATCACTGAACCTAATCAGTATCCTGCACCAAGCCGCCCACAGTATCCTCTTAGACCACCTGTCCATAATACCGTCCCTCATCAGAGGGAAAACTATAACTCTAACAATCTCTCTGTCAACCATGTCACCGTTGAAGCCTGGAATGATAATCGTCTCCCGAAGGAGGCTGCCGTCATCAAATCCATAGAACATGCACTTATGTTCTAAAACTGCTTCCTTATGTTTCTCCAGGATTAGATTAATACAAACTTATTGCATCTAGTGCAAAAACAACATTTGGTGTGGTACTTGACATCTCACGATTGACTCAATTGCCTAAACAAGTGATCTGCCAATCATGCACGTCTCTCTCACCTTTAGTCTGTAAGACACTTTTAGAGAGGGTGACTCCATCACCTGCAGGTACACCACCATGCCAGGAGTCATGTATTCCAAAAACCATTAGAATACTGTCAAAGTACCTATATTGGGAAACTACCCAAATCCAGATCTAAAACCGTAGATCTAGAAACCAGAATGTCAAATATTATATCCATATCCTGTCTGGAGAAACTACTGTGTGACGACCACAGTACAACTGATCGTAGTATAGGAATTTTACTTCCTACTCTGTGTATGTCATCCAAATACCATGACATCACACCCTACTACCTTCTTAACAGATCCATCCCCTATTCTGATTGAAGTCAAACCCATGACTGTCACATCAAAATTAGATGATCTATCTCCGCTATAACTGCTCAAGTCTATAAATAGACATAAGCATCTTGCCTACTATGCTTCCACTGCTCCCACTGACTACGACAACCCTCTGACAGAATAATATACACGTGCACTTCTGAAGCTAGTTTAGAACGACGCTATACTTAACCTCCTGCCGGGTCTCACAGTCAGGAACAACAGTAGTGTCAAGTCTGGGTAAACAAGAACCTCCCTGTCACCGTCCTTGAGGCTACCAGAGTACCTCTCGGGTATCTGAGGTTACCCATCATATCTGCGGAGTGGCTAATGGAATGTCAAACCTGATTGAATATATAGGTCCTATTAAATTTTCCGTAATCGTTTGCGGTTTTGGAATCACTTCCAGTTCTACCATACTCGCACTACTGTTTTCTGAAAAAATCCATTTTACTAAAACTGTGGCGAGTAAAGAACAATATCACTATTGATCTTCCAAATGGTAGAAAATCAACCCTCGTCATAGCCAGGGTCAACCCACAAACAGCCATTACAGAAACGTGCCATGAGTTATCCAGAGTCTGGTTTTAAGCATAAGCTGGACAACTCCCCGTACCATAACATCTTTTAAGGTATGATCCATTTTATATCCAATATAGAAACTTTGGCACTTATTTAATTGGAACCAGATCCAAATCATGCAGCTGTCTCCAGTGCATATCAACTTAATGGAAAGAGGCTAATCAGCATTACTCAACTTAGGAATCCATCCAATTATAAGTAACCTGAAAGAGAAACACGTTTCTCAAAAGCATCACTATCATCTAAATACCAATCACAAGAATCTACAGCTTCGATCTCTTTGAAGAATCCTGATGCTTGTGACACCTGGTTTTCTACTTTATTCTTATAGCTACAACTTCTCAAAACTTAGACCTTGTATTTCTGCGAAACACTTGTCTAAAAACTAGAGAAGTCATAAGTAAACAGAACATAGTACGAGGACCTACCCCTTTATCCTGATGGACGCTTGGACAACATACAATACTCTGTATAAGTCCACAGAGTTGAACAACTCAAAACCTGTGCGTCGTAGGTGGAAAACTGTACCTTGGCTATTTCCTCAAATATCACCAATTACATCGAATTCCGATATAATGAGGATGATCACCTAATTCCCAATAACATACTCCCACTCATCATCTGTAAAACCATACAGATATGAGAATGAAACCTGGTAAATACATACCCTTGGAGTAAGTATCTAATCGGGAAAACAGTTTTCCTTTAACAATGCACCGAAACATGAAAATATTTCGTATGGGTATCCTGGTATTCATAGCAATGCCTCTTCCATAATCCAATTCATGACTTTAACAATATATTTCACTGCCATCTCTCCAAGTCCCTTTATTTGTCTTTAGTCGTTACCTTCTGCACACCATCGTTAGGCTAAATGGTTTTCTTCCTTCCCTACCGTTCGGCACCAGCCTATGGTTTGGAAGAAGACTATTCAGTAAGCATAATAGGTGTACCCTCCTAAACCAAGGAGTACTCGCAACTTGAGAGAAGGTGATGATAAAAGACAACTGAATAATACCTTATTCTTTTAAAGGTGAAATAGGAGTGGCGATGAAGTACGCGGTTTGGTCGTGAATGATAACAGTCGCAATTTAGTTTGCCCTCTTTCTAATCCCTTTATTTTGTCTTTACATATTACCTTCTGCACACCCTACTTAGGCTAATTGGTTTTCTTCATTCCCTACCTTTCGGCACTTGCCTATGGTTTGGAATAAGACTATCCAATAAACGTAATAGGTGTACTCTCTTAAACCAAGGAGCCTTCGCAACCTGAGAGAATGTGATAATAAAAGACAACTGAATAAACCAATTCTATTTCTCCTGAACTTGGATCCATCCTCGAAGAAGTCCCTTCGAGTTCGTATATAACCATACGATGGATCTATCCAATGGAAGTGGATGTCCGTAGTAATACGGGGTGTTCTGAGAAATGCAAAGGGTAAAAGAAAGAGCGGCAATGACTTATGCAACTCGGACAATCCAAAAGCCAGTATTTTAAGAAGGTTCGGTCAACTTGGTCACTGAGTCATAGTCTAGGGACGGTCAAAGGTCGCTGCCAAAGAGAGAGAGAAAAGAAACACTCTGCGTGCACTCTAACCTAGATCAGAATGGTTATCACTTTATCTAATCCGGAAACCTCCCACTGTCCTGTCAAATTCTCCTCCAAACCTGAAAGAAGAATTAATCGGGATCACGCGAAGAGTAAACCAACTCATCAGTGGGAATCGGGATCCAACTCTCATCGCATGATAACGTGATGGAATGCATCCACGTTACTCATTCTCCAGAAGGTATGCGCATACTTGGCAAGTTTCAGTTTCTTTAGAAACTCCCGATAAGATTTTTGCCCCATGCTCTTATAACCTAGGCTTTGGTCAAAATGTCATAAGTCACATGCCAAGTTCTACCCATCACTATCTTGTCAATTTGAACCCACCCGCACATGCCCCTGGCTTTGGCCAAATGGCAGAACGACTGTCCCAAACCAACTCATCTATCTATGCAACAAATGAATACCCAGCAGCTACCAAACACTATGCCTTAACTTTGGCTAAAATGTATAGCTTGAATACTACTGAATACCCAAAAGAAATGACGGAGGGCTACGACTAGTTTTTGGCGAAAAACCTTTAACGTAGTGAACTTGATACCGCTGAAGGAACCTGATAGCTTTTTTAAAAATATAGTGGCGAAAACCTTTTGCTAAAGAGGTCACTCCCGGTGAAGGGATCTCGGCTCTTTCCTCGTGGAATGAGGTGCAGGATATTCCACTGAATACCGCGATGCAAAGCAACTTGTAATCGACTATAGTGAAGTTATTACCCTGACGCAAATTTCTGCCCAAGGGGTCAGTCCCGGTGAAGGGATATCGGCCCTTGCCCCGTCGAATGAGGTGCAGGATATTCCACTGAATACCGCTATGCAAAACAAAAGGAAACGTCTTTGCAATAACACTTTTTAAATTTGTTCCAACAACTGCAAACAAGTTTGTTTTACTTTGCATTGATCAGAATCAACGCAGTCCCATCAATTAATCAAACCAGAAAAGAATGAAAATAAAATGTACGTATATGCCATCCGCATTCGTCACTGGGTCCCGTCATCGCCCGTTAGGTTACTTAACTAACGACAGAGCGGGGACTGGACTAGCGCGGGTGTAAAACATATACAACATCTAATAGTATATATACCAATATACAATAATCGCTCCAGGCGTGATAATATGCAACATTACAGAAAAGTAATAAGCATCACAGAACAATACAGATAATCTGGGATCCCTGAGTTTCACAGAGCCGCTGCTGAAACCCGACGTTCCCCTGGTCGTGTGGATAGCCTGTGCAATGAAACCTAGACCCCTACGGGTGCGGCAAGTTACCAGCCAAAACTTGAAGCGAGGCGGCCCCCTACAGCAAAGTGAATAGACCACCCTGCACTTCACGGAATCCGGTAGCTTGAGCACCCCTCCTTGGGTCAACCTGTACCCCCTACGAGTGTGGCTAATAGTCTGCCAATTTTAGAGTAAGGCCCCTCTGCCTCTCAAAACCATGAGATGCGGACCCGTTTCCCTCTAGAACCAGGCTATCCGTGCACTCCGTCCAGGGTAAAACTAGTACAAAAATGAAAAATATGTACAATGGGTATTTCGACCTCGACCCGGTCATGCCCCAAAAGAATATTATACAACAGGCAGTGACGGCAGTCCACATGTTGGACGCTCGTCCCGCAATATCAAATGTACAAATAAATCCAAACTGCACTACCATTGCACACTGGTGTCCACCACAACAAATCCGCAACATCACAGCACAACACAGAACATCAACGCGAATGTCACGTTCGCAAACCCGTCTAAAAGAACTATAGCAATCAGACGCGGTTTACCGATCAAATGACATTCCCGGTCGGAGATATAATGTAACCACTGTAAACTAATATGTTTAAATTTCGATCGACTAAATATCACGAAGTGGGCCCCACGAACATCTGTTGAACAGTAACAAAATCTGGGCCCAAAAGATATATACCAAAAAGCCCAAATTCCAGACAAAAACCCACTGTGCAAATTTGGGGCCACGATCTCACTGAATGGCCGCGGAAGCGCGGTCAAACCATAGGTTTGACCGCGATTCTGCGGCGGTCTTGTCAAATCATGTGCCCAAATTTGTACGGTGTGCTTCTAAAACCCTGCACAACTTTCTGTGATATGTAGAATAATTTTTGGAACCCTTTAAAAATCAACAGAAACTGTGAAAATAGGATTTTGCGGTTTTCGATATCCGGTTCGATCGATGTTCTAAACGCGTTAGCACAACTTAGTAAAGCAAAATGGTGAGGCTCTGAGTTAAGGCATAGTGTTTGGTAGCTGCTGGGTATTCATTTGTTGCATAGATAGATGAGTTAGTTTGGGAAGTCACGGTAGCGCCCCGGCCGTCTACAGATGGCAAATGCGGAACAAAAACTTTTTAACTGGCGCTATCATATACTATAACCCGGATCTGCCATTATTGCTAAACTAACAAACTGTAAAGAGAGTAGAAAGGTTATACTGAACGATCCGAGTCCTTCGTTCTTTAACCATCATCCCACGCTTCGTTGCGGCTGCTCCGATCTGCTCGTCCAGGTGGCACCACGTCAACGATTCTTTAAACGGGCTCCCGCTTCTGACTCGAGGCAACTCGGTCGTCAAGTTTGCCAAAAGAGACGACCAAGAATGATGTAGAGAATGAGTAGAAGACTTTGTCTTGTTCCGTCCAAAGCTATGGACGAACGGTTAATGAAGTTGCCATTTGAATCGGGTGATGGAATGAAATGAGCAATGAAATTTCCATACACCCCAAAACTATCATAATCTTTTCACCAAATGAAAAACCAAGTGTTGGAGAGAGAGGGGAGGGGGCCGGCCATCTTATAGAAGGTGGAGGGGTGAGTGTAGGAGGAGAGAGGTGACCACAAGAACAAATATCATGTGTGAACACAAAGTGTGAACACATATTGTGAACACAAAGTGTGAACAGAAAGTGTGAACACAAAAAAGCAACCAATGAAACATCAACACCATTCAACCTAGTCACCTCTTCTAGAAACTTCTAGAACCTTTCACACTCATCTCAAGAAAAGATAAATCCGTCTTTAACCGAATGTTAAAAGGCGGCTGATAGAAAACTGGAAACTGGCAACTTCCAAAAGTGATCCCGAAACGAATTTCAGGATAACCCCGTAACTGTATAAATATACCCGCATTTGTATTACGACCGAATACAAATGCAACTGGGACAAAGATATTATATCTACTCAATATAATACTCGGATCCGGCTTAAACCAAAGCCGACCAGTATCATCAGCCCGAAATCTGACAGGTGCGTAAACGCACGTGCATTTTCCGAACCTTGCCATAAAACCATACGACCACTACAACGTTTCGCCCGAACTTTGGGAAACTGTCTGTGGGGGACTCTAATGACTCTTCAGTACCCAGCCAGGGGGTTTAACCACAAACCGTCAGCGGCACTAGCTATGCGTAACGGCTGCCCATGGACTGACCTCAAGGGAGGCCGATGAGCGAACTCATCCGAAAACCCTACTGAGCCTAACAGTGACTATGCATATACAGTTCGGTCCATTCGTCTATGAGTATCGCATATCTGCCTAGGGGGCTAGTAACATCAGACCCCCAATAGCAGTATAAGTCGTGTCGGAGTGTAGCCTAATAACACCCTGAGATGCTACTGGAGTACCTACCAGTAAGTCTCCTGCCACGGCCGTGGGCTTTGTGTAATGGCTCTCCTAGACACAGCACGATCTCGCCCCCAATACCGGGAGAGACGAATCCCCTGCCGATCCGCTCACGTGCCTCCATATGGCTCGGGACTGAACCAAAAAACATCCTGTTTGCACGACTCCTTTGAGCCGTGGTAGGGTAGAAATCAAAGCACAGTAGGAACTCACACGAGACAAATGACGACCTCTGGTCGATGAAATAACCTGTACACATGTCACCAGGGACCTCCGGTTCGATCGATCTGAGTTAAGGCATAGTGTTTGGTAGCTGCTGGGTATTCATTTGTTGCATAGATAGATAAGTTGGTTTGGGACAGTCATTCTGCCATTTGGCCAAAGCCAGGGGCATGTGCGGGTGGGTTCAAATTGACAAGATAGTGACGGGTAGAACTTGGCATGTGACTTATGACATTTTGACCAAAGCCAAGGTTATAAGAGCATGGGGTAAAAATCTTATCGGGAGTTTCTAAAGAAACTGAAACTTGCCAAGTATGCGCATACCTTCTGGAGTATGAGTAACGTGGTTGCATTCCATCACGTTATCATGCGCTGAGAGTTGGATCCCGATTCCCACTAATGAGTTGGTTTACTCTTCGGGTGATCCCGATTAATTCTTCTTTCAGGTTTGGAGGAGAATTTGACAGGACAGTGGGAGGTTTCTGGATTAGATAAAGTGATAACCATTCTGATCTAGGTTACAATGCACGCAGAGTGTTTCTTTTCTCTCTCTCTTTAGCAGCGACCTTTGACCGACCCTAGACTATGACTCAGTGACCAAGTTGACCGAACTTTCTTAAAATACTGGCTTTTGGATTGTCCGAGTTGCATAAGTCATTGCCACTCCTTCTTTTACCCTTTGCATTTCTCAGAACACCCCGTATTACTACGGACATCCACTTCCATTGGATAGATCCATCGTATGGTTATATACGAACTCGAAGGGATTTCTTCAAGGATGGATCCAAGTTCAGGAGAAATAGAATTGGTTTATTCAGTTGACTTTTATTATCACCTTCTCTCAGGTTGCGAGGGCTCCTTGGTTTAGGAGAGTACACCTATTACGCTTATTGGGTAGTCTTATTCCAAATCATAGGCAGGTGCCGAAAGGTAGGGAATGAAGAAAACCAATTAGCCTAAGTAGGTTGTGCAGATGGTAATATGTAAAGACAAAATAAAGAGATTAGAAAGAGGGCAAAGTAAATTGCGACTGTTATCATTCACGACCAAACCGCGTACTTCATCACCATTCCTATTTAACCTTTAAAAGAATAAGGTATTATTCAGTTGTCTTTTATCATCACCTTCTCTCAAGTTGCGAGTACTCCTTGGTTTAGGAGGGTACACCTATTATGCTTACTGGATAGTCTTCTTCCAAACCATAGGCTGGTGCCGAACGGTAGGGAAGGAAGAAAACCATTTAGCCTAACGATGGTGTGCAGAAGGTAATGACTAAAGACAAATAAAGGGAGTTGGAGAGATGACAGTGAAATACATGGTTAAAGTCATGAATTGGATTATGGAAGATGCATTGCTATGAATACCAGGAAACCCCTACGAAACATTTTCATGTTTCAGTGCATTGTTAAAGGAAAACTGTTTTCCCGATTAGATACTTACTCCAAGGGTATGTATTTACCAGGTTTCATTCTCATATCTGTATGGTTTTACAGATGATAAGTGGGAGTAAGTTATTGGCAATTAGGTGATCATCCTCATTATATCGGAATTCGATGTAATTGGTGATATTTGAGGAAATCGCCAGGGTACAGTTTTCCATCTACGACGCACAGGTTTTTGAGTTGTTCAACTCAGTGGACTTATACAGAGTATTGTATGTTGTCCAAGTGTCCATCAGGACAAAGGGGTAGGTCCTCGTACTATGTTCTGTTTACTTATGACTTCTCTAGTTTTTAGACAAGTGTTTCGCAGAAATACAAGGTCTAAGTTTTGAGAAGTTGTGGGTATAAGAATAAAGTAGAAAACCAAGTGTCATAAGTATCGGGATTCTTCAAAGAGATCGAAGATGTAGATTCTTGTGATTGGTATTCAGATGATAGTGATGGTTTTGAGAAACGTGTTTCTCTTTCAGGTTACTCAAAATTGGATGGATTCCTAAGTTGAGTAATGCTGATTAGTCTCTTTCCATTAAATTGATATGCACTGGAGACAGCTGCATAATTTGGATCTGGTTCCAATTAAATAAGTGCCAAAGTTTCTATATTGGATATAGAATGGATCATACCTTAAAAGATGTTAAGGTAAGGGGAGTTGTCCAGCTTATGCTTAAAACCAGACTCTGGATAACTCAGGGCACGTTTCTGTAATGGCTGTTTGTGGGTTGACCCTGGCTATGACGAGGGTTGATTTTCTACCATTTGGAAGATCAATAGTAATATTGTTCTTTACTCGCCACAGTTTTAGTAAAATGGATTTTTTCAGAAAACAGTAGTGGGAGTATGGTAGAACTGGAAGTGATTCCAAAACCGCAAACGATTACGGAAAATTTAATAGGACCTATATATTCAATCAGGTTTGACATTCCATTAGCCACTCCGCAGATATGATGGGTAACCTCAGACACCCGAGAGGTACTCTGGTAGCCTCAAGGACGGTGACAGGGAGGTTCTTGTTTACCCAGAATTGACACTACTGCTGTTCCAGACTGTGAGACCCGGCAGGAGGTTAAGTATAGCGTCGTTCTTAACTAGCTTTAGAAGTGCACGTGTATATTATTCTGTCAGAGGGTTGTCGTAGTCAGTGGGAACAGCGGAAGCATAGTGGGCAAGATGCTTATGTCTATTTATAGACTTGAGCAGTTATAGCGGAGATAAATCATCTAATTTTGATGTGACAGTCATGGGTTTGACTTCAATCAGAATAGGGGATGGATCTGTTAAGAAGGTAGTAGGGTATGATGTCATGGTATTTGGATGACATACACAGAGTAGGAAGTAAAATTCCTATACTACGATCGGTTGTACTGTGGTCGTCACATAGTTGTTTCCCCAAACAGGATATGGATATAATATTTGACATTCTGGTTTCTAGATCTACGGCTTTAGATCTGGATTTGGGTAGTTTCCCATTGTGGGTACTTTGACAGTATTCTAATGGTTTTTGGAATACATGACTCCTGGCATGGTGGTGTACCTGCAGGTGATGGAGTCACCCTCTCTAAAAGTGTCTTACAGACTAAAGGGGAGAGGGATGTGCATGATTGGCAGATCACTTGCTTAGGCAATTGAGTCAATCGTGAGATGTCAAGTACCACACCAAATGTTGTTTTTGCACTAGATGCAATAAGTTTGTATTAATCCAATCCTGGAGAAACATAAGGAAGCAGTTTTAGAAAATAAGTGCATGTTCTATGGATTTGATGATGGCAGCCTCCTTCGGGTGACGATTATCATTCCAGGCTTCAAAGGTGACATGGTTGACAAAGAGATTGTTAGAGTTATAGTTTTCCCTCTGATGAGGGACAGTATTATGGACAGGTGGTCCAAGAGGATACTGTGGGAGGCTTGATGCAGGATACTGATTAGGTTCAGTGATCGATACAGTCTAAGAAGTTTGGATTTGGAGTTCATTTATGAACTAGGTCCCATCAGATATCCAGACATATTTTAAGACAGGTATTACTCAATTCGGGAGATGGCTTTCTCCGCGAATTTGAGATTAAGAGAGATATAGAAAGGGACATCTAGGAGGATCCACTCACTGAGGCTATTTCTCGAACACAATAGTTTTACAAACGGGCTTTGTGAAACTGATTAGTAGAGGAGTTGGATGTTCGGTTTCACACGGGCTGTGAGTAGTCGACATCGCAATAATTAGCCTTAAGTGCAAGTGGGAGATTATTGGAGATAGTGCCCTCAGAGTCAATTATTGGATCGCTGGTACGTGATTGCAATGATTGCGGATGACCTATACCGGTAGGACAGTCTTACTCGAGATGATAGTATGCTATCTGGTTTGCCTTTATCAGTCGTGTACATGTTCAGGTGACTGATTACATGTTACACTTTGATAGAGCCCTTAGGATCTTGCTTTACTACCAACAGTATGATGGCGATCATATACGTGAGAGTTGGATGGTTTATATGCATATCCTTAATTGTGGTCCCTAGTCGTGGGAGTTTCGAGACAGGGCATCGATACTCCGGAGTAGACTAGTGTATACAGTCGAGACCCCTACGAGGGACGGTGGTCGGTCTCACAAGCCACTGGTGTAAGTTGGATCACCTAAGATATATACAGGTGCTCATTAGGTTATGAGTACACCGGACAGGACTCGCCGGGAATCTGCTAGTTGGCATTATACATATCGTCAGATAGCAGTTCCTTGGTGACATATGTACAGGTTAGTTCATCGACCTGAGGTCGTCATTTGTCTTGTGTGATTTCCTACAGTGCTTTGACTTCTACCCTACCACGGCTCAAAGGAGTCGTGCAAACAGGTAGTTTTTGGGTACAGTCCCGAGCCACATGGAGGCATGTGAGTGGATCGGCAGGGGATTCGTCTCTCCCGGTATTGGGGGCGAGATCGTGCTGTGTCTAGGAGAGCCATTACACAAAGCCCACGGCCATGGCAGGAAACTTACTAGTAGGTACTCCAATAGTATCTCAGGGTGCTATTGGGCTACACTCCGACACGACTTATACTGCTATTGGTGGTCTGACGTTACTAGCCCCCTAGGCAGATATGCGATACTCATAGACGAATGGACCGGACTGTATATACATTGTCACTGTTAGGCTCAGTAGGGTTTCCGGATGAGTTCGCTCATCGGCCTCCCTTAAGGTCAGTCCATGGGCAGCCGTTACGCATAGCTAGTGCCGCTGACGGTTTGTGGTTAAACCCACTGCCAGGATACTGACGAGTCATTAGAGTCCCCCACAGACAGTTTCCTAAAGTTCGGGCGAAACGTTGTAGAGGCCGTACGGTTTTATGGCTAGGTTCGGAAAATGCACGTGCGTTTACACACGTGTCAGATTTCGGGCTGATGATACCGGTCGGTTTTGGTTTAAGCCGGATCCGAGTATTATATTGAGTAGATATAATATCTTTGTCTCAGTTGCATTTGTATTCGGTCGTAATTCAAATGCTGGTATATTTATACAGTTACGTGGTTATCCTGAAATTCTTTTCGGGATCACTTTTGGAAGTTGCCAGTTTCCAGTTTTTTATCAGCCGTCTTTTAACATTCGGTTAAAAACGAATTTATCTTTTCTTGAGATGAGTGTGGAAGGTTCTAGAAGTTTCTAGAAGAGATGACTAGGTTGAATGGTGTTGATGTTTCAATGGTTGCTTTTTTGTGTTCACACTTTGTGTTCACACATGATATTTGTTCTTGTGGTCACCTCCCTCCTCCTACACTCACCCCCCACCTTCTATAAGATGGCCGGCCCCCTCCCCTCTCTCTCTTACACTTGGTTTTTCATTTGGTGAAAAGATTATGATAGTTTTGGGGTGTATAGAAATTTCATTGCTCATTTCACTCCATCACTTGATTCAAATGGCAATTCATTAACTGTTCGTCCATAGCTTTGGACGGAACGAGACAAAGTTTTCTACTCATTCTCTACATCATTCTTGGTCGTCATTTTTGGCAAACTTGACGACCGAGTTGCCTCGAGTCAGAGGCGGGAGCCCGTTTAAAGAATCGTTGATGTGGTGCCACCTGGACGAGCAGATCGGAGCAGCCGCAACGGAGCGTGGGATGATGGTTAAAGAACGAAGGACTCGGATCGTTCGGTATAACCTTTCTACTCTCTTTACAGTTTGTTAGTTTAACAATAATGGCAGATCCGGGTTATAGTATACGATAGCGCCAGTTAAAAAGTTTTTGTTCCGCATTTGGCGTCTGTAGACGGCCGGGGCGCTACCGTAGACTTATAGATGTTACATCTACTCACCGGAATCCCCAGCTAACTATGTCCAATCACTGCTTTCCCTTTTCGTGCCACGTCCGAAGTCTCCGCGACCGATCCTGGAATTTGCACAACACAAAACATAAGTTGACATATCCTGAAATAACGCCATGTCACAAAACAAAAATATCATCGTTCACAAGCTAGGTACAACGTGCACAAGGTGCGCGGAACACACATGAAATTCGCAAAAACTAACTAGAATCGTCATTTTGGGGCGCCCAGCAAAACTAAAACCCTATCAAGAAAAATTCCGTATTCACACATTCTAAATGTCGTAGGATATGCTAATAATATCATCAAGATATCACAATGATTCATCATATAATTTTATAAAAAACCTAGTAAGCACAAGACTTGCTAATTTGGTGCAACATCGAAAATTAATCACAATCCAACACAAACATCCAACTACACAACTAGTTAGCCACAATCACATAATTTCAACTCAATTACCATGCTACAAAACCTATTATCCAAACACAACCCTTTTGTTGATTTTCATAAAACAAGCATAACAACCAAATTAAGATTAAAAAAAACTTAATTAACACAAATCGAAGCCCACTTAAGCAAAGTAACCACTTAGATTAGGCTAACAAAACAACTAGATAACAAAATAGATTTAATTAACCACTTAATTGTGTTTTTTAAAAACCCTAGTTTAAATCAAACCATTCACCGTAAAAGACTAGATTAGAAATTAGCTATACTTTTAACACTAAAACAACTTAATTAAAGGTACTTAACCAAAAGAATTTAATTAGGTAGAAATTATACCTCAAATCTAGAGATCTAGCAAGAAAAATTTCCTCCAAAGATGGCCTCGTAGCATCCATGATCCATGAAAGAAAGGCTAAGGAGAATGGATGAAGAATGGGAATTAAATTGTGAGATTTAATTTTGATTTTGGAGCAATTTTTTGATGAAATTTGAGAGAGAATGAGAAGAGGAAATGGAGGGGATTTCTGCAGAATTCTCGGCCAGAGGGAGTGGTGAGGGATGGTGTGGGTGTTGGGGAAAAAGGTCCAAGTCAACCCTCTCATATCAATGTACAACATACTTCCAAATTAACTTTTTAAAAACCCTATTAAAACACTTCATTTCTTTCAAGGTTGAAGTCAAACAAGAGGGAAAAAAAAACACATGGGCTGTTATGGATTGGCCCGGCCAAGTGGAGAGGAGAGAGTGTGAGAGATTTTACAAAAAAAATTCCATGCAAAAAGACCCCCCATAAGCTCAAAATTGCAAGTTTTAGTTCAATTAATTAAAATTTTAGTTTCCTTCGATTATAACTAATAAGAACTTGAAATAAAATACTAAAAAATTATATTACAAACTAGATTTTAATTAACTTGATTCTAAAGATTAAAATTAGCCCAATGAAATTTGTATTTATCGATAATTTAATATATTTTTTTTAACAGTTTAAAATAATATTAAAAATAGTAAAATAGGGAAAAAAATTTAAATGACCAGAAATTTATAACTCATTAGCTACTAAAAACTAGCAATTACCTATCCAAATTAGGTATAATTAGGCCTATACTGCAAAATAACAATAATGAAGATTTACGGAAAAATACCAAATTTTCACCGATTTTCGGGAAAACACCAAAACGACTTTTCAAGACGTTACAACTAGGCATCACCCAATCCACACAACACTCAAACCCTTCACTAGAAATTTTCTAACATGACTAATCAATACCCATTTAACTCTAAACTACTATGGGGGTGTTATTAGACTTCAAATTAAACTAGATGGAAGAATTCATACTTCATTTGGGCAATCTAAGAAAAACCCTAGTTGTCTCAAGTCTTCAAAATCAAACATTGATGGGTCCAAAGTGTAGAGGGTGAAGAGGGAATCAATTTTAATGAAAGGGGTTTAGGATTTTGATGAAGCTTTTTCGATGATCACTAGGGGTGAAGGTGGAGGGAAGCTTGAGGAAGGAGGAGATGCAATGAAATAATGGAGAAGTAATTATGGTGGCTTCTCTCTCTCTCTCCTGTTATTCTAACCCTCTCTCTCAACTATTTACCCTTCTACCCTTTCTTATTTTCTTTTCTTTTAAACTTTAAAACCAAAACACAAAATGCCCATAAAACAACACAAATGCGATAACATGCAACCAAATGCAACATGACGTGGTGCAGTAACCATGGAAAACTGTAAAAACACGGATTTGGCTTAATCGCGATTAGCAGTGCACTAATCGGGTTTTTATGCAAACTGCATATAATAAATTTTAAAAATGCCAAATCCTTTAAATATATTATTAAATGAATAAATCATTTTAATTTCCATTTATTTCACAATTATCGGTATATATTTATAACCTTTTTCGAAAACCCCAATTTGGCAAATCGGGCAGTTTTCGGGAAATATATTATTTTAATATTAAATTCCAAAAATAAAATTTTATATTTTCTGAAATATTACACTTAGAGCAAGTGGGAGATTGTTAGTTATATGTATGCCCTAGAGGCCATTACCGTACATGGGATGTATATTGTAGTGGATGCTTGGACATATATAGGGAGGACTTTCTTATTCGATATGACAGTAGGCTATCTGGTTGCTCTTTTTCTTAACATGTTGACTTGTATACGTGTTGTTGTCTTGCTCTCACATGTTGATAAAGCCCTTAGGAGGTGTACTTGACTACAAGGACTATGATGGAGATCATACTAGTGGGGCCAAGGGTAGTCTATAAGTACACCCTATAATTGTTCTTAGTCGTAGGAGTATCGAGACAGGGCACCGATACTCCAGAGTAGACTAGTATATACTGTAACATTTCAGAAAAATAAAATATTATTTTTCAGAATTTTATAATTAAATAATAAATATTATGAATATTTTGATAATGCGGTATAATTAAATACCGATAAATTGGGAAATATTTGGGAAATTATAGGCATTTCTGAAATGAGGGAGTTTTATATGATTTAAGAAAATTATAAATTCTTTATGATTAATTATATTCCATTTTAGTGCTAAACTCGATTTATTTCGCTAATCTTGCATTAAGCGTGATAACGCATATGACATGCACCATGACACATTTTTAACACTTGTTACATTTTATTCTCCTTGAATTCTTTTGTGCAAGGTTTTATTTTTTCTAAAAGGAAAGAAAAGATAAATAAAAGAATAAGGAAAAGGAAAATGAGAGAGAGAGGGGGGGGGGAGGGGGGGAGTTCTAGAGCCTTCAAGACTCTTTGACCTTGGCCCCATTTCTTAACCTCATCTTCACCATTCTTCTTCTCTCTCCTTCTCCTCTCACCTCTACCCCCTCCCCCATCACCTCTACCCCCTCACTAAAACCCCAAATCCACATTAAAAGACCATCTTCCCTTCACAAAAATTAATGCCTAGCTCACTACAAGCTTGAGGGTGTGATCAAGTCAAGACTTTGGGGATCTTGGGGCAACTCAAGAATTTTCTTGAGTTGCCAAATGAGGTAATTTCATCACCATTAGAGTAGTATTTCATTCTATTATTTTCTATTGTTAGTTTAGAATCGATATATCAAGGTTTAGTGAACTTTAAAAATTTCAAGTTAGGGTATTGAGGTAATTTTGAATTGAGATAGTGTAATTGAGGTTAGTAGAGACCATACAACCCCTGTTGTGATTGTATACTGGACTAAACCAGAGATTAGAACCCCAATTAGCAAATTTAGAAACCCTGATTTCGGAAAATTATGGAAATTGTGATGGAATTTGGTGATCTGCTATAACCCGGATGACCTGAAAATATTTTCGCGAACACAGAGAGGTGTGCAGGTGATATGGATCATTCCCTGAAGACCAGAGCCCGTAACCCCAAACCCAGGCTGCAATTTTATTCTTCCTGGCCGCAATTTACGGCTAGGGTAAGGCAGAACCCCTCCGTGTTTGGTCCAGGGCTGTTATTTCAATTAAACTAGGCCCTTCCCATATGCAAAATTAGCTAATTTCACTTAGGGTAAAATCTGGGACCATTTTCTTAAGTTGATGCATTGTTTTACAACTTCATTTAACTTGGTTTTGGCATTTGGATTTTTAACTCGATGTTCTGATGTTTGTACCTCGACATCGAGAATTTGTTTGGATTTTCTTGCATGCGATGACCATAGGTTTTAACCTATGTGTGTTTTGTGTGTCGTTCTGGTTTTCATTTGTGATTTCGATTTACGATACCATATGTTTATATGTAAGCACCCTTACGTGGATTTCAGACGATGAAGAAGAGCATGGCAGCATCAACTTCGATAAGCGAGAACCAAGGTGAGTAGATGTATATCTACGGGTAAGTCGGGTGGATGGCGTATGGGACCTCCGTAAACATAGAATAAGGATATTATGTACTATTATTAGGAAGTCGGACGTGAGCTTAGATTCTTGGCGAGTAGGATACTATTGAAGAATTTAAGTTGGATTAAACAGATTTAGATAGACTTAACCAGAGGATGATTTCCTTGGAGGGAATTCGTAGGTTTCATGTAGACACACACACACGCACACACATAAACTTGACTTGGTGTATATGTGTGTGTGTATATATATATAGGAATGTGTGTAGGTATATATATATATAATATACATGTGATATGAGGATGCTATATGATACTTGGAGATGAGTCGATATGATCGGGCATGATGCCGTGAGATAATTGATATTATAGCGGATCGTTGGGCAATGAGAAAATATATACCTATACGATGAAATGTGTGATGACATTGGCATGTATGAGACTTAAATCAGTAACAAAATCACGATATTGTTTGACGATGATACCATGTGAGTGATGATATATATAGATATGATAGATGACGATTGATCGCGATGTGATATGAGATATGGTATGATATTTATAACGGATCGTTTGGGCGATGTGCGTTCATATATGATGATTTGTGTTGATGACATCGGAATATACGAGTCTTTAGAATATTATCTAGATTGTGATATTGATTGATGATGATATCCAAATTAATGACCTATATATGATAGCTGACCTGTACCCCGATTTTGGGATGCCGTACGATGGATTTTACCATACGAAGTATAGATATGATAATTGATCCGCACTCTTGACTTGAGGAAGTTATACTTTGTACGTGACGCTATTGAGGCTGGATCGCCGACTGCTAGGGATATCGACTGAGAATTTAGGTGGACTCATCTTACCTATCGACTAGCTTCTTTTGTTCAGTCCATTAGTTGGTTAGATAGATACTGGTTAAGGCTCGAGTCATACTTATTTTTCAAAACTAATGAATCGTGTGCATTTTTAAAGACAGCCTGGGGGATACTACGGATTTTTCAAAGGACAGATCTTTTCTATAAAACCCCGTAGCCCCTACTTTTCTAAAAACCACGATTCGTGCTATTTCAAACAATAAACTATATGACTCGTAATTAGATATGTATATTCTAAATGTGCGTTTAATACACATTCACCGTTATATTCATGTTGTATCCATAGCATTGCATGTTCATACATATATTTCTTTAGCCAATATGAAACCCTACCTGTTAGAACACCAGCACCATTACCGATGATATGCATGTTCCACGTATACATATTTGCCGGCTCACACACATCATCATTGGTAATTGCCATGTCACGTACACTTTAGAACATATTATCTCATTAATATAATCAGTTATAGGCTAGTTACCATATAATATTTGTGTGATTTCTCTCATGTGTTAACTTAGAGATTGCATTCGTTACATAGGTACTTCATCCATTCATAAATTCATTCATGTACTATTTTGGGGCTTTATACTGATATCCACTGTTTACTTACTCTTGATTCTTGGATTTCGGATTTTCATGAGATTTCTGGATTTTGGGGGAAAACCGCAAGAATTTATAATAACTTCTCTCTCCCTCTTTCTATCTTTTTAAAATGCAAGTTGCCGTTTTCTCGTGATGTATGTGTCGTCCACCATGAGTTTCCATGCTTGCTGTTGGATTTCGAGACCCGATTCGAGGAGTAGGATGAGCTGTTTCGGGTACATGGTGGGCCCGGTAGGTACCCCGGGGCAAGAAGCTTGAGTTGTAGACGATGAGCCTGGCAGGGGAAGACTACCTACCGGTGATGTCTGGCGCAGTGGATATCCGGAGGATACTGTCGTAGTCGTGAGATTTGATGATATGGGCCGATCCGGACTGACGGGGCCCAAGATATTGAGACATTGAGATACTGAGATATTGAGATACTGAGACTTGAGATATTGAGATATTGTGTCGACGCTTGACACGGATTTCTGTCGATTCATTGATAATGTTTCAGTTTTATTATACGATATTTATTGATGTTTTCTTATATCAGATTTTTCAAATTTCGTGGTGGATTTTCTCATTCATGATACATTCATACATCAGATATGCAACACATTACTGTTTAGTGACACTGACATGATGCACTGAGTATTGCACTTATGCCTAAATTATTACCTTGTCACTATTAGATGTCTAGTGTTATATATGTATATTATTATGACCTAGGAGATCGTCGTGCATGCGATTTCTACTCGCAGATGTCTTCTACTCACGAGTTGGCAACACACCCCATTGTGCCAAATTTTCTTACAGGTTTAGATGTACAGGTTTCCTTGGCGGCTTGCTGGCACAGTACTTTATTCAGGGTGATTGCTTTGGTAGGTTGGTTCACTTGCATCGTGACCGCCGTTGTACCTTTATTTCAGTTGTATCTAGTAAGGACCATCAACCAGACTTGTATTATTGATTGACTTAGATGACCAGTAGTTTATTCATTCGACCTTAGATTCGCGCTTGTATTATTATGGTCTTCTGGTGGATTTTGGTTTTCTTCTGAGTTTTGGATCCTCTCCCTTCGGCGTTGTATATATTACTGCTTGCGTGGTTATGTCCGCCAATGGGCGAAGAGCTATCTCCCGCTTGGCGATGCTTTTATTACTGCTTATGTATATTTCTTGTTTGTACCCGTTTGGGGCCAGTTTTTACAAAGGAGACTCTGCCGAAATTTTTGAGAAATTTGATGTTGCTTTTAAACTTGTTTTCCTACACTTCTTCTTTAAATGGTTTAGAATTCTGGGCTTCGGCTTACTTAGATTACGTTACGCTTTTATACGTTTCGTAATGTAAGTGCTGGTCACGTTCCGTACCCTTGGGTCATGACAGAGTTGGTATCAGAGTGTTAGGTTTTATCTTCCACGTGTAGGATGACCCTTGGTTGATGGAGTAGGTAACTAAAGTAGAGTGACATACCGTGGGTATGTTCCGCGGCATACTTACGATACGCTACTCTCCTTAAGAAGCCTTAGGATGTATATTTCTTTGCACCGTGTTTCTATTCGTTCCTATGATCTATCTTCGTCGATGTCGGATGGTGGTTTCTGTTACCACGGTTGCACGGGGTGAGAGAACTACAGCTAAAGTTGCGATCAGCGCGAGCGTTTGATATCTGCACCAGATGATCGGGTCACTACTAGAGACCGTCTAGAATGTGATGACCGTTAGTGTATCGTTTGTTCTTGAGGATCGAGGCACTGTTTAGCATGCGGACGAAGGGTATTCACATGTCGTCTAGACGAAGTTAAAAGGTTCCAACGAATGTCAGAAACCCATTTTCCTAAGTTTAAGGTATTCGGAAGAACATGTAGGTAATTCTATAGACCCTCTAGAAGAATGAAACCCTAACTCGACATAATGAACATGAGAATGCCTTTGAACCTTAGGGTTTGTGGCAGTTCCGCGGTGCCATTAGTGAGGCTTGGGTTTGCCCTTCCACGGCTGGTCTGCAGGTGCAGTGGCATGTACTGGATATTTTTAAACTGTACCCGAGTGTTGATCTCTAGGGGAATTATGAGATTTTGATGAATCGATCGAAAAGTTTAACGTAGTCCCGGTATCATGTGATGGGTTACATTACTTGGGAGACTCTAGATATGAGTATAGCCATTTGTAGCGCCGTTCATACAGCTACGAAGAGACGAGTTCGTATCAGTCGACGCCAGAAGAAAGAGGAGCATATTGAAGTTAGTGTTACGATTTGCAATTTGGTGAATTGAATTTCACATTTCTGTTGATTAGATTTTGGTATCTTGAGGATTTTGTTTTACGATTGGTTTTCCTATGTACTCATTCTTTGCTCTCGATTCGTGTTCCACATATCAGTTGTATTGATGTTCGTTTTGCGCATACCCATTGCACTTGATTTTGATTTTATACATTCTGAGATACTGATTTGATTTCATGTATATATGTTGCACATGATGTTGGACATCTGCTTTCAGTATAGTTTTCATGCACTTTTCATATTTTTATTTGATTTTGTGCACCCTGATGCATGTGGTTGTAAGTTTATCTATCTCGGTATACTTGATTGTGATTCGGTGTATGTCGTATACTGCTGATTTCGATTTTTATATTCGATCTATGTTTTCATGCACCATATGCACTCGATTGAGATTCTTGCACACACTTGGCGCACTTGATGCGATTTTGTGCACACCGGATGCACTAAATCGGGGTTTTATGCAGATTATATGCACCAGATATTGTTGTCGTGCACGCCCGTTGCACTTGACAGATGTTTTTGGTGCACACCCGTTGCACTCAGTTTTGTTTCTGTGCATAATCATGGCATCTGTATTTGATTTCGATTTTCGTGCGCACCGGACGCACGTGGTACCTTGTATACTGTATTTGAGATTGATTTCATTTTGAGTAGTACGTTTTTATGATATTTACTATTTGGTTTAGTAACCGAGCAGGACTGTTATGAGACCAGTACCAAGGTGTTTTTGCATGCATTGATAGTTACCGAAGGGATTTCCAAAAAGGAGTTATAGTCTCAATATTTTCATATGTGTCTGAGATGACACGAAACATTTTACAAAGAAAACCCTTCTAAATTATTTTCAAAACGACGGGACATGTATGTTAAATAAATGATATATATGTATAGCTATTTTTTAAAAAATGAACGACCGCTACTTGTTCCTGGATACGCGCATCGCACGGCAATTTGAAAAGGGTTTTGCATGCATTTCTTTTCCGATGTTGGATGATTTTACTACGATGCGTATTATATACAGGTTTTAGTTTTGATGTATATCATGTTGGTTTTCGTATTGGACTTTGACATTGTATTTTCACCATAACTCCGATGATTGCTTGTGGCTTGACGGAGTTCTGATTTTTGAGTTATATACTCATTTTTCATGCGCATGCATTGCGCTAAGATATGTTTATTGTATTTATGATATCGGAGCCCCGACGACTTGATTCTTTTTACTGAAATGTTTTAAGTATTTTGGGAGGTTTAAATTTAAATTCGGGGACTGAATTTATTTAACGGGGGAAGACTGTAACATTTCAGAAAAATAAAATATTATTTTTGGGAATTTTATAAATAAATAATAAATATTTTGATGATGCGGAAATTAAATACCAATAAATTGGGAAATATTTGGAAAATTATAGGAATTTCTAAAATGAGGATGTTTTATATGTTTTATGAAAATTATAAATTCTTTATAATTAATTATATTCAATTTTAGTGCTAAACTCGATTTATTTTCGCTAATCTTGCATTAAGTGTAATAACGCAAATGACATGCACCATGACACATTTTTAACACTTGTTACATTTTATTCTGCATTAATTCTTTTGTGCATGGTTTTCTTTTCACTAAAAGGAAAGAAAAGATAAATAAAAGAATAAAGAAAAGGAAAATGAGAGAGTGAGAGAGAGAGAGGGAGAGAGTTCTAGAGCCTTCAAGACACTTTGACCTTGGCCCCATTTCTTAATCTCATCTTCACCATTCTTCTTCTCTCTCCTCCTCTCATGGCTGTCTCTCTCCCCCATCACCTCTACCCCCTCACTAAAACCCTAAATCCACATTAAAAGATCATCTTCCCTTCACAAAAATTAATGCCTAGCTCACTACAAGCTTGAGGGTGTGATCAAGTCATGACTTGGGGATCTTGGGGCAACTCAAGAATTTTCTTGAGTTGCCAAATGAGGTAATTTCATCCCCATTAGAGTAGTATTTCATTCTATTAGTTTCTATTGTTAGTTTAGAATCAATATATCGAGGTTTAGTGAACTTTGAAAATTTCAAGTTAGGGTTTTGAGGTAATTTTGAATTGAGATAGTGTAATTGAGGCTAGTAGAGACCATACAACCCCTGTTGTGATTGTATACTGGACTAAACCAGAGATTAGAACCCCAATTAGCAAATTTAGAAACCCCGATGTCGGAAAATTATGGAAATTGTGATGGAATTTGGTGATCTGCTATAACCCGGATGATCTGAAAATATTTTCGCGAACACAGAGAGATGTGCAGGTGATATGGATCATTCCCTGAAGACCCGAGCCCCTAACCACAAACCCAGGCTACCATTTTATTCTTCCTGGCCGCAATTTGCGGCCCCCTCCATGTTTGGTCCAGGGCTCTTATTTCATTAAACTAGACCCTTCCCATATGCAAAATTAGCTAATTTCACTTTGGGTAAAATCTGAGACCATTTTCTTGAGTTTCTACATTGTTTTACGACTTTGTTTTAACTTGGTTTTGGCATTTGGGTTTTTTACTCGATGTTCTGATGTTTGTACCTCGACATCGAGAATTTTTTTGGCTTTCTTGCATGCGATGACCATAGGTTCTAACCTATGTGTGTTTCTTGTGCCGTTCTGGTATTCATTTGTGATTTCGATTTACGATACCATATGTTTATATGTAGGCACCCTTACGTGGATTTCGGACGATTAAGAAGAGCATGGCGTCATTGAATTCAACAAGAGAGGACCAAGGTGAGTAGATGTATATCTACGGGGAAGTCGGGTGGATGGCGTATAGCACCCCCGCAAACGTAGAATAAGGATATTATGTACTATTATTAGGAAGTCGAACGTGACCTTAGATTCTTGGCGAGTAGGGTACTATTGAAGATTTTAAGTTAGATTAGACTGATTTAGAAAGACTTAACCAGAGAATGATTACCTTGGATTGAATGCGTAGGTTTCATATAGACACGCACACGCACACGCACATAAACTTGACTTGGTGTGTGTGTGTGTGTGTGTGTGTGTGTGTGTACATATATATATACATGTGATATGAGGATGTTATATGATACTTGGAGAGGAGTCGATATGATCGGGCATGATGCCGTAAGATATTTGATATTATAGCGCATCGTTGGGCAATGAGAAAATATATACCTATACGATGAAATGTGTGATGACATTGGCATGTATGAGACTTAAATCAGTAACCAGATCATGATATTGTTTGACGATGATACCATGTGAGTGATGATATATATAGATATGATAGTTGACAATTGATCGCAATGTGATATGAGATATGGTATCATATTTATAACGGATCGTTTGGGCGATGTGCGTTCATATATGATGATTTGTGTTGATGACATCAGAATATACGAGACTTTAGAATAGTACCTAGATTGTGATATTGATTGATGATGATACCCAAATGAATGACCTATATATGATAGCTGACCCGTACCCTGATTTTGGGATGCCGTACGATAGATTTTACCGTACAAACTATAGATATGATGATTGATTCGCACTCTTGACTTGAGGAAGTCGTACTTTGTACATGGCGCTATTGAGACTGGATCACCGACTGCTAGAGATATCGACTCAGACTTTAGGTGGACTCATCTTACCTATCGACTAGCTTCTTTAGTTCAGTCCCTTAGCTGGTTAGATAGATACTGGTTAATGCGAGAGTCATACCTATTTTTTAAAACTAACGAATCGTGTGCATTTTTAAAGACAGCCTGGAGGATACTACGGATTTTTCAAAAGACACATCTTTTCTATAAAACCCCGTAGCCCCTACTTTTCTGAAAACCACGATTCGTGCTATTTCAAACAATAAACTATATGACTCGTAGTTAGATATGTATATTCTAAATGTGCGTTTAATACACATTCACCGTTATATTCATGTTGTATCCATCGCATTGCATGTTCGTACATATGTTTCTTCAGCCAATATGAAACCCTACCTGTTAGGACACCCGCACCATTACTGATGATGTGCATGTTCCACGTATACATATTTGCCGGCTCACACACATCATCATCGGTAATTGCCATGTCACGTACATTTTAGAACATACTATAACATTAATATAATCAGCTATAGGCTAGTTACCATATAATATTTGTGTGATTTCTCTCATGTGTTAACTTAGAGATTGCATTCGTTACATAAATACTTCATGCATTCATATAATCATTCATGTACTATTCTGGGGATTTATGCCGATATCCACTGTTTATTTACTCTTGATTCTTGGATTTCGGATTTCCATGAGATTTTTAGATTTTGGGGGAAAACCGCAAGAATTTATAATAACTTCTCTCTCCCTCTCTCTACCTTTTTAAAATGCAAGTTGCGGTTTTCTCGTGATATATGTGTTGTCCACCATGAGTTTTCATGATTGCTGTTGGATTTCGAGACCCGATTCGAGGAGTAGGATGAACCGTTTCGGTTACATGGTGGGCCCGGTAAGGTACCTCGGGGCAAGAAGCTCGAGTTGTAGATGATGAGACTGGAAGGGCAGACTACCAACCGGTGATGTCTGGCGCGGCGAATATCTGGAGGATACTGTCGTAATCATGAGATTTGATGATATGCATCGATCCGGACTGACGGAGCCCGAGTTATTGAGACATTGAGATACTGAGACATTGAGATATTGAGACTTGAAATATTGAGATATTGTGTCGATACTTGACACGGATTTCTGTCGATTTCATTGATGATGTTTCAGTTTTATTATATGAGATTTATTGATGTTTTCTTATATCAGATTTTTCAGATTTCGTGGTTGATTTTCTCATTCATGATGCATTCATACATCAGATATGTGACACATTACTGTTTAGCGACACTGACACGATGCACTGAGTATTGCATTTATGCATAAATTATTACCTTGTCACTACTAGATGTCTAGTGCTATATATGTATATTATTATTACCTAGGAGATCATCGTGCATGCGATTTCTACTTGATGTCTTCTACTCACGAGTTGGGAACTCACCCCCGTTGTGCCAAATTTTCTTACAGGTTCAGATGTACAGGTTTCCTTGGCGGTTTGCTGGCACACTACTTTATTCAGGGTGATTGCTTTGGTAGGTTGGTTCACTTGCATCGTGACCGCCGTTGTACCTTTATTTCAGTTGTATCTAGTAAGCTCCATCAACCAGACTTGTATTATTGATAGACTTAGATAACCAGTGGTTTATTCTTTCGACCTTAGATTCGCGCTTGTATTATTTTGGTTTTCTGGTGGATTTTGGTTTTCTTCTGAGTTTTCGATCCTCTCCCTTCGGCGTTGTATATATTACCGCTTGCGTGGTTGTGTCCGCTAATTGGCGAAGAGCTAGCTCCCGCTTAGGGATGCTTTTATTATTGCTTATGTATATTTCTTATTTGTACCCGTTTGAGGCCAGTTTTTACAAAGGAGGCTCTGCTTAAATTTTTTAAGAAAATTTGATGTTGCTTTTAAACTTGTTTTCCTACACTTCTTCTTTAAATAGTTTAGAATTATGGGCTTCGGCTTACTTAGATTACGTTACGCCTTTAGACGTTTCGTAATTTAAGTGCCGATCATGTTCCATACCCTCGGGTCGTGACATATACGCTTCTCGACCCATGTGATGGGCGATGGATGATCCCATATCCATTGGTGTTTGACATCAGAGAAGGTATATGGGTGCTCAGTGGGGACTGGATACACTGGACGGACTCGCCGAGAACTCCTAGATGGTATTGTACCTATCGTCGGATAGCAGTCCTCTGGTGACACTGGTACAGGTTAGTCTGCAGTCCCGAGATCGTCATAGAGTCTTATGTGATTCCCACTGTGCTTTGATTTCCACCATACCACGGTCAAGAGATCGTGCAAAAAGGTGGTTTTTGGGTACAGTCCCGAGTCACATGGAGGCAATGAGCGATAGGAGGGGTTTCGTCTCTCCCGGTATTGGAAGTTTATGTTGCTCTATGTTCGATTGGCCATAATAGGAAATTCCTGGCCAGGGTTGCTGAGATCTACTGGTAAGTGTTATCAGCAGTTTCTCGAGCCGTTATGGACCTTGCATCGGCATGACTTATCAGGCTATTGGGGTCTGACGTTACACCACCCCCAGGCTGTGATATGCGACATATCTGACGAAGAGACCGGACTGTACGGAAGTGTTACTGATTGGATTCACAGAAGTATAAGCAGGCTTGCTTGTTGATCTTCTGATCGCTCAATACCCGGGTGGCCGTTACGTTTAGCAGACCGCTTGCAGCTTGTGCGTGTTTGATATGATCATCACCTACTGCCGGCGTATTAACGAGTCTTTAGAGTCCTACACAGAGGTTTCCTGGTTCATGCGAAACGGAATAGGAGCACATATGTGATGTCTGCGGGACCAAGATTAATGCACGTATGTGATACCGCATTCTATTTTCGTGATATATGTATCGATTGGTTACATGTGATAGCCGGGTTATCAGATTAAGTGATGATTCGATAAAAGGATACATTATAGCCGGATTATTAAATCAAGTGTTGATTTAATAATTTAATGTATAATTATATATTTGATATATTAAATTGTATTAACTAATATTAGCTCACTTAAGTATTCATTTTTCTCACTTATGATATATTGATATATATGTGATATATGTTAAATGTATTGTTTTCTTTATTTGCACACAAAATATATATGTGATATATATTATTGTGTCATACTAGGTTACACATGCAACATGTATGTATGAGACTTATACCATGCTAGGGTTTATGTTATGGTTTATATTTTTTTCAAGAAAATTCAAAATTGTGGATATTTTGTCATGGTTCAAAGCTTGTAGAAGCTTGTAGTTTGCATTGACTTGGTCCACTCTTTTGTCTAGCTTAAGATATTTATCAACCCACCCTTAAGTCATAGCAATGATTTAGTCTCTATAATGGTTAGTGCATGACACTAACTCACCCATGGTTGCATTTCTAACCTCATAAGTTTATTCATCTCTTCATCACTTCTTCTTCTTCCTCAAGAGAAAAAGCTTGCTAGTTTTTTCTAAGTGATGAAACCTTGTGAGAAAAATAAATCTAAAGTGAGCCCACTTCCTACTTCATCATCCTCTACTATTAGCCATTTAGTTTAGGGTGTTTGCTTCACTAATTCACATATTAGTCAAGAGGTAGCATGAGTTTGAGTCTCCTCGACGTAGATCATCTTCGGCCTCGAAGACATTGAGCAAGTTTATTCGTTTCTTCATGTGAACCCTTACAAGAGTCCGGGTCTTCACAACTTGCAGCGAAGGGACTATGACATGGAGCTTTAAAAGTAAAGGACCGGTTTACAAAGGTTGTATTCCCTCATTCACTTAGATGTAAAGTGTTTACATTTAGTACGTCGGATTTTCTAGTAACGATTCTAGGGTTAGGGTTAGCAAATAAGGCAAATGTTTTAAAATGGCATGGACGATGCCTCCCAAAGCTTTGCTGCCATGCTAGGTAATCCTACAACTCGAGCATCAAGTTTGCTAGCCTAGATTCCAAAGATGAAGTTGAGAGTGTATGTGAATACTTTATCTCAAAACACCCATGGATTCTCAACTCATGAGAGGGTATGGATGGAAGTGAAGAAGAAGACAAGTGAGGAAATGAGTGAGCTTAAGTTTTGGCACAAAGAAAAACCTAGTGAAGAATTCTATCTGTTGTTTTTCTTTAGTTGGTTTGTGAAGTATTTGTGAGAAATAAGAAGGAATCCATTACAAGAAAATATCTCACCCCAAACAAAACCCTTATCACAATGAAGGCATACAAGAACCAATACCATGAGTCATACAAATGCCATGTGCCACATTCATTGCCCAAGGCTAACACTTGAACTCACAATTTCCACCAAATAAACATTAATCCAAATGTTTAATAAAAAAAGAATGTCAACTTATAAAGTAAACTCGTAACGAATTACAAGAATACCCTTTATTCGTATATACATACCTGCATCCGTATTCCGACTGAATACGAATACAACGAGACGAAAGTAATCCAACAATATAATACTAGGATCCGGCTTAAACCAAAGCCCACTAGTATTATCCGTCCGATCAAGATCTGTGCACAAGTGCACGTATATGATCAAACCTTGCCATAAAACCATACGACCACTACAACGTTTTGCCTGAACGAGGGAAACCCTCTGTGCAGGACTCTAAGGACTCGTCAATACGCTGGCAGTGGGTTTAACTACACGTATGTCAGTGGCACTAGCTGTACGTAACGGCTACCCAGGTATTGAGCGAAAGGGAGGCCGACGAGCGAACTCTTACAGAAACCCTCCTGAGCCTGATAGTGACAATATCTGTACAGTCCGGTCTGTTCATCTACGAGTATCGCATATCGAGTTTCGGGGGGTGGATAAAGTCAGACCCCTAATAACATGATATTTAGTGTCGGTATGAAGCCTATCACCAACTGAGAAACTATTGATCCGAATAAGTAATTCTCGTCTACCTTGGCCGAAGATTTCTTGTGATGGTCACCCGTGCACACTGCGACATCAACCCCCAATATATCGGGAGAGACGAATCCCCTGACGATCCGCTCACTGCCTCCATGTGGCTCGGGACTGTATCCAACTAAAACCTGTTTGCACGACTCCTTTGAGCTGTGGTAGGGTAATAATCAAAGCACAGTGGGAACTCACACGAGAAAAATGATGATCTCAGGTCGATAGACTAACCTGTACACATGTCACCTGGGAACTGCTATCTGACAATAGGTATAATACCAACTAGCATATTTCAGGCGAGTCCGTCCGGTGTACTCATAACCCAATGAGTACCTATATACATCTTAGGTGAACCAACTAACACCAATGGCTTATGAGACCGGCCACCGCCCCTCATCGGGGTCTCGATCCGTATACACTGGTCTACTATTGGAGTATCGATGCCCAGTCTCGAAACTCCCACGACTATGGACAATTTAAGGATGTGCTTATAGACTACCCAACTCTCACATATGTGATCGCCATCATACTGCTGGTAGTCAAGAAAGAATCTTATGGGCTCTATCAACATGTAATAGTGATCTGTAATGTCACCTGAAGCATGTACACGATGATAAAGATAAACTAGACAGCATACTATCATCACGAGTAAGACTGTTCTACCGGTATAGGTCCTCCCTCAATCATTGCAATCACGTGCCTGTGATCCAATAATTGACTTGAGGGCACTATAGCCAACAATCTTCCACTTGCACTTAAGGATAATTATTGCAGTGTCGCATACTCACAGCCCGTGTGATACCGAACACCCAACTTCTCTACTAATCAGTTTCAGAAAGCTCGTTTGTAAAACTATTGCGTTCGAGAAATAGCCTCATTCAGTGGATCCGCTCTAATGTTTCTTTCTATGTCTCTCTTTTTCTCAAGTTCGCGGAGAAAGCCATCTCGCGAAATGAGAAACACCAATCTTAGAATATGTCTAGATATCTGATGTGACGCAGTTCATAAATGAACTCCAAATCCAATAAACTTCTTAGACTGTATCGTCAACTGAATTTAATCAGTATCCTACGCCATATCTCCCTCAGTATCCTTTTGGACATCCTGTCCAAACTACTACCCCTTAAAAGAGGGAAAACTATAATTCTGACAGTCACTCTGTCATCCAGGTCACCTTGGAAGACTCGAATGATAACCGTCTCCCGATGGAGGCTGCCGTTACCATATCCCTAGAACATCCACTTATGTCCAGAAAACTGCTTCCGAACATTTCTCCAGGATTGGATTATTATATCAACTTATTCCAACTAGTGCAAAAACAATATCTGGTGTGATACTTGACATCTCATGATTGACTCAATTGCCTAAGCAAGTGATATGACAAGCATGCACATCCCTGTAACAACCGAGTCCAGTTATACTAATTTCAGTTACCGTATGCGTTATTGGTGGTATTTAGTTCATTTATCATGTTTGGTTGCAAATGGTAATTTACATTATATTCGACCCGTTCTACTTGAGCTCATTGTTTCCTAATTATAGATTACAATAACATTTCATATTCTTGCGTACAACCATTTAAGTCACTTAAAATAATTTAAAAATACAAGTCATGGCCTGCTTGATACCCCTAACCCTGTGGTAGCGTCCTTGCATCGTGTTCTCGTCCCGTTCAGTGAAACAGACATGTTTGGATGGCTACGCGCACGTACGTGCGTCCGTTCTTGGGGGTATGCTTTTCTGTTACAAAATCCTTCATTTTAATTTTTAGAACTTGCCAATAATTTTCTTATTTCAAATTCAAATTTTGGACCCAACACGGGCGCATTTCTGAATTATTTGTATCCTGTCAAATTATAATTATTTAATTTTTTTTAACTTGTACGTAACCTATTTTTATCAGCGAAATCTTCTTTAGTTATTAAAAATATTTTCTACAGCTTAATATAAATTTTTCCCATAACGAATTATTTCCAGCAAATCTTTCATAAAACCTTTTTCCTAAACAAATTCCTAATCCCAGCCAATCCCTGTTCTTCTTTAGTGCCGGGCCCCACACCCTTCTCTCCCTCTCTCTCATCTTTCTCTTTCTCTCTCTCATCTCTATTTCCCTCTATGCTAGCGTCCAACTCTATCTCTCCTCTTCTTTCTCTCTCCTCTCTTTTCTCTCTATCTCTCTCTTCTCGCGCCGCTTCTCTCTCCTCTCGCGGTGCGCGAGAATCCCGTCACCTCCCCGGCGCTATTCTCACCTTCCTCCTATATCTCTTTTCTTTTTCTTCTTCTTCTTCTTCTGTTTCTCTCAGCAGCCCATGCATCCTCGCCTTGAACCCATTCAAAGCAAAACCCTAACCCTTTCCTCGCTCCTCAGCCCCCGTCAACATCCCTCTCGCCTCCTCTTCGCCCTCATCTCCATCTTCTCTTCTTCTTCTTCTTTTCCTTCTCCTGAGACTCGCTCCCTGCACACACACACCCGAGATAAACCCTAACAACCATAACTCCTCTCTTCGCCGACCTCGACCGCCGACGATCCTCAACACATCATCACCGTCACCACCATCTTCTCCTCTCCTCCTCTCCTCCTCTTCAATCTCTTCTCCTCCTTCTTTCCTTTCTTCTATTCCCTTGAACCCCACAATCAACCGAACCCCAATCTCAACCCATCACCACCGACCACCTTCGCCATCGCCGTCTCTCCTTTCTCTCCTCTGTTCTTCTCCCCTCACGTAAACCCTGCACACCCCTCTACCCGAATCCCTAGTTTAACCCAACTAAACCTTATCACCAACCCTCTTCGCCGGAGCTCTGATCATGGCCGTCAACATCATCACCCCCTCTGCAAACACAGAGCACGAGCAATAAGCATTCCTTACTCTTCTTCTCTCTTCTGATTCTTCATCCTCCTTCTTTATTCCTTCTCTTTCTTCATGTTCTTGAATGCTTTATTTTCCGTAGTTTGCCGGAGAAGTGCGTGACGCCGACAATCTTGACGACCCAGCAAGCGTACCTGACCCGTAGGACCACTTTGTGTGTTGATCGGATTCATTCCGTGTACCGTGCGCGCGTCGTGACTTTTCCTGTCGACGCATGACGTTCCGTTTACCGCTTTGCGATCCGTCGGGGCAAGTGAAACTTGCTACATGCTATTCATACTATTCCTATATTAATCTACCTATTTTCTTATTAAATCTCTAGATAAAATCTAAAGCCATGAGTTCTAAGTTAACAGCACGATGTTCCGTTTATATATTTCAGATCTAGAACTTGAAACCTAACTGTTGCATTTAATTTTCTAAACCTAGTAACCGCATTTATATGTTAGATCACATAATCACAATTGTTTGCATAGCCATAATACCCTTTTGTAGTTTTACCCTATCAGACGACCAGTTGCATACATCTAGTCCAATTCATATTCAAGTTCATCTCTAGATTGTGTTGGTACATATTAATAGGATTCTATCATCCACATTTGGTATATTGCCTTCATGAAATGTTAAAACTATCCCTTAACTCAAACTGTCAACCGTGCATCCAAGTAGTTTAATCTATACCTATTTGCATATCATGTTCCAGTTTATTATTGTGACAGTACCCGTGCTTGTTTATTTATAACCATGTTTTAATAGTTTTCTTTATGAGCACCCACATAACATTTTGTACTGGCTGACATGACCTGTTGCACTTCCTACCTGATATGACATGGTACCGTACACTCTTGACATGACATGAAACCTAAATACACTACTTGACTTGACTTGATGTACCATGGCTTGACCTGTTAACTGATCTTGTGTCTAATGCCAACAAACCTGACATGTAGTCCTTACGGACCGTTCCTGTTGTCTATCCAGACAAACCTGCACCCACCTGATCCTGAGTTGGCATTAGTTCTTGATTACTTAATACCTGACTTAAACACATATAACTTGGGGGTATGGGGAAATCGATGATGAAATCCTGACTTGTAACTCAAAAGTTGCTCGCTTATACTGATCAGTTTTAGTGGCTAGGCCCGCCTCGGGACGATGCTGCTGACATCGTTCATCTTTACCATTTTCCTTTTAGTGGCTAGCGGCACGTCTCGGTTTCAGCCCGAGAGTCTTAGACCGTGGTCCCGGGCATGCACGGGATACTATTGAGTTACATCGATGATTCATCAAATTGATTTCAAAGAATTGAGAGTAGATAACCCAATAGACTAGTTTACTCACTGCACACTATCCTTCACTGCCCTGATTTTTTTATATTGCTGTTACACCTGCTTTACTACTTATGATTATACTTGCATGTCTTATTACCCTGTTTATATCTTATTGCTTGATGACATGACGCACTGACGTCTGGATTTTGCATGGTCCAAATTTCGTACCTTTGCTGCAGTCCAAGCAGGAGTACTTCAGCCAGCAGGCTGAGCAGTGAGGATTCAGTAGTAGTTAGTTCTTTTACTTTTTTGCATTTTATTCCTGATGTGAGCCCGTATTATGGGACATACATTCCAGTTATTCATGTATTGGATCTTTTGCTTCCGCATTATTATTATTCTTAACCCATTTTATTTTGGCTTATGGACATGTATTAGACAGTTTTATTTTGCCCTTGATATCTCTACAGCCGTAATGTGACTGTGGATGGATACTTCCTACCCAGAGGTAGCATGGTTGGCTATGTCACATGCCCATCTTACCGTACTCTGGGAAGCGGGGCGTGACATGGTTCTTTTGGTATCAGAGACATAGGTTATACGGGTTGATATTTTTGTAGTTGGGTATTGTACCTGAGACACGAATCAGAATACCCGTGATTAGGAAACATGTCGTTCCACCTTACCGCCTTACCATTCTTGAAACTTAACCTCCTCCTGATTCTACTTTTGCGATGTGCAAACTTCCTTTGCATATCGACTCGAAAACCTGGTTTCCTTTGTTTATCTCTAGAGCTTAGGCGACTTGAGTGGAGTTATATGATTATAACTATGATACCGCGACATAGTTACAATGCGGTACTCTATTTAAGTAACTTGGCGTACTAGCCTTGACTCATATCCTTGATCCATATATTGAATCTGTTATCATACTAATACTCTTTGGTGTTTGGTTGCAGTATCATGGAAGCCATGAATCTACAATCGTACCAGAGGTGTATGGATGATGCTACTTTGCTTGGAGTAATTAGTGACTTGCTTGAGGACCACAATTAGCAGACCGAACTGAAGCGGGCGTTTGCATTAAACCAAACGTCCATACGTAGAAGTGTTCCGGTAAACAGACGCAGCGTAGCACCAATGAAGAAAACAATTGTAGTTGATCGGAAGAAGAGCGTCATTTGTGACTACTGCCATGTACACGGACTTGTGCAAAGAGATTGCTGAAGGAAACGGGGACTCTGTTTGGTTTGTGGATCGGCGGATCACACTATCCATGATTGTCCGTCGAAACTTCATAAGGAAGAGAATGTTCGGAGGCCAGTGTTACTCAAGAAGAAGGGAAGGATGTTGTGCAATTTCTGCCAACGACCGGGTCATTATCGAAGAGATTGTCGTAAGTGGCTTGGACTTTGTCTGATTTGTGGATCAGTGGATCACACCATTGATAATTGTCCGTCAAGGCAAAGATTGAAGGAGGATACTCGGGAGCCACCGCTAGAGCAGCTTCAAGATCAGGAGCAGTTAATCCGGGGAGCTAATCAGGCTCAAGCTTTTCCCTTGATGGCTGAAGAGGCTAAACCTTCAGAGGAAGTCATTTCAGGTACCCTATTTGTTCATGGTTTTCTCGCATTAGCGTTATTCAATTCTAGTGCATCCCATTGATTTATGTCGTCCAAGTTTATTACTGTACACTCGATGACTTTCACGACCCTGTTTAATTTTGCGACATACACACTAGGATTGGGAAAATCATAACCAGTAGAGGGTGTAAGGTTGGTTTCGTCGTTGTTTGCGGACGGGAGCTATTGCAGAGGTCTTGGAAGTTGTTACTGGTAGATTTGATGTGGTCTTGGGAATGGAATTTCTCGGCACTTTCCACGCTCACATTGAGTGTAGGGTGAAGAAAGCGAATTTCCAGACTCCCGGACACCCAGAGGTTGTCTGAAGGAAGCAGTTCTGTCGGGCCAGTCGAGGTTAGGGCTAGGCCGATAATTAATGATCCTTCGTCGATGAAGGTTGCTAAAGTTGAAGCGCTAGCTGTTGTTCGAGATTTCATGGATGTGTTTGAGGACATATCGGGTGTTACTGCAGAAGCGAGACTTGGAGTTCGCGATTGACCTTGTTCCTGGTGCAGCGCCAGTCTCTAAAGCGTACTATCCAATGGCACCAGTGTTGTTGGAAGAAGTCAAGAAGCAGGTTACTGGATTACTTGAGAAAGGTTGGATTCGCAGCAGTAACTCGCCTTGGGGAGCTCTAGTACTTCTAGTTAAGAAGAAAGATGGAACAAGGAGGATGTGCATCGATTATCAAGAATTAAACCGGATGACTGTCAGAACAATACCCGATCCCTCGCATTGGCGATCTTTTTGAGCAGCTCAGTGGCGCGAGGGTATTCTCGAAGCTGGATTTGCGATCCGGATATCATCGGGTCCGAGTGAAAGCAGAGGATATTTGCAAGACGGCGTTCCGAACTCGGTCTGGAGATTAAGAGTACTTAGTGATGCCCTTCGGAGTAACGAATGCACAGGCGATATTCATGGACCTGATGAACCGAATCTTTTCACCATTCTTGGACCAGTTTATAGTGGTGTTAAACGATGATATTCTGGTCTACTCAGCAAGTAAGGAAGAGCATGTAGAACACTTGAAGATCGCACAGCAGACATTGAGGCAAGAAAGATTGTATGCAAGGATGGGCAAGTGCGAGTTTTAACTTGAAGTATGTATTCACCGATTACAAAAGTTTAAAGTACGTGTTCGCTCATAAGGAGCTAACTATGAGGCAGCGTAGATGGTTAGAGCTGATATGGCTGACTATGATCTTGATCTTGAGTACCATCCGGGGAAAGTAATGTTATACCGGATGGGCTTAGTCGGTTACCATTGATTCAGTCGTTGACTGCACAGAAGGAACTCATTGAAGATTTTCGGAGATTTGATTGGAGGTTGTGCTAGCGCATTCTTCGGGACAGTTGATACAGGGGCAAGTACATTCGTCGTTAATCGAGAATATTAAAGCAGCGCAATCGCAAGACCCTAGATTGCAAAAGTTCCGAGAACAAGTTGAGGCTGGGCTTCGAACCGACTTACTGATCCATAAAGATGGTTCGTTGAGATATGGTAGCCGTTTATGTGTGCCAAAGGGAGACTTTCGTGAAGAACGTATGAAGGAGGCGCACCGTTCAGCATATTCCGTACATCCAGGAGGCACGAGGATGTATCGTGATATACGACAGCATTTTCTGGTGGGAAGGCATGAAATGGGAGATTGCTCGCTTTGTGACAAAGTGCTTGGTGTGTCAGCAAGTTAAGGCTGAATATCAAAGAGTTGATGGTTTATTGCAACCACTTCCGATTTCTTAGTGGAAGTGGGAACATATAACCATGGATTTCGTGACAGCGCCACCGCGGAGTCCAAAAGGCAACAATGCAGTTTGGGTGATTGTTGATCGTTTGACCAAAGCAACTCATTTCATTCCTTTTCAGGTTGGTCAATCGACAGAAACTTTGGCAGAACGGTACATACATGAGATTGTAAGATTGCATGGAGTACCGGTGAGCATCGTGTCCGACCGTGACACACGGTTCTTATCACACTTTGGAGGACCTTACAGGAAAGTTTAGGGACTCGATTGAAGTTTAGTACAGCTTATCATCCTCAAACAGATGGCCAGTAGGGGAGAACGATCCAAACTCTTGAAGATATGTTGAGGGCTTGCATGTTGGACTTCAAGGGTTCATGGGAGGATCATCTACATGTGGTGGAGTTTTCTTACAACAACAGTTTCCAGGAAACTATTCAGATGGCTCCATTCAAAGTTTTATATGGTCGTAAGTGTCATTCACCTGTTAGTTGGGACCAGACTTGGTTGTGCAGACAGTTGAGGAAGTTAATGCTATCTGAAATCATATGAAAATAGCACAAGACAGACAGAAGAGTTGGGCAGATACGCCGAGAAGACCTCCAGAGTTCGCCGTGGGTGATTTGGTATTCTTGAAGATATCACCGACTAGAGGGGTGATTCGTTTCGGAAGTCGAGAAAAGCTCAGTCATCGATTCGTCGGACCTTTCGAGATCTTGGAGCGTGTTGGCGAGGTAGCGTACCGTTTGGCGTTACCGCAATCCTGGCGAATGTGTATGACGTGTTTCACGTATCTCAACTCCATAAGTATGTTCGAGATGAAATGCATGTGTTGGATTATTCGGAGCTGACTGTACGAGAAGACTTGGCTTTTGAGGAGCGACCGGTTGCGATTGTGGATCGAGGGAAAAGGTTCTTAAGAATAAGGTTATCCCTCTTGTACTTGTTTCTTGGGGTAGTCGTGTAAGTGCACGGCGGCGCCCCGGCCGTCAATCCGACGGCCAAACGCGGAAACGGTGGTAAACTTAAATTTTTGCGGACTTAGCAAAACCGGCACCACCGCGCACTAAACCCCGGATCGTGCCATTAAACTAGTCTAAGCTATCAAGAGAGGGGGTACAGAAGTATACCATACGATCCGAGTCCTCCGGTCTTCATCTCCACTCCGATCTCCTCGCGGGATCTCCGTCCGTCTCCTCCTCGTCGGAAAGGGCACCACGAAGCCGGGTACTTTTACGGGCTCCCACCTCAATACCGAGGCAACTCGCGCATGAAGCCGGCAACTCGACATGCTCAAGATATGCTGTAGGAAGTGTACTGTAGAGTGGATGTCTCACTTTGGGGTTTGTTGCCATTTGCAGATGATGGAGGAAACAAGATAAGAAAAATGGTGCTTGCATTTTTCTTAGCATGAAAAGAGATCAAGAATGAAGAAAACTCTCAAAGATGAAGCTCTCATCTTCTTCTCACTCAACCATGGAAAAGAAAAACTTCTTATTCTTATGAAAAACTTTTTTTTTTCAACTTAGAAATGGTGGAGAAAGAATAATAAGCATGAAGGGAGGTGATCGTAGTAAAAGGAGGAGGGTGACCACATCCAAACATAATCATCATAAAACTACACATCAATCCTAATCCTTTCTTATCACAATAAAGCATGAAAAGCAAAGATGCTTATCATATCAACCCTTATGCAAATAAGTCCTCCACAAAGTGTAATTTGCAAAACTGTAAATTACCCCCTCCATCGGAAAAGTCCGGCCGGGAAAGAACAAAGAAAAATCGGCCGGAACGGAATGCAAACTGGCAACTCCAGAAAACTGGTCCCGTAATAAATTACAGGAAAACCCAATACTGTGCATACACACCCGCATCTGTATTCCGTCCGGATACAAATGCAATGAGACAAAATCTACACTTTACTAAACTAGGACCGGCTTAAGCCAAAGCCGGCTAGTAATATCCGTTCGATCCTGATCCGTGCAATACCGCACGTATCTGATCGAACCCTGCCATATAACCATTCGGCCACTAGTACAAACTGTCCGATCCTGATCCGTGCAATACCGCACGTATCTGATCGGACCCTGCCATATCTCCATACGGCCTCTACAGCGTTTCGCCCGAAAGCTTGAGTAACTGGAAGTGTGGTGGAATCTAAAGACTCGTCAATACTATGGTTGTGGATTTAACCACTAGCACGTCAGAGGTATAAGCCAATGCGTGACGGGCCACCAGCTATTGACCAAAAGGGACGTCGATGAGCGAACTCATCCTGACACCCTACTGAGCCTGTCAGTGACAATATCCGTGCAGTCCGGTCCGTTCGTCTATGAGTATCGCATGGCGGGCCTAGGGGGTTGGTAAAAGTCAGACCCCCAAAAGCGGTACAAGTCGTGTCGGAGTGTAGCCCAGAACACCCTGAGATACTACTGGAATACCTACCAGTAAATCTCCTTGCCTTGGCCAAGGACTTTGTGTAATGGCTCTCCTAGACACAGCACGACCTCACCCCCAATACCGGGAGAGACGAACCCCTGAAGATACGCTCACTGCCTCCATGTGGCTCGGGACTGTACCCAACTAAAACCTGTTTGCACGACTCCTTTGAGCCGTGGTAGGGTAGTAATCAAAGTACAGTGGGAACTCACACGAGACAAATGACGATCCCCAGGTCGATGAACTAACCTGCACACATGTCACCTGGGAACTGCCATCTGACGTCTGGTATATGACCAACTAGCATGTTCCAGGCGAGTCCTGTCCGGTGTACTCATAACCCAATGAGCACCTGTATACATCTTAGGTGATCCAACTGACACCAGTGGCTTGTGAGACCGGCCACCGCCCCTCGTCGGGGTCTCGACTGTATACACTAGTCTACTAATGGAGTATCGATGCCCAGTCTCGAAACTCCCACGACTAGGGACCTTTTAAGGATATGCTTGTAGACCCCCAGCTCCCACTTATATGATCGCCCTCATACTGTTGGTGGTCAAGCAAGAATCCTAGGGGCTCTATCAACGTGTAATAGTGACGTGTCAGGTCACCTAAAACAGTACACGATGATAAAGGTAAACCAGATAGCATACTATCATCTCGAGTAAGACTGTCCTACCGGGATAGGTCCTCCCTCAATCATTACAATCACGTACCTGTGACCTAATAATTGACTCTGAGGGCACTATCTCCAACAATCTCCCACTTGCACTCAAGGCTAATTATTGTGATGTCGCATACTCACAGCCCGTGTGATACCGAACATCCAACTCCTCTACTAGTCAGTCTCACAAAGCTCGTTTGCGGAACTATTGCGTTCGAGGAATAGCCTCAGTGAGTGGATCCGCCTAGAAGTTTCTTTCTATGTCTCTCTATATCTCAAGTTTGCGGAGAAAACCATCTCCCGAAATGAGCAATACCTGTCTTAGAATGTCTGGATGTCTGATGGGACCTAGTTCATAAATGAACTCCAAATCCAAACTTCTTAGACTGTATCGTCAACTGAACTTAATCAGTATCCTGCGCCATGCCTCCTTCAGTATTGCCTTGGATCACCTGTCCAAAATACTGCCCCTCGTCAGAGGAAAAACTATAACTCTGACAACCTCCTTGTCGTCCAAGTCACCTTGGAAGCCTGGAATGATAACTGTCTCCTGAATAAGGCTGTCGTTATCATATCCCTAGAACATCCACTTATGTTCTAAAACTGCTTCCGACTGTTTCTCCAGGATTGGATTAATGTCAACTTATTGCATCTAGTGCAAGAACAACATCTGGTGTGGTACTTGACATTTCACGATTGACTCAATTGCCTGAGCAAGTGATCTGCCAATCATGCACGTCCCTCTCCCCTTTAGTCTGTAAGACCCCTTTGGAGAGGGTGACTCCATTACCTGTAGGTACACTACCGTGCCAGGAGTCGTCCATCCTAAATACTCTTAGAATGCTGTCAAGTACCCTGATTGGGAAACCACCCAAATCTATATCTAAAACCATAGATCTAGTAACCAGCATGTCTGATATAAAATCCATTTCCTTTGTGGAGAAACCACTGTGTGACGACCGAAGTATAACCGATTGTAGTATAGGAGTTTCTCTTCCTATTCTGTGTATGTCATCCAGATACCATGACACCACACCCTACTACCTTCTCAACAGATCCATCCCCTATTCTGATGAAGTCAAACCCATGACTGTCACTTCAGAAATAGATGATCTATCTCCGCTATATCTGCTTTAGTCTATAAATAGACATAAGCTACCTGTCCACCAATGCTTCCGCTGCTCCCACTGAGTACGACAACCCTGTGGCAGAGTCATATAGACGTACACTTCTAAAACTAGTTTAGAACGACGCTATACTCATCTTCCCGCCTGGTCTCGCAGCCTGGAACAACAGCAATGGTAATTGTGGGTAAACAAGAACTTCCCTGTCACCGTCCTTGAGGCTACCGGAGTACCTCTCGGGTGCCTGAAGTTACCCACCTTATCTGCGGAGTGGCCAATGGAATGTCAAATCAGATTGAATCTTTAGGTTCCTTATCAAATCTTCAGTAATCGTTTGCGGTTCTGGAATCACTTCCAGTTCTACCATACTCCCACTACTGTTTTTGAAAAAATCCATTTTTAATAAAACTGTGGCGAGTTTAGAACAATATTTCTATTGATCTGCCAGATGGTAGAAAGTCAACCCTCGTCATAGCCTGGGTTAACCCACAAACAGCCATTACAGAAACGTGCCTTGAGTTATCCAGAGTCTGGTTTTAATCATAAGCCGGACAACTCCCCGTACCTTAACAATGTTAAGATATGAACTGTACTATATCCAATATAGAAACAGAGGCACTGATTTAATTGAACCAGATTCAAATCATGCAGCTGTCCCCAGCGCATGTCAACTAAATGGAAGGAGGCCGATCAGCGTTACTCAACTTAGGAATACTTCCAATTATGAGTAACCTGAAAGAGAAGCAAGATCTCTTAATCATTACTATTAACTGAATACCATACACAAGTATCTACATCTTCAATCTCTTTGAAGAATCCTGATACTTGCTACACCTGGTTCTCTACTCTATTCAAATACCAATAACTTCTCCAAATTCGGACCCTGTGTTTCTACGAAACACCTGTCTAAAAACTAGAGAAGTCATAAGTAAACTGAATGTAGTACGAGGACCAACCCCTCTGTCCTGATGGACCCTGGACAACATACAATACTCTGTATAAGTCCCTTGAGTCTGATAACTCATTCACTGTGTGTCGTAGTTCGAAAACTGTACTTATGGTTAAGAAGAATTACACCGCTGTTTAATGCTCCTTACCTAACCATCCACTGATATAGGTAAATGTCATGGACATAATTTCAGAAAGGTATATCTCACTCTATGAAAATAGACGTACAGATATATCAATTTGAAATTGGTGCACAACAGCGGATATTCAAAACCAAATATTTGCCAACCGGCAAACAGCCCAGGTGATCTCCTCAAATATCACCGATTACAACGAATCCCGATACAGTGAGGATGATAACCCAATTCCCTATAACCTACTCCCACTCATCATCTGTAAAACCATACAAATGTGAGAATCAAAACTTGGTAAATACATACCCTGGAGCAAGTGATCTAATCGGGAAATCAGTTTTCCATTAACAGTACACAGTGAAACTGAAACATTGAAATGTTTCGTTGGGGTATCCTGGTATTCCTAGTAATGCCTCATCCATAATCCAAATTCACAACTGTAACCGTATAATTCTTTGCCACCTCTCCAAATCCCTTCATATGTCTTTAGTCATTACCTTCTGTACACCCCTTTAGGCCAAATGGTTTTCTTCCTTCCCTACCGTTCGGCACCAGCCTATGGTTTGGAAGAAGACTATCCAAAAAGCATAAAGGGTGTACTGTCCTAATCCTAGGAGCACTCGCAACGCGAGAGAAGGTGAAGATAAAAGACACCTGAATGTACTTTATTCCTATTTCTCCTGAACCAGGATCCATCCCCGAACTGGAACAAGTTCCTTTCGAGTTCGTATATAACCATACGATGGATTATCCAATAAAATGGGATCTTCGTAGTGATACGGAGTGTCCTGGAGAAATACAAAGGTGATTTAGGATTGGCGAAGAAATACTTGGTTCGGTCGTGAATAGCAGTCGCAATTTACTTTGCCCTCTTACTAATCCCTTGCTTTGTCTGAACTTAATACCTTCTGTACACCGTTTAGGCTAATTAGCTTTCTTCATTCCCTACCGGTCGGCACCAGCCTATGGTTTGGAAGAAGACTATCCAATTTGCGCAATAGGTGTACTACTCCTAAACCAAGGAGTACTCGCAACCGGAGAGATGGTGAAAAGAAAAGACAACTGAATAATCCTATCCGTTTTCTCCAGAACCAGAAACCATCCTCGAATTCCTTCGAGTTCGTATCTAACCATACGATGGTTTTGTCCAATGGAAGTGGACGTTCGTAGTAATACGGGGTGTCCTGGAGAAAAGGGTAAAAGTAGGAGTGGCAATGAGGTTCGCAACTCAGACAATCCAAAAGCCAGTGTTAAGTAGGTTCGGTCAATTTGGTCACTGAGTCATAGTCTAGGGTCGGGTCAATGGTCGCTGCCAGAGAGAGAGAGAAAAGAAACACTCAGCGTGCACTCTAACCTAGATCAGAATGGTTATCATTTTTTTTAATCAGGAAACCTCCCACTGTACCTCAAATTCTCCTCCAAACCTGAAAGAAGAATTAGTCGGGGTCACCCGAGGAGTAAACCAACTCATCAGTGGGAATCGGGATCCAACTCTCATCGCATGACAACGTGACGGAATCCGCTCACGGTATCACACTCCAGAAGGTATGCGCATATCTGGCAAGTTTCAGTACTTTTGAAACTCCCGATGTGGATTTTTACCCCATGCTCTTATGACCTTGACTTTGGCCAACAAATCATAAGTCACATGTCAAGTTCTGCCCGTCATTCTCCAGGTTAATTTGAGCCCACCCGTACAAGCCCTTGACTTTGGCCAACAAGGCTATACGACTGCCCCAAACCAACGCATCTATCTATGCTGCATATGAATAACCAATAGCTACCAAACACTGTGCCTTGACTTTGGCCAACAAACACAGCTTGAATACTATTGACTACCCATATGAAACGACGGAGGGCTACGAATGGTTTCTGGCGAAAACCTTTAACGTAATGAACTTGATATCGTTGAAGGAACGGATAGCTTTTTAGAAAATATAGTGACGAAAACCTTTACTAAAGAGGTCACTCCCGGTGAAGGGATCTCGGCTCTTTCCCCGTAGAATGGGGTGCTGGATATTCATAACCGAATATCACTGTGCAAAGCAAAAGTAATCGGCTATAGTGAAGTTAATGCCCTGACGTAAACTTCTGTCCAAGGGGTCACTCCCGGTGAAGGGATCGCGGCCCTTGCCTCGTCGACTGAGGAGCAGGATATTCCAAATGAATACCACGATGCAAAACAAAAGTGAACGTCCTTGCAATAACAGCTTTTTGAAAAGTGTTCCAACAACATCAGAATAGGTTTGTTTTAACTTGCATTGATCCGAATCAACGCAGTCCCATCAATTGATCACACCACAAAGAACGAAAATATACTGACGTACGTATATGCCATCCGCATTCGCCACTGGGTCCCATCATCACTCGTTAGGTTAGCTTACTAACGACAGAGCGGGGACTGGACTAGCGCGGATGAAAAACATATACAACATCTACTAATATATATACCAATATATAGTATTTCGCTCAAGGCGTGAAATAAATGCAACATCACAGAAATGTACAGCATCACAGAACAATACAGATATCTGGGATCCCCGGGTTTCACAGAGCCACTGAAACCCGACGTTCCCCTGGTCGTGTGGATAGCCTGCGCAATGAAATCCTAGACCCCTACGGGCGCGGCAAGTCACCCGCCAAAACCTGAAGCGAGGCAGCCCCCTTCAGCGCCGTGAATGGACCACCCAGCACTTCACGGAATCCGGTAACTTGGGCACCCCTCCTGGGTCAACCTGTACCCCCTACGAGTGCGGCGAATAGCCCTGCCAATCCTAGAGTGAAGCCCCCTCCATCTCAATGCCATGAGATGCGGGCTTGTTGCCCTCCAGAACCCGGCTATCCGTGCACCCCACCGCGGGGTAATCCTAGTACAGAATGTAAAATATACATACACCGGGTACATCGACCGCAACCAGGTCGTGCCCCAAAAGAATAATACAAACAGGCAGTGACGGCAGTCCACATGTCGGACGCTCGCCCCGCAATATCAAATGTACATAATACAACAACAACGTACTAGCATTGCATCCAGGCTATCCCCCACGACCGATCCGCAACAACACAGCATAAACATAGAACATCAACGTGAAAGTCACGTTCGCAAATCCGTCTAACCGGGCTATAGCAGTTAGACGGGATTTACCGATCGAGTGACATTCACGGTCGCAGATATAATGTAAATACTGTGAAAAATGTGTTTAAAATTTTCCGATTGACCAAAAATTAACAAGTGGGCCCTCAATCAAAACCGTAGCACTCACAGAAATCCTGGGCCCAATTTTAATATTCCAAAACCCATATTTTAAGTCAATAAGGCCTCTGTAAAAAATTGGTGACGTCATGTGAATAGTGCGCGGCGGAAGGGCCGCGGGAAGGGGGTTTTCGCGGCGCTTCCGCGCTCCCACTGTGGAATTACTTCGTCGAATTTTTACAGAGCTCTTACATTTTCCAGTACATCAATAATTTACAACCTGAAAAATTTTTAGACTTCAAAAAATTTCAACAGAAACTGATGTGAAGGAAAAATACGGTTTTTGGAATTTTGGTCGATCGGAACTGCGAAACACATCAAACGAAGCTAGACGAAGTTAATGGCGAGGCTCTGATACCACTGTAAGTGCACGGCGGCGCCCCGGCCGTCAATCCGACGGCCAAACGCGGAAATGGTGGTAAACTTAAATTTTTGCGGACTTAGCAAAACCGGCACCACCGCGTACTAAACCCCGGATCGTGCCATTAAACTAGTCTAAGCTATCAAGAGAGGGGGTACAGAAGTATACCATACGATCCGAGTCCTCCGGTCTTCATCTCCACTCCGATCTCCTCGCGGGATCTCCGTCCGTCTCCTCCTCGTCGGAAAGGGCACCACGAAGCCGGGTACTTTTACGGGCTCCCACCTCAATACCGAGGCAACTCGCGCATGAAGCCGGCAACTCGACATGCTCAAGATATGCTGTAGGAAGTGTACTGTATAGTGGATGTCTCACTTTGGGGTTTGTTGCCATTTGCAGATGATGGAGGAAACAAGATAAGAAAAATGGTGCTTGCATTTTTCTTAGCATGAAAAGAGATCAAGAATGAAGAAAACTCTCAAAGATGAAGCTCTCATCTTCTTCTCACTCAACCATGGAAAAGAAAAACTTCTTATTCTTATGAAAAACTTTTTTTTTTCAACTTAGAAATGGTGGAGAAAGAATAATAAGCATGAAGGGAGGTGATCGTAGTAAAAGGAGGAGGGTGACCACATCCAAACATAATCATCATAAAACTACACATCAATCCTAATCCTTTCTTATCACAATAAAGCATGAAAAGCAAAGATGCTTATCATATCAACCCTTATGCAAATAAGTCCTCCACAAAGTGTAATTTGCAAAACTGCAAATTACCCCCTCCATCGGAAAAGTCCGGCCGGGAAAGAACAAAGAAAAACCGGCCGGAACGGAATGCAAACTGGCAACTCCAGAAAACTGGTCCCGTAATAAATTACAGGAAAACCCAATACTGTGCATACACACCCGCATCTGTATTCCGTCCGGATACAAATGCAATGAGACAAAATCTACACTTTACTAAACTAGGACCGGCTTAAGCCAAAGCCGGCTAGTAATATCCGTTCGATCCTGATCCGTGCAATACCGCACGTATCTGATCGAACCCTGCCATATAACCATTCGGCCACTAGTACAAACTGTCCGATCCTGATCCGTGCAATACCGCACGTATCTGATCGGACCCTGCCATATCTCCATACGGCCTCTACAGCGTTTCGCCCGAAAGCTTGAGTAACTGGAAGTGTGGTGGACTCTAAAGACTCGTCAATACTATGGTTGTGGATTTAACCACTAGCACGTCAGAGGTATAAGCCAATGCGTGACGGGCCACCAGCTATTGACCAAAAGGGACGTCGATGAGCGAACTCATCCTGACACCCTACTGAGCCTGTCAGTGACAATATCCGTGCAGTCCGGTCCGTTCGTCTATGAGTATCGCATGGCGGGCCTAGGGGGTTGGTTAAAGTCAGACCCCCAAAAGCGGTACAAGTCGTGTCGGAGTGTAGCCCAGAACACCCTGAGATACTACTGGAATACCTACCAGTAAATCTCCTTGCCTTGGCCAAGGACTTTGTGTAATGGCTCTCCTAGACACAGCACGACCTCACCCCCAATACCAGGAGAGACGAACCCCTGAAGATACGCTCACTGCCTCCATGTGGCTCGGGACTGTACCCAACCAAAACCTGTTTGCACGACTCCTTTGAGCCGTGGTAGGGTAGTAATCAAAGTACAGTGGGAACTCACACGAGACAAATGACGATCCCCAGGTCGATGAACTAACCTGCACACATGTCACCTGGGAACTGCCATCTGACGTCTGGTATATGACCAACTAGCATGTTCCCGGCGAGTCCTGTCCGGTGTACTCATAACCCAATGAGCACCTGTATACATCTTAGGTGATCCAACTGACACCAGTGGCTTGTGAGACCGGCCACCGCCCCTCGTCGGGGTCTCGACTGTATACACTAGTCTACTAATGGAGTATCGATGCCCAGTCTCGAAACTCCCACGACTAGGGACCTTTTAAGGATATGCTTGTAGACCCCCAGCTCCCACTTATATGATCGCCCTCATACTGCTGGTGGTCAAGCAAGAATCCTAGGGGCTCTATCAACGTGTAATAGTGACGTGTCAGGTCACCTAAAACAGTACACGATGATAAAGGTAAACCAGATAGCATACTATCATCTCGAGTAAGACTGTCCTACCGGGATAAGTCCTCCCTCAATCATTACAATCACGTACCTGTGACCTAATAATTGACTCTGAGGGCACTATCTCCAACAAGTCGCTCGTATGGAGAGTCCACTTAGGAACGAGAAGATGAAATCCGGCAGAAGTTTCCCCATTTTTCCTTGTAGTGTTGGTCGTTTATCCTTTTGTGTTCTTGAAATTTCGAGGACGAAATTCTTTTGTAGTTGGGTATAATGTAACAACCGAGTCCAGTTATACCAATTCCAGTTACCGTATGCGTTATTGGTGGTATTTAGTTCATTTATCAAGTTTGGTTGCAAATGGTAATTTACTTTACATTCGACCTGTTTTACTTGAGCTCGTTGTTTCCTAATTATAGATTACACTAACATTTCATATTCTTGCATATAACCATTTAAGTCACTTAAAATAATTTAAAAATACATGTCATGGTCTGCTTAATACCCCTAACCCTGTGGTAGCGTCCTTGCATCGTGTTCTCGTCCCGTTCAGTGAAACGGACGTGTTTGGAAGGCTACGCGCACGTACGTGCGTCCGTTCTTGGGGGTATGCTTTTCTGTTACAATATCCTTCATTTTAATTTTTGGAACTTGCTAATAATTTTCTTATTTCAAATTCAAATTTTGGACCCGACCCGGGCATATTTCTGAATTATTTGTATCCCGCCAAATTATAATTATTTAATTTTTTTAACTTGTACCTAACCTATTTTTATCAGCGAAATCTTCTTTAGTTATTAAAAATATTTTCTACAGCTTAATATAAATTTTTCCCATAACGAATTATTTCCAGCAAATCTTTTATAAAAACTTTTTCCTAAACAAATTCCTAATCCCAGCCAATCGCTGTTCTTCTTTAGTGCCGGGCCCCACACCCTTCTCTCCCTCTCTCTCATCTTTCTCTTTCTCTCTCTCTCCTCTCTATTTCCCTCTACGCTAGCGTCCAACTCTATCTCTCCTCTTCTTTCTCTCTCCTCTCTTTTCTCTCTATCTCTCTCTTCTCGCGCTGCTTCTCTCTCCTCTCGCGGTGCGCGAGAATCTCGTCACCTCCCCCGCGCTATTCTCACCTTCCTCCTATATCTCTTTTCTTTTTCTTCTTCTTCTGTTTCTCTCAGCAGCCCATGCATCCTCGCCTCGAACCCATTCAAAGCTAAACCCTAACCCTTTCTTCGCTCCTCAACCCCCGTCAACATCCCTCTCGCCTCCTCTTCGCCCTCATCTCCATATTCTCTTCTTCCTCTTCTTTTCCTTCTCCCGAGCCTCGCTCCCTGCACACACACCCAAGAAAAAACCTAACAACCATAACTCCTCTCTTCGCCGACCTCGACCGCTGACGATCCTCAACACATCATCACCGTCACCACCATCTTCTCCTCTCCTCCTCTTCAATCTCTTCTCCTCCTTCTTTCCTTTCTTCTTTTCCCTTGAACCCCACAATCAGCCAAACCCCAATCTCAACCCATCGCCGCCGACCACCTTCGCCATCGCCGTCTCTCCTTTCTCTCATTTCTCTCCTCTCTCTCCTCTGTTCTTCTTCCCTTCACGTAAACCCTGCACACCCCTCTACCCGAAAGCCTAGTTTAACTCAACTAAACCCTATCACCAACCCTCTTCGCCGGAGATCCGATCACGGCCATCGACATCATCATCCCCTCCGCAAACACAGAGCACGAGCAGTAAGCATTCCTTCCTCTTCTTCTCTCTTCTGATTCTTCTTCCTCCTTCTTTATTCCTTCTCTTTCTACATGTTCTTGAGTGCTTTATTTTCCGTAGTTCGCCGGAGAAGTGCATGACGACGACAATCTCGACGACCCAGTGAGCGTACCTGACCCATGGGACCACTTTGTGCGTTGTTCGGATTCATTCCGTGTACCGTGTGCGTGTCGCAACTTTTCCCGCCGACGCGTGACGTTCCGTTTACCGCTTCGCGATCCGTCGAGGCAAGTGAAACTTGCTACATGCTATTCATACTATTCTTATATTAATTTACCTATTTTCTTATTAAATCTCTAGATAAAATCTAAAGCCATGAGTTCTAAGTTAACAGCACGATGTTCCGTTTATATATTTCAGATCTAGTATTTGAAACCTAACTGTTGCATTTAATTTTCTAAGCCTACTAACTGCATTTATATGTTAGATCACATAATCACAATTGTTTGCATAGCCATAATACCCTTTTGAAGTTTTACCCTATCAGGCGACCGGTTGCATACATCTAGTCCAATTCATATTCAAGTTCATCTCCAGATTGTGTTGGTACATATTAATATGATTCTATCATCCACATTTGGTATATTGCCTTCATGAAATGTTAAAACTATCCCTTAACTCAAACTGTCAACCGTGCATCCAAGTAGTTTAATCTATACCTATTTGCATATCATGTTCCAGTTTATTGTTATGACAGTACCCGTGCTTGTTTATTTATAACCATGTTTTAATAGTTTGCTTTATGAGCACCCACATAACATTTTGTACTGGCTGACATGACCTGTTGCACTTCCTACCTGATCTGACATGGTACCGTACACTCTTGACATGACATGACACCTAAATACACTACTTGACCTGACCTGATGTACCATGGCTTGACCTGTTACCTGATATTGTGTCTAATACCAAGAAACCTGACATGTAGTCCTTACGGACCGTTCATGTTGTCTATCCAGGAAAACCTGCACCCACCTGATCCTGAGTTGGCATTAGTTCTTTATTACTTAATACCTGACTTGAACACATATAACTTGGGGGTATAGGGAAATCAATGATGAAATCCTGACTTGTAACTCGACAGTTGCTTGCTTATACTGATCAGTTTTAGAGGCTAGGCCCGCCTCGGGATGATGCTGCTGACATCATTCGTCTTTACCATTTTCCATTTAGTGCCTAGCGGCACGTCTCGGTTTCAGCTCGAAAATCTTAGACCGTGGTCCCAGGCATGCACGGGATACTATTGAGTTACATCGATAATTCATCAAATTGATTTCAAAGACTTGAGAGTAGATAACCCAATAGACCAGTTTAGTTTACTCATTGCACACTACCCTTCACTGCCCAGATTTCTTTTATATTGCTGTTACACCTGCTTTACCACTTATGATTATACTTGCATGTTTTGTTACCCTGTTTATATCTTATTGCTTGATGACATGACGCGCTGACGTCTGGGTTTTGCATGGCCCAGATTCCGTATCTTTGCTGCAGTCCGAGCATGAGTACTTCAGCCAGCAGGCTGAGCAGTGAGGATTCAGTAGTAGTTAGTTCTTTTACTTTTCTGCATTTTATTCCTGATGTGAGCCCGTATTATAGGACATACATTCCAGTTATTCTTGTATTGGATCTTTTGCTTCCGCATTATTATTATTCTTGACTCATTTTATTTTGGCTTATGGACATGTATTAGATAGTTTTATTTTGCCCTTGATATCTCCACAGTCGTAATGTGACTGTGGATGGATACTTCCTACCCACAGGTAGCATGGTTGGCTATGTCACGTGCCCATCTTAGCATACTGTGGGAAGCGGGGCATGACAATCCCTCTCCCTTTTAGTCTATAAGACACCTTCAGAGAGGGTGAATCCATCACCTGCACGTACACCACCATGCTAGGAGTTGTCTATTCTAAAATACCTTTAGAATACTGTCTAAGTACCCAGATTGGGAACCTACCCAAATCTAGATCTAAAACCATAGATCTAGTAACCAGAATGCCAGATACAATATCCAAATCTTATGTGGAGAAACCACTGTGTGACAACCACATTATAACCGTTTGTAGTATAGGAATTTCACTTCCTACAAAGTGTATGTCATCCAAATACCAGGACATACCACCCTACTACCTTCTTAACAGATCCATCTTTTATTCTGATGAAGTTAATGCCTATGACTGTCACATCAAAAATAGATGATCTATCTCGGCTATATCTGCTTTAGTCTATAAATAGACATAAGCCACCCATCCACTATACTTCCACTGCTCCCACTGACTACAACAACCCTCTGGCAGAGTCATATACACGTGCACTTCTAAAGCTAGTTTAGAACGACGCTATACCCATCTTCCTGCTGGGTCTCATAGTCTGGAACAACAGTAGTGTCAAGTTTGAGTAAAAACAAACCTCAATGTCACCGTCTTTGAGGATACCGAAGTATCTCTCGGGTGCTTGAGGTTATCCACCATATCTACGGAGTGGCTAATGAAATGTTAAACCCGATTGAATCTTTAGGTTCTTATTAAATTTTCAGTAATCGTCTGTGGTTCTGGAATCACTTCTAGTTCTACCATAATTCCACTACTATTTTCTGAAAAAGTCCATTTTAATAAAACTGTGGCGAGTCAAGATCAATATCACTATTGATCTTCCAGATGGTAGAAAGTTACCCCTCGTCATAGCCCGGGATAACCCACAAACTGCCATTACAGAAACGTGCCTTGAATATGTCTAGAGTCTGGTTTTAAACATAAGCCGGACAACTCCATATAGCTTAACATCATTAAGATATGAACCATTCTATATACAATATAGAAACCGAGGCATTGATTTAATTGGAACCAGATTCAAATCATGTAGCTGTCTCCAGTGCATGTCAGCTAAATGGAGAGAGGCTGATCAGCATTACTCAACTTAGGAATGCATCCAGATATGAGTAACGTGAAAGAGAAGCAAGTCCTCAAAACCTTTACTATCAACTGAATACCAAATACAAGTATCTACATCTTCGATCACCATGAAGAATCATTATACTTGCAACACATGGTTCTCTACTTTATTCTTATACCTATAACTTCTCAAATTTTAGACCTTGCATTTCTACGAAATACTTGTCTAAAACTGGAGAAGTCATAAGTAAACAGAATATAGTACGAGGACCAACCCCTCTGTCCTAATAGACACTGGACAATATACAAAACTTTGTATAAGTCCCCTGAGTTGAATAACTCAAATCCTGTGCGTCGCAGGTTGAAAACTGTATTATGGTTAAGAAGAATTACACCGCTGTTTAATGCTCCTTACCTAATCATCAACTGATATAGGTAACTGTCATAGACATAATTTCAAAGTGTTATATCTCACTTTATAAAATAAACGTATAGATATATCAGTTTGAAATTGGTGCATAACAACGGATATTGAAAACCAAATATTTGCCGTCAGGTAAAACCCCAGGCGATTTCCTCAAATATCACCAATTACAACGAATTCCGATATAAGGTGGATGTATTCACCTAATTTCAAATAACTTACTCCCACTCATCATCTGTAAAACTATACAGATGTGAGAATCGGACCTGGTAAACACATACCCTGGAGTAAGGATCTAATTGGGAAACCATTTTTCGATTAATAACGCACAGTGAAACTGAAACATGAAAATGTTTCGAAGGAGTATCCCAGTATTCCTAGTAATGACTCTTCCACTATCCATATTCATGACTGTAACTGTATATTTCTTTTGCCATCTCTCCTAATCCCTTTATTTGCCTTTACTCATTACCTTCTGTACACCACCCTTAGGCTAAATGGTTTTCTTCCATCCCTACCGTTCAGCACTAGCCTATAGTTTGGAAGAAGACTGTCTAATAAGTGTAATAGGTGTACTCTCCTAATCATGGGGGTACTCGTAACTTGAGAGAAGGTAAAGATAAAAGACAACCTGAATAATCCTATTCAATTTCTCCTGAACCGGATAAATGAAAAGGTGAAGTAGGAGTGGCGATGAAATATTTGGTTTGGTCGTGAATGATAGCAGTCACATTTTACTTTGCCCTCTTTCTAATCCCTTTATTTGGCTTTACTTATTACCTTCTGTACACCATATTTAGGCTAATTGGTTTTCTTCCTTCCATACTTTTTGGCACATGCCTATGGTTTGGAAGAAGACTATCCAATAAGCACAATAGGTGTACCCTCTCCTAACCCTAGGAGCCCTCATAACCCGAGAGAAGGTAAAAGGAAAAGACAACTGAATAGTCCTATTCAATTTCTCCAGAACCGGAAACCATCCTCAAAACTGAAACAAGTTTCTTCGAGTTCGTATGTAACTATACGATGGTCATATCCAATAACTGTAGATCTTCGTAGTGATACGGAATGTTCCGGAGAAAAGAAAAGGGTCAAAGTAGGAGTGGCAATGATGTATGCAATTCTGACAATCCAAAAGCCAGTGTATTTTAAGAAGGTTCGGTTAACTTAGTTTATGGGTTCTAGTCTAAGGTCGGGTCATGGTCACTGCCAAAGAGAGATGGAGAGAAAAGAAACACTCAGTGTGGATTCTAACCTAGATCAGAAAGGTCAATCACTTTATCTAATCAGGATGTCTCCCACTGTTTCCTCAAATTCTCCTCCAAACCTGAAACAAGAATTAGTCGGGTTCATCTAAAATTACCCGAGGAGTAAACTAACTCATCAGTAGGTATCGGGATCCAACTATCATCGCATGATAACCTGATGGAATTCACTCAAGTTATCACACTTCAGAAGGCATAGAAAGTTTCATGTATGTTTGAAACACCTGATGTGATTTTTATTGCTATGCTTTTATGACCTTGACGAAGGCTAACATATCATAAGTCACATGTCAAGTTCTACCCGTCATTGTCCAGGTTAATTTGAACCCACCCGTACATACCCTTGACGAAGGCCAAAATAGTAGTACGACTGTCCCAAACCAACGCATCTATCTATGCAACAGAAAAATAACAAATAGCTACTATACACTATGTCTTGACGAAGGCCAACATACATAGCATGAATACTAAGTGCTACCCGTCTGAAATGACGGAGGGCTACGAATGGTTTTTGGCGAAAAACTTTTAACGTAATAAACTTGATATCGTTGAAGGAACCGGATAGCTTTTTATAAATATATAGTGGTGAAAACCATTGCTAAAGAGGTCACTCCCGGTGAAGGGATCTCAGCTCTTTCCTCATCGAATGAGGTGCAGGATATTCTCAACTGAATACCACGATGCAAAAAAATGAAAACGACCTTGTAATTCAGCATTTTAAAAATTGTTCCAACAATATCGAATAGGTCTGTTTTCCTTGCATTGATCTGCATCAACGCAATCCCATCAATTATTCACACCACAAAAGAACGAAAATATGATGTACGTATATGCTATCTAAATTCGCCACTGGGTCCCATCATCACCCGTTAGGTTACTTAACTAACGACAGAGTGGGGACTGGACTAGCACGAGTGTAAAACATATACAACATCTACTAGTATATATATAACAATATATAATAATTGCTTCATGCGTGATAAATGCAACATCACAGATAAGCAATAAGCATCACAGAACAATACAGATAATCTGGGAGCCCCGGATTTCCTTTGAGCCACAAGTGAAACCCGACGTTCCTTAGTCATGTGGATAGCCTGTGCAATGAAAACCTAAACCCCTACGAGTGCGAAAAGTTACCTGCCAAAACCAGAAGCAAGGCAGCCCCCTTCATCAAAGTGAATGGGCCACCCAGCACTTCACGGAATTTGGTAACTTGAGCACCCCTTCTTGGGTCAACCTGTACCCCCTACGAGTGCGGCGAATATCCCGCCAATTCTAGAATGAAGCCCCCTCCTTCTCAATGCCATGAGATGTGGACCCGTGTCCCTCTACAACACGGCTATCCGTGCACTCCATCGCGGGATAATCCTAGTACAGAAAAGAAAATATGTACAACGGTGACATCGACCTCAACCCGGTCGTGCTCCAAACAAATAATATACAAATAGGCAGTGCCGGCAGTTCACATGTCGGACGCTCGTCCCGCGATATCAAATGTACAAATAAAACTAAACTGTACTATCATTGCATGTAAGCTATCCACCATGACAAATCCGCAACACAGCACAACACAGAATATGAACATGAATGTCACGTTTGCAAACCCGTTTAAAAGAACTATTGCTATTAGACAAGTTGTACCGCTCTAATGACATTCACGGTTGCAGATAGAAATGCATGTACTGTAAAACTTTAAACAATATTAGAAATATCGACCTCGAAATAACTCCGAATAGCCCCAAACAACTAGATAAAACCATATCCAAACTGGGTCAAACTAGCAATACCATTGAACCAGTATTGCAGAGACTAGACAACACATCAAATTCCAAGTCCCGACTCCCAGAGAAACCAGCCAGGCTGGAATTATCTTGCATGTGGCCAGTCCATTAGTGGAATTAGGTGCTCGTGTTTAGTGTGTGTTCTAGGGGTCTCCTAGGTAGTCTTCTGCAGTTGCCAAAAAATTTTTAGAAGACACATAAAATTTCGACAAAAACTATAATATATCGAGTGATATTTCGGAGTTGTTTCGGTTTTGATAATTTAACATTGTCTAAACAGCTAGTATATGGTTAATAGGTTGGCTCTAATACCATGTAGGGCCACGGCAGCGCTCCGGCCATCAATCCGTGGCCAAACGCGAAACAAAAACTTTAAAAATTCGGCACTAACGGAACCCTAATCGATGGATCATACCATTAAACCTATACTAGTTCTATAAAAAGAGCTTAAAGAGGTTATACAGATCGATCCATGTCCTTCGGTCTTCAACCTCTGTCTTAGGCTCCTTGCGGCTGCCTCGATGATGTTCGTTCTTCGGTCTCCCTCGTCGAAGACGATCCACATCGAGGATTAGTAATACGGGCTCCCGCTTCAAAACTGAAGCAACTCGAGTATCCAGTTTGCTAGCCTAGATGCCAAAGATGAAGTAAAGAGTGTGTGTGAATACTTTATCTTAAAACACCCATGCATTCTCAACTCATGAGAGGGTATGGGTCGAGGTGAAGAAGAAGCCAGGTGAGGAAATGAGTGAGCTCAAGTTTTGGCACAAAGAAAAACCAAGTGAAGAATTCTATCTGTTTTTTTTCTTTAGTTGGTTTGTGAAGTATTTGTGAGCAAAAAGACGGAATCCATCACAAGAAAAGATCTCAGAAATATCTCACCCCAAACAAAACCCATGTCACAATAAATGCACACAAGAACCAATACCATAAGTCACACAAATGCCATGTGCCACATTCATTTCCCAAGGCCAAGACTTGAACTCACAATTTCCACCAGATAAACATTAATCCAAATGTTTAATATAAAAGAGAATGGCAACTTCTAAAGTAACTCGTAACGAATTACAAGAATACCCCTCATCCGTATATACATATACCTGTATCCGTATTCTGACTGAATACGAATACAACGAGACGAAAGTAATCCAACAATATAAAACTAGAATCCGGCTTAAACCAAAGCCCACCAGTATTATCCGTCCGATCATGATCCGTGCACAAGTGCACATATATGATCGAACCCTACCATAAAACCATACGGCCTCTACAATGTTTCGCCCGTACAAGGGAAACCCTCTGTATGGGACTCTAAAGACTTTTCAATACGCCGGCAGTGGGTTTAACCACAAGCACGTCAGTGACACTAGCTGTACGTAACGGCTACCCAGGTATTGAGCGAAAGGGAGGCCGACGAGCGAACTCATCCTGAAACCCTACTGAGCTTGACAGTGACAATATCCGTACAGTCTATTCCGTTCATCTATGAGTATCGCATATCGAGTCTAGGGGTGGATAAAGTAAAGACCCCTAATAACTTGACATTTAGTGTCGGTATGAAGCCTATCACCAACTGAGAAACTGCTGATCCGAATCAGTAATTTTCATCTACCCCGGTTGAGAATTTCTGGCGATGACTACTCGTGCACACTGCGACATCAACCCGCAATATACCAGGAGAGACGAATCCACCGACGATCTGCTCACTGCCTCCATGTTGCTTGGGACTATACCCAACTAAAACCTGTTTGCACGACTCCTTTGAGCCATGGTTGGGTAGTAATCAAAGCACTGTGGGAACTCACACGAGACAAATGATGATCTCAGGTCGATAGATTAACCTGTACACATGTCACCCGGGAACTGCTATCTGACAATAGGTATAATACTAACTAGCATATTCCCGACGGGTCCATCCGGTGTACTCATAACCCAATTAGCACCTATATACATCTTAGGTGAACCAACTAACACTAATGGCTCGTGAGACCGGCCACCGCCCCTCGTCGGGGTCTCGATCCGTATACACTAGTCTACTATTGGGGTATTGATGCCCAGTCTCGAAAACCCCACGACTAGGGACACTTTAAGGATGTGCTTATAGACCATCCAGCTCTCACGTATATGATCGCCATCATACTGCTAGTAGTCAAGCAAGAATCCTATGGGCTCTATCAACATGTAATAGTGATCTGTAATATCACCTGAAGCATGTACACGATGATAAAGACAAACCAGACAGCATACTATCATCTCGAGTAAGACTGTTCTACTGGTATAGGTCCCCCCTCAATCATTGCAATCACGCGCCTGTGATCCAATAATTGACTTGAGGGCACTATAGCCAACATGTATGGTAGAACCAATGGTTTCAAAAGACCCGGACATCCCTGTGCCAATCCATGGGACTAGTAAGCCGTCTCATCCACTAGAGAGAAACTACGGTTTTCTCACAGACGGGGATTGAGAGGATTGCATCATTGACAATGATGAGTCAACTAGCTTCCAGCAAGCCATTCAGAGCAGAGACTCAGTAAAAGGGCTGGATGCAATACAGACCGAGATGGAGTCCATGTACACCAACAAAGTATGGACTTTGGACATTGCTCCACAAGGGGTAAAACCCATAGGCTGCAAATGGATCTTCAGAAAAAAGATTGCTGTAGATGGATAGGTTGAAACCTATAAGGATAGACTTGTTGCAAAAGGTTTTCGTCAAAGACCTGGTTTGGACCAGGATGAAACCTTTTCTCCAGTGTCTATGCTCAAATCCATTCAGATCCTTCTTGCCATTGCTGCCTTCCAAGATTTTGAGATCCGACAGATGGACATAGAGACGGCTTTTCTAAATGGTTATTTAAAAGAATGCGTCTATATGGATCAGCAAGAGAGTTTCAATCAGAGTGGGAGCAGCAGGACAGTGTGCAAGTTGCTTAAGTCAATTTATGGACTAAAGCAGGCATTGCGGAGTTGGAACATCTGTTTTTATCGAGACAGTCAAAGAATTCGACTTTATCAAAAATCCAGATGAACCATGTGTTTATAGTAAGATTGTAGCAAGAACTGTGGAATTCCATGCTGAGTACGTGTATGACATTCTATTGATATGAAATGACATTCCTATGCTATAATCAGTCAAATGATTCTTGTCACAAAGGTTCTCCTTGAAAGACCTGGGTGATACCAACTACATTCTGGGGATCCATATCTATCGTGATAGATCAAAGAGGATGGTGGGATTTTCACAGTCAAGGTACAACAACACCATACTGAAAATATTTAGTATGGATGATTCTAAACACGGCAGTCTACTGGCCTGTCATGGAATCACCCTCTCCAAAGAGATGTCTCCAAGACCGATTTAGAAAGGGCTCGCATCACATATATACCCTACGCTTCTGCGGTAGTCTCTATAATGTTTACGATGTTGTGTACCAAACCAGATGTTGCTTACGAACTCAGCATGGTAAGACGGTATCAGTCAAACCCAGGGGAGAAACACTGGATAGCCGTAAAGAACATTCTCAAGTACCTGAGAAGGACTAAGGAGATATTCATGGAGTATGGCGGAAAAGACCTCCAGATCAAGGACTTTGCTGACTCCAGCTTCCAGAGTCATAAGAATGACTCCAAGTCCATGTTGAGTTATGGCTTTACCCTCAGTACAGGGGCTATCTGTTCGAAGAGCTCCAAGCAGGACACCGTTGCAGACTCAACGATGGAAACAGAGTAGTTCGCTGCATGAGATGCCTCAAAACAGGCAATCTGGATATGGAAGTTCTTAACTGAGCTTCAAGTGGTTCCTTCCATTGTTGGTAGAATACTTTAGTATTATGACAACAACGGCGCTATAGCTTTAGGGAAGGAACCCAGTTCCCATCAGAGATTAAGACATATCTTGAGGCGGTACCACCTGATTAGGGAGATCGTTGATCCCTAGGAGATCGAGGTGAGGAGAGTAGATACGGAGAACAACACTACAGATCCACTCAAAGAGGCCATCCATCAGACAGTGCTCGAGAGGCTATTCAAGATCTTAGGTCTGGGATATGCCAGTATATGGCCTTAGTGCAAGTGGGAGATTGTTAGTGATATATTCCCTAGAAGTCATTATTGTATAATACTGGATTGTATATTACTTAATGGAAGCTTGGGATATACACGGATATAGTAACAGTCTTGCTCGAAATGGTAGTATGATACTTGGTTTGTTTCTACCTCAATATGTGCATGTGTTTCTTTTAGCATATCGCTTATACATATTGGTGGAGCCCTTAGGATCTTCGCTTGATTACCATAGTTGTAATGGCAGTCACACTAGTGGGGGCTGGGTAGTCTATAAGCACATCCTATACAGGTCTCTCGTCGTAGGATTATCGAGATGGGGCATCGATACTCCAGAATACGCTAGTGTATACGCTTCTAATCCCAGCAGGGGAGATGGTCTGTCCCACAGCCATTAGTTTGTCGTATTGGAGATAATATGTAGGTGCTCATTAGGTTATGAGTACACTGGACATGACTCTTCGGGAACTGTTGGTTGGTATTTTACCAATCGTCGGGTAGAAGTTCCTAGGTGACATGAGTACAGCTTAGTCCATTGACTTGACACTGCTATTTCGCTTCGAGTGTGTTCCCATTGTACTTTGATTACTACCCTACTACAGCTCAAAGGAGTTGCAAACAGGTAGTAGTCGGGTGCAGTCCCAAAGCACTTGGAGGTAGTGGCAGTTAGATAGGATTCGTCTCTTCCGGTATTGGGGGTTGATATCGCGTTGTGTTTGGAAGGCCATTACATAAAGTCCTTGGCCAAGGGAAGTGAGATTTACTGGTAGGTACTCCATTAGTTTCTCATGGAGAAATGAGGTGGAGATATTTTCTTTGGATGGCTATGACTCATCACTTGAAAAATAGATATTTGTGAACTATAGATATTTTTGGTGAGATATTATCTCATCGATAATTCACATGGATCATTATTCATCACAAATGAGAAGTCATTCTTCATCTAAGCTTTCTTCTCCTCTCTCATTTTCTTCAAGTCTCCTTCTTTTTCCTCATAGCCCAAAAAGTCTCCTGAGTTGAGAAACCTTGGGTTCCTGGAGAAAAATCACTCCATATTCTCACTCTACACAACCAGGACATCTAGTTTAGTGAGCTAGATGCCGTAGTTATCTCGGATTTTAGGTAGGAGCTCTGATTATAGACACTCGGGTGGATCATCTTTGACTTGAGGAGGCCGTCAAGGTTGCTTCAATCCATTCCGATCCTCGAAGCCTACGATGACAGGGAGGACAGCGAGAAGACCTAAAGGACACGATACTACGAGGTATAATATTCATCCGAGTAGTTAAACCTTAAGTTGTTTGCTAGCTTGGGTTTGTGATCGATCCTTGGTTCAAGTCGGTGTTGCGAAGCCCATAAAAATCATTTTTTCTTATTTCCGCCTCCCCGCGAACTCGTGGGGTGAGCAACATCGACTTACACTTTTAGACCATCCTGGCCCCACTAGTATGATCTCATCATAATCCTGGCAGTCAAGTACATATCCTAAGGGCTTTATCAACATGTAAGAGACAGACATACAGGGTTCCCTAGCCACGCCGCTAGGTTTCAGGAGGCATCAACCTTGCCTTTTTAAAAAAATTGGCACGCTAAAGAACCCTAACCTAGAATCTTAACTAAAGAATTAGACGAATCAAGAATGTAAATATCTTTACATCTAAGTGAACAAGGAATACAACCTTTGTAGACCGTTCCTTCACTTCATAAGCTCCGTGTAGTAATCCCTTCGCTCCAAGTAGTGATCTCTCGAACTCTAGTAAGGCTCCACAAGGTTAAATGAACAAGCTTGCTTGAAGTCTTCGAGGCCAAAGATGATCTACGTCGAGGAGACACTAACCCAAGCTACCTCTTTACTAAGTGATGAACCGGTGAAGAAACAACCCAATCTGAATGGCTAGTCTAGAAGAGGTTGATGAAGAAGGAATTTTGCTCACTTTAGAAATTATTTTCTCACTCATTTTCTTCACCTCCCAAAAAGCTAGAGAGCTTGAGGAAGGAGATGAAGAAAAGCAACCATGGAAAGAAGCAAGTGAAGAATGAATCAAAAGTGATGAGAATAGCAACCATGGGTAAGATAATATCCCATACTAACTCATGTAGAGACTTAACCATGGCTTTGGATAATGGTTGGGTTAACAAATATGTCAAGTAAAACAAAATTAGTGGACTAATTCAATGGTTACTACAAGTTACTCTAAGCTTCTAACCATGTGACTAATTTCTAACTAATTTTGATTTACTTTAAATAAATAAAACTCATCATTATGATAAGTATGGTGTGAGTCTCATATATCCATGTCTCACGCATCATCTAGCATGATACAAAAGAATGCTCATTAATATATATCACATATATACTAAATGCACAAGTGAGAAAAAAATTCTTAAGTGAACTAATATTAGTTAATGTAAGTTAATATATCAAATATATAATTATATATTAAATTATTAAACCAACACTTGATTTAATAATCCGGCTATATCATATACAACTGACTAATATCAAATATATCAACTTATCGAATCAACACTTGATTCGACAGCCAAGCTATATCACATATAACCGACCGATATCACATATCGTGAGAATAGAATATGGTATCACATACACGTATTAATCTCGGTCCCGCACATAACACATATGTGCTCCTATTTCGTTTCACCTGAGCCAGGAAACCTCTGTGTAGGATTCTAAAGACTCGTCAATACGCCGGCAGTAGGTGGTGATCATATTAGTCACCCACAAGCTGTAAGCGGTCTGCTAAACGTAACGGCCACCCGGGTATTGAGCAATCAGAAGATCAACAAGCAAGTTTTCTCATACTCCTACGAATCCAATAAGTAACACTACCGTACAGTCTGATCTCTTCGTCTGATATGTCGCATATCACAACCTTGGGGGTGGTAAATGTCAGACCCCAATATCCTGATATGTCATGCCGATGTGAGGCCCATAATGGTTCGACAAACTACTGATAATACTTACCAGTAAATCTCAGCAACCCTGGCCAGGGATTTCTTATTATGGCCAATCGAGCATAGTGCAACATTAACCCCCAATACCGGGAGAGACGAAACCCCCTCCTATCGCTCATTGCCTCCATATGACTCAGGACTGTACCCAAAACCACCATTTTGCACGATCTCTTGAACGTGGTAAGGTGGAAATCAAAGCACAATGGGAATCACACCAGACTCTATGACGATCTTGGGTCTACAGATTGACCTGTACCAGTGTCACCAAAAACTGCCATCTGACGTGAGGTATAATACCATCTAGGAGTTCTCGGCGAGTCCGTTTAGTGTACCAAATCTGCACTGAGCACCCATATACCATCTCCGATGTCAAACACCAATAGATATGGGATCATCCATCGCCCATCATATGGGTCGAGAAGCGTATACGCTAGTCTACTTTGGAATATTGATGCCCCGTCTCGATACTTACCGAATACCTCTGCCCCACTAGTATGATCTGCATCATAATCTTGGTAGTCAAGTAATCATCCTAAGGACTTTATCAACATGTAATAGAGAGACAATAAGTCTACATGTTAAGATAAAGAGCAAGCAGATAGCATACTATCATGTCGAGCAAGAAAGTCATCTCTATATATGTCCAAGCATCTACTATAATATACATCACATGTATAATAAAGGCCTCTAGGGCATACATATAACTAACAAGACGATATAAAGATACCAGTCTACATGTTAAGATAAATGTAACCAGATAGCATACAATCATGTCGAGCATGAAAGTCCTCTATATATATGTCCAAGCATCCATTATATCAACAATAATGGCCTCTAGGGCATACATATTCCTAACAATCTCCCACTTGCACTAAGTCCAGTTGTTGTAGTATTTCATACCCAACGTCCCAAAAGTCTCTCGAATAGCATCTGGGGGAGGGCCTCGGTGAGTGGACCTGCTGTATTATCCTCTGTGTCAACTCTCCTGACCTCAATCTCCCAGAGATCAATCATCCTCCTGATCAGGTGATACTGTCTAAGAATATGTCTGGATCACTGATTGAATGTATTCCGGTGTGTATGTTAGAAAGTTGTATAGAAATCACAACCAAAAATCATTTGACCGCAATCTATAACGGTGTCGATTTGTGGTGCGTTAGTAAGTGCGGATCGTCCATAGGAAAAGTGTAATTGTTCGTATTTCGAATTAGATGAGTCAAAAATTTAAAGAAAAGAAACGAAACAATTCATGATTTATAGAATTGAAGTTCAAGAATTAGTAAAATCTATATCTAATAGCAAGAATCAAGAAAACATTAAAAATCAAGAATTGAGAATTTGTGATTTCCAAACCAAATATCAAGATTCGAAGTGAGGCTCGTAGGAATCGATCAGATCTATAAATGTGATGAAATCTAGCGATTACATATTCTTATCCATCGATAAATTGATACTAGATCGATGATGATCAACGAGAATTAGGGATTTCTTGCGAAACTAGGGTTTCATCTTCTATCCCTTGTCCTTTCGTCGATATCATTCACATTCTAGCCTCTAGTAAATTCAAGAATCGATCGTGGATCCCTAATTTCAAGCGAACACAATCAAGAAAGCATCACATCGAAACTAGGTCGTCGATTCTTCAATTTGCTAGGGTTTACAAACTCGTAGGACTTAAGAATTGTGCAAGAATCTATTCATCATCATTCTATTGATCGTCTCGACTTCTTTACGAGTGGAGTTTTACTCAAACATCATAATAACAAACACAATCACAAATTGAGATCGAATCATGATGCAAGAATTTTAAAGAAAGCAAGATAAAATAATTTCACCTTTATTTATCAACAATTTAGTTACAACTCTCAAGATCTACAAGAGGAAGGAACTTGATCGTTGATTTCGGCTTCGCTCGGCTCCTTAAGTCGCAGATCTCCTTAGATCACTTGCTCCGATGAAGTCCGGCGTCGCTTTCTAAAGGATCGAAGGCTTCAAGATTGATTTGGTACTCGGAATTCTTGATCTTGGCTTTGGAATTGGAATTAGGGTTATGGTTTTGAGGCACAAGTTGTGTCACTCAACTTGTGGGGGGAGATGGATGATAGAATCAACAACTCTCAACAACCTTTTTAAGTGAAGCCTAGGGTTCCTTTTATAGCCTTAAGAATGATTAGCTTCCTTTGTAAGCTAGGATTAGATTAGCTTCCCTTGTAAGCTAGGTAGTAAGGTAGAAGATTCTAGAGGGAGTTAGTTAGGCTTTAGCTTCCTTCTTAAGCTTGGAGGTTAGGGAGAAGCTTCTAGGTTTAGTTTGTTAAGTGAAAAGCTTGCTTTGGAAGCTTGGAAGTTTAGCTTGAATAAGGAGCTTGCTGATCTGGCAGAAGACTCTGGAGTTTTTTGGAAATTTGCATAGCTTTCTGAGGTGTAGGCACTGAGATAAGAATAATGCAGAAAATTTCGGCTGACGTAACCACGTTATGGCCGCGGATCCGCGGCACGTGCCTGCTCCGGCCGCAGATCCGCGGTCACGTGAGGGCTTCAGTAATTGAATTTCTGTGTGCTGCTTCCTCTTGACTTATTGGTATTTTTCTGATATGTTGAATTTTATATTTCTTTCTGTATCAATGCCAGATCAAAAATCTTAAACTTGGCGCATCTTTTATCAGTACTTTGACAATTTTGGCTTTTCTCCTGGAATTTCCTGCACAGATTCTCGAAACAAGTGTTGCGCTATACAAGGATGATGCGATGCCATGATAAACACTCAATTTCCCTTGAAATGTCAGTTTTAAGGTATAACACATGTAATTTGGTATTTTACGGCTGTTTTGCTAATATGTGCTATATGAATACCGAGCACCTCTAGATGAGTGCAAATGATAGGGAAATTGTCGTGTTAAATATGCAGTATTTTCGACTGATCAAATTCCCCCAAACTTATTTTCGGTCGTCTCGAGCAAACTGTTTTATTAAAAAGAGAAGGAGAAAATAAAGAAAAAGAAAAACTAACTAGCACACTTTCGTAGGCAACACGATTGCACTGAGCACGCGCAATAAGCCTTTAAACCTCTAGGTGTCCATAGTAGGAGGAGTGTTGTCTCCTGAGGTTTTCAGCGGATTGCACCCACAAAATCCAATAATAAAAGGAAGACCGTGAATATTACATTTAAAGAAAAGAATTGTAAAAGAAAAGCTTTGAAAATTAGGGTTTCTAACTATGCTAGCTTTTCGGTTGTAATGAGCCATATCTTAATAGTCATGAAAAGATATCAGAAATCACATCCTCCATCAATAAAACATCGTCTTATTCTTCATTCCTATCTTTCTTCCAAACATCGATCATATAACCCTACGTGTGTGTAAAGACATCCCTACACCCGGAGAATTCAATTCAAGCTATCATACTCTTGTCCATCCACCTCAGTACTTTTTAATTAATGAATATTTAGATGAGATTGCTCACACACTTTCATGCGACCGTTAATACTTCTTGAGGTACTAACCAACCGATTACTCACGTGCTTGCTTATTTGGTGTATTTTCCTCATCTTGCACCACCTAAGGCTTAGCAATGACTCCCAGACCAGTTGGTCTAAGGCACTAGGTGAAGAGGCACCCTCGCTATATTTTTTTATTGCTGCCTTGGCAATAACAAAACCAGTGTTCATTTTTCTCACCATTTATATTTTATTCATTTTTTTTTATTTCCTTCATACTTTGGCTTTTAGACAAGAGCATTTCAAGATATCCTCTACTATCCTGAGCTTCAAGATGTGTGTAAGTGCGAATAGCAGGGTATCAACGTTCAAAATGTTTGGCTTCCAGAATAGAAAATATTTTTCAAACTTATTTTTATCTTCAGATTAGTGACTTCCTTCATCTTACTAACCCTTGGGACAACGGCTCATAACTACTTATTACTAGTTCGTTTAAGAAAACTTCTAATTTTCTTGGTTTTCTTAAATTTTTCTAATCTTTTGGATGCAATTTTTCAATATCTAATCTTTTATTATCTTATTTATGTACAAAAATATTTAAATATTTATCGAAAATTTTTAAATTTTTATAGGCTTTCAAAAAATGTTTTGTGCTAATGCAAAGTGATATGCAAAAGATACGAAAATAAGCACAAACCTCCCCCAAACTTTTTTTCAACAGTGTCCTCACTGTTGCCATTTCCTATTTCTCGAAAAACCTGTAAGCTTGGGAGGAAATTTATTAATGGGGGGAAAATATTTAAGTGAAGATCCTCCCCCAAACTTATTTTTGGCTCATTTTTTTGAGAAAAATTTCTTTTCAGGAGCCAGATTATACCCCCCCCAAACTTGAATTAAACAATGTTAAACTTTGAAAATCATAAGAGGGGGTCAAAAATTATTGGTCGATGCCAAGCTTTGCAAAGACCGAAGGTCAACACCGACCATTAGAAAATTTTATCAATGTAGTGCTCAGGTTGGTGGAAGAAGAAGTGGTGAAAGGGTAAGTGGTGGAATAGAATGTGTGTGCGTCTCATTTTGGAGAGACGATGTAGTGATTGTGATAGATTACTCACATTCTTTTTACAGTCCAGAAGAAGGGGTGGAGGTTCAATATCAATGTTTTGATGTGGATTCATCTCAACACCCGTGCTTTTCAAAAATGCGAGTTCATCAGTGAAGATCTCCTCAAAAGTCTCATCAATACCCCGAAGAATAATGTCATCACAAGGCGCTGGGTGATCTTCAGACTCCAAAAACAGTTCATAATCAGTGTTAGTTGTTTACCTGAACATCTCAGTGGAAGAGTCCATATGTGTATGATACATAGTTGGGTCAAATAACAACGTATGAAAAGAGTCTAGATCGGTATCATGAGGATCATCAAATTCGCTGCTGTCGACATCTATTAAGTCGACAGAACAGACCTGAGCAGTAGGTTCGGAGGGTACACTTCCCAACTTGTAAATGTTCAGCTCAATTGACCTATTCCCGAAGGATAGGGTCATAGAACCATTACGACAGTTGATGATAGCATTGGAAGTGGCCAAAAAGGAGCGACCTAAAATCACCGGAATTTGATTCCGTGGGTTCGCTACAGGCTGTGTATCAAGTACAATAAAATCCACAGGGAATACAAATTCCCCGATTTTTATTAACACATCCTCCAGTTCACCCCTAGGTTTGGTGATTGATCGGTCAGCCATATGGAGAGTTATGCTCGAGGGCTTTAACACTCCGATACCTAGTTGCTCATAAACCAAGTAAGGAAGCAAGTTAACACTAGCGCCAAGGTCTAGTAGAGCACGGTTGATGTGTTTTTCCCAAATAGAAATGGAAATAGTAGGACAGCCAGGGTCCTTATGTTTCCTCGGTAATTGTTGGGGGAAAGCCGTGTCTACAGTCTTTGCCATGAATATCTTCTTGGGCGCTTGAGTCTTCCTCTTCTTATTGCACAAGTTCTTAAGAGTTTTCGCATAGGACGGAACTTGTTGGATGGCATCTAGGAGAGGGATGTTGATGTTAACTTGCTTAAACATGTCCATAATCTTCTCCATATGTGGACTTGATTTGTTAGCCCTTAACCGATTAGGATAAGGTGCTTTAGCAATAAGCGCTGGGTCCATCATAGGAGAACGTGGTGTGAGTAGACGTGATCCCAGAATAGGAGTGGGGATCGTCTGTGGAGGACTAGAAGAGGTGGGCTGAGGTGTCGAGCCTAGAGAGAAATGGAGAATAGGCTCGTGAGAAAGCGGTGGGGTAGAAGAACAAGGATCAGAAATAGAAGTGTGAGTGTGAGGAAAGGTCTCAGCCGGGGTGTTATTGATAGATTTTTCGGTATCATCAAACTCTTTCCCAACATGATTATTCAGCACTCTTCCTGATCTCAACGTTGTGATGGCATTTAAATTGTAATACCCAGAATTCGGTAGGGGTTGAGACGGAAGTTTCCCTTTTTCTCTCGCACTCATTTCGGCTTTTAGTCTTGCCATTTCTGCTTCCATCGATTTAATACTCTCCGCCTGGGAGGTGAAGTTTTTCTTTATATCATCGATGAAAGTCTTTATTTTAGCCGATACTTGCATGAGATTTGTAAGAAGCAAGTTTATGAATGAAGAGGATTCATCAGTCCCGGTCAACTGTAAAGGACTAGACGGTGCAGGTGGGTTGACCGGATTTTGGAAGTTTGGTGCTTGGAAGGGTTGTTGACTCAATGGAAGTGGTTGCTGTTGTGGTGGAGGGACTCTTTGGAAATTGTTTTGGGTTGGAACCGTATTTTGAGATTGTGATTGGTTCCAAGAAAAATTAGGGTGATTCCTCCAACCCTGATTATAAGTAGAAGAAAATGGATCGTTTCTAGGTCTTTGAAAAGCATCATTGGTATGCTCGTGACCTTGAAACGGAGAATTCAATGGACATTCTTCTGTGAGATGTGATGGATCAGAACAACATCCACATAAAGTTTTGGAGAGTGACATTTGGTTTAGGGCGGCAGCTAAAAATTTATTTTCCATAGTCTCGAATTTCTTTTGCATAGCTGAAATATCAGCTCTAACTCATATGGAAACATCCGATTGGTTATTGCTACCCCTACACGATTGACTCACACCCTCCCACTGTAAAGATTTTTCAGCGAAATCTTCTAGAAATTTCCAGGCTTTCCCATCATCTTTGGTCATGAAGTTGCCTTGACACATGGATTCAAGGGTCTGTCTTGTGTTAGGATTAATGCCCTCATATATGATTCTGCACAGTTCCCATCTAGGGATTCCGTGATGTGGACATTGGACTAACAGATCCTTGAAGCGTTCAAGACATTTTGAAAATGGTTCATTTGGAAGCTGGGTGAATTGATTTATTTCGCTACGGACTCGAGCTGTCTTATGATGTGGGTAGAATTTCTTAAGGAATGCTTTGACGAATTCTCCCCAGTTTGAGATGGAATGTGCGGCATTGTTATACAGCCACTTCTCGGCTATATCGCACAAGGTAAATGGGAGAAGACGAAGACGCATAGCATCCACAGAAAGCTGTGAGGTACCCATCATTGCGCATACATTTTCAAATTTTATAATAAAGGCATATGCGTCTTCAGACTCGAGACCATGATATTTTTGTAGAAGGTTGATGTATTAGGGTTTTATTTCAAAATTGTCCCCGTTGGCTGGTGGAATGGAGAGACAGGTCGAAAGAGGACCTCGTATAGGATAGCACCTCTCTTGGAGAGAGATGCGGGGTAGATTCTGCGCACCTACGGACGGCGGTAGATTAGTGGTAAAGAAATTCGATGGAGAATCGTCCATCAAAATGGGTGTGGTGGTGGGTAAAGAAGAGGTAATGTAGAAATACCGACTTCGGAGTCGATCGGGGGGACGCGGACTAAACGGGTACTAGAATCCCGTGTCCATCCTATCTTGCACTAAAAAGGGTTAGTACAAGTGGCATCGTAGATATAATTAGGGGAAATGAATGAATGCGGTGTTTGTTTTGAAAAAATATACGGAATTTTGAAAAAATGATGCGATCACAACAAATGCAACAAGCAACCCTAAGTCTAGTGGTCACCTAGGTCAAAGCTCTAGACCGCTCCTAACTGCCAAAAGACAAGTTGCAGGATCAATCCTCCACTGCCTCTTTGTCTCCCCTGTGGCCAGGTAAATGCCAGGTAAGTGGGAAGGTACTCCACTACGTAAGTAGTGGGCCTAATTAATAACAACTAGCCTTAGACACACTTGCCTTAGACACCACAAAAGAAACTCGGATAAGCAATGAATTACCCACGGCCTTCTTCTGTCCTAAGCGAGCGCGATGGTCCTTAGAGTCATCTCTAAGTCTTTTTTAGTTAATAAGGGTAATGCGGATGCAAGTTTGTGACTTTTGGGGATTAGGAAGGGAAATGAACTCCCCGCCTAATCTGGATTTGGCCATGCCCCTTAATTTCCGTATTAATATGCAGACAACTAAAAAATCAAAACACGCACAATTTTTTATTACTTTTTGCGGCGCTGCGATTTATTTGCAAAGAAACCTGCAGCAAATTGTTAATTGGAGCAGATTGAGGAGATGATAAGAAAGTAAGAGAGGACCTGAGTGAAATTGGTAAAGCAAAGCTACTGTTCAACCGCGGTTCCGCCGCAATTGAAACCTTATACCGCGGATCCTTCGCGGTTCTCACTGTTCACTGCACAAAATTTTAACAGAGAGCCTCTGTTCACTTCCTGAGTTCTCTGCAATATTCTGAAAAAAAATTTCACTTGCTCCACAGCTTCCAGATTTCCTCGCAACAAATCACAACGAATCGTTTAGTGTTTTGCGCAAATTTTGATCTAAAAATTATAATGGAATAAACTTTTCAACTCAAATTTCAAAAACGAATGAATTAGCGCACTATCCCCGGCAACGGCGCTATTTGATTGAATGTATTCCGGTGTGTATGTTAGAAAGTTGTATAGAAATCACAACCAAAAATTATTTGACCGCAATCAATAACGGTGTCGATTTGTAGCATGTTAGTAAGTGCGGATCGTCCACAGGGAAAGTGTAATTGTTCGTATTTCGAATTAGATGAGTTGAAAATTTAAAGAAAAGAAAACAAACAATTCATGATTTATAGAATTGAAGTTCAAGAATTAGTAAAATCTATATTTAATACCAAGAATCAAGAAAACATTAAAAATCAAGAATTGAGAATTTATGATTTCCAAACCAAATATCAAGATTCGAAGTGAGACTCGTAGGAATCGATCGGATCTATACTATCCATCGATGAATTGATACTAGATCGATGATGATCAACGAGAATTAGGGATTTCTTGCGAAACTAGGGTTTCATCTCCTATCCCTTGTCCTTTCATCGATATCATTCACATTCTAGCCTCTAGTAAATTCAAGAATCGATTGTGGATCCCTAATTTCGAGCGAACACAATCAAGAAAGAATCGCATCGAAACTAGGTCGTCGATTCTTCAATTTGCTAGGGTTTTGAAACTTGTAGGACTTAAGAATTGTGCAAGAATCTATTCATCATCATTCTATTGATCGTCTTGACTCCTTTACGAGCGGAGTTTTACTCAAACATCATAATAATAAACACAATCATAAATTGAGATCGAATTATGATGCAAGAATTTTAAAGAAAGCAAGATAAAAGAATTTCACCTTTATTTATCAACAGTTTAGTTACAACTCTCAAGATCTACAAGAGGAAGGAACTTGATCATTGATTTCAGCTTCGCTCGGCTCCTTAAGTCGCGGATCTCCTTGGATCACTTGCTCCGATGAAGTTCGGCGTCGCTTTCTAAAGGTTCGAAGGCTTCAAGCTTGAATTGGTACTCGGAATTCTTGATCTTGGCTTTGGAATTGGAATTAGGGTTAGGGTTTTGAGGCACAAGTTGTGTCACTTAATTTGTGGGGGGAGATGGATGATAGAATCAACAACTCTCAACAACCTTTTTAAGTGAAGCCTAGGGTTCCTTTTATAGCCTTAAGAATGATTAGCTTCCTTAGTAAGCTAGGATTAGATTAGCTTCCCGTGTAAGCTAGGTAGTTAGGTAGAAGCTTCTAGAGGGAGTTTGTTAGGCTTTAGCTTCCTTCTTAAGCTTGGAGGTTAGGGAGAAGCTTCTAGGTTTAGTTTGTTAAGTGAGAAGCTTGCTTTGGAAGCTTGGAAGTTTAGCTTGAATAAGGAGCTTGCTGATCTGGTAGAAGACTCTGGAGTTTTCTGGAAATTTTCATAGCTTTCTGAGGTGTAGGCACTGAGATAAGAATAATGCAAAAAATTTCAGCTAACGTCACCACGTTATGGCCGCGGATCCGCGGCACGTGTCTGCTCCGGCCGCGGATCCGCGGTCACGTAAGGCCTTCAGTAATTGAATTTCTGTGTGCTTCTTCCTCTTGATTTAATGGTATTTTTCTGATATGTTGAATTTTATATTTCTTTCTGTATCAATGCCAGATCAAAAATCTTAGACTTGGCGCATCTTTTATCAGCACTTTGACAATTTTGGCTTTCCTCCTGGAATTTCCTGCACAGATTCTCGAAACAAGTGTTGCGCTATACAAGGTGTAAGTCGATGTACTACACCCCAATACTTGTGGGGAGGCGGAATTTTCAAAAACAAACTTGTTAAGTGAACGAACATCGACTAACCGTTTGAATCGAAGCTAAACTATAAATAACCAAACACAAAGTGTTTCTAAACTACTGTGTTTAGGGATTATACCTAATGAACCAACTCCTTCGTCTTTACGAACTCCTTGTTCTCCCTGGCCTTCTCGAAGTAGTAGACGATCCACCCGAGAGCAAAACTCCAAGCTTAGCCTCTAAACTTGAGGCAACTAACCTTCTTGGATTGCTAATCAAAGAAGATAGATTGAGATAGAGTGATGGTTATGGATTGTTTAGTCTTACTAACCCTTGTACTCAACTCATGAGAGGGGGGGATTAGTCTTTTGAAGAGAGAGAGCTTGAGGAGAGAGAAGGTGAGAATGATAATGATAAGAGAATAGTGAGTGAAGAAGATATATATCAAGCATTTCTTTTTTGAAGAAAAGAATAAGAAAAGAATTTAGCAACCATGCTTGAAAATATCTAGTGATGATTCATTATAATGACAAAAGACTTCTATGAATCATCAAGGTGACTCACTAATCACAATCAATTCATATGCCACCTAAACCTCCTTAGTCACCACCTTCTAGAAGCTTCCCGCATAATTACGAGAATGCCCCTCCTTTCCGCAAAAATACGGAAAAACTTTAGACTGTAAAAATCCAATAACCGGATACCAGTAACTGGCTTAAACCAAAGCCGACTGGTAAAAACTGTCCGAAAGTCGTACGTGCGTAAACACACGTATGCGTCCGAACCCTTGTCGTAAAACCATACGACCTCTATATCGTTTCTCCTGGAATAGGAAACTCTCTGTGTGGGACTCTAGAGACTCGACTACTACGCTGGCAGTGGGTTTAACCACAGACCGCAAGCGGCACTAGCTGTACGTAACGGTCCCCGGGTAGTTGTCGATAAGAAGGCCGATGAGGAAACCCATCCGAACTCCTACTGAGTCTGATGTGACAATCCCCATACAGTCCGGTCCGTTCGTCCAAGACTATCGCATATCTGGCCTAGGGGGGCGGCAAGCGTCAGTCCCCTAATAGCGGTATAAGTCGTGTCGGAGTGAAGCCCATTATACCCTGAGAAACTATTGGAACCTACCAGCAAATCTCGCTTGCCCTGGCCAGGGACTTTGCGTAATGGCTCTCTGACACAGTGCGATATCTACTCCCAATACCGGGAGGGACGAATCCTGTCTAACCGCCACTGCCTCCAAGTGCTCGGGACTGCACCCAACTGCTACCTGTTTGCACGACTCATTTGAGCCGTGGTAGGGTAGCAATCTAAGAACAGTGGGACACACTCGAGGCGAAGTAGCAGTGTCAAGTCTACGGACTATGCTGTACTCATGTCACCTGGGAACTGTTTACTGACGACTGGTATAAAACCAACCAACAGTTCCCTGTGAGTCCTGTCCGGTGTACCCGTAACCTAACGAGCACCTGCATACTATCTCTAGTACGACGTACTGACTGCTGTGGGACAGACCATCTCCCCAACTGGGATGAGAAGCGTACACACTAGTCTACTCCGGAGTATCGATGCTCTGTCTCGATAATCCAACGACCAGGGACCTGAATAAGGATGTGCTTGTAGACTAACCAGCCCCCACTAGTGTGACTGCCATCACAACGCTGGTAGACAAGCAAGATCCTAAGAGCTCTATCAATACGTACACTCACATATTAAGATAGAAAAACCAAGTAGCATACTACCATGTTTAGCAAGACTGTTATATACATGTGAATATCCCAAGCTTCCATTAAGTAATATACAAGCTAGTATGATACAGTAATGGCCTTCTAGGGCATAAATACTAACAATCTCCCACTTGCACTAGGGCCATGTACTGGCGTATCGTAGACCAATGATCTCGAGTAGCCTCTCGAACTGAATCTGGGGTAGGGCCTTCGTGAATGGATCAGCAATGTTCTCTTCAGAAGCAACTCTCCGAACCTCGATCTCCTGACGATCAGTGATCTCCCTGATCAGGTGATACCGCCTTAAGATGTGTCTGGATTTCTGGTGGGACCTTGGTTCCTTCGCTAAAGCTATAGCTCCGTTGTTGTCGCAATACAGAGGTATTGGATCAACTATGGTAGGAACCACCTGAAGTTCTGTTAGGAACTTCTTCATCCAGACTGCTTCTTTTGTGGCATCGCAAGCAGCTATATACTCCGCTTCCATCGTCGAGTCAGCAACGGTGTCCTGCTTGGAGCTCTTCCAGCACACCGCCCCTCCATTGAGGGTAAAGACATATCCCGACATGGACTTGGAATAGTCCTTATCACTCTGGAAGCCGGAATCAGCAAAGGCCTCCAACCTGAGGTCTTTTCCGCCGTAAACCAAGAACATCTCCTTAGTCCTTCTTAGGTACTTGAGAATGTTCTTTACTGCTATCCAGTGCTTCTCCCCTGGGTCTGACTGATACCGGCTTACCACGCTCAGTGCGTAAGCTACATCTGGTCTGGTACACAACATCGCATACATTATAGAGCCTACCGCAGAAGCGTAGGGTATAATAGACATGCGTTCCCTTTCCAAATCAGTCTTGGGAGACATCTCTTTGGAGAGGGTGATTCCGTGACAAGCCGGTAAATTACCGCGCTTAGAATCTTCCATACTGAATCTTTTCAGTACAGTGTCGATATACCTGGACTGCGAAAGTCCCAACATCCTCTTGGATCTATCAAGATAGATCCGGATCCCCAGAATGTAAGAGGCATCACCCAGGTCTTTCATGGAGAACCTGTGTGACAAGAATTCTTTGACAGATTGTAGCATAGGAACGTCATTTCCTATCAATAGAATGTCATCCACGTACAAGACGAGGAATATAACACTTCTGGCTACAACTTTACTATATATGCACGGTTCATCTGGATTTTTGATAAAGTCATATTCTTTGACTGTCTCATCAAAACAGATGTTCCAACTCCGCGATGCCTGCTTTAGTCCATAAATGGACTTAAGCAGCTTGCATACTTTCCCGCTGCTCCCACCCTGATTGAAACCCTCTGGCTGATCCATATAGACGCTCTCTTCTAAATTTCCATTCAGAAAAGCCGTTTTTACGTCCATCTGCCAGATTTCATAATCATAGAAGGCAGCAATAGCAAGAAGGACCCGAATGGATTTGAGGATAGCCACTGGAGAAAAAGTTTCGTCATAGTCCAAACCAGGTCTTTGACGAAAACCCTTTGCAACAAGTCTAGCCTTATAGGTTTCCACCTGTCCATCTACACCAATCTTTTTCTTGAAGATCCATTTGCATCCTATGGGTTTTACCCATCTGGAGCAAAGTCCAAAGTCCATACTTTGTTGGTGTACATGGACTCCATTTCGGTCCGCATTGCATCTAGCCATCGTACCGAGTCGCCGCTCTGGATGGCCTGCTGGAAGTCAGTAGGTTCTTCATCATCTATGATGCAATCCTCTCTATCCCCGTCTATAAGAAAACCGTAGTATCTCTCAGGCGGATGAGACGGCCTACTACTCCCGCGGAGGGGTGCGGGAATGTTCTGTTCTTCTTGAACCTCTGGTTCTACCAAACTTTCAGTAGCAGTTTGTGGTTCTGAAATTTCTTCCAGTTCTACTACGCTCCCACTCTTCTGATTTTCTAAAAATTCAGTTTCTAAGAAGCGGGCATGACGAGAAACAAAAACCTTTTGTTCCTCTGCGTAATAGAAATAATATCCCATAGAGTTCTTTGGATATCCCACAAACTTACACTCTACTGAGCGTGCCTCGAGCTTGTCCGAATGCTGCTTTTTTACAAAAGCTAGACATCCCCACGTCTTCAGGTACTGAAGACAGGGTTTCTTCCCACTCCATATCTGATATGGTGTGGTAGGCACAGTTTTGGTTGGAACTTTGTTCAAAAGATATGCCGCTGATTCAAGCGCATAACCCCAGAAAGATCGCGGTAACTCAGCATTACTCATCATGAATCGTACCATATCCAATAGGGTTCGATTCCGTCTCTCCGATACACCGTTATGCTGTGGAGTGTATGGAGGAGTAAGCTGAGAGAGAATTCCTTTCTCTTTTAGGTAACCTAGGAACTCGGCACTTAAGTATTCTCCACCTCGATCAGATCTCAGTGTCTTAATACTTTTGCCTGTTTGGTTTTCCGCTTCACTCTTGTATTCCTTGAATTTCTCAAAGGCCTCGGATTTATGCTTCATTAAGAAAACATGTCCATACCTAGAGAAATCATCTGTAAAAGTAATGAAGTAGGAATAACCACCTCTCGCATGTGTAGACATTGGACCACATACATCGCTGTGTATGAGTCCTAAGAGCTCGCTCGCTCTTTCTCCTTGTCCAGTAAATGGAGTCTTTGTCATCTTTCCTTTGAGACAAGATTGACAAGTGTCATAGGTTTGATATTCGAACGTGTTCAAATATGCTTCTCTATGCAACTTAGTCAACCTTCTCTCATTGATGTGACCCAGTCTACAATGCCATAAGAAAGCTTTATTTAAATCTGGAGACTTTCTTTTTAGTGTGTTCTGGACATTGAAAATTTGGAGTTGGTTTAAAACATATATGCCGTTATTTAGTGTACCTGACCCAATCAAACCATGATTAAGGTGGATGTTGACAACATCTCTTACAAACATGAAATCATAACCTTTATTTGATAACAAGGAAACTGATATGATATTACACGTTAAGCTTGGTACAAAATAACAGTTATGTAAAACCAAAATGTGTCCACTCGTCAATCCTAGGTGATAATCCCCGACGGACGCAGCTCCCACGCTAGCTCCGTTAGCAACCCTGAGGATCATATCACCTTCCTTCAGCACTCTACGGTTTCTCAGTGCCTGCAATGAATTGCAAATATGAGATCCTGATCCGGTATCCAATACCCAGGAAGTAGAGTTGATCGACAGACAATTCTCAATTACAAACACACCTGAAGTCGAAGCCACAGCTTGCTTCGGTTCCTGGTTCTTGGCGTTCCACGCCTTGCAATCCTTCTTCCAGTGCCCTTTCCTGTGACAATGGAAGCACTCATCCTGGCCAACTACCGGTGCTGCAAGCTTTTTCTTTCCCTTCTTTCCCACCTTACTAACACCTCCTCTAGATTTGGGTGCGGCCTTCTTCTTCCTTCCTTTGGCCCTAGCCTTGGACCCGGAAGAAGATGCACCGCCAACAAACATAGCGGGTGTTTCCCTTGCCTTCTGCAAGGTGCCCTCTGCACTCCTTAACATGTTCAGGAGTTCCGCAAGTTAAATTTCTTTTCCTTAAAGATTGAAGTTGAGGATAAACTGGGCGTAGGTGGGAGGAAGGGACTGGAGAATAAGGTCTGTATAGAGCTCATTATCCAAAGTCGTCCCAAGGTCTACAAGCTCTTCAATATAGCCGATCATCTTTAGGACATGTTCACCTACCGATGACCCGACAGCCAACCTCGCTCGAAACAAGTTCTTAGAGGTCTCGTATCTTGCTATACAAGATTGCTCTCCATAAAGTTCCTTTGTATGGAGAAATATGCCATCTAGGGACATATCCTCGTGCCTCCTCTGATGTTCATTGTTCATTGAGGCAAGCACGATGCACTTGGCTCTCGCGCAATCTAAATCCCAGGTTTTGCGGATTTCCTTATCCGCATTACTGTATTTGGGACCAGGGACAGCAGGTGCCGTAGCGGTGAGGACGTACCCCAGTTTGTCATAGGTCAAAGCCATTTTGACATTCCGCAGCCAATCTTTATAGTTTGGCCCTGTCAGTATATTTTTCTCTAAAAGTAACTTAAGTCTAGTCATTTTCAGGGTCGCTGCAATTAGGAGAGAGAGAATAAAACTCTTTAGCATGATGCTCTTGCAAGTTTAGAGTGGTTTTTAGTTTATCTAAACTGGATGGCTCCCACTGTTTCTCGAATCCTTCCTCAAACCATAAAAGAAGAATTAGCCAGGACTATTCTCACCGTACAATACTTTCTTAACCGTTCAGCCAGGCCAGTGTCGATACTTCGAGGGAGGTTTTCCAACGCTTTCGCGAAGTTCCTTAATTAAATAACCTCTTTTCTCTGGGGGCGTAACCCCGCTGACACCTTTCTGGACACCTACTAGGTTTATAGCATTGATCGTTAAGCGACGAATATCCTGATAAGTAGCATATACTCACAGTAGGATCGGGATCCAAATATCATCGTATGATAATGTTGAAGGAATCCTACCAACATTCATCAAACTCCAAATGGTATGCATCTCTTTGCAAATTTCAGTTTCTTTAGAAATTCCCGATATAAGTTTTTGCCCCATGCTCTTATGACCATGACGAAAGCCAACAAATCATAAGTCACATGTCAAGTTCTGCCCATCATTATCTTGTCAATTTGAACCTACCCGTATATACCCTTGACGAAAGCCAACAAGGTAATGCGACTGTCCCAAACCAACACATCTATCTATGTAACAAATGAATACCCAGCAGCTACCAAACACTATGTCTTGACGAAAGCCAACAAACACAGCTTGAATACTACTGACTATCCATAAGAAATGACGGAGGGCTACGACTGGTTTTGGCGAAACCGTGAACGTAGTGAACTTGATATAACCGAAGGAACCTGATAGCTTTTTAAAAGGAGAGGTTAAAGCTCCGCATTTAAAAATATCTGTTTTTAAAATTAACCGAGTGGTTTCTTTTAAATTGTTCCAATGATTTAAACTTTGGTTTGTTTTTCTTTGCATTATAGATAATGCTTCCCATCATTAACCTATCATTGCAGAAAACAACGAAAATACAACGTCCTCTTATGCCATCCGCATTCGCCACGGAGTCCCGTCATCACCCGTTAGGTTACTTAACTAACGACAGAGCGGGGGCTGGGCTAGCGCGGGTGTAAAACATAAGTGGCGTCTAAATAGCTATCATATATATAGATATTTTACATTCGTCTGACGCAATGATATACATTCCAGAACACAGATAAACAATATTGGATTTGCAAGCAATCTGTATTTCTTTTGAGCCTGCAAGAAAAGACAGATTACACAGTTGTGATGAATAGCCGTTACCCCACCCTCGACCCCTACGGGTACGGCAAACTACCCGCCCGGCAGTTTGTGTACCCCACCTTGGGTCAGTCCTAGGAGCAAAAACAGTAAAATGAAATAATACAACGGTGGCTACAACCGCAACTTGGATGTGCCCCGCAAAAATAATATTACAACAAATTGCATTTACAACAAATGAATTAAATAATAACCCATTGCAAAACCCCGGCTATACACCACAACAGTCCAATACAGTTCATATGCACAAACAGATGAAACCATTACAGAAATGTGCAACCCCCTGCCAACCGACATACTAGCAGTTAGGGGAGGTTTACGAACACATTAAACAATCACAGATATAATCCAATATGCAAATACTGTACAATTTCGATCGATTAAACATCTTTAATATTGCTCCAAAAACTGCTCTGTAAACTGGAAACCTGAGCAAAATTAAAATATTCCAGAAAACACCAAATACCAGAGAGGACCCACACATGAAAAATGAGTCCATGACTCGGCAACTCGGCCGCGGAACAGCGGCGGATCAGTAGGGATCCGCCGCGCTTCCGCGGCTCTTTAGCCGATTCATGGGCTCAAATTTCATGGGTGTTCTCCTGGCCCCTTTTCAAGCTTTCTGAGCAACCCTGAAAAATTTTTGAACTTCATTTAAATTTCGACAGAAACTTGACAGTTTTAGGGTTTTCCGGCTTCGTTTTTCCGTTCGAAATTCGTACAAATTTGCAATTAAGTTATTTATTGTTTAGCGAGGCTCTGATACCACTGTAAGTCGATGTACTACACCCCAATACTTGTGGGGAGGCGGAATTTTCGAAAACAAACTTGTTAAGTGAACGAACATCGACTAACCGTTTGAATCGAAGCTAAACTATAAATAACCAAACACAAAGTGTTTCTAAACAACTGTGTTTAGGGATTATACCTAATGAACCAACTCCTTCGTCTTTACGAACTCCTTGTTCTCCTCGGCCTTCTCGAAGTAGTAGACGATCCACCCGAGAGCAAAACTCCAAGCTTAGCCTCTAAACTTGAGGCAACTAACCTTCTTGGATTGCTAATCAAAGAAGATAGATTGAGATAGAGTGATGGTTATGGATTGTTTAGTCTTACTAACCCTTGTACTCAACTCATGAGAGGGGAGGATTAGTCTTTTGAAGAGAGAGAGCTTGAGGAGAGAGAAGGTGAGAATGATAATGATAAGAGAATAGTGAGTCAAGAAGATATATATCAAGCATTTCTTTTCTGAAGAAAAGAATAAGAAAAGAATTTAGCAACCATGCTTGAAAATATCTAGTGATGATTTATTATAATGACAAAAGACTTCTATGAATCATCAAGGTGACTCACTAATCACAATCAATTCATATGCCACCTAAACCTCCTTAGTCACCACCTTCTAGAAGCTTCCCGCATAATTACGAGAACGCCCCTCCTTTCCGCAAAAATACGGAAAAACTTTAGACTGTAAAAATCCAATAACCGGATACCAGTAACTGGCTTAAACCAAAGCCGACTGGTAAAAACTGTCCGAAAGTCGTACGTGCGTAAACACACGTATGCGTCCGAACCCTTGTCGTAAAACCATACGACCTCTATATCGTTTCGCCTGGAATAGGAAACTCTCTGTGTGGGACTCTAGAGACTCGACTACTACGCTGGCAGTGGGTTTAACCACAGACCGCAAGCGGCACTAGCTGTACGTAACGGTCCCCAAGTAGTTGTCGATAAGAAGGCCGATGAGGAAACCCATCCGAACTCCTACTGAGTCTGATGTGACAATCTCCATACAGTCCGGTCCGTTCGTCCAAGACTATCGCATATCGGGCCTAGGGGGTGGCAAGCGTCAGTCCCCTAATAGCGGTATAAGTCGTGTCGGAGTGCAGCCCATTACACCCTGAGAAACTACTGGAACCTACCAGCAAATCTCGTTTGCCCTGGACAGGGACTTTGCGTAATGGCTCTTTGACACAGTGCGATATCTACTCCCAATACCGGGAGGGACGAATCCTGTCTAACCGCCACTGCCTCCAAGTGCTCGGGACTGCACCCAACTGCTACCTGTTTGCACGACTCATTTGAGCCGTGGTAGGGTAGCAATCTAAGAACAGTGGGACACACTCGAGGCGAAGTAGCAGTGTCAAGTCTACGGACTATGCTGTACTCATGTCACCTGGGAACTGTTTACTGACGACTGGTATAAAACCAACCAACAGTTCCCTGTGAGTCCTGTCCGGTGTACCCGTAACCTAACGAGGACCTGCATACTATCTCCAGTACGACGTACTGACGGCTGTGGGACAGACCATCTCCCCAACTGGGATGAGAAGCGTACACACTAGTCTACTCCGGAGTATCGATGCTCTGTCTCGATAATCCAACGACCAGGGACCTGAATAAGGATGTGCTTGTAGACTACCCAGCCCCCACTAGTGTGACTGCCATCACAACGCTGGTAGATAAGCAAGATCCTAAGAGCTCTATCAATACGTACACTCACATATTAAGATAGAAAAACCAAGTAGCATACTACCATGTTTAGCAAGACTGTTATATACATGTGAATATCCCAAGCTTCCATTAAGTAATATACAAGCTAGTATGATACAGTAATGGCCTTCTAGGGCATAAACACTAACACAAGGATGATGCGATGCCATGATAAACACTCAATTTCCCTTGAAATGTCAGTTTTAAGGTATAACACATGTAATTTGGTATTTTACGGCTGTTTTGCTAGTATGTGCTATATGAACACCGAACACCTCTAGGTGAGTGCAAATGATAGGGAAATTGTCGTGTTAAAAATGCAGTATTTTCGACTGATCAATCGCTGACGGGATCGAGGTTCCTAGGACAAAACCACAACTCCATTGTCATCATAATACACAAGTACTGGATGCCCAATAGTAGGAACCAAGTTCATCTTATGAACTTATTCGTCCAGACAGCCTCTTTGGCAGCATCGTTGGTAGTGATGTAATCAGTCTCTATCAACGAGTCTGCTACGGTATATAGCTTGGAACCCTTCCAAAATACCGTCGCTCTACTGAGGGTGAAACAAAACTCGAGATTGACTTTCAGTCGTCCTTATCACTCTGGAAGCTCGAATCGGTAAAGGACTCCACCTGGAGTTCACCTTACCATACACAAAGAACATCTCTTAAGTCCTTCTCAAGTACTTAAGAATGTTCTTCACAGCTTTCCAGTGGTTTTCCACAAGATCTTTTCGATACTTACTCACTACACCTAGCGAGTAAGATATATCCGGTCTGGTACACAACATCGCATGTATGATTGACCAGACTGTCGAAGCCTAGGGTATCCTTTGTATGCGAGCTTTCTCCAAATCAGTCTTGGGTGACATCTCTTTGGAGAGAGTGATTCTTGAACAAATGGGTATATTACCATGCTTAGAATCTTCCATACTAAACCCCTTTAGTATGGTGTCCATGTACCTGGATTGGGACAATCCCAAATCCATTTAGATCTATCTCTATAGATCTATATCCTAAGGATATAGGAGACATCAGTTAGATCTTTCATGGACAACTTGTGTGATAAGAGGAGATTGACCGAGCATAGCATAGGAACATCATTTCCTATCAAGAGTATGCCATCCACGTACAGTACGAGGTGGACAACGTTACTCTCTACAACCTTCTTATATATATATGGTTCATCTACCTTTTTGATGAAGTCAAACTCTTTGACAGCTTCATCAAAACAGACATTCCATCTCCGCGATGCCTGCTTTAATCCGTAGATGGATTCAAGCAGCTTGCACACACTTCCACTGCTCCTACTATCTATGAAGCCCTCTGGCAGTGTTACATACATGCTCTCTTCTAAATCACCATTTAGAAAAACGGTTTTGACGTGCAATCTGCTAGATTTCGTAGTTATGGTATGCAGCAATGGCAAGTAGGATCCTAATGGACTTAAGCATAGCGACGGGAAAAATAGGTTTCATTATAGTCGACACCAGGTCGTTGACGAAAACCTTTTGCTACAAATCTAGCTTTGAAAGTCTCAACTTTTCCATCTACACCAAATTATCTTTCTCAAAGATCCACTTTTTCCCGATGGGTTTTACCCCTTCAGGAGTAAGATACAAAGTCAATACTTTGCTGGTGTACATGGATTCCATCTCAGATTGTATAGCAGCCAGCTATTTCACAGAGTCCCCACTCATGATGGCCTGCTCGAAACTTGTTGGGTCATCATCTTCCATCATGCAATCCTCGCTCCCACCGTCTATGAGAAAACCGTAGTATCTCTCAGGTGGATAAGGAACCCTACTAGATCTGTGGAGTGACTGAGGTTCGTTGGAGACTATTGAATCCTCCGGTTCCACCAAATCATCAGTTATAGTTTATGTTGCTGGAACTTCTACCAGCTCTACCTGGTTGCTACTAATTTCTTTCATAAGAAATTCCTTTTCTGAAAAAGTGGCATGTCGAGAAACAAAACACCTTTTGTTCCTCGGTATGGTAGAAGATATACCCTCGCGATGTTTGGGATATCCTACAAACTTGCACAGAACTGACCTTGCCTTGAGCTTGTCCGGATTTTGCTTTTCAACATAGGCCGGACAACCCTATATCTTAACTCGTTTAAGAGATGGTCTCTTCCAATTCCATATCTCATATGGAGTGGTAGGCAACGGATTTGGTCGGAACTCTATTCAATATAAATGCAGCTTTCTCAAGTGCATAACCCCAAAAAGGAAATAGGCAACTCATCAATACTCATCTTAGAGTGCACCATATCTAATAGGGTGCGATTCTTCCACCCCGATATACCGTTGTGCTATGGTGTATACCGAGTAGTAAACTGAGAGAGAATCTCATTCTCTTTTAAATAATCCCGGAATTTCGTGCTCAAGTATTCTCCTCCCCGATCATATCGAAGGATTTGAATACTTTTACCCATCTGGTTCTCAACTTCATACTTATATTCCTTGAAATTCTCAAAAGATTCAGATTTGTGTTTCAACAAGAACACATGTCCGTATCTTGAGAGAATATCGGTGAATGTAATAAATTACGCGGAACCATCTCTGGCATGTGTAGACATAGGACCGCATACATCACCACGTATCTGTCCAAGAGTTCAGTAGCTCTTTCTCCATTTCTAGTAAATGGAGATTTGGTCACCTAGTCTTTGAGACACGAACGGCAAGTTTCATAAGATGTAAATTCGAACGTATTCAAATATGCATCCTTATGGAACTTTAGCTAGCCTTGTCGCATTGATATGACCTAGTTTACAATGCCACAAGAAGACTTCGTTCATATCTGAACTGTTCCTCTTGTGTGTGTTCTGTACGTTTAGAACTGTATTTTGATTTAGAACATATATACCGTTATACAGCCCACCATACTTAATCAACACTTGATTTAGGAAAATATTCATAATATTATTGGTATGAAATAACAGTCGCTTAGAATCAATGTATTATCAGTTGGTAATACAAGGTGATATTCGCCAACTACCTTGGCTGCAACAAATGCACCATTCCCTACTACTAGATACATATCACCCTTTCCCAGTTCTCTACCTTTCTGTAGCCCATGTAACAAATTACATATGTGGGATCCTGATCCGGTATCCAATACCCAGGACGTAGAGATAACTGAGAACAAGTTCTTGGTAACGAACACACCCGAAGACAATGCATCAACATGCTTATTTTTCGTTTGGGTGGCATGGGAATCCGTATATTCCCCTATTCCTTGCTCAAACTTATGAAAATCATAAGATAGAGTGGAACCTAGCATAGTATAATAAGTAGGTTCGGTCAGATCATCATTATTATTATCTTGATTAAGGCATCTCATCTGTCACTACCAGGAGAGAGAGAGAAGGATAAGCTTTGCGTGCGATCTTTGTAAGATTAGATTGGTTTTTATCTAATCAGGATGGCTCCCACTATTTTTATCAAATCTTCCTTCAAATTCTAAAAGGTAAGATTAGCCGAGATTAATTACACCCTACAGGTTCGCCAATCATTCGGACAGGCAGGTATTGGTACTCCAAGGGAGGTTCCCCGTGATTTCGCATGGACCTAATTAAAATAAACCTCGTTTTCCCATAGACATAACCCCATTGAACCATTCTAGACACCTACTTGATCGGCTAATTGTAAAGTGCAAAACTCTCCCAGGAGTAACTCTTACTCGCAGTGGGTATCGGGATCCAACTATTTCATAGAAGGTATGCAATCTCATTGCAAATTTCAATACTTGAAATTCCCAATAATGTTTTTGGCCCTAACGTCCTACGACCTTGACAAAGGCCAACAAACCATAGGGCGCTATTCAAATTCAACCCGTCATTTCCTGATTGAATTAAACCCACCCGTATGACCCTTGACAAAAGGCAACAAGGTCGTACGACTACACTAATCCAATCGCATCATATGGTTGAAAATAAGCACTAATTAGCTACCGCACACTACGTCTTGACAAAAGCCAACAAATGCAGCATGAATACTAAATAGTGATTATCTGAAATGACGGAGAGCTACAATAGGTTATTTTAAGAAAACCTTTTGCCTAATGAACTTGATATCGTTGTTGAATCCAGTGATTTTGAAAAGGAGAGGCTTTTTCGAGTTTCGCTAAAGAGGTTACTCCCGGTGAACGGATCTCGGTTCATTCCTCATCGAATGAGGTGCAGGATATTCAAGAATACCACTATGCAAAACAAAAACTAGAGAAGCTTATTAAAAAAACCGAGTGAGTTGTACTATTTACTGATTTCGCTAAAGAGGTCACTCCCGGTGAAGGGATCTCGTCTCTTTCCTCATCGAATGAGGTGCTGGATATTCATCAAGGAATACCACTATGCAAGGCAAAAACTAGAGCTACCTGTTTTTAAAAAACTGATTCTACAATATCTTTAGGTTTCTTTCTTTACATTAATTTCATTAATGAAGTCCCATCATATAATGTTTCCTAAACATCACAAAAAAATGAAACGAAAATAGAACGTACGCTTATGCCATCCGCATTCGCCACTGGGCCCCATCATGCACCATTAGGTTACTTAACTACCGGCAAAGCGGGGGCTGGACTAGCGCGGGTGCAAAATATAAGCAACGTTTATTATATATCATATATAATATAATATTAATCTTACGCAGTTATATGATCACAACACAGAACCAAGCTGCAGAAGCAACATATGAAATATTGGATATACTAGGATGTCCATGTTTTAAATTTAGCTTGTAATGTAAAACATGGATTCCACGGTCGTGATGAATAGCCAAACCCATATCCCTAGACCCCTACGAGAGCGGCAAGCAACCCTACCAATTCTAGAGTTAGGAAACCCGGTCTCAACTCCTTGAGATGGTTTCCTACTAGACTCTAGAACCCGGTTACTTGTGCTTCTCACCTTGGATCTATCTTAATGCGGAAAAGTAAATAATATACAACAGTGGTGACATCATCCTCAACCCTGATGTGGCCCAATAAAAGAATATTACATACAAATTTTATATGAATGAAAATAAAAACTCTCATCTCAGATATAAAAACCCCGGATATTTATTCACGACGATCCAATAAATCATATCAGCGACACATAATATCACATATCATCAACGTAAATAAATACGCGTATCCCAAATTCCATTGACATATAGCAACAAGTTTTGAGATACCTCACATATTACACTTACGGTCGCAGAAAATAAATGTAAAACTGCAATAATTAAAATCCGCATATCATTAGACATCATAAAACCCAGAATATCTCATTCTCCGGATTTCATGCCTAAGTAGATAAATCTTGTATATAGTCTTTAATTGAAAAACTTTTCAATTACTTAGTCGGGGATTCAACAAGATTCCCGACTATATTATCGAATACTCGTCGGAAAGTTTAGTAGATGGCCACACCCCTGATGTCATCGACGAAGTGCACTAAGGCGGAACACCGTGGCCGCAAGCACCCGAGTGGATGCCTTTGGCACCGGGGTCTCCTACAGTCACTTGGTCAGGGCAATGGGGCATGGCTACCTAGCAAAGTTATTCAGCGAGTATTCGCGTACAATACGCGATTGCGACAGAGTTTTGATCCGAATCAAGACTCCGTGGCAACCGATTATCCGAGACAAAAACACTAGATTTTAAACAAACTAGTTTTCATAAAACTAATTTAAATGTGGATCCTAACTGTTGTATCCATATCAAACTTAAACCTAAAACAATGTTAAAAACACTACTACGAAACACTCCGTATTAGCCCCTTAACAAACTTAACATCACATGCAATTTTGGCAAAAACAAACATAACCTGAAACCCTAAAAGCAAGAGATCATAACACCATAAAAATTTCAAGGTTTGCTACAGTAAAAAATGTGAGGCCGGTTTTTTGAGAAATCTCTCCAGGTCAATTTTGGAGTTTTGCCCTCAAATTTCTCTGGTGTTCTAGTTACATCACATGTAACATTCTACACTTGTTTAAAAAAATTTTAGAGACCCTTAAAAAATCGTCAGAAACATGGTGTTCGGGTTTGCAGTTTCGGAGTTGTTTCGGTTTCGTGTTTTTAATAAAATCGTCTAATCTTCTAGCTTTGGCTCTGATACCATGAAAGTGTACGCTAGCACCCCTACTGGGTTTTACAAGCATCAAGCATGCCAATTTTAAAAATTTTAGGGTGCTAACTAACACTGACCTAGATCGTTAAGTAGATTATTAGGGTTTTAGTTTGATATCAAAGTAAACTATAAGAAATGAAGATGGCTATACCCTTGTAGATTGAGTCCTTCACTTCACATGCTCTGTGCAATAGTCCCGTGACTCCACTAGGCTCCACTTGAGGGTTTGGACGAGCTTCTTCCGATGACCTTCGTGCCGAAGATGATCCACATGAAGTCCCTCCAACTCAATCTATCTCTACACTAAACTCTTTTAGTGTAAGAAACACGCTACACTTGATCGCTAGTCAAGTGTAGTATGGTGAAGTAAGGGTTTTGAGGCTCACTAATATGTGTTCAAGTTTCATGATTCACATCACATGTAAGGGTTGAAGCTTGAACAATGGTACCATGAAGAATAGGAAGAAGATGAGAGCAAGAGAGCAAGAATGGGAGCAACTAAAGAATGAGCTCTAGTGTTGAATGAATGAGAGTGTGAATGGTAACCCTTGACCCTCACTTATTCAAGCATGGAATTATTGCAATATAAAATTTCAACCATGCTTGAATAGTGAGTCAAGATAAATAAACAAATGGAAATGCCATACTTTCAACCATGCTCCCAATTTCCACCTCATTTCTATTTTCACAAAATAGAATTCATGCCATGCAATATATATATATATATATATATACACACACACACACACACACATACATATAAGAAAATATTTAGTTAGCTAATGATATTAGTTAAGATATAATTATATCAAATATAATATATATCACATTATTAAATCAACACTTGATTTAATAATCCGGTTATATCACATATGACCGACTAATATCATTTATCTGTATATCACATTATAAAATCAACACTTAATTCAATAATCTGGTTATATCATATATAACCTAACTGATAATAGATAACTGCCAGATTACAATATGGTATCGCATACAAGTATTTAATCAGGCCCACACACATATCACATATGTGTCCTACTTCGTTTCGCTTGAACCAGGGAGTTTCTGTGTGGGACTCTAAAGACTCGTCAATACGCCAGCAGTAGGTGATGATCACATCAGTCACCTATAAGCCGTCAGCGGTACTAGATGGACGTAACGGCTACCCGGGTATTGAGCAATATGAAGATCAACAAGCAAGCTTGTCCATACTCTCCATGAAGTATATCAGTAACACTACCGTACAGTCTGGTCTCTTCGTCAGATATGTCGCATATCATGTCTAGGGATGGTAAACGTCAGACCCCAGTAATGTGATAAGTCACGCCAATGTCTGGCCTATAACGGTTCGAGAAACTACTGATAACTTTTATCAGTAATTCTCAGCAGCAGCCCTGGACAGGGACATCCAGTTATAGCCAATCGAGTATAGCGCAACATCAACCCCCAATACCGGGAGAGACGAAACCCTTCATATCGCTCATTGCCTCCATGTGACTCGGGACTGTACCCAAAATCCACCTGTTTGCACAACTCCTCTTGAGTGGTAGGGAGGAAATCAAAGCACAGTAGGAGCCACACAAGACTCTATGACGATCTCGAGCCTACAGACTAACTTATACCAGTGTCACCAGAGGACTGCTATCTGACGATAGGTATAATACCAACTAGGAGTCCTCAGCGAGTCCATTCGGTGTACCCATTCTCTAATGAGCACATGAGTACAATCTTTCATGTCACATACCAATAGCTGTGGGATCATCCATCGCCCTCTAAGGGACAAGAAACGTACACACTAGTCTGCTCTAGAATATCGATGCCCTAGTCTCTATATCCCCTCGACCAGGAACAGTTAAAGGATGTACTTTTGGACCACCCTGGCCCCACTAGTATGATCTCATCATAATCCTAGTAGTCAAGTACATATCCTAAGGGCTTTATCAACATGTAAGAGACAAACAGTATAAAGATACCAGTCTACATGTTAAGATAAATGTAACCAGATAGTATACTATCATGTCGAGTAAGAAAGTCCTCTATATATATGTCCAAGCATCCACTATATCAACAATAATGGCCTCTAGGGTATACATATTTCTAACAATGAGATGCGGGCCCGTTACCCTCTAGAACCCGGCTATTCGTGTACTACACCGCGGGGTAATCCTAGTACAGAAAAGAAAAATATATATACAATGGCGACACTGACCTCAACCCGGTCGTGCCCCAATAAAAGAATATATAATCTGGCAGAGACGGCTGTCCACATGTCGGACGCTCATCCTGCAATAACAAATATACAAATGAATCTTAACTGTACTACTACCGTTGCACCACCGGTTATCCACCATGACAATCCAATCACAATATCAGCACAAACACAGAACATCAACATGAATGTCATGTTCGCAAACCCGTCTAATAGAACATATAGCAATTAGTCGGGTTATACCGCTCGAATGATATTCACGGTAGCAGATATATTCACATGCACTGATAAACATGAACTTAAAATTTCGATCAACTAAACTTTTCCAAATTGGCCCCCAAATGCAAACCAACACTCAAACAAATCTGTGCCAAAACCATACATCAAAAAAATCATATTTCCATGAACTAGAGCCCCAGAAAAACTTTGGGGCACTGTAGCCCAAAAAGCGCGGCAGTTTAGCGGCAAAATTTGCTATTTTGCTTCGGTTCCGCGGCCGAATTTTGGAGTTAGGTGCCTAAGTTTTTTTCTTAGCTCTGATTTTTCCTGCACATAATTTTAAGACCCTTTGAAAGATTTTTTGAACAACTTTTAAAATCGACAGCAAGGATGAACAAATGGAAATCCGATTCGGAAAAATTGGTCGTTCGACATTTTAACTTCATATAAACTAGCTAGTAATGGTTTATAGGATGGCTCTGATACCATGTTGGGTTACGGCAGCACCCTGGCCATCTGCCGTGGCCGGTGCGGAATCAAACTGGCGTTAAAAAAAAATTGGCGCTAATGAAAACCCGCCCAAGATCGAACCATAAACCTTTACTAGCTTACTAACAATGAGCTAAACTATAAGGTTAGAATGTTATACTGAATGAACCAAGTCCTTCGGTCTTATACCATCTTTCCAAGCTCCTTGAGGCGTCCTGAACTAAACTTGGTCGCCGGTCTTCCTTCGTCGAAGATGATCCACCTGAGAGATGTAGCTCATGGCTCTAGCTCCACATCAAAAGCAAGTGAAGCAACTAGGGATTCTAGGTTGCTAATCTAGAATGCCTAAGATGTAATGAGTGTTCAAAGTGTTTATCCATCTCACCTCCTCTCTTGATTCTCAACTCATGAGATTGAAATGAACCATCTAAAAATATGAGCTAACCATGTGAAAAACAAATGAGCATGCTTGGTTTTGTAAAACATTTCTTTTCAATTTAAAATCAAGCCCATGCTTGAATAGTTTGCACAAATGAATTAATAATTCATTTGTGCACACTATGCAAGCATGGTTCTCACCATACTCCTCTCTCTCAAATTTCCACCTCATTTCCATTTATAAATAAATGGTAAAACCCAAAATGAGGTGTCCACTTTCTAGAATGTTATCTGTAAGAAACATGGATCATATTTTACTGTATATACATACCTGTATTCATACCGAAATAAAGAAAAAGAATAACACAAAGAACATAATGCTAGAATATACATATCGAAATACATATACGTAAATTATTAAATCAATACTTGATTTAATAATCCGGCTCAAACCCGAGCCGGGTAGTATTATCAACCGTCCGATCGAAAGCCCGGGTAATTAATACACTCATTCGATCGGAACCCTGCACGTATGCAATATGGCTACTACATCGTTTCGCCAGAACCAGGGAAACCCTCTATGTGGGACTCTAAAGACTCGTCAATATGCTGGCAGTGGGTTTAACCATAAGTACGTCAGTAGCACTAGCTGTAAGTAACGGCCACCAAGGTATTGAGCGAAAAGAAGGCCGACGAGCAAACTCATCCGAACCGTTACTGAGCCCGTCGGTGACAATATCCGTACAGTCCGGTTTGTTCATCTAAGAGTATCACATATCGAGTCTAGAAGGTGGATAAAGTCAGACTCCTATGAATACGATATTTTGTGTCGGTTTGAAGCTTATCACCCACTGAGAAACTACTGATCCAAATCAGTAATTCTCGACTAGCTTGGCCAAGGATTTCTGGTAATGGCCACACGTGCACCGCGCGACATCAACCCCCAATAACAACAGAGACGAATCCCCGACGATCTGCCCATTGCCACTATGTGGCTCGGGACTGTACCTAACTAAAACCTATTTTCACGACTCCTTTGTGCCGTAGTAGGGTAGTAATCAAAGCACAGTGGAAACTTACACGAGAAAAATGACGATCTTAGGTCGACAGACTAACCTGTACACATGCCAGCTGGAAACCGCTATCTGAAAATATGTATAATACCAACTAGCATGTTCCTGGCGAGTTTGTCCAATGTACTCATAACCCAATGAGCACATGTATACTATCTTAGGTGAATGACTGACACCAATGGCTTGGGAGACCGGCCACCGCCCTTCGTCGGGGTCTCGATAAGTATACACTAGTCTACTCCAGAGTATCGATGGCCAGTCTTGATAGTCCCCCGACTAGGGACATTTAATAATGTGCTTATAGACCACACAGCTCCCACGTATATGATCGCCATCATAATGCTGGCAGTCAAGAAAGAATCATATGAGCTCTATCAATATGTAATAGTGATCTGTAATACCACATAATGCATGCACATGATGACAGAGACAAATCAGATAGCATACTATCATCTCGAGTAAGACTGTTCTACCCGTATAGGTCCTCTCTCAATCATCACAACCACATGCCTGCGATTATAATAATTGACTTGAGTTCACTATAGCCAACAGTAACTAAATATCCTAGGTTGCTAATTTAGGATGTTTATTGATGTGTGTGGGTATTCTAATGATTTTTCTTTCTCTTAATTCTCTTGAATCTCAACTCATGAGAAGGTAGGGGAAGAAGAAGGAGGAGCAATGAAAGAGAGAGAAAACCAAATGGTAGAATGAATAATATTCTTAACAAATTCAAGTATGCTTTATGTATTTTGTAAAAAGAATTTTTCCATTATAAAACTACAACCATACTTGAATAATATTTGCAAATGAATTATAAATTCATTTTCCCATACCCTCCACCATTTCTCTTTTCCATCTCATTTCTTAATTTCTTAAAAAGAAAAACTTTGAAATGAGTTGTCCTTCTTCTAGAAGTATTCTTGCATAAATACAAGAATACGTCCCCACAAATACATTCTTGTATTCGTATCAAAATAAGAGTACCTAAGAGATAGAAAAATACAATGTACATAATACTAGAATATACATATCGAAATATATGTATGTAAATTATTAAATCAAAACTTGATTTAATAATCTGGCTTAACCCTAAGCCGACTAGTATTATCATCCGCCCGATTGAAGTCCACGTGGCTAGCCTACATACCTAATCGGAACCCTTCACGTATCAATATATGGCCACTACATCATTTTTCCTGAACTGGGAAAACCCTCTATGTGGGACTCTAAAGACTCATCAATACGGTAGCTGTGAGTTTAACCACAAGTACGTCAGCGGCAGTAGCTGTACGTAATAGATACCCAGGTATTGAGTGAAAGGAAGGCCGACGAGCAAACTCATCCATACCCCTACTGAGCCTGTTTGTGACAATCTCCGTATAGTCCAGTCTCTTCATCTGAGAGTATCGCATAACGGGTCTAGAAGTGGATAGCGTCAGACCCCTACTAATCCAATTAGTCGTGCAGGTCTAAGCTCATCACCTACTGATAAACTACTGACATCACATCAGTAAATTTAATCCACTTTGGCCAAGGATTTCTGGTGATGGCTGACCCAACACAGCGTGATATGACTCCCAATACCGGGAGAGACGAATTCCTGACGATTGTTCACTGCCTCCATGTGGCTTGGGACTATACCCAACTAAAACCTATTTGCATGACTCCGTTGAGCTATGGTAGGGTAGTAATCTAAGTATAGTGGGAACTCACATGAGAGAAATGAAAATCTCAGGTCAAAGGACTAACCTGTACTCATACCATAAGAGAACTTCCATATGACGATAAGTATAATACCATATGGCAGTTCTCGGTGAGTACGTCTGGTGTACTCACCTTCAGTGAGCATCTATATACTATCTTAGGTGACTCTATATCAATGGCTTGTGAGACCGGCCACCGCCCCTCGTCGGGGTCTCGAAAAGTATACACTAGTCTACTTCGGTGTATCGATGCCCAGCCTCGATACTCTCTTAACTAGGGACATTTAAGGATGTGCTTATGGACCACCGAGCTCCCACGTATATGATCGCTATCATAATGCTGGTATTCAAGCAATAATCCTACAGGATTTATCAAAACGTATACACATAATGATAAAGGCAAACCAGATAGCATAAGATCATCTCGAGTAAGAATGTTATACCTGTATACCTCGTTCAATTATCATAATCGCCTATTTGAAATTACAATAATTGCCTTGAGGGCACTATATCTGATTAACAGAGTTTTTGCATGCTTAGTTAATTACCGCAATCAAGACGGTTTCGCTTGTAGCTAGCCGGTTGAGTACGGGTCGTCCGTAGGGAGATGGGAATCTTTTTCTATGTGCTTTAACGAGTTAAGTCCAAATGTCTAGCTTTGTTTCAAGATTATATATGTGCTAAAATGATATATAAAGAGAGCTTGTTAGGGTTAGGATTAGGTTAGTTTGAGTTAGGAGTCGCTCACTTTTTTCGTTGCCACTCTTAATATCCGTGTTACGGTAATCGGCAACAACGGGGATTAGCACGACTAGGAAGGAACTTGCGAGTATAAGCTAGGCTTTCCAACGCTTAAGTTCTTCCTTTTGGTGCTTGTCCGTCCGTTCTTGGCTCTTAGCCTTAACCTCCGGTTTATTCAACCACAACTGGTCTCACCAAGGAATCACTGCTATCATGTAGGATATGGTGCCGTAGGGAGCAGATTGTGGATCAATTAACGGGAGTCCGAATTAAGATGTTTGGCAAGAAAAGAGTGAGAGAGATTTCCTTCTCTCAAACTTTCCTTATCCTACCCTAACAAGTGAGAAAACCACTCACCCATTACAAGAAAAAGGAAAATAAAACAAAGGAGGAAGATAAAAAGAAAGATGTTAGATGATTACAACTAGCTAATTAAGACCTCTCTTTGGCAAAGATCAAGCTTAAGCATCATTGTTGTTTAAGGATAAATAAAAAGAGAATGAGAAAGAAACAAACAACAAATAACAACAACTAAATTAGCAAATGAAAAATACAAGCAATTATAATTAACAAAATAATAAGATAAGCATGGTAACAAAAAGAACTCCTTTATTCATCCTTCACTCATAAAAGCTCACTATAAGTTTTTAATGGAGAAGAGATGAGAAGAGGAAGAAGAACAACAACATGTATTCTAAAATCTAAATACAAGAATAAGCACCCTTGGTTTTGGCAAGTTCTGGACTATTTATAGGCAGGGAACTGGAAACCTAGGGCAATAATCTGCCTCCATATAGAATGACCTAAATACCCCTAAAAACTCATCATCTATCGAGCCCGTACAGCCGCTGTTCCGCGGCCTAAGCATGCTTATGCCGCGGAACCGCCCATAATAAGGAGTTAGGCCTTCAGGTTTTGTCGATTTCACTGGTTTTGGGTACTCTTCAGTGTGGTATATGTTGTTTCCCAGAATCTCTTCACAATATTTCTAGAATTTCAGCAGAACAAAAGGTGATGTGATGTGGATCTTTTGCCATGATTTCCTTGAGCTCCGCGTAGATATGTTGGATCTTGTGTTGACATTTAGCTTTGTGCATGAAAATGACATCGATTTTCCATTTTGTTCCTTAAACTTGTGTGCGGCAACATAAGGATAGAGAGCGGAGACCCGTGTTTTATCTGTGGTTGGCAGTAATCCGGAATTTGTCGTGCTTTTCCATGAGTTTCACTGTTTAGAGCTGAGAACGTGTATCCTGCAATTTACTAGCAAACACGGCTCAAGAGTACCTACCGATAAGCAATGTGATAAAAATTGGGCGGTATAAAAATGCAAAAATCTGAAATGAACAAATACCCCCAAACATATCATTTGCTCGTCCCGAGCAAAGCCAATTTATTAACAAAAAAAATCCTAACCTCACTTTCGTAGGGAACGCGATTGCACTGAGCATGTGCAACAAGCCGTTAAACCTCTAGGTGTCCCGAGGAGGAGGAGTGTTGTTTCCTGAGGGTTTTCAGCGGATACTACCCACAAAATCCGGTCAAGCTAGTTTTGCAAAATAACTATGATTCAAACCCTAAAGTTTTTGTTTCAGAAAATAACAATTCTATTATCCTAAGTCTAGACTATCTAACCTTTATTTTTCACACCTCGCTTCTTATTTATCTTAAGATTTTATATGTCTTTACGTGCAGTGCAAATAGTGTCGTTAAGTTCCAGAAGGATCGATTAAAGTCATCATGTCACACAATAAAGCCAAGATAAATTTTTTTTAAGAGGATCACATAAGTTTTATAAAGAGTTTAGTATTTTTCAAGTTTCGTTTTCCAGTAAGGTTTCAATTTCAGAATTTCTATCTTCCTTAACAGGAAACTAGGTCTTATTTTTCACTCCACCTTTTTCTTGTTTTCATTTCATACACACCTTTGTGAACGTGCAATAGTCTTTATCATAGAATAAAACCATCATATCTCCGCTAGAAATATATTTTTTTTATAAAAACCTGTCTTTTGTCAAGATTATTCTCACACAAAGAACCGTTAGGAATTTTAACTCGGAGAGAACACTTACATGACTTTGTTTTAATCAGGACTTTCTAGGCTTCTTAACGAGCTTTGGGCCAATGAACCCAAACCAGTTGGCTTTAGGGCATTAGGTGTAGAGACACCCCAGCGGACTTAATTACTCAAGTTACCTAGGCCCAAAAATAAAAGACAATTTAGCGTGAAAATCATGATGATTCAATGCGAACGGAGATATAACCGGCAGTTCAGTTATTTTTTTAGATAAAAGACGTGTTTAGTGGGTTAGGTTTGTAATCATTCCAATCAAGTTTCAGATGGGTTATTTTTCAGAATTAGTTCCAATTAAGGCATCAATAATATCCCTTCATATTCACTTCACTTCATAAACTATTCTTGATATTACTTATTTCAGAACAAACCTATTTGATCCTCAGAAAATCATTTATCCATTTAAAAGTTTTTAGACATAAAAGACTTGTCATCTAATTTCCAAAACTCACGACACATGTAGTGTGATTTAAAGACGTATATCAGCTATAGTTAACTTCAAAGGAGAGTTATCTTTCAGGTTTTCAAAATCTAAAAATAAGATTTAGTTATTTTTATCTTATCAAACTAAACCGTCGAAATGTTGAATCAGAGTTCTCCCACTAGCTAACTTGACAGAAAAGTTTTTATGTTTTTAGAAAATTTTCTGATTTTTATGGATTTTAATTTGCAGATGCAAAATATACATATGAATGCGAAGGTTAGAAATGCGTACCGAGCGTACCCCCAAACTTAAACTGGACAATGTCCTCACTGTCATTGCATGAAGAGATCATTGAAGGGTCAAAATTGTAGGTTAGATATACACAATTTTATTTTGTTTTAGTGTTTAAAGAAAAGAAAAAATAGTAAAAATGAAAAAGAATATTCACAAATATATACAAAAAGGTATATACATACCCCCAAACTTATTTGGAACAGGGTCCACTATTCTTGGCTGGATAACCGAAGTTTGGTGGTAGGTAGAGGAAGATTATGCAGGGTAAACCGGCTCCTGTAAGACTAGGAGCTCCTCTGTTGGTTCGGCGCTAAGGTACGGTTTAAGTCGGTGTCCGTTTACTTTGAAAAATGAACCGTTCTTTGGATTCTCCAAATCCACAGCGCCATGCGGATACACATTCCGCATAAAGTATGGCCCTTTCCAGCGAGATCTGAGCTTACCTGGATGGAAATGTAGCTGGGTGTCGTAAAGTAGCACCTGTTGACCAGGTGTGAAAGTTTTGCGCAAAAGGTGTTTATCGTGAAACACCTTCGGTCGGTTCTTAACGACAACCGCGTTTTCGTAAGCCTCATCCCTTAGCTCGCTCAATTCATTCAACTGCAGCTTCCGATGGCTGCCCGCATCTTCGAGAGACAGATTCAGCTCCTTTATCGCCCAAAATGCGTGATGCTCTATTTCCACAGGGAGGTGGCAAGCCTTTCCGTACACAAGCCGATAGGGAGACATGCCAAGATCGGTCTTATAAGCAGTTCGAAATGCCCAAAGGGCATCAATGAGTTTCAACGACCAAACCTTACGGTTCTTGGAAACCGTCTTCTCCAGTATCTGCTTGATTTTCCGATTTGAAACTTCGGCCTGCCCACAGGTTTGGGGGTGGAAGGACGTAGATAGCTTATGATTAATGGAATATTTCCACATCAAGGCCTCGAAAGTCTTATTGCAGAAATGAGTTCCATTGTCGCTAATGATCGCTCGGGGGTGCCCAAACCGGGAGAAAATGTTTTCTTTAAGAAACCTAATGACAACCTTGTTGTTGTTAGTCCGGCTGGGCACAGCCTTGACCCACTTAGAGACGTAATCAACAGCGAGAAGGCTGTACATGTTCCCAAAAGAGGTGGGAAACGGCCCCATGAAATCTATCCCCCAAACGTCGAAAATCTCCACAACCAAGATTGGTTGGAGCGGCATCTCGTTCCTCCTGGATATCCGGCCCAAGTGTTGGCACTGGGAGCAAGTCTTGCAGTAGTCATGAGCGTCTTTGAAGAGTTGTTACCAGTAGAAACCACAATGCAAGGTCTTCTCAGCTGTCTTTCTGGGGCCAAAATGCCCGCCACATGCTTGATCATGGCAGAATGACAGCACACTCTTGAATTCATCGTCAGGGACACACCGACGAATAATTTGGTCGGGACAGTACTTGAACAGATATGGTTCGTCCCAGTAAAAGTGTTTTACTTGGGATAAGAATCGAAATCTGTCCTGACTTGACCATTCAGTCGGTAGTAACCCTGTGGCCAAATAGTTTACAATATCTGCGAACCAGGGTTCGCAAGATACTGTCAAGAGTTGTTCATCCGGAAAAATGTTGTTGATCGGAATTTGAAGCGACGGCGAAGAAGGAAGTCGTGAGAGATGGTCGGCGACTACATTTTCACATCCTCTTTTGTCCTTGATGACAAGGTCAAACTCTTGAAACAAGAGGATCCAACGTATTAGCCGAGATTTTGCATCTTTCATCGCAAAAATATGGCGCAGAGCAGAATGGTCTATGTAGATAATGACTGGAGAGCCGATGAGGTACGGCCTGAACCTTTCTAAAGCAAATACAACAGCCAAGAATTCCTTCTCAGTTATTGTATAATTATGTTGGGCGTCGTTCAGGGTTCTGTTAGCATAATAGATTACGTGCGGCATCTTGTTGATGTGTTGTCCAAGGACAGCACCAATGGCAAAGTTGGATGCATCGCGCATTATCTCAAATGGGTGCGTCCAGTTAGGTGAAGAAAGAACGGGAGCAGAAGTGAGCGAGCTTTTTAATGACTCGAACGCAGTCACACAGCTCGAGTTGAAGTCGAATGGCGTGTCCTTGGCCAGCAAAAGAGTCAAGGGCCTAGCAATCTTGCTAAAGTCCTTGATGAACCGTTTATAGATACCGGCATGGCCAAGGAAGGCTTAGATGTCTCTGACGCATCTGGGAGGAGGGAGATTGGAAATGACCTCAATCTTCGCTTTGTCAACCTCTATGCCATTTTGCGAAATGATATGTCCTAAGACAATACCTTCAAGCACCATGAAGTGGCACTTCTCCCAATTCAAAGTGAGGTTCTTGTCCTTACATCGGGTAAGGACAGCGTCGAGATGCAGTAAACACTCATTGAAGGAATCGCCAAAGATGGAGAAATCGTCCATGAAGATCTCCAGGAATTTTTCCACCATGTCTGAGAAGATTCCCATCATACACCGCTGGAAGGTAGCGGGCGCATTGCATAACCCAAAGGGCATGCGACGATATGCAAACGTGCCGAAAGGACAAGTGAATGTGGTCTTGTCCTGGTCTTTTTCGGCGATGGGAATCTGATTATAGCCGGAGTACCCATCAAGAAAGCAGTATTACTCGTGTCCGGCCAATCGTTCAAGCATTTAGTCAATGAAAGGTAGCGGAAAGTGGTCCTTCCGCGTTGCGGCGTTGAGTTTTCTTTAATCGATGCATACTCGCTACCCAGTCTGGGTGCGAGTAGGGATTAACTCGTTCGCCTCGTTGGTTATGACCGTTATGCTCGATTTCTTGGGGACAACGTGAATGAGGCTAACCCACTGGCTATCAGAGATAGGGTAAATGATACCACTATCCAGACACTTTACGATTTCCTTTTTCACAGCCTCCTTCATGACTGGGTTGAGTCGCCTTTGTGGATTCATGGCTGGTTTGGCATCATCCATCAGATGAATGTGATGTTCAACGATCAGGGGACTAATCCCCTTGATGTCCGTCATGGACCGGCCAAAAGCTTGCCTATTACTGTGCAAGACCGCGAGAAGGGCTTTCTCTTGCTCGGGAGCTAGAGAAGCCGAGATGATAAAAGGGAGGGTCTCGTTTTCACCCAAGTAAGCGTACTTAAGGTGAGACGGCAAGGGCTTGAGTTCGAGCGTTGGAGGTGAAACGATTGAAGGCAAGATTGGTGAAAAGGTCTCGAACTCAAAGGATTCCAGCAAAGGTTCAAAACGAGTGTAAGCGACCGAGTTGGATGGTTTAGGTAACTCATCTGGAAATTCGAAGGATTCAAACTCGGGTGGTGAGTGGCTAAGATCGTTCGAGAAAGTGAAACACTCGTAGTCATTGTCGGGCGCAGAAACAACAGCAGGTTCGAAGAGGAACGCACTAGTGGCGTTAAGGTTATCGTGATCGAACAAAAACTCCTCGAATTCACACTCCTTAGGGGTGATCTCCTGGATTGAGCAAACGTCTAGTATATGAGCATTATGTTCGGAAGGCTGATTCCCCAACCTAAAAATGTTGAGTTCAATTGTTATGTTTCCAAAAGATAGGTTCATCGAACCATTTCGACAATTGATCACAACATTTGAGGTTGCAAGGAATGGGCGACCGAGTATCACCGAAATTTGATTCCGGAGGTTAGCTACAGGATGTGTGTCTAATACAATGAAGTCAACAGGGAATATGAAGTCCCCAACATTGATTAACACATCCTCTAGCTCACCCCTAGGATGGGTGATTGATTGGTCGGCCATTTGGAGAGTACAGTGTGTGGGTTTCAGCTCTCCTACACCTAGTTGCTCATATACTGAGTACGGAAGCAGGTTGACACTGACACCAAGATCTAAAAGTGCGCGGTTGATGTTTTTATCCCCAATGGTAATAGAAATCGTAGGACAGCCGGGGTCCTTCCGTTTTTTCGGTAAAGATTGGGTAAGAGCATCACTCACAGCACTAGCCAAGAAAACTTTCTTGGATACCTGAGACTTCCTCTTTTTTGTGCACAAGTCCTTTAAGATTTTCGCGTAGGACGGGACTTGTTGGACAACATCTAAAAGGGGAATGTTGATGTTAACCTGCTTAAACAACTCCAGAATCTTCTCCATTTATGGATTTTGTTTATTGGACTTCAACCGGTTTGGAAATGGAACGTTTTTAAAATTGGTTGAATCCAATGCTTATGGAGGAGATTGTGGAGTTGGGACGGATCCCAGAGCTGGTGTTTTCGTGGAGTGAGAAATGGGTCCGTTTAGAGCAGAAGAAGAGCCTTTTGAAGAATGGAGATTAGGCTCAGAAGACGAAGGAGAAGAAGAAGAAGAAGAAGAAGAAGAAGCGGCCGGGGTGTCATCGTCGATCCATGTGCCAATATTGTTTTGCAGCATCCTTCTCGATCTCAATGTAGTTACGGCACTCACATTATGGTTCTGTTGTTCAAGAGCAACATGTACATTATGTGGGTGACCGGGATTTGGGAGTGGTTGAGATGGAAGCTTCCCCTTTTCTCCCCCGCTTAACGCCACATTCAGCTGTGCAATCTGGGCTTCGATGGTCTTGATGCTTTGCCCATGTGCAGTAGTGTGTTGCACCAAAGACTGAATAGACGACTGGATGTTTGCGGTGGATTGTGTCGATTGTTTAACGAATGCCTCCAGACTTCGTTCGAGCGAGGCAACCTTATCGTTGTTTGACGGAACAAAGTTGTTTTGCGAAAAAGAATTGTTGGGTGCAAAATTGTTCGTCTGATTTTGAAAAGGTTGGGGTTGGAAGGGCTGCTGAAACTAATGTTGAGTTTGTTGTTGCGCTTGTTGTTGCGGAGGAGGGGGCCTCTGGAAATTGTTGCCTTGGAATTGATGCTGATTCTGATTCCAGGCGAAATTGGGGTGGTTCCTCCAACCGGGATTGTAGGTGGAAGAGTATGGATCATTTCTTAGTTTTTGCTGAAATGCAGCATTAACCCGATCCTGTCCTTGAGATGGTGGATTGTAAGGACACTCTTCGGTTAAGTGAGAAGGATCGGAACAACAAGCATAAATGGTACGAAGGGGAAGAACAGGGGCAGCGGCAGAAGTAGGATATGAAAATTTGCTCTCTATCGCTTCAAGTTTTCTCGTTATTGCAGCCATTTCAGCTTTCATCGCAATAGGGACATCAAGTTGGTGAATTCCTACCCTAGACTGACCAGTAGAAGTGGAGGAAGAAGAAGAAGAAGTTGGTCTGGTGCTCTCCCATTGAAGTGTTTGTTCCGCAAGGTCGTCAAAGAATTGCCATGCTTCCTTGTCAGATTTCGATAGGAAGTGGCCCTGACAAATGGTTTCCAACAACTGCTTGGTTGCTGGGTTCAGGCCCTCGTATAAGGTTTGGCAAAGTTTCCATTTCTAGATACCATGGCGAGGGCACTGAACAAGAAGGTCTTTATACCGGTCAAAGCACATCCAAAAGGGTTTGGTAGGAAGCTGAGAGAATTGATTGATTTCATTACGGATCCTTGCGGTTTTATGATTCGGATAGAATTTCTTGAGAAACGCTTTCACAAACTCGTCCCAACTGGTTATGGAGTGGGAAGTAGTGCTATACAGCCACTTTTCAGCAAGGTCGCACAAAGTGAACGGAATGACCCGTATCCGTATAGCATCGTCCGACAGCTGGGTAGTTTTCATCATGGCACAAACATTTTGGAACTTGTTGATGAAGATATAGGCATCTTCAGATTCAAGCCCATGAAATTTCGGAAGCATGTTAATGAAGTGGGGCTTAATTTCAAAATTATTCCCATTGGCCGGTGGAAGGGAAAGACAGGTGGGGAGTGCAGAGCGGGTGGGATAGAAATGATCCTGGAGTGCGATTCGCTGTGGCGCTACGACAGGCGGTGGTGGTGGGTTATTCGCATCCATAGGAGGTCGAATCAATCCCGGCGGAGTTGTAGGGATGTTTAGATTAAATCCTGACATCGCGGAAGAAGAGGTTGGTGATGGTGAAGGTGAGGATGTATGAACAGAATTTCGGTCAACGTCAGAGTTGGCCGGCAAAGGTAAGGGTGAAAGAGGCATGGACGGAGTTTCGACGTCTGAGTCGATCGCGTAGTCGGTAGCGACTAACGTAACGTGGACTAGGCGGGCGCTAGTGCCCTGAGTCCAAGCGGACATACACTAAACAATTTTAGTGCAGTCAAAGCGGAGAAGGTGAGGGTAAGAGAATGTCAATGGAGAAATAAGATAGGAGGTGGGATCAAAAAATGGATTCTGGCGAAAATGGGCAAGTTTTTATAAAAGTTTTTGGTTTTTGCGTTTTTTAGAAAGAGCTTTACAGAAATATGTATGGACTTACGATTTCAAACAATCACAGACAAAATATGCGTAATCACACCTAGATCTAGGGTCACCTAGGTCAGCTAGGCAGCTCCTAACTATTCCAAAGGGCTAGAAATAGGACCTCAAACCGCCTCTTCTCCGCCAATTGCGGCCAGGTAAGTGCCAGGTAAGTGGGAGGCTCCCCACTACATAAGTAGTGGTCTTAATTAAGTAACCACTTGCCTAGACACAGCAAAGTCAGGATAGGATAAACGGCCGATGCCTGTAACTAGTCCTCTGTCCTATTGAGCGCGAAGTCCTTAGGGCCGAGTCTAGTATTTTTTAATTAAACAATGGTCAATGCCTATTCTTTTTGTGATTTCTGGGGTCCTGGGAAGGGTGATGAAATCCCTACCAAATCTGGATTGGTTTCAAGCCCCTTAAAGTCCGTATTAATATATGCAAAGCAGTAACAATCAACTGCAATAAATTTTTTATTTTTTTAGCGCGGCGTAAAGAATACTGCACAAAAACAATTTATTGGTAGGGGAAGAGAGTTTGCGCAAAGAATACTGTAGAAAACACAGTTCAGTGGAGTTTAGAGGAGTGCGGAAGAGAGAAGAGAGACTTACAGAAATTTTTGGGTATTGATGGCTCCAAATGGCCGTGGTTCCGCGGCCTAAGCTTGCTTATGCCGCGGTTCTGCGGCAATAAAGTAAGATTGGGCCTCTGGAATTTTTGTGTGTGCTGCCTTGGCTGTCCTCTTCTTGTCTGGAGCTCCTGAATCTTGATTTGCTCACTGAATATGCTCCAGACTTTTACAGTAGACCGTTGGCTCCGTCTTGATCCGTCGTGGTGTAGCCGCAAGATATAGGTCTAACTTCCCACGTCTTTGGCACTGAACTCGACCGTCTTTTTATCCTGCACACTTGCATAAAAACTAATCAAAAATAACAAGATGGTTTTTTACAATGTATATTTTTTTTGTTTTGTTTTTCGGTTAGATTTATATTCACAAATTAACCCGAAATTACACAAAGAAATAAACTACCGTCTCCCCGGCAACGGCGCCATTTGATTGACAGAGATTTTGCGTGCTTAGTTAATTACCGCAATCAAGACGGTTTCGTTTGTACCTAGCCGGTTGAGTACGGGTCGTCCGCAGGGAGATGGGAATCTTTTTCTATGTGCTTTAACGAGTTAAGTCCAAATGTCCAGGTTTGTTTTAAGATTAACTATGTGCTAAAATGATATAAAAAGAGAGCTTGTTAGGGTTAGGATTAGGTTAGTTTGAGTTAGGAGTAGCTCACTTCTTTCGTTTCCACTCTTAATATCGGTGTTACGTTAATCGGCAACAACGGAGATTAGCACGACTAGGAAGGAACTTGCGAGTATAAGCTAGGCTTTCCAACGCTTAAGTTCTTCCTTTTGGTGCTTGTCCGTCTGTTCTTGGCTCTTAACCTTAACCTCCGGTTTATTCAAGCACAACCGGTCTCACTAAGGAATCACCGCTATCATGTAAGATAGGGTGCCGTAGGGAGCGGATTGTGGTTCAATTAACGGGGGTCCGAATTAAGATGTTGGGCACGAAAAGAGTGAGAGAGATTTCCTTCTCTCAAACTTTCCTTATCCTACCCTAACAAGTGAGAAAACTACTCACCCATTACAAGAAAAAAGAAAATAAAACAAAGGAGGAAGATAGAAAGAAAGAGGTTAGAAGATTACAACTAGCTAATTGAGACCTCACTTTGGCAAGGATCAAGCTTAAGCATCATTGTTGTTTAAGGATAAAGAAAAAGAGAATGAGAAAGAAACAAACAACAAATAACAACAACTAGATTAGCAAATGAAAAATACAAGCAATTATAATTAATAAAATAACAAGACAAGCATGGTAACAAAAAGAACTCCTTTATTCATCCTTCACTCACAAAAGCTCACTAGAAGTTTTTAATGGAGAAGAGATGAGAAGAGGAAGAAGAACAACAACTTGTAATCTAAAATCTAAATACAAGAATAAGCACCCTTGGCTTTGGCAAGTTTTGGACTATTTATAGGCAGGGAACTAGAAACCTAGGGCAATAATCTGCCTCCATATAGAATGACCTAAATACCCCTGAAAACTCATCATCTATCGAGCCCGTACAGCCGCGGTTCCGTGGCCTAAGCATGCTTATGCCGCGGAACCGCGGCCATAATAAGGAGTTAGGCCTTCAGGTTTTGTCGATTTCACTGGTTTTGGGTACTCTTCAGTGTGGTATATGTTGTTTCTCAGAATCTCTTCACAATATTTCCAGAATTTCAACAGAACAAAAGGTGATGTGATGTGGATCTTTTGCCATGATTTCCTTGAGCTCCGCATAGATATGTTGGATCTTGTGTTGACATTGAGCCTTGTGCATGAAAATGACATCGATTTGCCATTTTGTCCCTTAAACTGGTGTGCGGCAACATACGGATAGAGAGCGGAGACCCGTGCTTTATCTGTGGTTGGCAGTAATCCGGAATTTGTCGTGCTTTTCCATGAATTTCACTGTTTAGAGCTGAGAACCTGTATCCTGCAAGTTACTAGCAAACACGGCTCAAGAGTACCTACCGATAAGCAATGTGATAAAAATTGGGCGGTATACAAATGAAAAAATCTGATATGAACAATATCCAACAGTCTCACACTTGCACTGATGGCTAATTATTGCGGTATCGCATACTCATAGCTCGTGTGCTACTGAACACCCAACTTCTCTACTAGTCATTTTATCAAAACTCGTTTTGAGAAACTTACGCGTTCGAGAAATATCCTTAGTGAGTGGATCCGCTCCAATATTTCTATCTTTATCTCTCTATATCTCAAATTCGTGGAGAACGACTATCACCATAAAAGAGTGATACTTGTCTTAGAACTTGTTTGGATATCTGATGGGATCTTCTTCATAACATTAACACCGAATCCAACAAGTTTCTTTAGAATGTATCCATTGCTGATGTAATTAGGACCCAGCGCTATGACCACCTCAATATCCTACTTAGAAACCTATTCAATATACTGTACCTCAGCAGAGGGTAAATTTAAAACTCTGACAGCTACTTTGTCATCCAGGTCACCTTGGAAGCCTATAACAGTAACTACCTCCTGCAGGAGGCTACCATTACCATACACCAAGAATATCATATCATGTTCTTAACTGCTTCCCAATGTTTCTCCAGAATTGAATTAATATATACTTATTGCAGCTAGTGCAAAAACAATATCTGGTGTGGTACCTGACATCTCATGATTGAATCAATTGCTTAAGTAAGTGATATGCCAATCATGTAAATCTCTCTCCTCATCAGTCTAGAAGACATCTCTTTAGAGAGGATGACTCCCTCACCTGTGGGTACACTACCATGCCAGGAGTCGTCCATTCTAAACTCCTTTAGAATGGTGTCCAAGTAGCCATATTGGGAACTTTCCAAATCTAGATCTAAAACCATAGATCTAGTTAGCAGAATCCCTGATATTTTGTACAGATCCTATTTAGAGAAAACACCTTTTGACAACCACTGTATGACCGATCGTAGTATAGAAACATCACTTCCTATCTAGAGCATATCATCCAAATACCAGGACATTACTCCCTACTACCTTCTTACCAGTCCATCTATTGTTCTGATGAAATCAAAATCTTTGACTTTCACATCAAACTAGATGACCATTTCCGCTCTCGTTGCTTTAGTCTATAAATAGACATAAGCAACTTGCCCACCATGCTTCCGCTGTTCCTACTGACTATAACAACCCTCTACAGAGTCATATACACGTGCACTTCTAAATTCAATTTACAATGACATTATAGTCATCCACCTGCTATATCTCATAGTCAACGACAGCAGTAGTGATAAGACCGGGTTATCAAAACCTCCCTGTCACCGTCTTTGAGAAAACCAAAGTACCTCTCGGGTGGCTGAGGTTCCCACTAAATCTGCAGAGTGGCTAATGGATTGTCGAATCCAATTGAATCACTGGGTTCTACTAAATCTTCAGTAACTGTTTGTGGTTTTGGAATCACTTTCAGTTCTACTATACTCCCATTTATTCCTCTTGAAAAAATATTCCTTTTACAAAAGGTGGCAAGTCAAGGACAAAATAACATTTGATCTTTCAAATGGTAGAATATTAAACCCTTGCTAAAAAGCCTGGAATAACCCATAAACTGCCATTACAGAAACGTACCTTGAGTTTGTCCGGATTCAGCTTTTAAACAGAAACCGGATAAGTCCATATCTTAACATCATATGCAACCATTCTATTTGCACATAGAAACAAAGGCACTAATTTAGATGGAACCATATTCAATTGTTATGCAATTGTATCCAATGCATATCATATATGGAAAAAGGCTATGCGACATTACTCATCAAGGAGTGCACCTACGGATGAGCAACCGAGAGAGCAGTAAGTTCTCAAATATTACTATGATGGAATACCTAGCATAAGTATCTATATCTTTGATCACTTCAAAGAATCCTGATACTTCCAACGTACAGTTCTCTATTTTATTCTTATACCTATAAAGTTCTCAAAATCGTTGGACCTTATATTACAACGAACGCTTGTTTAAAATCAAAGAAATCATAAGTAAACTTAATGAAGTAAGATTACTAACCCCTTGTCCTGAAAGACACCGAACAACATATATTTCCATGTATAAGTCGCTAGAGTATACTAACTCAAATTCCATATGTTGTAAGTTGAAAACTGTATTTTGGTTAAGAAACTCTATACCGTTAATCATTGCACCTTACCTTATCCTCAACTGATAAAAGTAAATGTTTAGAACATAATTTTCAAAATTTATATCTCTCTTTATAAAATAAAGATACAGATATTCAATTTTAAAAATTGGTGCATAACAATAGTTATTCAAAACCAAATATTTGCCATAAGGCAAAATCCAGGTGATTTCCTCAAATATCACCAATTAAAAAGAATTCTGATATTGAGGATCTAATCACCCAATTCCCAATATTCTACTCCCACTGAGAATCTGTAATGCCATACAGACGTGAAAATCAAGTCTGGTAAATACATACCCTGAAGTCAGAATCTAATTGGGAAAGTAGTTTTCAATTAACACCGCACAGGAAAACTGAAACATAAAAATCTTTCGAGGGGGTGGCCGGGTATTCCTAGTAATGCCTCTTCTACTATCCAAATTCATGACAGTAGTCGCAAATTTTCTTGCCTGCACTCCTATCCTTTTATATTTCTTTACTTCTTAGCTTCTGTACACCACACTTATGCTAATTGGTTTTCTTCTTTCCTTACCATTCGACACCAGCCTAAGGTTTGGAAGAAGACTGTCCAATAAGCGTAATACGTGTACACTCTTAATATTAGGAGCCCTCACAACCTGAGAGCAGGTAACGATAAAAGTCAACCGAATAATCCTAGTCAATTTCTCCAGAACCCTTGGACATCCTCGAACCGAAACAAGTTTCTTTGAGTTCGTATGTAACTATACAAGATGGCCTTTCCAAGCAATATGGATCTCCGTAGTGATATGGAGAGTTCTGGAGAAATACAAAGGGAAGGTAGGAGTGGTAGGGATATATATGATTTTGTCTTGAATTTTGACAATCCAAAACTAAAGTGTGAAAGAAGGTTCAGTTAAGTTGGTTCATGAGTTTTAGTTAAAGGTAAGTCATGGTCACTACCAAAGAAAGAGAGAGAAAAGAAATAGTTAACATGCATTCTAACTTAGATTAGATTGGTTAATCACTTTATCTAATCAGGATGCCTCCCACTGTTTTCACGAATTTTCCTTCAAACTCTAAAAGGAGAATTAGTCGGGATAACCCGAGAAGTAACTCCTACTCATCAGTGAGAATCGGGACCCAACTATCATTGTGTGATAACTTTGATGGAAGCCGACCAAAATCATCATACTCCGGGAAGTATGCGCAAACTTGGCAAGTTTCCATTATATTTGAAACTCCCGATATGGTTTTTTTCCTTTATGACCTAAGGACCATGATGCTTGCCAACAAATCAAAGGTCCTAGTCAAATTCAACCCATCATTATCTTAATTGCATTGAATCCACCCGCACTAGCTCTTGACGCTTGCAACCAAATCAAGGGTCCTAGTCAAATTCTACCCATCATTATCTTAATTGCATTGAATCTACCCGCACTATCCCTTGACGCTTACCAAAAAAGCAGTATTATTGTCCCGATCAATCGCATCTCCATGCAACAGATAAGCAGTACCCAACTACCGTACACTATGCCTTGACGCTTGCCAACAAATATAGTATGAATGCTAGGCGCTACCTATCTGAAATGACGGAGGGCTACGGCTAGTTTTTGGCGAAAATCCTTTAACGTAATGAACTTGATATCGTTGAAGATACTCGAGTTGTTTTGAGAAGGAGTGGTTTAGGCTCCGCTTTTAAATATAGTAACATAAACTTTTGCTCAAGAGAGAACTCCCCGTGTAGGGATTGAGGCTTTCTCTTCATAGAATGAGATGCAAGATATTCCTAACCGAATATCTCTATGTAAAGTAAAAGACTATGACTATGGTTTTGAAGAAAATCGAGTAGTTTTAAAAATTGGTTCGGACAACATCATTTAGGTTTATTTTCCTTGCATTAATCAAAATTAATGCAATCCCATCAATTAATCATATCATGCCAGAAAAGAAACGAAAATAAGCACGCATATATATCCCATCCGCATTCGCCAGGGTCTTCACCGTAAGGTTACTTAACTTACAGCAGGACGGGGATAGGACCAGCGCGGATGCAAAACATATATAGCGTATACTAGATATATAATATATATATATAGCAACATTCATCTCACGCATGATATCAAGTACATCACAGAAGTATCGCAGTAGAAGCAACATAGTATGGAAATGCGGATAATATAGGAAAAGTACATTTCAACGGAGCCAAATATGAAATGCAATTTCCCCGGTCGTGTGGATAATCCGCATTATCGGAACCTAGACCCCTACGAGTGCGGCAAGCCACCCTCTAATCTCAGAAGCGAGGTAATCCCAATCAACGAAGTGAATGGGCCACCCAGCACTTCCAAAATCTGGTGACTTGGGCACCCCTCCATAGGTCAATCTTATACCCCCCTATGAGTGCAGCAAATAACCCGCTAATTCTGGAGTGAGGCACCACGGTCTCAACGCCATAAGATGGAAGCCCATTGCCTTCTAGAACCCGGCTATTCGATCACTTCGCCGCGGGGGTAATCTAAGTGCATATAATGAAAAAACTGAATATACATTGGTGACTATGTCCGCAACCTGGACACGCCTCAAAGAATAATACAAGCCGCAGTGACGGCAGTCCACATGTCGGACGCTTGCTACGCAATATGAATATACATTACATCACAGAGAATTACATCTAATACTACACACTCTGGGCAATCCATTATGACAAATGCAACACAACCATAATCAACAAGCAATATCCATCACGAACATGCAACTTGCGAGTATCAATTCCGTAAAACGTTGAGCGCAAGATCGCGCTTGCTACCCGGTTCTCCTTCACCGAAGGTGATCTATCCAAGGGAACCAAGTTCAAGGTTCAACTTCACAATGAATTAACTAAAGATCCTAGGTTGCTAATCTAGAATGCTTAGTGATGTGTGTGAGCGTTCTAATGATTTTTCTTTCTCTTAGCCCTCTTAAATCTCAACTCATAAGAAGGTAGAGGAAGAAGATGAAGGAGGAGCCATGGAAAAGAGAGAAAACCAAATGGTAGAATGAATAATATTCTTAACAAATTCAAGCATGCTTCAAGTATTTTGTAAAAAGAAATTTTCCATTATAAATTACAACCATTCTTGAATAGTATTTGCAAATGAATTTTAAATTCATTTGCCCGTACCCTCCACCATTTCTCTTTTCCATCTCATTTCTTAATTTATTAAAAAGAAAAACCTTAAAATGAGTTGTCCTTCCTCTAGAAGTTTTCTTGTATAAATACAAGAATACATCCCCACAAATACATGCCCGTATTCGTATCAAAATACGTGTACCCAAGAGATAGAAAAATGCAATGAACATAATACTAGAATATACATATAAAAATTTATATATGTAAATTATTAAATCAAAACTTGATTTAATAATTCGGCTTAATCCTAAGCCGGCTAGTATTATCATCCGCCCGATTGAAGTCCGCGTGGCTAGCACACATACTTAATCGGAATCCTGCACGTATCAATATACGACCGCTACATCATTTTTCCTGAACTGGGAAGACCCTCCATGTGGGACTCTAAAGACTCGTCAATACGCTAGCAGTAGGTTTAACCATAAGCACTTCAGTATCACTAGCTGTACGTATCGGCTACCCAGATATTGAGCGAAAGGAAAGCTGATGAGCAAACTCATCTATACCCCTACTGAGCCTGTCTACGGCAATCTCCATACAATCCGATCTTTTCGTCTGAGAGTATCACATACCGGGTCTAAGGGATGAATAACGTCAGACCCCTACTAACTCGATAAGTCGTGCAGGTCTAAAGCTCATCATCCACTGAGAAACTACTGACATCACTTCAGTAAATCTCATCCACCTTGGCTAAGAATTTCTGGTGATGGCTGACCCAACACAGTGCGATATCAACTCCCAATAACGGGAGAGATGAATCCCTGATGATTGTTCACTGCCTCCATATGGCTCGGGACTATACCCGACTAAAATATATTTGCATGAAACCTTTGAGCCATGGTAGGGTAGTAATTTAAGTAAAGTGGAAACTCAAACGAGACAAATGAAAATCTCAGGTCAAAGGACTAACCTGTACTCATGTCATAAAAGAACTTCCATCTAATGATAGGTATAATACCAACTAGAAGTTCTCAGCGAGTCCGTCCGGTGTACTCACCTCCAGTGAGCACCTGTATACTATCTTAGGTGACTCAACACCAATGGCTTGTGAGACTGGCCAACGCCCCTCTCCGGGGTGTTGAAAAGTATACACTAGTCTACTCCGGAGTATCGATGCCCAGTTTCGATACTCTCTCGACTAGGGACATTTAAGGATATGCTTATGGACCACTAAGCTCCCACATATATGATCGCTATCATAATGCTGGTAGTCAAGCAATAATCCTATGGGTTTTATCAAAACGTATACACATAACGATAAAGAAAAACTTGATAGCATACTATCATCTCGAGTAAGACCGTTGTTCACCGCCGGAAGACAGGGACGAACCGGGATGGATCGTCTTGCCTGAATCGGGGGCAGATATTATTTGGATTTATCCGTCCACCTCTCCAAAGATCCCAAGTTGATTTATGGCACTATATATCGGAGGTATGGACAGACGCGGCCGTTGTAGTAGGCTTTTTCATATTTCCCTTCATTTTATGAGGGGTTTTTGATTGTGGGGACACTTTTCCCTGCAGGCGCAAGCCCCTGCAGTTAATTATGTTACTGTATTGCGATAACCACTTTCTCCTTCTCCGGACGTTCACTTCATGTTGTGTGTGTTTTTGTTTGTTTAGGTTGCCTATGGATTGTATACGGAGACTAGTTTATGTCGTCACCCGTAGGGTGCAGATTACTCCAAATCTGTATATTTTAGATTTGGGTTTAGGTTTATTTAAGAAACGTTAATCTGGTTTGAGATTAAGATCGACTTAAAACATATGAGCATTTAGGCCCAATTATTTTAGTTTAAGGACATATCGGTCCATTATCGCCAAGTTTGAGGAGAAATTTTAGTTTAGGGACTTTTCAGTCCAACATTCATCTTGCACGCACATGTATTTGTTACGTGGCAGAGTGAACAATGGTAACATGGAATGCGCCCAATTTGGGGTGCGATCCGATTTGAGGTGTTTACATCAATTTGGAAGTGCATTAATGTGGGATGAACGGAGTTTTTGTTGGTTGTCGGGACCTGCCACCTCTCTGAAGACATTGAGGAATTACGACATATATCAAAGATGTGGAAAGATATACCCTTGAACAAAATCCCGTATTTGAGGGAAAGGGTTTATGGTGGTCCTAAAAATCGTTGGTCATATTTGAGACTAAGATTACTGAATATCATTTTGGATATCATCAATGAGAGATCATTATATGTGTTTGAGACTAAGATCAGTTTAACAATATTTTTAAGGATCATTTTTACTTAAGATCCAGCAAAAGAGCATTGGGGCTCAGCTGTAAGAAAACTTCAGCGACTTAGCCAATTTGGGCTTAGTCTGCTTATTCTTTTTCTTTTTCACTCAAAAGTGTTAAGCACTTATTTGGGCTCTGTTTGTTCAGCCCTTTTATTTTTATGTAAAAGTGATAAGCACTTATTTGAACTCTGATGCTCACATATATGCATATGAAGCATTCAGTCATGGGCGCTGCCCAATAAATGTTGAACACTTTAGTCCTTTTGACTAAATGTGAAGTGCAAAGAACTTCCTATGGCATCTATGTGAGGTGCACGTGCGGCGCTGGGCGTTGCCCAATTAGTGTTAAGCACTCAGCCGTTTTGGCTGTATATAGAGTGCTAAGCACTTTTTATATGGCGCCCACGTGAGGAGTATGTGAGGCGCTAGGCGCTGTCAAATCAGTGCTAAGCACATAGCTGTCTTCAGCTGTATATGGAGTACTGAACACTTTTATTCAGCGTCCACATGTGTTTCACGTAAGGCACTGGCCTTCTATTTTGGGCGCCCGCGTGTTTTACACGTGAGGCGCTAGGCGCTGTTAAAAGGTCGCCTGGGTAGGAAGCACGTGAGGCGCTAGTCTTTTTTTATACGGAGATTTAATCTCTGTTGACGTTTTTAGAAAACCTAAATCTCTGTTAATGGTATTTTGATCATTAACGATCACCAAGATCACTATTTTGATGGTCTTGGATCGGGTTCTTTAAGAACTAAGTTCTTTATTTGAAGGCTGAGTTCCAGGAGTATTTTAGATTTTATCTTCTTCTCTTTAAATTTGTTCTTCTCTGAATCTTTGATTCTCAAGAACAAGATCTTCCCGATGAGAATTAAATTCTCAACTTATGCGAGACTTGTCTTGTGGATCTCAGATCCAGAGAAAGAACTAAGTTCTTTTAAAAGGGATAAACCCTTAGATGTGATATCACATGTAGATGAGATATCTTGATCTCTTTTCTTTACTAAGGGTTTTGAGAAGGAAGATCTTCTTCTTCGAGAATTGAATTCTCTATTCTTTCTATATATAGTCTCACCATGTATATCTCTCTCCCTCTGTGTCTCTCTTTCCTTCTGTCCGTGAGACTTAAACTCTCGGGTCCTTTATATATAGGAAACAGATTGTTGATTGGTTTTGAGAAAATCTCTTATTGAGAGATTCTAATTGATTTAATTGGTTTCAAAATTGATTTGGGGAATTTTACCAATCGTTGGATCTTTGATCCAAGGACTTCTGTTTTACAGAATATGTTGTTCTTGTTTTTAACAAGATTGGGAAAATATTCTCCCATATACATAATTTATTTTGTCAAGCGGTAATTTTTAATCACCATTAGTTTTTAATCCAAGGGTTCTCCGATTTACAGTGTGTGGAATCTTTTTTTGTTTAGAAATATTGAGGGGATATATTCCCAAAATATAATTTTATTCTAGTATTGGATCATTGATCCAACCGAGAGTATCTTTCTTATTGAGAAAGATTTGGGAGATATTTTCTCCAAACAGAATTTGATTCTATATTTTGATGATTTATCATCTCCGTTGGATCTTTGATCCAACGGCTCTGTTTAACAGAGAGTATCGTAGAATTTAATTCTACTTGGGCACCGACGCTCACGTGTTATACACGTGGGCGCTACTTAAGAATTTAATTCTTAAGATGGGTATTCCTGTGCTTTGCACATTGGCGCCTGCGTGAGGAGCACGTGCGGCGCCATATAAGAATTTAATTCTTACTCAAAAAGTATTTCTGTGCTTTCCACGTTGGCGCCAGCATGAGGAGCACGTGCGGCACTGTATAAGAATTTAATTCATACCCAGAAGCTTTTCTGTGCTTTGCACAATGGCGCTGACGCCTTCATGAAAAGCACGTAAGGCACTGCCCCATTAAATTTCAACAGAGCATTGATCTTTTAATATGTTTAAGTATTATGGAAACAAATGCCATCCACCGTTGCTCTCACGTGGCTTACACATGGGTGCAACGGTGTCACCATTTTCCACCGTTAGATCTTCTAGGGTGTTGAACCGTCCCTTCACATCCTATAAATAGGGCCTTTGGCCCTTGAGATGACTGTCGTTTCTTCATCTCCCTTCTTCCTCCTTGAGAATTTAATTCCCTTCTCAGAGCTTAGATCTCTGCCCAAAGAAACTCTTAAAGTTGAAATCTGTTTAAGAAAATTGGTAAGGGTTATGACCAACTTTTTAACTCTTAAAACAAACTCTTTTTTTGTTTTGGATTTTTAACCCATCAACAGAGCTTGGCTCTTTTTCTTGAAATGATCTCTTAAAGATCTTTAAAAAAACTTTATTTAGGGAAACCGTGGGTCTTATGAGAGATTTTGAGGTTTTAGCCTATTACTCTGATCTTTAAGGTTTCTCAGGAATTTAATTCCAGTGTATTTCCCATGGGGATTTCTGGAATTTAATCCCATCATTAGAGGAATTCAATTTCGGTTTTTTTTTACACAGTTTAGCTCTGAGAAAATTTCTTTTGAATTTTTTTGGGAATTTTATTCCCTTGTCTTGTTTTCTTTTCAGGGTTTTATTGTAGATTTTTCTCACAGAATCAGATATGTTGTAGAACATGTTCTTCGAGGACATTGGGAGTCTTGAACTCCACTGTTCAATGAGACTTTTCATTAAATGAGAATCCTTTTGGATTCTTACAATGAGTGCCTGCCTCATCAATGATGGGGTATTACCTTGATTTCGTAGGGCCCATTGTCCCTTTTTCTTTGGACTGTGGTGACTTTAATATGCCAGAATGTAGTACAATTTTGGATGTACTGAAAATGCAAGGCTTTTAATTGTAGTTGATTTCATTGTGTCGATAACTAACCCTATATTTTTTAGGTACTATGGCTTCCGATTCCTCCTTCCTCTACGTTCGCTCGTTGAGCACTTTCGCCGATGCACCTACAGATCGGGAAGTCTTTGCGCTAATTCGGGACTATGATCTAGAGCAGAAGTCTCTTCATTTGTAGGGGTCATGATACAGTTACATTATCCAGAGTTGGCGTAGTTTTACTTATGCGGCGCCGTCAGAACCGATCCCGTCGATTTGTTACGCGAACCCTCCGCAGGTTGCTTACACAGTGGAAGAGGTCAACTGGACCTCGGAAGGTCGTCTCTAACCATCCATGGCGTTGATACTAGTGATGCCGCTGATGGCCCTAGACATTCTGGAGTGTCGCATATGCTAAGGAGAAGCGCGTCCTTGGGGCCAGAACTATACGATAGGAGTGACCCCCTATCATCAGGCTGGTTATCTGCAGTGGGCCCGTTATATTCTATCGGCCAAGAAGTCATTGCTGCTGAAGACCGAGCTATATCCAGTGATCTACATGTCCATCTTTTATTACCACACTCCTCATGTGTGGTGGGTTAAATCCTTTCTGGAGCAATGGAATATCCCGACCTACACATTTCTCTTATCGGATCGGGAGGTGTCAATCTCGCTGGAGGAATTCGTAGAGATATCTGGGTTACCTGTCAGAGGAGATCATTATGAGGAGATATTTCTTCCTGACGTACGTCTTCACTACTGAATCGGTGGTTATGGGTCTTACCCCAGAGAATGTCGTTCGACACAAGTTTCCGAGCTTGATCAAAGTGTTGAACATATATGAGAGCTTATTCTTGGAGTCTGGGGGGCACAGAATTAGTTTCATGGACTTCGTTGCCCGTTTCGTTCGTCCGGAGGCTCTATCGAAGAAAGCTGTGAAGTTTGCCAAGCTCGATGATCCGTTCGGATTTGGTTTCGACAAACTGCCGACTGGGGAGGCTGATTTGAAGAAATTCTTTATTCTGGATACTCCAGTCGTCCCTTTAGCAGAGATTGCCGCTCCGGACATTAATGAAGAGATGTTCTTCATGGGGTTTATCGGCTTGTGGCTGAATTGGTTTGCGCTTCCAATGCACCCTCGCTATATGAGACCATCTGTCTTTTACCCGTCTCATCATATCCCCGCGGGGACATGCATGGCTATCGGGGTATGATGACTAGCAAACCTATATCATGGTCTGAGTATAGCGGTCAACACCACTCAGCCGGGTTTAAAGCCCGTAAATCTCCTATTGCACTACTTCACTTCGTGGATCGAGATGCACATGCTGGGTGCTTTTGGCATGCATAAATGGCCTAAATTTTATGAAGGATATAATTTTCCTCAGGTCATGCAATTGGTCAATGCTTCTTTTCCAAACCTAACCCAGCGAGAGGCTCGGCGATTGCTTCTTCACCCGTGCGTGGTCGAGGATAGCATGACCTTCGTCGACAGGGTCTGACCATCGGCAAAGAATCTTCCAAAGTAATCTGGCCGCTCCATGATGTCTTCAAAGATGGAGCTTCTGCGTTGAGGGCCCGAGAGATTGTTCATTTATATTCCATCAGGCCCGGTTTCCTTGTATTCAGACAGGACGCATCGGTGTTATTTATGAGATACAACCCGCATCGTTTCGTCCAGTAATCTGGTTACAACCAAGGCGTTCCCCTTGAAGCATTTCTCATAGACCCGGTTGCTACAGAAGATAGCATTCGCAACGCGGCGCGTCACTTCATGCAGATAAATGTGGGCTCTCATTTCTTGATTAGTGAGCCGAGCCATATCCCGAAGGCCTCAAATGCTTTTATCTCTTGGTACGAGCATGCCACGGGTGCCATCATCAAAAAGGAAAGGCGGATGCTTCTTGACCATAAGGATTCTGCCCCGGCCAATAATCCCACGGTCCCACTGAAGCGAGACGAGCAATTGTCCGTCCTACTTTAAGAGAAGTTGCCACGGTTGTAATTCCACGAGCCTTTCCGGATAAGCCATGCCCGGATGTAAGTGCTCCCGTGACTGTGGTGGCTGTGGATTCTCTTGAGTCAGGTATCGGATCGAAGATCGGAACTTGCTGTCCGAAGAAGCCCGTTAAGCGTAAACATTTGTCGTCGCGTGTTAGTGCCGGCTCGCAGAAAAAAAAAGAAATCTTTATTCTCAGCTGACGTTGGATTCGATCAGGAGCCGCATGCTCCTTATATAGAAGGCTTAGCTGAATACGACACCAACATTGGTCTGTTCGAAGCATCTGTCGATGTGAATGCCACTACCAATCTTCAAGCAGCTATCGAGGCTTCTAAATGATTTGCCCACGAGCAGGCAGCGCTTGCTTCTCTTGCGGCATCTGGTATATTCCATTTACATTCTTCGGTACACATTTTTTATTTGAATTTATTATATTTTATTAACGCTCTTTTTCTTAACAGGAATCTTTACTAAAGAGGTCGTCTTGGCGTCCCTCAAGACATTTGAGAAAGAGGAGAGGCTTCGCTCTTCCATGGGTCTCGGTATGTTTTGCGACACATTTTCATATCTTATTCATTTCGTTCATACCCTGACGCCCTTCCTCTTTCTGTTACAGGAACCATCGCTACTCATGCTATTCCGAGTACCCTGCCATCTTTAGGTGGTGGTGCGGAGGAGCCTTCAGAGCCACCGGCTACAATTGAGGTCACCCCAGGGCCGCCACGGGAGGCATTTCTAAAGAAACCGATGATGGATGTTGTAGCAGATCTGAAGGCTGAGCCTAATTTGGACAAAGATGTCCCTCTGTCAGAGGTCCTGAGGAGATCCATTCGTACGATCAAGGCTGAGAGGAAGCGCAAAAAGCACGCAGTAAGGGAGCATTGAGCTAACTTGGCCACAGGCGTGGGTTCAAGTGATGCTCGACCCTCTGACGTTCTCATGGAGGAAATTCCTCCTGCCTTGTCCACCGCTCATAGGCAGGTTGTGCGTGCTGCTCGGAAAAGGCCGAAGGGTTGCTTCAAGGTAAAACAGCGCATGATCCCTTATTGAAACCTAGCATGGCTTGTTTACTTTTCCAGGTTTCTTCATATAGTAATTTTTTTTGAATTATAACATATTTGCTCCTGAATGAGGTGACAGGGCCGAGTTTGGGTATCAACGTGGTAGGTGAAGCATCCGCGTTTGAAGAGCCTAAAGCGTCAGGCCTTCCTGTCAAATCAGGGCCTGCTCCAACTGTCGTTTCCTCCCCCTGTGGATCCCCGGTATCGGCAGGTGATGCGAGCATGGCCCTAATTGATTTGGGGGACGAAGGTGTCGACATTGAATCCATCTCCTCGGTGATGGTGTAAACCGAGGAAGCCGTCATAGATAGTGGCGCTCCAGGAACTTCTACGGTCTTTGCCCCGTCAAGTATTCCTTGTATTATTTCTTTTGGGTTAACCAATCTTGCTAAACATTTTCGCTGATATTTCTTTTATTCTGAATACAAACGCGGTACACCCCGGTGTTGTGCTGATTGAAGAATCACTGTCAGCCACTACCACGACTATCACTGTTCCATCTTTCTCTTTTGTGCCCCCCTGAATTCTTTCAGGTTTAATGAAGGATGGTAAAGACTTTTCACTTCCTTTTTTTAGTATAGATATTATTTCTTGGATTAATTTCTTTACCATATATTGTTGCAATACTGTAGGAGTGCTTTTTGACCGCCTATGCTAAATGCTAAGTTCGCACTTCGCCTTCCAAACAGAATTCGTTCCTGCCTCTACCGTATATTCTTCATCTCTCATTTCATCTTTTCACGAGTGATCTTTCGATCGCTAATCTTTTCTTGCATCAACCACAGTCTTACGGCTAGAGGGAGAGAACGAAGGAATAACAGAGCCTCCCAAGCTTCCTGACTTGCCACTTTCGACTACTGGTATGTTAGGTCTCATTCATCATTGTCCTTTTTAGTTCTTAGGTTAAAATCGAACCCTTCTTTATGCGTGCTTTATTCTACAATAGCTAAACCGGCTTTGGCTCCTCTTGAGTCTCGTATATCTATGCCCGCAGGGCCGTTCGCTAAGCGTCAGTCCTCCAGGGGTGCGGCAAATAGCAGGCGGATGCTAAGCGAATTTATCGAAGACCTTAACGTTTAAGCTATCGCTTCTTCTGCGCACTTTGAGGATGAGGTCAACCTTATGCTGGCGACACTTGTGACTTTCCACAACGAAGACTTTGTCGGTGTGAATTGAGGCTTGTCTTCATAAGATCGAGCACAAGCGTTTCACACCTGAAGAATTAAACTCGAAGGCTCAACTGATCGCATGGATCGAGCAAAGTGCCGCTTCCCTTCAATACTTTGAGCAGGTGTTGGCCCTGAAGTAAAAAGAACATGACAGCTTCTGCCAAATCCAGCCAATTGCGCACCCAGGTCAAAGCGAACACTGCACAACTGCAAATTATTTTGGGAATCTCCAGCAATGTGTTTCTAAGGGAATAGCGATAAGGAAGCACCTCGACTCCACCGTGCGGGAATGCGAGATTGCAAAGTGGCTAAGCAGGAAATTGCCGAGAAGCTTTCATCATGCTTGCAACAATGGGCCCGAGTTGAAGCGATGCTGGCTGCAATAGTAGCACGTGAGGAAGAGCTGCGGGAAGAGAGTGAGCAGGTTGCCAATTTTTTGAAAGGCTGCCTTTTTAATGGCAAAAATTGTATCCCCCGTTTCTATTTAAATTGTATTTTTCAAACACTTTGATTCATGAATAAGGAATATACATTTTTTCCATGCGCTCCTCTGTGTTTGATGACTCAATTTAGCGCCAATTAGTTTATTCATTCGTTTCAGAGTCTCTAGTTTATTCACTCGTTTCGGAACCTCTAGTTTATGTACTCATCTCGGAGTTTATATTTTATTCACTCATTTCGGAGTCTCTTGTTTATGTACTCATTTTAGAGTTTCTAGTTTATTCACTCATTCCGGAGTATCTTTAGTTTACCTCCCTTGGGTTTATAGGAAAACTTGTCCTAATGTTATATGTAGATAACCCCTATTTTTTATGACAGAGGTCCGTTAGGTTTGTCGTACTAGGTTTTTAGTCCGTGGTACTGCCGCGTTGGCTGATGTATTTTCCTCGATATGCAGTCTTTAAACTATTGTTCAAGTAACACCATGACTATCGTGTCTCTGATCCCTTCGGGGGCTGGACAAGACGTCTTCAAGTAATCTCCTCAGGTCATATTACCGTCGGAAGAGCAAGCGTTAGGAATTTGCCATGACGCTTTTTACTTGAGGTTAGGCTCAATTTAGAGCTTCGATGAGTCATAACCGCACCCTTCTAGGGTGGGATGATCTCCAATGGTCTTTAGGCTTTATATGAGTTGCCGTCAAGACCCGAAGGTAGGAATATGCCATTAATTCATTTATTTTTTTTGCTTTGGCGATGTCTTGCCGATTCTTTTCTTAAGTAGGGTAGACATCTGTAGGACCTCTGTGCTAATTGTATTGCAATTGAAGTGCGTAGCTAGAGATATGCCATCGCCTAAATTTCATTTGATATTTGTGTCTGCATCCTGCTGAAATGAGGGGGGCCGGGATAGTCTCTAGGTTGTATATGTACCGCCAAGACTTGGAGTTAGGATTTTTCCATTACTGCATTTTTGGTTTGCTTTGACCCTTGAGTCTTTTGTTGACGTTGCGTCTGCATCCCGCTGGAATGAGAAGAACGTCGAGTTAATGTCTAGGCTATAAATGTTGCCGTCGAGATCCGGCTCTCCCTTTGAAGGAGCCTGGTGGGAAAATATGGTTCTCTTTTTCTTTTATTTGTGCCCAGGGATTGTATACAATAGTCAATATGGACATACTTGCAGGGCAGAGGAAATTTTATTTTATTTTATTTTTTATTTCCGTGATGCTCTTTCTTTTCAGCTTTTTATATTACGAAAGTCACGATTTCCCAATCATTCGGTGCCTAATCATTTCGGCTATATTTTTTTTACTCGCTGCTTTTTATTGCGAGTTGCGCTACCATTTCAGCTTTTTTTTAGTTGGGGATTTGAAATGTGATACCAATCTTGGCATCATCGTCGCCACTACTAGGATATTGCTAGGAGCGAATCATCATTTACCGTGAGAGGACTTTAAATTTGATACCTATTTAGGCATCAACACCGCTACAACTGGGATATTAGCAGGAGCGAATCATCATTTACCTTTGTCGATTTGAACAAAAATGGCTTAGCAAACAGGGTTAGGATCCTGTCAACTAAGGCTTTTTGACTTTATGAGCCGTAAGGGTCTTATAAAGGTATTTCTCCCTACGAGTCGAGAGGATCTAGTAGGCGTATTTTCTCTTTAGGAGTCATGAGGATTCTTAAATGCATTTTCTCTTGTAAGTCGTAAGGATTTACAAGTGTGTTTTCTCCTTGTAAGTCGACAGAACTTACAAGTGTAACTCATCATATCGGGACATTTCTCATCATTGGTTGAACTTGGTAAGAGAATATTTATTTATGCCCGTGGATTGTATACAAGGGTCAATATTGGACGTCCTGTAGGGCAACATTAGGGGAATATGAAGGCTTAAGAATAGGATCCGATCCCTGTAGCTTAAGGCTTTTGAATCTTAAGAGCCGTGAAGGTCTCATAGAGGAAATTCTCCTTACGAGTCATGAGGATCTCGCAAGTATATCATGATATTTTTTTACGAGATTGCGCCATTCCGGGTTTTCATAAGCTCGCCAGTAGTCATGCTGTTTTTACTCACGGTTCCTATTCGGGTTTTCATTCGTGCCCATTTTGCTTGTGGATACACCATTTTTTTAGAATGGCGAAACTTTCGAAAGTAGCTTCGTTGCAGGTGACCCATCTGTTTGCCGGTGGGATTTGGGGGTGGCTTCATCACTGGAGTAGCTGTGTAGCTAGTGGGACTTTAGTTGCAAACTTATGAAAGTATGCCTTAGCACCACTACTGGGTTTTTAAAGGCATCAAGTATGCAACTTTAAAAAATCTAGTAGGCTAACCTATACTAACCTAGAATCGAACTAGAGAATTAGGGTTTCTAAGCATGTAAACAAACTTTACACTAAGTGAATAGAGAATAAAAACCTTTGTAGACCAGTCCTTCACTTCTAAAGCACCAAGTAGTAGTTCCTTAGCTCCAAGTAGTGGTCCTTAGAACTCTTCTTGGCTCCACTTGAAGAAAAGAATGAGCTTGCTCACGGATCTTCGAGGCTAAAGATGATCCACCTTGAAGTTACTCTAACTCAAGCTACATATTCACTAATGAAGGAATTAGTGAAGCAAACAATCTAATCTTATGGGCTAGATGAGAGTATGTTGATAAAGTAGGAATTTTGCTCACTTTAGAACTCACTTTCTCTTTTTCTCTTCTCACCTCATGAAAAGCTAGAGAGCAAAAAATAAGATGAAGAAGATAAACTACTAGTGAACTAGGGTGAGGTTAATATCTCAAGTGATATTAGTAGAGAGTTAACCATGGGCTAAAGATAATGGTTGAGTGAGAAAATATCTAGAGTAAAACAAAATTAGTGGAATGAGCTATGGCTTCTACATGCTTCCATAAGCATCTAAGCAATTCTCATTTTCCACCTAATTTTGAATTAAATCTTAATAAATAATCGCCCAAATATCTTTAGTCTTGGTGTGAGTCTCATACACCAATGTTCAATGTATCAACCACCATGACACAATATATAACACATATATTAATATATATCTCATATATATTAAATGTATTTCAAGAGAAGAAAATCTTTAGTGAGCATTATATTAGTTAATATATATTTATATATCAAATATATTAATATATATCAAATTATTAAATAAACACTTGATTTAATAATTTGGTTATATCACATTTAACCAACTAATATTATATATATATATATATGTATATCACATTATCGAATCAACACTTGATTCAATAACCCGGTCATATCACATAGAACCGATCGATATAATATATTGCGATATTAGAATACGGTATCTCATACATGTATTTAATCAAGGTCCCGCACAAATCACATATGTGCCCTACTTCGTTTCGCTTGAGCTAGAAAAACTCTGTGTGGGACTCTAAAGACTCGTCAATACACCAGCAGTAGGTAAAGATCACATCAGTCACTCACAAACCGTCAGCGATACTAACTAGACGTAACGACTACCCGGGTATTGAGAGAATAGAAGATCAACAAGCAATCTTGTCCAAACTCCCGCAACGCCTATAAGAAACACTTACCGTACAGTCCGGTCTTTTCGTTTGATATGTCGCATATCAAGTCTAGGGGTGGAATCGTCAGACCCATTAACTTGATAAGTCATGCCGATGTATGGCCTATAACCGTTCAAGAAACTACTGATAAACTTACCAGTAAATCTCATCAGCCCTGGCCAGGGACTAGCTGTTATAGCCAATCGAGCATAGCACAATATCAACCCCCAATACCGGGAGAGACAAAACCCCTCCTATCGCTCATTACCTCCATGTGACTCGAGAGTGTACCTAAAATCCACCTGATTGCATGACTCCTTTGAGTCGTGGTAGGGAAGAAATCAAAGCACAGTGAAAACCACACAAGACTCTATTATGATCTCGGGTCTACAGACTAACCAATATAAGTGTCACCAGAGAATTGCTATCTGATTATAGGTATAGTACCAACTAGGAGTTCTCGGCGAGTCCTGTTCGGTGTACCCATTATCTAATAAGCACCTGTGTATAATCTTTGATGTCAAATACCAATGGATGTGGGGTCAAACACCAAGAAACGTACACACTAGTCTACTCTGGAATATCGATGCCCTGTCTCGATACTCTCTCGACTAGGAATAGTTAAAGGATATGCTTGCGGACTACCCAAGCCCTACTAGTATGATCTGCATCATAGTTCTGGTAGTCAAGCTAACATCCTGAGGTCTTTATCAAAATGTATCAGAGAGACATAATAATATAAGTGTACATGTTAAGATAAAGAGCAACCAGATAGCATACTATCATGTCGAGCAAGAAAGTCCTCTATATATATGTCCAAGCATCCACTATAATATACAATAATGTACAATAATGGCCTCTAGGGCATACATATGTCTAACACCTTCACCGTTAGGACTTCGATTGCAATATAGATCGCCAGGGAGCATATCACCGTATTTGGGGGCGATGTGCTAGTTTAGGGACATTTCGGTCCATTATCGCCATGTTTGAGGCGAAATTTTAGTTTAGGGACATCTCGGTCCGTTATCCCCATATTTGAAGCGGATTGTTAGTTTAAGAACTTCTCGGTCCTTCATCGCTATATTTGAGGCGGATTTAGTTTAAGGACTTCTCGATCTATTGTTAGTTTAGGGACATCTCGGTCCGATATCGCCATATCTGAAGCGGATAATTAGTTTAAGGACTTCTCGGTCTGATATCTTCATATTTGAGACGAATAATTAGTTTAAGGACCTCTTGGTCCGTCATTGCCATATTTGAGGCAGATAATTAGTTTAAGGACTTCCCGGTCCGATATCGCCACATTTGAGGCGGATAATTAGATTAAGGACTTCTCCGTCCGTTGTCACCATATTTGAGGCGGATAATTAGTTTAAGGACTTTTCGGTCCGTCATCATTATATTTGTGGCTGATAATTAGTTTAAGGACTTCTCGGTCCGATATCGCCATATTTGAGGTGGATAATTAGTTTAAGGACTTCTCGGTCTGCTGTCGTTGTTTTTGGGGCGATGGAGCTTTTTTGTATACTATTCTCACTAACTCAGGAAGATAGAGAGCGGACATAAGTGTCGTCATCTATCATTGACCTAAGTCGTGACTCATCAAGCGTAGTATTTTTTGAGGTAACGACCGTTTATTGGCCAGAAGGGTCTTTCGCCATGCATATCCATAAGCAGGTAGGCTCTACCTTGGTAGACTTTGTCTTGATGTACGGGCCTTCATAGTTCGGCTCGAATTTCCCTCGTTTTCATTGATTGGGGAGCACGGGTCTATTGACGACTAGCATGAGTTTGCCTTGGCGGAATGTTCTCGGCCTGGTCAGTTTTTCGTATGACCGTGTCATCCTTGCCTTATAAGCCTCCATATTTTGTTGTACTATAAGGCGAGTTTCGTTGAGGGCATCAAGCTCCTCAAGCCGAAGATGAGCATTTTCTTCATCTGTCAGCTCGCATCGAATCGATACTCATAGAGAAGGGAGTTCTATTTCCAGTAGGAGCGCTACTTCCGTGCCGAATACCAACGCATATGGTGTTGTATTCATGGCCGTTTTGAACGTTGTTCGGTATGTACAGAGAGCTTCGTGCGGCCTTCCGTGCAAGTCTTTTTTGTTTCTGGACACCGTCTTCTTTATAGTCTTTGTCAAGGTCTTGTTGAAAGCTTTAGCTAAACCGTTGGCCCGAAGGTTATAGACTGAAGAGTATCTCCAATCTATTTTATACTGTTGAGTGAAACGGCTGATTTTATGACTTTTATAAGCTGGCCCATTATATGATATAATTCGTCGCGGAGTGCCGAACCGATAGAAGACATGTGTCCTAAAGAAATGGAGGATATTCTCCGTCTTCAATTCCCTTAGTGGTACTGCTTTTGCCCACTTAGAGAAGTAGTCGGTCATTACTAATATAAACCGATGTCCTTTGGACAATGCCGGTTCGATGGGGCTAATTATATCGGTTCCCCACATTTCGAATGGCCAGCTAGCCACTGTTGGGTGTAGCGGATTTGGATGTTTGTGGATGAATTCCTTGTGGATTTGGTATGAGTGATACTGCTTCACATATTCGAGGCAGTTCTGGATCATCGTGGGCCAATACTAACCCATCCTTTTTATCTTCAGCTTCATCTTTGGATCGGCTTGATGAAAACCGAAGAGTCCGTCGTGAGTTTCTTGAATGACTCTCTTTGCTTCTTTGGTCCCAGGCATCTTAGCCACAGACAGTCGAACGATCTGTTATACAAAGCATCATTGACGAAGGCGAAGGACAGAGCTCGTTTCATGAGCTGATGTCTGGACGATGCATTTTTGGTCGTTTGTTGGGATTTGAAATAGTCTATGAAGATGTCCCTCCAGTCGAAGACCTTTTATTCGTCCTCTATTTGAAGGGCTACTTGTTGGGTCATTTCTTTTCATTCAGATGGCTCTATCAGGTCTTCCGAAGATATATTTGTTGGCGAGAGAATCCAGTGGCTTTGCACAATGATCCTTATGTCATCGAGGTCTTCATCGGCCAATTCCTTAGCTAATTTAGACAATGCATCCACCTTGCTATTTTCTGCAGGCGGTATACTCTCCAGGATGTAGGAGGGGATTTACGTCAGTAGTTGTTGCACTCTTTCTCCATACTTTATCAGCTCTGGTTTGCATGTCTGATAGTCGCCATTTACTTGGCTAACGATCAACTGGGAGTCTCCATATATGAGGAGGTCTTTGATTCCCATTTCGATAGCGATCTCGAGAACTGCTATCAAAGCTTAATTTTCAGCTTCATTATTAATTCTTGGCTTCGTTAAGGAGAGGGCGTAACACAATATCCCTCCTTGTGGAGTCACGAAGATAAGGCCTACCTCGGCTTTTATTATGGGGGTGTTTTGCTTTCACCTTTTCACGGAAGATGCTCCATCGAAGTAAAGTTCCTATTAAGAATCATTTTCTTTCTTCTCTTATTCAATTGCGTCGAACGCATGTTCGTCTGGTAATTTGCAATTTAACGGGGAGTCGGCTGCTATCGGATGTTTTGCGAGAAAGTCAGCAATGGTCTGACCTTTCACTGCTTTGAGGGGACGATACGTTATCGAGAACTCCATCAGGAGGAGGGCCCATTTGGCAAGCCTTCCTGTTAGTATGGCCCTTGACATTATATATTTGAGAGGATCCACCTTTGATATGAGATGAACCTCATGTGCCAAGGCGTAATGTCTGAGCTTCGTTATCACGAAGATCAGTGCCAGGCAATGCTTTTCGATGGGGGAGTAGTTGTTTTCTGCCCCTAGGAGAACTTGACTCAAATAGTATAGAGCTCTCTTTTTTCCCTAATCGTTCTCTTATGCCCATAGCGCACCTAGAGAACCTACAAGGGTTGTCGTATATAGGATAAGGGGGTTTTCCTTTAACCGGAGCGGTCAATACCGGCAAGTTTTGCAGGTATTGCTTGATTTCGTCTAATGCATTTTGGCACTTTTGATCCCAGACAAACAGGGTCCCCTTCTTCATTAGATGATTGTAGGGACGGCATTTTCTGGAGAGGTTGGCTATGAACCGCCGGATATATGCGATCTTTCCTTGAAGAGATCGCAATTATTTGAGAGGTTTTGGCGTGGGCATTTCCTTAATCGCCTTGATCTTTGAGGGTTCGGTTTCGATACCTCGGAGCCGTACGATGAATCCTAAGAATTTTTCTGAGGAGACTCCAAATACGCATTTTAGAGGATTTATCTTCAGATTATACTTCCGAAGACGTCGGAACACTATTTTTAGATGTAACCAATTCTCCTCGTGAGATCTGCTTTTCACCAAAGGTCGTGAATGTAGCATTCGACGATCTCGTGTATGAGGTCATCGAAGATCTTTGTCATGGCCCTTTGGTAAGTAGCGCCAGCGTTTTTTAAACCGAAGGGCATCACATTATAGGAGAATATGCCCAACGGGGTCCGGAAGGCGGTATGCTTTTGGTCTTCAGGATGCATTTTTATTTGATTGTATCATGAAGATCCATCCATGCAGGAGAAGACCTCAAGGGTATACGTGTTATTGATCATTAGCTCGGTAACAGGTGTTGGGAAGTCATCCTTCGGGCAAGCTTTGTTAAGGTCCCGAAAGTCCACGCAGATGTGCACCATCCTATTTTTCTTCATCACTGGAACGATATTAGCGATCCAATCAGGATATTGAACTTCTTGGATGAAACCGGAGTCGATTAGTTTCTTGACTTCAGCGTTGATACTCATTTCAAGTTCGAGCCGCATTCTTCTTGGCGCCTGTTTGACGGGCTTTATGTCCGGTGATGTGGCCAGTTTATGTACTGCTACTTTCGGATCAAGACCTGGCATTGCGGAATAGTTCCATGTGAAGCAATCTTTATACTGCATGAGCACGTCCTTTAACGTGGCTACCTGTTTTTCAGATAGTAGCTTACTGACGAACGTTGGTCTCAGATCGTTTTCCGTCCCTAAGTCAATTTTCCTTAGGTTGTCTGCCGTAGTGTGTATCCCATTTTCCAGCTCTTTTGGCGCTGGTGGAAACTCTTAGATCACCTCGTCCTCGTCTTCATTTGTGAAGCACATGTGGAGGTCATCCATAATCTTATGCCCTCTCTATTTTAAGAGTTTTATCATATGGCAGGTATGAGTCTGCTTCTTTTTTTATGGTTGAGCTGGTCCTATCCTCATTGTATAGATCCTCTTTGGCTCATACTTTTGTGGTGGGGTTACCCTCCAGCTGTCGGATAAAGCGAACCTGCCTTGCTAATACTGGTCTTCTACACAGTCTTTGAAGGTGGAGCAGTCTTCAAGGGGATGACCTATTACTCGGTGATAGGAGCAATTATCCGGATGATGGACCTCATTTATTCGTTCGGGATGTTGAGATCCGGGAGTGTCATCATTTGGTGCTTCATAACAAGATTGAATATTTTCCATGTCTTGTCTTGGGACAATGAGTATTTCCACCCATCTTCTTTATAAAGGACGGGTTCCAATCGATATTTTCTCAATTGCACGGCTTCTTGAATCCGCTTTACTGTTTTCGAACCTTGTTTGCGTTCTTTGCCCTGTTTTTGCCTCTATTTCGGGATTTTCCCCTTTTGCGGGGACATACAGCGTGCCGGGGATGAAGAGCATTATAGTTTTCCTTCTCCGCAGATTGCTGATTGAGGCGCTGCATCCTGGCATTTTCATAATGTCATGACCCAAAGTTCGGTCCGTGACCGGCACTTAACCACGTAACGTCTACAGGCGTAACGCGATTAAGTAAGCCGGAACCCAGAAATCAAAACCATTAAAAATAGTGAGTAATGAAAACATTAGTTTAAAACATTTAGAAAACCTTGAGTAAAATCATTAAAGTTTAAGTTATTTTCTTAAAAATTTCGGCAGCACCTCCTTTGTAAAAACAATCCCCGAAACGGATACAACATATGATATAAATAAAATGACTGATAACAAGAATAAAGCATCCCCAAACGGGAGCAATCATGCCCAACGGCGGAAATAACCAGCACAAGAATAATATACTACGCCGTAGTGAAAAATGAACAATATAAGTGACAAACAGCACGAAAGGTAAAACTGCATAATAAAGCCGGCTCACATGAGATCAACGCCTAGAGTACAAAATAAATATACAACATCGTCCTCACAACTGGTCTCTAAGTCAATACATGAAATGGTAGATGGAGAGTACTAGATACAATAGAGTGTACAAATGGAAAATAAACGGATACCGTAAAAACCCACCTATAAGCAAACGGCTCACACGCCAACTGCAGTGGTATCCATAGCAAAAAGATACAAGGAAGTAGCCCTGCCGCAACTACTCTGAGGGTCAACCTGCAAACACTGTGGCACAACAGGGGTGAGTTGCCAACTCGTGAATAGTAAATAACATATAAAGCTAATCGCGAGTATGCACGTACTGCGATGCTCTAACATGTGCAATCTAATAACATCTATATGATGAACTGGGTACGCAGTAATCATGCAAAGTACTCTATCAGGTACAGAGATACGTGATGCAATGCATATATAAATGAGTGCTGAGCATGGGAAAACATATCATCAACACGAATCATCATCGTGGAAAAACTCCGGTGTCTACCAAAAACACCCCAAAATCCCGATAACTTAGACACCATCACTCTATCCGGCCCTTAATCCTGTAAATCTCATAGAAACGGGGTGCCCAATATCGGCACCCGGAAACATCATGAAATACTCGTGTCCGACATCGACACGCAAATCCTCATATATCGGGCTCCGTTAGTCCGGATCGGCCCACGGGCTCCATCTTCGGAATCGGCCCTCGGCCCCAGCAGTACGGGTCGACCCATATCCATCTCTCGACTCTGGTCAGTATCCTCCGGATAACCGCCAGGTCAAACCCATCACCGGTAGGTAGTAGTCTCTCTTCCAGGCTCATCGTCTGTATACACAGCATCCTTTTCTTGCCCCGGGATACCATACCGGGTCTACCATGTACTCGCAGTCGGCCTCATCCAAATCCTCGAATCAAGTTCATATGCCATACGTCTCAGAACTGAGAAAACGCATGGTGGACGCACTGAAATATCATATCAAGAGAAACCGGGTTTTTTCAAAACAGTGCATACTTTCTTAAAATAATACCACGGTTCTCAAATCCAGAAATCATATGAATCCAAAACTCAATGCGTAAATCCATGCAATGTGTCCTATGTCGCATAAAAATCGTACTGTGAGTAAAAGGGGGAAAACCGCTCTTTTAAATGGATCCAGTTGAAAATATCTCATGCGGCCCCTAATTTTCCAAAATCGAAGTCAGCATCATCTATGTATGTGCAAGAGTATATATGTAGGCATGGATGCATAAGGATATATATACGCAGGTATGGATGAACAATATGCATGTGCGCCAATGTGGATGTACAAGTGGGTATATACGTAAGCATGAGTGTACCATATGTGTACGTGTCAATATGGATGTACAAGTAGTATATACGCAAGCATGAGTGTACACAAATGGACCGAATCATGTCTAAAAATCAACGATGAGATGATCTAAACGATGTATGGTTCGTAGCAATTCTATAGTGCGAGTGTCATGGCAATTACTAACGGTGTGTGTGTAATATACAATTGTGCTTGTGCAGCATGAACCATTAGTAACAGTGCGGTGTCTCATAACTACTATATCCATATGCAACAAGAGAGGGGTATGCAACTATGGTGCATATGCACAACCTATGAATATATGAATATAATATGTGGCTACAACATCCTATCAAGCCCTGACGCATAATGCCATTCGGGCGATTTCCCCGTAGATGTTAAATCTACTTACCGTGATCTGGTGCTAAGTGTACCCAACCTCTTGCTTTCCCTTCTTCGTGGCGTCCGAAGTCCCTGCCTGCGAACCTAGAATTTACACAAATAACGCACATAAGGCTAAAATCCTACAAAAACGCGATATCAAGATTATACAAGAAACTAGCGTCGCAAACTAAACACGTGTTTATACGTAACGTTTGTGCATACGCCAAAAACCACCGCGACACGCTGTGACACACAGCAATACCAACTCAACTCATATCGTACGTGCCGCGCAAGTCCCGCTACACAAATTATAGGTAAAAGGTCCCAGATTTTATCTGGAGCAAAAACAAGAAAAACAAACAAGACCAAACCTCTTATAATACCTACAGACAGCTACCTGCAAAGTTTCCACATGATCTAACAAAAATGGGCCGACAACTATAGGGGTGATCTCGGCCAAATTCAGGTGAAAATGGTCCAGGTTTTTACACTGCACTCCTAGAACAAATTATAGCCTCATGTACATGTTTGCTCATCAAGAAAATAACCCCAGAAACAGCAGATACTCTGTATCCTAAGGCTTGGTTTAAAAACATTTTAAAACACTAAATTGCTATATTAGGGTACCTTTATGCAATTAGGTGAAAAGGCTTTGATTAAGTGACACCAATAAAAACATAAAATATCTAATCTAACCATAAAACTCTATCTAAACTTAATCTCCACCTAAACCGCCAACTTATCATTAAAACCTACAAAACACAAAAACTAACTAAACTATCCCAGATTTAGCCCACTGCAAAAACACCAAGGCCAAACAATACCAAACATTCTAAAATTTCTGCAGAACGCAACCCTAAAAGTTTCAAGCCCCCAGCTCCTACCCAAACCGAGGTCGCCGGAAAATCCACCCTTATCGCCGGCCAAAACCGCCCAGGTTGGGCTCGAACTCCATTGATACACTCAGGGTACCTAGCACTACACCACTACATTGTTTGGTTTAACTGGAAACTCGTGGGGTCACAGCAGGTTACAAGCATCAAAACATGACACTAAAATACGATAATCGAGCAAAAACTGAAACTTAAAGTTTCTAGAGCAGAACTACAAGGTAACACTATACAACAACTAGCTAAATATCAGTTAAGGGGTTATACCTATACAAGTTGCTCCAAAAATCCACACTTTCCTAGCTCCATGGGTTAACTTGGGATGTAGGGTCAATTTTTGTGAAAGAAGTGGTAAGTTTTGATGAGGAATAGTGGGGATCTTAGAGATTTGGGGTGAGGTTGAAGAATGGGGGCTGAAGTGTTCAGCCAAGGGAGAGAGAGATGAGCAAAAATAATGAGGGGAAAAAATGGATTTGAAAAGGAATAGAGAGAGAGTGAGAGGGGGTTAGGGGACAAAGCATGGCACATTCTCTCTCCTCATTTAATGCCAAGCATGCTTTGTCTCCTCTCTCTCTCTCTCTTTCTTCCTCCATCTCTATGTCAACCCCAAAAGGAAATTAAAAGTTTTTTTTTTTGAATTAAAACACTTAATTTAAATACCTAATTTATCAAAAGAAATGGTTAAATCACCTTGTCTACTAAGCATGGTTTAACCCCAAATTAGCCCTAGGTTATCATGCACATGTGTGTGCAAGCCCAATTAAATTTTAATAAAATATTCATTAATTTTTATAAAATATTTGAAAACCGTTTTGGTAAACTTTTTACAAAAAACCATATTTTCACTTAATTAACCACTAAACGCATTCTAAGGTGTTACAATCTTCCCCCTTAAAGAAATTCGTCCCCGAATTTAAAATATAACTATGCGTACCTTCAAAAAGATGAGGGAACTTCTTCCACATCTCGCCAAGGGCCTCCCAAGTGATCTCTTCACCATTCGAGCTGTGCCAAAGCACCTTCACAGATGGCAAGACCTTTGATCGTAGTTTCTTCACCTGGCGGTCCAATATCACTACTAGCTACTCGGTGAACGAAGGATCGCACTTAAGATGAACGGTTTGATACTGAATCATGTGAGAAGGGTCATGAAGGTATCTATGAATTATTGACACATGGAATACAGGGTGAACATCCGGGAAGTCGGGTGGAAGAGCCAGATGATATGCAACTGCGCCCACACGCTTGAGGATCTCGAAGGGACATATAAATCTGGGATTAAGCTTCCCTTTTCGCCCAAATCTCATCATGCCCTTTATCTGAGAGACCTTCAGAAAAACATGATCGCTAACTGCGAACTCGAGTCTGTGACGGCGTCTGTCAGCATACGATTTCTGCCTATTTTGAGCCGTCCTCATCCTGTCTTGAATCAATTGTATCTTCTCAGTCGTCTCCTGTACGATTTACGGCCCCAAAGTACTGCTCTCGGGAGCTCTGTCCAACAGGCGGGTGATCGACATCTCCTCCCATATAAAGACTCAAAAGGTGCTATCTGAATCGTATCCTGGAAGCTATTATTGTAGGAGAACTCTACTAAGGGCAAATGATGATCCCAGCTTCCACCGAAGTCTAGAATACAAGCTCGAAGCATGTCCTCAAGAGTCTGAATAGTCCGCTCTGACTGGCCGTCGGTCTGCGGATGGAATGCTGTGCTGAAACTCAAGCGGGTGCCCAAAACCTCCTGAAGCCTCTGCCATAGTCGGCTGGTGAACTGGGTGCCTCGGTCGGACACGATACAAGTCGGGACTCCATGCAATCGTATAATCTCGTCGATATAAATCTGGGCATACTGAGCAAATCCAAAAGTGGTCTTCACCAGCAGGAAGTGAGCTGCTTTCGTCAATCGATCCAGATCACCTAAATGGAGTCGTACCCTCGACTGGTCCTGGGTAGACCCACAATGAAGTCCATAAAAATCTGCTCCCATTTCCACTCCGGAATGGGCAGCGGCTGTAGCTCTCCCGCGGGCCTCTGGCGCTGGCCTTGACTTGCTGACATGTCAGGCATCTCGACACGAAGTCTGTGACGTCCCTCTTCATCCCTTTCCACCAGTAAACATCTCTCAGATTATGGTACATCTTGGTGGAACCTGGATGAACGCTGTACACCGATCGATGCGCCTCCTCGAGAATCTCATGCCTTAGTCCCTCAGAATCCGATATGCATAGTCGAGTCCCAAATCGCAGTACCCCCTGATCATCGATCATGAACTCGGAGTCTCTTCCCTGTCTAATCTGCTCCCTGATCTCTAAAAGACGGTCATCACTGGGCTGTGCCTCGCAGATATGGTCAAGCAACTGTAGACGTGCACGGATATACGCAAGCTGTCCCCTGGTCGGAGTGAACTCGAACTGCACTCGGCTGTCGCATAGAGTCTGCCAATCTGCCGACGACTGCCTCTGCACTGTGCTCAAACAAGATAAACTACCTCCGGTCCTCCGAATCAAAGCATCCGCCACTACATTTGCCTTGCCTGGATGATAAAGGATCTCACAATCGTAGTCCTTCACTAGCTCTATCCAACGGCGCTGTCTCAGATTCAGGTCTTGCTGCTGAAATATATACTTCAATCTCTTGTGGTCCGTGAATATCTGGCACACCTCGCCGTAAAGGTAATGTCTCCAGATCTTGAGTGAAAATACCACTGCAGCCATCTCCAAATCATGAGTAGGGTAGTTCTGTTCATGTTTCTTCTGCTGCCGAGAAGCGTAAGCGATAACCTCGTCGTGCTGCATCAATAAGCACCCTAGCCCAACTCAAGAAGCGTCACAATAGACCACAAATCCGTCCGATCCCGAAGGTAATGATAACACCGGCGCCGTAGTCAAATGAGTCTGTAACTACTGAAAGCTATGCTCGTACGCCTCCGTCCAAACAAAAGGAACTCCCTTCCGAGTCAACCTGGTCAACGGTGCAGCAATACGGGAGAAGTCCTGAACAAATCGTTGGTAGTAGCCGATCAGTCCTAGGAAGCTGCGGACCTCCGTAACTGATGCTGGTCCGGGCCAATACTGAACGACCTCGATCTTCTTCGGGTCCACACATATGCCATCTCTCATCACCATGTGACCCAAGAAGTTTACACTGTCGAGCCAGAATGCGCACATGGAGAATTTAGCGAACAGCCGATGCTCCCTCAAGGTCTGCAACGTAATACACAAGTGCTCCTCGTGCTCCTCTCGGCCCCGGGAGTACACTAAGATATCGTCGATGAATACGATGATGAACTGATCAAGATACGGCCTGAAGACGCGGTTCATCAAGTCCATAAATGCTGCTGAGGCATTGGTGAGTCCGAACGTCATCACCAAAAACTCATAGTGGCCGTAACACGTGCAAAAAGCCGTCCTTGGAATATCCTCCTGTCGGACTCGCACCTGATGGTAGCCTGATCGTAAGTCAGTCCTCGAAAAGTATCCCGCACCCTGAAGCTTGTCGATCAAGTCATCGATACGTGGTAAGGGATATCTGTTCCGTACGGTAACCCTGCTGAGCTGTCGGTAATCAATACACAAGTGCAAACTGCCGTCCTTCTTCTTAACGAACAGGACAGGAGCACCCTAAGGAGACATACTAGGTCGAATAAGCCCTTTTATCCAGCAAATCTTTCAACTGACCTTTCAACTCTCTAAGCTCCGATGGGGCCATCCGATAAGGCGGTATGGAAATAGGCCCCGTGCCGGGAAGCAAGTTAATGCAGAAAACAATATCACGTTCAGGTGGTAGCCCAGGCAGCTCGTCAGGGAAAACATCAGGGAACTCACTAACAATCGGGATCTGGTCCAAAAGAACCACTGCTGCTCTAGTATCGCAAACGTAGGCTAGAAATCCCTGACATCCCCTCCTCAAAAGCTGTCCAGCGCGAAGAGACAAAATCAAACTGTGAGGGGTGGCACCACAGTCCCCCTGCACAACAAAAACCGACTCGCTGGGAAAACAAAACATAACTGTCTTCTCGCAGCAGTCCACAGACGCATAGCACGTGGTTAACCAGTCCATGTTGGAGATAGTGCCCTCATAGTCAATTATTGGATCGCAGGTACGTGATTGCAATGATTGCGGAGGACCTATACCGGTAGGACAGTCTTACTCGAGATGATAGTATGCTATCTGGTTTGCCTTTATCAGTCGTGTACATGTTCAGGTGACTTATTACATGTTACACTCTGATAGAGCCCTTAGGATCTTGCTTTACTACCAACAGTATGATGGCGATCATATACGTGAGAGTTGGTTAGTTTATACGCATATCCTTAATTGTGGTCCCTAGTCATGGGAGTTTCGAGACAGGGTATCAATACTCCGGAGTAGACTAGTGTATACAGTCGAGACCCCGACGAGGGGCGGTGGCCGGTCTCACAAGGCACTGGTGTCAGTTGGATCACCTAAGATGTATACAGGTGCTCATTGGGTTATGAGTACACCGGACAGGACTCGCCGGGAACCTGCTAGTTGGTATTATACATATCGTCAGATAGCAGTTCCCTGGTGACATGTGTACAGGTTAGTTCATCGACCTGAGGTCGTCATTTGTCTCATGTGAGTTCCCACTGTGCTTTGATTTCTACCCTACCACGGCTCAAAGGAGTCGTGCAAACAGGTAGTTTTTGGGTACAGTCCCGAGCCACATGGAGGCACGTGAGCGGATCGGCAGGGGATTCGTCTCTCCTGGTATTGGGGACAAGATCGTGTTGTGTCTAGGAGAGCCATTACACATAGCCCACGGCCGTGGCAGGAGATTTACTGGTTGGTACTCCAGTAGTATCTCAGGGTATTATTGGGCTACACTCCGACACGACTTATACTGCTATTGGGGGTCTGACGTTACTAGCCCCCTAGGCAGATATGCGATACTCATAGACGAACGGACCGGACTGTATATACATTGTCACTGTTAGGCTCAGTAGGGTTTCCGGATGAGTTCGCTCATCGGCCTCCCTTGAGGTTAGTCCAAGGGCAGCCGTTACGCATTGCTAGTGCCGCTAACGGTTTGTGGTTAAACCCACTTCCAGGGTACTGACGAGTCATTAGAGTCCCCCACAGTCAGTTTCCCAAGTTCGTGCGAAACGTTGCAGAGGCCGTATGGTTTTATGGCAGGGTTCGGAAAATGTACGTGCGTTTACGCACGTGTCAGATTTCGGGCAGATGATACTGGTCGGTTTTGGTTTAAGCCGGATCCGAGTATTATATTGAGTAGATATAATATCTTTGTCTGAGTTACATTTGTATTCGGTCGTAATACAAATGCGGGTATATTTATACAGTTACGGGGTTATCCTGAAAGTTGTTTCAGGATCACTTTTGGAAGTTGCCAGTTTTCAGTTTTCTATCAGCCGTCTTTTAACATTCGGTTAAAGACGGATTTATCTTTTCTTGAGATGAGGTGAGTCAGTGTTCTGGAAGTTTCTAGAAGCAACTAGAAGAGGTGACTAGGTTCATGAACCTTTGCTTACATTGATTACATGATGACTAGGTGTTTATGACTCATGCTTTGACATTAATGATTCTTGTTTATCCTTAGGATATTTGTTCATGATATTTATTCTTAAGGTTACTCTCCCCTCTCCTACACTCACCTCCCTCCACCTATATATGGCCGGCCCCTCCCCCCTCTCTCTCTCACTTGAGGTTTTCACTTTGTAGAAAAAGATTATGATAGTTTTCGGTGTATGGAATTTCACAGCTCATTTAATTCCATCACCCGATTCCCACGGCAACTTCATTAACCGTTCGTCCATGATTTTGGACGAAGCGAGACAAAGTATTCCACTCATTCTCTACATCAATCTTGGTCGTCTCTTTTAGCAAACTTGACGACCGAGTTGCCTCAAGTCAGAGGCGGGAGCCCGTTTAAAGAATCGTCGACATAGTGCCACCTGGACGAGCAGATCGAAGATCGACGAGATCGGAGCAGCCGCAACGGAGCGTGGGATGATGGTTGAAGAACGAAGGACTCGGATCGTTCGGTATAACCTTTCTACACTCCTTACAGTTTGTTAGTTTAGCAATAATGGCAGATCCGGGTTAAAATTGTAAGTCCATATTGCGACCCCCGGTGCTTACGGGGAGGCGGAAACGGTATAAAAAACAAATTTTTATCGCAAGAGGCAACATGGACTAAACAAGGTCGGGATCGTGTCTAAACTAAACTAGCAAATACGCTAAAGAGAGTTAGCTACTCGGATGAAGGTTATACCTAAACTTGAACTCCTTCTTGAAATCTTGTAGAGGTTGATGGTTTTCTTTTCGTCGCCTTCTCCCGTCGAAGATGGATCCACCTTGAAGGTTCGACCTTTGGGCTCTTCCTCGATCTTTGAGTGAACTAGGGTTTCCGGCTTGCTAAACCATGAACCTAGAATGAGTAGAGAGTGATTAGGGTTTGCTTTTCCTTTTAAAGAGAAGGATTCTCAACACATGAGAAGGTTTCTCTTTGCTAGAGGAAGAAGAAGATGAAGTGAAGAGAGAGAAGAAGAATGAGATAATGAGATATCTTTTCTCTTTCTTGCAACCATAATGCAAAAGAAAAGAATTATCTAAATGATAATAATTGAAAATAAGAATAGTTGATGGTTATTTTTGGAATGACCACTATCATGCTTCTTTAAATGAAGTGTAAGCATGAATCAAGGAGGATCTTTCAAAGCATGATGGTGGTCAATGGTCAACAAGTCAACCAAAGTCAATAAGTCAACAAAAATCAACCATAACATAATTCTCATTTAATTACTATTATTAATAGATAATTCAAAAATCCATTAGGGTTTGGAAAATGATAACTGTCAACTGTGCATATGCACCCGTTTCGAAACCCTAATGAAAAACCTCATCCTCCGCCTCAAGCAACTGTGCATACACACCTGCATTCTCGTTCCGAGGAACAAGAATACCAAGATATAAAAGCAACCCTAAAACATATACCAGTATCTGGCTCAAACCAGAGCCTGCCAGTATAATCCGTCCGGACTCCAAACGTGCACAAGTGCGCGGATGAGAACGAACCCTGTCGCAAAACCATACGACCTCTACTCTGTTTTGCCCAGAGGAGAATACCCTCTGTGTGGGACTCTAAAGACTCGACACTACGCTGGCAGTGGGTTTAACCACAGACCGCAAGCGGCACTAGCTGTGCGTAACGGTCCCCAGGTAGATGCCGACAAGAAGGCTGACGAGGTGAAACCCCATCTAAACTCCTACTGAGTCTGAATGTGACATTCTCCGTACAGTCCGGTCTGTTCGTCTGATACATCGCATGGCGGGCCTAGGGGGCGGTAAACGTCAGTCCCCTAATAGCGGTACAAGTCGTGTCGGAGTGAAGCCCAAAACACCCTGAGATAACACTGGAAGCCTACCAGTATATCTCGCTTGCCCTGGCCAGGGACTACTCATGTAATGGCTCTCCTAGACACAGCGCGATGTCAACCCCCAATACCGGGAGAGACGAATCCTGTCTAACCGTCACTGCCTCCAAGTGCTTCGGGACTGCACCCAACCACCACCTGTTTGCACTACTCCTTTGAGCCGTGGTAGGGTAGTGATCAAAGTGCAGTGGGAACACACTCGAGGCGAAGTGCCAGTGTCAAGTCAGCGGACTAAGCTGTACTCATGTCACCTGGGAACTGATGACTGACGATAGGTATAATACCAACCTTTCAGTTCCCGACGAGTCCTGTCCAGTGTACTCGTAACCCAACGAGCACCCGTATACTATCTCCAGTACGACGTACTGATGGCTGTGGGACAGACCATCTCCCACACTGGGATGAGAAGCGCATACGCTAGTCTACTCCGGAGTATCGATGCCCTGTCTCGATAGTCCTACGACTAGGGACCTGTATAAGGATGTGCCTATAGATTACCCAGCCCCCACTAGTGTGACTGCCATCACAACGCTGGTAATCAAGAAAGGATCCTAAGGGCTCCACTAATGCGTATAAGTGATATACTGAAATAAACACAAGTACACATTGAAGTAGAAACAAACCAAGTAGCATACTACTATATTGAGCAAGATTGTTTATACAAGGTGAATATCCCAAGCTTCCATAAAGTAATATACAAACTAGTATGATACAGTAATGGCCTCTAGGGCATATACACTAACAATCTCCCACTTGCACTAAGGCCATGAACTGGCGTACCGAAGACCTATCATCTCGATCAGCCGCTCGAACTGAGTCTGGGGTAAGGCCTTGGTGAATGGATCTGCAGTGTTTTCTTCTGAAGCAACCCTCCGAACCTCGATCTCCTTGCGATCCACGATCTCCCTGATCAGGTGATACCGCCTCAAGATGTGCCTGGATCTCTGATGGGACCTGGGTTCCTTTGCTAAAGCTATAGCCCCGTTGTTGTCGCAATACAGAGGTACTGGGTCAACAATGGACGGAACCACCTGAAGTTCTTTTAAGAACTTCCTTATCCAGACAGCTTCTTTTGCGGCATCAGATGCAGCGATGTATTCCGCTACCATAGTCGAGTCTGCAACGGTTTCCTGTTTGGAACTCTTCCAACACACCGCCCCTCCATTGAGGGTAAAGACAAAACCCGACATGGACTTGGAATCATCCTTGTCACTCTGGAAGCTGGAGTCAGCAAAGGCCTCGATCTGGAGGTCTTTTCCGCCATACACCAAGAACATCTCCTTAGTCCTCCTCAGGTACTTGAGAATGTTCTTTACTGCTATCCAATGTTTCTCCCCAGGGTTTGACTGATACCGGCTTACTACACTCAGTGCATAAGCTACATCCGGTCTGGTACACAACATCGCATACATTATAGAGCCTACCGCAGAAGCGTAGGGTATAATAGACATGCGATCCCTCTCCAAATCAGTCTTGGGAGACATCTCTTTAGAGAGGGTGATCCCGTGACAAGCCGGTAGGTTACCACACTTGGAATCTTCCATACTGAATCTTTTCAGTACGGTGTCGATGTACCTGGACTGTGAAAGTCCCAATATCCTCTTGGATCTATCACGATGGATCCGGATCCCCAGGATGTAGAGGCATCACCCAGGTCTTTCATGGAGAACCTGTGTGACAAGAAACCTTTGACAGATTGTAGCATAGGAATGTCATTTCCTATTAAGAGAATGTCATCCACGTATAAAACAAGGAATACTACAGTTCTCGCTACAAATCTACTATAGATGCATGGTTCATCTGGGTTTTTGATAAAGTCAAATTCCTTGACTATCTCATCAAAACAGATGTTCCAACTCCGCGATGCCTGCTTTAGTCCATAGATGGACTTAAGCAACTTGCACACCTTTCCGCTGCTCCCACTCTGAATGAAACCCTCTGGCTGATCCATATAGACACACTCCTCTAAATTTCCATTTAGAAAAGCGGTTTTTACGTCCATCTGCCAAATCTCATAATCGTGGAAGGCAGCAATGGCAAGAAGGATCCGAATGGATTTCAGCATAGCCACTGGAGAAAAGGTTTCGTCATAGTCCAAGCCAGGTCTTTGACGAAAACCCTTTGCTACAAGTCTAGCTTTATAGGTCTCAACCTGTCCATCTACACCAATCTTCCTTTTGAAGATCCACTTGCATCCTACGGGTTTTACCCCGTCTGGAGCAATGTCCAACGTCCATACTTTGTTGGTGTACATGGACTCCATTTCGGTCCGCATTGCATCCAGCCATTTTACCGAGTCAACGCTCTGAACGGCCTGCTGGAAGCTAGTAGGCTCATCATAATCTATGATGCAATCCTCTCTATCCCCGTCTATGAGAAAACCGTAGTATCTCTCGGGCGGATGAGACTGTCTACTACTCCTGCGGAGCGGCGTAGGAATGTCCTGTTCTTTTGAACCCTCTGGTTCCACTAAGCTTTCAGTAATAGCTCGTGGTTCTGGAATTTCTTCCAGTTCTACTGTGCTCCCACTTATCTGGTTTTCCAAAAACTCAGTTTCTAAGAAGTAGGCATGACGAGAAACAAGAACTTTTTGTTCCTCTTCACAGTAGAAAAAATATCCCTTGGAGTTCTTTGGATATCCCACGAACTTACACTGTACTGAGCGTGCCTCGAGCTTGTCCGCATGCTGCTTTTTAACAAAAGCTGGACATCCCCATGTCTTAATGTGTTTAAGATAGGGTCTCTTCCCACTCCACATCTCATATGGTGTAGTAGGCACAGTCTTAGTAGGAACTCGGTTCAAAAGGTACGCAGCTGATTCTAGCGCATACCCCCAGAATGATCGCGGTAACTCAGGGTTACTCATCATGGACCGTACCATATCCAATAGGGTTCGGTTCCGTCTCTCCGATACACCGTTGTGCTGCGGAGTGTATGGAGGAGTAAGCTGAGAGAGAATCCCATTCTCTTTTAAGTAATTTAGGAACTCGGCACTTAAGTATTCTCCACCTCGATCCGATCTTAGAATCTTGATACTTTTGCCGGTCTGTTTCTCTACTTCATTCTTATATTCCTGGAACTTTTCAAAAGCCTCGGACTTATGTTTCATTAAGAAGACATAACCGTACCTTGAAAAATCATCCGTAAAAGTAATGAAGTAAGAGTAACCGCTTCGTGCATGTGTAGACATTAGACCGCACACGTCGCTGTGTACGAGTCCCAAGAGCTCGCTCGCTCTTTCTCCGTGTCCAGTGAACGGAGTTTTTGTCATCTTTCCCATGAGACAAGATTCACAAGTGGCATAAGACTGATACTCGAACGGATCCAAGTATCCTTCTTTATGTAACTTAGTCAACCGTGTCTCATTGATGTGACCCAGTCTACAATACCATAAGAAAGCCTAATTAATATCTGGTGACTTTCTTTTGTGTGTATTCTGGACATTGAAAATCTGTGGTTGGTTTAATACGTATATACCATTGCTCAGTGTACCTGACCCAATCAGAACTTGATTAAGGTGAATGTTTACAACATTACTTACAAACGCAAATTCATAACCTTCTTTAGAAACCAAAGATACAGAAATGATATTACAAGTTGCGTTGGGTACAAAAAAGCAATTACGCAAAACCAAAACATGCCCATCTGACATTCCCAGGTGATAGTCCCCCACGGCTTTAGCATCCATGCTAGCTCCGTTTGCAACTCTGAGGGTCATGTCACCTGCCTTCAAAACACTACGGTTTCTCAACGCCTGCAAAGAATTACAGATATGAGATCTTGATCCGGTATCCAATACCCAGGAAGTAGAGTTTATAGAAAGACAGTTTTCAATAACATACACACCTGAAGCTGAAGCCGCAACCTGCTTCAGTTCCTGTGTCCTGGCTTTCCAAGCCCTGCAATCTTTCTTCCAGTGTCCACTCTTGTGACAATAGAAGCATTCCTCTTTACCAACAAGCTTCCCCGCAATCTTTGTTGCCTTTTCCTTTCCCTTCGTACCCACTTTACTAACACCGCCTCTTGGTTTGGCGGGGGCTTTCCTCTTCTTTCCCTTGGCTTTCGCCTTGGACTTAGAAGAAGAAGATCCTCCTACAAACAAAGTGGATGTTTCCCTACCCTTCTGTAGGGTGCCCTCTGCGCTCCTCAGCAGGTTGAGGAGTTCTGAAAGTTCAACTTCCTTTTCTTGCAAGTTGAAATTCAGTATGAACTGGGCGTAAGTGGATGGAAGGGACTGGAGAATTATATCCGTATAGAGTTCACTGTCCAACGTGGTCCCAAGTTCCGCGAGCTCCTCAGTGTAGCCAATCATCTTAAGCACGTGGTCCGCTACCGATGATCCGACGGCCAACTTTGTCGAAAATAACTTCTTCGACACTTCGTATCTTGCGATACGAGACTGCTCTCCATACAGTTCTTTTGTATGAAGAAATATGGATTCCAAATCCATATTCTCGTGCCTCCTCTGATGGTCGTTGTCCATCGAGGCAAGTACGAGGCATCTGGCCTTCGCGCTGTCAATCTCCCAAGTCTTACGGATTTCCTTATCCGCGACGCTGGAGGTGGGACCTGGGACGGGGGGAGCTTTGGTGGTAAGAAGATACCCCAGCTTGTCGTAAGAGATTGCCAATTTGACATTCCTGAGCCAATCTTTGTGGTTTGGCCCTGTCAGTATGTTTTTATCTAGAAGTAACTTAAGTCCAGTCATTTCGATTTGGTCGCTGCAGGGGGAGTGAAGAAACACTTAGCACGATGCTCTTGCAAGTTTAGAATGGTTTTTAATTTGTCTAAACAGGATGGCTCCCACTGTCTCTCAAATCCCTCCTCAAACCACAAAGGAAGAATTAGCCGGGATCAATCCCACCGTACAATACTTGCTTAACCGTTCAGCCAGGCCAGTGTCGGTACTTCGAGGGAGGTTTTCCAACGCTTTCGCGAAGTTCCTTAATTAAATAACCTCTTTTCCCTGGGGGCGTAGCCCCGCTAACACCTTTCTAGGCACCTACTAGGTTTATAGCATTGATCGTTTAGTGAGAAATTTCCCGAGGAGTAGCATATACTCACAGTAGGATCGGGATCCAAATATCATCGCGTGACGAAAATGAAGGAATCCTACCATAATCATCACACTCCAAATGGTATGCAAATCTAGCAAGTTTCAGTACTTATGAAACTCCCGATGTGGATTTTTGCCCCATGCTCTTATGACCTTGACTTTGGCCAACAAATCATAAGTCACATGTCAAGTTCTTCCCGTCGTTCTCCAGGTTAATTTGAATCCACCCGTACATACCCTTGACTTTGGCCAACAAGGCAGTACGACTGTTCCAAATCAACGCATCTATCTATGCTGCACATGAATATCCAATAGCTACCAATCACTATGCCTTGACTTTGGCCAACAAACACAGCTTGAATACTATTGACTATTTATATGAAACGACGGAGGGCTACGAATGGTTTTGGTAAAACCGTGAACGTAGTGAACTTGATATAATCGATGGAACGAGATAGCTTTTAGAAGGAGTGGCTCAAGCTCCGCATTTAAAAGTTAGTTTTGAAAAGAACCGAGTGGTTTTTCGAAAGTGTTCCATCGACTTAAACTTGGTTTATTATCTTGCATTAGTTCTTTTAATGCGTGATATTCTTGCATTAGTTCTTTTAATGCGTCCCATCATTTAATTCCTACCATTGCAGAAAACAACCAAAATATGACGTACGCTTATGCCATTCGCATTCGCCACGGGGTCCCGTCATCACTCGTTAGGTTACTTAACTAACGACAGAGCGGGGGCTGGGCTAGCGCGGCTGTAAAACATAAGCAACGCCTAAATAGAAAGCAATGATAGACATTACAGATCACAGATGAATACATTGGATATACTAGCAATCCGCAATTCTTTCGAGCCTGAAACGAAAAGCGGATAACACGGTCGCGGTGAATAGCCAAATACCCCACCCAAGACCCCTACAGGTGCGGCAAACTACCCGCCAAGTACTCGGCAGTTTGTGCACCCCTCCATGGGTCTATCCTAGGAGCATAAACAGTAAAAAGAATTATACAATGACGGCTACAACCCCGACCCGGTTGTGCGGCCAAACAAATAATATTATTACATCAATTTACATTTACAATGAATGAAAGAAAAACAAAAGCTCATCTCACATCCACCCCGGCTATTCACCCGCGACAGTCCAACAGATTCATATACACAATCCAATATCAAACACAGATCATGTATAACCCCGACTAATCGACTTATAGCGATTAGCCGACGTTCAATACATGCAAACATCACAGATATAACCAACATAGCCAAAGTGCAGTGAAGTTCGGAAAAAAAATACGGAATTATAGGACCCCAAAAGTGAATTTCTGTTCTGGAAAATCTGGGCATATATAATATATTTTAAAAATCCCAAAACCAACACACAAACTCTCTGCACGAAAATCGATGGACAGAAGAAGACAAACCGCAGCGCTTCCGCCGCACATGCCTACCTCGTGCGGTGGAAGGGCGGCGGTTTGAGGGAATTAGGTCATCGTTTTTCATGGGTGCACTCACAAAACCCTGAGACGATTTTACAAGTATAAATATTTTCATTTTGAGCCAAAAAAATTTCAACAGAAACTCAGGTTTTGTAATTTTTCCGGTTTTGTAATTTTTCGTTTCCGAACTTCGTTACACCTCACTACCAAGCTAGTTTAAGTTTAGTTAGGCTCTGATACCACTGTAAGTCCATATTGCGACCCCCGGTGCTTACGGGGAGGCGGAAACGGTATAAAAAACAAATTTTTATCGCAAGAGGCAACATGGACTAAACAAGGTCGGGATCGTGTCTAAACTAAACTAGCAAATACGCTAAAGAGAGTTAGCTACTCGGATGAAGGTTATACCTAAACTTGAACTCCTTCTTCTTGAAATCTTGTAGAGGTTGATGGTTCTCTTTTCGTCGCCTTCTCCCGTCGAAGATGGATCCACCTCGAAGGTTCGACCCTTGGGCTCTTCCTCGATCTTTGAGTGAACTAGGGTTTCCGGCTTGCTAAACCATGAACCTAGAATGAGTAAAGAGTGATTAGGGTTTGCTTTTCCTTTTAAAGAGAAGGATTCTCAACACATGAGAAGGTTTCTCTTTGCTAGAGGAAGAAGAAGATGAAGTGAAGAGAGAGAAGAAGAATGAGATAATGAGATATCTTTTCTCTTTCTTGCAACCATAATGCAAAAGAAAAGAATTATCTAAATGATAATAATTGAAAATAAGAATAGTTGATGGTTATTTTTGGAATGACCACTATCATGCTTCTTTAAATGAAGTGTAAGCATGAATCAAGGAGGATCTTTCAAAGCATGATGGTGGTCAATGGTCAACAAGTCAACCAAAGTCAATAAGTCAACAAAAATCAACCATAACATAATTCTCATTTAATTACTATTATTAATAGATAATTCAAAAATCCATTAGGGTTTGGAAAATGATAACTGTCAACTGTGCATACGCACCCGTTTCGAAACCCTAATGAAAAACCTCATCCTCCGCCTCAAGCAACTGTGCATACACACCTGCATTCTCGTTCCGAGGAACAAGAATACCAAGATATAAAAGCAACCCTAAAACATATACCAGTATCTGGCTCAAACCAGAGCCTGCTAGTATAATCCGTCCGGACTCCAAACGTGCACAAGTGCGCGGATGAGAACGAACCCTGTCGCAAAACCATGCGACCTCTACTCTGTTTTGCCCAGAGGCGAATACCCTCTGTGTGGGACTCTAAAGACTCGACACTACGCTGGCAGTGGGTTTAGCCACAGACCGCAAGCGGCACTAGCTGTGCGTAACGGTCCCCAGGTAGATGCCGACAAGAAGGCTGACAAGGTGAAACCCCATCTAAACTCCAACTGAGTCTGAATGTGACATTCTCCGTACAGTCCGGTCTGTTCGTCTGATACATCGCATGGCGGGCCTAGGGGGCGGTAAACGTCAGTCCCCTAATAGCGGTACAAGTCGTGTCGGAGTGAAGCCCAAAACACCCTGAGATAACACTGGAAGCCTACCAGTATATCTCGCTTGCCCTGGCCAGGGACTACTCGTGTAATGGCTCTCCTAGACACAGCGCGATGTCAACCCCCAATACCGGGAGAGACGAATCCTGTCTAACCGTCACTGCCTCCAAGTGCTTCGGGACTGCACCCAACCACCACCTGTTTGCACTACTCCTTTGAGCCGTGGTAGGGTAGTGATCAAAGTGCAGTGGGAACACACTCGAGGCGAAGTGCCAGTGTCAAGTCAGCGGACTAAGCTGTATTCATGTCACCTGGGAACTGATGACTGACGATAGGTATAATACCAACCTTTCAGTTCCCGACGAGTCCTGTCCAGTGTACTCGTAACCCAATGAGCACCCGTATACTATCTCCAGTACGACGTACTGATGGCTGTGGGACAGACCATCTCCCACACTGGGATGAGAAGCGCATACGCTAGTCTACTCCGGAGTATCGATGCCCTGTCTCGATAGTCCTACGACTAGGGACCTGTATAAGGATGTGCCTATAGATTACCCAGCCCCCACTAGTGTGACTGCCATCACAACGCTGGTAATCAAGCAAGGATCCTAAGGGCTCCACTAATGCGTATAAGTGATATACTGAAATAAACACAAGTACACATTGAAGTAGAAACAAACCAAGTAGCATACTACTATATTGAGCAAGATTGTTTATACAAGGTGAATATCCCAAGCTTCCATCAAGTAATATACAAACTAGTATGATACAGTAATGGCCTCTAGGGCATATACACTAACAAAAGTATACGATAGCGCCCGTTAAAAAGTTTTTGTTCCGCATTTGGCGTCTGTAGACGGCCGGGGCGCTACCGTACACTTACAGTGGTATCAGAGCCTCACCATTTTGCTTTACTAACTTGTGCTAACGCGTTTAAAATATCGATCGAACCGGATATCGAAAAACACAATTTTCAAGCTTCACAGTTTTTGTCGATTTTAAATGATGACCTAAAATTATTCTACATATCTCAGAAAACTGTGCAGGGTTTTATTAGAACACCGTCCAAATTTGGGATCATGATTCGACAAGACTGCAGCGGAAACGCGGCCAAACCCATGGTTTGGCCGCGGATCCGCGGCCATTCTGTGTCATCATGCCCCCAAATTTGCTCAGTAGGTTCTTCTCTGGAATTTGTGGTTTTTGGTATATATCTTTTGGGCCCAGATTTTGTTACTGTTCACCAGTTGTTTGTGGGGCCCACTTTGTGATATTTTGTCGATCGAAATTTAAACATGTTATTTTACAGTGCTTACATTATATCTCCGACCGGGAATGTCATTTGATCGGTAAACCGCGTCTGATTGCTATAGTTCTTTTAGACGGGTTTGCGAACGTGACATTCGCGTTGATGTTCTGTGTTGTGCTGTGATGTTGCGGATTTGTCATGGTAGATAGCAGTGTGCAATGATAGTGCAGTTTGGATTTATTTGTACATTTGATATTGCGGGGCGAGCGTCCAACTTGTGGACTGCCGTCACTGCCTGTTGTATAATATTCTTTTGGGGCACGACCAGGTTGCGGTCGATGTATCTGTTGTACTATTTTTCATTACTGTACTAGGTTTTACCCCGCGACGGAGTGCACGGATAGCCGGGTTCTGAGGGGCAACGGGTCCGCATCTCATGGCTTTGAGATGCAGAGGGGCCCCACTCTAGAATTGGCAGACTATTCGCCGCACTCGTACGGGGTACAGGTTGACCCAAGGAGGGGTGCCCAAGATTACCGGATTCCGTGAAGTGCTGGGTGGTCTATTCACTTTGCTGTAGGGGGCTGCCTCGCTTCAGGCTTTGGCGGGTAACTTGCCGCACCCGTAGGGGTCTAGGTTTCATTGCACAGGCTATCCACACGACAGGGGAACGTCGGGTTTCAGCAGCGGCTCTGTGAAACCCGGGGATCCCAGATTTTCTGTATTGTTCTGTGATGCTTATTACTTTTCTGTATTGTTGCATATTATCACGCCTGGAGCGATTATTGTATATTGGTTTATATACTATTAGATGTTGTATATGTTTTACACCCGCGCTAGTCCAGTCCCCGCTCTGTCGTTAGTTAAGTAACCTAACGGGTGATGACAGGACCCAGTGACGAATACGGATGGCATATACGTACATTTTATTTTCGTTCTTTTCTGGTGTGATAATTGATGGGACTGCGTTGATTCTGATCAATGCAAAGTAAAGCAAACCTGTTTACAGTTGTTGGAACAAATTTAAAAAGTGTTATTGCAAAGACATTTCCTTTGGTTATGCATAGCGGTATTCAGTGGAATATCCTGCACCTCATTCGACGGGGCAAGGGACGATATCCCTTCACCGGGACTGAACCCTTGGGCAGAAGTTTGCGTCAGGGTAATTACTTCACTATAGTCAATTACATGTTGCTTTGCACCGTGGTATTCAGTGGAATATCCTGCACCTCATTCCACAAGGAAAGAGCCGAGATCCCTTCACCGGGAGTGACCTCTTTAGCAAAAGGTTTTCGCCACAATTTTTTAAAAAGCTATCAGGTTCCTTCAGCGATATCAAGTTCGTTACGTTAAAGGTTTTTCGCCAAAAACCAGCCGTAGCCCTCCATCACTTGTTTTGGGTATTCAGTAGTATTCAAGCTATGCATTTTAGCCAAAGTTAAGGCATAGTGTTTGGTAGCTACTGGGTATTCATTTGTTGCATAGATAGATGAGTTAGTTTGGGACAGTCGTTCTGCCGATTGGCCAAAGTCAGGGGTATGTGCGGGTGGGTTCAAATTGACAAGATAGTGACGGGTAGAACTTGGCATGTGACTTATGACATTTTGACCAAAGCCAAGGTTATAAGAGCATGGGGCAAAAATCATATCGGGAGTTTCTAAAGAAACTGAAACTTGCCAAGTATGCGCATACCTTCTGAAGTATGAGTAACCTGGATGCATTCCATCACGTTATCATGCGATGAGAGTTGGATCCCGATTCCCACTGATGAGTTGGTTTACTCTTCGGGTGCTCCCGATTGATTCTTCTTTCAGGTTTGGAGGAGAATTTGACAGGACGGTGGGAGGTTTCCGGATTAGATAAAGTGATAACCATTCTGATCTAGGTTAGAGTGCACGCAGAGTGTTTTCTTTTCTCTCTCTCTTTGGCAGCGACCTTTGACCGACCCTAGACTATGACTCAGTGACCAAGTTGACCGAACCTTCTTAAAATACTGGCTTTTGGATTGTCTGTGTTGCATAAGTCATTGCCACTCCTTCTTTTACCCTTTGAATTTCTCAGAACACCCGTATTACTACGGATATCCACTTCCATTGGATAGATCCATCATATGGTTATATACGAACTCGAAGGGACTTCTTCGAGGATGGATCAAGGTTCAGGAGAAATAGAATTGGTTTATTCAGTTGTCTTTTATTATCACCTTCTCTCAGGTTGCGAGGGCTCCTTGGTTTAGGAGAGTACACCTATTACGCTTATTGGATAGTCTTATTCCAAACCATAGGCAGGTGCCGAAAGGTAGGGAATGAAGAAAACCAATTAGCCTAAGTAGGGTGTGCAGAAGGTAATATGTAAAGAGAAAATAAAGGGATTAGAAAGAGGGCAAAGTAAATTGCGACTGATATAATTCACGACCAAAACCGCGTACATCGTCGCCACTCCTATTTCACCTTTAAAAGAATAAGGTATTATTCAGATGTCTTTTATCATCACCTTCTCTCAAGTTGCGAGTACTCCTTGGTTTAGGAGGGTACACCTATTATGCTTACTGGATAGTCTTCTTCCAAACCATAGGCTGGTGCCGAACGGTAGGGAAGGAAGAAAACCATTTAGCCTAACGAAGGTGTACAGAAGGTAACGACTAAAGACAAATAAAGAGATTTGGAGAGATGGCAATAAAATATACGGTTAAAGTCATGGATTGGATTATGGAAGAGGTATTACTAGGAATACCAGGATACCCCTACGAAACATTTTCATGTTTCAGTGCATTGTTAAAAGAAAACTGTTTTCCCGATTAGATACTTACTCCAAGGGTATGTATTTACCAGGTTTCATTCTCATATCCGTATGGTTTTACAGATGATGAGTGGGAGTAAGTTATTGGGAATTAGGTGATTATCCTCATTATATCGGAATTCGTTGTAATTGGTGATATTTGAGGAAATCGCCAGGGTACAGTTTTCAACCTACGAAGCACAGGTTTTGAGTTATTCAACTCAGCGGACTTATACAGAGTATTGTATGTTATCCAGTGTCCATCAGGACAAAGGGGTAGGTTCTCGTACTATGTTCTGTTTACTTATAACTTCTCTAGTTTTTAGACAAGTGTTTCGTAGAAATACAAGGTCTAAGTTTTGAGAAGTTGTGGGTATAAGAATAAAGTAGAGAACTAGATGTCACAAGTATCGGGATTCTTCAAAGAGATCGAAGATGTAGATTCTTGTGATTGGTATTCAGATGATAGTAATGATTTTGAGAAACTTGTTTCTCTTTCAGGTTACTCATAATTGGAAGGATTCCTAAGTTGAGTAATGCTGATTAGCCCCTCTCCATTAAGTTGATATGCACTGGAGACAGCTGCATGATTGAATATGGTTCCAATTAAATAAGTGCCAAAGTTTCTATATTGGATATAGAATAGTTCGTACCTTAAAAGATGTTAAGGTACGGGGAGTTGTCCAGCTTATGCTTAAAACCAGACTCTGGATAACTCAGGGCACGTTTCTGTAATGGCTGTTTGTGGGTTGACCCTGGCTATTACGAGGGTTGATATTCTACCATTTGAAAGATCAATAGTGATATTGTTCTTGACTCGCCACAGTTTTAGTAAAAATGGATTTTTTCAGAAAACAGTAGTGGGAGTATGGTAGAACTGGAAGTGATTCCAGAACCGCGAACGATTACGGAAAATTTAATAGGACCTATATATTCAATCAGGTTTAACATTCAAATAGCCACTCCGCAGATATGATGGGTAACCTCAAACACCCGAGAGGTACTCCGGTAGCCTCAAGGACGGTGACAGGGAGGATCTTGTTTACCCAAACTTGACACTACTGTTGTTCCAGGATATGAGACCCGGTAGGAGGGTTGTCGTTGTCAGTGGGAGCAGCAGAAGCATAGTGGGCAAGTAGCTTATGTCTACTTATAGACTAGAGCAGTTATAGCGGAGATAGATCATCTAATTTTGATGTGACAGTCATGGGTTTGACTTCATCAGAATAAGGGATGAATCTGTTAAGAAGGTAGTAGGGTGTGATGTCATGGTATCTGGATGACATACACAGAGTAGGAAGTAAAATTCCTATACTACGATCGGTTGTACTGTGGTCGTTACACAGTTGTTTCTCCAGACAGGATATAGATATAATATTTGACATTCTGGTTTCTGGATCTATGGTTTTAGATCTAGATTTGGGTAGTTTCCCAATGTGGGTACTTTGACAGATATTCTAATGGTTTTTAGAATAGTTGACTCCTAGCATGGTGGTGTATCTGCAGGTGATGGAGTCACCCTCTCTAAAGGTGTCATATAGACTAAAGGGGAGAGGACTGTGCATGATTGACAGATCACTTGCTTGGGCAATTGAGTCAATCGTGAGATGTCAAGTACCACACCAGATGTTGTTTTTGCACTAGATGCAATAAGTTTGTATTAATCCAATCCTGGAGAAACATAAGGAAGCAGTTTTAGAACATAAGTACATGTTCTACGGATTTGATGACGGCGGCCTCCTACGGGAGACGATTATCATTCCAGGCTTCAAAGGTGATATGGTTGACAGAGTGATTGTCAGAGTTATAGTTTTTCCCTCGGATGAGGGACAGTATTTTGGACAGGTGGTCCAAGAGGATACTGTGGGAGGCTTGGTGCAGGATACTGATTAGGTTCAGTGATCGATACAGTCTAAGAAGTTTGGATTTTGAGTTCATTTATGAACTAGGTCCCATCAGATATCCAGACATGTTCTAAGACAGGTATTACTCAATTCGGGAGATGGCTTTCTCCGTGAACTTGAGATTAAGAGAGACATAGAAAGAAACATCCTGGCGGATCCACTCACTGAGGCTATTTCTCGAACACAATAGTTTTACAAACGGGTTTTGTGAAACTAATTAGTAGAGGAGTTGGATATTCGATTTCACACGGGTGTGAGTAGTCGACATCGCAATAATTAGCCTTGAGTACAAGTGGGAGATTGTTGGAGATAGTGCCCTCATAGTCAATTATTGGATCGCAGGTATGTGATTGCAATGATTGCGGAGGACCTATACCGGTAGGACAGTCTTACTCGAGATGATAGTATGCTATCTGGTTTGCCTTTATTAGTCGTGTACATGTTCAGGTGACTGATTACATGTTACACTCTGATAGAGCCCTTAGGATCTTTCTTTACTACCAACAGTATGATGGCGATCATATACGTGAGAGTTGGGTAGTTTATACGCATATCCTTAATTGTGGTCCCTAGTCGTAGGAGTTTTGAGACAGGGCGTCGATACTCCGGAGTAGACTAGTGTATACAATCGAGACCCCGACGAGGGGCGGTGGCCGGTCTCACAAGCCACTAGTGTCAGTTGGATCACCTAAGATGTATACAGGTGCTCATTGGGTTATGAGTACACCGGACAGGACTCGCCGGGAACCTGCTAGTTGGTATTATACATATCGTCAGATAGCAGTTCCCTGGTGACATGTGTACAAGTTAGTTCATCGACCTGAGGTCGTCATTTGTCTCGTGTGAGTTCCCACTGTGCTTTGATTTCTACCCAACCACGGCTCAAAGGAGTCGTGCAAACAGGTAGTTTTTGGGTACAGTCCCGAGCCACATGGAGGCACGTGAGCGGATCGGCAGGGGATTCGTCTCTCTCGGTATTGGGGGCAAGATCGTGCTGTGTCTAGGAGAGCCATTACACATAGCCCACGGCCGTGGCAGGAGATTTACTGGTAGGTACTCCAGTAGTATCTCAGGGTGTTATTGGGCTACACTCCGACACGACTTATACTGCTATTGGGGGTCTGACGTTACTAGCCCCCTAGGCAGATATGCGATACTCATAGACGAACGGACCGGACTGTATATACAGTGTCACTGTTAGGCTCAGTAGGGTTTCCAGATGAGTTCGCTCATCGGCCTCCCTTGAGGTCAGTCCATGGGCAGCCGTTACGCATTGCTAGTGCCGCTGACGATTTGTGGTTAAACCCACTGCCAGGGTACTGACGAGTCATTAGAGTCCCCCACAGACAGTTTCCCAAGTTTGGGCGAAACGTTGTAGAGGCCGTATGGTTTTATGACAGGGTTCGGAAAATGCACGTGCGTTTACGCACGTGTCAGATTTCGGGCAGATGATACTGGTCGGTTTTGGTTTAAGCCGGATCCGAGTATTATATTGAGTAGATATAATATCTTTGTCTCAGTTACATTTGTATTCGGTCGTAATACAAATGCGGGTATATTTATACAGTTACGGGGTTATCCTGAAAGTTGTTTCAGGATCACTTTTGGAAGTTGCCAGTTTCCAGTTTTCTATCAGCCGTCTTTTAACATTCGGTTAAAGACGGATTTATCTTTTCTTGAGATGAGGTGAGTCAGTGTTCTGGAAGTTTCTAGAAGCAACTAGAATAGGTGACTAGGTTCATGAACCTTTGCTTACATTGATTACATGATGACTAGGTGTTTATGACTCATGCTTTGACATTAATGATTCTTGTTTATCCTTAGGATATTTGTTCATGATATTTATTCTTAAGGTTACTCTCCCCTCTCCTACACTCACCTCCCTCCACCTATATATGGCCGGCCCCTCCCTCCCCTCTCTCTCACTTGAGGTTTTCACTTTGTAGAAAAAGATTATGATAGTTTTCGGTGTATGGAATTTCACAGCTCATTTTATTCCATCACCCGATTCCCACGGCAACTTCATTAACCGTTCGTCCATGATTTTGGACGAAGCGAGACAAAGTATTCCACTCATTCTCTACATCATTCTTGGTCATCTCTTTTAGCAAACTTGACGACCGAGTTTCCTCAAGTCAGAGGCAGGAGCCCGTTTAAAGAATCGTCGACGTGGTGCCACCTGGACGAGCAGATCGGAGATCGACGAGATCGGAGAAGCCGCAACGGAGCGTGGGATGATGGTTGAAGAACGAAGGACTCGGATCGTTCGGTATAACCTTTCTACACTCTTTACAGTTTGTTAGTTTAGCAATAATGGCAGATCCGGGTTAAAGTATACAATAGCGCCAGTTAAAAAGTTTTTGTTCCGCATTTGGCGTCTGTAGACGGTCGGGGCGCTACCGTAGACTTACAGTCCATGCCCAAGAGAACGTCGAAGTCCAACATCTCAAGAAGGATCAAGTCGACGGAGGACTCTGTCTCACCTATACGGACAACACATGACCGGAACACGTGCCTAGCAACAAACGACTCGCCAATGGGAGTGGTCACAACAAGCGGCTGGTTAAGCAAACCCGACTCTCTGCCCGAACTCGGCATGAAGTGTGTGGAAACATACGAGTGTGTATACTACAGATCAAACAACACGTGTGCGTCAGCAGAACATACTGAAAAAGTACCTGAGACCACTGCATTAGATGCCTGCGTATCTTGGTGCATCAAAGCAAAAACCCATGCCTGCCCTCCACCTGTGACTGGCGGTCCTCTACTGGTAACTGACTGTCCTATGCCTCGGCCACCTCGTCCTCTCTGAACGAACCCTCCACGACCCCGACCTCTCGGTGCATAAGTTTGACGCGGAGTAACAATAGGTGCAAGAGGTAACGCTCTCCGAGGTGGTGAAGGTGGTAAAGTGACATGCGGTACAGCTGTCTCGCCCTCACGTGGCTCCGGACAATCTCGAACAGGATGATAAGTACTCCTGCATCGGAAACATCTAGATGGTGCCGGCTGACCCTCCTGGGGATAAGAGCTAAATAGCTGACCTTGTCCCGAGCCTCCGTTACCCCCGTACCTAAACGGAACCTGTCGCGGCGCCTAAACGGCTGTCTCTGTGCTGACGTATCTGTACGAACCCTCTTCGCCCCTGGAACTACTGAAGTCTCAGCAAGGCGCTCCTCGACTAATAAGGCTCCATCAACAGCTGCTGCATAGGTCTCGCAATGCTGTGCGCTGATGGCGAGAAACAACGGGGTAAGCAATCCTCGAACAAACCTCTTAACTCGCATCTCCTCAGTAGCTACTAAATATTGGGCATACGTAGATAGCTCGGTAAACAGTACGCCGTACTCTGCCACTGTCATCTCCATAGTCTGGCGTAACCACTCAAAACGGCATGCTCGAGCATCCCGGACACTCTGTGGAAGGAAGCGGGAAATAAATACCGTCATAAACTCGGCCTAAGTCATGGGAGGAAGACCTGTTACTCTGCCCTTCTCTATCGACTCGCACTACTTCTGTGCAAGACTTTCCAGGCGAAAGCTCGCGAACTCCACCCATCATGTATCAGAGCATCTCAGTGAACGACATATCCTGTCCATCCGATCAATAAAAGATTGCGGATCCTCGGCTGCATCGGTGCCTGTGAAGACCAGAGGCTTCAGCCTCATAAATTCAGATAGCTATACTGTGTTAACCTCTGTAGCTGCAGGTGCAACTGCCTGAACTTTAGGTACCATCATGGTCCCCGTAATGGGTGGAACTACCTCTGGTCACTGCACTTGAAGTGCCTCAACTAACGACCCCATCATCTGGCGCATTTCCTGAATACCGGCCCCTAGCATAGCAATCTGGTCTGTCGAAAGGGAAACAGTCTGCTCTGGTACAATAGGTGTTCTGCCCGGGACTCTAATCTCGGCTCTCGCGGTCGCTCTCTGCACCCTCGTAGTCTTTGGCGGCATAATGGCTAGAAATGAAACAAGATATGATAAGAATATGGAAATCGAATCACAAGAAGGTATATAATCATGAAGGAATTTCAACCAATAAGTCCTAAGGTTACTTAGGCGGAGTACCGTGTTGTAAATATGCTGTGGAACATACACACGCTACGTCACTCTGTTTCAGCTACCTACTCTATCATACCAAGGTCATCCTACATTCCGAAAAGTAAAACCTAGTCTCTGATTCCAACTTTATCACGACCCAAAGTTCGGCCTATGACCGGCACTTAACCATGTAACGTCTACAAGCGTAACGCGATTAAGTAAGCCGGAACCCAGAAATCAAAACCATTAAAAATAATGAGTAATGAAAACATTAGTTTAAAATATTTAGAAAACTTGAGTAAAATCTTTAATGTTTAAGTTATTTTCTTAAAAATTTTGGCAGCAACTTCTTTGTAAAAACTAGCCCCGAAACAAGTACAACACATAATATAAATAAAATGACTGATAACAAGAATAAAGCATCTCCAAACGGGAGCAATCACGCCCCACAGTAGAAATAACCACCACAAGAATAATATACGACGCCGTAACGAAAATGAATAATATAAGTGAAAAACAACACGAAAGGTAAAAGTGCATAATAAAGCCGGCTCACATGAGCTCGACGTCCCGAGTACAAAATAAATATACAACATCGTCCTCACAACTGGTCTCTAAGTCAATACATGAAATGGTAGATGGAGAGTACTAGATACAATAGAGTGTACAAATCGAAAATAAATGGATACCGCGAAAACCCACCTACAAGCAAACGGCTCACACGCCAACTGCAGTGGTATCCGTAGCAAAAAGATACATAGAAGTAGCCCTGCTGCAACTACTCTGAGGGTCGACCTGCAAACAAAGTGGCACAATGGGAGTGAGTTGCCAACTCGTCAATAGTAAATAACATAAAAGGTAATCGCGAATATGAACGTACTGCGATGCTCTAACATGTGCAATCTAATAACATCTATATGATGAACTGGGTACGCAGTAATCATGCAAAGTACTCTATCAGATACAGAGATACGTGATGCAATGCATATATAAATGAGTGCTGAGCATGGGAAAACATATCATCAACACGAATCATCATCGTGGAAAAACCCCGGTGTCTACCAAAAACACCCCAAAATCCCGCTAACTCAGACGCCGTCACTCTATCCGGCCCTTAATCCTGTAAATCTCATAGAAACAGGGTGCCCAACATCAGCACCCGAAAACATCATAAAATACTCGTGTCCAACATCGAGACGCAAATCCTCATATATCGGGCTCCGTTAGTCCAGATCGGCCCACGGGCTCCGTCTGCGGAATCAGCCCTCGGCCTCAGCAGTACGGGTCAGCCCATATCCATCTCTCGACTCTAGTCAGTATCCTCCGGTTAACCGCCAGGTCCAACCCATCACCAGTAGGTAGTAGTCTCTCTGCCAGGCTCACCGTCTGTATACACAGCATCCATTTCTTGCCCCGGGGTACCATATAGGGTCCACCATGTACCCGCAATCTGTAAGTCCACGGTAGCGCCCCGGCCGTCTAACAGACGCCAAATGCGGAACAAATTTTTTTTATAAACTGGCGCTATCGTGTACCGTAGCCCGGATCTGCCATTAAAGCTAAACTAACAAACTACAAAGTGGATAGAAATGTTATATCGAACGATCTGAGTCCTTCGGTCTTCAACCATCATCCCACGCTTGTTGCGGCTGCTCCGATCTCCTCGATCTCCAGTCTTGTCGTTCAGGTGGCACCACGCCGACGGATCTATAAACGAGCTCCCGTCTCTGAACCGAGGCAACTCGGTCGTCAAATTTGCTAAAAGAGACGACCAAGATGAAGTAGAGAATGAGTAGAACAGTTTGTCTCGTTACGTCCAAGGCTATGGATGAACGGTTAATGAAGTTGCCTTTTGGATCGATATGAAAAGAGAAATGGAATATACTAATTTCGATGATCCAAAATCCTTAATCATTTCAAATGAAATCAATCATCCTTCTTGCAAGAGGGGGCCGGCCAAATATAAGGAGGTTGGGGGTGAGTGTAGGAGCAAGGTGGTAACCATAAAGGAAAAGATCAACTACAAATATCCTTATCATAACACCTAGTATGAATGCATTAATGCAAGTGATGAATCATAACATAAAGTCATCAACACATTAATGTCCCATTAATGCACTAAGCCACCTCACCATCCTAGTCACCTCATCTAGATGCTTCTAGAACCTTCCAGAAGCACGACTCACCCTTATCAAGAAAAGATAAATCCGCATTTAACCGAATGTTAAATACGGCTGATAGAAAACTGGAAACTGGCAACTTCCAAAAGTGATCCTGAAATGAATTTTAGGATAACCCCGTATCAGTATAAATATATCCGTATTTGTATTACGACCGAATACAAATGCAACTGAGACAAAGATATTATATCTACACAGTATAATACTGGGTTCCGGCTTAAACCAAAGCCTACCAGTATTATTTGCCCGAAAAATGACACTGCGAAAACACACGTGCTTTTTCCGAACCTTGCCATAAACCCATACGGCCTCTACAACGTTTCGCCCAAACTTGGGAAAGTGTCTGTGGGGGACTCTAATGACTCATCAATACACTGACACTGGGTATAACCTCTAGCACGTCAGAGCTACAAGCTGTACGTAACGGTTTACCTATGTATTGATTGGAAGGGAAGCTGACGAGCGAACTCATCCATAAACCCTAATGAGCCTGACTGTAACAATGTATATACAGTCCGGTCCGTTCATCTAAAGAGTATCGCATATCGAGTCTAGGGGGGTGGATAAAGTCAGACCCCTAATAACGCGATAAATCGTGTCGGTATGAAGCCCATCACCACCTGAGAAACTACTGATCCAAATCAGTAATTCTCTACTACCTCGGCCAGGGATTTCTAGTGATGGCCACCCGTGCACTGCGCGACATCAACCCCCAATACCGGGAGAGACGAATCCCCGACGATCCGCTCACTTGCCTCCAATGTGGCTCGGGACTGTACCCAACTAAAACCTGTTTGCACAACTCCTTTGACCATGGTAGGGTAGTAATCTAAGCACAGTGGGAACTCACACAAGACAAATGACGATCATAGATCGATGAACTAACCTGTACACATGTCACCTGGGAATTGCTATCTGACGATATGTATAATACCAACTAGCATGTTCCCGGCGAGTCTTGTCCGGTGTACTGATAACCCAATGAGCACCTGTATACATCTTAGGTGAACCAACTAACACCAATGGCTTATGAGACCGGCCATCGCCCCTCGTCTGGATCTCGACTGTATACACTAGTCTACTTTGGAGTATCGATGCCCTGTCTTGAAACTCCCACGACTAGGGAACTTTAAGGATGTGCTTACAGACCCCAGCTCCTACGTATATGATCACCATCATACTGCTGGTAGTCAAGCAAGAATCCTATGGGCTCTATCATCATGCAATAGTGAACTAAATCATGTATACGATGATAAAGACAAACCAGATAGCATACTATCATCTCGAGCAAGACTATCATATCGGTATAGGTCCTTCCTCAATCATTGCAATCACGTACCTGCGATCCAATAATTGACTTTGAGGGCACTATCTCCAACAATCTCCCACTTGCACTCAAGGCTAATTATTGCGATGTCGCATACTCACAGCCCGTGTGATACCGAACTTCCAACTCCTCTACTAATCAGTTTCACAGAGCTAGTTTGTAAAACTCTTGTGTTCGAGAAATAGCCTCAGTGAGTGGATCAGCCCTGATGTTTCTTTCTATGTCTCTCTTATTCTCAAGTTCGCGGATAAAGCCATCTCCCGAATCAAGTAATACCTGTCTTAGAATATGTCTAGATATCTGATGGGACCTAGTTCATAATGAACTCCAAATCCAAACTTCTTAGACTGTATTGATAACTGAACCTAATCAGAATCCAGCACCATACCTCCTACAGTATCCTCTTGGACCACCTGTCCATAATACTGTCCCTCGTCAGAGTGAAAAACTATAACTCTGGCAATCACTCTGTCATCCATGTCACTTTTGTAGCTTGGAATGATAACCATCTCCCGAAGGAGGCTGCCGTCATCAAATCCGTAGAACATATACTCATGTTCTAAAACTGCTTCCTTATGTTTCTCCAGGATTGGATTAATATTAACTTATCGCATCTAGTGCAAAAACATCATCTGGTATGGTACTTGAATTTTCACGATTGACTCAATTGCCTAAGCAAGTGATCTGCCAATCATACACATCCCTCTCCCCTTTAGTCTGTAAGACACCTTTAGAGAAGGTGACTCCATCACCTGCAGGTACACTACCATGCCAGGAGTCATCTATTCTAAAATACTATTAGAATACTGTCAAAGTACCCTCATTGGGAAACTATCCAAATCTTGATCTAAAACCATAGATCTAGAAACCAAAATGTCAGATATTATATCCATTTCCTTTGTGGAGAAACAACTGTGTGACGACCAAAGTACAACCGATCGTAGAATAGGAATTTTACTTCCTACTCTGTGTATGTCATCCAAATACCAGGACATCACACCCTACTACCTTCTTAACAGATCCTTCCTTTATTCTGATGAAGTCAAAGCCATGACCGTCTCATCAAAATTAGATGATCTAATCTCCGCTATATCTGATCAAGCCTATAAATAGACATAAGCTTCTTGTCCACTATGCTTCCACTGCTCCCACTGACCACGACAACTCTCTGGCAGAATAATATATACGTGTACTTCTAAAACTAGTTTAGAACGACGCTATACTTATCCTTCTGCCGGGTCTCATTGTCTGGAACAACAGTAGTATCAAGTCTGGGTAAACAAGAACCTCCCTGTCACCGTCCTTGAGGGTACCGGAGTACCTCTCGGGTGTCTGAGATTACCCACCATATCTGCGGAGTGGCTGAAAGCTTCCTAGGCACCCAAATGAGGTCACACAAGGCATCAACCATGCCAATTTCAAAAATTATAGGTGCCGAGAAACCCTAGAACGGATCGTCGGCTAGATTTCTAGGCGAAACATTAAACTAGTTAACACTTAACTACAAGAATACGGAAATACAACCTTTGTAGATCTGGGGCTCCACCTCTACGGCTCCGCAATGAAGTCCTCTCCGCTGTCCAAATCGAACCATGACTCTCACGGGGGTTTCATCGGAGAAAAGACCGGGCTAGGTCGTCGACAACGTGCCGAAGATGATCTACGTCGAGGCATCACTAGATCAAACTCCACCTTCATCAAGCCTTGAAAACTTGTGAAGGAAACACACTCTACTACTTGGCAAGAGGTAGAGGATGAAGAAATAGGAAGTGGGTTCATTTTAGAATTGGATTTCTCACTCATTTTCATCAATCACCATTGATGAAGTCAAGGTTTCTTCAAGTGAAGAAGATGAAGAAGAAGAAGATAATGTTATGATAAGTTCTTTAGAAAATAGAAAATAAAAGAATACTTATCATAATCAACCATGGTCAAGTGTAGAGAATAAACTAGGGTTAGGTCAATGGTTAGGTTAGGCATGAAACAAAAATGGTGGACTTTTTCAAACCTTCATGAAGTTTCAATGTAAAACAAAGCAAGCCACCATTTCTTTTCTTTTGCCAAAATGAAATAAATAAATAAATAAATGAGTAAGCAAATAAAATCATAACCCTAACCATCACATAACCATGGTTTAATCTTAACATACACTTAAACAATCATGTATCATCAAACATGATACAATCATATGTACAAATGTATATCACATATACAATGTGCAAAAACCAAGTGAGAAAATCCATTTAAAATGAACCAATACTAGTTAATGAAAAGTAATATATCAAATATATAATTATGCATTAAATCATTAAATCAACACTTGATTCAATGATCCGGTCATGTCGCACACAACCGATTAGTATACAATGTATCGGCTTATTGAATCAATCCTTGATTCGATAACTAGGTTATATCGCATACAACCATTTCGACACATTCATCGCGAGAATGAAATACGGTATCACATACACGCATTACTCTCGGTCCCGCACAAATCTCGTATGCGCTCCTATTTCATTTCGCTTGAGCCAGGAAACCTCTGTGTAGGACTCTAAAGACTCGTCAATACGCCGGCAGCAGATGATGATCATATCAAACACCCACAAGCCGCAAGCGGTCTGCTAAACGTAACGGCCACCCGGGTATTGAGCGATCAGAAGATCGACGAGCATGCCCGCTCACACTCCAGTGAATCCAACCAGTAATACTACCGTACAGTCCGGTCTGTTCGTCTGATATGTCGCATATCTAGCCTAGGGGTGGTAAACGTCAGACCCCAATAGCTCGATAAGTCGTGTCGATATGAGGCTCATAATGGGTCGAGAAACTACTGGTAACACTTACCATTCTCTGATCAGCCCTGGCCAGGGACTTCCTGTTATAGCCAATCGAACACTGTGCAACATCAACTCCCTATACCGGGAGAGACGAATCCCCTCCTATCGCTCATTGCCTCCATGTGACTCGGGACTGTACCCAAAAACACCGTTTTGCACGCCCTCTTGGACATGGTAAGATGGAAATCAAAGCACAGTGGGAACCACACAAGACTCTATGACGATCTCGGGTCAACAGACTACTCTGTACCAGTGTCACCAGAGAACTGCCATCTGACGTAAGGTATAATACCATCTGGGAGTTCTCGGCGAGTCCGTCCAGTGTACCCAGTCTCTACTGAGCACCCGTATATCATCTCTGATGTCAAACACCGATGGATATGGGATCATCCATCGCCCATCTGTATGGGTCGAGAAGGTACACGCTAGTCTACTCTGGTATATCGATGCCCCGTCTCGATACACCCACGACTAGGGACTTTGAAGGATATACTTATGGACTACCATGTCCCCACTAGTATGATTCGCATCATAGTCCAGGTAGTCAAGTACACATCCTAAGGGCTTTACCAACATGTAACAGAGAGACAATGAGTATACACGTTAAGGTAAAGAGCAACCAGATAGCATACTATCATGTCGAGCAAGAAAGTCCTCCCTATATATGTCCCAGCATCCACTACAATATACATCCAATGTACAGTAATGGCCTCTAGGGCATACATATAACTAACAATCTCCCACTTGCACTAGGGCCATCTGTAGCAGTGGTTGTAGTATCTCATACCCAACCATCCCATAAAAGTCTCTCTCTGGGAATAGGCCTTCGTGAGTGGATCCGCCGTGTTATCCTCTGAGTCTACTCTCCTGACCTCGATCCCCTGGAGATCAACCATCTCCATGATCAGGTGATACTGCCTTAGAATATGTCTGGATCACTGATGGGACCTGCGTTCCTTGGCATAAGCCACAACTCCATTATCACACAATGGAAGGAACATAGTTCATCTCATGAACCAATATACACCCAAACAGCCTCTTTGGTAGCATCTTAAGTAGCGATGTATCCTGCCTTTATCTTCTAGTATGTCACGGTATCTAGCTTGGAACTCTTCCAACATACCGTCCCTTTACTGAGGGTAAAAACAATGCCTGCGACTGACATTCAGTCGTATTTATCAGCCTGGAACACTTCCAGTGATTCTTCCATGGATCGATTGATACCATCTCACTACAACTAGTGAGAATCTTAACATCCAATTAAATCTATCTCATAGATCCAAAACTCAGGATTTAGGAGGTATCATTTTGATCCTATATGGAGAATCCTTGTGATAAGCGGAGATTGATCGAGCGTAGCATAGGAAACTCCTTCCCTATCAAGAGTATGTTATCCACGTACTCTACAAGGATCACCACCATACTCCCTACTACCTTTTTGTTTATACAAGGTTCATCTACCATTTTGATGATGTCAAACTCTTTGACTAATCCATCAAAACAGATGTTCCAACTCCGCGATGCCTGCTTTAATCCTATAAAGCATCTTGCACACGTTTCCGCTGCTCCCACTGTCTACGAGGCCCTCTGGCTGTGTACTTATAGACGCACTCTTCTAAAACTTCATTTAGAAAAGCAGTCATGACACCCAACCACCAGATATCGTAGTCATGGTATGTAGCCGTGGCAAGTAGGATCTGGATGGACTTAAGCATAGCTACTTAAAAAGGTTTCATCATTATCCACACCTGGTCAATGATGCAAACTTTTAACAAGTCTAGCTTTGAAAGTCTCAACTTTTCCATCTACACCAAGTAATCTTCTCAAGATATACTTGCTCCTGATGGGGATTTAACCCTTCAGATATAGCAACCAAAGTCCATACATTGTTGGTGTATAAGGATTCCATCTCAGATCGCTAAGCATCCAGCCATTCTTACAGAGTCTTACTCCTGATGGCCAGCTCGAAGCTAGTTGGGTCATCATCTCATGATGCAATCCTCGCTCCCACTGTCATAGAGAAACAAAAGTATCTCTCAGGTGGGTGAGGAACCCTACTAGATCGGCGGAGAGGCTGAGGTTCGTTGGAATCTACTGAATCCTTTGGTTCTATCAAATCATCAGCTGCAGTTTGTATAGCTGGAACATTTCCAGTTCTACTTAACAGACCTTGCCTCGAGCGTGTCCGGATTTTGCTTTTAGACATAGGCCGGACAACCCCAAATCTTAACTAACTTAAGACATGGGCCCTTCCCATTCCATATCACATATGAAATGGTAGGCAACTGATTTGATTCGAACCTAATTCAATAGGTATGCAGCTTCTCAAGTGCATAACCCCCAAAAGGAAACAGGTAACTCAGTAGTAGTCATCATAGAGCACACCTTATCATATAGGGTGTGATTTCTCCGCCCCGATATACCATCGTGCTATGGTGTATACGGAGGAGTAATGCTGAGAGAGAATCTTATTCTCATTTAGAATAGTCCAGGAATTCCGTGCTCAAGTATTCTTCTCCTTGATCTCATCAGAGGACATAATACTTATACCCGTATTCTGGTTCTCTACTTCTAACTTATATTCTGTGAATATCTCAAAAGGTTCGACTTGTGTTTCAACAAGAACATATGTCTGAATCTAAAGAGATCATCAGACAACGTAATGAAGTATAAAGAACCAGTCCTGGCATGTGTAGACAGGAGACCTTACATACATCATCATGTATCAGTCCCAAGAGTTCACTAACTCTTTCTCTGTTTCCAGTAAACGGAGCTATGGTCATCTTATCTCTGTGATATGACTGGCAAGTTTCACAAGAAGTAAATTCAAACTAATTTAAATATACATCTAAATGTAACTTCAGCTAGTCGGGTCACATTGATCTGACCTAGTCTACAATACCTCAAGAAGAATCCGTTCATTTCTGAACTCTTCCTCTTGTGTGTGTTCCATATACTAAGAACTGTAGTTTGATTTAGAACATCAATACTTTTAGATAACGTGCCTGAACCGATCAACTTTTGATATAGGAAATGTTCAAAACATTATCCATCAATACAAAATTATATCCTTTCTTTTCTAACAAAGAGAGTGATATGATTTGGTAGATCAGGTTCGGTATCTAATAACATTCGTTCAGAATCAATGTATTGGTAATACAGGGTGACAGTGACCGACAGACTTGGCTGCAACTCTTGCCTCGTTTTCTGTCTCATGAAACTTATCACTCGTTCTCAGTTTTTCTACCCTTTTGTAGCCCTATGTAATGGATTACATATCTGGAATCCTGATCCGGTATCATATACCCAGGATGCGGAGGATACTGAGAAACAGTTCTGTATAAAGAACACACCCGAAGATGATGCATCAGCATGCACTCTCTTCGTTTGGGCGACACGGGAAATCTGGTATTCCCCAATTTCCTGCTCGGTCTTATAACAATTATAAGTTGGAGCGGGACCAACGTTCCCCAGCTCAGTATAACAAGCGGGTTCGGTCAATAATCCATTTTATTATCTTGATTAAGGCGTGATATGGTCGCTACCTGGAGAGAGAGAGAAGAAAACACTCAGCGTGCGCTCTTGCAAGAATAGATTGGTTATTATTTTATCTAATCAGGATGGCTCCCACTGCTTTTTATCAAATCTTCCTTCAAACCCTAAAAGGAAAGACTAGCCTGGATTAATTACACACTACAAGTTCGCCAATCTTTCAGCCAGGCCAGTTTCGGTACTTTGAGGGAGGTCCCCCGTGCTTTCGCACGAACCTAATTAATGTAAACCTCGTTTTCCCAGAGGCGTAACCTCGTTGACACCTTTCTAGACACCTACTTGATCGTCTAATTGTAATGTATAAAACTCTCCCAGGAGTAACTCTTACTCGCAGCGGGTATCGGGATCCAACTATCTCATAGAAGGTATGCAATCTCATTGCAAATCTCAACACTTGAAATTCCCGATAATATTTTGCCCCTAGCGTCCTATGACCTTGACGCAGGCCAACAAACCATAGTGCGCTAGTCAAGTTCAACCCGTCATTTCCTGATTGAATTAAACCCACCCGCACGACCCTTGACGCAGGCCAACAAAGTCGCACGACTACCCTAACCCAATCTGCATCATATGCATAAGCAGATAAATACCAGTTAGCTACCGCACACTACGCCTTGACGCAGGCCAACAAACGTAGCACGAATACTAACTACCACTTATCTGAAATGACGGAGGGCTACGACAGGTTTTTCCGAAAACCTATTGCGTAATGAACTTGATATCGTTGTTGAATCAAATGATTTTAAAATGGAGTGTTTTTGAGGCTTTTCTAGTTTTGCTAAAGGAGTCACTCCCGGTGAAGGGATCGTCGGTCCTTTCCTCGTCGAATGAGGTGCGGGATATATCATATATATCACTGTGCAAAGCAAAAACACTTAAAAGCAATCAAAAGACAAACCGAGTGTGTAGCATCAGCCAGTTATTGCTAAAGGAGTCACTCCCGGTGAAGGGATCTCGGTCCTTTCCCTATCGAATAAGGTGCAGGATATATCATATATACCGCTGTGCGAAGCAAGAACTGTAGCTACCTGTTTTATTTTTGAAATTCAATTCTACAACATCTTAGGTTTCTTTTTCATTTCATTAATCTCATTAATGAAGTCCCATCATTTAAATACCTAAACAACACAGATAAAATACGACGTACACTTATGCCATCCGCATTCGCCTCGATGTCCCCTCGTGCACCGTTAGGTTAGGTAACAACGGCAGAGCGGGGCAGGGCTAGCGCGGGTGTAAAACATAAGTAACGTCTATATAATATATCATATATACTATATACTGTATCTATCATAGAACATCACATGATCACATCACAGATATCGCAGCAGCAGAATCATATGAAATATTGGATATACTAGGACGTCCGTGTTTTCAATACGAGCCAGTATAAAACACGGATTCCACGGTCGCGATGAATAGCCAAACCCACACCCCTAGACCCCTATGATAGCGGCAAGCAACCCTACCAATTCTAGAGTTAGGAGACCCGGACTCGACTCCTCGAGTTGGTCTCTCACTGGACTCCAGAACCCGGTTACTTGTGCCCTCCTCCTTGGGTCTATCCTAGTGCGGAAAAGTAAATAATATACAAGAGGTGACAACTTCCGCAACCTGGAAGTGCCCCAATAAAAGAATATTACATACAAGTTTTTACATGAATGAAAATGAAAAACACTCATCTCACATAAAAACCCCCCGGCTATTCAAACACGACGATCCAAAATAACATATCCAGCAACACATAACATCACATGTTATCAACGTAATTAAACATGCGTATCCCAATTGTCGTTGACATATAACAACGAAACCGGCGATATCACATATTACACTTACGGTCACAGAAAAGAAAGTGTAAAACTACAACAGTTGGAATCCGCAACCACCTCAGACATCGCATGCCTGACCAAATGAATTACTTAGACATCGCGTGCCTAACAATTATAAACCCCGCATTTTAGTCTCATTATCGAAAACTCTTTTCAATATCAAGTCGGGCAATTCAACAAGATTCCCGACATCCTGATCGAATGCTCGTCGCAAACTTCAGTAGGCGGCCGCACCCCCGACGCCGTCGACGAAGTGCACCAAGGCGGAATACCGCTACCTCGAGCACCCGAACGGATGCTTTCGGCGACGGGGTTCTCCTACAGTCACTTGGTCGGGGCTATGGAGTGAGGCTGTCTATTAAGTTTACCCGGCGAGTATCCGCGTACGCTACGTGATTGCGACGGAGTTTTGATCACATCAAAATTCCGTGGCAACCGATCAACTGAGACTAAATTGCTAGATTTACAACATTCATTCAGTTATCTCATAACTACTTGTGAATTCCAATTATTGTATCACATTCCAGATAATTAGAAAATGTTAAACTTTCCGATCGAACATTGAAACACCCAAGTTTTCCCGATACAGATCAACACATGAAACAAGTCTAAAAACATTCAGTTCGTGCCTCAGTACCAACGGTCCAGCCGTAGAAGGGTCAAGCCAACGCCTCACATGTGGCACGCCGTACGGCCCCAAACCCGAAGGTTCAAAGGGCAGTTCAAGACGGTCACATAATTGAGTTAAGGTTTGTTGTCTTCTAGAGGGTCCATCGAGTTACTTGCACTACTTAGAACGTCTTTTAACTTCGGAAAAATCCAACACCTGGAAATTTCCCGACAGGGGAAAAATTGGGTATTATTATCCGGTCGAACTTTTTAACATATTCAAATTTATCCGGAAAGCCACATAGACATAATTTGATAATCCGATCGAACATTCGAATCCCCAAAACAACCCTGAAAATTAAAACTCTGGAAAAATTATTAAAAATACCCAGAAAACTAGAACTGATAACTAAGAATTAAGGTGCAAAATTCGATGCACAAAGGGACAAATTGGCCGCGGAACCGCCGCATGAGCATGCTCAAGCCGCGGATCCGCGGCGATCTTATGGAATTAGGACGTCGAATTTTGCAGTAACCCTTATATCTTCCTGCTTATGTTTCTGAATATTTTTAATCTGGAAAAAACCACGATTTTAGAAAATGTCCAGAGAGCTATTTTGGGGTTAGGTTTTCGGTTCGTCCGAGTTTCAAACTCCGTCTAGACTTCGCCTAAGGTTCTAGCTAGGCTCTGATACCAATGAAAGCTTCCTAGGCACCCAAATGAGGTAACACAAGGCATCAACCATGCCAATTTCAAAAATTATAGGTGCCGAGAAACCCTAGAACGGATCGTCGGCTAGATTTCTAGGAGAAACATTAAACTAGTTAACACTTAACTACAAGAATACGGAAATACAACCTTTGTAGATCCGGGGCTCCACCTCCACGGCTCCGCAATGAAGTCCTCTCCGCTGTCCAAATCGAACCATGACTCTCACGGTGGTTTCATCGGAGAAAAGACCGGGCTAGGTCGTCGACAACGTGCCGAAGATGATCTACGTCGAGGCATCACTAGATCAAACTCCACCTTCATCAAGCCTTGAAAACTTGTGAAGGAAACACACTCTACTACTTGACAAGAGGTAGAGGATGAAGAAATAGAAAGTGGGTTCATTTTAGAATTGGATTTCTCACTCATTTTCATCAATCACCATTGATGAAGTCAAGGTTTCTTCAAGTGAAGAAGATGAAGAAGAAGAAGATAATGTTATGATAAGTTCTTTAGAAAATAGAAAATAAAAGAATACTTATCATAATCAACCATGGTCAAGTGTAGAGAATAAACTAGGGTTAGGTCAATGGTTAGGTTAGGCATGAAACAAAAATGGTGGACTTTTTCAAACCTTCATGAAGTTTCAATGTAAAACAAAGCAAGCCACCATTTCTTTTCTTTTGCCAAAATGAAATAAATAAATAAATAAATGAGTAAGCAAATAAAATCATAACCCTAACCATCACATAACCATGGTTTAATCTTAACATACACTTAAACAATCATGTATCATCAAACATGATACAATCATATGTACAAATGTATATCACATATACAATGTGCACAAACCAAGTGAGAAAATCCATTTAAAATGAACCAATACTAGTTAATGCAAAGTAATATATCAAATATATAATTATGCATTAAATCATTAAATCAACACTTGATTCAATGATCCGGTCATGTCGCACACAACCGATTAGTATACAATGTATCGGCTTATCGAATCAATCCTTGATTCGATAACTAGGTTATATCGCATACAACCATTTCGACACATTCATCGCGAGAATGAAATACGCTATCACATACACGCATTATTCTCGGTCCCGCACATATCTCATATGCGCTCCTATTTCGTTTCGCTTGAGCAAGGAAACCTCTGTGTAGGACTCTAAAGACTCGTCAATACGCCGGCGGCAGATGATGATCATATCAAACACCCACAAGCCGCAAGCGGTCTGCTAAACGTAACGGCCACCCGGGTATTGAGCGATCAGAAGATCGACGAGCAAGCCCGCTCACACTCCAGTGAATCCAACCAGTAACACTACCGTACAGTCCGGTCTGTTCGTCTGATATGTCGCATATCTAGCCTAGGGGTGGTAAACGTCAGACCCCAATAGCTCGATAAGTCGTGTCGATATGAGGCTCATAACGGGTCGAGAAACTAGTGGTAACACTTAACAGCAATTCTCTGATCAGCCCTGGCCAGGGACTTCCTGTTATAGCCAATCGAACACTGTGCAACATCAACTCCCTATACCGGGAGAGACGAATCCCCTCCTATCGCTCATTGCCTCCATGTGACTCGGGACTGTATCCAAAAACCACCGTTTTGCACGCCCTCTTGGACGTGGTAAGATGGAAATCAAAGCACAGTAGGAACCACACAAGACTATATAACGATCTCGGGTCAACAGACTACTCTGTACCAGTGTCACCAGAGAACTGCCATCTGACGTAAGGTATAATACCATCTGGGAGTTCTCGGCGAGTCCGTCCAGTGTACCCAGTCTCTACTGAGCACCCGTATATCATCTCTGATGTCAAACACCGATGGATATGGGATCATCCATCGCCCATCTGTATGGGTCGAGAAGGTACACGCTAGTCTACTCTGGTATATCGATGCCCCGTCTCAATACACCCACGATTAGGGACTTTGAAGGATGTACTTATGGACTACCATGTCCCCACTAGTATGATCTGCATCATAGTCTAGGTAGTCAAGTACACATCCTAAGGGCTTTACCAACATGTAACAGAGAGACAATGAGTATACACGTTAAGGCAAAGAGCAACCAGATAGCATACTATCATGTCGAGCAAGAAAGTCCTCCCTATATATGTCCCAGCATCCACTACAATATACATCCAATGTACAGTAATGGCCTCTAGGGCATACATATAACTAACAGTGGCTATTGGAATGTCAAAACCTGATTGAATATATAGGTCCTATTAAATTTTCCATAATCGTTTACGGTTCTGGAATCACTTCCAGTTCTACCATTTTTCCCACTACTGTTTTCTGAAAAAATCCATTTTTAATAAAACTGTGGCGAGTCAAAAACAATATCACTATTGATTTTCCAGATGGTAGAAATGTCAACCCTCGTCAAAGCCAGGGTCAACCCACAAACAGCCATTACAGAAACGTGCTTTGAGTTATCCAGTGTCTGGTTTTAAGCATAAGCTATACAACTACCCTTACCTTAACATCGTTAAGATATGAACCATTCTATATCCAATATAGAAATAGAGGCACTAATTTAATTAGAACCATATTCAAATCATACAGCTGTCTCCAGTGCATATCAACTTAATGGAGAGAGGCTACTCAGCATTACTCAACTTAGGAATCCATCCAATTATGAGTAACCTGAAAGAGAAAGAAGTTTCTCAAAACCATTACTATCAACTGAATACCATTCACAAGAATCTAGATCTTCCATCTCTTTGAAGAATCCCGATACTTGCGATACCTGGTTCTCTACTTTATTCTTATACCCACAACTTCTCAAAACTTAGACATTGTATTTCTACGAAACACTTGTCTAAAAACTAGAGAAGTCACAAGTAAACAGAACATAGTACGAGGACCTACCCCTTTGTCCCGACGGACACTGGACAACATATAATACTCTGTATAAATCCGCTGAGTTGAATAACTCATATTCTATGTATCATAGGTTGAAAACTGTACCCAGGCGATTTCCTCAAATATCACCAATTACAACGAATTCCGATATAATGAGGATGATCACCTTATTCCCAATAACTTACTCCCACTCATCATCTGTAAAACTATACAGATATGAGAATGAAACCTGGTAAATACATACCCTGGAATAAGTATCTAATCGGGAAATCAGTTTTCCTTTAACAATGCACTGAAACATCAAAAATGTTTCGTAGGGGTATCCTGGTATTCCTAGTAATGCCTCTTCCATATTCCAATTCATGACTATAACCGTATATTTTATTGCCATATCTCCAAATCCCTTTATTTGTCTTTATTCATTTCCTTCTGTACACCCCTTTAGGCTAAGTGGTTTTCTTCCTTCCCTACCGTTCGGTACCAGCCTATGGTTTGGAAGAAGACTATCCAGTAAGCATAACAGGTGTACCCTCCTAATCCTAGGAGTACTCGCAACTTGAGAGAAGGTGATGATAAAAGATAACTGAATAATACCTTATTCTATTTCTCCCGAACTGGGAAAAAAGCAAAGGTGAAATAGGAGTAGCGATGAAGTATGCGGTTTGGTCGTGAATGATAACAGTCGCAATTTACTTTGCCCTCTTTCTAATCCCTTTATTTTGTCTTTAGTTATTACCTTCTGTACACCCTACTTAGGCTAATTGGTTTTCTTCATTCCCTACCTTTCGGCACCTGCCTATGGTTTGGAATAAGACTATCCAATAAGCGTAATAGGTGTACTCTCCTAAACTAAGGAGCCCTCACAACCTGAGAGAAGGTGATAATAAAAGACAACTGAATAAACCAATTCTATTTCTTCTGAACCTGGATCCATCCTCGAAGAAGTCCCTTCAAGTTCGTAAATAACCATACGATGGATCTATCCAATGGGATTGGATGTCCGTAGTAATACGGGATGTTCTGAGAAATGCAAAAGGTAAAAGAAGGAGAGGCAATGACTTATGCAACTAGGACAATTCAAAAGCCAGTATTTTAAGAAGGTTCGGTCAACTTGGTCACTGAGTCATAGTCTAGGGTCGGTCATAGGTCATTGCCAAAGAGAGAGAAAAGAAACACTCTACGTGCACTCTAACCTAGATCAGAATGGTTATCACTTTATCCAATCAGGAAACCTTCCACTGTAATCTCAAATTCTCCTCCAAACCTGAAAGAAGTATCAGTCGGGATCACCCGAAGAGTAAACTAATTCATCAGTGAGAATCGGGATCCAACTATCATCGCATGATAACTTGATGGAAGCCACTCAAGTTATCACACTCCAGAAGGTATGCGCATGCCTGTCAAGTTTCCTGTATGTTTGAAACACCCGATGTGATTTTTGCCTCATGCTCTTATGACCTTGACTTTAGTCAACAAATCATAAGTCACATGTCAAGGTCTACCCGTCATTGTCCGGATTGATTTGAACCCACCCGTACATACCCTTGACTTTAGTCAATAAGGTAATACGACTGTCGCAAACCAACACATCTATCTATGCAACATATGAATACCCAACAACTACCAAACACTATGCCTTGACTTTAGTCAACAAACATAGCTTGAATACTACTGACCACCTATATGAAATGATGGAGGGCTACAGCTGGTTTTTGGCGAAAAACCTTTAACGTAATGAACTTGATCTCGTTGAAGGAACCTGATAGCTTTTTATAAAAAAATATAGTGACGAAAAACCTTTGCTAAAGAGGTCACTCCCGGTGAAGGGATCTCGGCTCTTTCCTCGTGGAATGAAGTGCAGGATATTCCAACTGAATACCGCGATGCAAAGAAACTTGTAATCGACTATATTAAAGTTAGTACCCTGACGTAAACTTCTGCCCAAGGGGTTTTTCCCGGTGAAGGGATATCAGCCCTTGCCTCGTCGAATGAGGTGCAGGATATTCCAACTAAATATCACTATGCAATACAAAAGGAAACATCTTTGTAATAACATCTTTTTAAAATTTGTTCCAACAACATCAAATATAGGTTTGTTTTATCCTTGCATTGATAAGAATCAATGCAGTCCCATCAATCAATCACACCAGAAAAGAACGAAAATAAAATGTACATATATGCCATCCGCATTCGCCACTGGGTCCCGTCATCACCCGTTAGGTTACTTAACTAACGACAGAGCGGGGGCTGGACTAGCGCGGGTGTAAAACATATACAACATCTAATAGTATATATACCAACATACAATAATCGCTCCAGGCGTGATAATATGCAACATTACAGAAAAGTAATAAGCATTACAGAACAATACAGATAATCTTGGATCCCCGGGTTTCACAGAGCCGCTGCTGAAACCTGACATTCCCCTGGTCATGTGGATAGCCTGTGCAATGAAACCTAGACCCCTACGGGTGCGGCAAGTTACCCGCCAAAACCTGAAGCGAGGTAGTCCCCTACATCATAGTGAATGGAACACCCGGCACTTCACGGAATCCGGTAAATTGAGCACCCCTCCTTGGGTCAACCTGTACCCCCTACGAGTGCGGCGAATAGTCTGCCAATTCTAGAGTGAGGCCCCTCTGCCTCTCAAAGCCATGAGATACGGACCCGTTGCCCTCCAGAACCCGGCTATCCGTGCACTCCTTCACGGGATAAACCTAGTACAGAAATAAAAATATGTACAACGGGTATATCGACCTCAACCCGGTCGTGCCCCAAAAGAATATTATACAACAGGCGGTGACGGCAGTCCACATGTTAGACGCTCCCCCCGCAATATCAAATGTACAAATAAATCCAAACTAAACTACCATTGCACCCTGCTATCCACCACGACATATCCGCAACATCACAGCACAACACAGAATATCAACGCAAATGTCACGTTCGCAAACCCGTCTAAAAGAACTATAGCAATCAGACGCGGTTTACCGATCAAATGACATTCCCGGTCGGAGATATAATGTAAATACTGTTAAACTAAAAAGTTTAAATTTCGATCGACTAAATTTCTCGAAGTGGGCCCCACGTACATCTGCTGTACAGTAACAAAATCTGGGCCCAAAAGAACTATACCAAAAACCACAAATTCCACAGAAAAGCCTACTGAAGAATTTTGACGCACTGTTCCCACAGTACTGCCGAGGTTCCGCGGTCGAACCCTAGGTTTGACCGCGGATCCACGGCGGTAACGTGGGATCAAGTGCTCAAAATTTACCAGTATTCTTAAAAAACCCTGCTTAGTTTTCTGTGATATGTAAAATTATTTTTAGACCCTTTTAAAAATTGACAGAAACTTAAGCACTTGAAAATTGTGATTTTCGAAATTCGGTTCGATCGATGTTTTAAATGCGTTAGCACAAGTTAGTATAGCTTAATGGTGGGGCTCTGATACCACTGTAAGTCCACGGTAGCGCCCCGGCCGTCTAACAGACGCCAAATGCGGAACAAAATTTTTTAATAAACTGGCGCTATCGTGTACTATAACCCGGATCTGCCATTAAAGCTAAACTAACAAACTACAAAGTAGGTAGAAATGTTATACCGAACGATCCGAGTCCTTCAGTCTTCAACCATCATCCCACGCTTGTTGTGGCTGCTCCGATCTCCTCGATGTCCAGTCTTGTCGTCCAGGTGGCACCACGCCGACGGATCTATAAACGGGCTCCCGCTTCTGAACCGAGGCAACTCGGTCGTCAAGTTTGCTAAAAGGGACGACCAAGATGAAGTAGAGAATGAGTAGAACACTTTGTCTCGTTACGCCCAAGGATATGGACGAACGGTTAATGAAGTTGCTTTTTGGATCGATATGAAAAGAGAAATGGAGTATACTAATTTCCATGAACTAAAATCCTTAATCTTTTCAAATGAAATCAATCATCCTTCTTGCAAGAGGCGGCCGGCCAAATATAAGGAGGTAGGGGGTGAGTTTAGGAGCAAGGTGGTAACCATAAAGGAAAAGATCAACTACAAATATCCTTATCATAACACCCAGTATGAATGCATTAATTAAAGTGATGAATCATAACAAATAGTCATCAACACATTAATGTCCCATTAATGCACTAAGCCACCTCACCATCCTAGTCACCATCCTAGTCATCTCATCAAGATGCTTCTCGAACCTTCCAGAAGCACGACTCACCCTCATCAAGAAAAGATAAATCCACATTTAACCGAATGTTAAATACGGCTAATAGAAAACTGGAAACTGGCAACTTCCAAAAGTGATCCTGAAACGAATTTCAGGATAACCCCGTATCAGTATAAACATACCCGCATTTGTATTACGACCGAATACAAATGCAACTGAGACAAAGATATTATATCTACACAGTATAATACTGGGTTCCGGCTTAAACCAAAGCCTACCAGTATTATCTGTCCGAAAAACGACACGTGCGAAAACGCACGTGCTTTTTCCGAACCTTGCCATAAACCCATATGGCCTCTACAACGTTTCGCCCGAACTTGGGATAGTGTCTGTGGGGGACTCTAATGACCCATCAACACACTGGCACTGGGTATAACCTCTAGCACATCAGAGGTACAAGCTGTACGTAACGGTTTTCCTATGTATTGATTGGAAGGGAAGCTGACGAGCGAACTCATCCATAAACCCTACTGAGTCTGACAGTGACAATATATATACAGTCTGGTCCGTTCCTCTAAAGAGTATCGCATATCGAGTCTAGGGGGTGGATAAAGTCAGACCCCTAATAACGCGATAAATCGCGTCGGTATGAAGCCCATCACCACCTGAGAAACTACTGATCCAAATCAGTAATTCTCCACTACCTCGGCCGAGGATTTCTAATGATGGCCACCCGTGCACCGCGCGACATCAACCCCTAATACCGGGAGAGACGAATCCCCGACGATCCGCTCACTTGCCTCTAATGTGGCTGGGGACAGTACCCAACTAAAACCTGTTTGCACAACTCCTTTGAGCTTGGTAGGGTAGTAATCTAAGTACAGTGGGAACTCACACGAGACAAATGATGATCTCAGGTCGATGAACTAACCTGTACACATGTCACCTGGGAATTGCTATCTGACGATATGTATAATACCAACTAGCATGTTCCCGGCGAGTCCTGTCCGGTGTACTGATAACCCAATGAGCACCTGTATACATCTTTGGTTAACCAACTAACACCAATGGCTCGTGAGACCGGTCATCACCCCTCGTCAGGGTCTTGACTGTATACACTAGTCTACTTTGGAGTATCGATGCCCTATCTCGAAACTCCCACGACTAGGGACACTTTAAGGATGTGCTTACAAAGCCCAGCTCCCACGTATATGATCGCCATCATACTGCTGGTAGTGAAGCAAGAATCCTATGGGTTCTATCATCATGCAATAGTGAACTAAAGCATGTATACGATGATAAAGACAAACCAGATAGCATACTATCATCTCGAGCAAGACTATCATATCGGTATAGGTCCTGCCTCAATCATTGCAATCACGTACCTGCGATCCAATAATTGACTTTGAGGGCACTATCTCCAACACAATCGGCCTCATCCAGCTCCTCGAATCGAGTTCACATGTCACACGTCTCAGAACGGAGAAAATGTATTGTGGACGCACTGAAATATCATATCAAAAGAAACCGGGTTTTTTCAAAACAGTGCATACTTTCTTAAAATAATACCATGGTTCTCAAATCCAGAAATCATATGAATCTAAAACTCAATACGTAAATCCATGCAATGTGTCGTATGCCGCATAAAAATCGTACTATGAGTAAAAGGGGAAAACCGCTCTTTAAAATGGATCCAGTTGAAAATATCTCATGCGGCCCCTAATTTTCCAAAATTGAAGTTGGCATCATCTATGTATGTGCAAGAGTATGTATGTAGGCATTGATGCACAAGGATATATATACGCAGGTATGGATGAACAATATGCATGTGCGCCAATGTGGATGTACAAGTGGGTATATACGCAAGCTTGAGTGTACCATATGTGTACGTGCCAATATGGATGTACAAGTTGTATATATGCAAGAATGAGTGAACACAAAGGGACAGAATCATGTCTAAACATCAACGATGAGATGACTAAACAATGTATGGTTCGTAGCAATTCTATAGTACAAGTGTCATGGCAATTACTAACGGTGTGTGTGTAACATACAATTGTGTTTGTGCAGCATGAACCATTAGTAACAGTGCGGTGTCTCATAACTACTATATCCATATACAACAAGAGAGGGGTATGTAACTATAGTGCATATGCACAACCTATGAATATATGAATATAACATGTGGCTACAACATCCTATCAAGCCCTGACGCATAACGCCATACGGGCGATTTCCCCGTAGATGTTAAATCTACTCACAGTGATCTGGTGCTAAGTGTACCCGACCACCTGCTTTCCCTTCTTCGCGCTGTCCAAAGTCCCCGCCTGCGAACCTAGAATTTACACAAATAACGCACATAAGGCTAAAATCCTGCAAAAACGCGATATCAAAATTATACAAGAAACTAGCGTCGCAAACTAAATGCGTGTGTATACGTAACGTGTGTGCATACGGCAAAAACCACCGCGACACGCTGTGACATACAGTAACACCAACTCAACTCGTATTGTACATGTCGCGCAAGTCCCGCTACGCAAATTATAGGTAAAAGGTCCCAGATTTTATCTAGAGCAAAAACAAGAAAAACAAACAAAACCAAACCTCTTATAGTACCTACATACAGCTACCTGCAAAGTTTCCACATGATCCAACAAAAATGGGCCGACCACTATAGGGGTGATCTCAGCCAAATTCAGGTGAAAATGGTCCAGGTTTTTACACTGCACTCCTAGTACAAATTATAGCCTAATGTATATGTTTGCTAATCAAGAAAATAATCCCAGAAACAGCAGATACTCCGTATCCTAGCGCTTGGTTTAAAAACGTTTTAAAACACTAAATTGCTATATTACGGTACCTTTATGCAATCAGGTGAAAAGGCTTTGATTAAGTGACACCAATCAACACATAAAATATCTAATCTAACCATAAAACTCTATCTAAACTTATTCTTCACCTAAACTACCAACTTATCATTAAAACCTACAAAACACAAAAACTAACTAAACTACCCCAGATTTAGCCCACTACAAAAACACCAAGACCAAACAATACCAAACATTCTAAAATTACTGCAAAACGCAACCCTAAAAGTTACAAGCCCCCAGTTCCTACCCAAACCAAGGTCGCCGGAAAATCCACCTTTTTCGTCGGCCAAAACCGCCCAGGTTGGGCTCAAACTCCACTCACACACTCAGGGTACCTAGCACTACACTACTACATTGTTTTGTTTAACTGGAAACTCGTGGGGTCACAGCAGGTTACAAGCATCAAAACATGACACTAAAATACGATAATCGAGCAAAAACTGAAAATTAAAGTTTCAAGAGGAGAACTACAAGGTAACACTACACAACAACTAGCTAAATATCAGTTAGGGGGTTATACCTATACAAGTTGCTCCAAAAATCCACACTTTCCTAGCTACATAGGTTAACTTGGGGTGTAGGGTCAATTTTTGTGAAAGAAGTGGTAAGTTTTGATAAGGGGTAGCGGGGATCTTGGAGATTTGGGGTGAGGTTGAAGAATGGGGGCTGAAGTGTTCAGCCAAGGGAGAGAGATATGAGCAAAAATAATGAGGGAAAGAAATCGATTTGAAAAGGAATAGAGAGAGAGTGAGAGGGGGTTAGGGGACAAAGCATGGCACATTCTCTCTCCTCATTTAATTCCAAGCATGATTTGTCTCCTCTCTCTCTCTTTCTCCATCTCTAAGTCAACCACAAAAGGAAATTAAATGTTTTGTTTTTTTTTGAATTAAAACACTTATTTTAAATACCTAATTTATCTAAAGAATTAGTTAGAGCACCATGACTACTAAGCATGGTTTAACCCCAAATTAGCCCTAGGTTATCATGCACATGTGTGTGCAAGCCTAATTAAATTCTAATAAAATATTCATTAATTTTTATAAAATATTTGAAAACCGTTTTGGTAAACTTTTTTACTAAAAACCATATTTTCGCTTAATTAACCACTAAACGCATTCTAAGATGTTACATATAAATGGCCATTTCGCTACTGTGGTTGTCTCGGCTCTTTTGACAGGTTTCTATTATTAGCTTGTCTATTTGTTCTTCAAGTGACGGACTTAACGTTCTTAGAGCGAGATTTCGCTCTGTTTCAACGTCATGACCATTTAGAAGAGCATTTCCCCCTTCGCTGGAGTTGTTTATGACACGGCAACTGTGGAACCGCTCTCGTTTCTTGGACTGAACGTATTCGAGCCCGATTGTCTCTATCTTCCCGTTGGGCATCTTTCGCCGAGTCCCGAGAATGTCCCAAATCTTTTTGTGGAATTGGGCTTGCCGAACAGTTTGTTCGAGGGGTATATCTTGGCATCTTAACAGCATTTTCAATCCCTCCATATAGTATCTTCGCAGACGGATTGGTTGAAACCTGTCGAGTGCAAAATCGGTACCAAGCCAGACTTCTTTTTCGACTTTGGTTTCCATAGATTGGTAGAAGAGGATCTCCTTTTCACCTTTTCTCCTGGGAGGGACATAGAAAGTCTATAATTCTTGTATGTTGTATGTAATGAGCGCATCAAGTTCCTTGTAATGCCAAAGCGGAGCCATTGTGATCTACAGACTCTGATGTGTTCTGGATAGGGTTTGTGCTTACGGGCGGATGGAGAACACTGCGTTGGCCTCTATATGAGTGTTCGGCACGATAGCAAGGTTTTGGTAGGTATAGTCCATGCCATTTTGAAAATTTTGCCATGCTAAGCAATTCTAACCCAAGAATAATTACTAGAGGTTTAGACAATACAATGTGAAAACTACTTTACAACCAAGTAAACTAGGAATACAACCTTTGTAAACAGGTCCTTCACTTCAATATCTCCGTGTAGTAGTCCCTTCGCTCCAAGTAGTGATCTTCCGGACTCTAGCAAGGCTTCAAAAGAAGAAAGGAACAAACTTACTTGAAGTCTTCGAGGCCAAAGATGATCTACGTCGAGGAGACACTAACCCAAGCTACTACTTCACTAATGAAAGATTAGTGAAGCTAACACTCTATACTAAAGTACTAATCTAGTAGAGGATGATGAATTTGGATTTTTGCTCACTTTAGAATTGATTTTCTCACTAATATTTCTCACTTGCTCTAAAGCTAGAGAGCTCTTGAGCTTGAAGAAGAAGATGAAGAGAGATAATGTTGTGAGAGTGAATGACAACCATGGATGAGAAAATATCTAATATTACTCATGTAGAGACTTAACCATGAGTTTAGATAATGGTTGGGTTAACAAATATCCAGTGTAAGACAAAACTAGTGGACTAAGTCAATGGATCTCAAAGCTTCATGCCATGCGACAAATTTCCAACTAATAATTGAATTAGAATAAATAAATAAACCCTACATTATCTTTATCATGGTGTAAGTCTCATACACCCATGTTGCATGTATCATCAACCATGACACAAATAAAACACAATTAAAATATATCACATATATATTAAGTGTGCACATGTGAGAAAAATAAATGCTTAAGTGAGCTAATATTAGTTAATGTAAACTAGTATATCACATATACAATTATACACTAAATTATCAAATCAACCATTGATTTCATAATCCGGCTATATTTCATATAACCGATATTTTATATATCAACTTATCGAATTAACACATGATTCGATAACCCGGCTATATCACATACAACCGACCGATACAAATAAATCGCGAGAATAAAATACGGTATCACATATTCGTATTAATCTCGGTCCCGCACATATCACATATGTTCTCCTACTTCGTTTTGTCTGAGCCAGTAAAACCTCTGTGTAGGAGTCTAAAGACTCGTCAATACGCCGGTGGTAGGTGATGATCATATCAAGCATCCACTAGCCGTCAGGGGTACTAGATGGACGTAACGGCTACCCTAGTATTGAGTGATCAAAAGATCAACAAGCAAGCTCGCTCTAGCTCCTATAAAGCCTGTCAAAAACACTACCGTACAGTCCGGTCTCTTCGTCTAAGATGTCGCATATCCAGTCTAGGGGTGGTAAACGTTAGACCCCAAATAACTCGATAAGTCATGCCGAAACGAGGCTCATAACGGGTCGAGAAACTACTGATAACACTTACCAGTAAATCTCCAAATCAGCCCTTGCTAGGGAATTCCAGTTATAGCCAATCGAGCACAGCATGACATCTACCCCCAATACCGGGAGAGACGAAATCCCCTCCTATCGCTCATTGCCTCCATGTGACTCGGGACTGTACCCAAAAACCACCGTTTTGCACATCCTCTTTAACGTGGTAAGGTGGAAATCAAAGCACAGTGGGAATCACACAAGACTCTATGATGATCTCGGGTCTACAGACTAACCTGTACCAGTGTCACCAGAGAACTGCTATCTGACGTCAGGTATAATACCATTTAGGAGTTCTTGCCGAGTCCGCCCAGTGTAACCAGTCTCCGTTGAGCACTCGTATACCATCTCTAATGTCAAACACCAATGGATATGGGATCATCCATCACCCGTCTCATGGGTTGAGAAGCATATACGCTAGTTTACTCTGGTATATCGATGCGCTATCTCGATACACCCATGACTAGGAACATTAAATGATGAACTTATGGATTACCCTGGCCCTACTAGTATGATCTGTATCATAATCCTGGTAGTCAAGTATGCATCCTAAGGGCTTCACCAACATGTAACCATGAGACAGTATCAAGGGACAAGTATACATGTTAAGATAAAGAGCAACCAGATAGCATACTATCATGTCGAGTAAGAAATTGCTCTCTATATATGTCCAAGCATCCACTATAATATACATCATATGTACAATAATGGCCTCTGGGGCATACATACAACTAACAGCCTCGTCCTCAGAGTCCCCGCCAAAGACCAGAATAGGAGTAGATAGTCCGGGCCCATTGTTTTCTTTCTACGGTTGCCCCGAGTAGACTATTTATTTGTCTTCGTCGAAATCACTCCTAAAGATCGGGATAGTGGCGACGGGCTTCTGTTTGTCCTCCAGCTTATGACACATTTCCGTATCCTCGAAGTCTGGTAGGAAGTACTTTGCGTCTTCATATTTTCGGACCTCGTTTACGGAGAACGGATTTAGCTCCCATGTGACGGTGTAATCTAAGCCATCTTTGAAATACTTCATATACTAATGTTGTGTAGAAGGGATGACATTGTACTCATGTAACCAAGTCCCGCCGAGCAAAGCATTATAGCAAGTCTTGACGTCAATGACATGAAATTTGATCTCGGTGACAAGAAACCTGAAGCGCAGCGTCAGTATTACGGACCCGAGCGTCCATGACGACTGTGAATCGAACCCGAAGATGGTAATTTTGTCTCAGGCTAGGTGCTGAAAGTTCATACAAGTCTCTTTCTAGACTATCACGTTGAGAAGGTTGACGGAGGACCTGTTGTCGACAAGGATTTTCCCTATCTTGACATTGCGGCAGTACCAGATGACATATAATGGGCGATTATATTCGCACGTACCGAGGAGGAGATCTTCATCGCTGAATGTAATGTTTGCCGTGTGAACCTCTGCCAGCTCATCTTTTATCTTTTCTTCTGCGAGGAATGCTTGGAACTGATCGGGCTCTTATAATGCCTTAATCAGGGAATCTCGTGCCTCTTTAGACAGGAGGAGAGCATCCAATATGCTCAGTTGTGAGGTTATTTTCCTCAAATGTGCTAAGATATTGTAATCCACCTTATTTTTCTTAGGCGGGTCCCACGCTGTGAGCTCTTTGATAAATCGACCATCGAGGGCAATTTCCCTAAGGATTTTTTTCTTTCCCTTTGTCCTTTTTGCTCGAACCTTTGTTTGTAGGTCCGAGGTACTTTTCAGGCAGCGTGCGGTTATGGAGCTGAATATTCTCCTAATTTTTCTCCTTCTCTTCTTTTTCGAAGGTGGGGTCTTTGAAGAGAGGTCTGAGGGGTATTTCGTCTTCAGAATCGCTCCCGAAAGATAGAACTTGGGGTTTTTCCCATTCTGAACTGCTATCAACCATATGACAGTTACTAGTCATTTCTTCATGCGCATTTGTTGCACTATTTTTTCGTCGACGAGCTTCGCGCTTCATCCTCTTGAAGTGTTTTTGATGGGCAACATATCCTTGCCACCACTTCTTTAGGGTATTGCATTCTTCGTTGAGGTGGGTAACCCTCCGATGATATAGGCAGTAGCTTGGATGTGTATCCTTTCCATTGAGGCATATGACTCCGGAAGTGTTTCCTACGATAGGTGGCAGCTTCATTCCTATTGACAGGGCTTTGGTGAACTGCTTCTCTGCCTTGATCCTGCTCTTATTTATCGTAGGTATACTTTGGTTTGGTTGGAGTGCTTTACGACTCCTCCCTACCGCAGCATCTTCATCCTGAAGCTACGCTTAGCCTTTTCGTATATGGCTATTTCGCGTTCTCGGTCAGCTTTGTTTTTTCGAAAGGCTTCGTTTAACAGCCTATCGATCGGGTCTTTTGGCAGTTCCGGGGATTTTAGCGCCCTTTCTGCCCCCAGTTCCTCCGCGTTTTTTCTAACGCCGAGGGACATACTTCATCAATTAACGACGAATGGGAGACCATGTAGCAACTAGCTACATAGTCTTTGGTTTCATCCGGTGAGTCATTTTCCTCATTGTTGTCACTATCTTTGTTCTCAAAAATATGCCTGAAGAACACTTGGAGCGTGATTGGTTTCCACGCCTTCTGGCTGTACTCCTCCAGTGCGTCAATGTACTTTTGTAGGTCTGTGCGCTTGTCATCATACTCGGCAGGCTGCATAGGCTTTTTGGTCTTCTTCTTTTTCTTTGAAGACTTCGAAGGCTTGACTTGGGAGTTTTGCCCTTTGTCAACAACTTTCGGTATGGGACACAGTTTCAGCATCCCTTCGATGATTTCGGTTTCAAGTAGGCTTTTCCACTTGACAGCTGGACATGCCTGTTGATTTTTCAGAAATCTTTTGGTTTTAGCTGAAAGAATGACTTTCCATGGAGTTTCTTCCACAAGCGAGCATGATGCCCCCGGTGCATCCACCTTTTTGGGAGTGTGCTTCTGTGGTGGGTTTTCCCTCCAGCTGTCAGACAGCGCGAATTTCCCCTGTTGATACTGGTCCTCGACCCAGTTCTTGAAGATGTAGCAATCCTCAATTGGGTGGCTCACCATTCTGTGATAGGAGCAGTAGTTGGGGTTATTGACGTCGCCGGGTTGCGGTGGACATCGTGTGTCTAGCAATGTGATGAGTTTATTATGCACTGCTAACTCAAATAGACTCCTCATCGTATCATGAGGAAACAAATAAGCGCATCCTAGTTTTTCATCCAAGGACGGGCGCGAACGTTCGTTGTTTTGGCGAGCAGCTGGTTTTGGGCCACTCGGTTGTTGCTGCATGTTGGCAACGAAGGCCGCTTTCCCTTTACCCTTGTTATTTCAAGGGTCCTTATTTAAGGAGGAAGCCCCATGGCCCATCTGGTCAATTTAGGCCAGCTTATCGATCAGAGCCAGGAAGGTTGTTTGTTTGAAGAATGTCATGATCCGGGACACAGCCGTTTGAGGATCAAGGGTTCCGATGAACATGCCTACGGCGGGAGATTCTTCAATGCGCTGTTTGCACTTAGACCATAGGTTCCACCACCGGATCGTGTATTGGACCCATGTTTCTCCTGGCCTTACCCTGGCGTTGATTAATGCCATGATCGGGGTGCGCTCGCTTGCGCTGGCGAACTACTGTGTGAACAACAGCTCCATCTCTGTGAATGTCTTTATGGAGTCATTTGGGAGCTCCGAGTACCATTCAAAGGCCATTTCTGACAGGCTACCAATGAACAAGAGAAGCAATAGTTTGTCGTCTCCTCTAGTGTTGCCGCATAGTGCTCTGAATTGCATGACGTGTTGGTGAGAGTTGCCCGTCCCTTTGTATACATGGAACTTGGGGATCGTATATCCCGGCAGATACTTGATTTGATCGTACCAGCCTAGATACGGTCGTCCAGTTCTGACGATTTGGCCAGCCGCTTCATTTGCTTGATGAGCGCTTATTTGTTGAGAAATAAAATCATCAAGAGCAGCCTTAGAGATCGTTTCTTCCTTGGCTGTTAATAAAGCCGGAAGAGGATTTGATGTTTTCCCTCTATCATCCTCGATGATAATCGGCGAATCTTCAGCTGAGGGTTCTGGTTGGATTATGATTCCAACCATGTCCTGAAATAAGAGTGCCATCTGCTTCATGTTAGCAGCTTGTTCGGCGGCTTCTTTATCTTTTATTTCAAGCACCCTTCGCAGGAACTCTGTATCGGTCTCCTGCTCCTGACGCTGTTCGGCCTCTTTTTCCGGACTTTCATTCTGTCTGGTAAGCGCTGCCATTTTGGTCAGCATTTCCTGGAGCTTCTATTGTTACTACTAAGCCTTAGTTAGCGACCGAGTTTACGGTAGGTGAATCGCCGAAGCACGGCTTTCTTCTTTCCTGGAAGCCATGTGGACCGTATGCACGACCATGCCCTCAGACTTAAGGCGTTTGGGTCCATCACCTTTGAAATTTGCCGTAGGCAGTTGGATTTTCTTCGGCCTCATCCTTTTGTGGGAGGTTGAAGTTGAAGGAGCGGTTGTAACAGGCACCTGCATAGAAGAAGTCCCTCGCTGTATGACGGAGGGATTGTCTTTCTCTTGCCGAGCCTTCAATTTCTTTAGTCGACGAGAGTAATCTTTGTTGATCACAGAGTCCTAGACTTTCTGCCAAACCCTGTGAATTTGGGAGGAGAGCCGTTGATGTAGGCGCTGCGGTTCTTCCTGAACAATGACCTCTGCAATTGGGGCGATTTCATTAGCACCGTCGTTGGAAGGTTCTTGCGTACCTTCCTGAGAAGATCAAAGTAATTTCTAGTTGGAACAGCAGTGTCAACTTTCACCATTGGAGCTAGTGGGGTAAGTCCAGATGGGGAGTTGCCCCCATCTTTTCTCACTCGGTGCCAGTGGCGACATCGAACGTGTTTTACAGACGGGACCGCCTCAGGTTTGGAAGCGGCTCCTTCATGCCCCTGGCCTTGCTGAGGGGCTGCTGTTGGCGTCAACCTGTTGAAGACTGACGTCCTTGGCAGGGTTGGAGGAGAAACGACCAATCTTTCAAAGACCGATCTTCTGATGGGGGAAACGCTTTTTATGGCTTTGCCCATAGCAGAAGTTAGGGGGTTATCCGTTTTGGGGAAGCCCCTTCTGGTATCACGAGCCTCTTTGTTGGCCCGTTTAGGTTTTTGTTCAACCTGTTGAAATCTGAGACACCAGCTTTGGTTGACCCATTGAGAGGGGCCATTGTGGTCGCCAGTCGATCGAAGACCGACCTCTTGGGGGCTTCCTCTTGCGGTGCTGAGGCACCGAAGCTCACCTGTGGGAATATGGTCCCAAAGAATAGTTCGGTAGTGGCTTTCGTAACTTGCCCCACTGGCATTGAAAAGATTGAGGCCGCGTTGGGCCTGTAGGTCACTCCTCCAGTTGGGGTGGAGCAATAGTTGCTGTTGCAAGAGGTGCAGTTGGATGCCATCGATTTTTTCTGCACATGAGCAAGACACCAAATTTTAGTACCTCGAATCCAAAGGAAACCATAGAGAAACACGATTTTATTCGCGAAACACGACACACAAAGTGTGGAGTGGAAAGAGGAAGAGATCATACCGGGCGTGCCAAAACCTATTCACCATCGGAAGACAGGGACGAACCGGGATGGATCATCTTGCCTGAATCTGGGGGCAGATTGTTAGGAATATGTATGCTCTAGAGGCTATTATTGTATAATATAATGGATACTTAGACATATATAGAGAGGAATTTCTTGCTCGACATGATAGTATGCTATCTGTTTGCTCTTTATCTTAACATGTACACTTGTATTATTATATTGTCTCTCTGATACATGTTGATAAAGCCCTTAGAATATAGGCTTGATTACAAGGACTATGATGCCGATCAAACTAGTGGGGCATGAGTAGTCCACAAGCACATCCTTTAACAATTCCTAATCGAGGGAGTATCGAGACAGTGTATCGATATTCCAGAGTAGAATAGTGTGTACATTTCTTGATCCTGTATAGGGCGATGGTTGATCCCTCAAACATTGATGTTTGACGTCAAAGATTGTACACATGTGCTTATTAGAGAATGGGTACACCGAACAGGACTCGCCGAGAACTCCTAGATGGTACCATACCTATCGTCAGATAGAAATTCTCTCGTACACTTGTATAGGTTAGTCTATAGACCCGAGATCTTCACAATGTCTTTTGGGGTTCATAGCGCCCTAGCTATCTACCGTGGCCGATTGCGGAACAAAAATTTTGGCGTTTAAAGAACTTGGCGCTAGAAACAACTACCTAGAATCGAATCCAAACATGAAACTAGTAATATAAATGAGTCTAACTACTATAATAGAGTGTTATACGTAACAAACCATGTCCTTCGGTCTTCCGCCATCTCCCTTAACTCCTTGAGGTCCTTTGGATCGAGCTTGGTTTTCAGTCTTCCTCTGTCGAAGATGATCCACCCGAGGGATGTAGCTCATGACTCTAGCTCCACATAAAAGATCAAGTGAAGCAACTAGGGACTTTAGATGGTTAGTATAGAATGCTTAGGATGTAGTGGAGTGTTCTAAGTGTATCTCTACCTCACCTCCTCTCTTGATTCTCAACACATGAGAAGGTAGAGAGGAGGTTGAAGATGAACGTGGAAGAACTCAAGAAATCTAGAGAGGGAGTGAAGCTAATGGTGAAGAGAATGCTAAATCAAAATTAACCATACAACCATTGCATCAACTAAGGAAAAAAGAAATGAAGCATTGTTTTATAAAACACATTTTTCCATTTTAATATTCAACCCATGCTTGAATAGTTTGCACAAATGAATTAATAATTCATTTGTGCACACTAGGCAAGCATGCTTCTCACCATACTCCCCTCTCTCAATTATCCACCTCATTATCCATTTAAAATAAATAGTCAAATCCAAAATGAGGTGTCCACCATCTAGAATGTTTTCCGGATAAATACGGATTACATTCTACTGTATATACATACCTGTAGTCGTACCGAAATACGAAAACCCAAAGAGATAGAATAGCACAAAGAACATAATACTAGAATATACATATCGAAATATATATACATAAATTATTAAATCAATACCTGATTTAATAATCCGGCTCAAACTCGAGTCGGCTAGTATTATCAACCGTCCGATCGAAAATCCGGGTATATAGTACAATCGATCGGAACCCTACATGTTTCCAAAACGGCTACTACATCATTTTGCTTGAGCCAGGGAAACCCTCTGTCTGGGACTCTAAAGACTCATTAATACGCTGGAAGTGGGTTTAACCACAAGAACATCAGCGGCACTAGCTGTACGTAACGGCTATCCAGGTATTGAGCGAAAGGAAGGTCGACAAGCAAACTCATATGAAACCCTACCGAGTTTGTCCGTGATAATCTCCGTACAGTCAGGTTTGATCATCTAAGAGTATCTTATATCGGATCTAGAGGGGTGGATAAAGTCAAAACCCTAATAATGCGATATTTTGTGTCGGTATGAAGCCCATCACCCACTGAGAAACTGCTGATCCAAATCAATAATTCTCGACTACCTTGGATAAGGATTTCTAGTGATGGCCACCCATGCACAATACGACATCAACCCCCAATACCATGAGAGATGAATCCCCAACGATCCGCTCACTGCCTCAATGTGGCTCGGGACTGTACCTAACTAAAACTTGTTTGCACGACTCCTTTGAGCCGTGGTGGGGTAGTAATCAAAGCATAATGAGAACTCACATGAGAAAAATGATGATCTCAGGTCGACAGACTTATCTATACTCATGTCACCTGGGAACAGCTATATGACAATAGGTATAATACCATCTAGCATGTTCCAGCGAGTCCGTCCATGTACTCATAACCCAATGTGCACCTGTATACTATCTTAAGTGACTAGTTGACACCAATGGTTTGTGAGACCGGCCACCGCCCCTCGTCGGGGTCTCGATAAGTATACACTAGTCTACTCCGGAGTACCAATGCCCAGTCTCGATACTCCCTCGACTAGGGACATTTGAGGATGTGCTTATCGACCACCCAGCTCCCACGAATATGATCTCCATCATAATTCTGGTAGTCAAGCAAGAATCCTATGGGCTCTATCAACATGTAATAGTGATCTGTAATACCACAGAATGCATGTACATGATGGCAGAGACAAACCAGATAACATACTATCATCTCGAGTAAGACAGTTTTATCCGTATAGGTCCTCCCCCAATCATCACAATCGCGTGCCTGCATTTACATTAATTGACTTGAGGGCACTATAGCCAACAGTGACTTGTGTGGTTCCTGTTAGTTATGAATATGCCCTAGAGGCCATTGTTGTATCTTTGATGTATATTATAGTGGAAGCTTGGACATATATAGAGAGGGCTTTCTTGCTCGACATGATAGTATGCTATCGGTTGCTCTTTGTCTTAAAGTGTAGACTTGTATCGGAACAATGTCTTGCTCTCATATGTTGATAAAGCCCTTAGGATGAGTACTTAACTACTGGGGCTATGATGGAGATCATACTAGTGGATCCAGGGTTGTCCATAAGTACATCCTATAATTGTTCCTAGTCGAGGGTGTATCGAGACATGGTATCGATACTCCAGAGTAAACTAGCATATACGCTTCTTGACCCATATGATGGGCGATGGATGTGTTAGTTATATATATGCCCTAGAGGCCATTGTTGTACATATGATGTATATTATAGTGGATGCTTGGATATATATAGAAAGGACTTTCTTGCTTGATATGATAGTATGCTATCTGGTTGCTCTTTGTTTTAACATGTTGACTTATATTGTGTTACTGTCTTACTCTCACATATTGATAAAGCCCTTAGGATATGTACTTGACTACTAGGAATATGATGCAGATCATACTAGTAGGGCCAGGGTAGTCCTCAAGTACATCCTATAACTATTCCTAGTCGAGAGTGTATCAAGACAGGGCATCGATACTCCAGAGTAGACTAGCGTATACACATCATGACCCATATGATGGGTGATGGATGATCCTACATCCATTGGTGTTTGACATCAAAGATGGTATACGAGTGCTCAGTGGAGACTGGGTACACTGAACCGACTCGCCGAGAACTCCTTGTTGGTATTATACCTATCGTCAGATAGCAGTTCTCTGGTGACACTGGTACAGGTTAGTCTGTAGACCCGAGATCGTCATAGAGTCTTGTGTGATTCCCACTGTGCTTTAATTTCCACCTTACCATGTTTAAGAGAACGTGCAAAACGGTGGCATTTGGGTACAGTACCGAATCACATGGAGGCAATGAGCGATAGGAGGGATTTCGTCTCTCCCGTTATTGGGGGTTGATGTTGTGCTGTGTTCGAATGGCTATAACTGGAAGTCCCTGGCCAGGGCTGATATGGAGATCTACCGATAAGTGTTCTCAGTAGTTTCTTGACCTATTATGAGCCTCACATCGACATGACTTATCGGTTACTGGGTCTGACGTTTACCACCCCTAGACTGGATATGTGACATATCAGACGAAGAGACCGGACTGTACGGTAGTGTTTACTAATTGGATTCACAGGAGTATGTACAGGCTTCCTTGTTGATCTTCTGGTCGCTCAATACCCAGGTGGCTGTTACGTTTTACTTACCGCTTGAAGCTTGTGGGTGTTTGATATGATCATCACCTGCTGTCGAAGTATTGACGAGTCTTTAGAGTCCTACGCAGAGGTTTCCTGGCTCAGGAAAAACAGAGTTGGAGCACATATGTGATATGTGCGGGACCGAGATTGATACGTGTATGTGATACTGTATACTATTCTCGAGATATGTGATATCGGTCGGGTATATGTGATATAGCCTGGTTTTCGGATCAAGTGTTGTTTCGATAAAATGATATATATTATATGCTCACTTGAGTATTTATTATTCTCACTTGTGATACATTTAATATATATGTGATATATGTTTATTGTATTATTTTCTTTTGTTTACAAATGATATATATATGATATATATTATTAATGTTACATGTTTGGTTATACATGCAATATGGGTTTATGAGACTTACACCATGCTATTAATAATGTCTGGGTTTCTATTTATATCAAATAATTCAAAATTAAGTGGAAATGACTCATGGTTAGAAACTTGGAGAAGCTTGTAGATAACCATTGACTTAGTCCACCCTTTTCATTTCACTTGAGATATTTTGTTAGCCTAACCATTACACACAGCCATGGTTAACTCTCTACATGAGTTAGTGCATGCCATATACTCACCCAAGGTTACATTTCTAATCTCACTTCAATTATTTTTCTTCACTTCATCTTCTTCTACCTCATTGCAAAAGCTTTCTAGCTTTTGATTTTGTGATGAAAGATTGTGAGAAAAAAACTAAAGAGAGCAAAATTCCTACTTCATCATCCTCTTCTATACTAGCCAAAATAGATTAGTTTGTTAGCTTCACTAATTCCATATTAGTGAAGTCATAGCATGAGTTCATGTTTCCTCGAAGTAGATCATCTTGGATTTCGAAGTCTTCAAGCAAGCATGGATCATTCGACTTGTGAAGCCTCTCAAGAGTCTGGGAGTTCTTGGATCGCAGTGAAGGGACCACTACTCGGAGCTTTTGAAGCAAAGGAACGGACTACAAAGGTTGTAATCCCTAAACACTTAGTTGTAAAGTTGTTTACATGCAAAGTTAACCCTAATTCTCTAGTTTGATTACTTGGTTGGTTTGTTTAGCACCTCAAAATTTTAAAATAACATGATTGATGCTTGCCGAAACCTTGCTAAAGTGCTAAGCTAACCCTACAGCGGTATCAGAGCCAAGCTAGAGCATTAGGCGTTGTCTGGACGAAATTAGAATTCCGATCGAACTCCGAAAACCCGATTTGGACCCCTCTCTGGAAATTTTTAAAAAAGTTGAAATTTTTCATGTTAAAAATATTCATAAAATCATGCAGGTAATTCTATGGACACACCTGAAGAACGAAACCCTAACTCGTCTAAGTGACCGCGGATCCGGGGCCAAAACATGGTTTTGGCGGCGGATCCGCGTCGCTACTTGAGAGGCTTGGATCGGACCTTCAGCTGTAGGTCCGTCGGAACTGTGGTATGTCTCCGGTTAACTTTAACAATGCTCAAGTGTTGAGCTCTCTGGGAAATTTTGGGAATTTGTTGAATCGATCGAATTGTCTAACTTCTCCTAGCTATCTATGATTGTGATACAATATGTGGAATTCATATAGTTAGGCATGAAATCCGTAATATGTGATATTTCGGGTTTATGATGTCTATGGTAATTGTGGATTCCAAATGTTGTAGTTTTTCACTTTCTTTTCTGCGACCGTAAGTGTAATATGTGGTGTATCGCCTATTTCGTTGTTATAGATCAACGACAATTAGGATACGCATATTTACTTACGTTGATAAAATGTAGTGTTATGTGTTGCTGTGATATGTTATATTGGATCGTCGTGATTAGAATAGCCGGGGGTTTTATGTGAGATGAGAGTTTTAATTTGCGTGCATGTAAAATTCATTGTATGTAATATTCTTTTATTGGAGAACTTCTGGGTTGAGGATGATGTCACCATTATTGCATATTATTTACTTTTCCGCATTAGGATAGACCCAAGGTGGGGAGCACAAGTAACCGGGTTCTAAAGTCCAGTGGGAGACCAACCCGAGTAGTCGAGTCCGAGTCTTCTAACTCTAGAATTGGATGGGTTAATTGCCGCTCTCGTAGGGGTATCGGGATGTGGGTTTTGGCTATTCATCACGACCGTGGAATCCGCGTTTTTACTGGCTTAAATAAAACACGAAATTCCTAGTATATCCAATATTTCAAATATGATTCTTCTGTTGCTGATATTCTTTGATGTGATCATTTTGTATGCGTGAGACGAATGCTTATACTATATATATATGATATATAAATATTAGTGCTTTCATTTCTTCTGTGATGCTTAGGAAGCATAAATGATGGGAATTCATTAACGAGTTTAATGAAAAGAAAAGAAACCTATAAGATGTTGTAAAATCAAATTTTCAAAAAGGGTAGCTCTAGTTTCTGCTTTGCATAGCGGTATTCCTTGTAGAATATCCAGCACCTTACTCGATAAGGAAAGAGCCGAGATCTCTTCACCGGGAGTGACCACTTTAGCGAAACAAGCTGATGCTACAACTCACTTGGTTATGTTTTTTATTGCTTCTATAGTTCTTGATTTGCATAGCGGTATTCCTTGTAGAATATCCAGTACCTTATTCGATAAGGAAAGAGCAGAGATCCCTTCACCGGGAGTGACCACTTTAGAGAAATTGGTGAAAGCCTCAAAAACACTCCTTTTCAAAATCACTTATTTCTACAACGATATCAAGTTCATTACGCAAAAGGTTTACATAAAAACCTATCGTAACCCTCCGTCATTTCAGAAAAGTCCTACTTGGTATTCGTGCTGCGTTTATTGACCTTGTCAAGGCGTAGTGTACGGTAGCTAATTAGTGTTTATCTGCTAAAGCATGAGATGCAATTAGATTAGGATAGTCGTATGTCCTTGTTGACCTTGTCAAGGGTCGTACGGGTGGGTTTAATTCAATTTTGAAATGTATGGGTTGAACTTGACTTACGATTTATGGTTTGCCGATCTTGTCAAGGTCATAGATCGCCAGAGGCAAAAAGATATTATCAGGAATTTCAAGTTTTGAAATTTGCAATAAGATTGCATACCTTCTATGAGATAGTTGGATTCCGATACATACTGCGAGTAAGAATTACTCCTGGGAGAGTTTTACACATGACAATTAGCCGATCAAGTAGGTGTTTAAAAAGGTGTTAACGGGGTAATGTCTATGGGAAAACAAGGTTTATTTTAATTAGGTCCGTGCGAAAGCACGGGGAATCTCCCTCAAAATTCCAATACTGACCTGGCTGAAAGATTGGGGAACTTGTAAAGTGTAATTAATCCCGGCTAGTCTTACCTTTAACGGTTTGAAGGAAGATTTGATGAAAAACAGTGGGAGCCATCCTGATTAGATAAGATAATAATCAATCTAATCCTGTAAGAGCATACGCTAAAGTGTTTTCTTCTCTCTCTCTCTAGGTAGCGACCATGTCAGGCCTTAATCAAGATAATAATATGGATGTATTAACTGAACCCGCTTGTTATACTGAGCATGGGAATGTTGATTCCATTTTTTCTTATAATTTTTATAAGACTGAACAGGAAATAGGGGAATGCTAGAATTCACATGCTACCCAGACGAAAAATAAGCATGCTGATGCATCTTCTTCGGGTGTGTTTATTATCAAGAACTGTTTCTCAGTTCACTCTACGTCCTGGGTATTAGATACCGGATCAGGATCCCAGATATGTAATATGTTACATGGGCAGAAGAAAGGTAGGGAACTGGGAGAGGTGATCATTCCGTAAGAGTAAGGAATGGTGCAAATGTTGCAGCCAAATCAGTTGGCGAATATCACCATGTGTTACCAAATGGTAATACATTGGTTCTGAATGAATGCTATTCCGACCCTGATATGCAATCTTATATCAGTTTCTTTATTAAGTAAAGAAGAATATAATTTTGTAGTACAGGATAATATTATGAACATCTCCCTGAATCAAAAGTTGATTGGATCAGGCTCGTTAAATAATGGTATATACGTTCTAAATCAAACCACGGTTCTTAATGTACAAAACACACACAACAGGAAGAGTTCAGAAATGAACGAATCCTTCTTGTGGAATTGTAGACTAGGTCATATCAATGCAACACGACTATAGCTAAGTTGCATAAGGATGGATATTTGAATCCGTTCGAATTTTCATCTTATGACACTTGCCAGTCATGTCTCAAAGGCAAAATGACCAAAACTCCGTTTAGTGGACACGGAGAAAGAGTTACGGAACTTTTGGGACTGATACATAGTGATGTATGTGGTCCCATGTCTACACATGCCAGGAATGGTTCCTCATACTTCATTACATTCACCGACGATCTCTCAAGATACGGGCATGTGTTCCTATTGAAACACAAGTCTGAACCTTTTGAGAAATTCGTAGAATATAAGAACGAAGTCGAGAACCAAACGGGTAAAAGTATTAAGATCCTTCGATCTGATCGAGGAGGAGAATACTTGAGCAATGAGTTCCTGGATTATCTAAAAAAGAATGGGATTCTCTCTCAGCTTACTCCTCCATATACGCCACAACACAACGATGTATCGGAACGGTGGAACCGCACCTTATTAGATCTGGTGCGCTCTATGATAAGCACCGCTGAGTTGCCTATTTCCTTTTAGGGTTATACGCTTCAGACAGCAGCATACCTATTCAATCAAGTCCGGTCTAAATCTGTAACTACCACACCATATGAGATATGGAGTGGGAAGAGACCATATCTTAAACGAGTTAAGATATGGGGTTGTCCGGCCTATGTCAAAAGGAAAAATCTGGACAAACTCGAGGCACGATCAGTTCTTTGCAAGTTTGTGGGATATCCAAAGAATTCATATAGTTATTTTTTATACCACGGTGAGGAACAAAAGGTGTTTGCTGCTCAACATGCCACCTTTTTAGAAAAAGAATTTCTTGTAAAGGAAATTAGTGGTAAAGAGGTAGAACTGGAAGATTCCAGCTACACAAACTACAACTAAAGATTTAGTGGAACCAGAGGATTCGGTAATTCCCGACGAACCTCAGCCACTCCGCCGATCTAGTAGAGTTCCTCATCCACCTGAGAGATACTACGGTTTTCTCATTGATGGTGGAAGCGAGGACTGCATCATGGAAAATGATGACTTGACTAGCTTCGAGCAGGCTATCATGAGTGAAGACTCTGTGAAATGGCTGGATGCAATGCAATCTGAGATGGAATCCTTGTACACCAACAAAGTATGAACTTTAGAAGTTGCTCCTGAAGGGGTAAAACCCATTGGGAGCAAATGGATCTTTAAGAAGAAACTTGGTGTAGACGGAAAAGTTGAGACTTTCAAAGGTAGACTTGTTGCAAAGGGTTTTCGTCAACGACCAGGTGTGGATTATGATGAAACCTTCTCTCCAGTGGCTATGCTTAAGTCCATCCGGATCCTACTTTCCATTGCAGTATACCATGACTACGAATCTGGCAAATGGATGTTAAGACCGCCTTTCTAAATGGTGATTTAGAGGAGTGCGTGTACATGACTCAGCCAGAGGGCTTCGTAGACAGTAGGAGCAGCGGAAAGGTGTGCAAGCTGCTTAAATCCATCTATGGGTTAAAGCAGGTATCACGGAGTTGGAACATCTGTTTTGATGTTGTAGTCAAAGAGTTTGACTTCATCAAAAACGTAAATGAACCTTGTATATACAAGAAGGTGGCAGAAAGTAAGGTTGTCTTCTTCATATTGTACGTAGATGATATACTCTTGATAGGAAACGATGTTCCAATGCTGCACTCGGTCAAGCTCTTCTTATCATATAGATTCTCAATGAAAGATCTAGGTGATGCCTCCTGCATTTTGGGAATTAAGATCTATAGAGATAGATCTAAGCGGATATTTGGATTGTCCCAATACAGGTACATTGACACCATATTAAAGAGGTTTAGTATGGAAGAATCCAAACATGGGAATTTACCCACGATCTCTAGACTCACTCTCTCCAAAGAGATGTCTCTCAAGAATGATTTGGAGAGAGCTCGCATGCAAGGCATACCATATGCTTCGGCAGTAGGCTCTATCATGTACGCGATGCTATGTACCAGACCCGATGTAGTATACTCACTAATTGTAGTAAGTAGGTATCAAGCAAATCCTTGAGAGAGTCAATGGAAAGCTGTGAATAACATTCTCAAGTACTTGAGAATGACTAAAGAGATGTTCTTGGTGTATGGTAACGGAGAAGTCCAGGTGGAGTCCTTTACCGATTCAAGCTTGCAAAATGATAAGGACGACTCTAAGTCACACTCGGGATTTGTCTTTACCATCAATGAAGGGGCGGTTTGTTGGAAGAGTTCCAAACAGGAAACAATGGCAGACTCGACGATGGAGGCTGAATACATCCCTGCCAATGATACTGCCAAAGAGGCTGTCTGGATAAAGAAGTTCATAAACGAACTTGGAGTGGTTCCATCCATCGAGCATCCAATGCCTTTGTATTGTGATAACAATGGAGCTGTGGCTTTAGCCAAAGAACCCAGATCCTATAAGAGATCCAGGAATATTCTGAGGTGGTATCACCTGATTCGGGAGATAATTGATCGCCGGGAGATCGAGATCAGGAGAGTAGACACGAAGGATAACACCGCGGATCCATTCACGAAGGCCATTCCCCAAGTACAATTTGAGAGACTCTTCAGGATGTTGAGTATGAGATACTACAACAGCTGGCCTTAGTGCAAGTAGGAGGTTGTTAGTTATGTATATGCCCTAGAGGCCATTTTTGTACATATGATGTATATTATAGTGGATGCTTGGATATATATAGAGAGGACTTTCTTGCTCGATATGATAGTATGCTATCTGGTTGCTCTTTGTCCTAACATGTTGACTTATATTGGGTTACTTTCTTGCTCTCACATATTGATAAAGCCCTTAGGATATGTATTTGACTACTAGGACTATGATTCAGATCATACTAGTAGGGCCAGGGTAGTCCACAAGTACATCCTATAACTGTTCCTAGTCGAGGGTGTATCGAGACAGGGCATCGATACTCCAGAGTAGACTAGCGTATATGCATCATGACCCATATGATGGGCGAGGGATGATCCCACATCCATTGGTGTTTGACAATAAAGATGGTATACGGGTGCTCAGTAGAGATTGGGTACACTCGCCGAGAAATCCTTGTTGGTATTATATCATCGTCAGATAGCAGTTCTTTGGTGACACTGGTACAGGTTAATCTGTAGACCCGAGATCGTCATAGAGTCTTGTGTGATTCCCACTGTGCTTTGACTTCCACCTTACCACGTTCAAGAGAACGTGCAAAACGGTGGCCTATGGATACAGTCCCGAATCACATGGAGGCAATGAGCGATAGGAGGGGTTTCGTCTTTCCTGGTATTGGGGGTTGATGTTGCGCTGTATTCGATTGGCTATAACTGGAAGTCCCTGACCTGGGCTGATATGGAGATGTACTGGTAAGTGTTATCAGTAGTTTCTCGACCTGTTATGAGCCTCACATCGACACGACTTATTGGTTACTGTGGTCTGACGTTTACCTCCCCTAGACTGGATATGCGACATATCAGACGAAGAGACCGGACTGTACCGTAGTGTTTATTACTTGGATTCGCAGGAGTATCTACAGGCTTGCTTGTTGATCTTCCGGTCGCTCAATACCCGGGTGGCTGTTACGTTTAACTGACCACTTGCAGCTTGTGGGTGTTTGATATGATCATCACCTACTGTCGGAGTATTGACGAGCCTTTAGAGTCCTACACAGAGCTTTCCTGGCTCGGGCGAAACGAAGTAGGAGCACATATATGATATGTGCAGGACTGAGATTGATACATGTATGTGATACTGTATTCTATTCTCGCGATATGTGATATTGGCCGGGTATATGTGATATAGCCCGGTTATCGGATCAAGTGTTGTTTCGATAAAATGATACATATTATATGCTCACTTAAGTATTTATTATTCTCACTTATGATACATTTAACATATATGTGATATATGTTTATTGTATTATTTTCTTTTGTTCACAAATGATATATATGTGATATATATTATTAATGTGACATGTTTCGTTATACATGCAACATGGGTATATGACTTCCATAATGCTATTAATAATGTCTGGGTTTCTATTTATGTCAAGTAATTCAAAATTAAGTGGAAATGACTCATGGTTAGAAGCTTGGAGAAGCTTGTAGATAACAATTGACTTAGTCCACCCTTTTTATTTCATTTGAGATATTTTGTTAACCTAACCATTACACATAGCCATGATTAACTCTCTACATGAGTTAGTGCATGCCATATACTCACCCAAGGTTGCATTTCTAACCTCACTTCAATTATTTCTCATCACTTCATCTTCTCCTTCCTCATTGCAAAAGCTTTTTAGTTTTTAATCTTGTGATGATAGATTGTGAGAAAAAGAAACTAAAGAGAGCAAAATTCTTATTTCATCATCCTCTTCTATACTAGCCATATAGATTAGTTTGTTAGCTTCACTAATTCCATATCAGTGAAGTCATAGTTTGAGTTCGTGTTTCCTCGAAGTAGATCATCTTGGATTTCGAAGTCTTCAAGCAAGCATGGATCATTCTACTTATGGAGCCTCTCAAGAGTCCGGGTGTTCTTGGATCGCAGTGAAGGGACCACTACTCGGAGCTTATGAAGCGAAGGAACGGACTACGAAGGTTGTAATCTCTAAACACTTAGTTGTAAAGTGGTTTACATACAAAGTTAACCCCAATTCTCTATTTTGATTACTTGGTTGGTTTGTTTAGCACCCCAAAATTTTAAAATATCTTAATTGATACTTGCCAAAACCTTGCTAAGGTGCTAAGCTAACCCTACAGTTTGATCCCGCATCCATTGGTGTTTGACATCAAAGATGGTATACAGGTGCTCAGTGGAGACTGGGTACACTGAACGGACTTACCGAGAACTCTTAATTGGTATTATACCTATCGTCAGATAGCAGTTCTCTGATAACACTGGTATAGGTTAGTCTGTAGACCCGAGATCATCATAGAGTCTTGTGTGATTCCCATTGTGCTTTGATTTTTACCTTACCATGTTCAAGATGATGTGCAAAATAGTGGCTTTTGGGTACAGTCCCGAATCACATGGAGGCAATGAGCGATGGGAGGGGTTTCGTCTCTCCCGGTATTGGGGGTTGATGTTGCGCTGTGCTCAATTGGCTATAACAGGATGTCCCTGGCCAGGGCTGGTCTGGAGATCTACTGCTAAGTGTTATCAGTAGTTTCTCGATCCGTTATGAGCCTTACATCAGCACGACTTATCGGTTGCTGGGGTCTGACGTTAACCACCCCTATACTTGATATGCAACATATCAGACGAAGAGACCGGACTGTACGGTAGTGTTACTGATTGGATTCACAGGAGTGTGAGCAGGCTTGCTTGTTGATCTTCTGATCCCTCAAAACCCTGGTGGCCGTTACGTTTAGCTGACCGTTGACGGCTTGTGGGTGACTGATATGATCACCACCTATTGCCGGCGTATTGACGAGTCTTTAGAGTCCTATACAGAGGTTTCCAGGCTTAGGCAAAACGGAGTAGGAGCACATATGTGTTATGTGCAGGACCGAGATTAATACATGTATGTGATACCATATTCTATTCTCCCGATATATGATATTGGTCGGTTATATGTGATATACCCAGGTTATCGGATCAAGTGTTGATTCGATGAAATGTTACATAATATATTAGTCGGTTATATGTAATATAGCCAGATTATTAAATCAAGTGTTGATATAATGATTTGATGTATAATTATATATTTGATATATTAACTAATATATGCGCACTTAAGTATTTCTTTTCTCACTTATGATACATTTAACATATATGCGATATATGTTTATTGTATTATTTTCTTTTGTTACATAAATATTATATATGTGATATATATTATTGTGACATGCTAGGTTATACATGCAACATGGGTGTATGAGACTTACACCATATTATGATATAATGTTTAGGTTTAAATTCTTAAGTAATTCAAAAATTGTGGAAATGAGTCATGGTGGAAGCTTTTAGAAGCTTGTAGATAACCATTGACAAAGTCCACCCTTTTTGTTTTACCAAAGATATTTTTAACCTAACCATTACATATAGCCATGGTTGATTCTCAACATGGGTTAGGGTTTGACATATACAAACCCATGGTTGCATTTCTAAGCTTAGCTCATTCACTTCATCTTCTTCATCATCTCATTCTAGCTCTCTTGATCTTGAGCACTTGATGAAAAATAGTGAAAAATTAAATTCTTAAGTGAGCAAAATTCCTACTTCATCATCCTCTTCTATACTAGCCATATAGTTTAGGGTGTTTGCTTCACTAATTCCTTATTAGTGAAGTGATAGCTTGAGTCCGTGTTTTCTCGACATAGATCATCACAGACTTTAAAGACTTCAAGCAAGCATGGATCATATACTGTATGGAGACTCTCAAGAGTCCGCGAGCTCGATGATCGCAGTGAAGGGACCACAACAAGGAGCTATAGAAGTGAATGAGTGGACTTCAAAGGTTGTAATCCCTACTCACTTAGATGTAAAGATGTTTACATGCAAAGTTAACCCTAATTCTCTAGTTTGATTACTCTGTTGGTTTGTTTAGCACCCTAAAATTTTAAAATTGCATGATTGATGCTTGCCAAAACCTTGTCAAAGTGCTAAGCTAACCCTAAAGTGGTATCAGAGCCAAGCTAGAGCATTAAGCGTTGTCTAGACGAAATTAGAATTCCGATCGAACCCCGAAAATCCGAAAAATACCCCATCTCTAGAAATTTTTCCAAAAGCTTGATTTTTCCATGTTAAAAATATTCAGAAAAACATGCAGGGAATTCTATGGACACACCTGAAGAACGAAACCCTAACTCGTCTAAGTGACCGCGGATTCGCAGCCAAAACATGGTTTTGGCGGCGGATCTACGGCGCCACTTGAGAGTCTTGGGTCGGACTTTCAGCTATAGGTCCGTAGGAACTGTGGTATGTCTCTGGTTAACTTTAACAGTGCTCAAGTGTTGAGCTCTCTGGGAAATTTTGAGAATTCGTTGAATCGATCGAATTATCTAACTTTGCCTAGCTATCCGTAATTGTGATACAATATGTGGAATTCATATAGTTAGGCATGAAATCCGTAATATGTGATATTTCTGGTTTATGATGTCTAAGGTGGTTGTGGATTCCAAATGTTGTAGTTTGACATTTTATTTTCTACGAACGTAAGTGTAATAAGTGGTGTATCATTGTTTTTGTTGCTATATATCAACGACAATTGTGATACGTATATTTACTTACGTTGATGACATGTGATGTTATGTTTTGCTGTGATATGTTATATTGGATCGTCGTGATTTGAATAGCCGGGGGTTTTATGTGAGATGAGAGTTTTTCATTTTCATTCATGTAAAATTCATTGTATGTAATATTCTTTTATTTGGGGCACTTCCAGGTTGAGGATGATGTCACCTTTGATGTATATTATTTACTTTTCCGTATTAGGATAGACCCAAGGAGGAGAGCATAAGTAACCGGGTTCTAGGGTCCAATAGGAAGCCATCTCGAAGAGTCGAGACCGGGTCTCCTAACCCTAGAGTTGGTAGGGTTGCTTGCCGCTCTCGTAGGGGTCTAGAGATGTGGGTTTGGGTATTCATCGTGATCGTAGAATCCATGTTTTATACAGGCTCAAAATAAAACACGGACCTCCTAGAATATCCAATATTTCATATCTTATCTTCTGTTGCTGATATTCTGTGATGTGATCATTTTATTTGCGTGAGACGAATGCTTTATTATTGTATATATGATATATAATAAACGTTGCCTATGTTTTACACCCGCGCTAGCCCCGTCCCAGTATGTCGTGAGTTAAGTAACCTAACGGTGCATAATGAGACACTGTGGCGAATGCGGATGGCATAAGCGTATGTTGTATTTTCGTTTCTTCTGTGATGCTTAGGAAGCATAAATGATGGGACTTCGTTAACGAGATTAATGAAATAAAAGAAACCTAAAAGATGTGGTCGAATCAAATTTTCAAAAAGGGTGGCTCTAGTTTTTTACTTTGCATAGCGGTATTCCTTGTAGAATATCCATCACCTTATTCGATAAGGAAAGAGCCGAGATCCTTTCACCGGGAGTGACCTCTTTAGCGAAACTAGCAGATGCTACAACTCACTCGGTTTTGTTTTTGATTGCTTCTATAGTTCTTGCTTTGCATAGTGGTATTTGTGAAATATCTTGCACCTTATTCGATAAGGAAAGAGCCGAGATCCCTTCACCAGGAATGACCTCTTTAGCGAAACTAGTAAAACCCTCAAAAACACTCATTTTCAAAATCACTTGTTTCTACAACGATATCAAGTTCATTACGCAAAAGGTTTTCATAAAAACCTAACGTAGCCCTCCGTCATTTCAGATAAGTACTGCTTAGTATTCATGCTGCATTTGTTGACCTTAGCCAAGACGTAGTGTGCGGTAGCTAATTAGTGCTTATCTGCTGCATGAGATGCGATTGAGTTAGGGTAGTCATACAACTTTGTTGACCTTACCCAAGGGTCGTACGGGTGGGTTTAATTCAATCAGGAAATAACGGGTTGAACTTGGCTAGCAGTTATGATTTGTTGACCGTAGCTGTCACGACCCGGAAATAGCATGTGACTGGAACATGAATCATGTGAAGTCTATAGGACCCCACCTAATTCAAGTAAGCTAAAAACCCAGAAATCTAAACCATTTAAATGAAGAAGTGAAGGAAAACTTGTTTAAAGCAAGTGGTTTTAACCAAGTAAGTGGCATTAAACATTTAAAAGCAATATCATATTTTCCCGCGGCAGAGTCTCCTTTATAAATACTGGCCCTAAACGGGTACAACGCATAAAATACTTATAAATAATGAATAAGGCATCCCAAGCGGAAGCTAGCTCTTCGCCAATTGGCAGATACAACCACGCAAGACATATATTATACAGCGCCGAAGGGCGAGGATCCAAAACTTAGAAAGAAAACCAATATCCTCAAGAAAACCAGAAAACCATAATAATATAAGTATATCAATAAAACAAGTCTGGTTGTTGGAGTTTTCTAGATACAAATGAAATAAATAAAGTGTACGACGGTGGTCACGATGCAAGTGAACCCACCTACCAAAACAATCACACGGAGGGAAGCAGTGTGATAGCAAGCCGCAATGAAATCTGTACGTCCAAACCTGCAAGAAACTGTGGCACAACGGGAGTGAGTTGCGAACTCGTGAGTTGAAAATATCACCGAGAAAAAATCGTATGTATGACTCTCTCCTAGGTCATATAATAATATATACTCAAAATATAACCTGAAGCATCTAATAAGGGCAAGGTAAACATCTAACATATGTGTAATACAAAGTGCTCGTGTCAATACCTCAGGTAGCAACATATCACATATATAATGTATGAATGCATGAAAAACAGAATACATCTAAATGAGAAAACTGTTTTCATAGGTCAACGAGATTTTTTTTGTATAAAAAAAAAAATATTATCAATGAAGTCAATAAGGAATCCGTGTCAGGCATCGACACAAAATATATATCCTCAAAATCTAAATATCTCGGGCTCCGCATGAACAGGATCGGCCCATGGGCTCCGCATGATCAGGATCGGCCCATATCATCAAATCTCATATCTCAATATCTTAGGCTCCGCATGAACAGGATCGGCCCATAACCATCTCAAATCTCACTATCTCCATATCTCAATATCTCGGGCTCCGCAAGAACAGGATCAGCCCGTAACTATCTCAAAATCGAGAAAATATCATATTAAGGAAAACCGCATCTTTCTCTTTAAAACAATCATGAGTTTATAAACATTTACATGCGGTTTCCCAAATCCAGAAATCTCATAAAAGATCCGAAATCTCAAAATCACGAGTCAGTGAACAGTGAATATCGGCATAAAGCTCCATGATATCGCATGACAAAAGAATACATATACATGCATCGTATTTAAGCAAAGAATGCAATATTTAAACTAGCAAAGTAATTAGATATCGGAACTATCTACAAGCAGTTATATCCTTGAAGTAATATTTTCTAGAGTGTACATGACATGGAAATTACCGATAATGATGTGTGTAAGCCGGCAAGCTAGTGTACGTGGAGCATACGCATCATCGGTAATTGTGCTAGTGTCCTGACAACATGGGTTCATAATAACTAATGAAAACACATTTAAGCATACAATGAGATGCAAACAACAAGAATATACGGAAAATGACTAGTAACGCAACATATAAGAATATACATCTATATGCACGAGTCATACAATTTTGGTGTCTGAAATAGCACGAATCGTCGTTTTTAGAAAATAGAGGCTACGATGATTTTAAGAAAAGGTACATCCTTTGAAATATCCGTAGTACCCTTCGGCCTGTCTTTAAAATACTCACGATTCGTTAGTTTGAAAATAAGTCTGACTCGAGCCCAGTCTAATATCTACCTGATAACTACAGGACTAAACTAAGAGACTAATCGAATGGGTAAGGAAATCCACCTAAGTCAGAGTCGATATATCTAAAAGTCGGTAATCCCGCCTCAATAGCGTCACTTACGATAAACTATATATAATACGACATCCTCGAGTCAAGAGTGTGGACCAATCATCATATGTATATCTTGTACGGTAAAATTCATCGCATGGCATCCCAAATCGGGGTACGGGTCAATTATCACATATATCTCATTAATCATATGGTATCAATATCATGATATCATGAACTGGGGTACTAATCTATGGTCTAGTACATTCCGATACCATCAACATATATCCGCGTGTGTATGAAAACACATCGCCCAACGATCCACTCATATATCATGTCATATATCATAACGCGACCCAATTCACATCACCGATCTCACGGCCTCATGCCCAATCACATCGACTCACCTCTAAGTATCATATACTATTCTCATCATCCGTGTATACGTATATGTGTGTGTATATACATACATACATACATACACCAAGTACACCAACGCATCCACACATACACACACACATACACACACACATATACACATATAAACATATACACCCATAATTCAATCACGTGTGTGCATGTGTGTGTGTCAACCTTAATCTAGGGTTTCGCGATTAAGAAATTACACTATAAGTATTATCTTACAATTACACTAAAACTAACCCGGAAACACCTAAAGCCTATCTTGATAATCATCCACGTATCACAATACACATATTTATATACATATATAACATATTCATATACTACATTACAAAACTGCGGGGGTGCTATACGCCATCCACCTGACTTCCCCCGTAGATATATATCTACTCACGTGGGCACGTCGGCTCATCTGATCCGATTTCAGCTTTGTCATTCTCGTGCTATGTCTGACGCCTTTGCACCCGATCCTAGGAATGTACACAAGAAAAACAAGAGTATAAATATAAATAGTCACGGATACAAATAGTACAAGTCAACCACGCGCAATAACTCGACGCGCACACACTTGGTGCACGAAACGCGCCGTAACAACGCCGCAAACTACAACTAGGGTAGCAATAAGCGACAACTACCAAAACAAAAATCCAATCGCACCAATTGTGCGTTCACAACACACTAAATATTATATGAAATAGGGTGCAAATCATCAAAACCTTAAAATTGATCAAATTGATTTATTTCAAGAAACCTAGTAAGCATCAATTTCCATTTTTTTTCAAAACTTGATGTATTAGCAAAACTAGTGGTCACAATATTCAATAAATATCTTAATTAAGTCACATAAATATTAACTAGATTTTAATCTCATATAACTTTATTAATCCTAAAATCTAGTTTGCAACATAGCTTAATTTGAAACAAATTAAATGTAGCAATTAACAATTTAGCAACTAGATTAGGTTTTGTAAAACTTAAGATGTTAGACTACACATTGTAATCATGATTAAGTGATAAAACCATAACTTTAATTTAACCCTTCTCTTGAATATTTAATCTTGAAATTAAAGCCATAATTACACACCTGATAAGCTAATTAAGTAATTTATCAACAATCAAACCATGGCTTAGGATTATACCTCAACAAATTTGAGATCTAGCATGCTAACATAGCCTCCAAATTGTCATCTTGCTCCTTGATTCATGCTAGTTTGGGCCAAGGAAAAATGGGTAGAGATTTAATTGAAGAATTAATGAGGTTTTTGTTGATTTTAAAAGGAATTCTGGGGATTTTTTGTAGTGAGAAGAAGAGGAGAAACAAAGGGGAGGGGTTGCTAGAATTTGGAGAGGGGGGCTGAGCCAAGCATTGGGAGAAGGAGAGAGAGTGAGGTGAGGGAGTGGTGGCCAAGTCAAAAGAAGCCATACCTCATTTGACTTCAACCCTTCTTTTTTTTATTCCTTCATTTTATTTTTTATTTGATGAGGTGAAGAAAAGAAATTGAGGGAGAGGGGGGCTGTTATGGTTCGGCCAGCACATGAGGGGAGAGGGCGTGTGTGAGCGAGTGAGTGAGTGGACATAAAAAAGATAAACGCCATACCTCAATTTCTAATTATATTTTTTTCACAACTTAAGCCTTTTTCTTTTATATTTTCTAAAACCATTTTGACAACTTCTTTTTATTCCAAAAATATGTTATATTTTAGTTTAATGTTTTATAGTTCACTAAAGCATAGCTACCCCACTCCAAATTGTAATTATCAATAATTAAATGTATTAGTGAAGGCTTAAAATAATATTTAAAATAATTAATTAGGGAAAATATTTTAGTAAACTAGAAATTTTATAAGTGAGCTATTAAATACCAAATACTAGCAATTACTTAGCTAGAATAGGTATATTTAATTCCATATTGAAAAATAATTGTATCTTGGTTTTTACGGAAAACACCAGTTATTTTACCGATTATCCGAAATTTCACCTAAATGATTGTCAAAACGTTACAGTAGCCAAGGTCATAAGTTGCTAAGGGTAAAAGTATTAACGGGAATTTCAAGTGTTGAAATTTGCAATGAGATTACATACCTTATATAAGATAGTTAGATCCCGATACCCACTGCGAGTAAGAGTTACTCCTGAGAGAGTTTTACACATGACAATTAGCCGATCAAGTAGGTGTCTAGAAAGGTGTTAACGGGGTAATGCCTCTGGGAAAATGAGGTTTATTTTAATTAGGTCCGTGCGAAAGCACGGGGGACCTCACTCAAAGTACCAACACTGACCTGGCTGAAAGATTGGCGAACTTGTAAAGTGTATTTAATCCCGGCTAGTCTTACCTTTTAGGGTTTGAAGGAAGATTTGATAAAACCAATAGGAGCCATCCTGATAAGATAAGATAATAACCAATCTAATCTTGCAAGAGCGTACGCTAAAGTGTTTTCCTCTCGCTCTCTCTCTCTCCAGGTAGCGACCATGTCAGGCCTTAATCAAGATACTAATATGGATATATTGACTGAACCCGCTTGTTATACTGAGTAGGGGAACGTTGGTTCTGTTCTTTCTTATAATTGTTATAAGACTGAGCAGGGAATAAAAACAAATCCAAATTCCCACGCCGCTCAAAAGAAGAATAAGCATTTTGATGCATCTTCTTCGGGTGTGTTAGTTATTGAGAACTATTTCTCAGTTCACTCTACGTTCTGGGTATTAGATACTGGATCAGGATCCCACATATGTAATATGTTACATGGGCAGAAGAAAGGTAGGGAACTGGGAGAGGGTGATCATTTCGTAAGAATAGGAAATGGTGCAAATGTTGCAGCTAAATCAGTTGGCGAATATCACCTTGTGTTACCAAATGGTAATATATTGGTTCTGAATGAATACTATTACATACTGACCCTGATATGCAATCTTATATCAGTTTCTTTATTAGGTAAAGAAGGATATAATTTTGTAGTACATGATAATGTTATGAACATCTTCCTGGATCAAAAGTTGATTGGATCAGGCTCGTTTAATAATGGCATATACGTTCTAAACCAAACCACTGTTCTTAATGTACAAAACACACAGAAGAAGAAGAGTTCAGAAATGAACGAATCCTTCTTGTGGCATTGTAGACTAGGTCATATCAATGCGACACGACTAGCTAAGTTGCATAAGGATGGATATTTGAATCTATTCGAATTTTCATCTTATGACACTTGCCAGACATGTCTCAAAGGCAAAATGACCAAAACTCCGTTTAGGGGACATGGAGAAAGAGTTACGGAATTCTTGGGACTGATACATAATGATGTATGTGGTCCCATGTCTACACATGCCAGGAATGGTTTCTCATACTTCATTACATTCACTGACGATCTCTCAAGATAAGGACATGTGTTCCTGTTGAAAAACAAGTCTGAAACTTTTGAGAAATTCAAAGAATATAAGCACGAAGTAGAGAACTAAACGGGTAAAAGTATTAAGATCCTTCGATCTGATCGAGGAGGAGAATACTTGAGCATGGAATTCTATGACTATCTAAAAGAGAATGGGATTATCTCTCAGCTTACACCTCCATATACAGCACAGCACAATGGTGTATCGGAACGAGGAATCGCACCCTATTAGATATGGTGCGCTCTATGATGAACACTGCTGCGTTATCTATTTCCTTTTGAAGTTATGCGCTGGAGGCGGCTGCATACCTATTGAATAGAGTTCCAACCAAATCGGTGCCTACCACTCCATATGAGATATGGAATGGGAAGAGACCATCTCTTAAACGAGTCAAGATATGGGGTTTTCCGGCCTATATTAAAAAGAAAAATCTGGACAAGCTCGAGGCAAGATCAGTTCTTTGCAAGTTTGTGGGATATCTAAGCAATTCGTATGAATATCATTTCTACCTCAGTGAGGAGCAAAAGTGTTTGTTTCTCAGCATGCCACCATTTAGAAAAAGGAATTTCTTGCAAAGGAAATTAGGGGCAAAGAGGTAGAGCTGGAAGAAGTTCCAGCAGCTCAAACTGCAACTGAAGATTTAGTGGAACCGGAGGATTCGATAGTTCCCAACGAAACCCAACCTCTCCGCCGATTTTGTAGGGTTCCTCATCCACCTGAGAGATACTACAGTTTTCTAATTGATGGTAGAAGCGAGGATTGCATCATGGAAGATGATGACCTAACTAGCTTTGAGCAGGCCATCACGAGTGGGGACTCTGTGAAATGGCTGGATGCAATGCGATCTGAGATGGAATCTATGTACACCAATAAAGTATGGACTTTAGAAGTGGCTCCTGAAGGGATAAAACCCATTGGGAGCAAATGGATCTTTAAGAAGAAACTTGGTGTATATGGAAAAGTTGAGACTTTCAAAGCTAGACTTGTTGCAAAAGGTTTTCATCAACGACTAGGTGTGGATTATGATGAAACCTTTTCTCCAGTGGTATGCTTAAGTCCATCCAGATCCTACTTGCCATTGCTGAATACCATGACTATGAAATCAGCTAAATGGATGTAAAGACCACCTTTCTAAATGGTGATTTGGAAGAGTGCGTATACATGACTCAGCCAGAGGGCTTCGTAGACAGTGGGAGCAGCGAAAAGGTGTACAAGCTGCTTAAATCCATCTACGGGTTAAAGAATGCATCGCGGAGTTGGAACATTTGTTTTGATGTTGTAGTCAAAGAGTTTGACTTCATAAAAAACGTAGATGAACCTTGTATATACAAGAAGGTAGCAAAGAGTAAGGTTGTTTTTCTCGTATTGTACGTAGATGACATACTCTTGATAGGAAATGATGTGCCTATGCTGCACTCGGTCAAGGTCTTCTTATCACAAAGATTCTCAATGAAAGATTTAGGTGATGCCTCATAAATTTTGGGGATTAAGATCTATAGAGATAGATCTAAACGGATACTGGGATTGTCCCAATCCAAGTACATTGACACCATACTAAAGAGGTTTAGTATGGAAGAATCCAAGCGTGGGAATTTACCCACGATCTCTGGACTCACTCTCTCCAAAGAGATGTCTCCCAAGACTAATTTGGAGAGAGCTCGCATGCAAGGGATACCCTATGTTTCGGCAGTAGGCTCCATCATGTACGTGGTGCTATGTACCAGACCGGATGTAGCATACTCACTAAGTGTAGCGAGTAGATATCAAGCAGATCCAGGAGAGAGTCACTAGACAGCTGTGAAGAACATTCTCAAGTACTTGAGAAGGACTAAAGAGATGTTCTTGGTGTATGGTAACGGAGAACTCCAGGTGGATTCCTTTACCGATTTGTGCTTCCAGAGTGATAAGGAAGACTCTAAGTCGCACACGGGATTTGTCCTTACCCTCAATGGAGGGGCGGTTTGTTGGAAGAGTTCCAAACAGGAAACCGTGGCAGACTCGACGATGGAGGCTGAATACATCACTGCCAACGATACTGCCAAAGAGGCTGTCTGGATAAAGAAGTTCATAACTGAACTTGGTGTGGTTCCATCCATTGAGCATCCAATACGTTTGTATTGTGATAACAATGGAGTTGTGGCTTTGGCCAAGGAACCCAGGTCCTATCAAAGATCCAGGCATATTCTGAGGCAGTATCACCTGATCCGGGAGATAATTGATCGCCGGGAGATCGAGGTTGTAACGTTTTAAAAATAATTAAATAAATAATTAAATGAATAAAAGTGTTTAAGTGAATTTTAGGATTTTCGGTAAAGCAAAATGTATTTTTCGTAAAATCAAACCGCAATTGTTTTTCATTATAAATTCAAAAATACCTATTTAATTATGTAATTACTAGTAAATAGTGTTTATTTAGCCACTTATAAATTTTTAGTTTAATAAAATATTTTTCCTAAATTAATTATTTTAAATATTAACATAAGCTTTATTTTTACACTAAATTAGTGTAAATTACAAATTTGAATGGTTTTAATTTGTAAAAATGAACCATGGCATATTAGAATTTAGTGTGTATCATGCAAAAATTATTTGCAAATTTTTCCTATTTTCTAGAGCTTTCTTGAGTTGCTATAGTAAATAAATAAATAAATAATTAAATAAAGCATGAAAAGACTTTATGTGATGTTTTCTCCTCTTGAAAGTTCTACACACTTTCACACTCACTTCTTTCTCTCCCTCACCTCACCAAGGCCGGCCATAAACCCCCCATGGCTGCCTTCCACCTCATTTTGTTCAAAATTCATCAAAAATACTTCAAAAATTCAATTAAAATTCCACAAAATCCTAATCTCTTCATACCCTTTATTCTCTACCCTTTTTTATATGGATTTTGGAGTGGGAAAGCATGTAATTTGGAGGCTCATTTCTTGTTTGGACTTCATATTTTGGAGGTATAATTTTCTTTCTTTTGATTTATTGTTATTAGATGATCATTTAAGCTTAATTAGATTTAATGAATTAATTCTATGTTTTTTTAAAAAAAATGCAAGTTAGGATTGTAAATTCAAGTTAGGGTTTTTAATAATTAATTAGGGTTATAATAGTTAGTTTAACACTTTTAGGATTGGAAAATATTGCATGGTTGTTAAATTGTAAAATTTTCATTTAAAATTGTTTTAAATAAGGAAATTAGCTAACTAGATTTTTCTAAAATGTGTTTGTGGGTAATATAAAATTCCAATTTAAGTTGCTATCATTAGATGGTAGTTTTGATGAGAATATTAGCACATTAATTGAATGAAAAACTTAGTTTGATCATTAGATTACTTTGATAATTGGAAAAATAGTAATAAAATGCTATTATTTTGTAAACTAGATTTTAGGAATTTCTAAATAAATGTGATTAAAAATATAATTTATGGTTTCATTGAATCATTATCATTATGAATTGTGGTTTAATACATTAATTCATGCAAATCATGTTTTGTGGTGGAATTGTGGTGCTTTGCTTGAAAAATGTTGAAAATTGTTAAATGTTGCAAACTAGAAATTTTAAATTAATATAAATTTGTGTAATAAAAATATAGTAACGGTTTGTATAGTCTAGTTATGCTATATAATGAGTTTTATAACTATTGGTTTCATTTAAATGTCAAGTTTTGATGAAAAACGGTAAATTGGCAATTTCGGGTTTTACGAAATTGGACGGTTTGATGGATTTTAGGATTTCGATGGATTTAATCGTGTTTTATGGTATAAGTAATGTGTTTTAAAACTACAAGTTTTTTGATGATATTATCTCGATCTATCGGAGTTTGTACGCCGATATCGAGCGGTATATGGTTCTTTTGCGTGGACGGGACATAGGTTTTAACCTATGCTTGCTCCTTTAGATCGTTTGACTTTCGTATGTGATTCAGTTTACGATGCTATTTATATGTTTGCGTCTAGGTACCCCCTCCCACGTGGACTGCGGGCGATGAAGATGAGGATGGCGACACCGTCTTCGGCAGACATGGACCAGTTGAGTAGATGCATATCTACGGGGGGAAGTCAGGTGGATGGCGTTTAGCACCCCCGCAACGTAGAATAGGAATAGTACTTATTGATATTAGGAAACCAGATGTGACCCTAGTAGGACCCTAGTATTGACCCTAGGCTGGACTAGACTGATTTAGGAAAACCATATCAGAGGATGAGTACCTTGGAAGAGGTTCGCAGGTTTCAGATAGAAACACACCCACGTACACACTGAAACTCGACATGGGATACGTGTATGTGGATATATATAGAACTGGGTATAAGTATATACATATATATACAACACGTATAGGTGATTCATTGATGTGATATGATATCTGAAGTATGATGAAACAGTATAACTGGGCTAGATGCCGTGATTCTTGACTATACATTCGTAATAAAGTGTTAGCAGATCATTAGAGAATGAGATAATGAACATGAATATATAAATTATAAAGAGCGGTGGGGATATTGATGTACATGGGACGCTAGAATAGTACCCGGACTGTAACTTGTGACTGATCACGATATGATATATGTATAACTTGATTACGACATTATATTGGTGTGACCTGATGCCGATATCATATAAGTATGACCTAGTCACAATATGATACATATGACATGATATTTCTGAGGATAAACTAGTGATGCTTATCATGATGGCAATGGGATATGATTGATGTATGCGATCACAGTTTAACACCTTGATCATGAGATGTGCTGATGATGACATTATACGAATGAGGAGACACCCAGGAGATACTTGACCGTACCCCGATATTGGGATGCCGTACGATGGATTTTACCGTACGAGGCTTAGATTTGACGATTGATCCGCACTCTTGATTCGAGGAAGCCGTACTACGTACGTGATGCTATTGAGGCGGGATCGCCGACTATTAGAGATATTGATTCAGACCTTAGGTAGACTCTAGTTTCTTACTGACTAGTCTATTAGGTTTAGTTCCTTAGGATGTTAGATGGACACTGGTTTAGGTTCGACTCATATAGTGGTAGTTGTACTCGTATCTCGCAGAGGAGTGGATAATGCACATCTGTATTTACATTCATACTGTAATTATCATGGTGCATGTTCTTTTATATGTTGCTATAATCAGTATAAATTTTACCTGTTAGGACACCAGCACTATTACCGATGATGCGCATATTCTACGCACAATTATTTGCCGGCTCACACACATCATCATCGGTAATTGCTATGTCACGTACACTTTAGATCATATTGACTTTTATGGATAGAATCAGTTAACAACTAGACCGCTATAATATTGTGATTATTCTCTGACATTAGTACAGACATGATATTTATTGCTTAGACATTCATGCATTCATATTTTCATGTTATCATGCAGTATTATGGGCATATGCCGACACTTATCATATACTTACTCATGATTTTGAGATTTGGATTTCTATGAGATTTCTGGATTTTTGGGGAAAACCGCAAAAATATATAAAAACTTCTCTTTCTCTCTCCTCTTCTCTTTTTAAATTAGATGCGGTTTTCTCGTGATGTATGTGTCGTCCACCATGAGATTTCATGTTTTCTATTGGATTTCGAGACCCGATTTGAGGAGTGGATGAACCGTCTCGGGTACATGGTGGGCCCGGTATGGTACCCCGGGGCAAGAAGATCGAGTTGTAGACGATGAGCCTGGCAGGGGAAAGCTACCTACCGGTGATGTCTGGCGCGGTGGATATCCGGAGGATACCGACCGTTGTCGTGAGATTTGATGATATGGGCCGATCCGGACTAACGGAGCCCGAGATATTGAGACTTGACATTACATGTGTTGTGTCGATGTTTGACACGGATTTCCATGGATTTCATTATTGAGATTTCAGATTCTTATACACATTCTACTATGATAACAGCTAAAGATTTCTTATACATATATATCTGGATTTCAGGATTTGTTACTTTACATCATTGTGCATGCATTTCATTCATATGACATAGTATTATATGAGGTACTGACACGACACGGAGTAGTTGCACTTACACGTAGTATTACCCTGCTATTACTAGATGTTTGGGATATAGTAGTGTATTATTATGACCTAGGATAGCGTCTTGCATTCGATTTCTTTTCGTAGATGTCTTCTACTCACGAGTTGGCAACTCACCCCCGTTGTGCCAAATTCTTTACAGGTTCGATGTACAGGTTTCCGTGGCAGCTTGTTGGCACATCTTTTCTTCAGGGTGATTTGCACGGTAGGTTGGTTCACTTATATCCGAACCACCATTGTACTTTTATTCATTCATTTGTATCTAGTAAGCTCCATCAACCATATTTGTATTACTTGATAAGTTTATTGGACCAGTTGTTTATTTCGACCTTAGAGTCGCGCATGTGTTATTCTGATCTGGAGGGTTTTGTTTTCTTTTGAGTTTTGAGCCTCGCCTATTGGCGTTGTATATTATTGTGTTTGCTGTGGTTGTTTCCGCCTGTTGGCTTTGATGCTAGCTCCCGTTTGGGGATGCTTTTTATTGTTTATGTATATTATACTTGTTGTACCCGTTTGGGGGCCAGTTTTTACAGAGGTGACTCTGCCGAAATTTTTGGAAAAATTTGCTGATGTTTTTATACTTGTTTTCTTTTCTTTTCTTCTTTTTCTTCTTTTTCTTCTTTTATGGTTTAGATTTCTGGGCTTCGGCTTACTTAGGTCACGTGGCGCCTCTAGACGCTTCGTAATCTAAGTGCCGGTCACGTTCCGTACTTTCGGGTCATGACTACGAGGTCTGGAGAGTAGATACGAAGGACAACACTGCGGATCCATTCATGAAGGCCATTACCTAGATATAGTTTGAGAGACTCTTCAGGATGTTGGGTTTGAGATACTACAACAGCTGGCCTTAGTACAAGTGGGAGATTGTTAGTTATGTATATGCCCTAAAGGCCATTGTTGTACATTTGATGTATATTATAGTGGATGCTTGGACATATATAGAGATGACTTTCTTGCTCGACATGATAGTATGCTATCTGGTTGCTCTTTGTCTTAATGTGTAGACTTGTATCGAAACAATGTCTTGCTCTCACATGTTGATAAAGCCCTTAAGATGAGTACTTAACTACTAGGACTATGATGGAGATCATACTAGTGGGGCCAAGGTAGTCCACAAGTACATCGTATAATTGTTCCTAGTCGAGGGTGTATCAAGAAAGGGCATCGATACTCCAGAGTAGACCAGCATATACGCTTCTTGACCCATATGATGGGCGATGGATGATCCCGCATCCATTGGTATTTGACATCAAAGATGGTATACGGGTGCTCAGTAGAAACTGGGTACACTGAACGGACTCGTCGAGAACTCCTAGTTGGTATTATACCTATCGTCAGATAGCAGTTCTCTGGTGACACTGGTACATGTTAGTCTGTAGACCCGAGATCATCATAGAGTTTTGTGTGATTCCCACTGTGCTCTGATTTCCACCTTACCGCATTTAAGAGGACATGCAAAACGGTGGCTTTTGGGTACAGTCCCGAATCACATGGAGGCAATGAGCGATAGGAGGGGTTTCGTCTCTCCCGGTATTGGGGGTTGATGTTGCGCTGTGCTCGATTGGCTATAACAGGAAGTCCCTGGCCAAGGCTGATATGGAGATCTAATGGTAAGTGTTATCAGTAGTTTCTTGACCCGTTATGAGCCTTACATCAGCACGATTTATCGGTTACTGGGGTCTGACGTTTACCATCCCTATACTGGATATGCGACATATCAGACGAAGAGACCGGACTATACGGTAGTGTTACTGATTGGATTCACAGGAGTGTGAGCAGGCATGCTTTTTGATCTTTTGATCGCAATACCCAGGTGGCCATTATGTTTAGCTGACCGCTGACGGCTTGTGGATGACCGATATAATCATCACCTACTGCCAGCGTATTGACGAGTCATTAGAGTCCTACACAGAGGTTTCCAGGCTCAGGCAAAAACGGAGTAGGAGCATATATGTGATATGTGCAGGACCGAGATTAATACGTGTATATGATACCTTATTCTATTCTCTCGATATATAATATTGGCCGGTTATATATGATATACCCGGATTATCGGATCAAGTGTTGATTCGATGAAATGTTACATAATATATTAGTCGGTTATATGTAATATAGCCGGATTATTAAATCAAGTGTTGATTTAATAATTTGATATATAATTATATATTTGATATATTAAATTACATTAACTAATATATGCTCACTTAAGTATTTCTTTTCTCACTTATGATACATTTAACATATATGTGATATATGTTTGTTGTATCGTTTTCTTTTGTTCCATAAATATTATATATGTGATATATATTATTGTGACATGCTAGGTTATACATGCAATATGGATGTATGAGACTTACACCATGCTATGATATAATGTTTAGGTTTAAATTCTTAAGTAATTCAAAAATTGTGGAAATGAGTCATGGTGGATGCTTTTAGAAGCTTATAGATAACCATTGACAAAGTCCACCCTTTTTGTTTTACCAAAGATATTTTTAACCTAACCTTTACACATAGCCATGGTTGATTCTCTACATGTATTAGGGTTTGACATATACTAACCCATGGTTGCATTTCTAACCTTAGCTCATTCACTTCATCTTCTTTAACATCTCATTCTAGCTCTCTTGATCTTGAGCGCGTGATGAAAAATAGTGAGAAATTAAATTCTTAAGTGAGCAAAATTCTTACCTCATCATTCTCTTCTATACTAGCCATATATTTAGGGTGTTAGCTTCACTAATTCTTTATTAGTAAAGTGATAGCTTGAGTCCATGTTTTCTCGACGTAGATCATCACACACTTTAAAGATTTCAAGCAAGCATGCATCATATACCGTGTGGAGCCTCTCAAGAGTCCGCGAGCTCGATGATCGCAGCGAAGGGACCACAACAAGGATCTATTGAAGTGAAGGAGCGGACATCAAAGGTTGTAATCCCTACCCACTTAGATGTAAAGATGTTTATATGCAAAGTTAACCCTAATTCTCTAGTTCGATTACTCGGTTGGTTTGTTTAGCACCCCAAAATTTTAAAATTGCAATTGATGCTTGCCAAAACCTTGTCAAGGTGCTAAGCTAACCCTACAGTTCCCACTGTGCTTTGATTTCCTCCCTACCACGGCTCAAAGGAGTCGTGCAAATAGGTGGATTTTGGATAAAATCCCGAGTCACATGGAGGCAGTGAGCGATAAGAGGGTTTTCATCTCTCCCGATATTGGGGTTGATGTTGAGCTATACTCGATTGGCTATAACAGCAAGTCCTTGACCAGGGCTGATGAGATTTACTGATAAGTGTTATCAATAGTTTCTCAAAAGGTTATAGGCCACACATCGGGATGACTAATCAAGTTACAGGTGTCTGACGATTCCAACCCCAGACTCAATATGCGACATATTAGATAAAGAGACCGGACTGTACGGTAAGTGTTGCTTATAGACTTTACGGGAGTTTGGACAAGCTTGCTTGTTGAAACCTTGGTAGCCGTTACGTTCAGCTAGTACCGATGATGGCTTGTGGGCATCTGATATGATCGTTACCTATTGCTGGCTTATTGACGAGTCTTTAGAGTCCCACACAGATGTTTCCTAGCTCAAGCAAAACGAAGTTGGCCATATACGGTGATATATGCGGGTGCTTGATTGGTTACGAGTATGTGATACTGTATTATAATCTCACGATATTTGATATCAGTCAGGTCATATGTGATATGACAGGATTATTGAATCAAGTGTTGATTCAATGGTATATGTATATGTTGTTAATATATATTTGAGATATATTTTTATATTTGATATTATCCGGATAATATTTGATATAGCCGGATTATTGAATCAAGAGTTGATTTAATAATTTGATATTATATATATATATATATATTAACTAGTATTGAATATTAGACGGTTATATATGATATACCCGGATTATTGAATCAATGGTTGATTTAATAGTTTCATATACATATATATATGATATTAGTCGGTTATATGTGATATAACCGGATTATTGAACCAAGTGTTGATTCAATAATTTGATATATATTTATATTATATATATATTATATATATATTAACTAATATTCGCTCACTAAAGATTTTCTTCTCTTTATACATATTAATATATATATGTGATATATATAATTATATGTATTACACATTGTATCATGGTTGATGATACATAGAAGTAGGTTGTATGAGAATCACACATGAGATTAGTGATGAGTAGATAATGGTTTAATTTATGAATTAATAAAAAATGAGAACGAGTCGCATATTCTTGGATGCTTAAGAATGTAGGGTTCCTATGAACGATAACAAAGTTTCGGGAGGCATCATACATTCCATTTTAAAATTTTTGCCGTTTTAAAGAACCTTAAACTAGAATCCTTAACTAGAGAATCATACTAAACATATTGTAAACTACTTTACAACTAAGTGATAAGGGATTACAACCTTTATAGTCCGGTCCTTCACTTATTTAGCTCCTTGTAGTAGTCCCTTCGCTCCAAGTTGCGATCTTGCGAATCTCGAACGGCTCCACAAGAAGAAAGATGCATGCTTGCTTGAAGTCTTCCAAGCCGAAGATGATCTACGTCGAGGAGTCACAAACCTAAGCTACCCTCTTCAATAATGTGGGATTAGTGAAGCTAACACCCTATACTAAAGTGCTAATCTAATAGAGGTTGATGAAGTAGGATTTTTGCTCACTTTAGAATTACTTTTCTCACTTATTTTTTATCTTCTCTCAAAACCTAGAGAGCTCTCTTGAGTTTTAAGGAAGAAGAAGCAAATAATAGATGTGAGAGAGAATGTCAACCATGGTGTGAAAATATCAAATATATCTCATGTAGAGACTTAACCATGAGTTTAGATAATGGTTGGGTTAACAAATATCTAGTATAAGAAAAAACTAGTGGACTAAGTCAATGGGTCTCCAAGCTTCATGAAGCTTCATGCCATGTGGCAAATTTCCAACTAATAATTGTTTTATTCGTAATAAATAAACCCTACATTATCATTATCATAGTGTAGGTCTCATACACCCATGTTGCATGTATCATCAACCATGACACATAAATAAAACACAATTAATATATATCACATATATATCAAGTGTGCACATATGAGAAAACGAAATGCTTAAGTGAGTTAATATTAGTTAATATAAATTAATATATCATATATAATTATACATTAAATCATTAAATCAACACTTGATTTAATAATCCGGTTATATCTCATATGACCGACTAATATAATTTGTATCAACTTATCAAACCAACACTTGATTCGATAACCCGGCTATCTCTCATATAACCGTCTGATACTGTATCGACTTATCGAATCAACACTTGATTCGATAACCGGGATACATCTATATAACCGATCGATATATTATATCGCGAGAATAGAATACGGTATCATATACTCGTATTAATCTCGGTCCCGCACATATCACATATGTGCTCCTACTTCATTTTGCTTGAGCCAGTAAAACCTCTGTGTAGAACTCTAAAGACTCATCACTATGCCGGCAGTTGGTGATGATCACTTCAAGCACCTACAAGCCGTCAGCGGTACTAGCTGGACGTAACGGCTCCCCGGGTATTGAACGATCAGAAGATCAGCAAGCTATCCCGCACTAACTCCTGCAAAATCCTGTCAGTAACACTACCGTCCGGTCCTTTCGTCTGATATGTCGCATATCTAGTCTAGGGGTGATAAACGTCTGACCCCAATAATCGATAAGTCATGCCGATGTGAGGCTCATAACGGGTCGAGAAACTACTGATACGACTTATCGGTAAATCTCTGTATCAGCCCTGGCCAGGGACTTTTCTGTTATGGCCAATCGAGCACAGCGCAACATCAACTCCCAATGCCGGGAGAGACGAATCCCCTCCTATCGCTCATTGCCTCCATGTGATTCGGGACTATACCCAAAAGACACTGTTTTGCACGTTCTTTTGAACGTGGTAAGATGGAAATCAAAGTACAGTAGGAATCACACAAGACTCTATGACGATCTCGGGTCAACAGACTAACATGTACCAGTGTCACCAGAGAACTGCTATCTGATAATAGGTATAATACCAACTAGGAGTTCTCAGCGAGTCCGTTCAGTGTACCCAGTCTCCACTGAGCACCCGTATACCATCTTTGATGTCAAACACCAATGGATGTAGGATCATCCATCGCCCATCAAATGGGTCAAGATGCGTATACGTTAGTCTACTCCGGAATATCGATGCCCTGTCTCGATACACCCTCGACTAGGAACTATTTTAGGGTGTACTTATAGACTACCCTTTACCCTACTAGTATGATCTCCATCATAGTCCTGGTAGTCAAGTACACAACCTAAGGGATCTATCAATATATGAGAGCAAGACAGCATCACATATACAAGTCAACATGTTAAGATAAAGAGCAACCGGATAGCATACTATCATGTCGAGCAAGAAAGTACTCCCTATATATGTCCAAGCATCCACTACAATATACATCCCATGTACAGTAATGGCCTCTAAGGCATACATATAACTAACAATCTCCCACTTGCACTATGGCCATTTGTTGCAGTATCTCATACCCAACAGTTTAGCAGTGGTTGTAGTATCCCATACTCAACCATCCTAAAATCTCTTAAATAGTATTTAGGAAAGCAGGCCTTGGTGAGTGGATCCGCCGTGTTAACCTCAAAATCTACTCTCCTTACCTTGATCCCTTGGAGATCAACCATCTCCCTGATCAGGTGATACTGTCCTCAGAATATGTCTGGATCGATGATGGGACAGGTGTTCCTAGGCCAAAGCCACAACTCCATTATAGTAACAACAACAGTTATTGGATGCACAATGGTAGGAACCTTGTTCATCTTATGAACAAGAAATGTCCAGACAACCTCTTTGGTAGTATCGTTAGTAGCAATGTATTCAGCCTTTATCCCCTTGTATGCCAGGATATCAAGCTTGGAACTCTTCCAATTATACCGTCCCTCCACTGTGGGTAAAGACAATGCCTGTGACTGACTTTCAGTCGAACATATCACTCTGGAAGCTAGAACCAAGAACTTTCTTTTAGTGCTTCTCAAGTACTTAAGAATGTCCTCCACAGCTGTCCAGTGATTCTCCTAAGATCAATTGATTCCTGATCACTATACTTAGTGAGTCATCTACATCTGGTCTGGTACATAATATTGCATACTCTGATAGAGCCTACTGCCAAAGCCTAGGTTATCCCTTGCACGCTAGCTCTCTCCAAATCAGTCTTGGAAGACATCTTTTTGGAGAGAGTGATTCCTGAGTAAGTGGACAAACCACCATGCTTAGAATCCTCCATACTAAACCCTTTTATTATAGTGTTAATATACCTGGATTTGGGATACTTCCAACAACCACTTAGATCTATCACCATAGATCATAATCCACAAGATGTAGTAGGTATCATTCATATCTTATATTGAGAATTCTCGTAATAAGAGAAGCTTGACCAAGTGTAGCATAGGAAACCATTTCCTATCAAGAGTATGCCATCTACGTACATTACATGTAAGAAAACCTCACTCATTACAACCTTCTTGTATATACATGGTTCATCTACCATTTTTGATGAAGTCAAACTCTTTGACTACCACATCAAAACAGATGTTCCAACTCCACGAAGCCTACTTTAACCCATAAATGGATGTAAGCAGCTTGCACACCTTCCTGCTGCTCCCACTGTCTATGAAGCCCTCTGGCTGAGTCATGTAGATGCACTCTTCTAAATCACCATTTAGAAAGGCGGTCTTAACATCCATTTGCCATATTTCGTAGTCATGGTATGCAGCGATGGCAAACAGGATCCGGATGGACTTAAGCATAGCCACTGGATAAAAGGTTTCATCATAGTCCACACCTGGTCTTTGAAGAAACCCTTTTGCAGCAAGTCTAGCTTTGAAAGTCTCAACTTTTGCATCTAAACCAAGTTTCCTCTTAAAGATCCATTTGCTCCCAATGGGTTTTACCCTTTCAGGAGCAACTTCCAAAGTCCATACTTTGTTGGTGTATATGGATTCTATCTCAGACCGCATTGCATCCAGCCATTTCATAGAGTCCCCACTCATGATGGCCTGCTCGAAGCTAGTTGGGTCATCATCAACCATGATGTAATCCTCGCTACTACCGTCCACGAGAAAACCGTAGTATCTCTCAGGTGGATGAGGAGCCCTATTAGATCGGCGGAGAGGCAGAGGTTCGTTGGGAGCTATCGAATCCTCAGGTTCCACCAAATCTTCTGTCGTAGTTTGTATTGCTGGAAGTTCTTCCAGTTCTATCTCCTCGCCACTAATTTCCTTTGCAAGAAATTCCTTTTCTAAAAAGATGGCATGTCGAGAAACAAATACCTTTTATTCCTCGATATGGTAGAAGATATACCCTTATGAATACATGTGCTATCCAACAAACTTCCACAGAACTGACCTTGCCTCGAGCTTCTCTGGATTTTTCCTTTAGACATAGGCTGGACAACCCCAAATCTTAACTTACTTAAGACATGGGCTCTTCCCATACCATATCTCATATGGAGTGGTAGACACCTGATTTAATTGGAACCCCATTCAATAGGTATACAGCTTCTCAAGTGCATAACACCAAAAGGAAACAGGCAACTCAACAGTACTCATCATAGAGCGCGCCATATTTCATAGGGCGTGATACCTCCGCCCTAACACACCGTTGTGCTGTGGTGTATTGGAAGGAGTAAGCTGAAAGAGAATCCCATTCTCCTTTTAGAAACTCCAGGAACTCAATGCGCAAGTATTCGCCTCCTCGATCACATCGAAGGTCTTTAATACTTCTACCCGTCTGGTTCTCAACTTCAAGCTTATATTCCTTGAATTTCTCAAAAGTTTCAGACTTGTGTTTCAACAGAAACACATGTACTAATCTTAAGAGATCGTCGATGAATATAATGAAGTACAAAGAACCAACCTTGGCATGTGTAGACATAGGACCGTATACATCATCATGTATCTATCACAAGAGTTCAGCAACTCTGTTTTCAGTAAACGGAGTATTGGTCATTTTACCGTTGAGACAAGACTGGTAAGTAGCATAAGATGAAAATTCGAACAGATTCTCATATTTATCCTTATGTAACTTAGCTAGTCGTGTCGCATTGATATGACCTAGTCTACAATGCCACAAGAAGGATTTGTTCATTTCTGAACTACTCTTCTTGTGTGTGTTCTAGATACTTTGAACTATGGTTTGATTTACAACGTATATGCTATTATATAACGTGCCTGATCGAATCGACTCTTGATTCAGGAAAATGTTCACAACATTATCCTTCAATACAGAATTATATCTTTCTTTAACTTAATAAAGAAACTGATATAATGTTGTATATCAGGTTCAGTATCTAATAACATTTGTTCAGAATCCATGTATTAATACAAGGTGATAATTGCCAACTGACTTGGCTGCAACAATTGCACCATTCTCTAACACTTAGAGACATATCACCCATTCTCAGTTCTCTACTTTTCTGTAGCCCATGTAACATATTACATATGCGGGATTCTGATCCAGTATCACATACCCAGGACGTAGAGGATACTGAGAAACAGTTCTCGGTAATGAACACACCCGAAGAAGATGCATCATCATGAACTTTCTTCGATTGGGTGGCATGGGAATCCGGATATTCGCCTATTTCCTGCTTAGACTTATAACAATTATAAGAAAGAACAGAAAAACGTTTCCTAGCACAGTATAATAAGCAGGTTCGGTCAATACATCCATATTATTATCTTGATGAAGACCTGACATGGTCGCTACCTTGAGAGAGAGAGAAGAAAACACTTAGCGTATGCTCTTGCAAAGATTAGATTGGTTATTCATCTTATCTAATTGATGTCTCCCACTGCTATTCTCAAATTTTCCTTCAAACCTTTAAAAAGAAAATTCAGCCAGGATTAATTGCATTCTACAACTTCGCTAACCGTTCAGCCAGGCCAGTGCCGGTACTTCTGAGGGAGGTTTCCCATGCTTTCGCACGGATCTAATTAAAATAAACCTCATTTACCTAGAGGCATAGCCTCGTTTACACCTTTCTAGACACCTAATGAGTTAGCTAATTGTAAAGTGTAAAACTCTTCCGGGAGCAACTTTTGCTCACAGTGGGATCGAGATCCTACTATCATATAGAAGGTATGCAATTTCATTGCAAATTTCAACACTTGAAATTCCTGAATATTTTGCCCCTAGCAAATTATGACCTTAACATAGTCAACAAATCATAAGCACTAACCAAGTTCAACCCGTCATTTCCTAATTGAATTAAACCCACCCGCACGACCCTTAATATAGTCAACAATGTCATACGACTACCTTAATCCAATCGCATCTCATGTTTTAGCAGATAAACACTAATTAGCTATCGCACACTACGCCTTAACATAGTCAACAAACGTAGCACGAATACTAAGTAGTACTTATCTGAAATGACGGAGGGCTACGTTAGGTTTTTAAGAAAACCTTTTGCGTAAAGAACTTGAGATAGTTGTAAAAACAAGTGATTTTTGAAAAAGAGTGTTTTTGAGGCGTTTTACTAGTTTTGCTAAAGAGGTCAATCTCGGTGAAGGGATCTCGACTCTTTCCTTATCGAATAAGGTGCAGGATATTTCATAAATACCGCTATGCAAATCAAGAACTAAAAGAAGCAATCAAAAGCAAAACCGAGTGAGTTGTAGCATCTGCTAGCTTTTGCTAAAGAGGTCACTCCCGGTGAAGGGATCTTGGCTCTTTCCTCATCGAATGAGGTGCTAGATATTCTACAAGGAATACCACTTTGCAAAGCAAAAACTAGAGCTACCCTTTTTGAAAATATGATTCCACAATATCTTTTAAGTTTCTTTTCTTTTCATTAATCTCATTAATGAAGTCCCAACATTTAAGCTTCCTAAGCATCAAAGAAAATGAAACGAAAATAAAACGTACGCTTATGCCATCCGCATTCGCCACAATGTCCTGTTATGCACCGTTAGGTTACTTAACTAACGGCATACCGGGACGGGACCAGTGCGGGTGCAAAACATAAGCAACGTCCATTATATATCTCATATATAATATATAGCCATTCGTCTCAGAATCCACAGTGATCATATCACAGAGAATCAGCAGCAGAATATAACATATGTAATATTGGATATACTAGGAGGTCCGGGTTTTATTTTGAGCCTGTATAAAACACGGATTCCACGGTCGTGATGAATAGCCAAACCCATATCCCCAGACCCCTACGAGAGCGGCAAGCGACCCTACCAATTCTAGAGTTAGGAGATCCAGACTCGACTCCTCGAGTTGGTTTACCATTGGACTCTAGAACCCGGTTACTTGTGCTCCCCTCCTTGGGTCTATCATAATGCGGAAAAGTAAATAATATACAACAATGGTGACATCAATCTCAACCCGAAAGTGTCCCAACAAAAGAATATTACATACATTGAATTTTACATGAATGAAAATAAAAACTCCCATCTCACGTAAAACCCCCGGCTATTCAAAACACGACGATCCAATATAATATATCACAGCAACACATAACATCACATGTCATCAACGTAAGTAAATATGCGTATCCCAATTGTCGTTGACATATAGCAATGAAACCGGTGATACACCACATATTACACTTATGGTCGCAGTAAAGAAAATGTCAAACTACAACATTTGGAATTCACAATCACCTTAGACATCATAAAGCCGAAATATCACATATTTCGGATTTCATGCCTAACTATATGAATTCCACATATTGTATCACATTTAAGAAAAAGCTATACGACGTTAAATATTCCGATCGAATCAACAAACACCCAAAACTTCCCAAAACGCTCAACACTTGAACGTAGTTTAAAAACATACAGTACATGCCACAACTCCTATGAACCAGCCGTAGAAGGGTCAACCGATGCCTCACATGTGGCACCGCTGAACTACCATAAACCCTAGGGTTTTGTAGAAGTTCTGACGGTCACATAATCGAGTTAGGGTTTCGTTCTTCTAGAAGGTCCACAGAATCACTTGCATGATTTTGTGAAAGTTTTAAATTAAGGAAAAATCCAACACTTGGAAAATTTCTCGGCAAAGGTTGAAATGGATATTTGATATCCGATTGAACTTTTTAACACCGTCTACAATAACCCGAAAAACTGTTAGAATTACGACTACGAAACACTCCGTATTTTCTTTGCAGAAAAATAACATCACATGCAAATTTAGCAAAAACAAACAACACCTGAAACATCAAAACCCAGAGACTTGAACACAGTGTAAATTTCAACCCAAATTGCCAAAATGGGGCCAAGGAGGCTGGAATTTTTAATAAAGTGGCCGGCCATTTTCCAAGCACTTGGGCTAAAATTTGTGTTGTGCTCATGTTGCATCTCATACAACATTCTGCAGTTGTTTGAAAAAAATTTAGAGCACTTTAAAATTTCGACAAAAACAGAACTTGTGTATCGGGTGTTTCGGAGTTGTTTCGGTTTCGTAACTCTACACAATCCGTCTAATTCTCTAGCTAGACTCTGATACCATTGTAGGGTTCCTTTGAACGACAGCAACGTTTCGGGAGGCATCATCCATGCCATTTAAAATTTTTTGTCATTTTAAAGAACCCTAAACTAGAATCTTTAACTAGAGAATCATACGAAACATATTGTAAACTACTTTACAACTAAGTGATAAGGGATTACAACCTTTGTAGTCTGGTCCTTCACTTCTTTAGCTCCTTGTAGTAGTCCCTTCATTCCATGTTGCAATCTCGCGGACTCTTGAACGGCTCCACAAGAAGAAAGATGCATGCTTGCTTGAAGTCTTCCAAGCCGAAGATGATCTACGTCGAGGAGTCACAAACTCAAGCTACCCTCTTCACTAATATGTGATTAGTGAAGATAACACCCTATACTAAAGTTCTAATCTAGTAGAAGATGATGAAGTAGGATTTTTGCTCATTTTAGAATTATTTTTCTCACTTATTTTTTAGCTTCTCTCAAAACCTAGAAAGCTCTCTTGAGCTTTGAGGAAGAAGAAGCAAATAATAGATGTGAGAGAGAATGGCAACCATGGGTGAGAAAATATCTAATATATCTCATGTAGGGACTTAACCATGAGTTTAGATAATGGTTGGGTTAACAAATATCTGTAAGGCCACGGCAGTGCTCCGGCCGTCAATCTTAGGCCAAATGCAGAACAAAAAACTTTTCAAAATGGCGCTAACGTAACCCTAAAACCCGGATCGTTCCATTAACCATAAACTAGTAAACTGTAAAAGAGTTTGGAGAGATTATACCGATCGATCCGTGTCCTTTGATCTTCAATCTCTGTCCCTTACTAGTTGCGGCTGCCCCAACGAAGTCCGCTCTCCGATCTCGCTCGTTGAAATGGCTCCATATCGAGAATTCTTTATACGGGCTCCCGCTTTAAACCGAAGTAACTCGGACATGAAGTTTGCTAGCCGACATGTCCAAGGAGAAGTAGAGATAGTGTGTGAATACTTTGTCTCAAGGCACCCAATGATTTGGGTGGAGGTAAATGAAGTTGCTATGGAAAGAATTTGTGAGCACAAGAATTTTTCCTTGGAGGAAAAATTTGCTCACTGGAAATGGGCTCGGCCATTGAAGAATGTTCTATGGGGATTTTTTGGTGCTCTCTTGAATGTGAAGTGTAGTGGTAGTTTTTTAAAGGAGTAAATTAATCAACATATATAAAAACCTCACAACAAAAATAAATCCTACTCATATAAACAGCCACCTCCATAAAAGATCTCACCAAAATATCCAACACAAAACAAAAACATTTAATGCTAAAGCATGACTCACACCAAAGCCCATGCCCAAAAAAGTTCACTGCCCACGAAATTGCCCACAAAGGAAATGGCCAAAAAATTAAGTACTAGCCACTGCACACAAAATCCATCACCACAAGATTTAAATATTAATCCAAATATTTAAGTCGAGAAAAGAAATTGGCAACTTCAAAAGTAATCTCGTAACGAATTACAAGATTACCCTTCATCCGTATATACATACATGCATTCGTATTCCGACTGAATACAAATGCAACGAGAAAAACATATTCTAACAATCTAATACTAGGATCCGGCTTAAACTAAAGCCCACTAGTATGATCCGTCCGATCATGATCCGTGCAGGAGTGCACGTATATGATCGAATCCTGCCATAAAACTATACGGCCTCTACAACGTTTCGCCCGAACTTAAGAAAACTTTCTGTGGGGGACTCTAAATACTCGTCAATACGCCGGCAGTGGGTTTAACCACAAGCACGTCAGTGGTACTAGCTGTACGTAACAGCAGCCAAGGTATTGAGCAAAAGGGAGGCCGATGAGTGAACTCATCCTGAAACCCTACTGAGCCTATCAGTGACAATATCCGTACAGTCCGGTCCGTTCGTCTATGAATATCGCATATCGGGCCTATGGGGATGGTAATGCCAGACCCCTAATAGCGGTATAAGTCATGTCGGAGTGTTGCCCAGAACACCGTGAGAAACTACTGGAATACCTACCAGTAAATCTCACTTACCCTAGCCAGGGATTTCGTGTAATGGCTCTCCAGACACAACACGATATCACCCCTAATACCGGGAGAGAGGAATCCCCAGCTGATCCGCTCACTGCCTCCATGTGGCTCGGGACTGTACCCAACTAAAACCTGTTTGCATGACTCCTTTGAGCCGTGGTAGGGTAGCAATCAAAGCACAGTAGGAACTCACACGAGACAAATGACGATCTCAGGTCGATAGACTAGCATGTACACATGCCACCTGGGAACTGCTATCTGACGATACGTATAATACCAACTAGCATGTTCCCGGCGAGTCCGTCCGATGTACCCTTAACCCAATGAGCACATGTATACGTCTTAGGTGAACCGACTTACACTTGGCTTGTGAGACCAGCCATCGCCCTTCATCGGGGTCTCGATCCGTATACACTAGTCTACTCCGGAGTATCGAAACTCTCTCGACTAGGGACCATTTAAGGATGTGCTTATAGACCCCAGCTCCTACGTATACGATCGCCATCATACTGCTGGCAGTCAAGAAAGAATCCTATGGGCTCTATCAACATGTAATAGTGATCTGTACTATCACCTGAAACATGTACACAATGATAAAGATAAACCAGATAGCATACTATCATCTCGAATAAGACTGTCCTACTGGTATAGGTCCTCCCTCAATCATTGCAATCACATGCCTACGATGCAATAATTTACTTTGAAGGCACTATATCCAACAATATCTAGTATAAGACAAAACTAGTGGACTAAGTCAATGGGTCTCCAAGCTTCATGAAAGTTCATGCCATGTGACAAATTTCCAACTAATAATTATTTTATTTTAAATAAATAAACCCTATATTATCATTATCATAGTGTAGGTCTTATACACCCATGTTGCATGTATATCAACCATGACATATAAATAAAACATAATTAATATATATCACATATATATCAAGTGTGCACATGTGAGAAAAAGAAATGTTTAAGTGAGCTAATATTAGTTAATGTAAATTAATATATCATATATATAATTATACATTAAATCATTAAATCAACACTTGATTTAATAATCCGGTTATATCTTATATGACCGACTAATATAATTTGTATCAACTTATCGAACCAACACTTGATTCGATAACCCGGCTATCTCTTATATAACCGTTCGATACTGTATCGACTTATCGAATCAACACTTGATTCGATAACCCGGCTACATCTTATATAACTGATCGATACATTATATTGTGAGAATATAATATGGTATCATATACTCATATTAATCTCGGTCCTCCGCATATCACATATGTGCTCCTACTTCGTTTTGCTTGAGCCAGTGAAAGCTCTGTATAGGACTCTAAAGACTCGTCAATACGCCGATAGTAGGTGATGATTACATCAAGCACCCACAAGCCGTCATCTGTACTAGCTGGACGTAACGGCTACCTGGGTATTGAACGATCAGAAAATGAGCAAGCTAGCCCGTTCTAACTCCTGCAAAAGCCTGTCAGTAACACTACCGTACAGTCCGGTCCTTTCGTCTGATATGTCGCATATCTACTCTAGGGGTGGTAAACGTCAGACCCCCAATAACCGATAAGTCGTGCCGATGTGAGGCTCATAACGGGTCGAGAAACTACTGATAACACTTATCAGTAAATCTCTGTATCAGCCCTGTCTAGGGACTTTCCTGTTATGGACAATCGAGCACGGTGTCACGACCCGAAAGAGCACGTGACTGGCCCTTGAACCGTATGAAGTCTATAGGACTCCATCTGATCCAAGTAAGCCGAAAGCCCAGAAATCTAAAACCACCTTAAGGATAAATAAACAACAAGCAATACACTATACAACGCCGAATGGCGAGGATCAAATTTAAAAGAAACCCAGATGAGCATGAAAACTGCAACACTACTTAAGCGCGACTCTAAGGTCGAAATAATACATCACTAGTGTCTGAGTCTGAAACAATATACAAGTCTTTGGTTGATGGAAATTCTAGATATAAAGAATAATACAAGTACAATGGTGGTCCTGATGCAAAGAATCCACCTACCGAGCAAATCACCCGCAAAGGAAACAATGTGCCGGAAATGCCGCTATGGAACCTGTACGGCAAACCTGCAAGAACTGTGGCACAACGGGGGTGAGTTGCCAACTCGTGAATAGAAAATATCTACAAGCAGAAATTGGAAGCAAGACATAAACCTAAGTCATAACGATCAGATATAATATAAACCTCAAATGAATAAGTTTGAAGCATAGTAAAGTAGCAATGTAACATCTGAACATAAGTGTAGCGCCGAGTACTCGTACCAGTGCCTCACGTAACAATGTATCACAGATATGATGTATGTATGCGGTAAAATGAAAACAGGAGATATCGTGAATGGAATTATCAGGAAATCAATGTCGAGCATTGACACAAACCATATATCTCAATATCAATGAAACACATATAACATATATCCGACATGTATGCGACATTCATGAAGGTACTCTGTCAGGTACTACTACATGTGATGCAATGCATATACAATGAGTGTGGGGTAGGGGAGATATAATATACCATCGACCATAAAGGCCCCGAGCACGTAGGCTCCTCTCCAATCGAGCTCATAGGCCCCGAGCTCATAGGCTCCTCTCCAATCGAGCTCATAAGCTCCGAGCACATAGGCTCCTCTCCAATCGAGCTCATAGGCTCCGAGCTCATAGGCTCCTCTCCAATCGAGCTCATAGGCTCCGAGCACATAGGCTCCTCTCATAATGCATATGTAAATTTGCATAGATCATCGTGATGATATATTTAAGTATGCGTATATATATATATATATATATATATATATATATATATTTCAGCGTCCCATACCACTGATATATATATGCAGGAGTAAAACAATCTAGAATCATCATATGCAACCATATCACAGTGCGAAATCCATGAATTATAATACATGCAACAAGAACACTAATATAAGCATGCAACTATGTAAAGGCATGCGCACAAGGAATATGAATCATTAACATATGAGCATGCAATGCAATGTGAGCCATAGAATAAATGGTAAATGAATAATTGTCAATATATGAGTACAATTATGGGTATGTGTCATCTAAATGAAGTGCAAGTATAACACTATATCATGCAACATGAAATAATAGTATGCACATACGAGGTCATATCCTGAAGCAATAATGCTACTGTGTAGTGACATGGCAATTATCGATGAAGAAGTATGTGAGCCGGCAAGCAAGTGTACGTGGAACATACGCATCATCGATAATGGTGCTAGTGTCCTATCCACATAATAGTAATATAGCGGTTAACATATGCAAGCAATGTGAATAGCAGGAATATGCGGACATTGAATAATCGACGTAACAGTAAAGAATCTACACCCATATGTACATGTCATGCGGTTATACCATTTGAAAGAGGGTGACTCGGGTCTAGCCTAACATCCACTGTGTAGCTACAAATCTAAGTATCAAGTAAATCAGGAGGGGTAAGGACACCACCTAAGTCTGAGTCGATACAAACATATATATATACATAAAATAGTCAGTGATCCCGCCTCAATAGTATCGCTTACAGTACAGTATATCATATGACAATCCTCAAGACATGAGTGCGGATCTATCATCAACATAAAGCTCATACGGTAAGTCGTCGTACGGCATCCCAATAGCTGGGTACAGGTCAAATCACATTATCATATCAAGTACCTGGTATTCTTATCATCATAACACATAATCCGGGATACTGAATCTAATTCTAGTATAAATCGATACCATCTATATAATTTCGAATGCGGGGGTAAAACACACATCCCAAGCCCGCAAGAATCACATATCGTATTCTAAATACGAATCATATCAAATCACCGGCCTCACGGCACCAAGCCCAATATCATTGACTCATCTCCCAGGTCATCCAACATTATCATCAACGCAGTGTAAATATAGTGAATATGCAAGGGTGTGCGTGTGGGTGTAAACCTATTCTAGGGTTCGTGGCTATGAACTACACTAGTTTACTTCTAAGCCTAAACTCCCCATAAAACACCTAGCACAATATCCATGTCACACTGTAACTATTATAAATAGAATATCAACTGCGGACTGCGGGGGTGCTATACGTCATCCCCCGACTTCCCCCTGTAGATATAATCTACTCACCTTGCGTCTTCATTTGTCGACGTCACCACGCGCATTGCTTGTCGTCCCGAAGTCTTCATGGGGTACCTACACATCAACGTATCGTATATGCGTATTAAAACCAAATCAAAGCTAAACGGCACACGAAACCCAAAACGATACGATAAGGGGCCTATAGGTTAGAACCTATGGCACGCCTTCAAAACCATCAATAAATCCTCTATATCGTCGTATAAACGCCAAATAGTCGAGGCAAAACACAATACACAATTGCAGAATTAACAATACGGAATACGGAAACACGAATCCAAAACAGCAACTTAGGAAATATGTCCCAGATTTCACCCTAGGTCCAATTAGACAAATCTATATATACCAGGGGTCTAATCTACAGATGAGGAAACACCAAAACCAAAACGAGCCAAATTGGTGGGGTCCAGGCCGCAAATTGCGGCCAAATGGGTAAAATTTGCGGCCGGGAAAAGGAGTTAGGGGCTGGGGTCTTGGTGGTAGCTTCCTGGGTGCCTGCACATACCACTATCCAATCAGTTTTAATTTAAAGTGTCTCGGGTGATAGCAGATTCAATATACCCTTCACAGATTTCACAAATTTTCCGATATCGGTTTCTAAAAATCCGTATTCTGGGTTTAAGCTTCAGGTTAGGGTCTCAATTCATACACTAGGGTGTTTATATAACCTCAACTGAGCTCAATTTCACAATACAACACAAGTTTCTCTCAAACCCTAACTAGGTTTTCACCAAGTCCATAATATCACACAATATCGATTCAAAACTAAACATGGGGTAAAGGAAATGCTAGAATTAAGCTAATGTTTCAGAATTTACCTCAATTGGCAACTCAAGAATTTTCTTGAGTTGCCCCTAGTGTCCCAAATCCTTGTTTCTTTAGCTCCAAGTGTAGATCTAGGGATTGTGCACATTTTTTATGAAATGGGGGTGGGGTTTTGGAGTGATTTTTGAGGTGATTAGAGGACTTGAAGATGGGGGAAAATGAATGGCAGGAGCAGCAGCAGCAGCTCAGGAAGAGAGGGGAGAATTGAGAGGAAAACCAAGAGAAAATGGCTAAGGTTCAAGTCAAAGTCCTCACCTACCCCCTCTTCTCACCATACCTAGTTTCTTTAATCCTTTTCTCTTTTCTTTTCCTTAAAAAAAAAACCTTTCTCACTTAAATAGTAAACCCAAAAGAACCATGACAAATAAAATGTAACCCAAGTGTGAAAAAGTGATATGTGCATGTTTTGCACAAAATTGCCAAAAATCCAATTAGCGATTTCTAATCGCGATTAGCACTAATTTAGCATATAACTAATCAATTAAACTTAGAAATGGTGAAATTATCAAATTTACCCTATTTTAGAATTTTCCATAATTTTTCTCAAAATTTTTCCTATTTATTTGTATTTAATAATGCCAAAATATTAAAATATTCAATAAAATAATATTAAATTATAAAAATTCCCTAAAATAATATTTTTATTATTTCGAAATGTTACAATCTACCCCCCTTAAATAAATTCGGTCCCCGAATTTAAAAACCTAACTATACGCACCTTCAAAAGATAGGGATACCTCTTCCTCATCTCGCTCTCGGTCTCCCAAGTGACTTCCTCGCCGCTCTGGCCACGCCAAGTACCTTGACGGACGGTATCTCTTTCGACCTCAATTTCTTCACTTGCCGATCCAAGATCATCACCGGCTGCTCTGCATAGGAAAGGTCGCGCTCAAGCTGGATCGTCGGGTGCTGAATCGCATGCGAAGGATCATGAAGATATCTGCGGAGCATCGAAACGTGAAATACGGGGTGTACGTCTGGAAAAATGGGCGGAAGGGCTAAATGATACGCAACCGCACCAACACACTCAAGGATCTCGAAGGGGCCCACATAACTGGGACTAAGCTTTCCCCTCTTCCCAAACCTTATCACACCTTTCATTGGGGAGACCCTCAAGAAAACATGATCACCAACAGAAAACTCGAGTCTGCGTCGTCGACGGTCTGCATAAGATCTCTGCCTACCCTGCGCTGCTCTCATCCTATCACGAATCAACTGGATCTTCGCTGTCGTCTCCTCAACAATCTGTGGCCCTAAGAGACTGCTCTCACTGAGCTCTGTCCAACAAATGGGCGACCTGCATCTCCTCCCATAAAGAGTCTTAAATGGTGCCATCTGAATGGTCTCCTGGTAGCTGTCATTGTAGGAGAACTCTACTAAGGGCAAATGATGATCCCAGCTACCTCCGAAATCTAATACACAAGCTCTGAGCATGTCCTCGAGAGTCTGGATGGTCCGCTCTGACTGGCCGTCGGTCTGCGGATGAAACGCCGTGCTGAAACTCAAGCGAGTGTCCAAAGCCTCCTGAAGCCTCTGCCATAGCCTACTGGTAAACTGGGTGCCTCTGTCGGACACAATGCACGTCGGGATTCCGTGTAGTCGCACTATCTCGTCAATGTAGATCTGGGCATACTGAGTAAATCCGAAAGTCGTCTTCACCGGTAGGAAGTGAGCCGCTTTCGTCAAAATATCCACGATCACCCAGATAGAGTCATACCCCCGACTAGACCTGGGTAGGCCCACCACGAAATCCATCAAAATCTGTTCCCATCTCCACTCCGGAATGGGTAACGGCTGTAGCTCTCCCGCAGGCCTCTGGTGCTCAGCCTTGACTTGCCGACAAGTCAGGCATCTCGACACAGAATCTGCAATGTCCCTCTTCATACCGTCCCACCAGTAAACATCTCTCATATCATGATACATCTTGGTGGAACCGGGATGGATGCTATATACCGATCGATGTGCCTCCTCAAGAATCTCGTGCCGCAGTCCCTCAGCATCTGGTACGCACAGTCTAACTCCAAATCGTAGTATCCCCTGATCATCGATCACGAACTCGGAAAATCTGCCCTGTCCAATCTGTGTCGTGATCTCTGAACATCGGTCATCACTGAGCTGTGCCTCATGTATACGGTCAAGCAACTGTGAGCGTGCACGAACATGCGCAATTTGTCCTCCGATCGGCGTAAACTCGAACTGTACCCGACTGTCGCATAAGACCTGCCAATCCGCCGACGACTGCCTCTGCACTGCGCTTAAACAGGATAGACTACCCCCGGGCCTCCTGCTCAAAGTATCCGCCACTACCTTCGCCCTGCCCGGGTGATACAAGATCGCACAGTCGTAGTCCTTCACTAATTCCATCCATCGGCGCTGTCTAAGGTTCAGGTCTCGCTGCTGAAATATGTACTTTAATCTCTTGTGGTCAGTGAATATCTGGCACGACTCTCTATACAGATAATGTCGTCAGATCCTGAGTGCAAAGACCACTGCAGCCATGCCCTGGAAGGGATCCCGCTCAAGGTTCCTCCGATCTTGCCTATGCCGAACTGTACGAAGGCTGGCTCTCTTGCATAATCTCTTCTCACTCGATGGACATCGGTGTCCTCAGCACAATATTTTCTCGGAAATTGGTCGCATCCCAACGCCTCTGCAGGCATATCAGGTCTCCAGCCTCAACGGGAAGTAATGACAGATCGTCAGCGTCTCGCCCGAACCCCTGGTTCCACTTGTCTCTATCGTCGTCCACTATGATGTCACGCCATGCATATCTACGCACTGCACTATTCTCGGCCACGGTCAATCTGAAGCCTCTCACACGGACTCGAAATCGCGTACTCTGTAGCTTCATCATTCTGTAGAAGATGTCAGGCCGAACAAGTCCTCGGGAACACGTCCCAATCATCGGAGGAATACTCAACACTCGTCCGTCCTTGATCAATTCGCAACGCATCTGGTAAGTTCCTTTATCCGAACCTGGTCAACTACCTTGTCGACGATACCAAACTCTGGCCTGCTGGGCGTGCGCAATATGACCACTCCTGGGTCTAGGTCTTCTCGTATCGTATTCCAGAAAGGTCCTGTCGAGATTTCTCTCTCAAATCTCATTCCTGCCGGATTGCCCGGAAGTCATCATCCATCGCTGAAGCAAATTCTTATTCCGGAATGGCTGCATACTTATCGCGCCTCTTTCTGGAAGATATATCCATATACAACGCCTCTGGGTGCATATCACATCTCTGATGTCAGCGGAGTGGGACGTCATCTCGTCGAAATCTCTTGCGAACTCTTTTATTCACTCTGCTTCAATGTCGACTGATTCGGACTCGTCTCATTGTGGCTGTATGGACTGCGCTCCAACGGCTATACTCGTATCTGGAGCCTCCCACGCAATGCATCCCATCACATGATATCCGAATGATGTCGAACATTCGATCGACTCGTCAGAACCTTTTAATCCCCCAAGAGATCAACATCTTGAGTACAGTTTAATAGCATCGAGTACATGCCACAGCGTCGGTGGTCCAGCCGTAGAAGGGCAAACCCAAGCCTCACTAATGGCGCCGCGGAATTGCCGCAAACCCTAAGGTTCGAAGGCTTCCACACGGTCATTAAGTCGAGTTAGGGTTTCATTCTTCTAGAGGGTCCATGGAATCACCTGCATGTCTTTCCGTATACTTTAAACTTGGAAAATGGACTTCTGACATTCGATCGTCTCTATCGACTCTCAACGAACCTGCGTGGAGTCGTCTCTAGCTGGAAATAATCTATCTGATGACCTCGCATCGGTAAACGAACGAACCAAATGTCCTGGTCATTCTTCCTCAGGTGACTAGCGACTCGCTATCATCTCTCTAAGTATATGCTCACGCTGCAGTAGCTCCAACCATCTGGGCGGTATCTCGTCAATTGCAGCAGTAACTGGCTCATTCGCCTGTACGCCGAACAGCGCCACAATCCTCCAGGAAAGGCAACACCTAGGCGGTCATCTCTGAATCGGTCTGCTCTAGGTCTGAGTAAGACTCTCCACACTGGAAATCTTCAACTCAACTGGGCCCGCTCCGGCGCAAAAAACCGGACGAATCACCTTCGCCTCTCAATTCAGGTAGTCTAGCTATCATCTGCCTCATATCTGCCTGAAAGCTCCTGAAATCTCAGCTCGTAAGCTCCGGAAGCGACATCCTATCAATCTCAGCAACAGCTGGTCCATCTGTCTGCACGGTAGGCGACCTCATAATCTCTGAGGTTGCTGTACATCGACAGTCCTCTCTCAACTGGCAGCCCTAACAATGCCCCGATCATCCGGTGCAAAACCAAGCACTCGCCTCAACTAGAGGTCACAATCACCAATACTAACTCGAGACGTTCCCATGTCACCAGAAAACACAACGGTCGACCCTCGTACCCGACGAGCTCGCCCTGACCGTAACCCTAGCAGCAGCCCAAACTGCGCTCAAACATGGTGACAGGAACCTCAATCGAGTATCAAAAAGAGCACATCAATGGCAAGAAAGGAAACAACAGACCCAGAGTGGATACATGATCATAGGAAGGAACAGCATCAATAAGGGTATGATCATGAAACTAATAGAATCGGGGATCTCAAATGGATGTATAATCCTGGATATAAAGAGAATCACTGATCTCGAAAATATGTACACCCTAAGGTTCCTTAAGCGGAGTGGCGTGTCGTAAGTATGCCGCGGAACATACCAACGGTACGTCACTCTACTTTAGTCACCTATTCCATCAACCAAGGGTCATCCTACACGATGAAAGTTCGGGTCTAGTACCCCCTCGACCAAGTCTAAGTTCCGTAAGGTCAAGCCTAAGCTCCGTAAATATATAAACGCCCTAGGCTCCACATAGTCAAACTTAAACTCGAACCAAGGTCAACCTAGCGCTCTGATACCAACTTTGTCACGACCCGAAAGAGCACGTGACTGGCCCTTGAACCGTATGAAGTCTATAGGACTCCATCTGATCCAAGTAAGCCGAAAGCCCAGAAATCTAAAACCACCTTAAGGATAAATAAACAACAAGCAATACACTATACAACGCCGAATGGCGAGGATCAAATTTAAAAGAAACCCAGATGAGCATGAAAACTGCAACACTACTTAAGCGCGACTCTAAGGTCGAAATAATACATCACTAGTGTCTGAGTCTGAAATAATATACAAGTCTTTGGTTGATGGAAATTCTAGATACAAAGAATAATACAAGTACAATGGTGGTCCTGATGCAAAGAATCCACCTACCGAGCAAATCACCCGCAAAGGAAACAATGTGCCGGAAATGCCGCTATGGAACCTGTACGGCAAACCTGCAAGAACTGTGGCACAACGGGGGTGAGTTGCCAACTCGTGAATAGAAAATATCTACAAGAAGAAATTGGAAGCAAGACATAAACCTAAGTCATAACGATCAGATATAATATAAACCTCAAATGAATAAGTTTGAAGCATAGTAAAGTAGCAATGTAACATCTGAACATAAGTGTAGCGCCGAGTACTCGTACCAGTGCCTCACGTAACAATGTATCACAGATATGATGTATGCATGCGGTAAAATGAAAACAGGAGATATCGTGAATGGAATTATCAGGAAATCAATGTCGAGCATTGACACAAACCATATATCTCAATATCAATGAAACACATATAACATATATCCGACATGTATGCGACATTCATGAAGGTACTCTGTCAGGTACTACTACATGTGATGCAATGCATATACAATGAGTGTGGGGTAGGGGAGATATAATATACCATCGACCATAAAGGCCCCGAGCACGTAGGCTCCTCTCCAATCGAGCTCATAGGCCCCGAGCTCATAGGCTCCTCTCCAATCGAGCTCATAGGCTCCGAGCACATAGGCTCCTCTCCAATCGAGCTCATAGGCTCCGAGCTCATAGGCTCCTCTCCAATCGAGCTCATAGGCTCCGAGCACATAGGCTCCTCTCATAATGCATATGTAAATTTGCATAGATCATCGTGATGATATATTTAAGTATGCGTATATATATATATATATTTCAGCGTCCTATACCACTGATATATATATGCAGGAGTAAAACAATCTAGAATCATCATATGCAACCATATCACAGTGCGAAATCCATGAATTATAATACATGCAACAAGAACACTAATATAAGCATGCAACTATGTAAAGGCATGCGCACAAGGAATATGAATCATTAACATATGAGCATGCAATGCAATGTGAGCCGTAGAATAAATGGTAAATGAATAATTGTCAATATATGAGTACAATTATGGGTATGTGTCATCTAAATGAAGTGCAAGTATAACACTATATCATGCAACATGAAATAATAGTATGCACATACGAGGTCATATCCTGAAGCAATAATGCTACTGTGTAGTGACATGGCAATTTTCGATGAAGAAGTATGTGAGCCGGCAAGCAAGTGTACGTGGAACATACGCATCATCGATAATGGTGCTAGTGTCCTATCCACATAATAGTAATATAGCGGTTAACATATGCAAGCAATGTGAATAGCAGGAATATGCGGACATTGAATAATCGACGTAACAGTAAAGAATCTACACCCATATGTACATGTCATGCGGTTATACCATTTGAAAGAGGGTGACTCGGGTCTAGCCTAACATCCACTGTGTAGCTACAAATCTAAGTATCAAGTAAATCAGGAGGGGTAAGGACACCACCTAAGTCTGAGTCGATACAAACATATATATATACATAAAATAGTCAGTGATCCCGCCTCAATAGTATCGCTTACAGTACAGTATATCATATGACAATCCTCAAGACATGAGTGCGGATCTATCATCAACATAAAGCTCGTACGGTAAGTCGTCGTACGGCATCCCAATAGCTGGGTACAGGTCAAATCACATTATCATATCAAGTACCTGGTATTCTTATCATCATAACACATAATCCGGGATACTGAATCTAATTCTAGTATAAATCGATACCATCGATATAATTTCGAATGCGGGGGTAAAACACACATCCCAAGCCCGCAAGAATCACATATCGTATTCCAAATACGAATCATATCAAATCACCGGCCTCACGGCACCAAGCCCAATATCATTGGCTCATCTCCCAGGTCATCCAACATTATCATCAACGCAGTGTAAATATAGTGAATATGCAAGGGTGTGCGTGTGGGTGTAAACCTATTCTAGGGTTCGTGGCTATGAACTACACTAGTTTACTTCTAAGCCTAAACTCCCCATAAAACACCTAACACAATATCCATGTCACACTGTAACTATCATAAATAGAATATCAACTGCGGACTGCGGGGGTGCTATACGTCATCCCCCGACTTCCCCCTGTAGATATAATCTACTCACCTTGCGTCTTCATTTGTCGACGTCACCACGCGCATTGCTTGTCGTCCCGAAGTCTTCATGGGGTACCTACACATCAACGTATCGTATATGCGTATTAAAACCAAATCAAAGCTAAACGGCACACGAAACCCAAAACGATACGATAAGGGGCCTATAGGTTAGAACCTATGGCACGCCTTCAAAACCAACAATAAATCCTCTATATCGTCGTATAAACGCCAAATAGTCGAGGCAAAACACAATACACAATTGCAGAATTAACAATACGGAATACGGAAACACGAATCCAAAACAGCAACTTAGGAAATATCTCCCAGATTTCACCCTAGGTCCAATTAGACAAATCTATATATACCAGGGGTCTAATCTACAGATGAGGAAACACCAAAACCAAAACGAGCCAAATTGGTGGGGTCCAGGACGCAAATTGCGGCCAAATGGGTAAAATTTGCGGCCGGGAAAAGGTGTTAGGGGCTTGGGTCTTGGTGGTAGCTTCCTGGGTGCCTGCACATACCACTATCCAATCAGTTTTAATTTAAAGTGTCTCGGGTGATAGCAGATTCAATATACCCTTCACAGATTTCACAAATTTTCCGATATCGGTTTCTAAAAATCCGTATTCTGGGTTTAAGCTTCAGGTTAAGGTCTCAATTCATACACTAGGGTGTTTATATAACCTCAACTGAGCTCAATTTCACAATACAACACAAGTTTCTCTCAAACCCTAACTAGGTTTTCACCAAGTCCATAATATCACACAATATCGATTCAAAACTAAACATGGGGTAAAGGAAATGCTAGAATTAAGCTAATGTTTCAGAATTTACCTCAATTGGCAACTCAAGAATTTTCTTGAGTTGCCCCTAGTGTCCCAAATCCTTGCTTCTTTAGCTCCAAGTGTAGATCTAGGGATTGTGCACATTTTTTATGAAATGGGGGTGGGGTTTTGGAGTGATTTTTGAGGTGATTAGAGGACTTGAAGATGGGTGGAAAATGAATGGCAGGAGCAGCAGCAGCAGCTCAGGAAGAGAGGGGAGAATTGAGAGGAAAACCAAGAGAAAATGGCTAAGGTTCAAGTCAAAGTCCTCACCTACCCCCTCTTCTCACCATACCTAGTTTCTTTAATCCTTTTCTCTTTTCTTTTCCTTAAAAAAAAAACCTTTCTCACTTAAATAGTAAACCCAAAAGAACCATGACAAATAAAATGTAACACAAGTGTGAAAAAGTGATATGTGCATGTTTTGCACAAAATTGCCAAAAATCCAATTAGCGATTTCTAAACGCGATTAGCACTAATTTAGCATATAACTAATCAATTAAACTTAGAAATGGTGAAATTATCAAATTTACCCTATTTTAAAATTTTCCATAATTTTTCTCAAAATTTTTCCTATTTATTTGTATTTAATAATGCCAAAATATTAAAATATTCAATAAAATAATATTAGATTATAAAAATTCCCTAATATAATATTTTTATTATTTTGAAATGTTACACGGCGCAACATCAACTCCAAATACCGGGAGAGATGAATCCCGTCCTATCGCTCATTGCCTCCTTGTGATTCGGGACTGTACTCGAAATCCACCATTTTTCGCGTTCTTTTGAACGTGGTAAGATGGAAATCAAAGCACAGTGGGAATCACCCAAGATTCTATGATGATCTCGAGTCTACAGACTAACCTGTACCAGTGTCACCGGAGAACTGCTATCTGTCGATAGGTATAATACCAACTAAGAGTTCTCGGCGAGTCCGTTCAGTGTACCCAGTCTCCACTGAGCACCCATATACTATCTTTGATTTCAAACACTAATGGATGTGGGATCATCCATCACCCATCAAATGGGTCAAGATGCGTATACGCTAGTCTACTCCGGAATATCGATTCCCTGTCTCGATACACTCTCGACTAGGAACTCTTTTAGGGTGTACTTGTGGACTACCCTTGGCTCCACTTGTATGATCTCCATCATAGTCCTGGTAGTCAAGTATACAAGCTAAGGGCTCTATCAACATGTGAGAGCAAGACAGTATCATATATACAAGTCAACATGTTAAGATAAAGAGCAACCAGATAGCATAGTATCATGTCAAGCAAGAAAGTCCTCCCTATATATGTCCAGGCATGCACTACAATATATATCCCATGTACAGTAATGGCCTCTATGGCATACATATAACTAATAATAGAAGCCTTGAGAAGCCATGACTCATCTCTTGTTTTTGTTTTATTTATAGATATTTTCCATTCTCATCTTATCATTCACTTCATGGTTCATTCTCTTTCTTCCAAGTTCATCTCCCATCTTCTTCTTCACTTCCTCTCTTGATTTTTCTTGAGGTGAGAAAGAGAAAAGAAAGGAAGAAAAATTAGTGAGCAAAATTTCTACTTCATCAACCTACACTATCGTAGCCCTTTAGTATAGGTTGTTTGCTTCACTAATACTTTGATTAATGAAGAGTGAGCTTCACTGAGAGACTTTATGGTGGATCATCTTCGGCCTCGAAGATACAAAGCAAGCTCGTTCCTTTCACCAAGTGGAGTCAAAGAAGAGTACTTGGGACAACTACTTGGAGCTTTAGACGTGAAGGACCGGTCTACAATGATTGTAAACCCTTTTCACTTAGTTTAGAACTTGCTTACTTGCACTAATACCCTAATTCTCTAGTTCGAATCTAGGTTATTATAGCTTAGACCTCTAAATTTTTAAAATTTCATACTTGGTTCTTGTATAAACCTAGTAGAGGTGCTATGACATACTTTCATGGTATCAAAGCCAAGCCAGAGACTTAGGCTATTTCTAAATGACGTTAAAGTGTTCGATCGATATTTTCGAAACCCTAATTTCATTGTTTATGTCCATTTTTCAAAAGTTGAAAATTTTCAGATAAAAAATTCCCAGAAAATCATGCAGGTAATTTTTGGAGCTCCAAGAAGTTCGAGAGCCTAAATCCATCAAATAGTCGTGGAACTGCCGCCTAAACCATGGTTTGGCCACGGTTCCACCGCGCATTTGAGGAGTTATGGTCTCGTCTTTTTTCTGCTGCTCCATTGTGTCATTTTGGACTTTCTAGATATTTTTGATGAGGCTCAAGTTGTTAAGGTCTCTGTGATTTTCTGGTGTTTGAAATATCGATTGAATTGTTCAAAATCGTCTACATAGTTGGGATATGTGATACAATTTTTGGAATCCACATTGATTAGTTTTGTAAAAACTAGTTATTGTTTTGTAAATCTACACAGAGTTTCGATTCGGAGCAAAACTCCGTTACAATCTCGTATCGTACGCGAACACTCGCCGGAAAACACTACAAGATAGCCACGTCCCATAACCCCGACCAAGTGACTATAGGAGAACCCCATGGCCAAAAGTATCCACTCGGGTGCTCGTGGCCGCGGTGTTCCGCCCAAATGCACTTTTTGATGGCATCGGGGGTGTGGACATCTACTAAAGTTCCCAACGAGCATTCGATCATATAATCGGGAATCTTGTTGAATTACCCAACTTGTTTTTGAAAAGTATTTTCAACTCGAGACTTAAATGCAAGGTTTATAGGGTTAGGCATTAAATCCGGAGTATGTGATATTCCGGTTTTATGATGTTTAAGGATGATGCAGATTCTAATTATTGTAGTTTTCACTTCTTTTTCTGTGACCGTAAGTGTAATATGTGATGTATCCCCGATCTTGTTGTTATACGTCAACGACATTAGGGATACACATATTTGCTTACGTTGATGACATGTGATTTTATAGTATTGTTGGTTGATATGTTATATTGGATCGTCGTAATTGAATAAATGGGGGTTTTTGCGTGAGATGAGAGTTTTTCAATTTTCATTCATGTAAATTTTTTATATAATATTCTTTTATTCGGACACTTCCGTGTTGAGGTTGTTGTCTCCATTGATGTATATTATTTACTTTTCCGCATTAGGATAGACCTAAGGTGGAGAGTACAAGTAACCGGGTTCTAGAGTCCAGTGGGATGCCATCTCGAGAAGTCAAGACCAGGTCGCCTAACTCTAGAATTAGTAGGGTTGCTTGCCGCTCTCGTAGGGGTCTAGGGATATGGGTTTTGGCTATTCATCACGACCGTGGAATCCATATTTTTCATTATTGGCTTAATCTAAAACACGGACCTCCTAATATATCCTATATTTCATATGTTTACTTCTATTGATTCTATGATATGATGTGATTGTTCCCCGCTGAAACACGGAGATGCGACCGTGCTTGTCCGTCTCGCCTGAATTTTGGGGCAAATGCTAATTGGTGCTATCTGTCCACCTCTATGAAGATGCCAAGTTGATTTATGGCACCATGTATCGAAGGTTCAAACGGATGTGGCCGATGTGGCAGACTTCATCAGATTCCCCCTTATTTGAGTGGTTTTTGATTGTGGGGACGCTCTTCGCTGCAGGTGCAAGCCCGTGCAGTTAATTACGCTACCACGTCGCGGTAACCACTTTCTCCTTCTCCAGATGGCCACTTCGTGTCGTGGGTGTTTGTTTTATTTTTGGTTGCCCATGGATTGTATACGGAGACTAATTTATGTTGTCGCCCATAGGGCGTGGTTTAGTCCAAATCCGTATTTTCTTAGATTTGGGTTTGGGTTGGGTTTTAGGATACGTTAGTCTCATTTGAGACTAAGATCAACTTAAACGTTTGTTAAGGATAAGTTACTCAAATTTTAGACTAAGATCAACTTAACGGGATCGTTTAGATCCAACAAAAGAGTATTTGGCCTTTGTTGTTTAGTTTAGGGACATTGCGGTCGATTACCAATTTAAGGACATGGTGGCCCATTGTTAGTTTAAGGACATCTCAGTCCATGGGTTTAAAGGGACCCTACAGTCCGATGTTAAGGAAATCATAGTCCATGGGTTTAAGGACCCCACAGTCCAGTTTAAAGACGTCATAGTGTTAGTTATATGGATGCCCTAGAGGCCATTACTATACATAGGATGTATATTGTAGTGGATGCTTGGACATATATAGGGAGGACTTTCTCGCTCGATATGATAGTATGCTATCTGGTTGCTCTTTACCTTAACGTGTACACTAATTGTCTCTCAATTACATGTTGGTATAGCCCTTAGATGTGTACTTGACTACCTGGACTATGATGCGGATCATACTAGTGGGGACATGGTAGTCCATAAGTACATCCTTCAAGGTCCCTAGTCGTGGGTGTATCGAGACGGGGCATCGATATACTAGAGTAGACTAGCGTATACCTTCTCGACCCATACAGATGGGCGATGGATGATCCCATATCCAATGGTGCTTGACATCAGAGATAATATACGGGTGCTCAGTGGTGACTGGGTACACTGGACGGACTCGCCGAGAACTCCCTTATGGTATTATACCTTACGTCAGATGGCAGTTCTCTGGTGACACTGGTACAGGTTAGTTTGTAGACCCGAGATCGTCATAGAGTCTTGTGTGATTCCCACTGTGCTCTGATTTCCACCTTATCACGTCCAAGAGGGCGTGCAAAACGGTGGTTTTTGGGTACAGTCCCGAGTCACATGGAGGCAATGAGCGATAGGAGGGGTTTCGTCTCTCCCAGTATTGGGGGTTGATGTTGCGCAATGCTCGATTGGCCATAACAGGGAAGTCCCTGGCCAGGGCTGGTTTAGAGATTTACTGGTAAGTGTTACCAGTAGTTTCTCGACCCGTTATGACCCCCTCATCGGCATGACTTATCGGTTATTGGGGTCTGACGTTTACCACCCTAGACTTGATATGCGACATATCAGACGAGGAGACCGGACTATACAGTAGTGTCACTGTCAGGCTTTTTGCAGGAGTTGGAGCAAGCTTGCTTGCTGATCTTCTGATCGCTCAATACCCGGGTAGCCGTTACGTCCAGCTAGTACCGCTGACGGCTTGAGGGTGCTTGATATGATCATCACCTACTGCCGGCGTATTGACGAGTCTTTAGAGTCCTACATAGAGGTTGTACTGGCTCAGGCAAAACGAGATAGGAGCGCATATGTGATATGTGCGGGACCGAGAATAATGCGTGTATATAATACCACTGTAGAGTTACTTGGCACTCTAATGAAGCTCTACAAGGCATCAACCATGCTGGATTAAAATTTTATCCGTGCCGAATAACCCCAAACAAGATCGTTAACTAGAGATTAGGCGAACAAATGAAAGTAAATCACATTTACACTAAGGGAATACGAAATACAACCTTTGTAGATCGGTCCTTCACTTCTTAAGCTCCTTGATGTAGTCCCTTCGCAGCGATCATCGGCTCCCGGACACTCGGACGGCTCCATGAGAAAATTGCAACAGGATCGCTTGAAGTTTTTGAGGCCAAAGATGATCTACGTCGAGGGAATGCGAACTCAAGCTTCTACTTCACCAACTAAAGAATTAGTGAAGCAAACACCCTAAACTAAAGTGCTAGTCTAGTAGACGATGGTGAGATAGGAAATGGGTACACTTTAGAATTTCATTTCTCACTTTGTATCTCCCTCTTTTTCAAACCCTAGCATCAAGATGAAGGAGGAAGAAGATGAGCTCAAGAATGAGGATGGAAAAAATGATCAAGAGAGAGAATAAGCTAACCATGGTGAGTTAGTATCAAATACTAACTCATGTAGAGACTTTACCATTGTTAATTATAGTGGTTAGGTTAGTAAATATATTAAGTAAAACAAAACAAGTGGAATAAGTCAAAGCATCCATAAGCTTCATGAAGCTTCATGTATGTGAGCTCATTATCCATTTGTTTTAGAATTACTTAAATATAAAAACCTAACCATTATAATTATAATGGTGTATGTCTCATACACCCATGTAGTATGTATCAACAACCATGATACAAAAAAGTGAACACAAATAAATATATATCACATATATATTAAGTTGTGTACAAGTGAGAAAAATAAATGATTTAGTGAACCAATGTTAGTTAATGTAAATTAGTATATCACATATACAATTATACACTAAATTATCAAATCAATACTTGACTTAACAATCCGGTTATATCACATATTACCGACTAACATGCAATGTATCGACTTATCGAATCAACCCTTGATTCGATAACTTGGTTATATCGTATATAACCGATTGACACAAACATCGCGAGAATAGAATACGGTATCACATACACGCATTATTCTCGATCCCGCACATATCGCATATGCGCTCCTATCTCATTTTGCCTGAGCCAGTACAACCTCTATGTAGGACTCTAAAGACTCGTCAATCCGCCGGCAGTAGGTGATGATCATATCAAGCACCCACAAGCCGTCAACGGTACTAGCTGGACGTAACGGCTATCCGGGTATTGAGCGATCAGAAGATCAGCAAGCAAGCCCGCTCCAACTCCTGCAAAAAGCTTGACAGTGACACTACCGTACAGTCCGGTCTCCTCATCTGATATGTCGCATATCAAGTCTAGGGGTGGTAAACGTCAGACCCCAATAACCGATAAGTCATGCCGATGAGAGGCTCATAACGGGTCGAGAAACTACTGGTAACACTTACCAGTAAATCTCTAAACCAGCCCTGGCCAGGGACATCCCTATTATGGCCAATTGAGCATAGCGCACATCAACCCCCAATACCGGGAGAGACGAAACCCCTCCTATCGCTCATTGCCTCCATGTGACTCGAGACTGTACCCTAAAACCACCGTTTTGCACGCCCACTTGGACGTGGTAAGGTGGAAATCAAAGCACAGTGGGAATCACACAAAACTCTATGGCGATCTCGGGTCTACAGACTAACCTGTACCAGTGTCACCAGAGAACTGCCATCTGACGTAAGGTATAATACCATCTGGGAGTTCTCGGCGAGTCTACCCAGTCACCACTGAGCACCCGTATATCATCTCTGATTTCAAACACCAATGGATATGGGATCATCCATCGCCTATCTGTATGGGTCGAGAAGGTATACGCTAGTCTACTCTTGTATATCGATGCCCCGTCTCGATACACCCACGACTAGGGACCTTGAAGGATGTACTTATAGACTACCATGTCCCCACTAGTATGATCCGCATCATAGTCCAGGTAGTCAAGTACACATCCTAAGGGCTATACCAACATGTAACAGAGAGACAATTAGTGTATACGTTAAGGTAAAGAGCAACCAGATAGCATACTATCATGTCGAGCAAGAAAGTCCTCCCTATATATGTCCAAGCATCCACTACAATATACATCCTATATATAGTAATGGCCTCTAGGGCATACGTATAACTAACAATCTCCCACTTGCACTAGGGCCAACTGATAACAGTGGTTGTAGTATCTCATACTCAACCATCCCATAATAGTCTCTCTCTGGGAAAAGGCCTTTATGAGTGGATCCGCCGTGTTGTCCTCTGAGTCTACTCTCCTTACCTCGATCCCCTGGAGATCAACCATCTCCATGATCAGGTGACACTGCCTTAGAATATGTCTGGATCACTGATGGGACGGGCGTTCCTTGGCATAGGCCACAACTCCATTGTCACACAAAGGAGGGAACAAAGTTCATCTCATGAACTAATATACACCCAGATTGCCTCTTTGGTAGCATCTTTAGTAACGATGTGTCTTGCCTTTAATCGTCTAGTATGCCACGGTATCTAGCTTGGAACTCTTCCAACATACCGTCCCTACTGTAGGGTTACTAGACACACTAAGGAGGCTCTACAAGGCATCAACCATGCCGGATTAAACTTTTATCCGTGCCGAACAACCCTAAGCAAGATCGTATACTAGAGTTTAGGCGAAAAAGATAGCAAGTAAATCACATTTACACTAAAGGAATACTAAATACAACCTTTGTAGATCGATCCTTCACTTCTTAAGCTCCGTGATGTAGTCCCTTCGCTACGATCAACCAACTCCCGGACTCTCGGACGGCTCCATGAGGAAATTGCAACGGTATTGCTTGATGTCTTCGAGACCGAAGATGATCTACATCGAGGGAATACGAACTCAAGCTTCTACTTCACTAACCATAGAATTAGTGAAGCAAACACCCTAAACTAAAGTGCTAGTCTAGTAGACGATGGTGAGATAGGAAATGGGTACACTTTAGAATTTCTTTTCTCATTTTGATTCTCTCTCTTTTTTCAAACCCTAGCATCAAGATGAAGGAGGAAGAAGATGAGCTCAAGAACGAGGATGGAAAAAATGATCAAGAGAGAGAATAAGCTAACCATGGTGAGTTAGTATCAAATACTAACTCATGTAGAGACTTTACCATTGTTAATTATAGTGGTTAGGTTAGTAAATATATTAAGTAAAACAAAAAAAGTGGAATAAGTCAAAGCATCCATAAGCTTCATGAAGCTTCATGTTTGTGAGCTCATTATCCATTTGTTTTAGAATTACTTAAATATAAAAACCTAACCATTATAATTATAATGGTGTATGTCTCATACACCCATGTAGTGTGTATCAACAACCATGATACAAAAATGTGAACACAAATAAATATATATCACATATATATTAAGTTGTGTACAAGTGAGAAAAATAAATGCTTTAGTGAACCAATGTTAGTTAATGTAAATTAGTATATCACATATACAATTATACACTAAATTATCAAATCAATACTTGACTTAACAATCCGGTTATATCACATATAACCGACTAACATGCAATGTATCGACTTATCGAATCAAACGTTGATTCGATAACTTGGTTATATCGCATTGTAACGTTTTAAAAATAATTAAATAAATAATTAAATGAACAAAATTGTTTAAGTGAATTTTATGATTTTCGGTAAAATAAAATGTATTTTTCGTAAAATCAAACCGTGATTGTTTTTCATTATAATTTTAAAAATACCTATTTAATTATGTAATTACTAGTAAATAGTGTTTATTTAGCCACTTATAAATTTTTAGTTTAATTAAAAAAATTTCCTAAATTAATTATTTTAAATATTAACATAAGCTTTATTTTTACACTAAAATAGTGTAAATTACAAATTTGAATGGTTTTAATTTGTAAAAATGAACCATGGCATGTTAGAATTTAGTATGTATCATGCAAAATTTATTTTTAAATTTTTCCTATTTTCTAGAGTTTTCTTGAGTTGCTATAGTAAAGGAATAAATAAATAAATAAATAAAGCATGAAAAGACCTTTATGTGATATTTCTTCTCTTGAAACTTCTACACTTTTCCTCACTCATTTCTTTCTCTCCCTCACTTCCTCTCATGGCCGGCCACAACCCCATGGCAGCCCCCCCATTTCCCACCTCATTTTTGTACAAAAATCCATCAAATTACATCAAAAATTCAACAAAAAATACACAAAATCCTAATTTTTTTCATACCCTTTATTCTCTACTCTTCTTTGCATGGATTTTGGAGTGGGAAAGCATGTATTTTTGAGGCTCATTTTCAAGTTTGGACATGAGATTGTGGAGGTATAAATCTTTCTCTTTTGAATTATTTCTATTAAATGTTCTTTTAAAGCATAATTAGATTTATTATATTAATTCTAGTTGTAAATTTTATAATTCAAGTTAGGGTTTGCAAATTCAAGAGGTGGTTTTTATTGATTAATTAGGGTTATAATAGCTAGTTTAACATCTTTTAGAGTGGAAAATTCTTGCATGGTTGTGGTATAATAAATTGTTTATCGAAATTGTTTTAATTAAACTATTTAGCTAACTAGAATTTTCAAAAATGTGTTTGTGGGTAATATAAAATTCCAATTAAAGTTACTATCATTAGATTGTAGTTTTAGTGAGAATATTAGCATGTTAATGGAAAGAAAAACTTAGTTTGATTGCTAGTTTCTGTTAGTGTATATGCCCTAGAGGCCATTAATGTATCATACTAGTTTGTATATTACTTAATGGATGCTTGGGATATTCACCTTGTATGTACAATCTTGCTCAAAATAGTAGTATGCTACTTGGTTTGTTTCTACTTCAATGTGTACATGTGTTTATTTTTGTATATCGCCTATACACATTTGTAGAGCCCTTAGGATCTTTGCTTGATTACCAGCGATGTGATGGCCGTCACACTAGTGGGGCTGGGTAATCTATAAGCACATCCTTATGCAGGTCCCTGGTCGCAGGACTATCGATACAGGGCATCGATACTCCGGAGTAGACCAGCGCATGCGCTTCTCATCCCAGTGTGGGAGACGGTCTGTCCCACAGCCGTCAGTACGTCGTACTTGAGATAGTATGCGGGTGCTCGTTAGGTTACGGGTACACTGGACAGGACTCGTCGGGAACTGACTAGTTGGTTTTATACCTATCGTCTGTTATCAGTTCCCAGGTGACATGAGTACAGCTTAGTCCGCTGACTTGACACTGTCACTCCGCCTCGAGTGTGTTCCCACTGTACTTTGATCACTACCCTACCACGGCTCAAAGGAGTCGTGCAAACAGGTAGTGGTTGGGTGCAGTCCCGAAGCACTTGGAGGCAGTGACGGTTAGACAGGATTCGTCTCTCCCGGTATTGGGGGTTGACATCGCGCTGTGTCTAGGAGTGCCATTACACGAGTAGTCCCTGGCCAGGGCAAACGAGATATACTGGTAGGTTTCCAGTGTTATCTCAGGGTGTTTTGGGCTTCGCTCCGGCACGACTTGTACCGCTATTGGGGGACTGACGTTTACCGCCCCCTAGGCCCGCCATGCGATGTATCAGACGAACAGACCGGACTGTACGGAGAATGTCACACTCAGGCTCAGTAGGAGTTCAGATGGGTTTCGCCTCGTCGGTCTTCTTGTCGGCACTACCTGGGGACCGTTACGCACAGCTAGTGCCGCTTGCGGTCTGTGGTTAAACCCACTGCCAGCGTAGTGTCGAGTCTTTAGAGTCCCACACAGAAAGCTTTTCGCCTTTAGGCAAAAGAGTAGAGGTCGCATGGTATTGCGACAGGTCGCATGGTTTTGCGACAGGGTTCGGTCACATCCGTGCACTTGTGCACATATAGTGTCCGGACAGTTTACACTAGCGGGCTTTGGTTTAAGCCAGATCCTAGTGTACCTTATGGGATTGGATTTATCCAGTTTGCATTCGTGTTCCTCGGAACGCGGATGCGGGTGTGCATGCACAGTTGACAGGGAGGCAAAGGCAGCGGATTCTCATTAGGGTTGTTGACAGTTGACCGTTGACTATTTGACTTTATGCTCAACCCTAATGAGAATATGATATGTGATTAACTATTATATTAATTAAGTATTATGGTGATATGGTTGTTGACTTATTGACTTTTGTTGACTTGTTGACTTTGTTGACTTGTTGACTTTTGTTGACTTGTTGACCGGTTGACTAGGCTTGACTAGTTGACCATCATGATAACCATAGCCATCATTTCATGGCAAAGACTTTTGTTTACTTGCTCATTTGTGTAAAATGAGTGCATGAAATGATATGGTTGTGGTTGCTTCTAACCATCACATAAGACTTTTGTTAATATGATGAGTTATCATTGCTTTGGATTATGAGAGGGTGAGAGACAAAATACTTGCTCATTCTTTCTTGCTCATTCTCTCTCTTGTTCTTGAGCTCTTCTCTTTCTCTCACCCTCAACCTCTTGCTCCCTCTCTTGATCTATGGTTCTCTTGTCTCATAAGTTGAGAATCAAGAACCATAGATAAAATCCCATTCTAAATCTTCTCTACTCATTCTAGTTCACTAGGTTTAGCAAACCAAGTGAACTAGTTTCTTCAAAGAACGAAGAAGGAGCTAAAGGTTGGAGCTTTCAGGTGGATCTATCTTCGGCGTACGGAGACGACGAGAAGAAGCCATCGGACCACCATCGGAGCTTTGAAGACGAAGGAGTTCAAGACAAGTTTAGGTATAACCATCTCCATCCGAGTAGCTAACTCTCTTTAGCTAAGTATGCTAGTTTTAGTTTAGTCAAAGATCCCGACTTTGCTTAGTCCATGTTGCCCCTTGCGTTAATAATTTGATTTTTATACCGTTTCCTCCTCCCCGTAAGAACCGGGGGTCGCAACGTGGACTTACAGTGGTATCAGAGCCTAACTAAACTTAAACTAGCTTGGTAGTGAAGTGTAACGAAGTTCGGAACCGGAAAAATCAAAAAAAAAACCAAACTTTTACAAAACCTGAGTTTCTGTTGAAATTTTTTCTGGTCAAAATGAAAAACTTTATACTCCTAAATTCGGCTCAGGGTTTTGTGTGAACACCCATGAAACACGGTCCACTGTTTCGTTCAAACCGCCGCGCTTCCGCCGCACGAGGTAGGCATGTGCCGCGGAAGCGCCGTGGTTTGTCGTCTTCTGTGCATCATTTTTCATGCAGTGTATGTCTGTGTTAGTTTTGGGATTTTTGAAATATATTATATGTCCCCAGATTTTCCAGAAAAGAAATTTCCTTTTGGGGTCCTATAATTCCGTATTTTTTTCCGAACATCACTGCACTTTGACTATGATGGTTATATCTGTGATGCTTGCATGTATTGAACGTCGGCTAATCGCTATAAGTCGATTGGTCGGGGTTATACATGATCTGTGTTTGATATTGGAATGTGTATATAAATATGTTGGATTGTCGCGGGTGAATAGCCGGGGGTTGTGAGACGAGAGTTTTCTTTTCTTGCAATTCATGTAAATTTGTAAATTGATGTAATAATTATTTGTATGGCCGCACAACCGGGTCGGGGTTGTAGCCGTCATTGTATAATTTCTTTTTGCTGTTTTTGCTCCTAGGATAGACCCATGGAGGGGTGCACAAACTACCGGGTATGCCGAAGTGTCGAGTGGCCTACTCATGGAGATGAGGGAGGTTGCTACGCTTCGGGTACTTGGCGGGTAGTTTGCCGCACCCGTAGGGGTCTTGGGTGGGGTATTGGCTATTCACCACGACCGTGTAATCTGTTTTTGTTACAGGCTCGTACAAATTACAGATTCCTAGTATATCCAATGTATTTATCTGTGATATGAAATGTTTATCATTGCAGTATATCTATATATGATATTATTTAGGCGTTGCTTATGTTTTACAGACGCGCTAGCCCAGCCCCCGCTCTGTCGTTAGTTAAGTAACCTAACGGGTAATGACGGGGCCCAGTGGCGAATGCGAATGGCATAAGCGTACGTCATATTTTGGTTGTTTTCTGCAATGGTAGGATTAAATGATGGGACGCATTAAAAGAACTAATGCAAGAATATCACGCATTAAAAGAACTAATGCAAGATAATAAACCAAGTTAAAGTCGTTGGAACACTTTCGAAAAACCACTCGGTTCTTTTCAAAAACAACTTTTAAATGCAGAGCTTGAGCCACTCCATTTAAAAGCTATCTCGTTCCATCGACCAAATCAAGTTCACTACGTTCACGGTTTTGCCAAAACCATCCGTAGCCCTCCATCATTTTAGTTAAATATTCGGTAGTATTCAAGCTATGTATTTTGACCTCACGCCAAGGCATAGTGATTGGTAGCTGCCGGATATTTATCTGTTGCATAGATAGAATGCGTTGGTTTGAGACAGTCGTACTGCCATTTTGGCCTACGTCAAGGGTATGTACGGGTGGGTTCAAATTAACCTGGATAATGATGGGACGAACTTGACATGTGACTTATGACATTTTGACCTCACGCCAAGGTCATAAGAGCATGGGGCAAAAATCCACATCGGGAGTTTCATAAGTACTGAAACTTGCTAGATTTGCATACCATTTGGAGTGTGATGATTCTGGTAGGATTCCTTCAGTTTCGTCACGCGATGATATTTGGATCCCGATCCTACTGTGAGTATATGCTACTCCTCGGGAAATTTCTCACTTAACGATCAATGCTATAAACCTAGTAGGTGCCTAGAAAGGTGTTAGCGGGGCTACGCACCCAGGGAAAAGAGGTTCTTTAATTAAGGAACTTCGCGAAAGCGTTGGAAAACCTCCCTCGAAGTACCGACACCGGCCTGGCTGAACGGTTAAGCAAGTATTGTACGGTGGGATTGATCCTGACTAATTCTTCCTTTATGGTTTGAGGAGGGATTCGAGAAACAGTGTGAGCCATCCTGTTTAGACAAACTAAAAACCACTCTAAACTTGCAAGAGCATCATGCTGAGTGTTTCTTCTTCTCTCTCCTAATTGCAGCGACCAATCAATATGACTGGACTTAAGTTACTCCTAGATAAAAACAAACTGACAGGGCCAAACTACAAAGATTGGCTCAGGAATGTCAAGATAGCAATCACTTATGACAAGCTGGGGTATCTTCTTACCACCAAAGCTCCCCCTGTCCCTGGTCCAACTTCTAGTGTCGCGGATAAGGAAATCTGCAAGACTTGGGAGATTGATAGCGCGAAGGCCAAGTGCCTCCTGCTTGCCTCGATGGACAACGAACATCAGAGGAGGCATGAGAATATGGACATGGAGTCCATATTGCTCCATACAAAAGAACTGTATGGAGAGCAATCACGTATCGCAAGATACGAAGCGTCGAAAAAGTTATTTTCGACAAGAATGGCCGTCGGATCATCAGTAGCCGAGCACGTGCTAAAGATGATCGGCTTCATTGAGGAGCTCGCTGACCTAGGGATCACATTGGAGAGTGAGCTATATACGGATATAGTTCTCCAGTCCCTTCCTTCCACTTACGCCCAGTTTATACTGAACTTCAACTTACAAGAAAAAGAGGTTGAACTTTCAGAGCTCCTCAACATGCTGAGGAGCGCAGAGGGCACCCTACAGAAAAGTAGGGATACATCCACTTTGTTTGTAGGAGGATCATCTTCTTCTAGGTCCAAGGGGAAAGCCAAGGGAAAGAAGAAGAAGGCCCCCGCCAAACCAAGGGACGGTGTTAGTAAAGTGGATACGAAGGGAAAAGGAAAAGCAACAAAGATAGCGGGGAAGCTTGTGGACAAGGAAGAATGCTTCTATTGTCATAAGAAAGGACACTGGAAGAATGATTGCAGGGCCTGGAAGGCCAGAACACAGGAATTGAAGCAGGTTGCAGCTTCAGCTTCAGGTGTGTATGTTATTGAAAACTGTCTTTGAATAAACTCTACTTCCTGGGTATTGGATACCGGATCAGGATCTCATATCTGTAATTCTTTGCAGGCATTGAGAAACCGTAGGGTTTTGAAGGCAGGTGACATGACCCTCAGAGTTGCGAACGGAGCTAGCATGGATGCTAAAGCCGTGGGGGACTATCACCTGGGAATGTCAGATGGACATGTTTTGGTTTTGCGTAATTGCTTTTTTGTACCCAACGCAACTTGTAATATCATTTCTGTATCTTTAGTTTCTAAAGAAGGTTATGAATTTGCGTTTGTAAGTAATGTTGTAAACATTCACCTTAATCAAGTTTTGATTGGGTCAGGTACATTGAGTAATGGTATATACGTGTTAAACTAACCACAGATTTTCAACGTCCAGAATACATACAAAAGAAAGTCTCCAGAAATAAATCAGACTTTCTTATGGCATTGTAGATTGCGTCACATCAATGAGAGAAGGTTGACTAAGTTACATACAGAAGGATATTTGAATGCGTTCGAATATCAATCGTATGCCACTTGTCAATCTTGTCTCAAAGGAAAGATGACAAAGACTCCGTTTACTGGACAAGGAGTAAGAGCGAGCGAGCTCTTGGGACTCGTACACAGTGACGTGTGCGGTCCAATGTCTACACATGCTCGAAGCGGACATTCTTACTTCATTACTTTTATGGATGACTTCTCAAGGTACGGTTATGTCTTCTTAATGAAACATAAGTCCGAGGCCTTTGGAAAATTCCAGGAGTATAAGAATGAAGTAGAGAAACAGACCGGCAAAAGTATTAAGATTCTAAGATCGGATCGAGGTGGAGAATACTTAAGTGCCGAGTTCCTGGACTATTTAAAAGAGAACGGAATTCTCTCTCAGCTTACTCCTCCATACACCCCGCAACATAACGGTGTATCGGAGAGACGGAACCGCACCCTATTGGATATGGTGCGGTCCATGATGAGTAACGCTGAGTTACCGCGATCATTCTGGGGGTATGCGCTAGAATCAGCTGCATACCTTTTAAACCGAGTTCCGACTAAGACTGTGCCTACCACCCCATATAAAATGTGAAGTGGGAAGAAACCCTATCTTCAATATCTGAAGATCTGGGGATGTCCAGCTTTTGTCAAAAAGCAGCATGCGGACAAACTCGAGGCACGCTCAGTACTGTGCAAGTTTGTGGGATACCCAAAGAACACCAGGGGGTATCTTTTCTACTACGCAGAGGAACAAAAAGTCCTTGTTTCTCGTAATGCCCACTTCCTAGAACACCAGTTCTTGGAAAAGGAAAATAGTGGGAGCGCAGTGGAACTGGAAGAAATTCCAGAACCACAGACTATTACTGAAAGGTTAGTGGAACCAGAGGGTTCAACAGAACAGGACATTCCTACGCCGCTCCGCAGGAGTAGTAGGCAGTCTCATCCGCCCGAGAGATACTGCGGTTTTCTCATAGACGGGGATAGAGAGGATTGCATCATAGATTATGATGAGCCTACTAGCTTCCAGCAGGCCGTTCAGAGCGTTGACTCAGTGAAATGGCTGGATGCAATGCGGACCGAAATGGAGTCCATGTACACCAACAAGGTATGGACGTTGGACATTGCTCCAGACGGGGTAAAACCCGTAGGATGCAAGTGGATCTTCAAAAGGAAGATTGGTGTATATGGACAGGTTGAGACCTATAAAGCTAGGCTGGTAGCAAAGGGTTTTCGTCAAAGACCTGGCTTGGACTACGACGAAACCTTTTCTCCAGTAGCCATGCTGAAATCCATTCGGATCCTTCTTGCCATTGCTGCCTTCCACGATTATGAGATCTGGCAAATGGACGTAAAGACAGCTTTTCTAAATGGAAATTTAGAGGAGTGTGTCTATATGGACCAACCAGAGGGTTTCATTCAGAGTGGGAGCAGCGGAAAGGTGTGCAAGTTGCTTAAGTCCATCTATGGGCTAAAGCAGGCATCGCGGAGTTGGAACATCTGCTTTGATAAGACGGTCAAAGAATTTGGCTTTATCAAAAATCCAGATGAACCATGCATCTATAGTAGATTTGTAGCGAGAACTGTAGTATTCCTCGTTTTGTACGTGGATGACATTCTCTTAATAGGAAATGACATTCCTATGCTACAATCTGTCAAGGGGTTCTTGTCACACAGGTTCTCCATGAAAGACCTGGGTGATGCCTCATACATTCTGGGTATCCGGATCTACCGTGACAGATCCAAGAGGATATTAGGACTTTCACAGTCTAGGTACATCGACACCATACTGAAGAGGTTCAGTATGGAAGATTCCAAGCGCGGTAACCTACCGGCTTGTCACGGGATCACCCTCTCTAAAGAGATGTCTCCCAAGACTGATTTGGAGAGGGATCGCATGTCTATTATACCCTACTCTTCTGCGGTAGGCTCTATAATGTATGCGATGTTGTGTACCAGACCGGATGTAGCTTATGCACTGAGTGTGGTAAGCCGGTATCAGTCTAACCCTGGGGAGAAACACTGGATAGCGGTAAAGAACATTCTCAAGTACCTGAGAAGGACTAAGGAGATGTTCTTGGTGTATGGCGGGAAGGACCTCCAGATCGAGGCCTTTGCTGACTCCAGCTTCCAGAGTGACAAGGATAATTCCAAGTCCATGTCGGGTTTTGTCTTTACCCTCAATGGAGGGGCGGTGTGTTGGAAGAGTTCCAAACAAGAAACCGTTGCAGACTCGACGATGGAAGCGGAATACATCGCTGCATCTGATGCCGCAAAAGAAGCTGTCTGGATGAGGAAGTTCTTGAAAGAACTTCAGGTGGTTCCGTCCATTGTTGATCCAATACCTCTGTATTGCGACAACAACGGGGCTATAGCTTTAGCGAAGGAACCAAGGTCCCATCAGAAATCCAGGCACATCTTAAGGCGGTATCACCTGATCAGGGAGATCGTAGATCGCCAGGAGATCGAGGTTCGTAGAGTCGCTTCAGAAGATAACACTGCAGATCCATTCACCAAGGCCCTGCCCCAGACTCAGTTCGAGCGGCTGATCGAGATGATAGGTCTTCGATACGCCAGTACATGGCCTTAGTGCAAGTGGGAGATTGTTAGTGTATATGCCCTAGAGGCCATTACTGTATCATACTAGTTTGTATATTACTTAATGGATGCTTGGGATATTCACCTTGTATGTACAATCTTGCTCAAAATAGTAGTATGCTACTTGGTTTGTTTCTACTTCAATGTGTACATGTGTTTATTTTTGTATATCGCCTATACACATTAGTAGAGCCCTTAGGATCTTTGCTTGATTACCAGCGATGTGATGGCCGTCACACTAGTGGGGCTGGGTAATCTATAAGCACATCCTTATGCAGGTCTCTGGTCGCAGGACTATCGAGACAGGGCATCGATACTCCGGAGTAGACCAGCGCATGCGCTTCTCATCCCAGTGTGGGAGACGGTCTGTCCCAGAGCCGTCAGTACGTCGTACTTGAGATAGTATGCGGGTGCTCGTTAGGTTACGGGTACACTGGACAGGACTCATCGGGAACTGACTAGTTGGTATTATACCTATCGTCAGTTATCAGTTCCCAGGTGACATGAGTACAGCTTAGTCCGCTGACTTGACACTGTCACTCCGCCTCGAGTGTGTTCCCACTGTACTTTGATCACTACCCTACCACGGCTCAAAGGAGTCGTGCAAACAGGTAGTGGTTGGGTGCAGTCCTGAAGCACTTGGAGGCAGTGACGGTTAGACAGGATTCGTCTCTCCCGGTATTGGGGGTTGACATCGCGCTGTGTCTAGAAGAGCCATTACACGAGTAGTCCCTGGCCAGGGCAAACGAGATATACTGGTAGGTTTCCAGTGTTATCTCAGCGTGTTTTGGGCTTCGCTCCGGCACGACTTATACCTCTATTGGGGGACTGACGTTTACCGCCCCCTAGGCCCGCCATGCGATGTATCAGACGAACAGACCGGACTGTACGGAGAATGTCACACTCAGGCTCAGTAGGAGTTCAGATGGGTTTCGCCTCGTCGGTCTTCTTGTCGGCACTACCTAGGGACCGTTACGCACAGCTAGTGCCGCTTGCGGTCTGTGGTTAAACCCACTGCCAGCGTAGTGTCGAGTCTTTAGAGTCCCACACAGAAAGCTTTTCGCCTTTAGCCAAAAGAGTAGTGGTCGCATGGTATTGCGACAGGTCGCATGGTTTTGCGACAGGGTTCGGTCACATCCGTGCACTTGTGCACATATAGTGTCCGGACAGTTTACACTAGCGGGCTTTGGTTTAAGCCAGATCCTAGTGTACCTTATGGGATTGGATTTATCCAGTTTGCATTCGTGTTCCTCGGAACGCGGATGCGGGTGTGCATGCACAGTTGACAGGGAGGCAGAGGCAACGGATTCTCATTAGGGTTGTTGACAGTTGACCGTTGACTATTTGACTTTATGCTCAACCCTAATGAGAATATGATATGTGATTAACTATTATATTAATTAAGTATTATGGTGATATGGTTGTTGACTTGTTGACTTTGTTGACTTGTTGACTTTTGTTGACTTGTTGACCGGTTGACTAGGCTTGACTAGTTGACCATCATGATAACCATAGCCATCATTTCATGGCAAAGACTTTTGTTTACTTGCTCATTTGTGTAAAATGAGTGCATGAAATGATATGGTTGTGGTTGCTTCTAACCATCACATAAGACTTTTGTTAATATGATGAGTTATCATTGCTTTGGATTATGAGAGGGTGTGAGACAAAATACTTGCTCATTCTTTCTTGCTCATTCTCTCTCTTGTTCTTGAGCTCTTCTCTTGCTCTCACCCTCAACCTCTTGCTCCATCTCTTGATCTATGGTTCTCTTGTCTCATGAGTTGAGAATCAAGAACCATAGATAAAATCCCATTCTAAATCTTCTCTACTCATTCTAGTTCACTAGGTTTAGCAACCAAGTGAACTAGTTTCTTCAAAGAACGAAGAAGGAGCTAAAGGTTGGAGCTTTCAGGTGGATCTATCTTCGGCGTACGGAGACGACGAGAAGAAGCCATCGGACCACCATCGGAGCTTTGAAGACGAAGGAGTTCAAGACAAGTTTAGGTATAACCATCTCCATCCAAGTAGCTAACTCTCTTTAGCTAAGTATGCTAGTTTTAGTTTAGTCAAAGATCCCGACTTTTCTTAGTCCATGTTGCCCCTTGCGTTAATAATTTGATTTTTATACCGTTTCCGCCTCCCCGTAAGAACCGGGGGTCGCAACGTGGACTTACAGTTTCTATGGTTAATTGATAAATTGTGATAAAAATTGCTAATTTTGTAAACTAGATTTTAGAAATTCCTATATAAATGAGATTAAAAATATAATTATGGTTTCATTATATCATTATCATCATGAATTGTGGTTTAAGTCATTAATTTATGCAAAATCATGTTTTGTGGTGGAATTGTGGTATTTTGCTTGAAAAATGTTGAAAATTGTTAAAGGGTGCAAACTAGAAATTTCAAATTAATACAAATTTGTGTAATAAAAATGTAGTAATAGTTTGTATAGTCTAGTTATGCTATATAATGAGTTTTATAACAATTGGTTTCATTTAAATGTCAAGTTTTGATGAAAAACGGTAAATTGGCAATTTCGGTTTTTACGAAATTGGATGGTTTGATGGATTTTAGGGTTTCGATGGATTTAATCATGTTTTATAGTATAAGTAATGTGTTTTAAAACTACGAGTTATTTGTTAATGTTTATCTCGATCCATCGGAGTTTGTATGCCGATATCGAGCGGTATTTGGTTCTTTTGCGTGGATGGGACATAGGTTTTAACCTATGCTTGTTCCTTGTATCGTTTGACTTTTGTATGTGATTCGGTTTACGATGCTATTTAAATGTTTGCGTCTAGGTACCCCTCACGTGGACTGCGGGCGATAAAGAGGAGGATGGTGACACTGTCTTCGGCAGACATGGACCAGGTGAGTAGATGTATATCTACGGGGGGAAGTCGGGTGGATGGCGTTTAGCACCCCCGCAACGTAGAATAGGAATAGTACTTATTGACATTAGGAAACCAGATATGACCCTAGATTCTTAATGAGTAGGACCCTAGTAATGACCCTAGGCTGGACTAGACTGATTAAGGAAAACCATACCAAAAGATGAATACCTTGGAAGAGGTTCGTAGGTTTCAGGTAGAAACACACGCACACACTGAAACTCGACATGGTGTATACATGCATGTGTATATATATATAGGACGAGGTATAGGTATATATATATATATACCACATGTATATGTGATTCATTGATGTGATATGATATCCGAGGTATGATGAAACAATGTAACTGGGCTTGATGCCGAAATTCTTGGCTACACAATCGTATTAAAGTGTTAGCGGATCATTAGGGAATGAGATAATGAACATGAATATATAAATTATAAAGAGTGGTGGTGATATTGATGTACATGGGACGCTAGAATAGTACCCGGACTGTAACTTGTGACTGATCACGATATGATATATGTATAACTTGATTACGACATTATATTGGTGTGACCTGATGCCGATATCATATAAGTATGACTTAATCACAATATGATACATATGTCATGATATTTCTGAGGATAAACTAATGATGCTTATCATGATGGCAATGATATATGATTGATGTATGCGATCACAGTTTAGCACCTTGATCATGAGATGTGTTGATGATGACATTATACGAATGAGGAGACACCTAGGAGATACTGGACCGTACCCCGATATTGGGATGCCGTACGATGGATTTTACCGTACGAGGCTTAGATTTGATGATTGATCCGCACTCTTGATTCGAGGAAGCCGTACTACGTACGTGACGCTATTGAGGCGGGATCGCCGACTATTAGAGATATTGATTCAGACCTTAGGTAGACTCTAGTTTCTTACTGACTAGTCTATTAGGTTTAGTTCCTTAGGATGTTAGATGGACACTGGTTTAGGTTCGACTCACATAGTGGTAGTTGTACTCGTATATCGCAGAGGAGTGGATAATGCACATCTGTATTTACATTCATACTGTAATTATCATGGTGCATGTTCTTACATATGTTGCTATAATCCGTATAAACCTTACCTGTTAGGACACCCGCACCATTACCGATGATGCGCATATTCCACGCACACTTATTTGCCGGCTCACACACATCATCATCGGTAATTGCTACGTCACGTACACTTTAGATCATATTATCTTTTATTGATAGAATCAGTTAACAACTAAACCGATATAATATTGTGATTACTCTCTGATGTTAGTATAAGACATGATATTTATTACTTAGACATTCATGCATTCATATTTTCATGTTATCGCACAGTAGTATGGACATATGCTGCCACTTATCATATACTCATGATTTTGAGATTTGGATTTCTATGAGATTTCTGGATTTTTGGGGAAAACCGCAAAAATATATAAAAACTTCTCTCTCTCTCCTCTTCTCTTTTTAAAACAAGATGCGGTTTTCTCATGATGTATGTGTCGTCCACCATGAGATTTCATGTTTTCTGTTGGATTTCGAGACCCGATTCGAGGAGTGGATGAACCGTCTCGGGTACATGGTGGGCCCGGTATGGTACCCCGGGGCAAGAAGATCGATTTGTAGACGATGAGCCTGGCAGGGGAAGACTACCTACCGGTGATGTCTGGCGCGGTGGATATCCGGAGGATACCGACCGTTGTCGTGAGATTTGATGATATGGGCCGATCCGGACTGACGGAGCCTGACATATTGAGACTTGAGATTACATGTGTTGTGTCGATGCTTGACACGGATTTCCATGGATTTCATTATTGAGATTTTCAGATGCTTATACATACTTTACTATGATAACAGCTAAAGAGTTCTTATACATATATATCTGGATTTCAGGATTTGTTACTTTACATTCATGGTGCATGCATTTCATTTCATATGACATAGTATTATATGAGGCACTGACACGAACACGGAGTATCTGCACTTTCACGTAGTATTACCCTGCTATTACTAGATGTTTGGGATATAGTAGTGTATTATTATGACCTAGGATAGCGTCGTGCATTCGATTTCTTTTCGTAGATGTCTTCTACTCACGAGTTGGCAACTCACCCCCGTTGTGCCAAATTTTATTACAGGTTCGATGTACAGGTTTCCCTGGAAGCTTGCTGGCACATCTATTCTTTCAGGGTGATTTGCACGGTAGGTTGGTTCACTTGTATCCGAACCACCATTATACTTTTATTCTTTCAATTGCATCTAGTAAGCTCCATCAACCATATTTGTATTTACTTGATAAGTTTATTGGACCAGTCTTTTATTTCGACCTTAGAGTCGCGCATGTATTATTCTGATCTGGTGGTTTTGTTTTCTTTTGAGTTTTGAGCCTCGCCTATTGGCGTTGTATATTATTGTGCTTGTTTTGGTTGTTTCCGCCTGTTGGCGTTGATGCTAGCTCCCGTTTGGGGATGCTTTTTATTGTTTATGTATATTATACTTGTTCTACCCGTTTGGGGGCCAGTTTTTACAGAGGAGACTCTGCCGAAATTTTTGAGAAAATTTACTGATGCTTTTAAACTTGTTTTCTTTTTCTTCTTCTTCTTCTTTTATGGTTTAGATTTTTGGGCTTCGGCTTACTTAGGTTACGTGGCGTCTCTAGACGCTTCGTAATCTAAGTGCCGGTCACGTTCCATGCTTTCGGGTCGTGACAAAGTTGGTATCAGAGCGCTAGGTTTAACCTTGTATAAGTCTAGGTGACCCTTGGTTGATGGAGTAGGCGATTTAGGTAGAGTAACGTACCGTGGGTATGGTCCGCGGCATACTTACGATACGCTACTCTGCTTAAGGAGCCCTAGGATTTACATTGTTTGCACCGTATTTCATTCGTTCCTTTGATCTATCTTCGTCGATGTCGGAGGGTGATTCTGTTACCACGGGTGCACTGGCAGAGGGAGCTGCGGCTCGAAGGCGATAACCAATAGAGTATTGGTTATTCTTGAGGATTGAAGCATTGCTTAGCGTGTGGACGAAGGGTATTCACATGTCGTCCGGATGAAGTTAAAGGGTTCGAACGATTATCAAAAAACCATTTTCCCAAGTTTAAGGTATTCGGAAGAACATGCAGGTATTTCGATGGACCCTCTAGAAGAATGAAACCCTAACTCGACATAATGACCACGAGAACGCCCTTGAACCTTAGGGTTTACGGCAGTTCCGCGGTGCCATTAGTGTGGCTTGGGTTTCCCCTTCTACGGCTGGATCATCGATGCTGGGGTATGTACCGGATATTTTTAAACTGTACGTGAGTGTTGAGCTCTTGGGGAATTATGGGATTTTGATGGATCGATCGAAAAGTTTAATGTTGTCCGGATATCAAGTGAAGGGATCGACTATGTAGGAGACTCTAGACATGAGTATTGCCGTTGGTAGCGCAGTCAGCACACCTATGAAAGAACGAGTTCGAAGCAGTCGACATCATAGGAAAGAGGCGCACATTGACGATAGTGTTTACAATTGTGATTTAGTGATTTGAATTTCATATTTTCATTGATTGGATTTTAGTATTTTGAGGATTTTGTTCTACGATTGGTATTTCTTATGTGTACCCTCATTGCATTCTATCCGTGTTTCACATATCAGCTGTATTGATGTTGCTTAGTATACACCCAGTACACTTGATTTGGTTTTATATATATTTTGGGATTTTTGATTGATTTCGTGCATAGGGGTTGCACATGATTTTTACATATGTTTCGACCTAGTTTTCATGCATTTTTGTACTATGATTTCGATTTTGATATTCAATGTATGTTTTCGTGCACCATATGCACCTGATTAGGATTCTTGCGCATACTTGGCGCACTTGATGCGATTTTGTGCACACCAAATGCACTAAATCGGGGTTTTGTGCAGATTAGATGCACCTGATATTGTGTCGTGCACGCCCGTTGCACTTGACAGATGTTTTTGGTGCACACCTGTTGCACTTAGTTTTGTTTTGTGGGTATTCATGGTATCTGTAATTGGTTTCGATTTCAGTGCGCACCGGACGCACATGATATTTTATTGATGTGATTGGGATTGATTTCAGTTTGAGCAGTATGTTTCATAATCATTATTATTTGATTTAGTAACCAGGCGGGACGTGTATGTTAAATAAAAGATATATATATAGTTATTTTTTTAAAATAAACGTCCGCTACTTATGCCGTGACACGTGCATTGCACGGCGATTTTCAAGAGGGTTTTTTTTTTGTATGCTTCTTTATTATGATGATTCGGCGATTTTACTAGGATGCGAACTATATATAAGTTATAGATTGATGTATATTATGATGGTTTTCATATTGAGTTTTGATATTTTATTCTCGCCATAACTCCGATGATTGCGTTATGCTTGACGGAGTTGATTTTTGTTATGTATTGATGATTTCGGAGTCCCGGCGATTTGAGTGTTTTGCTAAATGTTTTAGTATTTGGAGGGGGAGTTTTAATTTAAATTCGGGGACCGAATTTCTTAAAGGGGGGAAGATTGTAACGTTTTAAAAATAATTAAATAAATAATTAAATGAACAAAATTGTTTAAGTGAATTTTATGATTTTCGGTAAAGTAAAATGTATTTTTCGTAAAATCAAACCGTGATTGTTTTTCATTATAATTTTAAAAATACCTATTTAATTATGTAATTACTAGTAAATAGTGTTTATTTAGCCACTTATAAATTTTTAGTTTAATTAAAAAAAATTCCTAAATTAATTATTTTAAATATTAACATAAGCTTTATTTTTACACTAAAATAGTGTAAATTACAAATTTGAATGGTTTTAATTTGTAAAAATGAACCATGGCATGTTATAATTTAGTATGTATCATGCAAAATTTATTTGCAAATTTTTCCTATTTTCTAGAGTTTTCTTGAGTTGCTATAGTGAAGGAATAAATAAATAAATAAATAAAGCATGAAAAGACCTTTATGTGATATTTCTTCTCTTGAAACTTCTACACTTTTCCTCACTCATTTCTTTCTCTCCCTCACTCCCTCTCATGGCCGGCCACAACCCCATGGCAGCCCCCCCCCCCATTTCCCACCTCATTTTTGTACAAAAATCCATCAAATTACATCAAAAATTCAACAAAAAATACACAAAATCCTAATTTTTTTCATACCCTTTATTCTCTACTCTTCTTTGCATGGATTTTGGAGTGGGAAAGCATGTATTTTTGAGGCTCATTTTCAAGTTTGGACATGAGATTGTGGAGGTATAAATCTTTCTCTTTTGAATTATTTCTATTAAATGTTCTTTTAAAGCATAATTAGATTTATTATATTAATTCTAGTTGTAAATTTTATAATTCAAGTTAGGGTTTGCAAATTCAAGAGGTGGTTTTTATCGATTAATTAGGGTTATAATAGCTAGTTTAACATCTTTTAGAGTGGAAAATTCTTGCATGGTTGTGGTATAATAAATTGTTTATCGAAATTGTTTTAATTAAACTATTTAGCTAACTAGAATTTTCAAAAATGTGTTTGTGGGTAATATAAAATTCCAATTAAAGTTACTATCATTATATTGTAGTTTTAGTGAGAATATTAGCATGTTAATGGAAAGAAAAACTTAGTTTGATTGCTATTTTCTATGATTAATTGATAAATTGTGATAAAAATTGCTAATTTTGTAAACTAGATTTTAGAAATTCCTATATAAATGAGATTAAAAATATAATTATGGTTTCATTATATCATTATCATCATGAATTGTGGTTTAAGTCATTAATTTATGCAAAATCATGTTTTGTGGTGGAATTGTGGTATTTTGCTTGAAAAATGTTGAAAATTGTTAAAGGGTGCAAACTAGAAATTTCAAATTAATACAAATTTGTGTAATAAAAATTTAGTAATGGTTTGTATAGTCTAGTTATGCTATATAATGAGTTTTATAACTATTGGTTTCATTTAAATGTCATGTTTTGATGAAAACCGGTAAATTGGCAATTTCGGTTTTTACGAAATTGGACGGTTTGATGGATTTTACGGTTTCGATGGATTTAATCATGTTTTATAGTATAAGTAATGTGTTTTAAAACTACGAGTTATTTGTTAATGTTTATCTCGATCCATCGGAGTTTGTCTGCCGATATCGAGCGGTATTTGGTTCTTTTGCGTGGACAGGACATAGGTTTTAACCTATGCTTGTTCCTTGTATCGTTTGATTTTTGTATGTGATTCGGTTTACGATGCTATTTAAATGTTTGCGTCTAGGTACCCCTCACGTGGACTGCGGGCGATAAAGAGGAGGATGGCGACACTGTCTTCGGGAGACATGGACCAGGTGAGTAGATGTATATCTACGGGGGGAAGTCGGGTGGATGGCGTTTAGCACCCCCGCAACGTAGAATAGGAATAGTACTTATTGACATTAGGAAACCAGATGTGACCCTAGATTCTTAATGAGTGGGACCCTAGTAATTACCCTAGGCTGGACTAGACTGATTTAGGAAAACCATACCAGAAGATGAATACCTTGGAAGAGGTTCGTAGGTTTCAGGTAGAAACACACGCACACACTGAAACTCGACATGGTGTATACGTGCATGTGTATATATATATATAGGATGAGGTATAGGTATATATATATATACCACACGTATATGTGATTCATTGATGTGATATGATATCCGAGGTATGATGAAACAATGTAACTGGGCTTGATGCCGAAATTCTTGGCTATACAGTCGTATTAAAGTGTTAGCGGATCATTAGGGAATGAGATAATGAACATGAATATATTAATTATAAAGAGTGGTGGTGATATTGATGTACATGGGACGCTAGAATAGTACCCGGACTGTAACTTGTGACTGATCACGATATGATATATGTATAACTTGATTACGACATTATATTGGTGTGATCTGATGCCGATATTATATAAGTATGACTTAATCACAATATGATACATATGACATGATATTTCTGAGAATAAACTAATGATGCTTATCATGATGGCAATGATATATGGTTGATGTATGCGATCACAGTTTAGCACCTTGATCATGAGATGTGTTGATGATGACATTATATGAATGAGGAGACACCTAGGAGATACTGGACCGTACCCCGATATTGGGATGCCGTACGATGGATTTTACCGTACGAGGCTTAGATTTTATGATTGATCCGCACTCTTGATTCGAGGAAGACGTACTACGTACGTGACGCTGTTGAGGCGGGATCACCGACTATTAGAGATATTGATTCAGACCTTAGGTAGACTCTAGTTTCTTACTGACTAGTCTATTAGGTTTAGTTCCTTAGGATGTTAGATGGACACTGGTTTAGGTTCGACTCACATAGTGGTAGTTGTACTCGCATCTCGCAGAGGAGTGGATAATGCACATCTGTATTTACATTCATACTGTAATTATCATGGTGCATGTTCTTACATATGTTGCTATAATCCGTATAAACCTTACCTGTTAGGACACCCGCACCATTACCGTTGATGCGCAAATTCCACGCACACTTATTTGCCAGCTCACACACATCATCATCGGTAATTGCTACGTCACGTACACTTTAGATCATATATTATCTTTTATTGATAGAATCAGTTAACAACTAAACCGATATAATATTGTGATTACTCTCTGATGTTAGTATAAGATAAGATATTTATTACTTAGACATTCATGCATTCATATTTTCATGTTATCGCACAGTAGTATGGACATATGCCGACACTTATCATATACTTACTCATGATTTTAAGATTTGGATTTCTATGAGATTTCTAGATTTTTGGGGAAAACTGCAAAAATATATAAAAACTTCTCTTTCTCTCCTCTTCTCTTTTTAAAACAAGATGCGGTTTTCTCATGATGTATGTGTCGTCGACCATGAGATTTCATGTTTTCTGTTGGATTTCGAGACCCGATTCGAGGAGTGGATGAACCGTCTCGGGTACATGGTGGGCCCGGTATGGTACCCCGGGACAAGAAGATCGAAATGTAGACGATGAGCCTGGAAGGGGAAGACTACCTACCGGTGATGTCTGGCGCGGCGGATATCCGGAGGATACCGACCGTTGTCGTGAGATTTGATGATATGGGCCGATCCGGACTGACGGAGCCCGACATATTGAGACTTGAGATTACATGTGTTGTGTCGATGCTTGACACGGATTTCCATGGATTTCATTGTTGAGATTTCAGATGTTTATACACACTTTACTATGATAACAGCTAAAGAGTTCTTATACATATATATCTGGATTTCAGGATTTGTTACTTTACATTCATGGTGCATGCATTTCATTTCATATGACATAGTATTATATGAGGCACTGACACGAACACGGAGTATCTGCACTTACACGTAGTATTACCCTGCTATTACTAGATATTTGGGATATAGTAGTGTATTATTATGACCTAGGATAGCGTCGTGCATTCGATTTCTTTTCGTAGATGTCTTCTACTCACGAGTTGGCAACTCACCCCCGTTGTGCCAAATTTTATTACAGGTTCAATGTACAGGTTTCCCTGGTAGCTTGCTGGCACATCTATTCTTTCAGGGTGATTTGCACGGTAGGTTGGTTCACTTGTATCCGAACCACCATTGTACTTTTATTCTTTCAATTGTATCTAGTAAGCTCCATCAACCATATTTGTATTTACTTGATAAGTTTATTGGACCAGTCTTTTATTTCGACCTTAGAGTCGTGCATGTATTATTCTGATCTGGTGGTTTTATTTTCTTTTGAGTTTTGAGCTTCGCCTATTGGCGTTGTATATTATTGTGCTTGTTGTGGTTGTTTCTGCCTGTTGGCGTTGATGCTAGCTCCCGTTTGGGGATGCTTTTTATTGTTTATGTATATTATACTTGTTGTACCCGTTTGGGGGCCAGTTTTTCCAGAGGAGACTCTGCCGAAATTTTTGAGAAAATTTACTGATGCTTTTAAACTTGTTTTCTTTTTCTTCTTCTTCTTCTTTTATGGTTTAGATTTCTGGGCTTCGGCTTACTTAGGTTACGTGGCGCCTCTAGACACTTCGTAATCTAAGTGCCGGTCACTTACCCAAAAACCACCGTTTTGCACGCCCTCTTGGACGTGGTAAGGTGGAAATCAAAGCACAGTGGGAATCACACAAGACTCGATGGCAGTTCTCTGAACTCACCATGGTTAGCTTATTCTCTCTCTTGATCATTTTTTCCATCCTCATTCTTGAGCTCATCTTCTTCTTCCTTCATCTTGATGCTAGGGTTTGAAAAAGGGAGAGATACAAAGTGAGAAATGAAATTCTAAAGTGTACCCATTTCCTATCTCACCATCCTCTACTAGACTAGCACTTTAGTTTAGGGTGTTTGCTTCACTAATTCTTTAGTTGGTGAAGTAGAAGCTTGAGTTCGCATTCCCTCGATGTAGATCATCTTCGGCCTTGAAGACTTCAAGCGAACCCGTTGCAATTTTCTCATGGGGCCGTCCGAGAGTCCAGGAGCCGATGATCGCAGCGAAGGGACTACATCAAGGAGCTTAAGAAGTGAAGGACCGATCTACAAAGAATGTATTTCGTATTCCCTTAGTGTAAATGTGATTTACTTTCATTTGTTCGCCTAATCTCTAGTTAACGATCTTGTTCGGGGTTATTCGGCACGGATAAAATTTTAATCCGGCATGGTTGATGCCTTGTAGAGCTTCATTAGAGTGCCTAGTAACCCTACACATAGTCTATGAAATGTATGGTTGTCGGGACCCGTCACCTTTCTGAGGACGTTGAAGGATTACAACGACAAATATCAGAGGAGTTCAGAGACGTACCCTTGAACCAAAGTTGAGTGGGAGATCTGTAGTACAATTTGGAACTAAGATCAATTAATTAGATTATGAGCACATTGGCTCAGTTAAATCTGAATTGAGGACTTATGGCCAATTTGGGCTAAGTCCAATTAAGTTTGAAATGTTGGCCCTATGTTGGACTATTGAACATTTGTCTGGGTTCAGCCCCTCATTATTTAGCAATGGTAAACAAGAGTTTGAGGGCTCTGATAACATTTTGTCTTTGGCTGAACACAAACCATTTATTATAGCTCTGAACTTTACTTTGCATATCATATGAACCGACCAATTTTGAGGTTCAGTTGAAGGGGCTATTTGTTTCTTAAAACACTTAACTAATTTGGGCTAAGCTGGTTTTAAAATAGTGTTAAACACTAAAAGTGGGGTGTTCACGTGGAGTCACGTGAGACGCCTGAGAATTGGGCCAAACCACCTTTATTTTATCCTTAAATATGCAAATAAGTGTTAAACACTTAGTCTTTAGGCCATCTCGTGTGAGCACGTGAGGCATCTGAAGATGGGGGCCAGACTTCCTTTATTTTGTTCTCAGAATATTCAGATAAGTGTTAAACACTTTATCTTAATGGCCATCACGTGTGGGCACATGATGGGTACCCATGTAATAATTATTAAAGTGTTTATTAAGGGTCATGTGGGGACATGTAAGGGCACTCAAAATTGATTCTTCCTTTAGCTTTGTTCCCTTTATTTTGAAGGTCATGCGGGAGTACGTGAGGCATTGCCTCTGGTCTAATTCCTTCTTATTCTGAGGATTCTATTTAAAGGATCACGTGGGGGCACGTGATCTAGTCTTGTTAGTTCTTTTTCATTCGTTGGGATGAAGGGTCACGTGTTACCACGTGATCACGTTGGATACTTTGATCTTTATGTGCATGGAGAGCTTTAAGTCTCTTATTTTTTTAGAATTAAATTCTTTTATAGGGTTAAACTCTAGTTCTGTTTAGAGGAATTAAATTCCTATGTATTTGGAAGAATTAAATTTTGATATAGGGTTAAACCCTAGTTTCATTTAGGGGAATTGAATTCTTATGAATTTGGGAGAATTAAATTCTCATAAAGGGTTAAACCCTGGTTTCATTTGGAGGAATTAAATTCCTATGAATTTGGGAGAATTAAATTCTCTAAACTCAATTCTCACTCTATGTTTTGGATCTGCATGGCAGAATCTCCCTGATGAGAATTAAATTCTCAAAATGTAGGGAGATTTGCTTCTGCAGATCTTCAACCAGAGGAAGAACTAAGTTCTTATTCAGAAGAGTTAAACTCTTAGATTGAGAATTAAATTCTCTTTTTGTTTTATGGAGCTTAGATCTCTTTCCCCTTTCTCACCTAGGGTTTCTTTTCTTGAGAATTAAATTCTCCTTTCTTTTTTCTCTATGTTGTTGTTTTTTCTCCAAAAATCCAAAAATCCAAGATTCCAAGATCTCTTCTCTTCTCTTCTTGGCTCCTATTTATAGGAGAAAGAAAAGAAGTGGCCAGTGTAAGGTCCTCCAAAACCAAAAAGTTTTGGAGGAATGGCATAGGAATAATGGGTTTATGATGCAATTTGTTTAATCAATCTTTCATTGAAAGATTTTGGTTGTTTTTTTAACTAACATGATCTTTTAGATCACTCAGTGAATTTTATTCACTATTGGATTTTTAATCCAAAAGATATTCTGTCTGTTATTCTTGGTGAATTTTAGGGATATCTTTCCTTGTATAAATTTTTTCCATAAATTGGTGATTTTTAATCCAACGGTGCTCCACTTTACAGAACACCATTTTTTAGTTTGGAAAGATATAGAGAGATCTTTTTCCAGTTAAGGTTCTGGATTCCTATTTAATTTGAATTAAATTTTACTATTTCAAAAGGATTAAAAGCTCATTACGTGTTGGCACGTGATACCACTGTTTGATCATTGAAATAGAATTTAATTCTATCAATTAAAGAGTTTAAGAACCCGTCATGTGTTGGCACGTGATCCCCTTGATTAAACATTTTATTCAGAATTTAATTCTGCCTTTTAATAGAGCTAAGGAATCATCACGTGTCAGCATGTGACCCTTGGTCACGTGTGAGCACATGATGCCCATTGGGGTTTTTCCTTAGTGTCTTATTGCACCTTTTAATCTCTTTTGGTGGGTTTTAAAGGCCCATCACGTGGTTGCATGTGACTCTACTGATTGCCTGCTTGATTATAATTTAATTCTATTATAACAGAGTTCCAGGAAACCATCACGTGTCAGCACGTAACCCTTGGTCACGTGTGAGCACGTGATACCCCATTGGGGAATTTCCTGATATTTTATCAGGGAACAAATGCCCCCACAGCGTTGTTCTCACGTGTTTGCACGTGAGTGCAATGCTGTCACCTTTGTGACCATTAGATCTGTCTAGGGAACAGGGGAGATGAACCGTCCTCCATCACATCCTATAAATGCAGGAGTCCCTTTAGAAGTGCCTCCACTTTTTCCATCTTCTTCTTTGCTCATTTTTCTTCTGAGAATTTAATTCTCTTTCCCAGAGCTTAGTTCTCTGATTCAACAATTTCCAGAGTTTAACTCTATCGACAAAGATTTCCTTTTTCAGGTAAAAATCTTGAACGACTGAGGAACTCCTTGTAGAAATTTGAATTTTAAATCCACAACAAGGCTTTTTCCCTTTAACAAGAACCCATCTTGTCCAAGTTCTTGTAAAAAAACTGCTCAATCTTTAAATAATAAATCCCTTTTGTTAGGGCTCTTTTGATCTCAGAGATCAATGGCAATACTTGACCTTTCTCTGGAATTTTAATTCCATTCCAAAGAATCATAGTTCTGAAAAATGTCTTCTGGGAATTTAATTCCCCTATTCAAAAGGAATTTAATTCCTCTAAAAAACTTAGTTCTTTAAAAGAAGACTTCTTGGGATTTTTCCTCCTGAGTTGTTCTTTGCAAAAAAAAAATTTCAGAAAGATCCACCATGATTTGCATAGGGTTCTGCAGTGGGTCTTCTCTCTCCGTGGAATTTGTAGAGTTGTTTGAAATCCACTGTTCATTTATTGAGAATATTCCTTTTGTTCTCATAATGATTACTCTGCCTCATCATTAGTGAGCCACCATCTTGATTTTGTGGGGCCCTTGTGTTTTGTAATCAATGGTCCCCATAAAATAAGTTATTTGTCGTTTTCTTCCACCGTCTTTCTATGTACATATATATATATATATATATATATATATATTTATAAATACATACATACGCGTGGGCTTCACTAACAGTTTCCTTTCATTTGTTTCAGGAGTAATGGCTTCTCTCCCATACTTTCCCTTTACTCACTCGGAGGCGGCTTTTCCTCAATCACCGTCGGACGAAGAGGTGATGGAGATGATCAAGGCTCATGACCCGAATTGCACCAATCTACTTTTATGGGGGACCTGGTACGGTCATATCATCCGCGGTCGCCGCAGCTTTCTTTGTGAGATACCGACATAGTCTACCTATCCATTTCTGCCGATGGATCATCCACGGACCGCCTTTGCTGTGAAGATGCTGAATTGGACCCTTACGGGACGGCTTGAGCCATCAACAACTGGGATTCCGAACTATCCTTTGCCTGCCATAGACATCTTAAGGCGCCGCATTTGCCAAGGAGAAGCCCAGCCATGGGGACAGATTTACAAAATAGGGCTTACCCCTCGACATCCCACGGGCTATCTTCTCTGGGCCCGTTATATCCTGTCCGCCCATCGTGCGCGACTGCAGAGGGTCGGACTCTATCAGGCGGTATATGCATCTCTCTTCCACTATCAGTCCTCCCATGTCTGGTGGGTTAAGGCCTTCTTGAACCAATGAAATCTTCCCACCAACACCTTCTTTCTAAGGGACCACGAAGTTTCAATTTCTCTGGAATATTTTCGCGAAATCTCTGGGTTGCCGGTCAGGGGGACGCTCTCTGAAGAACTACTTCCTCCCGATGAGTATGTCTTCGAAACTGAGCCTACCATGCTTGACGACCTGTCGACCAAGAATGTCGTCCGCCACAAGCGCCCAAGTTTGATCAAGACTCTGAGCATTTTTTAGAAGCTATTCACAGAGTCAGAGGAGCAGGGCATCACTTTTAAAATCTTTATCGCCTGCTTCCTTCACGAAGATGTCCTATCAAAGACGGCTCCGAAGTTCGCGAATATCAACAACCCTTTTGGGTTCGATTTAAATAAGCGGCCAGCTAAAGAAGAGGACTTGCCACAGTTCTACATTCCCATCATGTCGTCTGTATCTTTCGAGTCGATCGCAGCTCCTGGTATGGATGAGGAGACTTTCTTTGTGGGCTTCATCAGTGTTTAGCTCAGTTGGTTCGCGCCATTCCTATGCACTGTCGTTTCATAAGAGCCTTAGTTATTTACCCTGCTCATCGCATTGCCGAGGGGACGCGACTAGCTATGGGTATTGCGGGGCTAGCGCATCTGTATCATGGGCTAAGCGCTGCAGCCAATACCTCAACCCCAGGCGTAGATGTGGTAAATTTCTCTCTTCATTACTTTACGTCCTGGATTGAGATGCACGTGCTGGGGCCGTTTGCTGTGCACCAAAGACTTAGTTTTTATGACGCTTAAACTTTTCCGCGACTCATGCAGCTGGTGGACGCTTCTGCCCTTGACCCGACTCAGTCTGGAGCTATTCATGTGCCGATTAATCCCTATGCCAATACAGAAGGGATGGTATTCAATGATCGAGCCCTCTCTGCCCCCTCAGGACCGGTTCAACAGCTTTGTGACTCGTCGAAAGAGGGAGTACCTTCTCTGAAGCCCAGGGAAGCCATGTACCTATATTCGATCAAACTGGGTTATCAGGTATTTCGTCAGAATGGTGCGGCTTTTTTTATGCGGTACAACCCACACCGCTTTGCTCGGCAACTCGGATATGACCAAGGCGTCCCCTTTGAGGCATTTATAGTGGAGCCTAGCCCGTCGTCAGAAGTTGTTCGTGACACCGCTCATCACTTCATGCGGCTGAACACTGGCTCTCGCTTCGTGATTCCTGAAGCTGATCATATTCCTCGATGTGTGGGGTCTTTCTTGGGCTGGTACCTCCACCGAGTCAGTCCAATTATTGCCGAGGAGAGGAGGGTGCTCCTCGGATATAGGGCTCCCATTCCGATCCAAGCCACGGGAGTTCTGCCGCAACCGCGTGCAGCGGTTCGCCCTCCCTTGAGAGATACTAGCGTCGTGCTTATTCCGGCGACGGCGGAAGTGGATTTAACTCCCACATCTGGTATGCCACTGCGTACTAGAGCTCAATCAAGGGCAAGTAGGGCGCTAGTAGCAGTGTCATCAGCTGCGGCGTCAGCAATGGCCGTGTTGTCATCGGTAGCACCCCCGAGCGAGGACATTGAAGGCGAAGTGCGTCAACGCCGTACCAAAGCACCAAGGAAAAGTAAGCGATCGTCTTCGGCAGTTAGCTCTGGGCCCAAGAGGCGGAGGAAGACAGTCACCAATCTTCTCGACTCTTTAGTGGAATCCGAGCCTATTCTTCAGGATGAACTACTAGCCATGCAAGAATCGGATGGTGGTCTACTTTTCCCGGGTTCATCTGCCGAGGAAGCCGCACAATTGGCTGAGGCTATAAGATACTCACAGGATGAATCCGAGAATGTAAGGATCCAAAGAAGCCTTATCCTGACATAATCTTTTACGAAGACCCACCATCGATACGGCGGATATTCATAGGTCCTTTGGAAGAAGGGGCGAGACAGCCCTTAAGCAGGCTATCTCAGCCGACGCCGAAGATGCACTTTCGTTGTGGACCTGTGGCCACGAGTCTACCTTCAAACCTCAGCGAGCATACCTCCTCAGGAAAGAGCGTCGGCTCGAAAAAGCTATTCTAGAGGCTCCTTTGCGCATCGGTATGCTCATGTATCTCTTTGTAATATTTTGTATTGCTCATATACATATATATATATATATATATATATATATATATATATACTTATCTTCATGAAAACTTTGCAGGGACTTCGGCAATGGCGGAGGATCTGAGTTTGAGTCGCGCTTTGACTGTGGACTCCGCAAATATCCCCAATGAGACACTAATCAGTGTGGAGGGGGTCGATGAAACTGTTGCTCCTGCGATGGAGCTTTCCTCGGTGATTCCCGATCCCCAAGTGCTTGCTCCCCCGGAAGAGGACTCTTCGCTGGTCGCCGATTCAATGGATCTTTCTGGGGATGGCCCGGTGAATAGGGAACAGGTAGTCGAGGCTACCGTCCTTCGGCTGGAGCCTGCAGTGGCGGCCACTGCTCCTCGATCGGAAGTTATTATACCGGCCCACATCCCCGATGATTTGCCTGGAGGCATGGAGGAGGCCGCCGAAGCTGCTATCCCTCCAGTCCAGAATGGGAGAAGCATCGAAGGTAGCCTTCAATATTTTATATTAATAATCTCTCCATTATCTGAACCTTCCTGTCTTTTCAGAATTGCGCGGATTGGCGGCGTCCATTGCTGATCCGTCTCCCAGGAAGTCCTTTCAGTGCATGTTGGAGATGGCCGCTCCGCAGGCGATATCTCCTCAACGCATCGTCCTCTCTTCCGGGCAAGGTTAGTGTCGTTTGCCCTCTCCTTATGGAATTATTGTTATTCTATATAATGACATTGATGTCTTCTCCAGTTCTGGAAGCCGATGACGAGGTTGGGATTCTTGATGGGCCTGGGGAGCCTTCAGACCCTTCTTGCATGACTGTGGTTAAGTAAAGTATCAACGTTGTTCCATTTGCTCTTTGCTTATAAGTCTCGCTGATTGTTTATAAATCTTAACAGCTTTGCCAGTTCTTACCACGCTGGAATCTCGCATCGTCATCCCACCCGGCCCCTATGCTTTACGTGCCTCGGAATGGATAGCAAAGCTAAGCCTCCACTCCCTGTTAGCCCTAATTGAAGACCTTCGTGCTGGCAGTTTGATCACGGCCGAAGCATTTGCCGCTGAAGCCAAACGTTCTCTTCCCTTTCTTGCCACCTACCATAGTGAAACATTGGTGCAAGTCTGGGTTGAGTTTTATCGGCAGGTAGAGGCTTGCTTGCATATTCTTGAATGTACACGCCTTCCTTCAGAGGTTGTGCCCGCGAAGGCGCGCTTACGGGGGTTGATTGAGCGGTATGCTACGAACATGATATCATGCGAGAAGAGGCTCAGCCGCAAGTTTTCAGAGAGGGAGATGGCTTCCAAAGCGCCGAGGGAGCTTCAAGCCAATCTTACGGCCAAGACCACTAGGGCATATGAACTTTGGCGGGTGCTTCAAGAGGCTATCAAGAAGATGGTAGCCATTGATAAGGCCGTCATTTTCACTCGTGAAATGGTCGAAGCCCATATGGTTACTAAAAAAGAGCTTTAAAGTCGGCTTGCCTCATACTAGGCCCAATAGGCTCAAGCGGAGGCCCGTCTTTTGACGATAATGAATCATGAAGCCGAGGCCCAGCGGAAAAGGGATGAACTGGCAAATCTACTAAATCGTCCGCCGGCCTGAAGAATTGTATATAGTCGTTGTGGACCGGTAGCCACGAGTCTACCTTCGAACCTCGGCGAGCATACCTCCTCGAGAAGGAGCGTCGGCTCGAAAAAGCTATACTAAAGGCTCCTTTGCGCATCGGTATGCTCATGTATCTCTTTGTAATATTTTGTATTGCTCATATACATATATATATACTTATCGTCATGAAAACTTTGCAGGGACTTCGGCAATGGCGGAGGATCTGAGTTTGAGTCGCGCTTTGACTGTAGACTCCGCAAATATCCCCAATGAGACACTAATCAGTGTGGAGGGGGTCGATGCAACTGTTGCTCCTGCGATGGAGCTTTCTTCGGTGATTCCCGCACCCTAGTGCTTGCTCCCCCGGAAGAGGCCTCTTCGCTGGTCGCCGATTCAATGGATCTTTCTGAGGATGGCCCGGAGACTAGGGAACAGGTAGTCGGGGCTACCGTCCTTCCGCTGGAGCCTGCAGTGGCGGCCACTGCTCTTCGATCGGAAGTTATTATACCGGCCCACATCCCCGATGATGTGCCTGGAGGCACGGAGGAGGCCGCTGAAGCTGCTATCCTTCCAGTCCAGAATGGGAGAAGCATCGAAGGTAGCCTTCTATATTTTATATTATTAATCTCTCCATTATCTGAACCTTCCTGTCATTTCAGGATTGCACGGATTGGCGGCGTCCATTGCTGATCTGTATCCCAGGAAGTCCTTTCAGCGCCTGTTGGAGATGGCCACTCCGCAGGTGATATCTCCTCAACGCATCGTCCTCTCTTCCTGGAAAGGTTAGTGTCCTCTCCTTACGGCATTATTGTTATTCTATATAGTGACATTGATGTCTTCTATAGTTCTGGAAGCCGATGACGAGGTTGGGATTCTTGATGGGCCTGGGGAGCCTTCAGACCCTTCTTGCATGATTGTGGGTAAGTAAAGTATCAACGTTGTTCCATTTGCTCTTTGCTTACAAGTCTCGCTGACTGTTTATAAATCTTAACAGCTTTGCCAGTTGATACCATGCTGGAATCTTGCATCGTCATGCCACCCGGCCCCTATGCTTTACGTGCCTCGGAACGGATAGCAAAGCTAAGCCTCCACTCCCTGTCAGCCCTAAATTAAGACCTTCGCGCTGGCAGTCTAATCACGGCCGAAGCGTTTGCCGCTGAAGCCAACCGTTCTCTTCCCTTTCTTGCCACCTACCATAGTGAAACATTTGTGCAAGTCTGGGTTGAGTTTTGTCGGCAGTTGGAGGGTTGCTTGCATATTCTTGAATGTGCACGCCTTCCTTCAGAGGTTGTGGCCGCGAAGGCGAGCTTACGGGGGTTGATTGAGCGGTATGCTACGAACATGATATCATGCGAGAAGAGGCTCAGCTGCAAGATTTCAGAGAGGGAGATGGCTTCCAAAGCGCTGAGGGAGCTTCAAGCTAATCTTACGGCCAAGACTACTAGGGCATATGAACTTTGGCGGGTGCTTCAAAAGGCTATCAAGAAGATGGTAGCCATTGATAAGGCCATCATTTTCACTCGTGAAATGGTCGAAGCCCATAAGGTTAAAAAAAGAGCTTGAAAGATGGCTTGCCTCATACTAGGCCCAACAGGCTCAAGCGGAGGCCCGTCTTTTGACGATAATGAATCATGAAGCCGAGGCCCAGCGGAAAAGGGATGAACTGGCAAATCTACTAAATCGTCTGCCGGCCTGAAGAATTGTATATAATTTTTTATTCTTCTTTTGTACATACTCCTGAATGAGATTATATATTTTTTCATTCTTTCATAAATTTTACTTTGTATTCATTTTGATTCATGAATAAAAGACATATTTTTTTTAATGATGGTGAGTGCATTCTGTGGATAATCTATTTTGATTTCTCTGTAGGACAGCGATGTCTTAGGATTCTGGGTTAAGATTTGCCTCCTAAGACTTTTCAACTTTATGAGCTGTGAGGGTCTCATAAAGAATTTTCTCCCTACAGGTCGAGAGGATCCTGTAGGAGTAATTTCTCCTTAGGAATCGTGAGGACCTGTAAGTGATGGACGAGGATGACATTATCCGCATTTCATGGAGTAAGGGGTTGCTCTGGACATTTCCCACGGGGTCAAAATTGACTTTAGCCGTGTTCTATGGGACCAAGATTTGCTCTGGATGCTTCATAGGCCGTGTTCTGCGAGGACCAGGCTCCGCTCTGTACGTTTCCCACGGGGTTAGGATTGACATGGCCGTGTTCTGCAAGGACCAGGAAGGGTTGACTTTATCCGCAATTCACGGAGTCGGGGGTTGACCCTTGGTTGTCTGTGCACCACCGAGTCATAGAACTGGAAATTGCCGCGGTTCCGCTTTTCTTGATGTTGCGTCTGTTGTAATGAGACGAATGTTGAGATGATCTCCAGGCTATCTGTGAACAATCGAGACTTGGCTTTCTTTCGGATGGAGCCTGGGGAGGGAAGGTATGGTTCCCTCTTTGTTTGCGCCCTTGGATTGTATACAGGGATTGATGTGATATCTCCTGTAGGGCAAAAGGTTTTATTTTATATATTTTTCTTTCCGCGATGCTCTATCATTTCAACTTTTATATCGCGAAGGTCTCGATTGCCCAATCATTTCGGCTATTTTTCGCGGTGCCCAATCATTTCGGCTAATTGTTTTATTTTTACTCGCTGCTTTTTATTTCGAGTTGCCCAATCATTTCGGCTATTTTTGTATGCATACATTTTTACTTGCTGATTTTGTCGCATGTTGCCCCATCATTTTGGCTATTTTGTATGCATTTGTGGCTCGCTGGCTTTTCGCTGCGAATTTTGTAATTTGATACCGATTTCGACATCGGCATCGCTACAACTAGGATATTGCCAGGAGCGAATCATCATCTGCTTTCATCGATGTCAAACAAAGGTGGCTTAGTAGACAGGGTTAGGATCCTGTCGACTAAGGCTTTTGACTTCATGAGCCATAAGGGTCTCATAAAGGTATTTCTCCCTATGAGTCATGGGGATCTCGTAGGTGCGTTTTCTCCTTAAGAATCATGATGATTCCTAAGTGTATGGTCTCTTATAAGTCGTAAGAATCTTATAAGAGTGCTTTCTCCTTATAAGTCGAGAGGACTTACAAGGGCTGTTCACTGTGCAAAAATATCCCTACTCACGGATAGGACTTAGTTAGGGAAATGTTTATTCGCGCCCGTGGATTGTATACAAGGGTCGAGATGCTTGTACGGCAGAAATGGAGATTGTGATGGCTTAAGAACAGGTTCAGATCCCTGTAGCTAAAGACTTTTGAATATTATGAGCCGTGAGGGTCTCATAAGAGGGTTCTACTTACGAGTCGTGAGGATCTCGCAAGTGTAATGAATCGTAGGGATCTCTAAGTGTGTTGCTCCCTTGTGAGTCGTAAGGATCTCACGCAGGTGGTTTCTCCTTACAGGGTCGAGAGCATCTTGCAAGTGTCTTTTAACGAGATTGTGCCCTTTCGGGTTTTCATAAAAACTCGCCGGTAGCCCTGATGTTTTTACTCACAGAGCCCTTTCGGGTTTTAATCCATGCCCATTTGCTTATGGACATACCATTTTCTTTTTTTTATTATTCTCTTTTTTTTATCTTTTTTTTTGTGTCCGCCTTGGGATGCTGCAGTCCACAGTAGTTTATCGATATCTCGGTCAACAGCTAGTTTTAGGACATAGTGGTCCATCGTTAGTTTAAGGACGTTTCGGTCCGTCGCCAGTTATAGGACATAGTGGTCCATCGTTAGTTTAAGGACGTTTCGGTCCATCGTTAGTTTAAGGACGTTTCGGTCAATCAACCGGCTACTACTTATAGAGTTCGGGCTTAGGAAGATAGCAAGCGGACATAGGCGTCGTCATCTATCATTGACCTAGGCCATGACTCGTCAGGCATAGTATTTTTTTAGGAAGCGACCGTTTATTGGCCTGAAAGGTCTTTCACCATGCATGTCTATAAGTATGTAGGCTCCACCCTGGTAAACTTTGTCTATGATATACGGGCCTCCGTAGTTCGGCTCGAATTTCCCCCGTTTGGAACGATTAGGGATGATGGGTCTTTTGACCACTGGCACGAGTTCGCCTTGGCGGAATGTTCTCGGCCTAGTCAATCTCTCGTATGAGCGTGTCATCTTTGCTTTATAAGTCTCCAGATTTTGTTGCGCCATGAGCTGGGTTTCATCAAGGGAATAAGCTTCTCAAGCCGAAGGTGAGCATTTTCTTCGTCTGTTAGCTCGTAATGAACTGCCACTTGTAGAGAGGGTAGTTCTATCTTGAGGGGCAGTACCGCTTCCGTACCGAATACCAATGCGTACGGCATTATGTTCGTGGCCGTTTTGAACGTAGTTCGATACGCCCAGAGAGCTTCATGCAGTCTCTCGTGCCAGTCATTCTTATTTCGAGACACCGTCTTTTTCACGATCTTTGTCAATGTCTTATTGAAAGCCTCAGCTAGACCGTTAGCTCGAGAATTATAGACTGAAGAGTATCTCCAGTCTATGTTATGCTGTTGTGCGAAGCGACTGATCTTGTGGCTTCTGTAGGCTGGCCCGTTATCGGAGATGATCGATCGCGGAGTTCTAAATCGATAAATGACGCGCGTCTTGACGAAATGGAGGATATTCTCCATCTTCACTTCCCTCAGCAGTACTGCTTCTGCCCACTTGGAGAAGTAATCAGTTGTCGCCAAAATGAATCGATGTCCTCTGGACGATACTGGTTCGATGGGGCCGATTATGTCAGTTCCCCATATTTCAAATGGCCAGCTAGCCACCATTGGATGCAGTGGATTTGGATGCTGATGGATAAATTCCCCGTGAATCTGGCACGAGTGGCATTGCTTCGCGTATTCGAGGCAGTCCTGGATCATCATGGGCCAATAGTAGCCCATCCTTTTGATCTTCAGCTTCATCTTCAGGACGGGTTGGTGAGAACCGCAGAGTCCATCGTGAGTTTCTTGGACGACTTTTCTTGCCTCTTCAGGTCCTAGGCATCTTAGACATAAAGAATCAAATGATCTCTTATACAGAGTATCATTGACGAAGGCAAAAGATAGAGCTCGCTTCATGAGCTGATGTTTTGAGGACGCATCTTCAGGCGTTCGACGGGATTTGAAGTAGTCTATAAAGACTTCTCTCCAATCTTTAGCCTTTTCCTGGTCTTTTATTTGTAGGGCCGTTTGCTCGGTCTCTCTTTTTTTCGGGTGATTCTGGAGATATTTCTGCCTGTGCAAGAACCCGACGGCTCTGCATAATGATCCTCACGTCATCGAGGTTCTCGTCAGCCAATTTTTTAGCAAGCTTGACTAACGCATCCACCTTGCTATTTTCCGCACGCGGTATGCTTTCCAAGGTGTAGGAAGGAATGTAAGTCAGCAGTTGCTGTACTCTCTCGCCGTACTTCACCAACTCTGGCTTGCACGTTTGATAGTCGCCATGTACTTGACTAACGACCAGTTGGGAGTCTCCGTATATGAGGAGGTTTTCAATTCCCATGTCGATAGAGATCTCGAGACCTGCTATCAAAGCTTCATATTCGGCTTCATTGTTCGTCCTCGGCTCTGTTAAGGAGAAGGCAAAGCGCATTATCCCTCCTTGTGGAGTCACGAAGATGACGCCTACCTCTGATTTGATTATAGGGGTGCTTTGTTTGCGCTCCTTCATGGAAGATGCTCCGTCAAAATAGAGTTCCCACCGGGTATCATTCTCTCTTCTTTCCCCATCGATCGTGTCAAACACGTATTCGTCTGGAAAATCGCAGTTCAAGGGAGAGTCGGCAGGTATGGGATGCTCAGCGTGGAAGTCGGTGATGGCCTGGCCTTTCACTGCCTTAAGAGGCCGATAAGTTATCGAGAACTCCATCAAGAGCGGGGCCCATTTAGCGAGCCACCCCGTCAATATGGCCTTTGACATCAAATACTTGAAAGGATCTACCTTTGATACGAGATGGACCTCATGTGCCAATGCATAGTGTCTGAGCTTCGTTATCGCGAAGATCAATGCCAGGCAGTGTTTTTCAATGGGAGAGTAATTGCTTTCTGCCCCTGGAAGAACTCGACTCAGATAATATAGGGCTCTCTCTTTCCCTTGTTCGTTCTCTTGTGCCCACAGCGCGCCTAAGGAACCTTCGAGGGCGGTCGTATACAAGACAAGAGGTTTTCTTTTAACGGGAGCAGCCAATATAGGCGGGTTCTGCAGATATTGCTTGATTTCGTCCAGTGCGCTTTGGCATTTGCGATCCAAGACGAATGGGGTTCCCTTCTTCATTAGGTGACTGTAAGGACGGCACTTGCCTGAGAGATTGGCTATAAATCGTCGGATATACGCGAGCTTCCCTTGGAGAGACCGCAGTTGCTTGAGAGTCCTTGGCGGAGACATTTCCATGATTGCCTCGATCTTCGACGGGTCTATCTCGATGCCTCGGTGTCAGACGACGAATCCTAGGAACTTGCCTGAGGAAACTCAGAACGCGCATTTAAGAGGGTTCATCTTCAAGTTATATTTCCGAAGGCGCTGAAATACGATCTTCAGATGCTCTAATTGTTCGTTGTATGATTTGCATTTAACTATGAGGTCGTCGATATAGCATTCGACGATTTCATGTATGAGGTCATCGAAAATCTTCGTCATGGCCGTCTGATAGGTGGTGCCGACGTTCTTTTGACGGAAAGGCATCACCTTATAGCAGAATATGCCCAAAGGGGTTCGGAAAGCGGTATGCTTCTGGTCTTCGGGATGCATCTTTATCTGATTGTATCCTGATGAGCCGTCCATGAAGGAGAAAACTTCGTGAGTGGACGTATTATCTATCATCAGCTCAGTGACTAGTATTGGGAAGTCGTACTTCGGGCAGGCTTTATTGAGATCCCGAAAGTCCACACATATGCGCACCGTCCCATTTTTCTTCATCACTGGGACGATGTTGGCGATCCAGTCAGGATATTAAACCTCTTGGATGAAGCCGGAGTCGATTAGCTTCTTGACCTCGGCGTTGATGCTCATCTTAAGCTCCAGCCGCATTCTTCTCGGTACTTGTTAGATCGGCTTGACGTCAGAGGATATTGCCAATTTGTGTACAGCAATCTCTGGATCTAGTCCTGGTATCTCGGAATAGTTCCATGCGAAGCAATCTCTATGCTGCATCAGCACGTCCTTTAGCGTAGCCACCCTTTCTTCAAATAACAGCTCACTGACGAATGTCGGCCGCGGGCCACTTGCCATCCCCAAATCATTTTTCTTGAGGTTATCTGCAGTAGTATGTATTCCATCTTCCAGCTCTTTTGGCGCAGTGGAAACTCTGAGATCACCTCGCCATCATCGTTTTCGAAGCACCAGGGGAGGTCGTCCATATTCTCAGGCTCTTCTTTTGACAGTGTTATCACGTGATAGGTACGAGATCGTTTTCAAGATCGATGTTGATCTGGTTCTACTCTCGCTGTACACGTTGCTTTCGGTTTATGCTTCTGTGGCGGGCTTACCCTCCAACTGTTGGATAGAGCGAACCTTCCTTGTTGATATTGGTCTACGACCAAGTTCTTAAAGGTGAAGCAGTCTTCGAGATGATGTCCTATTGCTCGGTGATAGGAACAATAGTGTGGGTGAGAGACCTCGTCTGCTTGCTCGGGATGCTTGGACTCCGGGAGCGTTATCATTTGATGTTTTGTGACAAGATCGAATATCTTATGTGTCTTGTCTTGGGGAAAAGAATACGCTCGACCCATCTTCTTCATAAGAGACGAATCCTGGTTGCTCAATTCTTGATCGTGTGGCTTCTTAGATCCGCTACGCTGCTGTCAAACATTTTTTTTCCGTTCTTTGATTTATTTTTGCCTCTGCACCGGGTCTTTTGTATGACGGGTTGGCGAAGAAGAGCATTGTCATTCTCCGCGGCCTGTTGAAGGAGGCGCTGAATCCTGGCTTTTTCGTAAATGGCTATTTCGTGGCTATGGTCATCCCGGACCTTTCGACCCTTCCTTTATTAGCTTGTCCATCTTTTCTTCAAATGACGGACTTGGCATTTTCATGGCGGGACCTTGTTTTTGTTCCGGATTAGCATCTTCCCACAGAGCGTCTCCTTCTTCGTCGAAGTCGTGTATGACGTAGCAGTCGCGGAATAGCTCCCGTTTCTTGGATTGAACATATCCAAGCCCGATCGTTTCCATTCTCCCGTTGGGCCACTTTCGTTGAGTTCCGGGGACGCTCCAGATCCTGTTATAAAACTGGGCTTATCGAGCAGTCTGTTTAAAGGGTACGCCTTAGCGCTTCAATAGCCTTTTTAACCCTTCTGTGTAGTATCTGGACAGACGGATGGGTTGGAGCTTGTCAAGCGTAGAATCGGCGCCATGCCAGATTTCTTTCTCCAGGTGCATCTTCGATATTTGCCTTAGACGATGGATTAGCGAGTGGTGCCTCCTGAGCAAGCATCTCCTGCAGCTTTTCACATTGCTGTTGAACTTTTGTTAAGGACTGAGTTTGAGGTCGGTGACTAGTAGAAGCTCGAACTTCGTCTTTGGAATTCACCACATAGACTATGTGAACTACCATTCCCCCAGGCTTAGGGTGTTTGGAGTTTTTGTCCTCTGGAGTTTGCTTCGGGACTTGAGCTTTATTGGGCCTCCTTTTTTGTGAAAAGCCGCTTTGATTTTAGGAGGAGCCGCTATATCAGGATCCGTCTTAGGGTGAGACCCCTTCACCTTCTTCCACACCTTATATATAGATGAGGAAAGTTGTCTCAGGGAGCGAACTTGTTTCTGCTCTTGTGGGATCTCCATGGGCTGCGAAGACTTCTTCAATATTGCGGTAGGAGAATTTTGTCTGACCCTTCGCAACAGTTTGAAGCTGTTCCCAATTGGAACAACAACATTCACCACTGGGGTTGAAACTGGACCATGCGGAAAACTGCCCCCATCTCATTTTGTATGATGCCGATATCGACGTTGACCGTTTCTTACGGCCGGGATTTGATTAGCCTCAAGATTTTGCCGAGATTGCCCCCTGTTTCCTTTGAGAGCTTAAAAATTCTTCCCCCTTCGTCGACCTTGGTCCTTGGAAGGTGCGAGTCATTCGAGAACTGATTCCATTGGCAAAGCTACAGCTTGGGGAACAAGCCTGTGGAAGACAGACTTCCATTGGGCTTCCTCCATCGGCGTTGAGGCACCGAGGGTGGGAGGTGGAAGTATTGACCTAAAGAGAAGCCCGCTGATTTCTTGAAAAGCTGGATTGCAGAGATTTGAGATTGCAAGTGGCCCATACTTGACTCCACCAGATATGACAGAGCCTGAGTTGTTAGGGTAGAAACAAACGCCATTCTTCATAGAGACGAAGCACCAACTTCAGTATCCACTCCCTTAAGGGTAACCAAAAACATACACACCACGAATATTTGATCGCGGAAAAATACGACACGCGAAGTGTGGAAAGGAAAGAGGAAAAGGTCCCACCGGGCATGCCAGAATCTGTTCCCCACCGAAACAACGGAGACGCGACCGTGCGGGTCCGTCTCGCCTGAATTTCGGGGTAGATGCTAATTGGCGCTATCCGTCCACCTCTCCGAAGATGCCAAGTTGATTTATGGCACCATGTATCGAAGGTTCAAACGGATGCGGCCGATGTAGTAGACTTCGTCAGATTCTCCCTCATTTGAGGGGTTTTTGATTGCGGGGACGCTCTTCCCTGCAGGCGCAAGCCCCTACAGTTAATTACGCAACCACGTCGCGGTAACCACATTCTCCTTCTCCAGATAGTCACTTCATGTCGTGGGTGTTTGTTTTGTTTTTGGTTTCCTGTGGATTGTATACGAAGACTAATTTATGTTGTCGCCCGTAGGGCGTGGATTAGTCCAAATCCGTATTTTCTTAGATTTGGGTTTGGGGTTGGGTTTAAGGATACGTTAGTCTCATTTGAGACTAAGATCAACTTAAACGTTTGTTAAGGCTACGTTAGTCTAATTTTAGACTAAGATCAACTTAACGGGATTGTTTAGATCCAACAAAAGAGTATTTGGCCTCTGTTGTTTAGTTTAGGGACATTGTGGTCGATTACCAGTTTAAGGACATGGTGGTCCATTGTTAGTTTAAGGACATCTCGGTCCATGGGTTTAAAGGGACCCCACAGTCCGAGGTTAAGGACATCATAGTCCATGGGTTTAAGGTCCCCACAGTCCAGTTTAAAGACGTCATAGTCTATGAAATGTATGGTTGTCGGGACCTATCACCTCTCTGAGGATATTGAAGGATTACAACGACAAATATCAGAGGAGTTCAGAGATGTACCATTGAACCAAAGTTGAGTGGGAGATCTGTAGTCCAATTTGAAACTAAGATCAATTAATTATATTATGAGTACATTGGCTCAGTTAAATCTGAATCGAGGACATATAGCCGATTTGGGCTAAGTCCAATTATGTTTGAAATGTTGGCCCTTTGTTGGACTATTTGAACATTTGTCTGGGTTCAGCCCCTCATTATTTAGCAATGGTAAACAAGAGTTTGAGGGCTCTGCTAACATTTTGTCTTTGGCTGAACACTAACCATTTATTATAGCTCTGGACTTTACTTTGCATATCATATGAACTGACCAATTTTGAGGTTCAGTTGAAGGGAAGATTTGTTTCTGGAAACACTTAACCAATTTGGGCTAAGCTGGTTTTAAAATAGTGTTAAACACTAATAGTGGGGTGGTCACGTAGGGTCACGTGGGGTCACGTGTGAGCACGTGAGGCATCTGAAGATGGGGGCCAGACTTACTTTATTTTGTTCTCAGAATATTCAGATAAGTGTTAAAATACTTTATCTTAACGGCCATCACGTGTGGGCACGTGATGGGTACCCATGTATTAATTATTGAAGTGTTTATTAGGGGTCACGTGGGGACACGTGAGGGCGCCCAAAATTGATTCTGCCTTTAGGTTTGTTCCCTTTATTTTGAAGGTCACGTGGAAGCACGTGAGTCATTGCCTCTGGGCTAATTCCTTCTTATTTTGAGGAGTCCATTTAAAGGGTCACGTGGGGCACGTGATCTAGTCTTGTTAGCTCTTTTTCATTCCTTGGGATGAAGGGTCACGTGTTACCACGTGATCACGTTGGATACTTTGATCTTTATGTGCATGGAGAGCTTTAAGTCTCTTGTTTTTTTTAAGAATTAAATTCTTTTATAGGGTTAAACCCTAGTTCTGTTTAGAGGAATTAAATCCTATGTATTTGGAAGAATTAAATTCCGATATAGGGTTAAACCCTAGTTTCATTTGGGGGAATTGGATTCTTATAAATTTGGGAGAATTAAATTCTCATATAGGGTTAAACCATGGTTTCATTTGGAGGAATTAAATTCCTATGAATTTGGGAGAATTAAATTCTCTAAACTCAATTCTCCCTCAAAGTTTTGGATCTGCATGGTAGTATCTCCCCGATGAGAATTAAATTCTCAACTTGTGGGGAGATTTGCTTCTGTAGATCTTCAACAAGAAGAAGAACTAATTTATTATTCAGAAGAGTTAAACTCTTAGATTGAGAATTAAATTCTCTTTTTGTTTTATGGAGCTTAGATCTCTTTCCCCTTTCTCACCTAGGGTTTCTTTTCTTGAGAATTAAATTCTCCTTTCTTTTTTCTCTCTGTTGTTGTTTTTTCTCCAAAAATCCAAGATTCCAAGATCTCTTCTCTTCGCTTCTCTTCTTGGCTGCTATTTATAGGAGAAAGAAAAGAAGCAATTTGTTTAATCAATCTTTCATTGAAAGATTTTGGTTGTTTCTGTAACTAACATGATCTTTTAGATCACTCAGTGAATTTTATTCACCATTGGATTTTTGATCCAAAAAATATTTTGTCTGTTATTCTAGGTAAATTTTAGGGAAATCTTTCCTTGTATAAAATCTTTGAATAAATTGGTGATTTTTAATCACCATTGGACTTTTAATCCAACGGTGCTCCACTTTACAGAGCACCATCTTTTTGTTTGGAAAGATTTAGAGAGATCTTTTTCCGGTTAAGGTTCTGGATTCCTATTTAATTAGAATTTAATTTTCCTATTTCAAAAGGATTAAAAGCTCATCACGTGTTGGCACGTGATCCCACTGTTTGATGATCGAAATAGAATTTAATTCTATATATTAAAGAGTTTAGGAACTCGTCACGTGTTGGCACGTAACCCACTTGATTAAACATTTTATTCTGAATTTAATTCTGCCTTTTAACAGAGCTAAGGAATCATTACGTGTCAGCACGTGAACCTTGGTCACGTGTGAGCACGTGAAGCCCCATTGGGGTTTTTCCTTAGCGTCTTATTACATCTTTTAATCCCTTTTAGTGGGTTTTAAAGGCCCATCAACGTGGTGGCATGTGACTCCACTAATTGCCTGCTTGATTATAATTTAAATCTATTTTAGCAGAGTTCCAGGAAACCATCACGAGTCAGCACGTGACCCTTTGTCACGTGTGAGCACGTGATACCCCATTGGGGAATTTCCTGATATTTTATCAGGGAACAGTGATCATATAACTGCGTGAGATGAATGCTACTTATATATATAATATACTAGTAGACACTATATATGTTTTGCAACCGCGCTAGTCCTGACCCCGCTCTGCCATAAGTTAAGTAACCTTAGGGTGAAGACCCGGGTCCCTATGGCGAATACAGATGGCATATATGTGTGTTTTATTTTCATTTCTTCTGTGATGTTTAGGAAACATAAATGATGGGACGTCATTAATGAGATTAATAAAAAGAAAAGAAACCTAAAGATGTTGTAGAATCAAATTTTTCAAAAAGGTAGCTCTAGTTCTTGCTTTGCAAAGCTGTATTCCATTATGAATATCCAGCACCTCATTCGATGAGGAAAGAGCCTAGATCCCTTCACCAGGAATGACCTCTTTAGCAATACTAGCATATGCTACAAACTACTCGTTTTTTTTTTGAAAACTACTCGATTTTAAAAGCGGAGCTTAAACCACTCATTTTCAAATCACTAGATTCTACAACGATATCAAGTTCATTATGTTAAAGGTTTTCTTCAAATCCAGTTATAGCCCTCCGTCATTTCAGATAAGTACAAGTATTCGTGCTGCGTTTGTTGACCTTGTCAAGGCATAGTGTGCTATAGCTGATTAGTGCTTATCTGCCGCATATGATACGATTGGATTAGGGTAGTCATACGACCTTGTTGACCTTGTCAAGGATCGTGCGGGTAGGTTTAATTCAATCACAAAATGACATGTTGAAATTAACATGCGGTTTATGGTTTGTTGGCCTTGTCAAGTTCATAAGCCGCATAAGGTAAAAACAGATATTGGGAATTTCAAGTGTTCAAATTTGCAATGAGATTGCATACTTTCTATATGACCGTTGGATCCCGATACCCACTGCAAGTAAGTGTTACTCCTGAGAGAGTTTTCTACTCTATAATTAGCTTATCCAGTAGGTGTCTAAGAAAGCTGTTAACGGGGTCATTCCCCTGCGAAAACGAGGTTATTTAATTAGTTCCATGCGAAAGCATGGGGAGACTCCCTCGGAGTACTAATACCTGCCTGGCTGACCGATTGGCGAACTTGTAGGGTGTAATTAATCCCGGCTAATTTTACCTTTTAGAGTTTGAAGGAAAATTTGATAAAAACAGTGGGAGTCATCCTGATTAGATAAAATAATAACCAATCTATTCTTGCAAGAGCGCACGCTAAAGTGTTTTCTTCTCTCTCTCTCTCTCCAGGTAGCGACCATGCCACTCCTTAATCAAGTAATAATATGGATGTATTGACCGAACCCGCTTATTTTACTAAGCTGGGGAACGTTGGTTCCACTTTATCTTATGACTGTCATAATTCTGAGCAAGGGATGGGAGAATGCACGGATTCCCATGCAATCCGAATGGAGAAAGAGGATGTCGATGCATCTTCTTCGGGTGTGTTTGTTATTAAGAACTGTTTCTCAGTCTATTCTACGTTCTGGGTATTAGATACCGGATCAGAATCCAATATTTGTAATCAGTTACAAGGGTTAATAAGAAATAGAGAACTGGGAAAATGTGATATGTTTCTCGGAGTAGGGAATTGAGCAATTGCGCCGAAACTGTCGGTGAATATCACCGAGTATTACGAAATGGTAATACATTGATTTTGAACGACTGTTATTACGTACCATCGATGACGTGCAATATAATATCCGTTTCTTTATTAGATAAAGAAGGATATAACTTTGCATTAGAGAAAATTGTTATAAACATTTTCCTAAATCAAGTGTTGATTGGGTTTAGTACGTTATGTAATAGTATATAGGTTCTAAATCAAAATACAGTTCTTAATATATAGAACACACACAAGAGGAAAAGTTCTGAAATGAACGAAGCCTTCTTGTGGCATTGTAGACTTGGTCATATCGATACGATAAGACTAGAGAAGTTGCATAAAGATGGATATTTGAATCCGTTTGAATTTACATCTTATGAAACTTGTCAGTCATGTTAGTTATATGTATGCCCTAGAGGCCATTACTGTACATAGGATGTATATTGTAGTGGATGCTGGGACATATATAGGGAGGACTTTCTTGCTCGACATGATAGTATGCTATCTGGTTGAACTTTACCTTAACGTGTATGCTGATTGTCTCTCTGTTACATGTTGGTAAAGCCCTTAGGATCTGTACTTGACTACCTGGACTATGATGCGGATCATACTAGTGGGGACATGGTAGTCCATAAGTACACCCTTCACAGTCCCTGGTCGTGGGTATATCGAGACGGGGCATCGATATACCAGAGTAGACTAGCGTATACCTTCTCGACCCATACAGATGGGCGATGGATGATCCCATATCCATCGGTGTTTGACATCAGAGATGATATACGGGTGCTCAGTAGAGACTGGGTACACTGGACGGACTCACCGAGAACTCCCAGATGGTATTATACCTCACGTCAGATGGCAGTTCTCCGGTGACACTGGTACAGAGTAGTCTGTTGACCCGAGATCGTCATAGAGTCTTGTGTGGTTCCCACTGTGCTTTGATTTCCATCTTACCACGTCCAAGAAGGCGTGCAAAACGGTGGTTTTTGGGTACAGTCCCGAGTCACATGGAGGCAATGAGAGATAGGAGGGGATTCGTCTCTCCCGGTATAGGGAGTTGATGTTGCGCTGTATTCGATTGGCTATAACAGGAAATCCCTGGCCAGGGTTGCTGAGATTTACTGGTAAGTGTTACCAGTAGTTTCTCGAATTGTTATAGACCTCATATCGACACGACTTATCGAGCTATTAGGGTCTGACATTTACCACCTGTAAGTGCACGGCGGCGCCCCGGCCGTCAATCAGACGCCGGAATGCGGAAGCGGTGATAAACTTTAATTTTTGCGGACTTTGCAAACCGGCGCCACCGCGCACTAAACTCCGGATCGTAACCATTAACAAGTCTAAGCTACTAACAAGAAAGGGAAGAGATGTACCGACTGATCCGAGTCCTCCGGTCTTCATCTCCACTCCGATCTCCTCGCGGGATCTCCGCCCGTCTCCTCCTCGTCGGAAAGGGTACCACATCGCCTGTAGCTTTTACGGGCTCCCACCTCAATACCGAGGCAACTCGGGCGTGAAGCTGGCGAATCGACGCGTCCAAGATTTGCTGTAGAATGTAGTGTAGAGTGCATGTCTCACTTTGGGGTTTGTTGCCTTTGATGGAGGAATAAGGTTATGGAAAAATGGTGCTTTCATTTTTCCAAAAACTAGATGAATGAGATGATGAAATGTGTGCTACCAAAGAATGGAAATTTCTCTCATCCTCTCACAAATGAGTGGCCGGCCATTGCAAGAGAGTTGATTGTGGAAAAATGAAATCAACCATACTAATAACATGAAGGAGAGTGAGTGTAGGAAAAGGTGGAGAGTGACCATATCCAAACATACACCATGCTTACACCTTAACCTTTCATATCTCATTTAATGCAAGACATGGAGCAAAAGATAATGATGCTATCATAATCAATCATTTACAATAAAACCCTCCACAAAGTGTTATTTGCAAAATTGCAAATAACCCCCTCCATCGGAAAAGTCCGGCCGGGAAAGAACAAAGGAAAACCGGCCGGAACGGAATGCAAACTGGCAACTCCAGAAAACTGGTCCCGTAATAAATTATAGGAAAACCTCGATACTGTGCATATACACCCGCATCTGTATTCCGTCCGGATACAAATGCAATGAGACAAAATCTACACTATACTAAACTAGGACCGGTTTAAACCAAAGCCGGCTAGTAATATCCATTCGATCCTGATCCGTGCAATACCGCACGTATCTGATCGAACCCTGCCATATACCTATACGGCTACTAGTACAAACCGTCCGATCCTGATCCGTGCAATACCGCACGTATCTGATCGGACCCTGCCATATCTCCATACGGCCTCTACAGCGTTTCGCCCGAAAGCTTGAGTAACTGAATGTGTGGTGGACTCTAAAGACTCGTCAATACTATGGCTGTGGATTTAACCACTAGCACGTCAGAGGTATAAGCCAATACGTGACGGGCTACCAGCTATTGACTAAAAGGGACGTCGATGAGTGAACTCATCCTGACACCCTACTGAGCCTGTCAGTGACAATATCCGTACAGTCCGGTCCGTTCGTCTACGAGCATCGCATGTCGGGCCTAGGGGGTGGGTAAAAGTCAGACCCCCAAAAGCGGTACAAGTCGTGTCGGAGTGTAGCCCAGAACACCCTGAGATACTACTGGAATATCTACCAGTAAATCTCCTGCCTTGGCCAAGGACTTCGTGTAATGGCTCTCCTAGACACAGCGTGACCTCACCCCCAATACCGGGAGAGACGAACCCCCGAAGATCCGCTCACTGCCTCCATGTGGCTCGGGACTGTACCCAACTAAAACCTGTTTGCACGACTCCTTTGAGCCGTGGTAGGGTAGTAATCAAAGTACAGTGGGAACTCACACGAGACAAATGACGATCCCCAGGTCGATGAACTAACCTGTACACATGTCACCTGGGAACTGCTATCTGACGTCAGGTATAAGACCAACTAGCATGTTCCCGGCGAGTCCTGTCCGGTGTACTCATAACCCAATGAGCACCTGTATACATCTTAGGTGAACCAACTGACACCAGTGGCTTGTGAGACCGGCCACCGCCCCTCGTCGGGGTCTCGACTGTATACACTAGTCTACTCTGGAGTATCGATGCCCTGTCTCGAAACTCCCACGACTAGGGACCTTTTAAGGATGTGCTTGTGGACTCCAGCTCTCACTTATATGATCGCCCTCATATTGCTGGCAGTCAAGCATGAATCCTAGGGCTCTATCAACGTGCAATAGCGACCTGTCAGGTCACCTAAAGCAGTACACGATGATAAAGGTAAACCAGATAGCATACTATCATCTCAAGTAAGACTGTCCTACCGGGATAGGTCCTCCCTCAATCATTGCAATCACGTGCCTGTGATCCAATAATCGACTCTGAGGGCACTATCTCCAACAATCTCCCACTTGCACTCAAGGCTATTTATTGCGATGCCGCATACTCACAGCACGTGTGATACCGAACACCCAACTCCTCTACTTGTCAGTCTCACAAAGCTCGTTTGCGAAACTATTGCGTTCGAGGAATAGCCTCAATGAGTGGATCCGCTCTGGTGTTTCTTTCTATGTCTCTCTATATCTCAAGTTCGCGGAGAAAGCCATCTTCCGAAATGAGCAATACCTGTCTTAGAATGTCTGGATGTCTGATGGGACCTAGCTCATAAATGAACTCCAAATCCAAACTTCTTAGACTGTATCGTCAACTGAACTTAATCAGTATCCTGCGCCATGCCTCCCTCAGTATTGCCTTGGACCACCTGTCCAAAATACTGCCCCTCGTCAGAAGGAAAAACTATAACTCTGACAACTTCCTTGTCGTCCATGTCACCTTGGAAGCCTGGAATGATAACCGTCTCCTAAAGGAGGCAGTCGTTATCATATCCCTAGAACATCCACTTATGTTCTAAAACTACTTCCGACTGTTTCTCCAGGATTGGATCAATATCAACTTATTGCACCTACTGCAAGAATAACATCTGGTGTGGTACTTGACATCTCATGATTGACTCAATTGCCTAAGCAAGTGATCTGCCAATCATGCACATCCCTCTCTACTTTAGTCTATAAGACACTTTTAGAGAGGGTGACTCCATTACCTGCAGGTACACTACCATGCCAGGAGTCGTCCATTCTAATTACTCATAGAATGCTGTCAAGGTACCCAGATTAGGAAACCACCCAAATCTAGATCTAAAACCATAGATCTAGTAACCAGAATGTCTGATATAATATCCAAGTCCTGTGTGGAGAAACCACTGTGTGACGACCAAAGTATAACCGATCGTAGTATAGGAGTATCACTTCCTACTACCTTCTCAACAGATCCATCCCCTATTCTGATGACGTCAAACCTATGACTGTCACATCAGAAATAGATGATCTATCTCCGCTACATCTGCTTTAGTCTATAAATAGACATAAGCCTGATGTCCACCAATGCTTCCGCTGCTCCCACTGACTACGACAACCCTCTGGCAGAGTAATATAGACGTGCACTTCTAAAGCTAGTTTAGAACGACGCTATACTCATCCTCCTACCGGGTCTCGCAGCCTGGAACAACAACAATGGCAAGTGTGGGTAAACAAGAACTTCCCTGTCACCGTCCTTGAGGCTACCGGAGTACCTCTCGGGTGCCTGAAGTTACCCACGTTATCTGCGGAGCGGCCAATGGAATGTCAAATCATATTGAATCTTTAGGTTCCTTATCAAATCTTCAGTAATCGTTTGCGGTTCTGGAATCACTTCCAGTCCTACCATACTCCCACTTGCTGTTTTGAAAAAATCCATTTTTAATAAACTGTGGCGAGTCTTGAACAATATTTCTATTGATCTCCCAGATGGTAGAAAATCAACCTTCGTCATAGCCTGGGTCAACCCACAAACAGCCATTACAGAAACGTGCCTTGAGCTGTCCAGTGTCTGGTTTTAATCATAAGCCAGACAACTCCCCGTACCTTAACAACGTTAAGATATGAACTGTTCTATATCCAATGTAGAACCAGAGGCACTGATTTAATTGAACCAGATTCAAATCATGCAACTGTCTCCAGTGCATGTCAACTAAATGGAGAGAGGCCGATCAGCGTTACTCAACTTAGGAATGCTTCCAATTATTAGTAACCTGAAAGAGAAGCAATTTCTCTTTATCATTACTATCAACTGAATACCATACACAAGTATCTACATCTTCGATCACCTTGAAGAATCCCGATACTTGATACACCTGATTCTCTACTCTATTCAAATACCCATAACTCCTCAAAACTTAGACCCTGTGTTTCTACGAAACACATGTTTAAGAACTAGAGAAGTTAAAAGTAAACAGAATATAGTATGAGGACCAACCCCTCTGTCCTAATGGACACTGGACAACATACAATACTCTGTATAAGTCCGCTGAGTCTAACAACTCTTTCACTGTGTGTCGTAGGTTAAAAACTGTACTTATGGTTAAGAAGAATTACACCGCTGTTTAATGCTCCTTACCTAACCATGCACTGATATAGGTAAATGTCATCGACATAATATCAAAAGGTATATCTCACTCTATTCAAATAGACGTACAGATATATCAATTTGAAATTGGTGCACAACAGCGGATATTCAAAACCAAATATTTGCCGACCGGCAAACATCCTAGGTGATCTCCTCAAATATCACCGATTACAACGAATCCCGATATAATGAGGATGATCACCCAATTCCCAATAACTTACTCCCACTCATCATCTGTAAAACCATACAGATATGAGAATCAAACCTGGTAAATACATACCCTGGAGCAAGTGTCTAATCAGGAAATCAGTTTTCTTTTAACAGTACACAGTTGAACTGAGACATTGAAATGTTTCGATGGGGTATCCTGGTATTCCTAGTAATGCCTCTACCATTATCCAGATTCACAACTATAACCGTATAATTCTTTGCCACCTCTCCAAATCCCTTTATATGTCTTTAGTCATTACCTTCTGCACACCCATTTAGGCCAATTGGTTTTCTTCCTTCCCTACCGTTCGGCACCAGCCTATGGTTTGGAAGAAGACTATCCAATAAGCATAAAGGGTGTACTGTCCTAATCCTAGGAGCACTCGCAATGCGAGAGAAGGTGAAGATAAAAGACAACCGAATAAACCTTATTCCTATTTCTCCTGAACCAGAATCCATCCCCGAACTGGAACAAGTTCCTTTCGAGTTCGTATATAACCATACGATGGAATATCCAATAAGCTGTGGATCTTCATAGTGATACGGAGTGTCCTGGAGAAATACAAAGGTGATTTAGGATTGGCGAAGAAATATTTGGTTTGGTCGTGAATATCAGTTGCAATTTACTTTGCCCTCTTACTTATCCCTTGCTTTGTCTTAATCCTAATACCTTCTGCACACCATCGTTATGCTAATTGGTTTTCTTCATTCCCTACCGGTCGGCACCAGCCTAAGGTTTGGAAGAAGACTATCCAATAAGCGTAATAGGTGTACTATCTCCTAAGCCAAGGAGTACTCGCAAACTGAGAGAAGGAAAAGGAAAAGACAACTGAATAATCCTATCCGTTTTCTCCAGAACCAGAAACCATCCTCGAATTCCTTCGAGTTCGTATCTAACCATACGATGGTTTTGTCCAATGGAAGTGGACGTTCGTAGTAATACGGGTGTCCTGGAGAAAAGGGTAAAAGTATGAGTGGCAATGAGGTCTGCAACTCTGACAATCCAAAAGCCAGTGTAAAGAAGGTTCGGTTAACTTGGTCACTGAGTCATAGTCTTAGGGTCGGGTCAATGGTCACTCGCCAGAGAGAGAGAGAAAAGAAACACTCAGCGTGCACTCTAACCTAGATCAGAATGGTTACCAATTTATCTAATCTGGAAACCTCCCACTGTACCTCAAACTCTCCTCCAAACCTGAAAGAAGAATTAGTCGGGGTCACCCGAGGAGTAAACCAACTCATCAGTGGGAATCGGATCCAACTATCATCGCATGATAACATGACGGAATCCGCTCACGGTACCACACACCAGAAGGTATGCGCATATCTGGCAAGTTTCAGTTCTTTTGAAACTCCCGATGTGATTTTTACCCCATGCTCTTATGACCTTGACTTTGGCCAACATATCATAAGTCACATGTCAAGTTCAACCCGTCATTCTCCAGGTTAATTTGAATCCACCCGTACCTACCCTTGACTTTGGCCAAAATGGCAGTACGACTGTCCCAAACCAACGCATCTATCTATGCTGCATATGAATACCCAATAGCTACCAATCACTGTGCCTTGACTTTGGCCAACATACACAGCTTGAATACTATTGACTACCCATATGAAACGACGGAGGACTACGAATGGTTTCTGGCGAAAACCTTTAACGTAATGAACTTGATATCGTTGAAGGAACGGATAGCTTTTTAGAAAATATAGTGACGAAAACCTTTACTAAAGAGGTCACTCCCGGTGAAGGGATCTCGGCTCTTTCCCCGTAGAATGAGGTGCAGGATATTCCAACTGAATACCACGATGCAAAGCAAAAGTAATCGGCTATAGTGAAGTTAATGCCCTGACGCAAACTTCTGTCCAAGGGGTCACTCCCGGTGAAGGGATCTCGGCCCTTGCCTCGTCGACTGAGGAGCAGGATATTCCATATGAATACCACGATGCAAAACAAAAGTGAACGTCCTTGCAATAACAGCTTTTGAAAAGTGTTCCAACAACATCAGATAAGGTTTGTTTAACTTGCATTGATCCGAATCAACGCAGTCCCATCAATTGATCACACCACAAAGAACGAAAATATACTGACGTACGTATATGCCATCCGCATTCACCACTGGGTCCCGTCATTACCCGTTAGGTTAGCTAACTAACGGCAGAGCGGGGACTGGACTAGCGCGAATGAAAAACATATACAACATCTACTAATATATATACCAATATATAGTATTTCGCTCAAGGCGTGAATAAAATGCAACATCACAGAAATGTACAGCATCACAGAACAATACAGATATCTGGGATCCCCGGGTTTCACAGAGCCACTACTGAAACCCGACGTTCCCCTGGTCGTGTGGATAGCCTGTGCAATGAAAACCTAGACCCCTACGGGCGCGGCAAGTCACCCGCCAAAACCTGAAGCGAGGCAGCCCCCTCCAGCACCGTGAATGGACCACCCAGCACTTCACGGAATCCGGCAACTTGGGCACCCCTCCTGGGTCAACCTGTACCCCCTACGAGTGCGGCGAATAGCCCGCCAAATCCAGACTGAAGCCCCTCCGTCTCAATGCCCTGAGATGCGGGCCCGTTGCCCTCTAGAACCCGGCTATCCGTGCACCCCTCCGCGAGGTAACCCTAGTACAGAAAGTAAAATATACATACACCGGGTACATCGACCGCAACCAGGTCGTGCCCCAAAAGAATAATACAATCAGGCAGTGACGGCAGTCCACATGTCGGACGCTCGCCCCGCAATATCAAATGTACATAATACAACAACACCTGTACTAGCATTGCATCCAGGCTATCCCCACCGACCGATCCGCAACAACACAGCAAAAACAGAACATCAACGTGAAAGTCACGTTCGCAAATCCGTCTAACCGGGCTATAGCAGTTAGACAGGATTTACCGATCGAGTGACATTCACGGTCGCAGATATAATGTAAATACTGTGAAAAATGTGTTTAAAATTTTCCGATAGATCAAACCTTAACAAGTGGGCCCCCAATCAAAACTGTAGCACTCACAGAAAACCTGGGCCCAATTTTAATATCCCAGAAACCATATTTCTCACTCAGGAACATACTGTAGAATTTTTTGGGGGGTGAACTGTTCACATTGCGGCGGAAGCGCGGCGCTAGCAAGGGTTTGGCCGCCCTTCCGCGGCGGTATGAACAGTTCATGCTACCAAATTTTTACAGTATACTTATATTTCCCTGCACATCACTCTGAGACAACCTGAAAAATTTTTGGACTCAAAAAAAATTCGACAGAAACTGATGTGGTTGAAATACGTGTTTTCGGGATTTTGTTCGATCGGAAACGTAAAACACATCAAACGAAGCTAGACGAAGTTAATGGCGAGGCTCTGATACCACTGTAAGTGCACGGCGGCGCCCCGGCCGTCAATCAGACGCCGGATTGCGGAAGCGGTGATAAACTTTAATTTTTGCGGACTTTGCAAACCGGCGCCACCGCGCACTAAACTCCGGATCGTAACCATTAACAAGTCTAAGCTACTAACAAGAAAGGGAAGAGATGTACCGACTGATCTGAGTCCTCCGGTCTTCATCTCCACTCCGATCTCCTCGCGGGATCTCCGCCCGTCTCCTCCTCGTCGGAAAGGGTACCACATCGCCTGTAGCTTTTACGGGCTCCCACCTCAATACCGAGGCAACTCGGGCGCGAAGCTAGCGAATCGACGCGTCCAAGATTTGCTGTAGAATGTAGTGTAGAGTGCATGTCTCACTTGGGGGTTTGTTGCCTTTGATGGAGGAATAAGGTTATGGAAAAATGGTGCTTTCATTTTTCCAAAAACTAGATGAATGAGATGATGAAATGTGTGCTACCAAAGAATGGAAATTTCTCTCATCCTCTCACAAATGAGTGGCCGGCCATTGCAAGAGAGTTGATTGTGGAAAAATGAAATCAACCATACTAATAACATGAAGGAGAGTGAGTGTAGGAAAAGGTGGAGAGTGACCATATCCAAACATACACCATGCTTACACCTTAACCTTTCATATCTCATTTAATGCAAGACATGGAGCAAAAGATAATGATGCTATCATAATCAATCATTTACAATAAAACCCTCCACAAAGTGTTATTTGTAAAATTGCAAATAACCCCCTACATCGGAAAAGTCCGGCCGGGAAAGAACAAAGGAAAACCGGCAGGAACGGAATGCAAACTGGCAACTCCAGAAAACTGGTCCCGTAATAAATTACAGGAAAACCCCGATACTGTGCATATACACCCGCATCTGTATTCCGTCCGGATACAAATGCAATGAGACAAAATCTACACTGTACTAAACTAGGACCGGCTTAAACCAAAGCCGGCTAGTAATATCCGTTCGATCCTGATCCGTGCAATACCGCAAGTATCTGATCGAACCCTGCCATATACCTATATGGCTACTAGTACAAACCGTCCGATCCTGATCCGTGCAATACCGCACGTATCTGATCGGACCCTGCCATATCTCCATACGGCCTCTACAGCGTTTCGCCCGAAAGCTTGAGTAACTGAAAGTGTGGTGGACTCTAAAGACTCGTCAATACTATGGCTGTGGATTTAACCACTAGCACGTCAGAGGTATAAGCCAATACGTGACGGGCTACCAGCTATTGACTAAAAGGGACGTCGATGAGTGAACTCATCCTGACACCCTACTGAGCCTGTCAGTGACAATATCCGTACAGTCCGGTCCGTTCGTCTACGAGCATCGCATGTCGGGCCTATGGGGTGGGTAAAAGTCAGACCCCCAAAAGCGGTACAAGTCGTGTCGGAGTGTAGCCCAGAACACCCTGAGATACTACTGGAATATCTACCAGTAAATCTCCTGCCTTGGCCAAGGACTTCGTGTAATGGCTCTCCTAGACACAGGGCGACCTCACCCCCAATACCGGGAGAGACGAACCCCCGAAGATCCGCTCACTGCCTCCATGTGGCTCGGGACTGTACCCAACTAAAACCTGTTTGCACGACTCCTTTGAGCCGTGGTAGGGTAGTAATCAAAGTACAGTGGGAACTCACACGAGACAAATGACGATCCCCAGGTCGATGAACTAACCTGTACACATGTCACCTGGGAACTGCTATCTGACGTCAGGTATAAGACCAACTAGCATGTTCCCGGCGAGTCCTGTCCGGTGTACTCATAACCCAATGAGCACCTGTATACATCTTAGGTGAACCAACTGACACCAGTGGCTTGTGAGACCGGCCACCGCCCCTCGTCGGGGTCTCGACTGTATACACTAGTCTACTCTGGAGTATCGATGCCCTGTCTCGAAACTCCCACGACTAGGGACCTTTTAAGGATGTGCTTGTAGACTCCAGCTCTCACTTATATGATCGCCCTCATACTGCTGGCAGTCAAGCATGAATCCTAGGGCTCTATCAACGTGCAATAGCGACCTGTCAGGTCACCTAAAGCAGTACACGATGATAAAGGTAAACCAGATAGCATACTATCATCTCGAGTAAGACTGTCCTACCGGGATAGGTCCTCCCTCAATCATTGCAATCACGTGCCTGTGATCCAATAATCGACTCTGAGGGCACTATCTCCAACACCACCCCTAGGCGAGATATGCGACATATCAGACGATCAGACCGGACTGTACGGTAGTGTTACTGGTTGGATTCACTGGAGTGTGAGCGGGCTTGCTCGTCGATCTTCAGATCGCTCAATACCCGGGTGGCCGTTACGTTTAGCAGACCGCTTGCGGCTTGTGGGTGTTTGATATGATCATCATCTGCTACCGGCGTATTGACGAGTCTTTAGAGTCCTACACAGAGGTTTCCTGGCTCAAGCGAAACGAAATAGGAGCGCATATGAGATATGTGCGGGATCGAGAATGATACCAGTATGTGATACTGTATTCAATTCTCGCGATATGTGACATTGATCGGTTATATGTGATATAGCCGGGTTATCGGATCAAGTGTTGATTCGATAAGTTGTTACTGTTGATATTAGTCGGTTATATGCGATATGACCGGATCATTAAATCAAGTGTTGATTTAATGATTTAATGCATAATTATATATTTGATATATTACTTTGCATTAACTAGTATCGGTTCACTTTAAATGGATTTTCTCACTCGGGTGTGCGCATTGCATATGCGATATGATTTTTGTGCACTTGATTGTATCATGTTTGATGATACATGTTTACTTGTGTTTTGTGTAAAGTTTAAACCATGGTTATGTAATGGTTAGGGTTTACATTTTCATATCTATTTATTTATTCATTTATTCATTTTGGAAAATGAAAAGCAAATGAGAAAATGGTGGCTTCTTTTGTTTTGTTCATGAAGCTTCATGAAGACTTTGACCAAGTGACCATTTTGTCTCATGCTTAACCCTAACCATCCCACTAACCATGATTTATTCTCTACACTTGACCATGGTTCAATTATGATAAGTATTCTATTTTCTTTTCATTTTATTATGATTATCATAACAATTCTTCTTCTTCATCATCTTCTTTCATGAAGAAAAAGCTTTCTTCATCAATGGTGATTGATGATAAAGAGTGAGAAATCCAATTCTAAATTGAACCCACTTCCTATTTCTTCATCCTCTACCTCTTGCCAAGTAGTAGAGTGTGTTTCGTTCACAAGTTTCTTGACTTAGTGAAGTGAGAGCTTGATCTTGCGATGCTTCGACGTAGATCATCTTCGGCATGGACATCGACGACCTAGCTCGCCTATTCTCCGATGAAGTCGACGCTAGAGCCCAGATTTGATTTGGACAGCGGAGAGGACCTCATCTCGGAGCCGTGGAGGTGGAAGACCGAATCTACAAAGGTTGTATATCCGTATTCCCATAGTTAAGTGTTAACTAGTTAGCTTTTTCGCCTAGTTTTCTAGCAAACGATCCGTAGTCGGGTCTCTCGGCACCTAGAATTTTTGAAATTGCCATGGTCGATGGCTTGTGAGACCTCACTAGTGTGCCTAGGAACCCTACAAGTGGTATCAGAGACTAGCTAGAGCCTTAGGCGAAGTCTAGACGGAGTTTGAAACCCGGACGAACCGAAAACACGAACCCAAAATAGCTCTCTGTCCTTTTTCTAAAATCTGGGATTTTTCAACATTAAAAATATGTAGAAAAATCAGCAGGCAATTCTAAGGGATACTGTAAAATTCGTGCACCCAATTCCTTCAATGCGCCGCGGTTCCCCGGCACGAGCTTTGCTCGTGCGGCGGATCCGCGGCCGTTTTGTCTTTTCTGGGATCCAAATTTGCACAGTAATTCATAATATGCAGTGCTGTTTTTCCTGGGTATTTTTGATATTTTTCCAGAGTTTTAATTTTCAGGAGTTGTTTTGGGGATTCGTATGTTCATTCGGATTATCAAATTTTGTCTGTGTGGCTTTCCGGATAAATTTTAGAATATGTTAAAAAGTTCGACCGGATATAAATACCCAATTTTTCCCCTGTCGGGAAATTTCCAAGTGTTGGATTTTTCCGTAGTTTAACGACGTTCTAAGTAGTGCTGTAGGGTGTTTTTCGTCACCCCATTGAGATGAGAATACGCGCGCGCTTGTCAGGCGTACTACAGATTCCCCCTGCCTAGGGTAGGCCGGGGTTTAATGATTGTGGGGATCCGAATCTCCGGCAGCCGCGGACTAAGCTGCCGTTAATTACCCATCGCCTTTGGGGCGAGGGAACCTCCGATTAACGGGTTAAACTGGTCATGCGAACTCAATGTGCAGTATACGTGTGTTCAGTTCTGAAAGGGGGGGTTTGGATATATCGGGAGCCACGCAGAGTTTTTACGGGGGTCCCGCTACCCGGATAGCGGGCTGGGGGTCAAGGGGGCTAGCAGCCCCCTTGCGGGGTGCGGGGCAGCGCCCCGTTAGAAATTTTTTTCTAACAGGGACAGTGTCGTGGAGTACGTGTATGTATAAATTTGTATACATATGTATATGTGTATATATGTATACAAAAGAGGGGGAAAAGACATCCAAGGGATGCGCAGTTGCGCAAGCGCGCGCGCCACGTGTCGGCAAGCGGGCGACTTGCGCACTTGCGCAGTTGCGCAAGCGCGCGCGCCACGTGTCGGCACGCGGGCGCCTTGCGCAACTGCGCAGTTGCGCAAGCGCGCGCGCCACGTGTCGGCACGCGGGCGACTTGCGCACAAGCGCAGTTGCGCAAGCGCGCGCGCCACGTGTCGGCACGCGGGCGCCTTGCGCAACTGCGCAGTTGCGCAAGCGCGCGCGCCACGTGTCGGCACGCGGGCGCCTTGCGCACAAGCGCAGTTGCGCAAGCGCGCGCGCCACGTGTCGGCACGCGGGCGCCTTGCGCAACTGCGCAGTTGCGCAAGCGCGCGCGCCACGTGTCGGCACGCGGGCGACTTGCGCACAAGCGCAGTTGCGCAAGCGCGCGCGCCACGTGTCGGCACGCGGGCGACTTGCGCACTTGCGCAGTTGCGCAAGCGCGCGCGCCACGTGTCGGCACGCGGGCGACTTGCGCACACAACAGGCTTTTAGCCTAAAAAGATTTCTCTGAAGAGAAATCAAAGAGGAGTTAGACTCCTGAGTGTTTTTTTTTATTTTTTTTATTTTTTGGGTTAATGGAAGGGTTCTTCTTCTTCCTCCTGTTGCTTGCTGGATCTTGAAGATCAAGAGATGTAAAATCTCAAAATCTCTCCTTTTTAAGATCTGATGGCAGATCCAAGTTCCCCTTTGTGGGTTTTGTGGTGGAAAACTATTTAGTTTTGAAAAAGGAAGAGTAAAACTCTTGATTTAATTCAAGAGAAAGAAGAAGGTTTTGGAACCTTGAAGAAGGAAGAAAGAGCTCAGCTCTAATTTTTTGTGGAGAGAATGAAAAGTATGTTTTTTTTTTTATTCATCATCAGTTTGCCTTTTATAGGCTTACATATTTGCATATAGCCCCTTGGGCTTTACAAAATGGCATTTTGCCTATTCCATGGCTCATGTGCCATTACATTTTTGCACATAAGCCATGGGCTTACAAAATATTGGCTTTATGCCCATTTTACATACATTCATGTATAAAAAATTACATAAAAATTATTTATTACATGATTTTTTTTGTTGGCATGGCGGAAGGCCAGACGCTTCGTGTTCGGGCTTGACCTGGGCATGGGCCCGCTTGACCTGGGCTTGGGCCCACCTAGCTTGGGGGTTGACCTTGACTTTAACTCGGTCAACCGGGGTGTAAATTTTTCCCCCAACAAATTGCCCCCCATCAATAAATGCACACAGCATATGTGGATCGTGTGCATGAAATTGATGGATCTTCTTTCACGTGGGGGCGACTTGCTTTGGTTCCCGCTTTTCGGGACGCACTGCCCTTTTTGCGATGTGGACGGTCGACGCTTGACGCTTCTCCGAGACAGTGTCCGTGGTAGACGTTTCCCTTTCCCGGAGCGATTTGGTTCCTGCTTTGTAGGAAGCCTGCACTGCCCTTTTTGCGACATGGACAGTCGACGCTCTGTTACGAAGCGATTTGGGTTCCCAATTTGCGGGAGCCTGCACTGCCCTTTTTGCGACATAGACGGTCGACGCTCTGATCCGGAGCGATTTGGTAGACGTGTCCCCGGCACGGAGTGTCGTTGGTCGACGTTTCCCCGAGGTGGAGTGTCTGGTTGACTTTTCCCCGGCACGGAGTGTCGCTGATGGACTTTTCCCCGGCGCGAAGTGTCGGTGGTTGACTTTTCCCCGGCACGGAGTGTCGCTGATGGACTTTTCCCCGGCGCGGAGTGTCGGTGGTTGACTTTTCCCCGGCACGGAGTGTCGCTGATGGACTTTTCCCCGGCGCGAAGTGTCGGTGGTTGACTTTTCCCCGGCACGGAGTGTCGCTGATGGACTTTTCCCCGGCACGGAGTGTCGGGTTGACTTTTCCCCAGCACGGAGTGTCGCTGATGGACTTTTCCCCGGCGTGAAGTGTCGGTGGTTGACTTTTCCCCGGCACGGAGTGTCGCTGATGGACTTTTCCCCGGCGCGAAGTGTCGGTGGTTGACTTTTCCCCAGCACGGAGTGTCGCTGATGGACTTTTCCCCGGCGCGAAGTGTCGGTGGTTGACTTTTCCCCAGCACGGAGTGTCGCTGATGGACTTTTCCCCGGCGCGAAGTGTCGGTGGTTGACTTTTCCCCGGCACGGAGTGTCGCTGATGGACTTTTCCCCGGCGCGAAGTGTCGGGTTGACTTGATTCCGAGACGGAGCATAATTCCGGCAGGGAAGGTAGATATCCCGAGGCGAAGCGTGATTTCGACACGGGGTAAACTCTGGGACAGAGCATGATTCCGCCGTAGAGGTTGTTGGTTTGATTTGATTTGGGTTGACATCAGCATCGCTACACTGGAATATGGTACCAGGAGCGAATCATCATTTGTCATGAGAGGATTTGGGAATTGGGGTTTTTATTTGGCATCTGCATTGCTGCACTGGAATAATGCCAGGAGCAACTCATCATGTGCCCCGAGAGGATTTGGATTTGGTTTGTTTGGCATCTGCATTGCTGCACTGGAATAATGCCAGGAGCAACTCATCATTTGCCCCGGGAGGATTTGGGAATTGGTGGCTTAGGAGACAGGTTTAGATCCCTGTCACCTAAGGCTTTTCCATTTTATGGGCCGCAAGGGTCCCACAAAGCATTTTCTCCCTACGGATCGTAAGGATCTCGCAGGTGTATTTTCTCCTTAGGAGTCGTGGGGACTCCTAAGTGTGTTGCTCCTTCGTGAGTCGTAGGGATCTCACGTGGGAATTTTCTCCTCACAAAGTCGAGAGGACTTTGCGAGTGCATTTCATTTATTTTATTTTTTTTTTTTACTAGTTTGCGCCCTTTCGGGTTTTCACAAACTCGCCGGCAGTCCTGCTGTTTTTACTCACGGAGCCCTTTTCGGGTTTTCATCCGTGCCCGTTTTGCTTGTGGACATACCGTTCTTCTTTTTTCCTTTTTTTTTCTTTTTTTCTTTTTTTTTCTTTTTTTTTGGAGAGATCGGGATTGTTTTGCGCCCGTGGATTGTATACGGTTTTGCAAGATGTATGATCCAGACCGTAGGGCCAAAGACATTTCGGGGCTTTGTTGGCGTCTGCATCGCTGCACTGGAATATGGTACCAGGAGCGACTCATCATTCGCCGTTGGGGATTGGGATTTGGAATTTGGTTGGCGTCTGCATCGCTGCACTGGAATATAGCACCAGGAGCGACTCATCATTCGCCACTTGGGGATTGGGGAGCGATGGCTTAGGAGACAGGTTTGGATCCCTATCACCTAAGACTTTTCAATTTTATGGGCCGTGAGGGTCCCATAAAGGTATTTTCTCCCTGCGAGTCGTAAGGATCCCGCAGGTGTATGTTCTCCTTAAGAGTCGTGAGGACTCCTAAATGTGTTTTTCCTTGGTGAGTCGTAAGGATCCCACAAAGGTTTGTTCTCCTCATGTATCGTGAGGACACATGAGTGGATTTCCCTCGTTCCCAGTTTAATGACTTAGAGGTCGATTGTTTCCAGTTTAACGACTTAGCGGTCATCTGTTTCTAGTTTAACGACTTGGAGGTCATCTGTTTCCAGTTTAAAGACGTAGAGGTCATCTGTTTCCAGTTTAACGACTTGGAGGTCGTCTGTTTCCAGTTTAAAGACGTAGAGGTCATCTGTTTCCAGTTTAAAGACTTGGAGGTCATCTGATTCCAGTTTAACGACTTGGTGGTCGTCTGTTTCCAGTTTAACGACGTAGAGGTCTATTGTTTCCAGTTTAAAGACGTAGAGGTCAGCTGTTTCCAGTTTAACGACTTGGAGGTCGAGCGATGGCGAGCTCGGAATTTTGGGGTAGGGGCCGGCATAAGCGTTGCTAACACTGAAGCACATGCGCAAGGACACATAAGTGGGTCTTCCCAATGGAGCATAATTCCGAGGGTGGAGACCAACCGCTGGACTGGTGATTGCAGTGGGATATGCGTATGGTGAGAATTATTTGAGCCCGTGGATTGTATACGGTAGTCAAGTTGGGGACTAACCGTAGGGCTGGGAGAATTTTGGAAATTTGAATTTTTGTTGGCGGGCGTCTGCATCGCTGCACTAGAATATGGTACCAGGAGCGCTCATCATTCGCCATTTTTTTTTTTTTTTTTTTTTTTTTACCGCGATTGCTCTATCATTTCAGCTTTTTTTATCGCGAAGGTCGCGATTGCCCTATCATTTCGGCTATTTGTTCGCGGTTGCCCCATCATTTCGGCTTTATTTTCATTTTTATTTTTACTCGCTGATTTTTATTGCGAGTTGCCCCATCATTTCGGCTTTTCTTTATTTTTCTTTTATTTACACGTTTTTCTTTGTTTATTTACATATATATGTATACATATATATGTACATTCCCAGTTTAACGACTTAGAGGTCGATTGTTTCCCAGTTTAACGACATGGTGGTCCTTTGTTCCCAGTTTAATGACGTGGCGGTCCTTTTTGCTTATCCCAGCTCCTCGAACTTTGATCTTGGCGGAGCTGTGTTGATGACCTAGCTCTGTGGCTTGCCGATATGTCCGAGGATTGAGAGGTTTTTCCAAGCTTATATTGGTCCTCTGCCCAATCTTTGAAAACACAGCAGTCTTCAATGGTATGACTCAGCACTCTATGGTATGGGCAGTACATGGGATTGCCAGTCATATTCATTTCATGTGGCCTCTTCGGAATAGGCAGTTGCAGGCCATTGTTCAGGGCTTCCCTGAATATATCGCGGACCTCATCCCTCCTAAAGGAGTACACCTTCTTCCTTCTCTCCATCAGAGTAGGTGCCCTCACTGACGCCGGTCCCTGAGGCCGATCAATCTTTGGTTCGCCCTGCACATGTCTGGGAGGTTTAGGTTCCCGAAAGGTTTCGGTCTCCATTTGCATGAAATCGGCGGTCGTAGCTTGACTGTTTGCTAACACGCCTTTAGACAGTTCTATCTCTCCCGTCATGTATTGCTTTTCGACCCAATCTTTGAAGACGAAGCAGTCCTCAATGGAATGACCTATCACCCTATGATAGGGGCAATATTTTGGGTCGTCGATCATATTCTCTTCTTGCGGTCTCTTTGATTCTGGCAGTTGTAGACCGTTTCTTAGGGCGTCCCTGAATATCTTGTGGACCTTTTCCCTCTTGAAGGAATAGACCTTTTCCAGCTTCTCTTTCAGAGGCGATTCCCCCCCGGCGTATGTATCAAAGGGACTGGAGGCTAACTGCGGCCGTTTTTCGCGAAGGCGCTCCGCTTTTAGATTTAAAGGGATATCAGCTGGCTGCCCCCGGGTACCAATCCCTGGCTCATGAGCCAAAATTTGATTCTGCTGTGATTGTAATCGGGCGACTTGGGTCGTGAGATCTGCCACGACGTTTGCCAGCTCGTCGACTTTGGAATGGACTTCGGCCATCTTCTCATCCCTGTCCTGAAATTGCCTTTGAAGCCAATGGAATAATGCCTGTTCTGTAGTTCCGGCTATGACAACCGGGTAATCTTTATTGCCTGAGCTCCATTCCATAGGAACCACGGGCTCCTCTGGCTTATCGGCCTGAGCGGGCTCTTCATCATTTAGATCGAGCCGATGCTGGGTAGCGTCAACCATATCATCACCATGGCTGTGAAGAAGAGGAGGGTTCGTTTCTTCATGTCCGGCCATGTAGACAGTGTGGATAACACATTCAGCCATTCTTTCATCACTGGCAGCTGATTTCGCGGAGCGGTCCGGGCTTTGGAAATTCATAGATTTTAACATGGCCAGAGCCCTAGCCTTTTTGTTGGCTCTATATCTGAGCCGCTTCTGCCTCAGCTTCTCGATTTTGAAGGCTTGGCGGGCATCCGCTACCCAGGAAGCCGTTGTGAGTTGATCAGAGGGGAGCTTAGAGAAGACACCCGATCGAGCAGTGGTCAAGGGCACCGCTGGAGCTTGCTCGGGACGCGTTGTAGCTTTGTTGACGTTGATGGCCTTGCCCCCAGCTGGGGCCAAAGAAAGTCGTTCAGATACCGACTCGCGTTTGAGTTGGGGCGCCCTTGAGATCACCACATTTGGTCTCCTGCCTTTCGAGACCGGTTTGTCTGCCACCGGGGCTTGAGGAGCTGGGATGGCGCCAACTGGCATGAACATGATAGAGCCAAAAGGTAGCAGAGGCTCCTCCCATTGTCGCCCAAGACTGGCCGGAAGGACCATCCTGGAGTCTATCCTTATCGTGTATGAGATGGGAGCCGTGTTGAGAGCTGAGATCATCCTTGGAGACATTGTTGGAGAGTGATTGCTTGAAAACCTGCATGAAAAGGCATTATTTTAGTTTAAATATAGACATGTATACTGATTGAGTTTGCATGAACGCTTAACCCGAAATATGGGAGGAGAGATTAGTCCCACCGGGCGTGCCAGAATCTGTAGGGTGTTTTTCGTCACCCCATTGAGATGAGAATACGCGCGCGCTTGTCAGGCGTACTACAGATTCCCCCTGCCTAGGGTAGGCCGGGGTTTAATGATTGTGGGGATCCGAATCTCCGGCAGCCGCGGACTAAGCTGCCGTTAATTACCCATCGCCTTTGGGGCGAGGGAACCTCCGATTAACGGGTTAAACTGGTCATGCGAACTCAATGTGCAGTATACGTGTGTTCAGTTCTGAAAGGGGGGGTTTGGATATATCGGGAGCCACGCAGAGTTTTTACGGGGGTCCCGCTACCCGGATAGCGGGCTGGGGGTCAAGGGGGCTAGCAGCCCCCTTGCGGGGTGCGGGGCAGCGCCCCGTTAGAAATTTTTTTCTAACAGGGACAGTGTCGTGGAGTACGTGTATGTATAAATTTGTATACATATGTATATGTGTATATATGTATACAAAAGAGGGGGAAAAGACATCCAAGGGATGCGCAGTTGCGCAAGCGCGCGCGCCACGTGTCGGCAAGCGGGCGACTTGCGCACTTGCGCAGTTGCGCAAGCGCGCGCGCCACGTGTCGGCACGCGGGCGCCTTGCGCAACTGCGCAGTTGCGCAAGCGCGCGCGCCACGTGTCGGCACGCGGGCGACTTGCGCACAAGCGCAGTTGCGCAAGCGCGCGCGCCACGTGTCGGCACGCGGGCGCCTTGCACAACTGCGCAGTTGCGCAAGCGCGCGCGCCACGTGTCGGCACGCGGGCGACTTGCGCACAAGCGCAGTTGCGCAAGCGCGCGCGCCACGTGTCGGCACGCGGGCGCCTTGCGCAACTGCGCAGTTGCGCAAGCGCGCGCGCCACGTGTCGGCACGCGGGCGACTTGCGCACAAGCGCAGTTGCGCAAGCGCGCGCGCCACGTGTCGGCACGCGGGCGACTTGCGCACTTGCGCAGTTGCGCAAGCGCGCGCGCCACGTGTCGGCACGCGGGCGACTTGCGCACACAACAGGCTTTTAGCCTAAAAAGATTTCTCTGAAGAGAAATCAAAGAGGAGTTAGACGCCTGAGTGTTTTTTTTTATTTTTTTTATTTTTTGGGTTAATGGAAGGGTTCTTCTTCTTCCTCCTGTTGCTTGCTGGATCTTGAAGATCAAGAGATGTAAAATCTCAAAATCTCTCCTTTTTAAGATCTGATGGCAGATCCAAGTTCCCCTTTGTGGGTTTTGTGGTGGAAAACTATTTAGTTTTGAAAAAGGAAGAGTAAAACTCTTGATTTAATTCAAGAGAAAGAAGAAGGTTTTGGAACCTTGAAGAAGGAAGAAAGAGCTCAGCTCTAATTTTTTGTGGAGAGAATGAAAAGTATGTTTTTTTTTTTATTCATCATCAGTTTGCCTTTTATAGGCTTACATATTTGCATATAGCCCCTTGGGCTTTACAAAATGGCATTTTGCCTATTCCATGGCTCATGTGCCATTACATTTTTGCACATAAGCCATGGGCTTACAAAATATTGGCTTTATGCCCATTTTACATACATTCATGTATAAAAAATTACATAAAAATTATTTATTACATGATTTTTTTTGTTGGCATGGCGGAAGGCCAGACGCTTCGTGTTCGGGCTTGACCTGGGCATGGGCCCGCTTGACCTGGGCTTGGGCCCACCTAGCTTGGGGGTTGACCTTGACTTTAACTCGGTCAACCGGGGTGTAAATTTTTCCCCCAACAAGTGCAAGTAACGCGATGGTCCCTCTAGAAGACAACAAACCTTAACTCGATTATGTGACCGTCTTGAACTGCCCTTTGAACCTTCGGGTTTGGGGCAGTACGGCGTGCCACATGTGAGGCGTTGGCTTGACCCTTCTACGGCTGGACCGTTGGTACTGAGGCACGAACTGAATGTTGTTAGACTTATTTCATGTGTTGATCTGTATCGGGAAAACTTGGGTGTTCGATTGTTCGATCGGAAAGTTTAACATTTTCTGTTTATCTGGAATGGGATACAATAATTGGAATTCACAAGAAGTTATGAGATAACTGAATGAATGTTATAAACATAGCACTTTAGTCTCACTTTATCGGTTGCCACGGAATTTTGATGTGATCAAAATTCCGTCGCAATCACATAGTGTACGCGGATACTCGCCGGGTAAACTTAATAGATAGCCTCACTCCATAGCCCCGACCAAGTGACTGTAGGAGAACCCCGTCGCCGAAAGCATCCGTTCGGGTGCTCGCGGCAGTGGTGTTCCGCCTTGGTGCACTTCGTCGACGGTATCGGGGGTGCGGCCGTCTACTGAAGTTTGCGACGAGTATTCGATCAGACTGTCGGGAATCTTGTTGAATTGCCCGACTAGATATTGAAAAGTGTTTTCGATAATGAGACTGAAATGCGGGGTTTATAATTGTTAGGCATGCGATGTCTAAGTAATTCATTTGGTCAGGCATGCGATGTCTGAGGTGGTTGCGGATTCCAACTGTTGTAGTTTTACACTTTCTTTTCTGTGACCGTAAGTGTAATATGTGATATCGCCGGTTTCGTTGCTATATGTCAACGACAATTGGGATGCGCATATTTACTTACGTTGATGACATGTGATGTTATGTGTTGCTGGATATGTTATATTGGATTGTCGTGTTTGAATAGCCGGGGGTTTTTATGTGAGATGAGTGTTTTTCATTTTCATTCATGTAAAAACTTGTATGTAATATTCTTTTATTGGGGCACTTCCAGGTTGCGGAAGTTGTCACCCGTTGTATATTATTTACTTTTCCGCACTAGGATAGACCCAAGGAGGAGGGCACAAGTAACCGGGTTCTGGAGTCCAGTGGGAGACCAACTCGAGGAGTCGAGTCCGGGTCTCCTAACTCTAGAATTGGTAGGGTTGCTTGCTGCTCTCGTAGGGGTCTAGGGGTGTGGGTTTGGCTATTCATCGCGACCGTGGAATCCGTGTTTTATACTGGCTCGTATTGAAAACACGGACGTCCTAGTATATCCAATATTTCATATGATTCTTCTGCTGCGATATCTGTGATGTGATCATGAGATGTTCTATGATAGATACAGTATATAGTATATATGATATATTATATAGACGTTACTTATGTTTTACACCCGCGCTAGCCCTGCCCCGCTCTGCCGTTAGTTACCTAACCTAACGGTGCACGAGGGGACATCGAGGCGAATGCGGATGGCATAAGTGTACGTCGTATTTATCTGTGATGTTTAGGTACTTAAATGATGGGACTTCATTAATGTGATTAATGAAATAAAAGAAACCTAAGATGTTGTAGAATCGAATTTCAAAATAAAACAGGTAGCTGCAGTTCTTGCTTTGCACAGCGGTATATGTGATATATCCTGCACCTTATTCGATGAGGAAAGGACCGAGATCCATTCACCGGGAGTGACTCCTTTAGCAATAACTGGTCGATGCTACACCCTCGGTTTGTCATTTGATTGCTTTTAAGTGTTTTTGCTTTGCACAGTGATATATATGATATATCCCGCACCTCATTCGACGAGGAAAGGACCGACGATCCCTTCACCGGGAGTGACTCCTTTAGCAAAACTAGAAAAGCCTCAAAAGCACTCCATTTTAAAATCATTTGATTCTACAACGATATCAAGTTCATTACGCAATAGGTTTTCATAAAAACCTGTCGTAGCCCTCCGTCATTTCAAATAAGTGCTGTTTAGTATTCGTGCTGCGTTTGTTGGCCTCCGTCAAGGCGCAGTGTGCGGTAGCTAACCAGTATTTATCTGCTTATGCATATGATGCAGATTGAGTTAGGGTAGTCGTGCGACCTTGTTGGCCTCCGTCAAGGGTCATGCGGGTGGGTTTGATTCGATCAAGAAATGACGGGTTGAACTTGACTAGTAGCCTATGGTTTGTTGGCCTCCGTCAAGGTCATAGGGTGCTAGGGGCAAAATATTATCGGGAATTTCAAGTGTTGAAATTTGCAATGAGATTGCATACCTTCTATGAGATAGTTGGATCCCGATACCCGCTGCGAGTAAGTGTTACTCCTGGGAGAGTTTTATACATTACAATTAGCCGATCAAGTAGGTGTCTAGAAAGGTGTTAACGAGGTTACGCCTCTGGGAAAACGAGATTTACATTAATTAGGTTCGTGCGAAAGCACGGGGGACCTCCCTCAAAGTACCGACACTGGCCTGGCTGAAAGATTGGCGAACTTGTAGTGTGTAATTAATCCCGGCTAGTCTTTCCTTTTAGGGTTTGAAGGAAGATTTGATAAAAAGCAGTGGGAGCCATCCTGATTAAATAAAATAATAACCAATCTATTCTTGCAAGAGCGCATGCTGAGTGTTTTCTTCTCTCTCTCTCCAGGTAGCGACCATATCACGCCTTAATCAAGATAATAATACGGATTATTGACCGAACCCGCTTGTTATACTGAGCTGGGGAACGTTGGTCCCGCTCCAACTTATAATTGTTATAAGACAGAGTAGGAAATTGGGGAATACCAGATTTCCCGTGCCGCCCAAACGAAGAGAGTGCATGCTGATGCATCATCTTCGGGTGTGTTCATTATACAGAACCGTTTCTCAGTATTCTTTACGTCCTGGGTATGTGATACCAGATCAGGATCCCAGATATGTAATCTGTTACATAGGGCTACAGAAAAGTAGAGAACTGAGAACGGGTGATAAGTTTCATGAGGCAGAAAACGGGGCAAGAGTTGCAGCCAAGTCTGTTGGTCACTGTCACCCTGTATTACCGATACATTGATTCTGAACGAATGTTATTAGATACCGAACCTGATATACAAAATCATATCTATCTCTTTATTAGTAAAGAAATGATAAAATTTTGTATTGTTGGATAATGTTTTGAACATTTCCTATATCAAAAGTTGATCGGTTCAGGCACGTTATCTAAAAGCATTGATGTTCTAAATCAAACTACAGTTCTTAGTATATGGAACACACATAAGAGGAAGAGTTCAGAAATGAACGGATCCTTCTCAAGGTATTGTAGACTTGGTCAGATCAGTGTGACCCGACTAGCTGAAGTTACATTTAGATGCATATTTAAATTAGTTTGAATTTACATCTTGTGAAACTCGCCAGTCATGTCACAAAGATAAGATGACCATAGCTCCGTTTACTGGAAACAGAGAAAGAGTTACTAAACTCTTGGGATGATACATGTTGATGTATAAAAGGTCCCCTGTCTACATATGCCAAGACCGGTTCTTTGTACTTCATTACGTTCTCTGATGATCTCTCGAGATTCAGACATATGTTCCTTTTGAAACACAAGTCCGAACCTTTTGAGATATTCACAGAATATAAGTTAGAAGTGAAGAACCAAAATACGGGTATAAGTATTATGTCCTTTGATGTGATCAAGGAGGAGAATACTTGAGCATGGAATTCCTGGATTTTTTTTTAAAGGAGAATGAGATTCTCTCTCAGCATTACTCCTCTGTATACACCATAGCACGATGGTATATCAGGGCGGAGCAATCACACCCTATATGATAAGGTGTGCTCTATGATGAGTACTACTGAGTTACCTATTTCCTTTTGGGTGTTATGCACTTGAGAAGCTGCATACCTATTGAATAGGGTTCCAATCAAATCAGTTGCCTACCATTTCATATGTGATATGGAAAGGGAAGAGCCCATGTCTTAAGCTAGTTAAGATTTGGGGTTGTCCGGCTAATGTCTAAAAGCAAAATCCGGACAAGCTCAAGGCAAGGTCTGTAATGTAGAACTGGAAAGGTTCCAGCTATACAAACTACAGCAGATGATTTGGCAAAACCAAAGGATTCAATAGTTACCAACGAACCTCAGCCTCTCCGCCGATCTAGTAGGGTTCCTCATCCACCTGAGAGATACTTCTGTTTCTCTATGACAGTGGGAGCGAGGATAGCATCATGAGATGATGACCCAACTAGCTTCGAGCTGGCTATCAGGAGTAAGACTCTATAAGAATGGCTGGATGCTTAGCGATCTGAGATGGAATCCTTATACACCAACAAAGTATGGACTTTGGTTGCTATATCTGGAGGGTTAAATCTCCTTCAGGAGCAAGTATATCTTGAGAAGATTACTTGGTGTACATGGAAAAATTGAGACTTTCAAAGCTAGACTTGTTAAAGGTTTTCGTCATCAACCAGGCGTGGATAATGATGAAACCTTTTCTAAGGAGCTATGCTTAAGTCCATCCAGATCCTACTTGCCACGGCTAAATACCATGACTACGATATCTGGCGGTTGAGTGCCATGACTGCTTTTCTAAATATTGATTTAGAAGAGTGCGTCTATAAGTACACAGCCAGAGGGCCTCGTAGACAGTGGGAGCAGCGGAAACATATGCGAGATGTTTTATAGGATAAAGCAGGCATCGCGGAGTTGGAACATCTGTTTTGATGGATTAGTCAAAGAAGTTGACATCATCAAAATGGTAGATGAACCTTGTATAAACAAAAAGGTAGTAGGAAGTATGGTGACGATCCTCGTAGAGTACGTGGATGACATACTCTTGATAGGGAAGTAGTTTCCTATGCTACGCTCGATCAATGTCCGATTATCACAAAGATTCTCCATATAGAATCAAAGTGATACCTACTAAATCCTGGATTTTGGATCTATGAGATAGATCTAATTGGATGTTAGGAACCTCACTAGAAGTAGTGAGATGGTATCAATTGATTCTGGGGAGAATCACTGGAAAGGTTCCAGGGTGATAAAGACGACTGAATGTCAGTCACAGGCACTGTCTTTAACCTCAGTAAAGGGACGGTATGTTGGAAGAGTTCCAAGCTAGATACCGTGACATACTAGACGATAAAGGCTGGATAAATCGCTACTTAAGATGCTACCAAAGAGACTGTTTGGGTGTATAATGGTTCATGAGATGAACTATGTTCCTCCCATTGTGTGACAATGGAGTTGTGGCTTATGCCAAGGAACGCCGGTCCCATCAGTGATCCAGACATACTCTAAGGCAGTACCACTTGATTATGGAGATAGTTGATCTCCAGGGTGATCGAGGTTTGGAGAGTAGACTCAGAGGACAACACAGCGGATCCACTCACAAAGGCCTGTTCCCAGAAAGAGACTTTTATGGGATGGTTGAGTATGAGATACTACAACCACTGCTACAGATGGCCCTAGTGCAAGTGGGAGATTGTTAGTTATATGTATGCCCTAGAGGCCATTACTGTACATAGGATGTATATTGTAGTGGATGCTGGGACATATATAGGGAGGACTTTCTTGCTCGACATGATAGTATGCTATCTGGTTGAACTTTACCTTAACGTGTATGCTGATTGTCTCTCTGTTACATGTTGGTAAAGCCCTTACGATCTGTACTTGACTACCTGGACTATGATGCGGATCATACTAGTGGGGACATGGTAGTCCATAAGTACACCCTTCACAGTCCCTGGTCGTGGGTATATCGAGACGGGGCATCGATATACCAGAGTAGACTAGCGTATACCTTCTCGACCCATACAAATGGGCGATGGATGATCCCATATCCATCGGTGTTTGACATCAGAGATGATATACGGGTGCTCAGTAGAGACTGGGTACACTGGACGGACTCGCCGAGAACTCCCAGATGGTATTATACCTCACGTCAGATGGCAGTTCTCCAGTGACACTGGTACAGAGTAGTCTGTTGACCCGAGATCGTCATAGAGTCTTGTGTGGTTCCCACTGTGCTTTGATTTCCATCTTACCACGTCCAAGAGGGCGTGCAAAACGTTGGTTTTTGGGTACAGTCCCGAGTCACATGGAGGCAATGAGCGATAGGAGGGGATTCGTCTCTCCCGGTATAGGGAGTTGATGTTGCGCTATGTTCGATTGGCTATAACAGGAAATCCCTGGCCAGGGTTGCTGAGATTTACTGGTAAGTGTTACCAGTAGTTTCTCGAATTGTTATAGACCTCATATCGACACGACTTATCGAGCTATTGGGGTCTGACATTTACCACCCCTAGGCGAGATATGCGACATATCAGACGATCAGACCGGACTGTACGGTAGTGTTACTGGTTGGATTCACTGGAGTGTGAGCGGGCTTGCTCGTCGATCTTCAGATCGCTCAATACCCGGGTGGCCGTTACGTTTAGCAGACCGCTTGCGGTTTGTGGGTGTTTGATATGATCATCATTTGCTACCCGGCGTATTGACGAGTCTTTAGAGTCCTACACAGAGGTTTCCTGGCTCAAGCGAAACGAAATAGGAGCGCATATGAGATATGTGCGGGACTGAGAATGATACCAGTATGTGATACTGTATTCAATTCTCGCGATATGTGACATTGATCGGTTATATGTGATATAGCCGGGTTATCGGATCAAGTGTTGATTCGATAAGTTGTTACTGTTGATATTAGTCGGTTATATGCGATATGACCGGATCATTAAATCAAGTGTTGATTTAATGATTTAATGCATAATTATATATTTGATATATTACTTTGCATTAACTAGTATCGGTTCACTTTAAATGGATTTTCTCACTCGGGTGTGCGCATTGCATATGCGATATGATTTTTGTGCGCTTGATTGTATCATGTTTGATGATACATGTTTACTTGTGTTTTGTGTAAAGTTTAAACCATGGTTATGTAATGGTTAGGGTTTATATTTTCATATCTATTTATTTATTCATTTATTCATTTTGGAAAATGAAAAGCAAATGAGAAAATGGTGACTTCTTTTGTTTTGTTCATGAAGCTTCATGAAGACTTTGACCAAGTGACCATTTTGTCTCATGCTTAACCCTAACCATCCCACTAACCATGGTTCAATTATGATAAGTATTCTATTTTCTTTTCATTTTATTATGATTATCATAACAATTCTTCTTCTTCTTCATCTTCTTTCATGAAGAAAAAGCTTTCTTCATCAATGGTGATTGATGATAAAGAGTGAGAAATCCAATTCTAAATTGAACCCACTTCCTATTTCTTCATCCTCTACCTCTTGCCAAGTAGTAGAGTGTGTTTCCTTCACAAGTTTCTTGACTTGGTGAAGTGAGAGCTTGATCTTGCGATGCTTCGACGTAGATCATCTTCGGCATGGACATCGACGACCTAGCTCGCCTATTCTCCGATGAAGTAGACGCTAGAGCCCGGATTTGATTTGGACAGCGGAGAGGACCTCATCTCGGAGCCGTGGAGGTGGAGGACCGGATCTACAAAGGTTGTATATCCGTATTCTCATAGTTAAGTGTTAACTAGTTAGCTTTTTCGCCTAGTTTTCTAGCAAACGATCCATAGTCGGGTCTCTCGGCACCTAGAATTTTTGAAATTGCCATGGTCGATGGCTTGTGAGACCTCACTAGTGTGCCTAGGAACCCTACAAGTCATGTCTCAAAGGAAAGATGACCAAAACTCTGTTTACTAGATATGGAGAAAGAGCTACAGAACTCTTGGTACTGATACATAGTAATGTATGCGGCCCTATGTTTATACATGCCAGGAATGGTTCCTCATACTTCATTACATTCACTGATGATCTCTCAAGATTCGGACATGTGTTCCTGTTGAAACAAAAATCTGAAGCTTTTGAGAAATTCAAGGAATATAAGTGCGAAGTAAAGAACCAGATAGGTAAAAATATTAAAATCCTTCGATCTGATCGAGGAGGTGAATACTTAAGCATGGAATTCCAAGCTTATCTAAAGGAGAATAGGATTCTCTCTCAGCTTACTCCTCCGTATACACCATAGAACAATTGAGTATCGGAGCGGAAGAATCAAACCCTATTAGATAAGGTGCGCTTTATGATGAGTGTTGCTGAGTTACCTATTTCCTTTTGGAGTTATGCACTTGAGATAGCTGCATACCTATTGAATCAAGTTCCATCAAAATCCGTGCCTAAAACACCATATGAGATATGGAGTGGAAAGAGACCATATCTTAAACGAGTTAAGATATGGGGTTGTCCGGCCTATATTAAATAAACAGAATATGGACAAACTTGAAGAACTGCAAGTTTGTGGAACATCCAAAGAATTCACCTGGATATCTATTCTACCACAGTGAGGAACAAAAGATCTTTGTTGCTCAACATGCCACCGTTTTAGAAAAGGAATTTCTTGTGAAAGAAATTAGTGGTAATGAGGTAGAACTGGAAGAAGTTCTAGAAATTCAAATTACAACTGATGATTTGGTAGAACCGGAGGATTCGATAGTCCCCGATGAACCTCAGGGACTCCGCAAATCTAGTAGAGTTCCTCATCCACCTGAGAGATACTACGGTTTTCTCATAGAAGGAGGGAGCGAGGAATGCATCATGGAAGATGATGACCAAACTAGTTTCGAGTATGCCATCACTAGTGGGGACTCTGTGAAATGGCTCGATGCTATAAGATCTGTGTTGGATATGTATGCCCTAGAGTCTAGTATTGTATATGTATACATATGAATGTTAGGGATATGTATGTACATGACAATCTTGCCCAGTTTTATAGTATGTTATTTCAGTTGTCTTTATTTGATATGTTTATTTGTTTTTATTGATGCTTTATACCGCTTGCACATATTGATAAAGACATGATACGGTGGTGTACTATTATGCTTTGTCTTTATCTTAACATGGAATATGATATACTCGTTATTATATATTGCGATTACATGTTGATAAAGCCCGTAGGATCTTGTTTGACTACCTGCGTTGTGATGGTGATCATACTTGTGGGAGCAGGGTAGTCCATAAGCACATCGTTAAATGGTCCCTAGTCGTACGAGTATCGAGACTGGGAATTGATACTCAAGAGTAGACTAGTGTATATGTTTCTAGCCCCGTCAGGGATGGTTGGTCCTGCAGCCATTCGTTTGATGCACCTAAATCGTATACAGGTGCTCACTGGGTGTGAGTACATTAGACGGACTCGCTGAGAACTTCCAGATGGTATTATACCTATCGTCGGATCGAAGTTCTCAGGTGACATGTGTACAGGTTAGTCTTCGGACCTGAGATCGGCATTTATCCCGTGTGAGTTCTGTCACGACCCGAATATTTAGACTCGTGACCGGCACTTAACCATGCAACGTCTACAGGCGTAACGTGACTAAGTAAGCCGAACCCAAAAATCAAAACTAATTAAAAGTAATGAGTGTTGAAAACCTTTAATTAAAACATTTAGAAAATCGTAAATAGTTCAATAAAGTTATTTTAAGGTTAAGTTATCGTTTAAATAATTTTGGCAGCATTTCCTTTGTAAAAGTAACCCCGAAATCGGGTATAAAACAGGATATAAGTGAAAATGAGATATAATGAAATGAAGCATCCCCAAACGGAAGCAATCATGCCCAACGGCGGAAACCATCACCACAAGAGTAATATACGACGCCGTAGAAAAGAATGAGCAATAAGTAACATCACAGAATAATAAACTGCATATATAAACAGCCGTCTCCCACAAGCTCGACACTAGAATACAAAAATATACATCATCGTCCTCACACTGTCTCTAAGTTCAGTACATACATGGTAGATGGAGGATACTAGATATAAAAGGGGGTACAATAAAAGTAATCAGATACCACAACCCACCTAATAGCAAAACAGCACTCGCACCAACTGTAGTGGTATCTATAGCCAAAAAATGCAAAAGGCAGCATGCCGCGACTACTCTGAGGGGCAACCTGCAAATATTGTGGCACAACGGGGGTGAGTTGCCAACTCGTGAATAGAGATAACATATAAAGGTAATCGCGAGCATGCACGTACTGCACTACTCTATCATATGCCAGCAGGTAAGATCTATATGCGACAAGCAGTAGGTGCAATAATCATGCAAATGCTCTGTCAGGTAAAATAACTATAGGATGACATGCATGATAATCAATGCTGAGCAAGGGATAAACAACATCTAGACAGAAATATCAACGTGGAAAAATAACCGGTGCCCAACACTGCACTCAAATCCCATACAACTCAGGCGCCGGCACTCCCATCGGCCCTCAAATCCTGTAATTCTCTGAAAAACCACGAGTGCCCATCATCGGCACTCAAATATCATAAATACTCGTGCCCAGCATCGACATGCAAATCCTCATATATCGGGCTCCGTCAGTCCGGATCAGGCCCACGGGCTCCGTCTGCAGTATCGGCCCTCGGCCCCGGCAGTACGGATCATCCCGCATCCATCTCTCGACTTTGGTCAGTATCCTCCGGATAACCGCCAGGTCCAACCAATCACCGGTAGGTACTCGCCACCCTTCCAGGCTCATCGTCTACTCCACGAAAAACATTTCTCGCCCCGGGGAACCATACCGGGTCCACCACGAATCCGCAAACGGATCATCCAACTCCTCGAATCGAGTTTCAAGCACACGTCTCAGTACCGAGAAAATGCATGGTGGATGCACCAAAATATCATATCACGAGGAATCGGGTTTTCAAGTAGTGTATCTCTTCTTAAATAATTCCACGGTCCTCAAAACCAGAAATCACGTGGAAATCCAACACCAATGAGTAAATCAAATGCAATGTTCTATGTACATCAAGCCATAATGTAGGTACAAGGGGAAACAACTTTTTAAAATAGCTCAAGTTTTTAAAGACATCATGTGGTTCCCAATTTCTATGAAAATCATAACAAATCATATGTGAAATGAACTACAGCAATATAATCATGGCAATTCTACAGTGAGTGTGTCATGGCAATTATTAACGGTGTGTATGTAACATGCAGATTAGTGCTCGTGCAACATGAACCGTTAGAAATAGTGCGGTGTTCTATCAATTCTAAGTTTACATACATATAGCAGGGAATGCAGTATGCAACAACAGTATCCATGACAGTCAATGTAGGTAAATGCAACACATAGCTATAAGGTCCTATCAGCCCTGACGCATAACGCCATGCGGGCGATATCCCCGTAGATGTTAAATCTACTCACCGAAGTCTCGCGCTAAGTGTAGCCGACGACTTGCCTCCCCTTCTTCGCAGCATCCGTCTAACTCACCTGCGAACCTAGAATCACACAATATATCACACATAAGCTCAAATCCACAAAGACGTGATATTAAGGTCAAACTAGAAAACCGCGTCGCAAACCAATCGCGCGTGCGCGCGATACACTAAAACGTGTGATTACGCGCCTGAAACTACCCCGATGCGTCGCGATACGCAGAAACCCCAAACCCACACACGTATCACACGTGTCGCGAAGGTTTAAAAATACGAGAAACAGGTATTTAGCTCCAGATTTTTCTGCAGCAACAATTAAATAAAAATGGACACTCCAATAGTCTAAGGATAGCAGCAGACACCTATAGAGCAAAACTCAAACCCATGTCCCCCATCTGGCCGCAAATTGCCGCCAGAACTAATATTTCGGCGGCCAAAAGATCAAGTCTGCGGGTTGTGTTCTACACATGGGATCTACACCTCACAAGTATACTGCAGTCATCTCAATTTTATTCTGAACTCACTGGGTCGATAGCAGTTTGCAGAAAGCTAGATTTAGCTCAAAAACGATGAATTTGCATCAAATAGCAATCTGGTGGTATTTTAGTACAATTAGGGGTTAAGCTAGGTTAACAGGGCCCTAACAACACTCCATCAACCTACTAAAACCAATTCATACATCACTTGATCAAAGTTCCCCCTAATTACCACATATCGCAGTAAAACGCACCATTAATCACTAATCGAAGCTAAGCTACACTAATTAAGCAAACTAGGGGGTAAGTTCAAGAAGCATACCCCACACTCGACCCTAGGGAGCTGGAGGAAGAAGAAGGAGTAGAGGGAAGGAGCTGCAGCTGGAGTTGTTGCTGTTGCTGCTGTTCACTACTGCTGCTGCTGCTCACTGTTGCTGCTGCTCTTCACTGCTGTTGCTGTGCTTGCTTCTGCTGCTGCTGTGCTTGCTTGCTACTGCTGCTGTTGATGCTTCTGCTGCTGCTGCCGAGGAGAGGTATGGGTGTGTGAGTCTGAGAGTGAGGTTAAGAGAAATGAGCACAAGAATGAGAGGAAATGATAACTCCTAATGTCAACCCTTCCTTTCTCTCTCATCATTAAATGCAAGCATGGCTTTGCCATGATGCATTCTCTCTCTCTCTCATTCTTACCAAGTCAACACTCCAAAAGAAAATTCAAATTAAAACAACCATCAATTAACTAAATAGACTTAATTAAAACCCAAAAGACTTAATCCCCATTATTAAACCCACCATGGTTGCTAATCATGGTATAACCTCATTTTAAACCCTAGTTTACATGCACATATGTGTGCAAGCCTAGGAAAATCCTAGAAAAATATTTATTAAATTTGGAAAAATATTTGAAACTCAGTTTCGTAATCTTTTTATTAAAAACCCTTTGTTTAAATATAAATAGCCACTAAACACATCCTAAGGTGTTACAATCTCTCCCCCTTAAAGAAATTCGTCCCCGAATTTCAAAATCTAACTACACGTACCTTCGAAAAGACGGGGATACTTCTTCCTCATCTCGCTTTCGGTCTCCCAAGTGACCTCCTCGCTGCTCTGACCACGCCAAAGTACCTTGACTGATGGGATGTCTTTCGATCTCAATTTCATCACTTGTCAATCCAAGATAATCACCGGGTGCTCTGCATAGGAAAGGTCGCGCTCAAGCTGGATCGTCGGATGCTGAATCGCATGCGAAGGATCATGGAGATATCTGCGGAGCATCGAAACGTGAAATACGGGGTGCACATCTGGAAAACTGGGCGGAAAAGCTAACCGGTACGCAACTGCACCAACACGCTCGAGGATCTCGAAGGGGCCCACATATCTGGGACTGAGCTTCCCTTTCTTCCCAAACCTCATCACACCTTTCATTGGGGAGACCCTCAAGAAAACATGATCACCAACAGAAAACTCAAGTCTGCGCCGCCGACGGTCCGCATAAGATATCTGCCTACTCTGGGCTTCTCTAATCCTATCGCGAATCAACAGGATCTTCGCGGTCTTCTCCTCAACAATCTGTGGCCCTAAGATACTGCTCTCACTGAGCTCTGTCCAACAGGTGGGTGATCTGCATCTCCTCCCATAAAGAGCTTCAAATGGTGTCATCTGAATGGTCTCCTGGTAGCTGTTATTGTAGGAGAAATCTACTAAGGGTAAATGATGATCCCAGCTACCTCCGAAATCTAATACACACGCTCTGAGCATATCCTCGAGAGTCTGAATAGTCTACTCTGACTGTCCGTTGGTCTGCGGATGAAATGCTGTGCTGAAACTCAAGCGAGTGCCCAAAGCCTCCTGAAGCCTCTGCCATAGTCGGCTGGTAAACTAGGTGCCTCTGTCGGACACGATACACGTCGGGACTCTGTGCAGTCGTTCAATCTCGTCGATGTAAATCTGGGCATATTGAGCAAATCCGAAAGTCGCCTTCACCAGTAGGAAGTGAGACGCTTTCGTCAAACGATCCACGATCACCCAGATGGAGTCATACCCTCGACTAGTCCTGGGTAGACCCACAATGAAGTCCATAGAAATCTGCTCCCATTTCCACTCCGGAATGGGTAACGGCTGTAGCTCTCCCGCGGGCCTGTGGTGCTCAGCCTTGACCTACTGACAAGTCAGGCATCTCGACACAAAATCTGCGATGCCACTCTTCATTCCGTCCCACCAGTAAACACCTCTCATGTCATGGTACATCTTGGTGGAACCGGGATGAACACTATATACCGATCGATGTGCCTCCTCAAGAATCTCGCGCCGCAGTCCCTCAGCATCTGGTACGCACAGTCTAGCCCCAAATCGTAGTATCCTCTGATCATCGATCACGAACTCGGAAAAACTGCCCTGTCCAATCTGTGCCATGATCTCTGAACATCGGTCATCACTGTGTTGTGCCTCATGTATACGGTCAAGCAACTGTGGGCGTGCACGAACATGCGTGATCTGTCCTCCGATCGGCGTGAACTCGAACTGTACCCGGCTGTCGCATAATATCTGCTAATCTGCCGACGACTGCCCCTGTACTGCACTCAAACAAGATAGACTACCCCCGGGCCTCCTGCTCAAAAAATCCGCCACTACATTCGCCTTGCCCGGGTCATACAAGATCTCACAGTCGTAATCCTTCACTAACTCCATCCATTGGCGCTGTCTAAGGTTCAGGTCTCGCTGCCGAAATATATACTTTAAACTCTTGTGATCAGTGAATATCTAGCACGACTCGCCGTATAGGTAATGTCGCCAGATCTGAAGTGCAAAGACCACTACAGCCATCTCTAAATCGTGGGTGGGGTAGTTCTGTTCATGTTTCTTCAATTGTCGCGAAGCATACGCGATCACCCTGTCCTGCTGCATCAATACGCACCCTAGCCCCACTCGAGAAGCATCATAGTAGACCACAAATCCGCCTGAGCCTGAAGGAAAAGATAACACCGGTGTCGTAGTCAGCCGAGTCCGTAGCTACTAAAAACTGTGCTCGCACTCCTCCGTCCAATCGAAAGGAACTCCCTTCCGGGTCAACCCAGTCAAAGGTGTAGCAATACTGGAGAAGTCCTAAACAAATCACCTGTAGTAACCGGCCAACCCTAAAAATCTGCGAATCTCCGTAACTGATGTGGGTCTGGGCCAACACTGAACGGCCTCGATCTTCCTCGGGTCTACACATATACCGTCTCGTGAACTCACATGCCCCAAGAAGTCTACGCTGTCCAGCCAGAAAGCATACTTGGAGAATTTCGCATAAAGCTGGTGCTCCCTCAAAGTCTGCAGTGTAATCCGCAGGTGTTGCTCGTGCTCCTCACTACTCCGGGAATACACCAAGATATCGTCAATGAATACTATGATGAACAGATCCAAATATGGCCGGAAAATACGGTTCATCAAGTCCATGAATGCTGCTGGCGCATTGGTGAGTCCGAACGACATCACCAAAAACTCATAATGGCCGTAGCGCGTACGGAAAGCTGTCCTAGGAATGTCCTTCTGTCGAACCCGCAGCTGATGATAGCCCGATTGTAAATCGATCCTCGAAAAGTACCCTGCCCCCTGAAGCTGGTCGAACAAATCATCGATGCGTGGCAAAGGATATCCGTTCCGCACTGTCACCCTGTTCAGCTGGCGGTAGTCGATACACAGACGCAAATTGTCGTCCTTCTTCTTAACGAACAGGACTGGAGCACCCCAAGAAGAAACACTGGGTCGAATAAGTCCCTTATCTAGCAAATCTTGCAACTGACTCTTCAATTCCCGAAGTTCCGCCGGGGCCATCCGATAAGGCGGTATGGAAATAGGCCCCGTGCCAGGAACCAAATCAATACAGAAAGAAATGTCGCCCTCGGGCGGTAGCCCTGGAAGCTCGTCAGGGAACACATCACGAAACTCGCTAACAACCGGAACCTGATCCAACGGAACCCCTGTAGCACTGGCATCGCAAACATCGGCGAGAAATCCCTGACATCCCTTCCTCAAAAGCTGTCCAGCGCGAAAAGAAGAAATCACACTGTGAGGGGCGGCACCACGGTCCCCCAACACAAAAAAAACAGACTTGCCGAGAAAACAGAATCTAACTGTCTTCTCACGGAAATCCACAGAAGCATAGCACGCGGCTAACCAATACATGCCCAAAAGAACGTCGAAGTCCAACATCTCAAGAAGGATCAAGTCGACAGGCAACTCTCTCTCGCCAATACAGACGGTATAAGATTGGAACACGTGCCTAGCAACAAATGACTCTCCCACGGGAGTAGTCACCACAAGCGGCTGATCAAGAAAATCGGACTCTCTACCAAAACTCGGCACGAAGTATGTGGATACGTACGAGTGCGTGGATCTGGGATTGAACAATATGTGTGCATCAACCGAACATACTGGAAGGATACCTAAAACCACCGCATTGGACGCCTGCGTGTCCTGATGTGTCAAAGCAAAAACCCGCGCCTGTCCCCCACCTGTGACTGACTGCCCTCTGCCTCGGTCATCCCGTCCTCTCTGAGCAACTCCTCTACGCCCACGACCTCTCTGAGTATGAGTCTGATGCGGAACAACGGTAGGTACAACAGGCAACGCCTTCTAGGATGGTGAAGGTGGTAAAGTAACATGCGGTGCTGCCGCCTCCCTCCGGTGTATCTCAGGACAATCTCTAACAAGGTGAAGTAGACTGCCGCATCTAAAGCAACCCCATGAGGACTGCTGACTCTCCCGTGGATACAAACTAAACATCTGGCCTCGTCCCGAATCTCTGCCACTCCCCGTACCTGAACGATACCTGTCGCGGTGTCTGAATGTCTGTCTCCATGTGGATATACTAGTACGAACTTTCTTCGGCTCTGGAACTACCGAAGTCTCAGCAAGGCGCTCCTCGACTAATATGGCTGCGTCTACCGCTACTGCATATGTCTCGTAATGCTGCACGCTGATCGCAAGGAACAGTGGTGTAAGCAAGCCTCGCACAAATCTCTTGACTCGCAACTCCTCGGTAGCCACTAAATATAGGGCATAAACTGATAACTCTGTAAACAGCACATCGTACTCTGCCACTGTCATCTCTGGCGTCTGGCGTAAGGACTCAAATCTGCATGCTCGGGCATCCCTAACACTCTGGGGAAGGAAACGGGCTAGAAATACTGTCACAAACTCCGTCCTGGTCATAGGAGGAAGACCTGCTGCTCTGCCCTTCTCGACCGATTCGCACCATTTCTGCGCAAGTCCTTCTAGGAGAAAGCTCGCGAACTCGACCCATCTCGCATCTGCGCATCTGAGGGAACGGCATATCCGGGCCATCCTATCAATAAAAGACTGTGGGTCCTCGGCTGCATCGGTTCCTGTGAAGACCGGAGGCTTCAGCCTCATAAACTCTGATAGTGATACTGTAATCACCTCCGTGGCTGCAGGGGCAACTGGCTGTACGGTCGGTACCATCGCGGTCTCTGTGATGGGTGGAGCTACCTCTGGTCGCTGTGCTCGAAGTGTCTCAACTAGCGATCCTATCATCTGGCGCATCTCCTGCATGCTGGATCCCACCGTCTGGCGCATCTCCCGCATACCAGCCCCTAGCGTGGCGATCTGATCTGTCATAGGAGGAATAGTCTGCTCAGGTACAACGGGTGCACTGCCCGGATAAGTCCTCATCTCGGACGAGTCAACTCGAGTCTCGGCTCTCGTGGCCGCTCTCTGCGCCCTAGAGTCTTTGGCGGCATAGTGGCTGAAAAGGAAAGTAGGATCCGATAAGAATACGGAAATCGAATCGCAAGAATGTATGTATTCAAGAAGGAATTTTAAATCAATAAGTCCTAAGGTCGCTCAGGCGGAGTATCGTGTCGTGAGTATGCCGCGGAACATACACACGCTACGCTACCCTGCTGCAGCTACCTACTCCATCATACCAAGGTCATCTTACACTCCGAAGGTAAAACCTACGCTCTGATACCAACTTTTTCACGACCCGAATATTTCGACTCGTGACCGGCACTTAACCACGCAACGTCTACAGGCGTAACGCGACTAAATAAGCCGAACCCAGAAATCAAAACCATTTAAAAGTAGTGAGTGTTGAAAACCTTTAATTAAAACATTTAGAAAATCGTGAATAGTTCAATAAAGTTATTTTAAAGTTAAGTTATCGTTTAAATAATTTTGGCAGCATTTCCTTTGTAAAAGTAACCCCGAAATCGGGTATAAAACAGGATATAAGTGAAAATGAGATATAATGAAATGAAGCATCCCCAAACGGAAGCAATCACGCCCAACGGCGGAAACCATCACCACAAGAGTAATATACGACGCCGTAGCGAAGAATGAGCAATAAGTAACATCACAGAATAATCAACTGCATATATAAACAGTCGGCTCCCACGAGCTCGACACTAGAATACCAAAATATACATCATCGTCCTCACACTGTCTCTAAGTCCAGTACATACATGGTAGATGGAGGATACTAGATACAAAAGGGGGTACAATAAAAGTAATCAGATACCACAACCCACCTAATAGCAAAACAGCTCTCGCACCAACTGTAGTGGTATCTGTAGCCAAAAGATGCAAAAGGCAGCCTGCCGCGACTACTCTGAGGGGCAACCTGCAAATACTGTGGCACAACGGGGGTGAGTTGCCAACTCGTGAATAGAGATAACATATAAAGGTAATCGCGAGCATGCACGTACTGCACTACTCTATCATATGCCAGCAGGTAAGATCTATATGCGACAAGCAGTAGGTGCAATAATCATGCAAATTCTCTGTCAGGTAAAATAACTACAGGATGAAATGCATGATAATCAATGCTGAGCATGGGATAAACAACATCTACACGGAAATATCAACGTGGAAAAACAACCGGTGCCCAACACTGACTCAAATCCAACACAACTCAGGCGTCGGCACTCCCGTCGGCCCTCAAATCCTGTAAATCTCTGAAAAACCACGAGTGCCCATCATCGGCACTCAAATATCATAAATACTCGTGCCCAGTATCGACAAGCAAATCCTCATATATCGGGTTCCATCAGTCCGGATCAGCCCACAGGCTCCGTCTGAGGTATCGGCCCTCGGCCCCGGCAGTACGGATCATCTCGCATCTATCTCTCGACTCTGGTCAGTATCCTCCGGATAACCGCCAGGTCCAACCAATCACCGGTAGGTACTCGCCACCCTGCCAGGCTCATCGTCTACTCCACGAAAAACATTTCTCACCCCGGAGAACCATACCGGGTCCACCACGAACCTGCAAACGGATCATCCAACTCCTCGAATCGGGTTTCAAGCACACGTCTCAGCACCTAGAGAACGCGTGGTGGACGCACCAAAATATCATATCACGAGGAACCGGGTTTTCAAATAGTGCATCTCTTCTTAAATAATTCCACGGTCCTCAAAACCAGAAATCACATGGAAATCCAACACCAATGAGTAAATCAAATGCAATGTGCTATGTACATCAAGCCATAATGTAGGTACAAGGGGAAACCGCTTTTTAAAATAGTTCCAGTTTTTAAAGACATCATGTGGTTCACAATTTCTATGAAAATCATAACGAATCATATGTGAAATGAACTACAGCAATATAATCATGGCAATTCTACAGTGAGTGTGTCATGGCAATTACTAACGGTGTGTGTGTAACATGCAGATTAGTGCTCGTGCAACATGAACCATTAGAAATAGTGCGGTGTTCTATCAATTCTAAGTTTACATACATATAGTAGGGAATGCAGTATGCAACAACAGTATCCATGACAGTCAATGTAGGTAAGTGCAACACATAGCTCTAAGGTCCTATTAACCCTGACGCATAACGCCATGCGGGCGATATCCCCGTAGATGTTAAATCTACTCACCGAAGTCTCGCGCTAAGTGTAGCTGATGACTTGCTTCTCCTTCTTCGCAGCGTCCGTCTCACTCGCCTGCGAAATTAGAATCACACAATATATCACACATAAGCTCAAATCCATAAAGACATGATATTAAGGTCAAACTAGAAACCCGCGTCGCAAACCAATCGTGCGTGTGCGTGATAACCTAAAACGTGTGATTACGCGCCTGAAACTACCCCGACGCGTCGCGATACGCAGAAACCCCAAACCCACACATGTATCACGCGTGTCGCGAAGGTTTAAAAATACGAGAAACGGGTATTTAGCTCCAGATTTTTCTACTGCAACAATTAAATAAAATTGCACACGCCAATAGTCTAAGGATAGCAGTAGACACCTGTAGAGCAAAACCCAAACCCATGCCCCGCCATCTGGCCCAAGTTGCGGCCAGAACTTATATTTCGGCGGCCAAAAGATCAAGTCTGGGGGTCGTGTTCTACACATGGGATCTACACCTCACAACTATACTGCAGTCATCTCAATTTTATTCTGAACTCACTGGTCGATAGCAGTTTGCAGAAAGCTAGATTTTGCTCAAAAACGATGAATTTGCATCAAATAGCAATCTGGTGGTATTTTAGTGCAATTGGGGGTTAAGCTAGGTTAACAGGGCCCTAACAACACTCCATCAACCTACTAAAACCAATTCATACATCACTTGATCAAAGTTCCCCCTAATTACCATATATCGCACTAAAACGCACCATTAATCACTAATCGAAGCTAAGCTACACTAATTAAGCAAACTAGGGGGTAAGTTCAAGAAGCATACCCCACACTCGACCCTAGGGAGCTGGAGGAAGAAGAAGGAGTAGAGGGAAGGAGCTGTAGCTGGAGTTGTTGCTGGTGCTGCTGTTCACTACTGCTGCTGCTGCTGTTCACTGCTGCTGCTGTGCTTGCTTCTGTTGCTGCTATTCTTGCTTGCTGCTGCTGCTGTGGATGCTTCTGCTTCTGCTGCTGAGGAGAGGTATGGGTGTGTGAGTGAGGTTGAGAGAAATGAGCACAAGAATGAGAGGAAATGATAACTCCCAATGTCAACCCCTCCTTTCTCTCTCATCATTAAATGCAAGCATGGCTTTGCCATGATGCATTCTCTCTCTCTCTCTCTCATTCTCACCAAGTCAACACTCCAAAAGAAAATTCAAATTAAAACAACCATCAATTAATTAAATAGACTTAATTAAAACCCAAAAGACTTAATCCCCATTATTAAACCCACCATGGTTGCTAATCATGGTATAACTTCATTTTAAACCCTAGTTTACATGCACATATGTGTGCAAGCCTAGAAAAATTCTAGAAAAATATTTATTAAATTTGGAAAAATATTTGAAACTCAATTTAGTAAACTTTTTATTAAAAACCCTTTATTTAAATATAAATAGCCACTAAACACATCCTAAGGTGTTACAAGTTCCTACTGAGCTTTGATCACTACCCTACCACTGCTCTACTGAGTCGTACAAACAGGTTTTGGTTGGGTACAGTCCTGAGCCACATGGATGCAGTGAGAAATTGTTGGGGATTCGTCTCTCCCGGTATTGGGAGTTGATATCGCACAGTGATCGATTGGTCAGGACCATAAGACCTTGGCCAAGGCAGTTAGGATTTACTGATAGGTTGATCAATAGTTTCCCGGATTGGTCCTGATCCACATCAGCATGAACTATCAGGTTATTAAGTTCTGACGTATACCACCCCCTTGACCTGGTATGCGATACTCTTAGACGAAGAGACCGGACTGTACGAAGATTGTCACGGATAGGCTTAGTAGGAGTTCAGACGAGTTTGCTTGTCGGCCTTCTTGTTCGACAGGTACCAAGGTAGCCGTTACGTACAGCTAGTGCCGCTGACCTGCTTATGGTTAAACCCACTGCTAGCATACCGTTGAGTCTTTTTAGTTCCGCACAGAAGGTTTCCCTGCTTCGGGCAAAACGATGTAGAAGCCGTATGGTTTTAAGGCAGGGTTCGATCACATACGTACATTTATGCACGTACGATATTCGGGCGGATAATACTAGCGGGCTTTGGTTTAAACCGGATCCTAGTGTTATATCCTTGGATTATTTTGTCTCTTTGTATTCATATTTTTCGGAATACGGATACGGGTATGTATATACGGGTGAGGGGCATTCTTGTAATTATGCAAGGTGCTTCTAGAAGAAGACACCTCATTATTTTGATTTACCATTTTAGTTAATGGATTAATGAGGTGGAGAAATGAGGTGTGCATTTTCATTAAATGAAGCATAGCTGTCTTGATGACTCATGGTTTACTATTCTTCCATGGTTGATATTTTGTGGAAATATTTTTGCTTGCATCATTATCTCATTCACTTAACCATTCTTCATTTTTTTGCTAGCTCACTCTACACTCTCATCTTCTCCTTACTCTCTTCTTCTAATACGAACCATAATTGTCTCATGAGTTGAGAAACATAGGGTTACTGAGACAAAGCATTCTATAATCACTCTCTACACACTCTAGTCTACTTATATTAGCAAGCTAAGTATTCTAGTTACCTCAATTAGGAGGTAGGACCTTTTAGTTGGTACTCTCGGGTGGATCATCATTGACACGAGCAGGCCGAAGCCTAAGCACGATCCATACTTCCATCGAGGAGCTTAAGGAGAGGATCAAAGACCCGAAGGACTTGGTTTCTTTTGGTATACTTTCTATCATATTAGATAGAACCCTTACATGCTTGTTAGGTTTATGGTAAGATCCGGTTTAGGTTTATTCTAGCGCCGAGTTTCGATTCGTAAAATAATTTTGTTCCGCATTTGGCCACGGAAGATGGCCGGGGCGCTAGCATAACCATTCATGATATCAGAGCTAGCCCATAAACCCTATACAAGACAGTTTAAACAATGTTAAAATAACGAAACCGAAACAACTCCAAACATAGAAACCAAACTTAAAGTTTCTGTCGATTTTTCCAGAGGCTCCAAAGAAATTTTGAACAATTGCTGAGTGCTCTATTCACAGAGGGATGAACACTGACCAAAAACGAGATGATTCTAGCTAGTTTTGGCCGGCCAAAACTCAAAAAATTCTGATGTCACCGGTTATTGTATGGTGGATTTTCTCGAGTTTTGGTCTGTGTTCTTATCCCGAGGAGTTTGGGTTTTAGGTGTTTTTTTGTTTTTGCCCATGTTTGATGCTCTGTTGTTTTTTAGTAAGGGGCAATTTAGAGTGTTTCGAAATCGTTATATTTGACACTGTTTAATAGTTTACAGTACATTCACTTTTATCTGCGACCGTGAATGTCATTCGATCGGTACAACTCGTCCAATTGCTATATGTTCTTTTAGACGGGTTTGCAACCATGACATTCGCGTTGATGTTTTGTGTTTGTGTTGTGATTCTGGTTAGATAGTCGTGGTGGATAACATGTGGTGCAATGTTAGTGGTACAGTTAAAGATTCATTTGTATATTCATTTTGTGGAGCGAGAGTCCAACATGTGGAGTGCTGTCTTTGCCGGGTTATATATTATTTGTTTGGGGCACGACCGGGTTAAGGTCGATGTCACCATTTGTACTTATTATTTTCTTTTTCTGTACTAGGATTACCCCATGGTGGAGTGCACGAATACCCGAGTTCTAGAAGGCAACAAGCCCACATCTCATGGCGTTGAGACGGAGGTGGCTTCATTCTAGGCGGGCTATTCACCGCACTCGTAGGGGTATAGGTTGACCCAACGAGGGGCACCTAAGTTAACGGATTTCGTGAAGCGCTGGGTGGCCCATTCACTTTGTTGAAAGGGGCTGCCTCACTTCTGGGATTGGCAGGTAACTTGCCGCGCTCGTAGTTTTTCATTGCACAGGCTATCCACACGACCGGGAATGTTGGGTTTTATTTGCGGCTCAAATGAAACCCGGGGCTCTAAGATAATCAACTATTCTGTATTGTTAGCTGAGATTCTATGATGTTGATTATTGTCATACCTGGGACGAATGTAGTATATACATATATATATACTAGTAGATGTTGTATATGTTTTGCACCCGCGCTAGTCCAGCCCCCGCTCTGTCGTTAGTTAAGTAACCTAACGGGTGATGGCGGGGCTCGGTGGTGAATGCAGATGGCATATACCTACATTGTATTTTCGTTCTTTTCTGGTGTGATAGGATTAATTGATGGGATCGCATTAATTTTGATTAATGCAAGAAAATAAACCTAAAAGATGTTGTTGGAATTTTTTTGAAAAACTATAGTTGTGTTCTTTCGCTTTGCATAGTGGTATTCGACGATGAATATCGAGCACCTCATTCCAGGAGAAAAGAGCCGAGATCCCTTCACGGGGAGTGACCTCTTGAGAAAAAGTCTACACTGTAGATTACTCGGGTTTTTTTCAAAACCACAAGTTTTCAAAAGCGGAGCCTAAACCACTCCTTTTCAAAACCATTCAGGTTCCTTCAACGATATCAAATTCATTATGTTAGCGGGTTTTTCGCCAAAAACCCAGCCGTAGCCCTCCGTCATTTCAGATAAATAGAAGTTAGTATTCGTGCTATGTACGTTGGTCTCTATCAAGGCATAGTGAATGATAGCTAATTTTTACTCATCTGTTGCATTTTTGAATGCGATTGATCAGGACAGTCATATAGCCACTTTGGTCTCTATCAAGGGATTATGCGGGTGGGTCTAAGTTAATCAAGGATAATGACGGGTTGAACTTGACTTGCGACTTATGGTACGTTGGTCTCTATCAAGACCATATGTCGTTAGGGGCAAAAATCACATCGGGAGTTTCAAACATACAGGAAACTTGCAGATTTAGCATACCTTTTGGAGTATGGTGACTAGATTGGATTCCATCTAGTTCATCACACAATGATAGTTGGATCCCGATTCCACTGGTGAGTAGGATTTACTCTCGGGACATTATTTCACTAAACAATCAATGCTATAAACCAACTAGGTGTCTAAAACGGTGTTAGCAGGGCTACGCCTCCAGGGAAAAGAGGTTATATAATTAACGAACTTCGCGAAAGCGTTGGAAAACCTGCCTCGAAGTACAAACACTAGCCTGGCTGAAAGGTTAAGCAAGTATTGTGATGCGCGATTAATCCTGACTAATTCTTCTTTTAAGGTTTGAAGAAGAATTTGAGGAAACAGTGGGAGCAATCCTGGCCAGATAAAATAATAAACCAATCTAATCTTGCATGAGCATACGCGAAGTGTTTCTTTTCTCTCTCTCTAGGTAGCAACCATCTCACGCCCTAATCAAGATAATAAAATGTATCGCTTGACCGATCCGAATTCTTATTCGGGGATGGAGAATGTCGGTTCGGCTCTAAACTATGACAGCAATCATGAGTATGAGCAAGGGAAATAGGAATGCATGAATTCCTTGATGACCTCATCGAAGAAGAAGCATACTATTGCATCTCCTTCAGATGTTCTTGTAGTTGAGAACTGCTTTTCGGTCAATCCTACCTCCTGGGTAATAGATACCGGATCAGGATCTCATATCAGTAATTTATTGCAGGGACTGAGAAAAAGTAGGATAGTTGGACCTGGTGATATGTCCTTCAGAGTAGGGAATGGAGCACAAGTTAATGTTGCAGCCGTCGGTGAATATCACCTATTATTGCCAAATGGCAATCCTATGATTTTGAACAATTGCTACTATGTATCTTCCATTGTTTGCAACATCATATCAGTTTCTTTACTTGATAAAGATGGATATAACTTTGTTCTTGATAGAAATATCATGAACATCTACCTTGATAAGGTATTGGTTGCAGAAGGTACATTGTGTAATGGTATCAATGTTCTAAATTAGAACACGGTTCTCAATGTACAAAACACACACAAGAGAAAGAGTTCAGATACGAACGAATCCTACTTGTGGCATTGTAGATTTGGTCATATCGGAGAGAAAAGAATAAGTAAGTTACATAAAGATGGACTCTTGAATACGTTCGAATTTTCATCATATGAAACCTGTCAGTCTTGTCTCAAAGAAAAGATGACCAAATCTTCATTCACCGGACACGGAGAAAGAGCAGCAGAGCTCTTAGGACTCATAAACAGTGATGTATGTGGTCCAATGTCTATACATGCAAGGGGCGGGTTCTCGTACTTCATCATATTCACTGATGATCTCTCTAGATTCGGGTATGTGTATCTTATGAAACACAAATCTGAAGCTTTTAAGAAATTCAAAGAATTCAGAAAGGAGTAGGGAACCAGATTAGCAAAAGTATTAAGATCCTCCAATCTGATAGAGAGGGGAGTACTTAAGTACGGAATTCAGGGAGTTTCTGAAAAATAACGATATTCTCTCGTAGCTTACTCCTCTGTATACACCACAGCACAATGGTGTATCGGAGCGGAGAAACCGTACCCTATTGGACATGGTTCGCTCCATGATGAGTAATGTAGAATTGCCTCTTTCATTCTGGGGGCTTGCACTTGAAACAGCAGCGAATCTATTGATTCAGGTTCCATCTAAATCTATGCCTAAGATTTCATATGAAATATGGAGTAATAAAAGACCATGTCTTAAACGGGTTAAGATATGGGGTTGTCCAGCCTATGTGAAAAACCAGAATCCGGACAAACTTCAGGCACGGTCAGTTTTATGTAAGTTTGTAGGATATCCCAGGCATTCGAATGGATATATTTTCTACCATGTCGATGAATGAAAGGTTTTTGTTTCTCGACATGCCACCTTTCTTGAAAGGTTGTTTCTTGAAAAATAAATAAGTGGGGGCACGGTAGAATTGGAAGAAATTCCATAAGGACAAGCTATAACTGAAGATTTAGTAGAACCGCTAGATTCAATAGTCCCGGACGAACCTCAGTCACTCCGCAGATCTAGTAGGATTTCTCATCCACCCGAAAGATACTACTGTTTTCTCATAGACGGTGATCGATAGGATTGCATCTTGGAAGAAGATGATCCTACTAGTTTCTGGCAGGCCATTGTCAGTAGGGACTCTGATAAGTTGCTGGATGCTATGCAATCCGAAATGGAGTCCATGTACACTAATAAATTGTGGACCTTGGAAATTGCTCCACCTGGGGTAAAACCCGTTGGATGCAAATGGATCTACAAAAGGAAATTTAGTGTAGATAGGCAGGTGGAAACCTATAAGGCTAGACTCATTGCAAAAGGTTTTCGTCAAAGACCAGGTGTGGAATATGACGAAATCTTTTCTCCAATGGCTATGCTTAAATCCATTTGGATCCTACTTGCAATTGCTGCCTTCCATGACTATGAGATTTGGCAGATGGACGTAAAAATTGCTTTTCTAACGGATGTTTGGAAGAATGCGTTTATATGGATCAACTAGAAGGTTTTGTAGACAGTGGGAGCAGCGGGAAGGTGTGCAAGTTGCTCAAATCAATTTATGGATTGAAGAAAGTATCGCGGAGCTGGAACATCTGTTTTGATGAGACAGTCAAGGACTTTGACTTCATCAAGAACGAAGATAAGCCGTGTATATATAAGAAGATTGTGGGACGAACTATCATATTCCTAGTCTTGTACGTGGACGACATTCTTTTGATAGGAAATGACATTCCTATGCTACAATCATTCAAGCTGTTCTTATCACAAAGGTTCTCCATGAAGGACCTGGGTGATGCCTCGTACATTCTGAGGATCAAAATCTATAGAGATAGATCCAAAAGATTACTGGGACTCTTGCATTCCAGGTACATAGAGACCGTACTAAAGAAATTTAGTATGGAAGATTCCAAGTGCGGTAATATACCCGCATTGCATGGAATCACCCTCTCTAAGGAGATGTCTTCCAAGACTGACGCGGAAAGGGTTCGCATGTGCACTATACCCTATGGTTCGGCGGTAGGATCTATAATGTATGCGACGCTATGTACAAGATCAGATGTAGCTTACGTGCTAAGCGTGGTGAGCCGGTATCTGTCAGACCCAGGTGAGAACTACTGGACAACTGTGAAGAACATTCTCAAGTACTTGAGAAGGACTAAGGAGATGTTCTTGGTTTACGGTAATGGAGACCTCAGGGTCGAGTCCTTTACCAATTCAAGCTTCCAGAGTGACAAGGATGACAACAAGTCTATCTCGGGTTTTGTGTTTACCCTCTACGGAGGGGCGGTGTGTTGGAGGAGTTCCAAACAGGACACCGTCGCATACTCAACGATGGAGGCTGAATACATTGCTGCAAGCGATGCCGCAAAAGAAGCGGTCCGGATGAAGAAGTTCATAGCTGAGCTTCAGGTAGTTCAGTCCATTGTTGATCTGATACCTGTGTATTGTAATAACAATGGGACTATAGTTTTAGCGAAGGAACCACGGTCCCATCAGAAATCCAGACACATCTTAAGGCGGTATCACCTGATCATGGAGATCATAGATCGCCAGGAGATCGAGGTCTAGAGAGTAGATACAAAAGAAAACACGGCGGATCCATTTACAAAGGCTCTCCCTCAAGCGCATTTTGAGAGACTATTTGAAATGTTGGGTATGCAGTACGCCAGCAGCTGGCCTTAGTGCAGACGTTGGGTATTTGATACGCCAATTACTGGCCTTTAGGGAAAGTAGGAGATTGCTGGATATATATGCCTTAGAGGCCAGTATTTTATATGTATACATATGGATGCTAGGGATATGTATATACAGGACAATCTTGCCCAGTTTTATAGTATAGTATTTCAGTTGTCTTTATCTGATATGTGTATTTGTTTTTATTGATGCTATATCCCACTTGCACATATTGATAAAGACATGATACAGTAGTGTACTATTATGGTTTGTCTTTATCTTAACATGGCATATGTTATACTCGTTATTACATATTGCGGTTACATATGGATAAATCCTATAGAATCTTGCTTGACTACCTGCGTAGTGATAGCGATCATACTTGTGGGAGCAGGTTAGTCCATAAGCTCATCCTTAAATGGTCCCTAGTCGCGTGAGTATCGAAACTGAGCATTGATACTCCAGAGTAGACTAGTGTATACGTTTCAAGCCCCGTCAGGGGATGGTTGGTCCTACAGCCATTGGTCTGATACGCCTAAGATCGTATACAGGTCCTCACTGGGTGTAAGTACACTGGACGGACTCGCTAAGAACTTCAAGATGGTATTATACCTATCGTCAGATGGAAGTTCTCAGGTGACATGTGTATAGGTTAGTCTTAGGACCTGAGATCGGCATTTGTCTCATGTGAGTTCCCACTGAGCTTTGATCACTGCCCTACCACGGCTCTACTGAGTCATGCAAACAGGTTTTAGCTGGGTACAGTCCTGAGCCACATGGAGTCAGTGAACGATTGTTGGGGATTCGTCTCTCCCGGTATTTGGAGTTGATATTGCACAGTGATCGATTGGTCAGGACCATAAGACCTTGGCCAAGGAAGTTAGGATTTACTGATAGGTTGATCAGTAGTTTCCCGGATTGGTCCTGAGCCACATCAGCGTGAATTATCGGGTTATTAGGGTCTGACATAAACTACCCCCTAGACCCGGTATGCGATACTCTTAGACGAAGAGACCGGACTGTACGGAGATTGTCACGGATAGGCTCAATAGGAGTTCGGACGAGTTTGCTCGTCGGCCTTCCTTTTCGACAGGTACCTGGGTAGTCGTTACGTACAGCTAGTGCCGCTGACGTGCTTGTGGTTAAACCCTCTGCCAACGTACTATTGAGTCTTTAGAGTCCCACACAGAAGGTTTCCCTACTTCGGCCGAAACGATGTAGAGGCCGTATGGTTTTACGGCAGGGTTCGATCACGTGCGTACACTTGTGCACGTACGATGTTCGGGCAGATAATACTAGTGGGCTTTGGTTTAAGCCAGATCCTAGTATTATATTCTTAGATTATTTTGTCTCTTTGTATTCGTATTTTTCGGAATACGGATACGGGTATGTATATACGGGTGATGGGCATTCTTGTAATTATACAAGGTGCTTCTAGAAGAAGACACCTCATTATTTTGATTTACCATTTTAGTTAATGGATTAATGAGGTGTGCATTTTCATTAAATGAAACATGGCTAGCTTGATGACTCATGCAATGACTCATGGTTTACTATTCTTCCATGGTTGATATTTTGTGGAGATATTTTTGCTTGCATCATTATCTCATTCAGTTAGCCATTCTTCATTTTTTTCTAGCTCACTCTACACTCTCATCTTCTCCTTGCTCTATTCTTCTAATAATAACCATAATTGTCTCATGAGTTGAGAAACCTAGGGTTAATGAGACAAAACATTCCATAATCACTCTCTACACACTATAGTCTACTTAGATTAGTAAGCTAAGTATTCTAGTTACCTCAATTAGGAGGTAGGAGCTCTTAGTTGGCACTCTCGGGTGGATCATCATTGACACGAGGAGGCCGAAGTTCATGCACGATCCATACTTCCATCGAGGAGCTTAAGGAGAAGATCAAAGACCCGAAGGACTTGGTTTCTTTAGGTATACTTTCTATCATAGTAGATAGAACCCTTACATGGCTGTTAAGTTTATGGTAAGATCCGATTTAGGTTTATTCTAGCACCAAGTTTCGATTCGTAAAAAAAAATTTGTTCCGCATTTGGCCACGGAAGTTAGCCGGGGCGCTAGCGTAACCTTTCAATCTGAGATGGAATCCATGTACACCAACAAAGTATGGACTTTGGAAGTTGCTCCTGAAGGGGTAAAACCCATTGGGAGCAAGTGGATTTTTAAGAAGAAACTTGATATAGATGGAAAGGTTGAGACCTTCAAAGCTAGACTTGTAGCAAAAGGTTTCCGTCAACGACCATGTGTCGATTATGATGAAACCTTTTCTCCTATGGCTATGCTTAAGTCCATAAGGATCTTACTTGCCATTGCTGCATACCATAACTATGAAATCTAGCAGATGAACGTCAAGACCGCTTTTCTAAATAGTGATTTAGAAGAGTGTGTGCATATGACACAGCCAGAGGGCTTCGTAGACAGTGGGAGCAGCGGAAATGTGTGCAAGCTGCTTAATCAATCTATGAATTAAAGCAGGTATCGCGGAGTTGGAACATCTGTTTTGATGTGGCAGTCAAAGAGTTTGACTTTATCAAAAATGTAGATGAACCTTGTATATATAAAAAGGTTGTAAAGAGTAAGGTTGTCTTCCTTGTATTGTACGTGGATGATATACTCTTAATAGGAAATGATGTTCCTATGCTGCACTCGGTCAAACTCTTCCTATCGCAGAAGTTCTCCATGAAAGATCTAGGTGATACCTCTTACATCATGGGGATAAAGATCTATAGGGATATATCTAAAAGAATGTTGGGATTGTCCCAATCCAGGTACATAGACACCATCTAAAGAGGTTTAGTATGGAAGATTCTAAGCGTGGTAATTTACTCGTTTGTTCAGGAATCACTCTCTCCAAAGAGATGTCTCCTAAGACTGATTTGGAGAGGGCTCGCATGCAAGGAATATCCTATGCTTCTACAGTTGGGTCTATCATGTATGCGACGTTATGCACCAGACCGGATGTAGCTTATGCACTTAGCATAGTAAGCAGGTATCAATCAGACTCAAGGGAGAAGCACTGGATAGCTATGAAGAACATTCTTAAGTACATGAGAATGACTAAAGAAATGTTCTTGGTGTATGGTAACGGAGAACTCTAGGTGGAGTCTTTTACCGATTCGAGCTTCCAGAGTGATAAGGATGATAGCAAGTCGGTCTCAGGTTTTGTCTTCAGCCTCAATAGAGGGGCGGTATGTTGGAAGAGTTTCAAGAAAGATACCGTGGTAGACTCAACGATGGAGGATAAATACATCGCTGCCAACGATGCTGCCAAAGAGGTTGTCTAGATGAAGATGTCCATTACTGAACTTGGTGTGGTTCCATCCATTGAGCATCCAATACCCTTGTATTGTGATAAACATGGAGATGTGGCTTTGTCCAAGGAACCCCGGTCCCATCAATGAACCCGACATATTCTGAGGCGGTATCATCTGATCCGGGAGATAGTTGATCGCCGGAAGATGGAGGTCAGGAGAGTTGACACAAAGGACAATACAGCGGATCCACTCACGAAGACCCTCCGCCAGACGCAGTTTGAGAGACATTTTGGGATGTTGGGTATGAGATACTACAGCAACTTTACTTAGTGCAAGTGGAAGAATGTTAGGAATATGTATGCCATAGAGACCATTATTGTATGATATAGTGGATGCTTGGACATATATATAGAGGACATTCTTGGACGACATGATAGTATGCTATCTGGTTGTTCTTTATCTTAACATGTACACTTGTATTATTATACTGTCTCTCTGATACATGTTGATAAAGCCCTAAGAATGTAGGCTTGACTTCTAGGACTATGATGCAGATCATACTATTAGGGCTTGTGTAGTCTACAAGCACATCCTTTAACAGTTCCTAGTCGAGGGAGTATCGAGACAGTGCACCGATATTCCAGAGTAGACTAGTGTGTACGGTTCTTGACCCTGTATGGGGTGATGGTTGATCCCATAACCATTGGTGTTTGACATCAAAGATTGTACACAGGTGCTCATTATAGAATGGGTACACCGAGCAGGAATCGCCGAGAACTCTTAGCTAGTACCATACCTATCGTCAGATAGCAGTTCTCCGGTGACATTTGTATAGGTTAGTATGTAGACCCGAGATCATCATAGTATCTTGTGTGGTTCCTACTGTGCTTTTATTTCCTCCCTACCACAGTGTAAGTCCACGTTGCCCACCCCGGTGCTTGCGGGGAGGCGGAAAACATAATAAAAATTGGATTTTTATCAACTATAGGCAACATGGACCAAGCTTTAAGGATCTTTGCTAAACATAAACTTGCTAGAGCTAACTACAAAGTAGCTAAGTGATGGAAAGGTTATACCTTGAGCTCAAAGTCCTTCTCCCCTTGCTCCTTGGAATGGTAGAAAGAGGTCACCTTGCTTGTCTTCTCCCGTCAAAGAAGGATCCACCCGAAAGCCTCGACCTTTAGCTTCAACTCCAAGCTAGGAGTAACTAGAGTGCAAGAAATGCTAAGACTTGAACCCTAGAAGAGAGTAGAGAAGATCAAGTGAGGGTTTTTCTCAAGCTTTTTGTTTCTCAACACATGAGAGGGAGAGAGCTTGAGGGAGAGGATGAGCAAGAGAGAGAAATGATATGAGAGAATGAATTATTAGTGAGCCATTCTCACTAATATGTGTGAATAATTTTAATTGAATAATTAGCTTGAAAATTGTCATGGTAAATCATGACATGACCATTATCATTTCAATTTGCAAAGATCAAAGAGCATCTTCCAAAAGAAATGATGATGGTCAAAGTGTCAACCTAGGTCAACAAGTCAATGAAGTCAAATGGTCAACAATAACAACCATGCACAATTATTAAGCTAATTATCAATTAACTATAATACACACAAAAGCAATAGGGTTAATAAAATGACAATAGCCATTAACCCTAAACAAGGTCCTCTCCCTCAATCTCAAGCAACTGTGCATACGCACCCGCATTCGTGATCCGAGGAACACGAATACACTGAGAAAAACCAATCTCAAATCATATACTAGGATCCGGCTAAAACCAAAGCCCGCTAGTATAAACTGTCCGGACAGCAAACGTGCACAAGTGCGCGGATGCGAACGAACCCTGTCGCAAAACCATGCGACCTCTACTCATTTTGCCTAAAGGCGAATAGCTCTCTGTGTGGGACTCTAAAGACTCGACACTATGCTGGCAGTGGGTTTAACCACAGACCGCAAGCGGCACTAGCTGTACGTAACGGTCCCCAGGTAGATGTCGATAAGAAGACTGACGAGGTGAACCCCATCTGCACTCCTACTGAGCCTGTATGTGACAGTCTCCGTACAGTCCGGTCTGTTCGTCTGATACATCGCATGGCGGGCCTAGGGGGCGGTGAACGTCAGTCCCCTAATAGCGGTACAAGTCGTGTCGGAGTGTAGCCCAGAACACCCTGAGATAACACTGGAAACCTACCAGTATATCTCGCTTGCCCTGGCCAGGGACTACTCGTGTAATGGCTCTCCTGGACACAGCGCGATGTCAACCCCCAATACCGGGAGAGACGAATCCTGTCTAACCGTCACTGCCTCCAAGTGCTTCGGGACTGCACCCAAAAACTACCTGTTTGCACGACTCCTTTGAGCCGTGGTAGGGTAGTAATCAAAGTGCAGTGGGAACACACTCGAGGCGAAGTGACAGTGTCAAGTCAGCGGACTAAGCTGTACTCATGTCACCTGGGAACTGATAACTGACGATGGGTATATTACCAACCAACAGTTCCCGACGAGTCCTGTCCAGTGTACTCGTAACCTAACGAGCACCCGCATACTATCCCAAGTACGACGTACTAACGGCTGTGGGACAGACCGTCTCCCACACTGGGATGAGAAGCGCATACGCTAGTCTACTCCGGAGTATCGATGCCCTGTCTCGATAGTCCAATGACCAGGGACCTGTATAAGGATGTGCTTATAGATTACCCAGCTCCCACGAGTGAGAGCGCCATCACAACGCTGGTAATCAAGCAAAGATCTTAAGGGCTCTACTAATATGTATACCAGCAATATGCTAAAAGAAACACATGCACATATTAAAGCAGAGACAAACCAAGTAGCATACTACCATTTCGAGCAAGATTGTATATACAACTGTGAATATCCCAAGCTTCCATTAAGTAATATACAAACTAGTATGATACAGTAATGGCCTCTAGGGCATATACACTAACAATCTCCCACTTGCACTAAGGCCATGTACTGGCGTATCGAAGACCTATCATCTCGATCAGCCGCTCGAACTGAGTCTGGGGCAAGGCCTTGGTGAATGGATCTGCTGTGTTATCCTCTGATGCAACTCTCCGGACCTTGATCTCCTGGCGATCCACGATCTCCCTGATCAGGTGATACCGCCTTAAGATGTGTCTGGATTTCTGATGGGACCTGGGTTCCTTCGCTAAAGCTATAGCCCCGTTGTTGTCGCAATACAGAGGTATTGGGTCAACAATGGACGGAACCACCTGAAGTTCTTTCAAGAACTTCCTCATCCAGACAGCTTCTTTTGCGGCATCAGATGCAGCGATGTATTCCGCTTCCATAGTCTAGTCAGCAACGGTTTCCTGTTTGGAGCTCTTCCAACACACCGCCCCTCCATTAAGGGTAAAGACAAAACCCGACATGGACTTGGAATCATCCTTGTCACTTTGGAAGCTGGAGTCAGCAAAGGCCTCAATCTGCAGGTCTTTTCCGCCATACACCAAGAACATCTCCTTAGTCCTTCTCAGGTACTTGAGAATGTTCTTTACTGCTATCCAATGTTTCTCCCCAGGGTTTGACTGATACCTGCTTACCACACTCAGTGCATAAGCCATATCCGGTCTGGTACACAACATCGCATACATTATAGAGCCTACCGCAGAAGCGTAGGGTATAATAGACATGCGATCCCTCTCCAAATCAGTCTTGGGAGACATCTCTTTGGAGAGGGTGATCCCGTGACAAACCGGTAGATTACCGCGCTTGGAATCTTCCATACTGAATCTCTTCAGTATAGTGTCGATGTACCTGGACTGCGAGAGTCCTAATATCCTCTTGGATCTGTCACGGTAGATCCGGATACCCAGAATGTATGAGGCATCACCCAGGTCTTTCATGGAGAACCTGTGTGACAAGAACCCCTTGACAGATTGTAGCATAGGAATGTCATTTCCTATTAAGAGAATGTCATCCACGTATAAAACGAGGAATACTACAGTTCCCGCTACAAATCTACAATAGATGCATGGTTCATCTGGATTTTTGATAAAGCCAAATTCTTTGACCGTCTCATCAAAACAGTTGTTCTAACTCCGCGATGCCTGCTTGAGTCCATAAATGGACTTGAGCAACTTGCACACCTTTCCGCTGCTCCCACCCTGAATGAAACCCTCTGGCTGGTCCATATAGACACACTCCTCTAAATGACCATTTAGAAAAGCTGTCTTTACGTCCATCTGCCAAATCTCATAATCGTGGAAAGCAGCGATGGCAAGAAGGATCCGAATGGATTTCAGCATAGCTACTGGAGAAAAGGTTTCGTCATAGTCCAAACCAGGTCGCTGACGAAAACCCTTTGCTACCAGTCTAGCTTTATAGGTCTCAACCTGTCCATCTACACCAATCTTCCTTTTGAAGATCCACTTGCATCCTACGGGTTTTACCCCGTCTGGAGCAATGTCCAACGTCCATACTTTGTTGGTGTGCATGGACTCCATCTCGGTCCGCATTGTATCCAGCCATTTTACCGAGTCGACGCTCTGAATGGCTTGCTGGAAGCTAGTAGGCTCATCACAATCTATGATGCAGTCCTCTCTATCCCCGTCAATGAGAAAACCGTAGTACCTCTCGGGCGGATGAGACTGCCTACTACTCCTGCGGAGTGGCTTAGGAATGTCCTGTTCTTTTGAACCTTCTGGTTCCACTAAACTTTCAGTAATAGTTTGTGGTTCTGGAATTTCTTCCAGTTCTATTGCGCTCCCACTTATTTCTTTTTCTAAAAACTGATGTTCCAGAAAATGGGCATTACGAGAAACAAGGACTTTTTGTTCCTCTGCGTAATAGAAAAGATACCCCCTGGAGTTCTTTGGGTATCCCACAAACTTGCACAGTACTGAGCGTGCCTCGAGCTTGTCCGTATGCTGCTTTTTGACATAAGCTGGACATCCCCAAATCTTCAAGTATTGAAGATAGGGTTTCTTCCCACTCCATAACTCATATGGTGTGGTAGGCACGGTCTTAGTGGGAACACGGTTCAAAAGATATGCAGCTGTTTCTAGCGCATATCCCCAGAACGATCGCGGTAACTGAGCGTTACTCATCATGGACCGTACCATATCCAATAGGGTTCGGTTCCGTCTCTCCGATACACCGTTATGTTGCGGAGTGTATGGAGGAGTAAGCTGAGAGAGAATTCCATTCTCTTTTAAGTAATTCAGGAATTCGGCACTTAAGTATTCTCCTCCTCGATCCGATCTTAGGATCTTGATACTTTTGCCTGTTTGTTTTTCTACTTCATTCTTATATTCCTGGAACTTATCAAAAGCTTCGGATTTATGCTTCATTAAGAAGACATGTCCGAATCTTGAGAAATCATCCGTAAAAGTAATGAAGTAAGAAAAACCGCTTCGCGCATGTGTAGACATTGGACCGCACACGTCGCTGTGTACGAGTCCCAAGAGCTCGCTCGCTCTTTCTCCGTGTCCAGAAAACGGAGCCTTTGTCATCTTTCCTTTGAGACAGGATTGACAAGTTGCATATGATTGATATTCGAACGGATCCAAATATCCTTCAGTATGTAACTTAGTCAATCTTCTCTCATTGATATGACCCAGTCTACAATGCCATAAGAAAGTTTTATTAATTTCTGGAGACTTTCTTTTGTGTGTATTCTGGATATTGAAAATCTGTGGTTGGTTTAAAACGTATATACCGTTGTTCAATGTACCTGACCCAATCATAACTTGATTGAGGTGAATGTTCACTACATTACTTACAAATGCAAATTCATAACCTTCTTTAGATAATAAAGATACAGAAATGATATTACAGGTTGCATTTGGTACATAATAACAACTACGCAAAACCAAAAAGTGTCCATCTGATAATCCCAGGTGATAGTCCCCCACGGCCTCAGCATCCATGCTAGCACTGTTCGCAACTCTGAGGGTCATGTCACCTGCCTTCAAAACTCTACGCTTTCTCAACGCCTGCAAAGAATTACAGATATGAGATCCTGATCCGGTATCCAATACCCAGGATGTAGAGTTTATTGATAGACAGTTTTCAATAACATACACACCTGAAGCTGAAGCTGCAACTCGCTTCAAATCCTGTGTTCTGGCTTTCCAAGCCTTGCAATCTTGTTTCCAGTGACCACTTTTGTGACAATAGAAGCATTCTTCCTTCCCCACCAGCTTCCCTGCTACCTTTGTTGCTTTACCCTTTCCCTTCGTATCCACTTTACTGACACTGCCTCTTGGTTTGGCGGGTGCTTTCTTCTTCTTGCCCTTGGCTTTCGCCCTGGACCTAGAAGAGGAAGATCCTCCTACAAACAAAGTGGATGTCTCCCTACCCTTCTGTAGGGTGCCCTAAGCAGTCCTCAACATGTTCAGAAGTTTGGCAAGTTCAACCTCCTTTCCTTGCATGTTGAAGTTAAGAATGAACTGGGCGTAAGTGGAAGGAAGGGACTGGAGAATCAAATCAGTATAGAGTTCATTCTCCAACGTGGTCCCAAGGTCCGCGAGCTCCTCTATGTAGCCGATCATCTTAAGCACGTGGTCCGCTACCGATGATCCGACGGCCAACCTTGCCGAAAAAAGCTTCTTCGACACTTCGTATCTAGCGATACGAGACTACTCTCCATACAGTTCTTTTGTATGGAGAAATATGGACTCTAGGTCCATATTCTCGTGCCTCTTCTGATGGTCGTTGTCCATCGAGGCTAGTACGAGGCATCTGGCCCTCGCGCAATCTATCTCCCATGTCTTACGGATTTCTACATCCGCGACGCTGGAGGAGGGACCTGGGACAGGGGGAGCTTTGGTGGTAAGTATATACCCCAGCTTGTCATAAGTGATAGCCATCTTGACATTCCTGAGCCAATCTTTGTAGTTTGGCCCTGTCAATATATTTTTATCTAATAGTAACTTAAGTCCGGTCATCTTGAATGGTCGCTGCAATTAGGAGAGAGAAAAGAAACACTTTAGCATGATGCTCTTGCAAGTTTAGAGTGGTTTTTAGTTTGTCTAAACTGGATGGCTCCCACTGTTTCTCGAATCCCTTCTCAAACCATAAAGAAAAGGATTAGTCGGGATCATTCTCACCGTACAATACTTGCTTAACCGTTCAGCCAGGCCAGTGTCGGTACTTCGAGGGAGGTTTTCCAACGCTTTCGCGAAGTTCCTTAATTAAGTAACCTCTTTTCCCTGTAGGCGTAGCCCCGCTAACACCTTTCTAGGCACCTACTAGGTTTATAGCATTGATCGTTAAGTGAGAGTTTTCCCGAGAAGTAGCATATACTCACAGTAGGATCGGGATCCAAATATCATCGCGTGATAAAACCGAAGGAATCCTACCAGAATTATCACACTCCAAATGGTATGCAACGCTAGCAAGTTTCAGTACTTATGAAACTCCCGATGTGGATTTTTGCCCCATGCTCTTATGACCTTGGCGTGAGGTCAAAATGTCATAAGTCACATGTCAAGTTCTTCCCATCATTATCCTGGTTAATTTGAACCCACCCGTACCTACCCTTGACGTAGGCCAAAACGGCAGTACGACTGTCTCAAATCAACGCATTCTATCTATGCAACGGGTAAATATCCGGCAGCTACCAATCACTATGCCTTGGCGTGAGGTCAAAATACATAGCTTGAATACTACCGAATATTTAACCGAAATGATGGAGGGCTACGGATGGTTTTGGCGAAACCGTGAACGTAGTGAACTTGATATAATCGATGGAACGAGATAGCTTTTAAAAGGAGTGGTTCAAGCTCCGCGTTTAAAATTTTCGTTTTGAAAAGAACCGAGTGGTTTTCAAAGTGTTCCAATCGACTTTTACTTGGTTTATTTCTTGCATTAGTTCTTTTAATGCGTCCCATCATTTAATCCTACCATTGCAGAAAACAACCAAAATATGACGTACGCTTATGCCATTCGCATTCGCCACGGGGCCCCGTCATCACCCGTTAGGTTACTTAACTAACGACAGAGCGGGGGCTGGGCTAGCGCGGCTGTAAAACATAAGCAACGCCTAAATAGTTATTATATATAAATATATAGCAATGATAGACATTACAGATCACAGATGAATACATTGGATATACTAGGAATCCGTAATGCGTTCGAGCCTGCAACGTAAAGCGGATTACACGGTCGCGGTGAATAGCCAATACCCCACCCAAGACCCCTACGGGTGCGGCAAACTACCCGCCAAGCACCCGAAGCGAAGCAACCTCCCTCACCACCGTGAGTAGGCCACTCGGCACTTCGAGATACCCGGTAGTTTGTGCACCCCCTCCATGGGTCTATCCTAGGAGCAAAAACAGTAAAAAGAATTATACAATGACGGCTACAACCCCGACCCGGTTGTGCGGCCATACAAATAATATTATTACATCAATTTACATATTACAAATGAATGAAAGAAAAATAACGCTCATCTCACATCCACCCCGGCTATTCACCCACGACAATCCAACCCATTCATATCCACAAACCAATAACAATCACAGATCACAGAGATGTATAACCCCGACTAATCGACTTATAGCGATTAGCCGACGTTCAATACATATAAGCATCACAGATACAACCGATATAGTTAAAGTGTAGTGAAGTTCCGGAAAAAATACGGATTTATAGGCCCCCAAAAGTAAATTTTAGTTCTGGAAAATCTGGGCACATATAACATATCCTAAAAATCACAAAACCAACACAGAAACACACTGCACCAAAATCGAGGCAGAGAGGAGACAAGACGGCCGCGGATGCGCGGCGCAATAGCTTCCTATTGCCGCGGATCCGCGGCCATTTGGTCGACTCTCTGTCTCGTTTTTGGTGGTGTTCTTAACAAAACCCTGAGATAATTTTTGGTGTATAACAAATTTTATTTTGACCAGAAAAAAAATTAACAGAAACTTAGGGTTTTGCGAGTTTGGTTTTTCGATTTTCCGGTTTCGAAACTTCGTTACACTTAACTACTTAGCTAGTTTATGTTTAGTTAGGCTCTGATACCACTGTAAGTCCACGTTGCCCACCCCGGTGCTTGCGGGGAGGCGGAAAACATAATAAAAATTGGATTTTTATCAACTATAGGCAACATGGACCAAGCTTTAAGGATCTTTGCTAAACATAAACTTGCTAAAGCTAACTACAAAGTAGCTAAGTGATGGAAAGGTTATACCTTGAGCTCAAAGTCCTTCTCTCCTTGCTCCTTGGAATGGTAGAAAGAGGTCACCTTGCTTGTCTTCTCCCGTCAAAGAAGGATCCACCCGAAAGCCTCGACCTTTAGCTTCAACTCAAAGCTAGGAGTAACTAGAGTGCAAGAAATGCTAAGACTTGAACCCTAGAAGAGAATAGAGAAGATCAAGTGAGGGTTTTTCTCAAGCTTTTTGTTTCTCAACACATGAGAGGGAGAGAGCTTGAGGGAGAGGATGAGCAAGAGAGAGAAATGATATGAGAGAATGAATTATTAGTGAGCCATTCTCACTAATATGTGTGAATAATTTTAATTGAATAATTAGCTTGAAAATTGTCATGGTAAATCATGACATGACCATTATCATTTCAATTTGCAAAGATCAAAGAGCATCTTCCAAAAGAAATGATGATGGTCAAAGTGTCAACCTAGGTCAACAAGTCAATGAAGTCAAATGGTCAACAACAACAACCGTGCAAAATTATTAAGCTAATTATCAATTAACTATAATACACACAAAAGCAATAGGGTTAATAAAATGACAATAGCCATTAACCCTAAACAAGGTCCTCTCCCTCAATCTCAAGCAACTATGCATACGCACCCGCATTCGTGATCCGAGGAACACAAATACACTGAGAAAAACCAATCTCAAATCATATACTAGGATCCGGCTTAAACCAAAGCCCGCTAGTATAAACTGTCCGGACAGCAAACGTGCACAAGTGCGCGGATGCGAACGAACCCTGTCGCAAAACCATGCGACCTCTACTCATTTTGCCTAAAGGCGAATAGCTCTCTGTGTGGGACTCTAAAGACTCGACACTACGCTGGCAGTGGGTTTAACCACAGACCGCAAGCGGCACTAGCTGTACGTAACGGTCCCCAGCTAGATGTCGATAAGAAGACTGACGAGGTGAACCCCATCTGCACTCCTACTGAGCCTGTATGTGACAGTCTCCGTACAGTCCGGTCTGTTCGTCTGATACATCGCATGGCGGGCCTAGGGGGCGGTGAACGTCAGTCCCCTAATAGCGGTACAAGTCGTGTCGGAGTGTAGCCCAGAACACCCTGAGATAACACTGGAAACCTACCAGTATATCTCGCTTGCCCTGGCCAGGGACTACTCGTGTAATGGCTCTCCTGGACACAGCGCGATGTCAACCCCCAATACCGGGAGAGACGAATCCTGTCTAACCGTCACTGCCTCTAAGTGCTTCGGGACTGCACCCAAAAACTACCTGTTTGCACGACTCCTTTGAGCCGTGGTAGGGTAGTAATCAAAGTGCAGTGGGAACACACTCGAGGCGAAGTGACAGTGTCAAGTCAGTGGACTAAGCTGTACTCATGTCACCTGGGAACTGATAACTGACGATAGGTATATTACCAACCAACAGTTCCCGACGAGTCCTGTCCAGTGTACTTGTAACCTAACGAGCACCCGTATACTATCCCAAGTACGACGTACTAACGGCTGTGGGACAGACCGTCTCCCATACTGGGATGAGAAGCGCATACGCTAGTCTACTCCGGAGTATCGATGCCCTGTCTCGATAGTCCAACGACCAGGGACCTGTATATGGATGTGCTTATAGATTACCCAGCTCCCACGAGTGCGAGCGCCATCACAACGCTGGTAATCAAGCAAAGATCCTAAGGGCTCTACTAATATGTATACCAGCAATATGCTAAAAGAAACACATGCACATATTAAAGCAGAGACAAACCAAGTAGCATACTACCATTTCGAGCAAGATTGTATATACAACTGTGAATATCCCAAGCTTCCATTAAGTAATATACAAACTAGTATGATACAGTAATGGCCTCTAGGGCATATACACTAACACACAGCTCAAAAGAGTCGTGCAAACAGGTGGATTTTGGGTACAGTCCCAAGTCATATAGAGGCAGTGAGCGGTAGGAGGGGTTTCATCTCTCCCGATATTGGGAGTTGATGTTGCGCTATGCTCGATTGGCTATAACAGCAATTCCTTGGCCAGAGCTGACGAGATTTACTGATAAGTGTTATTAGTAGTTTCTCGAACAGTTATAAGCCAGACATCGACATGACTTATCAAGTTATTGGGGACTGACGATTCCAACCACAGACTCGATATGCGACATATCAAACGAAGAGACCGGACTGTACGGTAAGTTTTGCTTATCGGCTTTACGGGAGTTTGGACAAGCTTTCTTGTTGATCTTCTATTCGCTCAATACCTTGGTAGTCGTTACGTCCAGCTAGTATCGCTGACGGCTTTTGGGTATCTGATGTGATTATCACCTACTGCTGTCATATTGACGTGTCTTTAGAGTCCCACACAAAGGTTTCCTAGCTCAAGCAAAACGAAGTAGGGCACATATGGTTATTTGTACGGGTGCTTGATTGCATACGAGTATGTGAAACCGTTTTCTAATCTCGCGATATTTGATATCTATCTGGTCATATGTGATATGACCGGATTATTGAATTAAGTGTTGATTCAATGGTATATGTATATGTTGTTAATATATATTTGATATATATTTTTATATTTGATATTAGCCGGATAATATTTGATATAGCCGGATTATTGAATCAAGTGTTGATTTAATAATTTGATATATATATATATATATATTAACTAGTATTAAATATTAGACGGTTATATGTGATATAGCCGGATTATTGAATCAAGTGTTGATTTAATAGTTTGATATACATACATACATACATACATACATACATACATACATACATATACATATATATATATAGACATACATATATACATATATATATATATGATATTAGTCGGTTATATGTGATATAACCAGATTATTGAACCAAGAGTTGATTCAATAATTTGATATATATTTATATATTTGATATATATATATATATATTAAATAATATTAGATCACTAAAGATTTTCTTCTCTTTATACATATTAATATATATATGTGATATATATAATTATATGTATTACACATTGTATCATGGTTAATGATATATAGAACTAGGATGTATGAGAATCGCACATGAGATTAGTGATGAGTAGATAATGGTTTAATTTATGAATTAATAAAAAATGAGAATGAGTCACATATTCTTGGATGCTTGTGGAAGCCTTGAGAAGCCATGACTCGACTCTTGTTTTTGTTTTATTTATAGATATTTTCCATGCTCATCTTATCATTCACTTCATGGTTCATTCTCTTTCTTCCAAGTTCATCTCCCATCTTCTTATTCACTTCCTCTCTTGATTTTTCTTGAGGTGAGAAAGAGAAAAGAAAAAAAGAAAAATTAGTGAGCAAAATTCCTACTTCATCAACCTACACTATCCTAACCCTTTAGTATAGGTTGTTTGCTTCATGTGGATGCTAAGGATATGTATGTACAGGATATGTGTATTTGTTTTTATTGATGCTTTATCCTGCTTGCACATATTGATAAAGACTCGATATAGTAGTAAACTATTATGGTTTGACTTTATCTTAACATGGAATATGTTATACATGTTATTACATATTGCGGTTACATGTTGATAAAGCCCGTAGGATCTTACTTGACTACCAGTGTTGTGTTGGTGATCATACTTGTGGGAGCTGGGTAGTCTATAAGCACATCCTTAAATGTCCCAAGTCACAGGAGTATCGAGATCGGGCATCGATACTCCAGAGTAGACTAGCATGTACGTTTCCAGACCCCGACGAGGGGCGGTGGTTGGTTCCATAACCATTCGTGTGATCACCTAAGATTGTATACGGGTGCTCACTGGGGGTGAGTACAGTGGACGAACTCGCTGAGAACCTCTAGATGATATTATACCTATCGTCCGATGGCGGTTCTCTTGTGACATGTGTACAGGCTAGACTTTAGACCTGAGATCGTCATTTTTCTGGTGTGAGTTCCTACTGTGCTTTGATCACTACCCACCACGATTCTACTGAGTCGTGCAAATAGGTTTTGGTTGGGTACAATCCCGAGCCACATGGAGGCAGTGATTGGTTGTCAGGGATTCGTCTCTCCAGGTATTTGGAGTTGATATCGCACTGTGTTCGATTGGTCAGGACCATAAGACCTTGACCAAGGCAATTGAGATTTACTGATAGGTTGATCAGTAGTTTTCCGGATTGGTCCTGAGCCGAATCAGCATGAATTATCGGATTATTAGGGTCTGACGCTTACCACCCCTAGATCCGGTATGCGATACTTTTAGACGAAGAGACTGGACTGTACGGACTGAATACACATTTCCGTCGTAAGTAGAGAAGCTCAATAGGGATTCAGATGAGTTTGCTCGTCGGCTTTCCTTTTCGACAGGTATCCGGGTAGCCATTACGTACAGCAGTGCTGCTGACGTGCTTGTGGTTATGGATTTATCCAGTAACGCACTTCCGGCGTACTGTCGAGTCTTTAGAGTCCCACACAGAGGGTTTCTCTGCTTCGGGAGAAACGATGTAGAGGCCGTATGACATTACGGCAGGGTTCGATCACATACGTGTACTTGTGCACGTATGATGTTCGGACGGATAATTGTAACATTTCAGAAAATATAAAATATTATTTTTGGAATTTAATATTAAAATAATATATTTCACGAAAACTACCCGATTTGCAAAATTGGGGTTTTTGGAAAATGGTATAAATATAAACCAATAATTGTGAAATAATTGGAGATTAAAATTATTTATTCATTTAAAAATATATTTATCGGATTTGGCATTTTTAAAAATTTATTATATGCAGTTTGGATAAAACCCGATTAGTGCACTGCTAATCATGATTAGGACAAATCCGTGTTTCTACAGTTTTCCATGGTTAGTTCACCATGTCATGTTACATTTTAGTTACACGTTGTTTTTATTGTGTTGGAGTTATTTGTGAGGAAAGGAAAAGAAAAGAGAGTGAATTATTAGAGAGAGAGAGAGGGTGGGGCATAGCTTAAGTGAGAGTGAGGGTGAGAATAAGAGGAAGAGAGAAAGGGGGACAGCCATATCCATTTCCTTCCCCATTATTTTTCATCTCCTTCTTCTTCCTCATCTCCCTCCACCTTCACCCCCTAGATTCATCTTAAAATCTTAATCAAAACCCTACCACCTCTTCATTAAAGTTGATCCCCTCTTCACCCTGAACACAGTGGACCCATCAAAGTTAGATTTTGGAGACCTTGGACAAGCTAGGGTCTTTCTTAAGTTGCCCAAATGAGATATCTCCTACACCATTAGATTAGTAGTTTAGATGTTTTAGTTTCTATTTTTATTTAGAATTGGTTTGATGATGATTAGTGATCTTGGAATTTTCCAAGTTGAGGTTATGGTTTGAATTATGTTATGGTGATGGAAGTGGTTGTTGTATGACCCTTAGTGCTGTTTTTACTGGCTAAGACCCGGATTAGAAACCAAGATACGAACTTTATATTTATCAATATCGGGTTTTTGTGGATTTAGTGATGGTATTTAGAAATCTAGGATGACCCGAGACCATTATAAATAAAGTTCCCTTGACTGTAATACGAGCAGGCAACCTTGAAGCCCCACCTGAAACCCTAGCCTCTAATGCAGTAATCCGGTCGCAGATTTATTCATTGTGGCCGCAAATTGCGGCCACATTTTGGTGGAATTCGATGAATTCTGGTTGGTGATATCTAGAGCAACCTTATATATAAAATTCCCTAGTTTGGCCTAGGGTGAAATCTGGGAGCACATTGGAGTGTTTTTGGTTATGTTTTCCATATTTTGGAATGCTTGGTTTTGATATTTAGATTTGTATTTGGTTGCTGGGCATTTGTACGTCAACAACAAGGGTTGTTTGATTGTTTTGCTTGCGTAGACTATAGGTTCTAACCTATGAGCGCACCATATGCCATATTGGTTTTCCGAACTTGATGTTAATAGCGATTGCGATTGTGTATTATTGTAGGTACCGTCGCATGGATTCCGAGGCGACGGAGCGTGGCGTCATCGGCTTCGGCGAGCAAGGATCAGGTGAGTAGATTTATATCTACAGGGGAAGTCGGGTGGATGGATTATAGCAACCCCGCTAATTATAATGGAAACCGATCTATAGGACACAGTCGTAGAAACCTAGATTAGGAAACTAGGGATATGGTTAAAAGGATAGTTAGAGATAATATGAGATGAAAGCTTAGGGTTATGAAAATTTGATGTGATATGACGACTTGATTGATATATCGGTATACGGATGTGAGTCGATAAGAGAGGATTGATACCTTTGTCGATCCCCTGATATGAGGTTGTTATGGATGTGACCCGGGGACATGGGCATATAGGGATATAAAATGTTGTGAATCATGAGTGATAAACCGTACGAGACGTTAGGTCCGTACCCTCATTGTCATATAGTTCGTTAGGATCCCAAATTGTTTAATGACGTCGTATGATGATTTACCGTACTTGACGAGTTTAATGGATGATTGATCCATACCCTTCACTAGAGGATGCCGATTGATAGATTCATCAACTTAGTCATGTTAGATACGTATACCTTATAGTTTTTAGTTGCCAATTTACTTTATGCTACATTCATGCCATTTCCATTGCATTTCATATACCTGTGATAGTACACTTACACCATTATCAATGATGCGTATGTCACACTTACAAAGATTGGCCAGCTCACACACTTCATCATCGATAATTGCCATGTCACTACACAGTAGAATTGTTGCATCATGATATGACTCCTTGCATAATTTACTTGCTATAGTTCGTATACACCTTTATACGATGTTGCATTTGACCTTGGAGGAATTGGGAACCGCAGGATATATTTTAAAACTGGATTCATTTAAAGAGCAGTTTTCCCTTGATATGTGCATATTATTGTTCCATGTTGCATGATTTACGGATATGCTTACATTCTGTTGCATGTCGCATATATCATGCTTTACGATTTTACGCATTGAGATATGCTGCTTTCATGAGATTTCTGGATTTGAGGACCGTGGTTATTTCAAAGGAAAGTATGTATTGTTTTAAAAACCCGGTTTCTCTTGATATGATATTTCCGTGCGTCCACCATGTGTTTTCTCGGTTCTGAGAGTGGCATGTGAAACCCGATTCGAGGAGGAGGAGGAGGAGGAACAGTCTGCGTGTGCATGGTCGACCCGATGCAGTACCCCGGGGCAAGATGGTCGCAGATGATGGCGTTGAGCCTGGCAGCGGAGCACTACCTACCAATGATGGTATTTGGACTCGGCGGTTATCCGGAGGATACCGACAGGAGTAGTGAGATGGGTATGAGGGCCGATCTAAGGATGCGGCACCTGAGATATGAGGATTTACGTGTCGATGCTGGACACGGGTTTCATGATGTTTTTGAGTGTCGGTGTTGGACACTCAGGTTCCATGATTTGATGTATCATTGATGGACACACATTCTTTGATATCCTCATATATTTACATGCATATGTTTTTATGATGTTTCGAGTGGACGAGATCGACATCCATACAGGCATTTATTATATTGTTGGATGTTATCCACATGCATAAAGGCATTGATTATTATTGTCGGCACATATACACATACGGTCATGCTAGATATCATAGTATTACCTTCATGATATAATTGACCTAGGAATCTTTGTTTATTCGATTTCTGCCATTTGATGTTTTCTACTCACGAGTTGGCAACTCACTGCCGTCGTGCTACAGTTCTTGCAGGTTGACCGCATGGATCGGTAGCGGTATCGTTGGCACACAGCTTGTATTCGGGTGAATTGCTTTGGCAGGTGGTACATGTTAGATCATACCACTTTTGTACTTATTATTCATTTTGTATCTAGTCAACTCCACCAATCAAAACTAGTATTTGTATAAATAGTATGACTTAGTGAGTCTTGTAGTTGCGAGATTTGAGCGATGGGTTTTATGTTCGCTTATTGGGTTGATGTCTTACTTTATTCATTATATTTTGTGTTGATCTTCGCCGTTGGACGTCGTATACTTTTTTTATTGCTTGCGTGGTTATGAATCCGCCGTTTGGCGAAGTGCTAGCTCCCGCTTGGGGATGCCTTTTATATTATCATGTATTTGTGGTTTTGGATCAAAATATACAAAGGAGGTGCTGCCCAAATTTTTAAAAGATGAAACATGTTTTTCAACTAGTAAGATAAACTTGCATTTTTCATGTTCCCTTTTTCTATGAATTTAAGAAAACATTTTACTTCATTATACCCTATTTCAAAACTTCACCTCTTTTAAAAAGGTTTAGATTTCTGGGTTTCAGCTTACTTGAATTACGTTACGCCTTTAGACATCTCGTGATTTAAGTGCTGGTCACGAGCTAATATTTCGGGTCGTGATAAAATTGGTATTAGAGCGCTAGGTTTAACCTTTGTCCAAGTTTAGGTTTGACTATATGGAGTCTGGGGCATAAATATTTTGGAACATAGGCTTGACCTTACGGAACTTAGACTTGGACAGGGGGTATTAGACCTGAACTTTCGTTATATAGGCTGACCTTGATTGATGGAGTAGATAGCTTGAGTAGAATAACATACCGTACGTATATTCCGCGGCATATTTACGATACAATACTCCACTTAAGAACCCTTAGAATGTACATATTTTGAGATCTTTGATTCTATTTGTTTCCATGATCATACTCCCACTGATTCTTTTCCTCCTTATGATCATGTATCCATTTTGGGATCTGTTGATTCCTTCCATTTCTTTGATCTACCTTCATCGATACATGCTTGAGGTTCCTGTCACCATAGTTTGAGCGCAGATTGAGCTGCTGTTAGTGTTGCGGTCAGGGAAAGCTCGTCATGGGCGAGGACTGACCATCGTGTTTTCTGGTGACACGAGAACATCTCGATTTTATATTGGTGTTGTGACTTCTCGTTTGAAGAGAGTGTTCGGTTTTGCACAGGATGATCGGGCTATTGTTAGAGGCTGCCTATTGTGAGAGGACTGTTGATGTACAACATACCTCAGAGATTGTGATGTCGTTTACTGTGCAGACAGATGACCAAGCTGTTGTTGAGATTGATAGATGTCACCTCTATACTTTACGATATGAGATCATGGGAGCTTTCAGGCAGAGATGGGACAGATGATAGCTAGTTAACCCCGAGTTGAGAGACGAAGGGTATTCACATGTTGTCTAGGAAAAGATAAAAAGTTCGAAACGAATGTCAGAAACCCATTTTTCCAAGTTTAAGGTATTCGGAGGAATATGCAAGTAATTCTGTGGACCCTCTAGAAGAATGAAACCCTAACTCAATATAATGCCCATGGAACAGCTGTTGAACCTTAGGGTTTGTGGCAGTTCCGCGGTGCCATTAATGAGGCTTGGGTTTGCCCTTCTACGGCTGGTCTATAGGTGTTGTGGCCTATCCTGGATATTATTAAACTGTGCTTAAGTGTTGAGCTCTCGGGGAATTATGGGACTTTGACAAATCGATCGAAAAGTTTAACGTCATACGGATATCATATAATAGGAGACCAGTAAGTTGACCAGCTTCAGATAGAGGATCTCACCCAGATATGTTGTGAGTTTATCGAGAACGGACGAGTATTGAGTATTCCTCCGATGGTATGGGTGAGTTCGCGAAGACATGTTCGGCTAAAGATCTTCTACAGAGTGATGAAGATACCGAGTTCGCGATTTCGAGTCCGTGTGAGAGATTCCGGATTGACTGTAGCCGAGACAATTGCAGTACGCAGATAGCATGACGTGACATCGAAACAGACGATAATAAAGACGAGTGGAACAAGTGGTTCGTGCGAGATGTCAACGAGCTGTTGTTACTCCCCGTTGAGATTAGAGATCTGATATGTATACAGAGGCGTGAGATACGACCAGTTCTCGAGGAAAAGCTATGCTGAGAACGCAGATGTTCAGAAAGCGAGAAAAGATTTGGCAAGAGTACCAGCCTCCGTATAGTTCGGCATAGACAATATCGGAAGAGACCCTGAGCAGGGTGCTTCCAGGATACTAATGCAATAAGATTTGCATCGATGATCAGATGTGTGACGTGTATTCAGAGGACCAGAGGCCGACCCCAGTGACGTGCTGCTTTATGAGTGGTCATACTAATTGGCCAAGAGTTGACCAGAGAAGTGCCAGAGCGGAATTGTTTCCGTTAGCACACTGGACCGGACCGATGAGTCAATAAATTGCGAGATTGGTAAGCTACAGAGAAATGAGGACCCAGAGACAGAGGACGCCAGACCGTGAGCAGGAGGCAAGCGGATGTTCTTGCTCCACCAGTTTGGGCGCACCGACACACTTTTCGACATTGTAGGAGATATAACTCAATGTCATCTGTTGCGATTTGCATTTGTGATCCGAGTTTCATGCTCATATCGCTTGGATTTGAGTCTTGATGACTGAGTTTCATGATATTGATTTCGTGCACCATGGCTGCACCTACTAGGTATTTACATTTTGTGCATAGTTATTGCACTTGATATATACATTTTATACACCATAGTGTTGATTTGCGATTTGTGCATATCTATTGCGCTTGATTTCGATTTTATACCTTAGCTGCACAAGTTTATCATTTCTTGGATTTCATATAGTTGTTTTGATTTTCTGCGTGTTGTACGCACTCGATTTGATTTTGCACTCGGTATAGCTTATATGTGCTCGCAGTGCATTGATATGTGTTTTGTGCACGCAGTTGCACACGTTTATGATTTTATACACCTTGGTACACTCGGTATTGCTTTTTACGCATTGGAGTTATTGTTTGTATTTCGTGCATTTGTTGCACTAGATTTAAACGTCGTGCATTGGTTGCACCGCATTTGTATTTCGCGCATTTGAGGCACCAGATTTGTATTTTTATGCATTTGTTACACCATACATGTATTTTTGTGCATGGTTGTACTAGATTTAAACTCCGTACATTGGTTGCGCCGATTTATGTCTTTGAGCATTGTGCTACCAGATTTGTATTTTTATGTGCGTTTGCACTTGACGGTCGTTTTCGTACATGCTATTGCACTAGATGCTTTTTACAGACCTGACGTGTTTGATTTGGATTTTGCGCATATTAGGCGCTTGGTATTGGGTTTTGTGCGCATTGAATGCACTTGAGTTAGATTTTATTAGTGCATGTTGAATGCACTTGATTTAGATTTCATTCGTGCATGACGAATGCACTTGATTTGGATTTTCACGCATGTTGGGCGCATAATATGAGATGTGATTTTATGCACACCGGATGCACTCAATTGAGATTTTCGTGCACAATAGATGCACCAGATATTGTTGCCGTGCACACCCGTTGCACTGCACAGATGCTTTCGTGCACACCCGTTGCACTTAGTTTTCCTTTGTGCATATTGTGGCACCTATGTTTGGATTTGATTTCCGTGCGCACCAAACATACGTGATTGTTGGATACGCCTTTTGAGGCTGATTTTTCTTTTGAGCACTTTATTTTCATGTTGGGCACTATATTGTGTGCTAGCCAAACAAGACTGATCTGAGAACAGTACCTGAGTACCTTGCATGTATTAAAAAGTTTAACCAGAAGTTTTCAATGAGGAGCTATAGTCTCACTAATTCCTACGTGTCCATGAGCGACACGAACGTTATAAAGGAAAACCTTTCGGGATATTTTAAAAACGGCGGAACGTATAATTTGAGCAAAAACATATGTAGGTATATTTAGTACTTTACAATTGAGCGTCCGTCCCTTTTCGCAGTGAGTTATGCATCACATGGCAATTCAGAAAAGATTTTGCATGTGTTTTATTCAGTTTTAAGATTTTTCCAAGGATGCATGCTATATATGTACTATAGTATTTGACTGTGCATATTAGATTCAGTAATGGATTTGAGGTCTGTATCTCCATTATAACTCCAATGATATGCAGGCAAATCCGATGATTTTCATGACGCTTGACAGAGTTCGATTTCGATTTTTATATTCGTTTTCAGGCGCACACGATACGCTGTGGCTTTTCTAAATCTTCCATGATTTCGGAGCTACGTCGATTTGAGTTGATTATTGAAATGTTTTAGTATTTTGGGGGTTTAAATTTAAATTCAGAGACCGAATTTCTTTAAAGGGGAAGATTGTAACATTTCAGAAAATATAAAATATTATTTTTGGAATTTAATATTAAAATAATATATTCGCGAAAACTACTCGATTTGCGAAATTGGGGTTTTCGTAAAATGGTATGAATATATACCAATAATTGTGAAATAATTGGAGATTAAAATGATTTATTTGTTTAAAAATATATTTATTGGATTTGGCATTTTTTAAAATTTATTATATGCAGTTTGGATAAAACCCGATTAGTGCACAGCAAATCGCGATTAGGACAAATCTGTGTTTCTACAGTTTTCCATGGTTAGTGCACCATGTCGTGTTACATTTTAGTTACACGTTTTTATTGTGTTGGTGTTATTTATGAGGAAAGGGAAAGAAAAGAGAAGAGAGTGAATTATTAGAGAGAAGGAGAGAGAGTGGGGCATAGCTTAAGTATGAGTGAGGGTGAGAATAAGAGGAAGAGAGAGAGGGGGGCAGCCATATCCATTTCCTCTCCCATTATTTTTCATCTCCTTCTTCTTCCTCATCTCCCTCCATCTTCATCCCCTAGATTCATCTCAAAATCTTAATCAAAACCCTACCACCTCTTCATTAAAACTGATCCCCTCATCACCCTCAACACAATGGACCCATCAAAGTTGGATTTTAGAGACCTTGGACAAGCTAGGGTTTTTCTTGAGTTGCCCAAATGAGGTATCTCCTACACCGTTAGCTTAGTAGTTTAGTTGTTTTAATTTCTACTTTAGTTTAGAATTGGTTTAGTGATGATTAGTGATATTGGAATTTTCCCAGTTGAGGTTATGGTTTGAATTATGTTGTGGTGATGGAAGTGGTTGTTGTAGGACCCTTAGTGGTTTTTTTACTGGCCAAGACCCGGATTAGAAACTAAGATACAAACTTTAGATTTGTCGATATCGGGTTTTTGTGGATTTAGTGATGGTATTTAGAGATCCGGGATGACCCGAGACCATTGTAAATAAAGTTCCCTTGACTGTAATACGAGAAGGCAACCTAGAAGCCCCACCTAAAACCCTAGCCTCTAGTGCAGCAATCCGGCCACATATTTATTCATTGTAGCAGCTAATTGAGGCCACATTTTGGTGGAATTCGATGAATTTTGGTTGGTGAGGCCCTTAGGTGATATCTAGAGCAACCCTATATGCAAAATTCTCCAGTTTAGCATGGGGTGAAATCTGGGAGCACATTGGAGTGTTTATGGTTATGTTTTCCGTATTTTGGAATGCTTGTTTTTGATATTTTGATTTGTATTTGGTTGTTGGGCGTTTGTACGTCAACAACAAGGGTTGTTTGATTGTTTTGCATGCGTAGGCTATAAGTTCTAACCAATGAGCACACCGTATGCCATATTAGTTTTCTGGATTTGATGTTAATAGCGATTTCGATTGTGTATTATTGTATGTAACTTCGCGTGGATTCTGATGCGACAGAGCGTGGCGTCATCGACTTCTGCGAGCAAGGATCGGATGAGTAGATCTATATCTACGGGAGAAGTCTGGTGGATGGCGTATAGCACCCTCACAAATTATAATGGAAACTGATCTATAGGACACAGTCGTAGAAACCAAGATTAGGAAACGAGGGATATGGTTAAAAGGATAGTTAGAGATGATATGAGATGAAAGTTTAGGGTTATGAAAATTTGATGTGATATGACGACTTGATAGATATGCCGGTATACGGATGCGAGTCGATAAGAGAGGATTGATACCTTGACGGTCCCCTGATATGAGGTTTTTATATATGTGACCCGGGGATATGGGCATATAGGGATATAAAATGTTGTGAATCATGAGTGATAAGCCGTATGAGACGTTAGGTCCGTACCCTCATTGTCATATAGGTCGTTAGGATCCCAAATTGTTTAATGATGTCGTACGATGATTTACCGTATGTGACGAGTTTAATGGATGATTGATCCATACCCTTGACTAGAGTATACCGATTGATAGATTCACCGACTCAGGTCATGTTAGATACGTATACCTTATAGCTTTTAGTTTCTGATTTACATTATGCTACTTTCATGCCATTCCCATTGCATTTCATATACCTTTGATAGCACACTTACACCATTATCGATGATGCGTATGTCACACTTATACAGATTGGCCGGCTTATACACTTCATCATCGATAATTGCCATGTCACTACACAATAGAATTGCTGCATCATGATATGACTCCTTGCATAATTTACTTGCTATAGTTCATATACACCTTTATACGATGTTGCATTTGACCTAGGAGGAATTAGGAACCGCAGGATATATTTTAAAACTGGATTCATTTTAAAGAGTGGTTTTCTCTTGATATGTGCATATTACTGTTCCATGTTGCATGATTTACGGATATGCTTACATTCTGTTACATGCCGCATACATCATGCTTTACGATTTTATGCATTGAGATATGCCGCTTTTATAAGATTTCTAAATTTGAGAACCATGGTTATTTCAAAGGAAAGTATGTATTATTTTAAAAACCCGGTTTCTCTTGATATGATATTTCAGTATGTCCAACATGTGATTTCTCGGTTCTAAGAGTGGCATGTGTAACCCGATTCGAGGAGGAGGAGGAACCGTCTCCGTGTGCATGGTGGACCCGGTGCGGTGCCCCAGGGCAAGATGGTCGCAGATGATGGCATTGAGCCTGGCAGGGGAGCACTACCTACCGATGATAGTATTTGGACTCGGCTGTTATCTGGAGGGTACCGACAGGAGTAGTAAGTTGGATATGAGGGCCAATCTGAGGATACGGCGCCTGAGATATGAGGATTTATGTGTCGATGCTGGACACGGGTTTCATGATGTTTTCGAGTGTCGGTGTTGGACACTCAGGTTCTATGATTTGATATGTCATTGATGGACACACATTCTTTGATATCCTCATATATTTACATGCATATGTTTCTTTTATGTTTCGAGTGGACCAGATCCACATGCATACATGCATTTATTATATTGTTGGATGTTATCCACATGTATACAGGCATTGATTATTATTGTTGGCACATATACACATACGGTCACCCTAGATATCATAGTATTACCGTCATGATATAGTTGACCTAGGAATCGTTGTTTATTTGATTTCTACCTGTTGATGTTTTCTACTTACGAGTAGTCAACTCACCCCCGTCGTGCCACAGTTCTTGCAGGTTGACCGCATGGATCGGTAGCGGTATCGTTGACACACAGCTTGCATTCAGGTGACTTGCTTTGGTAGGTGGTATATGTTAGATCGTACCACTTTTGTATTTATTATTCATTTTATATCTAGTCAACTCCATCAATCAAAACAAGTATTTGTATAAATAGTAAGACTTAGTGAGACTTGTAGTTGCGAGATTTGAGCGATGGGTTTTATGTTCGCTTATTGGGTTGATGTCTTGCTTTTTTCATTATCTTTTGTGTTGATCTTCGCCGTTGGGTGTCGTATACTTGTTTTATTACTTGCGTGGTTGTGAATCCGCCGTTTGGCGAAGAGCTAGCTCCCGCTTAGGGATGTCTTTTATATTATCATGTATTTGTGGTTTTGGATCAAAATATACAAAGGATTTACTGCCCAAATTTTTAAAAGACAAAACATGTTTTTCAACTAGTAAGATAAACTTGCATTTTTCATGTTCCATTTTTCTATGCATTTAAGAAAACATTTTACTTCATTATACCCTATTTCAAAACTTCATCTCTTTTATTTCTTAAAAGGGTTTAGATTTCTGGGTTTCAGCTTACTTGAATTATGTTACGCCTTTAAACGTCTCGTAATATAAGTGTTGTTCATGAGCTAATATTTCGGGTCATGACAATAATGCTAGTGGGCTTTACTTTAAGCTGGATCCTAGTATTATATTGTTGGATTATTTTCGTCTCTTTTGTATTCGTATTTTTCAAAATACGGAAATGGGTATGTATATACGGATGAGGAGAATTCTTGTGATTTTTGACAAGAATGCTTCTATAAGAAGACACCTCATTTGTTATTTAATCTTTTTGATTAAATGTTAAATGAGTTGGAGGTATGATGTGCTGACTTTTATTAAGTAAAGCATGGCTACTTGTTGACTAACTTAGTGAGTCATGGTTTTACTATTGAGGCAAGGTGGCTGTTGGGATTTCTTAGCACCCTGCTGGGTTTTCAAGACATCAAGCATGTCAATTTCAAATTTTCAAGAGTGCTAATGAACCCTAACCTAGGATCTAGCTAGAGTGAATAGACAAAATGAAACATGTAATCTACCATTACACTAAGTGAATGAGAAATACAACCTTTGTAGACTGGTCCTTCACCTCTAAAGCTCCGTGTAGTAGTCCCTTTGCTGTGAGTGCTAATCTCCCGAACTCTAGTATGGGTTCCCTTGGACAAATGAATAAACTTGCTCGAAGTCTTCGAAGCTGAAAATGATCTACGTTGAGGAGACTCAAACACAAGCTACCTCTTCACTAGGTGATGAACTTTGTGAAGAGAACACCCTAAAATAAATGGAAAGTAATAGAGGATAATGAAGCAGGAAATGGGCTCACTTTAGATTTTATTTTCTCACAATTTTTCTTCATGTTTCATGGAGCTAGAAAGCTTGAAGAAAGAGATGAAGTAAAGCAACCATGAAAAATGAAGCTAGTGAAGAAATGAAAACTCATGAGGTGAGAATAGCAACCATGGGTGAGTTAGTGTCATACACTAACCCATATAGAGAATAAACCATGGGTTACAATAATGGTTGGGTTAAGAAATATCTACAAGTAAACAAAAAGAGTGGACTTGGTCAATGGTTCCACAAGCTTCTACAAGCTTCAACCATGTGATAATTTCCAACCAATTTTTATTTACTTTAAATAAATAAAACCCTCACAATATTATAAGCATGGTGTAAGTCTTATACACCCATGTAGCATGTGGTATCTAGCATGACACAAAATAATGTACCCTAATATATATCACATATATATTAATGCATAATCAAGTGAGAAAAGAAATCTTAAGTGAGCTAATACTAGTTAATGTAAATCAATATATCAAATATATAATTATACATTAGATTATTAAATCAATACTTGATTTAATAATCTGGCTATATCATGTATAACCGACTAATATCATGTGTATCATTTTATCGAATCAACACTTGATTCGATAACCCGGCTATATCGCATATAACTGACCGATGACACAAATCGCGAGAATAGAATACGGTATCACATACACGTATTAATCCCGGTCCCGCACATATCTCATATATGCTCCTATTTCGTTTCGCCTGAGTCAGGAAACCTCTGTGTAGGAGTGTAAAGACTCGTCAATACACCGGCAGTAGGTGATGATCATATTAAACACCCACAAGCCCCAAGAGGCGTGCTAAACATAATGGCCACCTGGGTATTGAGCAATCAGAAGATCAATAAGCAAGCCTGCTCATACTCCTGTGAATCTAATCAGCAACAATACCGTACAGTCCGGTCTCTTCGTCTGATATGTCGCATATCTCGCCTAGGGGTGGTAAACGTCAGACCCCAATAGCTTGATAAGTCATGCCGATGTTAGGTCCTTAACGGGTTGATAAACTACTGATAATACTTACCAGTAAATCTTATCTACCCTAGCCAGTGATTTCTAGTTATGGCCAATCGAGCATAGCGCAACATTAACCCCCAATACCGGGAGAGACGAATCCCCTCCTATCCCTCATTGCCTCCATATGACTCGGGACTGCCCAAAAACCACATGTTTGCATGACTCAGTAGAGCCGTGGTAGGGTGGAAATCAAAGCACAGTGGGAGACATACAAGACTCTATGATGATCTATGGTCGACAGACTAACCTGTACCAGTGTCACCACAGAACTGCTATCTGACGTGAGGTATAATACCATCTTGGAGTTCTGGACGAGTCCGTTCAGTGTACCCAGTCTCTACTGAGCACCCGTATACCATCTTTGATGTTAAACACCAATGGATATGGGATCATCCATCGCCCATCACATGGGTCGAGAAGATATATGCTGGTCTACTCTGGAATATCGATGCCCCGACTCGATATTCCCATGACTAGGAATATTGAAGGATGAACTCATAGACTACCCAGGCCCTACTAGTTTGATCTGCATCATAATCCTGGAAATCAAGTACACATCCTAAGGGCTTTATCAACATGTAACAGAAAGACAGTAGGTGTACATGTTAAGATAAAGAGCAACCAGATAGCATACTATCATGTCGAGCGAGAAAGTCTTCCCTATATATATCTCAGCATCCACTATAATATACATCTCATGTACAATAATGGCCTCTAGGGCATACATACAACTAACAATCTTCCACTTGCATTAAGGCCAGTTGTTGTAGTATAGCATACCCAACGTCCTTTAAAAGTCTCTCTCAGGAAAGGCCTCAATGAGTGGATCCGCCGTGTTAACCTCTGAGTCTACTCTCCTAACCATGATCTCTTGGAGATCAACCATCTCCATGATCTGGTGATACTGCCTTAGAATATGTCTGGGACACTGATGAGACCGGGGTTCATTGGCCAAAGCCACACCTCCATTGTCACATAATAGCGCGAACCTAGTTCATATCATGAACAAATATACACCCAGACTGCCTCTTTGGTAGCATCTTTGATAGCAATATATCCAGCCTTTATCGTCTAGTTTGCTTCGGTATATAGCTTGGAACTCTTCCAACATACCGCCCCTCTACTGAGGGTAAAGACAATGCATGTAACTGACTTTCAGTCGTCCTTACCACCTTGGAAGCTATCCAGTGATTCTCCCCAGGATCGATTGATACCATCTCACTATATCTAGTGAGAATCCTAACATCTACTTAGATCTATCTCATAGATCCAAAACCCAAGATTTATGAGGTATCACCTTGATCCTATATGGAGAATCAATGTGATAAGAGGAGATTGACCGGGTGTAGCATAGGAAACACCTTACCTATAAAGAGTATGTCATCCACGTGCAATACGAGAATGAACATTATACTCTCTACAACCTTTTTTGTATTTACAAGGTTCATCTACCATTTTGATGAAGTCATACATTTTGACTACCACTTCATAACATAGGTTCCAACTCCGCGATGCCTGCTTTAACCTGTAAAGCAACTTACACACGTTTCCGCTGCTCCCACAGTCTACGAATCCCCCTGGCTGTGTACTTATAGACGCTCTCTTCTAAATTATTACTTAGAAAAGCAATTATGACACCCAACCGCCAGATATCGTAGTCATGATATGTAGCAATGACAAGTAGGATACAGATGGACTTAAGCATAGCCACTGGAGAAAATGTTTCATCATTATCCACGCCTGGCCAATGACGAGAACCATTTGCAACAAGTCTAGCTTTGAAAGTCTCAACTTTTCCATCTACCAAGTAATCTTCACAAAATATACTTGCTCCTGATGGGGATTTAACCCTTCAGATATTGCAACCAAAGTCTATACTTTGTTGGTGTATATAGATTCCATCTCAGATTGCTTAGCATCCAGCCATTCTTACAGAGTCCCTACTCATGATGGCCCGCTCGAAACTAGTTAGGTCATCATCTCATGATGCAATTCTCACTCCCATTATCATCGAGAAAACCGTAGTATCTCTCAGGCGGATGAGGAACCCTACCAGATCGGCGGAGAGGCTGAGGTTCGTCGGGAACTATTGAATCCTTCGGTTCTACCAATTCATCAGCTGTAGTTTGTATCGCTGGAACTCCTTCCAGTTCTATCTCATGACCATAAATTTCTTTCCGAAATAAATTCCTTTTCCTAAAAAGGTGGCATGCCGAGAAATAAAACACCTTTTGTTTCTCGGTGTGGTAGAAGATATTCCCTTGCAAATGCTTGGGATATCCCACAAACTTCCACAGAACTTACCTTGCCTTGAGCTTGTTAGGATTTTGTTTTTAGATATAAGTCGAACCACCCCAAATCTTAACTTGCTTAAGACTTAGGCTCTTTCCATACCATATCTCATTTGGAGTAGTAGGTACTGATTTGATTAGAACTCAATTCAATAGGTATGCAGCTTCTCAGGTGCATAACTCCCAAAAAGAAACATGTAACTCAGTAGTACTCATCATAGAGCGCATCATATCTAATAGGGTAAAATTGCTCCGCCCTGATACACCAACGTGTTGTAGTGTATACGAAGGAGTAATGCTGAGAGAAAATCTCATTCTCTTTTAGAATAGTCCAAGAATTCCATGCACAAGTATTCTCCTCCCTGATCACATCAAAGGACTTAAATACTTATACCCATTTTGGTTCTCTAATTTGGATTTATATTCATTAAATTTTTCGAAAGCTTCAGGATTGTATTTCAACAGGAACACATATCCGAATCCTTAGAGATCATCAGTAAACATAATAAAGTACAAAAAACCAGTCCTGGCATGTGTAGACCGGGGACTTACATACATCATCATGTATCAGTCCCAAGAGTTCACTATCCATTTCTCTGTTTCAAGTAAACAGAGCTATGGTCATCTTATCTTTGTTATATGACTGGCATGTTTCAAATGATGTAAATTCAAACTGATTTAAATATGCATTTTAATATAACTTAGCTAGTCGGGTCACATTGATATGACCTAGTCTATAATGCCATAAGTAGAATTCATTCATTTCTGAACTCCTCCTCTTGTGTGTGTTCTATACATTAAGAACTGTGGTTTGATTTAGAACGTATATGCTATTACATAATGTGCCTGAACTAATCAACTCTTGATATAGGAAATGTTTAAAACATTATCCAACAATACAAAATTATATCCTTCTTTAGTAAATAAAGAGACTGATATAATGTTGCATATCAGGTTCGGTATCTAATAACATTCGTTCAGAATCAATGTATTTGGTAATACAAGGTGATATTTGCCAACGAATTTGGCTGCAACAATTGCACCATTCTCAACACTTAGAGACATATCACCCATTCCCAGTTCTCCACCTTTCTGTAGCCCATGTAACAGATTACATATGCAGGATCCTAATCCGGTATCTAATACCCAGGACGTAGAGGATACTGAGAAATAGTTCTCTGTAACCAACACACCCGAAGAAGATGCATCAACATGCACTTTCTTCATTTGGGCGGCATGGGAATCCTGGTATTCCCCTATTTCCTGCTCGATCTTATAACAATTATAAGTTCGAATGGGACCAACGTTCCCCAGCTCAGTATAACAAGCGGGTTCGGTCAATACATTCATATTATTATCTTGATTAAGGTGTGACATGGTCGCTCCCTGGATAGTGAGAGAAGAAAACACTCTACCTGCGCTCTTGCAAGATTAGATTGGTTATATATTTTATCTAATCAGGATGACTCCCACCGTTTTATCAAATCTTCCTTCAAAGCTTAAAAGGAAAGACTAGCCAGGATTAATTACACCCTAAAAGTTCATCAATTTTTCAGCCAGGTCAGTGCCGGTACTTTGAGGGAGGTTCCCCATGCTTTCGCACGGACTTAATTAAAACAAACCTCATTTCCCAGGGGCTTGACCCCTGTTGACACCTTTCTAGACACCTACTTGATCGGCTAATTGTAAAGTGCAAAACTCTCCCATGAGTAACAATTACTCGTAGTGGGTATCAGGATCCAACTATCTCATAGAAGGTATGCAATCTCATTTCAAATTTCAACACTTGAAACTCCCGATAATGGTTTTTACCCCTAGTGACTCATGACCTTAACTATGGTCAACAAATCATAAGTACTAGTCAAGTTCTACCCGTCATTACATGATTAATTAGACTTACCCACATGACCCTTAACTATAGTCATCAAAGTCACATGACTGTCCTAATTAATCGCATCATATGCTGTGTAGGAAGACATCACTTAGCTACCGTACACTGTGCCTTAACATTGGTCAACAAACACATCATGAATACCAAGTACTCTACTTCCTAAAATGACGGAGGGTTGCGACTGGTTTTTAAGAAAACCTTTAACGCTTTGAACTTGATCTCGTTGCAGAATCAAATGATTTAAAATGGTGTTTTTTAGGTTTTTGCTAGTTTTGCTAAAGAGGTCACTCCCGGTGAAGGGATCTCGGCTCTTTTCTCGTCGAATGAAGTGCAGGATATTCACAATACCACTAGGCAAAGCAAGAACTAGAAAAGCAATCAAAAGACAAAACCGAGGGTTGTAGCATCTGCTAGTTATTGCTAAAGAGGTCACTCCCGGTGAAGGGATCTCGGCTCTTTCCTTATCGAATAAGGTGCAGGATATTCTATAAGGAATACCGTTATACAAAGCAACAATTAGAGCTACCTATTTTTGAAAATTCAATTCCACGACATCATTAGGTTTATTTTCCTTCATTAATCTCATTAATGAATATCCTATCATTTAAGTTACCTAAGCATCACAGATAAATACAACGTATGCTTATGCCATCCGCATTCGCCATGAAGTCCCGTCATGCACCGTAAAATTAGGTAACTAACGGCAGAGCAGGGCAGGGCTAGCGCGGGTGTAAAATATAAGCAACTGTCACGACCCGGAAGTACGGAACATGACCGGCACTTAAACTACGAACGTCTCGAGGCGTATGTAATCCAAGTAAACCGAAAACCCAGAAATCTAAACCAAGAAAAGTAGTAGAGTGCAGGAAAAACCAACTTAAAGCAAGTAGTTTCAATAGCATAAGCCGAATTATGCGGTTTAAAAAAAACATCAAAAATTTACTGAAAATTTCGGCAGAGTCTCCTTTGTAAATACAGGCCCCCAAACGGGATACAACATGAATAGTATACGAAATCAAGAAAAAGGCATCCCCAAGCGGGAGCTAGCTCTTCGTCAATCGACGGTCACAACCACACAAGCAATATAATATACAACGCCAACGGCGAGGATCAAAACTCAAAAAGAAACTCAAAACCACCAGAAACATAACGAGCGACTCTAAGGTCGAAAGAATAAACAACACTGGTCTCTATCTCAAAAATACATGTTTGGTTGATGGAATTTACTAGATACAACTGAATAATATTATACAAGGTAATATGATGGGTACGATACAAGAAAAACCCACCTACTAGCAAGTCACCCGAATGAAACTGAGCCTGCAACGCCGTAATGAAACCTGTACGGCAAACCTGCAAGAAACTGGGGCACAACGGGGGTGAGTTGCCAACTCGTGAATAGAAAAACATCTACGCACAGAAATCGCATAAATAACGCAACCTAGGTCAATGATCATAATATAACCTCAAAAATATACATAACAAGCAGCCTATAACAATGGCTAGGGTGATATCTAACCGAGTGAAATCTCATGCCCGTGTCAGTGCCTCAAGTAGCAATATATCATATGAATGAGGTATGAATGCATGAAAACAGAATACATGTAAATGAAGAAACTGTTTTCATAAATTAGCGAGATTTCCTTCGTATTTTTAAACTGAGGTATCATAATGAAATCAGTATCAACAGTGTCTAACATCGACACAAAACATAAATCTCACTGTCTCGAAATATCAATGTCTCAATCTCAATATTTAGGACGCCGTCAGTCTAGACCGGCCTCTACCATCCATCTCAAGACCACGACGGTATCCTCCGGATATCCGACGCGTCGGGTAATATCACCGGTAGGTAATCGGTCCCCTGCCAGGCTCAACGTCAACACCACATTCATCTTGCCCCGGGGTACCATACCGGGCCCACCATGTACCCGTGACGGTTCCTCCACTCCTCGACACGGATCTCGAAAACCACAGCAAACTCATGGTGGACGACACTTACATCACTAGAAAACCGCAATTTACATATTTTAAAAGGTTAATAAGTTTAGAAATTTTGCGGCTTTCCCCCGAAATCCAGAAATATCATAAATCTCAAGAAGTCATCACAAGTGCATATATCAATGCTAATGAATGTATATGGTATCAATAACCAAGTTGCAATGTATGATTAATAACTAGGCATGAACAATGGAATAACAGTATGCATGAAGTGACAAGTAATAACTACAATGTCTAAACTGGCATATAACCCAGGTACACTAATATCGTATCAACTACTAACTAACAAGCTAAGCCAAGCAATAGTATTTTCTAAGTGTACGTGACATGGCAATTACCGATGAAGATGTGTGTGAGCCGGCAAGTAAGTGTATGTGGTACATACGCATCATCGGTAATGGTGCTGGTGTCCTAACAGCATGATATCAATAATGGAGTATGCAGCAAAATAAGTATGCGGGGCAGAGCGAACAACAATAATGTGCGGAAGCAGAATACTAGACACAACGATAACTAATCAGTATTAAACTAATATAAGTCCTACAAATGGTGCCTTTTGAAATAACACGAATTATGGGGTTTTGAAAATAGGGGCTACGGTGTTTTTATGAAAAGATACGTCTTTTGAAATATCCGTAGGATCCCTTGGGCTGTCTTTTAAAATACCCACGATTCGTTAGTTTTTTTTGAAATAGGTAAGAATCGAATCTAATCTAATAACTAAACTAAACTAAAGGGCTAAGCTAACGAGCTGAACTACAGGTAAGGAAACCGCCTATCATCTGAGTCGATACGTATACATACCTGTATATGTATAGTCGGTGATCCCGCCTCAATAATATCATAGCCGATACCATATCTATAATCAGGCATCCCAAGTCAAGAGTGCGGATCAATCATCAATATAGCTCGTACGTAAATCCGTCGTACGGCATCCCAAATCTGGGTACGGGTCAATATCATATTCATCATACTATTCACCTGGTATCCTCTTTATAAATTATCATGATCGGGGTACTGATCTACGTCTAGTACCATACTGATACCGCCTAAGTATGCATGGTCGTGTGTGAAACACTACGTCAAGGACCCGCTACAACGCCATGTCGTATCTCAAATACGAGTCCTGCTATATCACCGATCTCACGGCCTCAATCAAATCTCATCGACTCAGCTCAATCCCCAAGTATCATCCTCAATCCGTATGTGAACTCATAGTCCCATACCCATGTGAACACATAACTGTAAAGAATCCCATGAGCACATATCAATAGGAATGTATGCAAGTATGTATGTGTGTATGTGTGTGTGTATGTGTAGTGCAACACTACCCTAGGGTTCGCAACACTAAGGTAATCCAACACACCAATATCCATCCTAAGCAACGTTATTAATCCCAAATAACATATAAAAAAATGTTAGTGTGTATACGCATCCGTATACACCACCACGGACTGCGGGGGTGCTATACGCCATCCACCCGACTTCTCCACGTAGATATAAATCTACTCACCTAGTTCTCGCTCGTCGGTGCCGACGTCGCCACGCGCTTGCTTGTCGTCTTGAAGTCCGCATGGGGTACCTACATATCATAACGCACCGTATCGCATTAAAACTAAATTCGAAATCGAAACGGCATACGAAAATCAAATCGGTACGCGTATCACGCATAGGTCCAAACCTATCGCCTACGCATGCAAGAATAGTCAAACCAACCCTCGATGTACAAACGTCAAACCATCGAGAAAAATCCAATCACACTCATTTGCACATTCACGAACACTAATGTTAATATAAACTAGGTTAAAACTCACAAAAACCCCAATTTCACTTAAAAGGTAATTTTTCCGAAAATCTAGCAAGCACATTTCGCCGTTTTTGTACAAAACATGATGTTTAAATGAATGTGGCGGCCAATATATTTATTAAATATCTTAAATAAGTCATATAAACAATTTCCGGGATTTAATCTCATTAAATTCCAAAAACCCTAATATTCTAGTTTACAAAAATACCCTTTTTAATAATTTCATAGCAAAAATGACAAACTACAATTTAGGTTGGATTTCCATGAAATAAAGTGTTAAACTACACTTAATAAAGTTAATAATATGATAAAAACCCTAACCATATTTTTAATCTCACATATAAATGCATTTCATAAAACCCTAGTTTGCACAAAAAAGCTTAATTTGGACATTTTTCAAGTAACAACTTGTAATATGCAACTAGATAAATTTTAACAATTTTTTCAAGATGTTAGCTTACATCACAAACCATGCACAACTGATCACAACCCAATTTCAAAACAAAACCCTAACTAGAATTCCTTAATCATACAATTGAACCCACATAAAACCAAATTAACACTTAATTAAGCTAACTACAAGCAATTAACAACAATTTAAGCAAAAGGGTTAGAATTTACCCAAACAAATTGAAGATCCCACAAGCATCCATGGCCCTCCAAAATGCTCTCTTTTCACAAGGATCCATGCTATACGGGCTAAGCTAAAATGGGTAGGAGTCGGATTTGGGTTTTGGGATTTTTTTGATGGATTTTGGGGCAATTTTTGATGAAGTTTTGAAGAGAAAAGAGAAGGGAAATGGGGGGGGCTGTTGCTGCAGTAGGAGAGGGGGGCTGCTGGAATTGGAGTGGGAGAGGAGAGAGAGGGAGGTAGAGAAAGTGGGGGAAGAAGTCAAAGTCAATTCAAGGTCAAAGGTCCACCTCATTTCTCCATTTTCTTTTCTTTTCTTTCATTTCTTTCCTTTGAAATTCAAGTGAGGAAAATAAATGGGGGCTGCTGAATTCTTCAAGGGGATAAGTGAATGGGGGTGTGTGGGTGTGGGTACAGGTGTAGGGTGATGAAAAATGATAAATACAATACCCCAAACATCCATTTATGCTAAAAAAAAGCCTTTTTTCTTCAATAATTTCTAAACCGTTTTGGCAAATGATTTCATTCCAAAAACCACATGATAAAATTTTATTTAATGTTTTATGATACACAAAATTTGTTTCAACTCATTCCAATTTGTAATTTTCCCTAATTAAATGTATTAGTGACGGCTTAAAATAATAATAAAATAATATTTTTTTCAGAAAATTTGAAATTTCACCAGCGGCTCAATAAACACCAAATAATAGCAATTACATAGCTAGAATATGTATATTTAATTTTTATAATAAGATATTTGTATTTTGACTTTTTACAGAAAACCCCCTTATTTTACCGATTTTTTTGAAATTTCACCGAAACGATTTTCAAAACGTTACAATCTTCCCCCCTTAAAGAAATTCGGTCCCCGAATTTAAATTAAAACTCTCCCCAAATACTAAAATATTTAAACCAAAACCATTAAGTCGTCGGGGCTCCGAAATTGTAAATATATAAAACAATTCGTAGCGCAGCGCATGCGCATGAAAAATGAGTATATAACTCAAATCACAACTCCGTCAAGCATCCCGCAATCATCGGAGTCATGGAGAAGACATCAATGCTAAATCCAAATCAAAACCAATATGATATAACTCGAAACTATACATGTAAATATCGAATCTATATCTGTAAGTATCCGAAGGAAATGCATGCCAAATCTCCTTAAATCGCTGTGCAACGCGTATAACACTGCACAGTGGCGGACGTCTATCATAAGAAAATAACTATATACATATATACCTTTGTTTGAAATGTACGTCCCGCCGTTTTAGAAACAATTTAGAAGGGTCTCCTTGTTTTAAACATTTCGTGTCATATCAGACATGTAGGTAAATACTGAGGCTATAGCCCGCTTTTTGGAAATCCCTTCAATAACTATCAATGCATGCAAAATATATTTTGGTATTGTCCTCTGACTAGTCCTGCTCATTACGAAAACACATAGCAATATCATAAAAACATACTACTCTATAAGAAATCAATCCCAAAATATGCACATGAATACTACGTGCGTCTGGTGCGCACGGAAATCAAAATCCATGAATGTGCCATACATGCGCATAGAAACAACATCTAATTGCATCGGGTGTGCACGAAATATCTGTCGTAGGCAACAGGTGTGTCTGACAGCAAAATCAGGTGCATCTGACATGCACAAAAAAAAATCTCGATTTAGTGCCTCTGGTGTGCACCAAAATCACCCTTCAAAACATGCGCCCAACATGCGCGAAAATCCAATCAGGTGCACAAAACAAATATCGAGTATCACAATCGAAATCGAAGTCCAGTGCATCTAAGTGCACAAAAGGCGTATCACTGCACTGCAAGCATATATAAATTATACCGAGTGCAGAAACGAAATCGTATGCATGCAGCACAAAACCAAGTCAACTGTTTAAAACCGTAATATCACAAACATGTGAAACTAAAGCACGAAAACGATATCAAGTGAAACACTATGCAAAGGTCGTAAATCCTCAATCATCAAAATCAAATCATACGAATAAATCACCCAAAACATCGTAATCAATAATAGCGGAATAGTACTGCTCAAGTGCATCCTCTAAGAATCTCGGCCAACTGTCACGGTCACTAGTGGGACGTCTCGTTGATGATCATGAACTCTGTCCTGCTGGTGTGCGTAACCATGACCACTCCTGGGTCAAGGTCTTCACTGTGAATTACCAATCTTTCGGTCCATCGGCTCATCGGCCCTGTCAGGTGTGCTAACGGGGACGTTTCCGTTCTGGCACTTCTCTGGTCATCTCTTGGTCAATCATCGCGACCACTCGTAAGACAGCATATCACTGGCGTCGGCATCTGGCTCCCTGAATGTACGTGACACATCTGTCCCTGGGTCCAAGTATCATTGCAGCAGTGTCCTGGAAGGAATCCTGCTCACGGTCTCTTCCTTGTCTCGTCTCTGCCAACTGTCCGGAAGTCATCGTCCTTTCCTATATCTGCATCTTGCTCTGGAACGGCTGCATACCCATCGCGACTCCTTCTGGAAGGTAAGTCCAAGTACCATGCCTCGGCATGCGCATCGCATCTCTAATGTCGGCGGAGTGGAACGTCATCTCATCTAGATCTGGTGCGAACCTCTTACTCCACTTTTTTCTAACGTCGTCTGCTTTGGACTCGTCTCGTCGCGGCTGCATGGACTGAGCTCCAACGACCATCCTCGTATTTGGAGTCTCCCAAGAATGCGTCTCACCACCTAGCATCCGATTGAAGTCGAACCATTCGATCGATTCGTCGAAACCTCATAATCCCCCAAGAGCTCAACATCTTGGTACCGTTTAATAGTATCGAATATATATACCACAGCATCAGTGGTCCAGCCGTAGAAGGGCAAACCCAAGCCTCACTAATGGCGCCGCAGAACTGCCGCAAACCCTAAGGTTCAAAGGCTTTCATACGGTCATTAAGTCAAGTTAGGGTTTCATTCTTCTAGAGGGACCATAGAATTGCCTGCATGTCTTTCCGAATAGTTTAAACTTGAAATAATAGGTTTCTGACATTCGATCATCTTTGTTGACTCCCAACGTCTCCGCGTGAAGTCGTCTCTAGCTGGAATCAATCTATCTGATGACCTCGCATCGGGGTAGGCGAACGATCCACATGTCCTAGTCATTCATCATCGATGACTAGCGATCTTCTATCATCTTTTAGTACAACTCGTTCTGCACTAACGCCAGCATCTGGGGCAATATCTCGTCGTTCGCAGCAATAACTGGCTCGCTCGTCTGCACGCTGAACAGTGCCTCAACCATCATGAATAAGCAACACACCAACGGTCATCAAAATCTGGCTGGCCTCTGCCAGTGGCCCAATCCTCTGATACTGATCGGCACGTCCGAGAAATCTTATAAAGGCGATCCGCCAAACGCTCGTGGTGCGAAAACACAAGCAAAAGACACCTCTCTACAATCGGGTGTCGCCGGAATTTCGCCCTGGTCAGTCCTCGTCCGTGACGAGCTCGTGCTGACCGCAACTCTAGCCGTAGCTCTCCCTGCCCGTAATCGTGGTAGGAAAACCAAACTGGTAACGATGAGGCTAGACCAGGAAGGAATATAATACTGAACAAAGAAATGTACATCCTAAGGCTTCTTAAGTGGAGTGGCATTTCGTAAATATGCCGCGGAATATATCAACGGTACGTCACTCTACTTTAGTCACCTATTCCATCAACCAAGGGTCATCCTACGCTCCGAAGGTTAAAACCTAACGCTCTGATACCAACTTTGTCATGACCCGGAAGTACGGAACATGACCGGCACTTAAACTACGAACGTCTCGAGGCGTACGTAATCCAAGTAAACCGAAAACCCAGAAATCCAAACCAAGAAAAGTAGTAGAGTGCAGGAAAAACCAACTTAAAGCAAGTAGTTTCAATAGCATAAGCCGAATTATGCGGTTTAAAAAAAACATCAAAAATTTACTGAAAATTTCGGCAGAGTCTCCTTTGTAAATACAGGCCCCCAAACGGGATACAACATGAATAGTATACGAAATCAAGAAAAATGCATCCCCAAGCGGGAGCTAGCTCTTCGTCAATCGACGGTCACAACCACACAAGCAATATAATATACAACGCCAACGGCGAGGATCAAAACTCAAAAGGAAACTCAAAACTACCAGAAACATAACGAGCGACTCTAAGGTCGAAAGAATAAACAACACTGGTCTCTATCTCAAAAATACATGTTTGGTTGATGGAATTTACTAGATACAACTGAATAATATTATACAGGGTAATATGATGGGTACGATACAAGAAAAACCCACCTACTAACAAGTCACCCGAATGAAACTGAGCCTGCAACGCTGTAATGAAACCTGTACGGCAAACCTGAAAGAAACTGGGGCACAACGGGGGTGAGTTGCCAACTCGTGAATAGAAAAACATCTACGCACAGAAATCGCATAAATAACGCAACCTAGGTCAATGATCATAATATAATCTCAAAAATATACATAACAAGCAGCCTATAACAATGGCTAGGGTAATATCTAACCGAGTGAAATCTCATGCCCGTGTCAGTGCCTCAAGTAGCAATATATCATATGAATGAGGTATGAATGCATGAAAACAGAATACATGTAAATGAAGAAACTGTTTTCATAAATTAGCGAGATTTCCTTCGTATTTTTAAACTGAGGTATCATAATGAAATCAGTATCAACAGTGTCTAACATCGACACAAAACATAAATTTCACTGTCTCGAAATATCAATGTCTCAATCTCAATATTTAGGGCGCCGTCAGTCTAGACCGGCCTCTACCATCCATCTCAAGACCACGACGGTATTCACCGGATATCCGACGCGTCGGGTAATATCACCGGTAGGTAATCAGTCCCCTGCCAGGCTCAACGTCAACACCACATTCATCTTGCCCCGGGGTACCAAACCGGGTCCACCATGTACCCGTGACGGTTCCTCCACTCCTCGACACGGATCTCGAAAACCACAGCAAACTCATGGTGGACGACACTTACATCACTAGAAAACCGCAATTTACATATTTTAAAAGGTTAATAAGTTAAGAAATTTTGCGGCTTTCCCCCGAAATCCAGAAATATCATAAATCTCAAGAAGTCATCACAAGTGCATATGTCAATGCTAATGAATGTATATGGTATCAATAACCAAGTTGCAATGTATGATTAATAACTAGGCATGAACAATGGAATAACAGTATGCATGAAGTGACAAGTAATAACTACAATGTCTAAACTTTCATATAACCCAGGTACACTAATATCGTATCAACTACTAACTAACAAGCTAAGCCAAGCAATAGTATTTTCCAAGTGTACGTGACATGGCAATTACCGATGAAGATGTGTGTGAGCCGGCAAGTAAGTGTATGTGGTACATACGCATCATCGGTAATGGTGCTGGTGTCCTAACAGCATGATATCAATAATGGAGTATGCAGCAAAATAAGTATGCGGGGCAGAGCGAACAGCAATAATGTGCGGAAGCAGAATACTAGACACAACGATAACTAATCAGTATTAAACTAATATAAGTCCTACAAATGGTGCCTTTTGAAATAACACGAATCATGGGGTTTTGAAAATAGGGGCTACGGTGTTTTTATGAAAAGATACGTCTTTTGAAATATCCGTAGGATCCCTTGGGCTGTCTTTTAAAATACCCACGATTCGTTAGTTTTTTTTGAAATAGGTAAGAATCGAATCTAATCTAATAACTAAACTAAACTAAAGGGCTAAGCTAACGAGCTGAACTACAGGTAAGGAAACCGCCTATCATCTGAGTCGATACGTATACATACCTGTATATGTATAGTCGGTGATCCCGCCTCAATAATATCATAGCCGATACCATATCTATAATCAGGCATCCCAAGTCAAGAGTGCGGATCAATCATCAATATAGCTCGTACGTAAATCCGTCGTACGGCATCCCAAATCTGGGTACGGGTCAATATCACATTCATCATACTATTCACCTGGTATTCTCTTTATAAATTATCATGATCGGGGTACTGATCTACATCTAGTACCATACTGATACCGCCTAAGTATGCATGGACGTGTGTGAAACACTACGTCAAGGACCCGCTACAACGTCATGTCGTATCTCAAATACGAGTCCTGCTATATCACCGATCTCACGGCCTCAATCAAATCTCATCGACTCAGCTCAATCCCCAAGTATCATCCTCAATCCGTATGTGAACACATAGTCCCATACCCATGTGAACACATAACTATAAAGAATCCCATGAGCACATATCAATAGGAATGTATGCAAGTATGTATGTGTGTATGTGTGTGTGTATGTGTAGTGCAACACTGCCCTAGGGTTCGCAACACTAAGGTAATCCAACACACCAATATCCATCCTAAGCAACGTTATTAATCCCAAATAACATATAAAAAAATGTTGGTGTGTATACGCATCCGTATACACCACCACGGACTGCGGGGGTGCTATACGCCATCCACCCGACTTCTCCCCGTAGATATAAATCTACTCACCTAGTCCTCGCTCGTCGGTGCCGACGTCGCCACGCGCTTGCTTGTCGTCTTGAAGTTCGCATGGGTTACCTACATATCATAACGCACCGTATCGCATTAAAACTAAATTCGAAATCGAAACGGCATACGAAAATCAAATCGGCACGCGTATCACGCATAGGTCCAAACCTATCGCCTACGCATGCAAGAATAGTCAAACCAACCCTCGATGTCGATGTACAAACGTCAAACCATCGAGAAAAATCCAATCACACTCATTTGCACATTCACGAACACTAATGTTAATATAAACTAGGTTAAAACTCACAAAAACCCCAATTTCACTTAAAAGGTCATTTTTCCGAAAATCTAGCAAGCACATTTCGCCGTTTTTGTACAAAACATGATTTTTAAATGAATGTGGCGGCCAATATATTTATTAAATATCTTAAATAAGTCATATAAACAATTTCCGGAATTTAATCTCATTAAATTCCAAAAACCCTAATATTCTAGTTTACAAAAATACCCTTTTTAACAATTTCATAGCAAAAATGACAAACTACAATTTAGGTTGGATTTTCATGAACTAAAGTGTTAAACTACACTTAATAAAGTTAATAATATGATAAAAACCCTAACCATATTTTTAATCTCACATATAAATGCATTTCATAAAACCCTAGTTTGCACAAAAAAGCTTAATTTGGACATTTTTCAAGTAACAACTTGTAATATGCAACTAGATAAATTTTAACAATTTTTTCAAGATGTTAGCTCACATCACAAACCATGCACAAGTGATCACAACCCAATTTCAAAACAAAACCCTAACTAGAATTCCTTAATCATACAATTGAACCCACATAAAACCAAATTAACACTTAATTAAGCTAACTACAAGCAATTAACAACAATTTAAGCAAAAGGGTTAGAATTTACCCAAACAAATTGAAGATCCCACAAGCATCCATGGCCCTCCAAAATGCTCTCTTTTCATAAGGATCCATGCTATACGGGCTATGCTAAAATGGGTAGGAGTCGGATTTGGGTTTTGGGATTTTTTTGATGGATTTTGGGGCAATTTTTGATGAAGTTTTGAAGAGAAAAGAGAAGGGAAATGGAGGGGGGGCTGTTGCTGCAGTAGGAGAGGGAGGGCTGCTGGAATTGGAGTGGGAGAGGAGAGAGAGGGAGGTAGAGAAAGTGGGGGAAGAAGTCAAAGTCAATTCAAGGTCAAAGGTCCACCTCATTTCTCCATTTTCTTTTCTTTTCTTTCATTTCTTTCCTTTGAAATTCAAGTGAGGAAAATAAATGGGAACTGCTGAATTCTTCAAGGGGATAAGTGAATGGGGGTGTGTGGGTGTGGGTACGGGTGTGGGGTGATGAAAAATGATAAATACAATACCCCAAACATCCATTTACGCTAAAAAAAAGCCGTTTTTCTTCAATAATTTCTAAACCGTTTTGGCAAATGATTTCGTTCCAAAAACCACATGATAAAATTTTATTTAATGTTTTATGATACACAAAATTTGTTTCAACTCATTCCAATTTGTAATTTTCCCTAATTAAATGTATTAGTGACGGCTTAAAATAATAATAAAATAATATTTTTTTCAGAAAATTTGAAATTTCACCAGCGGCTCAATAAACACCAAATAATAGCAATTACATAGCTAGAATATGTATATTTAATTTTTATAATAAGATATTTGTATTTTGATTTTTTACAGAAAACCCTCTTATTTTACCGATTTTTTTGAAATTTCACCGAAACGATTTTCAAAACGTTACAGCAACGTCTATTATATATCTCATATATAATATGTAAAGTATCTATCTCAGAATATAAAGTGATCACATCACAGAATATCAGCAGCAGAAGAAAACATATGAAATATTGGATATACTAGAATTTTCGGGTTTTAATTTAAGCCTATATAAAACACAGATTCCATGGTCGTGATGAATAGCCAATTCCACATCCTAAGACCCCTACGAGAGCAGCAAGCAACTCTACCAATTCTAGAGTTAGGAGACCCGGAATCGACTCCTCGAGATGGCCTCCCACTGGACTCTAGAACCCGGTTACTTGTGCTCCCCTCCTTGGGTCTATCCTAATGCGGAAAAATAAATAATATACATCAACGGTGAAAACTTCCTCAACCCGGAAGTGCCCCAATAAAAAAATATTACATACAAGTTTTTACATGAATGAAAATGAAAAACTCTCATCTCACATAAAAAAAACCGTCTATTCAAACACGACGATCCAATATAACATATCACAGCAACACATAACATCACATGTCATCAACGTAAGTAAATATGCGTATCCCAATTGTCATTGATATATAACAAAAAAACCGGTGAGACACCATATATTACACTTACGGTCGCAGAAAAGAAAGTGAAAACTACAACAATTGGAATCCGCAACCACCTTAGACATCATAAACCCGAAATATCTTATATTCCAGATTTCATGCCTAACAATATGAATTCCTTAGACATCGCATGCCTAACAATTATAAACCCTGCATTTTAGTCTCGATATTGAAAACACTTTCCAATAATTAGTCGGGCAATTCAAGAAGATTACCGACATCCTGATCGAATGCTCGTCGGAAACTTTAGTAGGCGGTCGTACCCCCGATACCGTCGACGAAGTGCACTTAGGCGGAACACCACGGCCGCGAGCACCCGGACGGATGCCTTTGGCAACGGAGTTCTCCTACAGTCACTTGGTCGGGGCTATGGGGCGTAGCTATTTAGTAAAGTTACCCAGCGAGTATCCGCATACGCTACGTGATTGCGATGGACTTTTGATCACATCAAAATCCCGTGGCAACCGATCAAATGAGACTAAATTACTAGATTTATAAAATTCATATATTGTGGATTCCAAGTATTGTATCCTATCACAAATATCCGGACGACATTAAACTTTTTGATCGACTAATCAAAATCCCACAATTTCCCGAGAGCTCAACATTTGAGCACAGTTCAAAAATACCCAAAACACGCCACATCACCTATGGACCAACCGTAGAAGGGCAAACCCAAGCCTCACTAATGGTACCGCAAAACTGACACAAACCCAAAGGTTCAAAGCGGTTCTATGGTCATTATATCGAGTTAGGGTTTCATTCTTCTAGAGGGTCTACAGAATTGCTTGCATGATTTTCTGAATACCTTAAACTTGGAAAAATGGGTTTTTGATATTCGATCGAACTTCTTAACTTTGCCTAGATAACATGTCAAAATCCGAAATCAATGTTAAACTACGAATATGAAGCACTCCAAGTTGCTTTTACAGTAAGACTACATCACATGCAATTTTAGAAAAAAACAAACAACACCTGAAACACCAAAACCTAGACCCTGGTACAATCTAAAAAATTTAAGCCAAAACTCCCTGATGGGGCCGAGCAGGCCGGTTTAAGTGGGTAAGTGGCCGGCCATTTTGCAAGGAAATGGGCTTAAATTTCTTGTGTGTTCATGCCATATCTCATACAACATTCTGCACTTGTTTAAAAATAATTTCGAGGACTTTAAAAAAACGACAGAAACAAGTATTTGGTGTTTCAAGTTTCGGAGTAGTTTCGGTTTCCTAATCTAACAAACATCATCTAATACTCTAGCCTGGCTCTGATACCACTGTTGGGATTGCTTAGCACCCTACCGGGTTTTCAAGACATCAAGCGTGTCAATTTCAAATTTTCAAGAGTGCTAATGAACCCTAACCTAGGATCTAACTAGAGTGAATAGACAAAACAAAACATGTAATCTACCATTACACTAAGTGAATGAGGAATACAACCTTTGTAGACCGGTCCTTCACTTCTAAAGCTCCATGTAGTAATCCCTCTACTGTGAGTGCTAATATCCCGAACTCTAGTATGGGTTCCCTTGGAGAAATGAACAAGCTTGCTCGAAATCTTCGAGGCCGAAAATGATCTACGTCAAGGAGACTCAAACCCAAGCTACCTCTTCACTAGGTGATGAACTTTGTGAAGAGAACATCCTAAACTAAATGGCAAGTAGTAGAGGATGATGAAGTAGAAAATGAGCCCACTTTAGATTTTATTTTCTCATAATTTTTCTTCATGTTTCATGGAGCTAGAAAGCTTGAAGAAAGAGATGAAGTAAAGTAACCATGAAAAATGAAGCTATTGAAGAAATGAAAACTCATGAGGTGAGAAAAGCAACCATGGGTGAGTTAGTGTCATACACTAACCCATGTAGAGAATAAACCATGGGTTACAATAATGGTTGGGTTAATAAATATCTATAAGTAAAACAAAAGGAGTGGACATGGTTAATGCTTCCACAAGCTTCTACAAGTTTCAACCATGTGACAATTTCCAAGCAATTTTGATTTACTTTAAATAAATAAAATCCTCACATTATTATAAGCATGGTGTGAGTCTCATACACCTATGTAGCATGTAGCATCTAGCATGACGCAAAATAATTGTAACGCCTTGAAAAGTCGTTTTGGTGTTTTCCTGAAAATCGGTGAAAATTCGGTATTTTTCCGTAAACCGTCTTTTTGTTATTTTGCAGTTTAGGACTAATTATACCTAATTTGGATAGGTAATTGCTTGTTCTTTGTAGCAAATGAGTTACTTATGAAATTCTGGTCGTTTAAAAATTTTCCCTAATTTTTTTCAATTTTTAATATTATTTTAAGCCGGTAAGAAAATACATTAAATTAGCGATAAATACAAATTTAAATGGGCTAAATTTAAGCTTTAAAATCATGTTAATTAAAATCTAGTTGTAACATAAATTTTTAGTAATTTATTTTAAGTTTTAACTAATTTTTATTATGGAAAACGAAATTTATTGAATTTTAAGCTAAAACTTGCAATTTTGGACTTGTAGGGGGTCTTTTTACATAGAATTTTTTGTGTAAAACCCCTCTCACTCTTCCCTCACCCCTAGGCCGGCCCCACCTCAGTAGCTAGCCCACAAAATTTTTCCCCATCTCATTTGAACAAAATGATATGATAAGGGCTTTAATATATTAAATTGGGTATGGGTTTTGTTGTTTGACTTGGTCTTTTGACTTTGAAACTTCTCTACACTTTTTCCCAACTCCCCCACACCTCTCCCCACTCCCTCCTTAGCTCAGAAATCCTGCACCAACAGCCCCAAATATTTTCCCCATTTCTTCTTCTCTTTTGCTTCATTTTCATCTCAAAAATTCAACAAAATCCACAATTTCCTTCACAAATTCAACACAAAACCATATTCCATCTCTTCTCCAACCTAATTTGGTTCAAATCTTGGAAAGATGGCATCTTGGGAGGCTTTAGCAACATAGGGTTTGGGTTTGTGAGGTATAATTTCAATCTTTGGTTAAATTGTAGTTTAAAGTGTGCTAATTAGAACTTTGAAAATTGTTTTAGTGTTAATTTTAGTGCTATTTGCATACTAGTTTTTTTAAAGTTTGTGGTTTGAAATTAATTTAGGGTTTAGAACACCATTAAGAGATTAATTAAGCTATTTTGTTACTTAGTTATTTTGTTAGCTTAATCTAAGTGGTTAACTTGCTAATTGGGCCAAAAATCTAGTATTAATTTAGTGTTAGTTTCTAATATAGTTTTTAAAGGTTTATGGTTAGAGTTAAACTAGGGTTTTTAGAAACCATTATTTAGTTAATTAAAGCTAATCAGCTATCTAGTTTTTTACTTAACCAATCTATAAGGTTACTTTGCTTAAGTGGCTTGATGTTATGCTAATCTATGTTAAACTTGTGTGAAATTTTCATTAAGATTGCTATTTAGAAAATTCAAGAAAGGGTTGTGTTTGGATATTGGGTTTTGTAGTATGGTAAATGAGTTAAAATTTGAGTTATTGTGGCTAACTAGTTGTGTGGTTGGATGGTTGTGTTGGACTATGATAACTTTGTCGCTAATTGTCAATGTTTGCACCAAATTGCAAATTCTAGCTTACCAGTTTTTATTAAAATATTGTGATGAATTATTTGCGATGTCTTGATGACATTTTTAGCGTATCCTATGACTTTTAGGATGTGTGAGTGCGGATTTTTGAGTGTTCGGGTTTTAGTATTTCTGGGCGACCAAATCGACGATTCTAGTTAGTTTTGCGATTTTCGCGTGTGTTCCGCGCACTTTGTGCACGTTCTACCTAGCTTGTGAACTATGGTATTTTCGTTAGGGAATTGCGTCGTTCTTGATATGTAACCTTATGTTTGGTATTGATGTAATTCCAGGTTCGGTCGCGGAGACGTCAGACGCGGCACGAAAGGGGAAAGCGGTGATTGGACGTGACTAGCTAGGGATTCCGGTGAGTAGATGTAACATCTATGGGGGACTATTGTTGGATGGCGCAAGTCGCCCGATAGTTTTAGTAGCTTAAAAGATTCTTAGTAATGTTAGTAATTAGGGGTGTAATACTTGTATGATTATTTGCTACATTCATGCCTTATATTGACATACATATGCGAAACCATTTTATAGGACACCTGCACCATTGCCAGGGTTTTTATATGCAGCACGAGCACTATTCATGCTTACACACACACCCTGGTAATTGCCATGCCACCACACTAGATAATCTTTAAATTGAAACCTTTTACTATAATTGATACTTAAACTCGCGCTATTGCTTTAATTCCTTAAAATGAAATCGTAGGATTGCTATTCATGTGCATGTGCTTCATCATATTATTTGTTCATGCCTAATCTATTAATCACACATCGCAACTTGATTATTGATACCATATGCATTCATTATCATTGACATATGCACTTATGAGGATTTCTTGAGATTGTATGATATTTCTGGATTTCGGGGGAAAGCCGCAAAATTTCTAAACTTATTATATTTTTAAAATATGTAAATTGCGGTTTTCTAGTGATGTAAGTGTCGTCCACCATGAGTTTGCTGTGGTTTTTGAGATCCGTGTCGAGGAGTGGAGGAACCGTCACGGGTACATGGTGGGCCCGGTAAGGTACCCCGGGGCAAGAGGAATATGGTGTTGACGTTGAGCCTGGCACGGGACGGATTACCGACCGGTGACTGTTTGGGACAGCGGATATCCAGAGGATACCGACCGTGGCCGCGAGATGAGGAGATATTGATATTTGAGATGGGTCAGCCGGACGGCTGAGGCCAGAGATACATTGATATGAGATTTGAGACAGTTTTGAGGTGTCGATGCTGGACACAGATTCTTATTGATTCTATTGGTATTGTGCTGGTATTTCAAAAGAGATTCCTAAAGGAAAAACAAGATTCTTATACTTACACATTCAGATCATGAGTTGATTCGCATTGCATTCATACCTGCTAGTATATTCATATTGCATACATATCTGCTATTATGTCCTGCCTTACCTGTATTTTAGATGCTAGGATGCTTGTGTGCATGCATTCGATAGCCTGTGTAGATATTATTTATTACTCACGAGTTGGCAACTCACCCCCGTTGTGCCACAGCCTTTTTCAGGTCCGCTCCGTCAGTACAGTAGCGGCGGGTGCACTTGTTTCTTTTGCCTCCCTTGCCTGGACTCGAGGTTTTGCTCTTAGGTGGGTTATATTATTATTTTTGTACCACCTTGTATATTCCTTGTATCTAGTGCACTCCATCTACTGTATCTACCAGTATTGTTGTATATTGACCTAGAGATGAGACTGTGGGATTTGTGGACTTTTTATGCTGTTTTTCTCATGCTTCTTTATGATCATTTCGCATGTTGTTGTTTTATATTCCGTGGGATTTGTGACCGCCTTATGGCGAAGAGCTAGCTCCCGCTTGGGGATGCCTTATTTGTTGGATTCATATATATTCTTGTTGTACCCATTTTGGGGGCCAGTATTTACAAAGGAGACTCTGCCGAAATTTTCGGAAAAATTTGTATTGTTTTTAAAAAGGTTTTTATATGACTTATTTGATAAACTCGCTTTTAATGGATTGGTTTTCCTTCATTCTTTTGCTTATTTGCTTTTGGTTTCTGGGCTTTGGCTTACTTATTTTACGGACGTCTTGAGACGTTTCGTAAGTTAAGTGCCAGTCACGTTCCGTACCCTGCGGGTCGTGACAAAGTTGGTATCAGAGCGGTAGGTTTTACCTTTTTGAGTGTAGGATGACCCTTGGTAGATGGAGTAAGTGACTTAAGTAGGGTAACGTAGCGTATGTATGTCCGCGGCATACTTGCGATACGGTACTCCGCCTAAGTGACTTTAGGATATACTTGCTTGAAAATTCCTTCTTCAATTCCGTGTATCCTATGATCCTATTGCACTGTTCTTATTATCTGTTTTCCTGTAACAGCCACTATGCCGCCGAAGGCTACGAGGGCACAGAGGGCTTCCGCCCGAGACGAGATTCGAGCTGGCTCGTCCGAGACTACGACTGCGCAGGGTGGTATGCCTACGCCGCAGGGACAGACCGATCCACCTTCCCCAAGCCATATGGATAGGCTCGAGACTGGTATGGAGGAGTTGCGACAGATGATGGGGGGCATGCAGGAGCTACGTCAGATGGTAGGATCCCTAGTTGCAGCCAGTCGTACACCGAGGCCGAATGACGTACCTACTACATCACAGACGACCATGATACCTGCTCCTACTACTACCACCGTGGCCATCCCGGTTTCACTACAGGATTTCATGAGGCTGAGACCTCCAGTATTCACCGGCACTGAGGCAGCGGAGGACCCACAGACGTTCCTTGACTGTTTAGCCAGGATCTGCCGTTCGCTGAGATGTTCGGATGATCGATGGGTAGAGCTTGCGAGTTTCCGACTAGAGGGTCTCGCGCAGACATGGTGGGAGTCAGTCTTGAGGGGTTGAGCTGCAGGTCTACCGTCTATGACGTGGGCCGAGTTTACAGCAGTCTTTCTAGCTCGTTTCCTCCCATAGAGCGTTCGTGACGCCAGAGCTCGTAGTTTCGAGGCCTTAGTCAAGACACCTGGGATGACGGTGTCTGAGTATGACATCCACTTTACACAGTTATCCCGATATGCTCAGTATTTGGTGGATACCGAAGAGAAGATGGTGAAGAGGTTCGTACAGGGACTTGATGCCCAGCTATATCTTGCCATTGGCGCCCAGCACTACGACACTTATTCAGCTGCTATGGATACGGCATTACGGATGGAGGCACGCATATCACAGACTTCGGCCGTTTCTGGGCAGAAGAAGATTCGCACCGATGTACCGTCTCAGAGGCAGCGCGCCAGATTTTTTCCGAGAGGTAGGCCTGGCAGAGGATTTGGACGGGGACAGTTATATGGTTCTTATCCCCAGGGGCAGCAGCCGTCGCCAGGGTGTTTTGGGTGCGGGAGTCCGCACCATCTTGTCAGAGACTGTCCGGCGAGACGACAGGGAGCAGCGACAGTTCCGCATGTGACCCTACCACCATCACCACCCCCTCCTCAGAAAGCCCTACGTCCTACCACCGGCGATGCTCCACACCAGTTAGGTGCCCCCAGAGGCCGTGGACGCGGCGGTCCTGTTCAGAGAGGACGAGGAGGCAGAGGCCGAGGTCGAGGTCAGCCCGCTATCGGTGGAGGACAGGCTCGAGTATTTGCTTTAACACCGCTGGATGCGCAGGCATCCAATGCCGTTGTGACAGGTACCTTGCCAGTTTGTTCTTTTGACGCACGGGTATTATTCGACCCAGGTTCCACACATTCGTACGTATCTACACACTTTGCACCGATGTTGGGCCGTGAGTCGTCGTCGTTAGATCATCCGCTTGTTGTTAGTACTCCGGTAGGCGAGGCGTTTGTCGCTCGTTTTGTATTTCGTTTGTGTTCCGTTCGTATCGGGGAGAGGGATTCATCGGTTGATTTGATTCTCCTCGATATGTTGGACTTTGATGTGCTTCTGGGTATGGATTGGCTAGCCACTTGTTATGCTTCGGTGGACTGCCGTGAGAAGGTAGTCATATTTAGCTTTCCGGGAGAGCCAGTCCTTGTTATTCAGGGAGACCGCAGCGTCACCCTTCCCAGCTTGATTTCGTCTCTTCACGCTGGTCAGCTCTTGTGGACGGGATGTCAGGGATTCTTAGCGTATATTTGTGATACTCGAGCTGCGGAGGTTCCGTTGGACTGGGTCCCGGTTGTTTGTGAGTTCCCTGATGTTTTCCCTGATGAGCTACCTGGGCTACCGCCTGAGCGCGATGTTGAGTTCTGCATTGATTTGATTCCCGGCTTGGGGCCTATTTCTATACCGCCTTATCGGATGGCCCCGGCAGAGCTTCGAGAGCTGAAGGATCAGTTGCAGGAATTGTTAGATAAGGGGCTTATTCGACCTAGTGTTTCTCCGTGGGGTGCTCCGGTCCTGTTTGTCAAGAAGAAGGATGGAAGTTTGCGCTTATGTATCGACTACCGCCAGCTGAACAAAGTTACCGTTCGGAACAGATATCCGTTGCCACGCATTGATGATTTGTTCGACCAGCTTCAGGGTGCGGAGTATTTTCCGAGGATCGACTTACGATCAGGATACCACCAGCTGCGAGTCCGACAGGAGGATATACCGAAGACAGCCTTCCGTACACGCTATGGGCACTACGAGTTTTTGGTGATGTCGTTCGGACTCACCAACGCCCCAGCAGCATTCATGGATTTGATGAACCGTACATTCAGGCCGTATCTTGACTTGTTCATCATCGTGTTTATTGACGATATCTTGGTGTACTCCCAGAGCAGAGAGGAGCACGAGCAGCACTTGCAGATTACGTTACAGACTCTAAAGGAGCACCAGTTATTCGCAAAGTTCTCCAAGTGTGCTTTCTGGCTGGACAGCGTCGGATTCTTGGGTCACATGGTTACGAGAGACGGCATATGTGTGGACCCGAAGAAGATTGAGGCTGTTCAGCAGTGGCCCCGACCTATATCGGTTACTGAGATCCGTAGTTTTCTAGGCCTGGCAGGCTACTACAGGCGTTTTGTTCAGGACTTCTCCCGTATAGCTGCACCTTTGACCGGTTTGACCCGGAAGGGAGTTCCTTTCGTTTGGACAGAGTGCGAGCGCAGTTTTCAGCAGCTACGGACTTGTTTGACTACGGCACCGGTATTATCTTTGCCTTCGGGATCAGGCGGATTTGTGGTCTACTGTGATACTTCGCGAGTGGGGTTAGGATGCGTATTGATGCAGCATGGCCGGGTGATCGCTTATGCTTCTCGGCAGTTGAAGAAGCATGAACAGAACTACCCCACTCATGATTTGGAGATGGCTGCAGTGGTCTTTGCATTGAAGATTTGGCGACATTACCTATATGGCGAGTCGTGCCAAATATTCACAGACCACAAGAGCTTAAAATACATATTTTAGTTGCGAGACCTGAACCTCAGACAGCTTCGTTGGAAGAAGTTGGTGAAAGACTACGACTGCGAGATCTTATATCACCCAGGCAAGGCGAATGTGGTGGCAGATGCGTTGAGTAGGAGGCCCGGAGGTAGTCTATCCTTTTTGCGCGCAGTGCAGAGGCAGTCGTCAGCAGATTGGCAGATGTTATGCGACAGCCGAGTTGAGTTCGAGTTCACTCAGACAGGGAGACAGCTCGCGCATGTTCGTGCACGCCCACAGTTGCTTGACCGTATATATGAGGCACAGCACAGTGACGACCGTTGCTCAGAGATCATGGCACAGATGGGACAGGGCAAATTTTCCGAGTTCGTGATTGACGATCAGGAGATTTTACGCTATGGATCTAGACTGTGCGTACCAGATGCTGATGGATTGCGGCGCGACATTCTTGAGGAGGCACACCGATCAGTGTATAGTGTCCACCCCGGTTCCACCAAGATGTACCATGATATGAGAGAGACTTACTGGTGGGACGGGATGAAGAGGGACATTGTGGAGTTTGTATCGAGATGCCTGACTTGTCAGCAAGTTAAGGCCGAGCACCAGAGGCCCCTAGGAGAGCTACAGCCGTTACCCATTCCGGAGTGGAAATGGGAGCAGATTTCGATGGATTTCATTGTGGGTCTACTCAGGACCAGTCGAGGGTATGACTCCATCTGGGTGATCGTAGATCGATTGACGAAAGCGGCTCACTTTCTGCCAGTGAAGACGACTTTCAGCTTCGCTCAGTATGCCCAGCTTTACATCGACGAGATCGTGCGGTTGCATGGCGTACCGACTTGTATCGTGTCAGATCGACGCACCCAGTTCACCAGCCGATTTTGGCAGAGACTTCAGGAGGCTTTGGGCACTCGTTTAAGCTTCAGCACAGCGTTTCATCCGCAGACCGACGGCCAGTCAGAGTGGACTATTCAGACTCTCGAGGACATGCTCAGAGCGTGCGTTTTAGACTTCGGCGGTAGCTGGGATCATCATTTACCGTTAGTGGAGTTCTCCTACAACAACAGCTTCCAGGATACTATTCAGATGGCACCTTTCGAGGCATTGTATGGGAGGAGATGCAGATCGCCAGTCTGTTGGACCGAGCTCAGCGAGAGCAGCATTTTGGGGCCGCAGCTTGTTGAGGAAACGACAGCGAAGATACAGTTGATCCGAGACCGGATGAGAGCGGCTCAGAGCGGGCAGAAATCGTATGTAGACAGGCGTCGTCGCAGATTAGAGTTCGCAGTTGGCGATCATGTTTTTCTGAGGGTCTCTCCGATGAAGGGCGTGATGCGATTTGGGCGAAAAGGAAATCTTAGCCCCAGATTTGTGGGTCCCTTCAAAATCCTCGAGCGTGTCGGCGCTGTTGCATATCGTTTGGCTCTTCCATCCTGCTTTCCTGATGTTCACCCCGTCTTCCATGTTTCGATGCTCCGCAAGTACCTTCACGACCCTTCGCATGCGATTCAGCACCCGACAGTCCAGCTAGAGCGCAACCTTTCTTTTGCAGAGCAGTCGGTGGCCATCCTGGATCGGCAGGTGAAGAAGTTGAGATCGAAAGTTATACCGACCGTCAAGGTCCTTTGGCGTGGCCCGAGCAGCGAGGAGGTTACCTAGGAGACCGAGGGTGAGATGAGGAAGAAATATCCCCATCTCTTTGAAGGTACGCGTAGTTATATTTTTAAATTCGGGGACCGAATTTTTTTAAGGGGGGAAGATTGTAACGCCTTGAAAAGTCGTTTTGGTGTTTTCCTGAAAATCGGTGAAAATTCGGTATTTTTCCGTAAACTGTCTTTTTGTTATTTTGCAGTTTAGGACTAATTATACCTAATTTGGATAGGTAATTGCTTGTTCTTAGTAGCAAATGAGTTAGTTATGAAATTCTGGTCGTTTAAAAATTTCCCTAATTTTTTTCAATTTTTAATATTATTTTAAGCCGGTAAGAAAATACATTAAATTAGCGATAAATACAAATTTAAATAGGCTAAATTTAAGCTTTAAAATCATGTTAATTAAAATCTAGTTGTAACATAAATTTTTAGTAATTTATTTTAAGTTTTAACTAATTTTTATTATGGAAAACGAAATTTATTGAATTTTAAGCTAAAACTTGCAATTTTGGACTTGTAGGGGGTCTTTTTGCATAGAATTTTTTGTGTAAAACCCCTCTCACTCTTCCCTCACCCCTAGGCCGGCCCCACCTCAGTAGCAAGCCCACAAAATTTTTCCCCATCTCATTTGAACAAAATGATATGATAAGGGCTTTAATATATTAAATTGGGTATGGGTTTTGTTGTTTGACTTGGTCTTTTGACTTTGAAACTTCTCTACACTTTTCCCCAACTCCCCCACACCTCTCCCCACTCCCTCCTCAGCTCAGAAATCCTGCACCAACAGCCCCAAATATTTTCCCCATTTCTTCTTCTCTTTTGCTTCATTTTCATCTCAAAAATTCAACAAAATCCACAATTTCCTTCACAAATTCAACACAAAACCATATTCCATCTCTTCTCCAACCTAATTTGGTTCAAATCTTGGAAAGATGGCATCTTGGGAGGCTTTAGCAACATAGGGTTTGGGTTTGTGAGGTATAATTTCAATCTTTGGTTAAATTGTAGTTTAAAGTGTGCTAATTAGAACTTTGAAAATTGTTTTAGTGTTAATTTTAGTGCTATTTGCATACTAGTTTTTTTAAAGTTTGTGGTTTGAAATTAATTTAGGGTTTAGAACACCATTAAGAGACTAATTAATCTATTTTGTTACTTAGTTATTTTGTTAGTTTAATCTAAGTGGTTAACTTGCTAATTGGGCCAAAAATCTAGTGTTAATTTAGTGTTAGTTTCTAATCTAGTTTTTAAAGGTTTATGATTAGAGTTAAACTAGGGTTTTTAGAAACCATTATTTAGTTAATTAAAGCTAATTAGCTATCTAGTTGTTTACTTAACCAATCTATAAGGTTACTTTGCTTAAGTGGCTTGATGTTATGCTAATCTATGTTAAACTTGTGTGAAATTTTCATTAAAATTGCTATTTACCAAATTCAAGAAAGGGTTGTTTGGATATTGGGTTTTGTAGCATGGTAAATGAGTTAAAATTTGTGTTATTGTGGCTAACTAGTTGTGTGGCTGGATGATTGTGTTGGACTGTGATAACTTTGTCGCTAATTGTCAATGTTTGCACCAAATTGCAAATTCTAGCTTACCAGTTTTTATTAAAATATTGTGATGAATTATTTGCGATGTCTTGATGACATTTTTAGCGTATCCTATGACTTTTAGGATGTGTGAGTGCGGATTTTTGAGTGTTCGGGTTTTAGTTTTTTCAGGCGACCAAATCGACGATTCTAGTTAGTTTTGCGATTTTCGCATGTGTTCCGCGCACTTTGTGCACGTTCTACCTAGCTTGTGAACTATGGTATTTTCGTTAGGGAATTGCGTCGTTCTTGATATGTAACATTATGTTTGGTATTGATGTAATTCCAGGTTTGGTCCCGGAGACGTCAGACGCGGCACGAAAGGGGAAAGCGGTGATTGGACGTGACTAGCTAGGGATTCCGGTGAGTAGATGTAACATCTACGGGGGACTATCGTTGGATGGCGCAAGTCGCCCGATAGTTTTAATAGCTTAAAAGATTCTTAGTAATGTTAGTAATTAGGAGTGTAATACTTGTATGATTATTTGCTACATTCATGCCTTATATTGACATACATATGCGAAACCATTTTATAGGACACCTGCACCATTGCCAGGGTTTTTATATGCAGCACGAGCACTATTCATGCTTACACACACACCCTGGTAATTGCCATGCCACCACACTAGATAACTTTTAAAATGAAACCTTTTACTATAATTGATACTTAAACTCGCGCTATTGCTTTAATTCCTTAAAATGAAATCGTAGGATTGCTATTCATGTGCATGTGCTTCATCATATTATTTGTTCATGCCCAATCTATTAATCACACATCGCAACTTGATTATTGATACCATATGCATTCATTATCATTGACATATGCACTTATGTGGATTTCTTGAGATTTTATGATATTTCTGGATTTCGGGGGAAAGCCGCAAAATTTCTAAACTTATTATATTTTTAAAATATGTAAATTGCGGTTTTCTAGTAATGTAAGTGTCGTCCACCATGAGTTTGCTGTGGTTTTCGAGATCCGTGTCGAGGAGTGGAGGAACCGTCACGGGTACATGGTGGGCCCGGTAAGGTACCCCGGGACAAGAGGAATGTGGTGTTGACGTTGAGCCTGGCAGGGGACGGATTACCTACCGGTGACTGTTTGGGACGGCGGATATCCAGAGGATACCGACCGTGGCCGCGAGATGATGAGATATTGATATTTGAGATGGGTCAGCCGGACGGCTGAAGCCAGAGATACATTGATATGAGATTTGAGACAGTTTTGAGGTGTCGATGTGTAGCGTCTTGAAAAGTCGTTTTGGTGTTTTCCTGAAATTCAGTGAAAATTCGGTATTTTTCCGAAAACCGTCTTTCTCGTTATTTTGCAGTTAGGGCTAATTATACTTAAAATGGATAAGTAATTTCTTGTTTTTAGTATCTAATGAGTTAATTATGAAATTCTGGTCGTTTAAAAATTTTCCCTAATTTTTCAATTTTTTAATATTATTTTAAGCCGGTAAGAAAATACATTAAATAAGCGATAAATACAAATTTTTCCGGGCTAATTTTAATCTCTAAAATTATGATAATTATAATCTAGTGATAACATAAATTTTTAGTAATTTATTTTGATTTTTAACAAATTTTTATGATTTGAAACGAATTTATTGAATTTTGAGCTAAAACTTGCAATTTTTGAGTTGTAGGGGGCCTTTTTGCATAAAATCTCTTTTGTAAAACCCCTCTCTCTTTTCCCTCAGCCCTAGGACAGCCCAACCCTGACCAAGACCTGAAATTTCTGGCCTCTCTTTTCTTTGGTTGCTTTCTTGAGTTGTTTTGTTAGTTTATGGATTTATTTTTAATTATAATTGATAAAGTATGATGCATTGACTTTGGAAACTTGACCCATGACTTTTCCCCACTTGCCCACACCCTCCCCCACACCTCTTGCTGGCCGAAACTGCACCTCCACCTCCTTCATCTATTTTCTTCTCATTTCTTCACAATTCTTCAAGTTTAATTCATCAAAAATTCAAATTAAAGCTTGCAAATTAAAACCCTCCTTCATCCTTCTTTTCCTTCACCTCCCTAGCTTGGATCTTGGTGCTTGAGGCCATCAATTGGAGCAAAATTTTCTTGCTTGATCCATAGATCAAGAGGTATAATTTCCATCAAATTACTTTCTTTTTTTGCTAAATTCCTTTAATTGCATGGTTTAGTGTTAAAAGTTAGCTTATTTCTAATCTTGTTTTTTAAAAAAAAGAGAGTAGTTTGTTTTAACTAGGGTTTGAAAGCCATAATAGTTAATTAAGTTGTTTTATGATTAATCTAGTGGTTAATTAACTAATCTATATAGTTACCTTGTTGATGTAGTCTTCTTTTATGCTAATTTAGTTAAATTTAGAAGTGTGAAATTGTTGTTTTAGGATTTTCAAGAGAGGGTTTTTGTATGGAAATGGTATTTGAAGCTTGATTAGTGAGTTGATTAAGGTTTAGAAACCATTATTTAGTTGATTAAACCTAATTTTTTATCTAGTATTTTGCTAACCTAATCTAAGTGATTAATTTTCTTAAGTGGGCTTTTGTTGTGTTAAATTAAGTTTTCAAGTGTGGAAATTGATTGGATTTTGCTAGGTTATAAATTCAAGAATTGGTGGTTATGGAAAATAGGATTGGAATCATTGCTATTGTGTTGTAATTAGTTTTTGTAGATTGCTTGTAGTGTGCTTGGGTAATTATGCTTTATTGTAGTCGTTTTGTCGCAAATCGGCGATTTTTGCACCGATTTTGGAATGCAAATGCTTACTAGTTTTGTATAAAAATTATGTGATGAATTATTTTTGATATCTTGATGATTGTAATGGCTTGTCCTACGACTTTTAGGATGCGTGAGTGCGGATTTTTGGGTAGTCGGGTTTTAGTTTTGCCGGGCGACCAAATCGGCGTTTTTTGGCAGTTTTTGCGTTTTTCGCGTGTGTTCCGCGCACTTTGTGCACGTTGTACCTAGCTAGCGAACTTTAGTAGTTTCGTTGGGGTTTTGCGTCGTTCTTGATATGTAACCTTATATTTGGTATTGATGTAAATTTCAGATTCGGTCGCGGAGACGTCAGACGCGGCACGAAAGGGAAAGGCGGTGATTGGACACAGCTAGCCAGGGATCCCGGTGAGTAGATGTAACATCTACGGGGGACTATCGTTGGATGGCGCAAGCCGCCCGATAGTTTTAGTAACTTACAAATCCTTAGTAATGTTAGTAATTAGGGGTGAAATACTTAATTGACTATTTGCTGCATCCATGCATTATATTGACATACCTATACGAAACCATTTCATAGGACACCTGCACCATTACCAGGGTTTTTATATGCAGCACGAGCACTATTCATGTTTACACACACACCCTGGTAATTGCCATGCCACCACACTAGATAACTTTTAAAAATGAAACCGTAGTATTGCTATTCATGTGCATGTACTTCATCATATTAATTGTTCATGCTTAATACATTAATCACACATCGCAACTTGATTATTGATATCATACGCATTCATTATCATTGATATATGCACTTATGAGGATTTCTTGAGATTTTATGATATTGCTGGATTTCGGGGGAAAGCCGCAAAATTTCTAAACTTATTATATTTTTTTAAAATATGTAAATTGCGGTTTTCTAGTGATGTAAGTGTCGTCCACCATGAGTTTGCTGTGGATTTGGAAATCCGTGTCGAGGAGTGGAGGAACCGGCATGGGTATATGGTGGGCCCGGTAAGGTACCCCGGGGCAAGAGGAATGTGGTAATGACGTTGAGCCTGGCAGGGGACGGATTACCTACCGGTGACTGTTTGGGACGGCGGATATCCAGAGGATACCGATCGTGGCCGCTAGATGATGAGATATTGATATTTGAGATGGGTCAGCCGGACGGCTGAGGCCAGAAATACATTTATGAGATTTGAGACAGCTTTTGGGTGTCGTTGCTGGACACCGATTTTCGTCGATTCATTGACATTATGCTGGCATTCTAAAAGAGTTTCAAAAACAAAAAGAGATAAAATATTTCTTATATATACCTATTGAGACCTCAGATATTCATGTTGCATACATATTAGTACACTGATGTTATATACACACCTGCTAGTGCATCCAGTCATACCTGTATTATAGATGCTAGGATGCTTGTGTGCATGCATACGATAGCCTTTGTAGATGTTATTTATTACTCACGAGTTGGCAACTCACCCCCGTTGTGCCACCGTCTTTTGCAGGTCCGCTCCGTCAGTTCAGTAGCGGCGGGCGCACTTGTTCTTTTGCCTCTTTTGCCTGAGCTCGAGATTTGCTCATAGGTGGGTTATGTTATATTTTTGTGCCACCTTGTATATTATTGTATCTAGTGTACTCCATCTACTGTTTCTACCAGATTTATTGTATATTGACCTAGAGATGAGACTGTGAGGTTTGTGGATTTTATGCTGTATTTTGGGGTCGAGCTCACTTGAGTCGACATGATGTTTTCTTATGCTTTATTATGATTATTATGCTTGCTGTCATTTACATTGCGTGGGATTTGTGACCGCCTTATGGCGAAGAGCTAGCTCCCGCTTGGGGATGCCCTATTTTGTTGGATTCATGTTTATTTATGTTGTACCCATTTTGGGGGCCAGTATTTACAAAGGAGGCTCTGCCGAAATTTTCGGAAAAATTGGTATTGTTTTTAAAAAGTGTTTTACATGACTTATTTGATAAACTCGCTTTCAACTGTTTGGGTTTTCTTCACTCTTTTGCTTATTGGTTTTGTTTTCTGGGCTTTGGCTTACTTATTTTACGGACGTCTTTAGACGTTTCGTAAACTTAAGTGCCAGTCACGTTCCGTACCCTGCAGGTCGTGACAAAGTTGGTATCAGAGCGATAGGTTTTACCTTTGTGAGTGTAGGATGACCCTTGGTAGATGGAGTAAGTGACTTAAGCAGGGTAACGTAGCGTGCGTATGTCCGCGGCATACTTACGATACGGTACTCCGCCTAAGTGACTTTAGGATATACTTGCTTGGAAAATTCCTTCTTCAATTCCGTGTATCCTATGATCCTATTGCACTGTCCTTACTATCCGTTTTCCTGTAATAGCCACTATGCCGCCGAAGGCTACGAGGGCACAGAGGGCTGCCGCCAGAGACGAGATTCGAGCTGGCTCGTCCGAGACTAGGACTGAGCAGGGTGGTATGCCTACGCCGCAGGGACAGACCGATCCACCTTCCCCAGGCCGTATGGATAGGCTCGAGACCGGTATGGAGGAGTTGCGACAGATGATGGGAGGCATGCAGGAGCTACGTCAGATGGTAGGATCCCTAGTTGCAGCCAGTCGTACACCGAGGCCGGATGACGTACCTACTACATCACAGACGACCATGATACCTGCTCCTACTACTACCACCATGGCCATTCCGGTTTCACTATAGGATTTCATGAGGCTGAGACCTCCAGTATTCACCGGCACCGAGGCAGCGGAGGACCCACAGACGTTCCTTGACAGTTTAGCCAGGATCTGCCGTTCGCTGAGATGTTCGGATGATCGATGGGTAGAGCTTGCGAGTTTCCGACTAGAGGGTCTCGCACAGACATGGTGGGAGTCAGTCTTGAGAGGTCGAGCTGCAGATCTACCGCCTATGACTTGGGTCGAGTTTACAGCGGTCTTTCTAGCCCGTTTCCTTCCAGAGAGCGTTCGTGACAATGTTGACGCCAGAGCTCGTAGCTTCGAGGCCTTAGTCAAGACACCTGGGATGACGGTGTCTGAGTATGACATCCAGTTTACACAGTTATCCCGATATGCTCAGTATTTGGTGGATACCGAGGAGAAGATGGTGAAGAGGTTCGTACAGGGACTTGATGCCCAGCTATATCTTGCCATTGGCGCCCAGCACTACGACACTTATTCAGCTGCTATGGATACGGCATTACGGATGGAGGCACGCATATCACAGACTTCGGCCGTTTCTGGGCCGAAGAGGATTCGTACCGATGTACCGTCTCAGAGGCAGCGCGCCAGATTCTTCCCGAGAGATAGGCCTGGCAGAGGATTTGGACGGGGACAGTTATATGGTTCTTATCCCCAGGGACAGCAGCCGTCGCCAGGGTGTTTTGGGTGCGGGAGTCCGCACCATCTTATCAGAGACTGTCCGGCGAGACGACAGGGAGCGGCGACCGTTCCGCATGTGACCCTACCACCATCACCACCCCCTCCTCAGAAAGCCCTACTTCCTACCACAGGCGATGCTCCACGCCAGTTAGGCGCACCCAGAGGCCATGGATGCGGCGGTCCTGTTCAGAGAGGACGAGGAGGTGGAGGCCGAGGTCGAGGTCAGCCCGCAATCGGTGGAGGACAGGCCCGAGTATTTGCTTTGACACTACAGGATGTGCAAGCATCCAATGCCGTTGTGACAGGTACCTTGCCAGTTTGCTCTTTCGACGCACGGGTATTATTCGACCCAGGTTCCACACATTCGTACGTATCTACACACTTTGTACCGATGTTGGGCCGTGAGTCGTCGTCGTTAGATCAGCCGCTTGTTGTTGTTACTCCGGTAGGCGAGTCGTTTGTCGCTCGGTCTGTATTTCGTTTGTGTTCCGTTCGTATCGGGGAGAGGGATTCATCAGTTGATTTGATACTCCTCGATATGTTGGACTTTGATGTGCTTCTGGGCATGGATTGGCTAGCCACTTGTTATGCTTCGGTGGACTGCCGTAAGAAGGCAGTCAGATTTAGCTTTCCGGGAGAGCCAGTCCTTATTATTCAGGGAGACCGCAGCGTCACCCTTCCCAGCTTGATTTCGTCTCTTCGCGCTGGTCAGCTCTTGCGGAAGGGATGTCAGGGATTCTTCGCGTTTATTTGTGATACTCGAGCTGCAGAGGTTCCATTGGACCGGGTCCCGGTTGTTTGTGAGTTCCCTGATGTTTTCCCTGATGAGCTACCTGGGCTACCGCCTGAGCGCGATGTTGAGTTCTGCATTGATTTGATTCCCGGCTCGGGGCCTATTTCTATACCGCCTTATCGGATGGCCCCGGCTGAGCTTCGAGAGCTGAAGGATCAGTTGCAGGATTTGTTACATAAGGGGCTCATTCGACCTAGTGTTTCTCCGTGGGGTGCTCCGGTCCTGTTTGTCAAGAAGAAGGATGGAAGTTTGCGCTTATGTATCGACTACCGCCAGCTGAACAAAGTTACCGGCGCATTGATGATTTGTTCGACCAGCTTCAGGGTGCGGGGTATTTTTTCGAGGATCTACTTGCGATCAGGATACCATCAGCTGCGAGTTCGACAGGAGGATATACCGCGGACAGCTTTCCGCACGCGCTACGGCCACTATGAGTTTTTGGTGATGTCGTTCGGACTCACCAACGCCCCAGCAGCATTCATGGATTTGATGAACCGTACATTCAGGCCGTATCTTGACTTTTTCATCATCGTGTTTATCGACGATATCTTGGTGTACTCCCGGAGCAGAGAAGAGCACGAGCAGCACTTGCAGATTACGTTACAGACCCTGAGGGAGCACCAGTTGTTCGCAAAGTTCTCCAAGTGTGCATTCTGGCTGGACAGCGTCGGATTCTTGGGTCACGTGGTTACGAGAGACGGCATTTGTGTGTACTCGAAGAAGATTGAGGCTATTCAGCAGTGGCCCCGACCTACATCGGTTACTGAGATCCGTAGTTTTCTAGGCCTGGCGGGCTACTACAGGCGTTTTGTTCAGGGCTTCTCCCGTATAGCTGCACCGTTGACCGGTTTGACCCGGAAGGGAGTTCCTTTCGTCTGGACAGAGGAGTGCGAGCACAGTTTTCAGCAGCTACGGACTTGTTTGACTACGGCACCGGTATTATCTTTACCTTCGGGATCAGGCGGATTTGTTGTCTACTGTGATGCTTCGCGAGTGGGATTAGGATGCGTATTGATGCAGCATGGCCGGGTGATCGCTTATGCTTCTCGGCAGTTGAAGAAGCATGAACAGAACTACCCTACTCATGATTTGGAGATGGCTGCAGTGGTTTTTGCACTGAAGATTTGGCGACATTACCTTTACGGCGAGTCGTGTCAGATATTCACCGATCACAAGAGCTTAAAGTACATATTTCAGCAGCGAGACCTGAACCTCAGACAGCGTCGTCGGTTGGAGTTGGTGAAAGACTACGACTGCGAGATCTTATATCACCCCGGCAAGGCAAATGTGGTGGCAGATGCGTTGAGTAGGAGGCCCGGGGGTAGTCTATCCTTTTTGCGCGCAGTGCAGTGGCAGTCGTCAGCAGATTGGCAGATGTTATGCGACAGCCGAGTTGAGTTCGAGTTCACCCAGACAGGGGGACAGCTCGCGCATGTTCGTGCACGCCCACAGTTGCTTGACTGTATATATGAGGCACATCGCAGTGACGACCGTTGCTCAGAAATCTTGGCACAGATGGGACAGGGCAGATTTTTCGAGTTCGTGATTGACGATCAGGGGATTTTACGATGTGGATCTAGACTGTGCGTACCAGATGCTGATGGATTACGGCGCGACATTCTCGAGGAGGCACACCGATCAGTGTATAGTGTCCACCCCGGTTCCACCAAGATGTACCATGATATGAGAGAGACCTACTGGTGGGACGGGATGAAGAGGGACATTGCGGAGTTCGTTTTGAGATGCCTGACTTGTCAGCAAGTCAAGGCCGAGCACCAGAGGCCCGCAGGAGAGCTACAGCCGTTACCCATTCCAGAGTGGAAATGGGAGCAGATTTCGATGGATTTCGTTGTGGGTCTACCCAGGACCAGTCGAGGGTACGACTCCATCTGGGTGATCGTGGATAGATTGACAAAAGCGGCTCACTTCTTACCGGTGAAGACCACTTTCAGCTTCGCTCAGTATGCTCAGCTCTACATTGACGAGATCGTGCGACTACATGGCGTACCGACTTGTATCGTGTCAGATCGAGGCACTCAGTTTACCAGCCGACTATGGCAGAGACTCCAGGAGGCTTTGGGCACTCGTTTGAGCTTCAACACAGCATTTCATCCGCAGACCGACGGACAGTCAGAGCGCACCATTCAGACTCTCGAGGACATGCTCAGAGCGTGCGTTTTAGACTTCGGTGGTAGCTGGGACCGTCATTTACCTCTAGTGGAGTTCTCCTACAACAACAGCTTCCAAGATACTATCCAGATGGCACCTTTTGAGGCGTTGTATGGGAGGAGATGTAGATCGCCCATTTGTTGGACCGAGTTGAGCGAGTGCAGTATCTTCGGACCGCAGATCGTACAGGAGACGACCGAAAAAGTACAGTTGATTCGAGACCGGATGAGAGCAGCTCAGAGCAGACAGAAATCCTATGCAGACAGGTGCCGTCGCAGGTTAGAGTTCGCAGTTGGCGACCATGTTTTTCTGAAAGTCTCTCCGATGAAGGGCATGATGCGTTTTGGGCGAAAGGGGAAGCTTAGCCTTAGATTCATAGGTCCCTTCGAGATCCTCGAGCGTGTCGGCACTGTTGCGTATCGTTTGGCTCTTCCACCCAGCTTTCCCGATGTTCACCCCGTCTTCCATGTTTCGATGCTCCGCAAGTACCTTCACGACCCTTCGCATGCGATTCAGCACCCGACAGTCTAGCTAGAGCGCGACCTTTCTTTTGCAGAGCAGCCGGTGGCCATCCTGGATCGGCAGGTGAAGAAGTTGAGGTCGAAGATTATACCAACCGTCAAGGTCCTTTGGCGTAGCCCGAGCAGCGAGGAGGTTACCTGGGAGATCGAGGGCGAGATGAGGAAGAAATATCCCCATCTCTTTGAAGGTACGCGTAGCTATATTTTTAAATTCGGGAACCGAATTTCTTTTAGGGGGGAAGATTGTAGCGTTTTGAAAAGTCGTTTTGGTGTTTTCCTGAAATTCGGTGAAAATTCGGTATTTTTCCGAAAACCGTCTTTCTCGTTATTTTGTAGTTAGGGCTAATTATACTTAAAATGGATAGGTAATTGCTTGTTTTTAGTAGCAAATGAGTTAATTATGAAATTCTGGTCGTTTAAAAATTTTCCCTAATTTTTCAATTTTTTAATATTATTTTAAGCCGGTAAGAAAATACATTAAATAAGCGATAAATACAAATTTTTCCGGGCTAATTTTAATCTCTCAAATTATGATAATTATAATCTAGTGATAACATAAATTTTTAGTAATTTATTTTGATTTTTAACAAATTTTTATGATTTGAAACGAATTTATTGAATTTTGAGCTAAAACTTGCAATTTTTGAGTTGTAGGGGGCCTTTTTGCATAAAATTTCTTTTGTAAAACCCCTCTCTCTTTTCCCTCAGCCCTAGGACAGCCCAACCCTGACCAAGATCAGAAATTTCTGGCCTCTCTTTTCTTTGGTTGCTTTCTTGAGTTGTTTTGTTAGTTTATGGATTTATTTTTAATTATAATTGATAAAGTATGATGCATTGACTTTGGAAACTTGACCCATGACTTTTCCCCACTTGCCCACACCCTCCCCCTCACCTCTTGCTGGCCGAAACTGCACCTCCACCTCCTTCATCTATTTTCTTCTCATTTCTTCACAATTCTTCAAGTTTAATTCATCAAAAATTCAAATTAAAGCTTGCAAATTAAAACCCTCATTCATCCTTCTTTTCCTTCACCTCCCTAGCTTGGATCTTGGTGCTTGAGGCCATCAATTGGAGCAAAATTTTCTTGCTTGATCCATAGATCAAGAGGTATAATTTCCATCAAATTACTTTCTTTTTTTGCTAAATTCCTTTAATTGCATGGTTTAGTGTTAAAAGTTAGCTTATTTCTAATCTTGTTTTTTTAAAAAAAGAGAGTAGTTTGTTTTAACTAGGGTTTGAAAGCCATAATAGTTAATTAAGTTGTTTTATGGTTAATCTAGTGGTTAATTAACTAATCTATATAGTTACCTTGTTGATGTAGTCTTCTTTTATGCTAATTTAGTTAAATTTAGAAGTGTGAAATTGTTGTTTTAGGATTTTCAAGAGAGGGTTTTTGTATGGAAATGGTATTTGAAGCTTGATTAGTGAGTTGATTAAGGTTTAGAAACCATTATTTAGTTGATTAAACCTAATTTGTTATCTAGTATTTTGCTAACCTAATCTAAGTGATTAATTTTCTTAAGTGGGCTTTTGTTGTGTTAAATTAAGTTTTCAAGTGTGGAAATTGATTGGATTTTGCTAGGTTATAAATTCAAGAATTGGTGGTTATGGAAAATAGGATTGGAATCATTGCTATTGTGTTGTAATTAGTGTTTGTAGATTGCTTGTAGTGTGCTTGGGTAATTATGCTTTATTGTAGTCGTTTTGTCGCAAATCGGCGATTTTTGCACCGATTTTAGAATGCAAATGCTTACTAGTTTTGTATAAAAATTATGTGATGAATTATTTTTGATATCTTGATGATTGTAATGGCTTCTCCTACGACTTTTAGGATGCGTGAGTGCGGATTTTTGGGTAGTCGGGTTTTAGTTTTGCCGGGTGACCAAATCGGCATTTTTTGGCAGTTTTTGCGTTTTTCGCGTGTGTTCCGCGCACTTTGTGCACGTTGTACCTAGCTTGCGAACTTTAGTAGTTTCGTTAGGGTTTTGCGTCGTTCTTGATATGTAACCTTATATTTGGTATTGATGTAAATTCCAGGTTCGGTCGCGGAGACGTCAGACGCGGCGCGAAAGGGAAAGGCGGTGATTGGACACAGCTAGCTAGGGATCCCGGTGAGTCGATGTAACATCTACGGGGGACTATCGTTGGATGGCGCAAGCCGCCCGATAGTTTTAGTAACTTACAAATCCTTAGTAATGTTAGTAATTAGGGGTGAAATACTTAATTGACTATTTGCTGCATCCATGCATTATATTGACATACCTATACGAAACCATTTCATAGGACACCTGCACCATTACCAGGGTTTTTATATGCAGCACGAGCACTATTCATGTTTACACACACACTGGTAATTGCCATGCCACCACACTAGATAACTTTTAAAAATGAAACCGTAGTATTGCTATTCATGTGCATGTACTTCATCATATTAATTGTTCATGCTTAATACATTAATCACACATCGCAACTTGATTATTGATATCATACGCATTCATTATCATTGATATATGCACTTATGAGGATTTCTTGAGATTTTATGATATTGCTGGATTTCGGGGGAAAGCCGCAAAATTTCTAAACTTATTATATTTTTTTAAAATATGTAAATTGCGGTTTTCTAGTGATGTAAGTGTCGTCCACCATGAGTTTGCTGTGGATTTGGAAATCCGTGTCGAGGAGTGGAGGAACCGGCACGGGTACATGGTGGGCCCGGTAAGGTACCCCGGGACAAGAGGAATGTGGTGATGACGTTGAGCCTGGCAGGGGACGGATTACCTACCGGTGACTGTTTGGGACGGCGGATATCCAGAGGATACCGACAGTGGCCGCTAGATGATGAGATATTGATATTTGAGATGGGTCAGCCGGACGGCTGAGGCCAGAGATACATTTATGAGATTTGAGACAGCTTTTGGGTGTCGTTGCTGGACACCGATTTTCGTCGATTCATTGACATTATGCTGGCATTCTAAAAGAGTTTCAAAAACAAAAAGAGATAAAATATTTCTTATATATACCTATTGAGACCTCAGATATTCATGTTGCATACATATTAGTATACTGATGTTATATACACACCTGCTAGTGCATCCAGTCATACCTGTATTATAGATGCTAGGATACTTGTGTGCATGCATACGATAGCCTTTGTAGATGTTATTTATTACTCACGAGTTGGCAACTCACCCCCGTTGTGCCACAGTCTTTTGCAGGTCCGCTCCGTCAGTTCAGTAGCGGCGGGCGCACTTGTTCTTTTGCCTCTTTTGCCTGAGCTCGAGATTTGCTCATAGGTGGGTTATGTTATATTTTTGTGCCACCTTGTATATTCTTGTATCTAGTGTACTCCATCTACTGTTTCTACCAGATTTATTGTATATTGACCTAGAGATGAGACTGTGAGGTTTGTGGATTTTATGCTGTATTTTGGGGTCGAGCTCACTTGAGTCGACATGATGTTTTCTTATGCTTTATTATGATTATTATGCTTGCTGTCATTTACATTGCGTGGGATTTATGACCGCCTTATGGCGAAGAGCTAGCTCCCGCTTGGGGATGCCCTATTTTGTTGGATTCATGTTTATTTATGTTGTACCCATTTTGGGGGCCAGTATTTACAAAGGAGACTCTGCCGAAATTTTCGGAAAAATTGGTATTGTTTTTAAAAAGTGTTTTACATGACTTATTTGATAAACTCGCTTTCAACTGTTTGGGTTTTCTTCACTCTTTTGCTTATTGGTTTTGTTTTCTGGGCTTTGGCTTACTTATTTTACGGACGTCTTTAGACGTTTCGTAAACTTAAGTGCCAGTCACGTTCCGTACCCTGCGGGTCGTGACAAAGTGCTGGACACAGATTCTTCTTGATTCTATTGGTATTGTGCTGGTTTCTCAAAAGAGATTCCTAAAGGAAAAATATGATTCTTATACTTACACATTCAGATCATGAGTTGATTCGCATTGCATTCATACCTGCTAGTATATTCATATTGCATACATATCTGCTATTATGTCCTGCCTTACCTGTATTTTAGATGCTAGGATGCTTGTGTGCATGCATTCGATAGCCTGTGTAGATGTTATTTATTACTCACGAGTTGGCAACTCACCCCCGTTGTGCCACAGCCTTTTTCAGGTCCGCTCCGTCAGTACAGTAGCGGCGGGTGCACTTGTTTCTTTTGCCTCCCTTGCCTGGACTCGAGGTTTTGCTCTTAGGTGGGTTATATTATTATTTTTGTACCATCTTGTATATTCCTTGTATCTAGTGCACTACATCTACTGTATCTACCAGTATTGTTGTATATTGACCTAGAGATGAGACTGTGGGATTTGTGGACTTTTTATGCTGTTTTTCTCATGCTTCTTTATGATCATTCGCATGTTGTTGTCTTATATTCCGTGGGATTTATGACCGCCTTGTGGCGAAGTGCTAGCTCCCGCTTGGGGATGCCTTATTTGTTGGATTCATATATATTCTTGTTGTACCAATTTTTGGGGCCAGTATTTACAAAGGAGACTCTGCCGAAATTTTCGGAAAAATTTGTATTGTTTTTAAAAAGGTTTTTATATGACTTATTTGATAAACTCGCTTTCAATGGATTGGTTTTCCTTCATTCTTTTGCTTATTTGGTTTTGGTTTCTGGGCTTTGGCTTACTTATTTTACGGACGCCTTGAGTCGTTTCGTAACTTAAGTGCCTGTCATGTTCCGTACCCTGCGGGTCGTGACAATAATGTACCCTAATATATATCACATATATATTACTGCATAATCAAGTGAGAAAATAAATCTTAAGTGAGCTAATACTAGTTAATGTAAATTAATATATCAAATATATAATTATACATTAGATTATAAAATGAACACTTGATTTAATAATCCGGCTATATCACATATAACCGACTAATATCATGTGTATCATTTTATCGAATCAACACTTGATCCGATAACCCGGTTATATCGCATATAACCCACCGATAACACAAATCGCGAGAATAGAATACGGTATCAAATACACGTATTAATCTCGGTCTCGAACATATCTCATATGTGCTCCTACTTCGTTTTGCCTGAGCCAAGAAACCTCTGTGTAGGACTCTACACACTCGTCAATACGCTGGCAGTAGGTGATGATCATATCAAACACCCACAAGCCGCAAGAGGCGTGCTAAACGTAACGACCACCCGGCTATTGAGTGATCAGAAGATCAACAAGCAAACCTGCTCATACTCTATGAATCCAATCAGCAACAATACCGTACAGTCCGGTCTCGTCGTCTAATATGTCGCATATCTCACCTAGGAGTGGTAAACGTCAGACCCCAATAGCTTGATAAGTCATGCCGATGTAAGGTCCATAACGGGTCGAGAAACAACTGATAACACTTACCGGTAAATCTCATCTATCCTGGTCAGGGATTTCCAGTTATGGCCAATCGAGTATAGCGCAACATTAACCCGCAATACCGGGAGAGACGAATCCCCTCCTATCGCTCATTGCCTCCATGTGACTCGGGACTGTACTCAAAAACCACCTGTTTGCATGACTCAGTAGAGCCGTGGTAGGGTGGAAATCAAAGCACGGTGGGAGATACATAAGACTCTATGACGATCTCGGGTCGACAGACTAACCTGTACCAGTGTCACCAAAGAACTGCTATCTGACGTGAGGTATAATACCATCTAGGAGTTCTCGGCGAGTCCATTCAGTGTACCCAGTCTCCACTGAGCACCCGTATACCATCTCTGATGTCAAACACCAATGGATATGGGATCATCCATCGCCTATTACATGGGTCGAGAAGATATACGCTAGTCTACTCTGGAATATCAATGCCCCGTCTCGATATTCCCACGACTAGGAACATTGAAGGTTGAACCATGGACTACACAGGCCCCACTAGTATGATCTGCATCATAATTCCGGAAGTCATGTACATGTCCTAAGGGCTTTATCAACATGTATCAGAGAGACAGTAGGTGTACATGTTAAGATAAAGAGCAACCAGATAGCATACTATCATGTCAAGCGAGAAAGTCCTCCCTATATATGTCCCAGCATCTACTATAGAATACATCTCATCTATAATAATGGCCTCTAGGCCATATATACAACTAACAGTGGCATCTAGATATTTTGTAGAAAATATCTAGATACTTTGTAGAAAATATCTAGATACTTTGTAGAAAATATCTAGATATTTTGTGGTGGAGTTTATTTTTTATTATTATCTTGGAATGTTTGCTTTATTAGTCACAAGACTTAGTCATTCTTCACTCAATTCTTAGGTTGCTCTCTACAACACTCTCAACTCCTCCAAGCATCTCTTCTTCTATCTCAAACCCTAATAGTCTCATGTATTGAGAAACCTAGGGTTCTTGAGACAAAAACAATCCATCATCACTCTCTACATTCTCTAGGGTACTTAGATTAGTATACTAAGTAACCTAGTTACCTTAGTATAAAGGTAGGAGGTCAAAGTGGACACTCTCGGGTGGATCATCTTTGATGTGGGGAAGCCGTCGATCAAGCTCAATCATGGAGGCCACTAGGAGCATGCTAAAGGAGAGAAGTGAAGACCCGAAGGACTCGAGTCTCTTGGTATAAACTTCTTTCACAGTAGATAGCTTCTTTAATTACTAGTTAGGTTTATGATAAATCTGGTTTAGGGTTATCTGGTGCCAAGTTTACATCGTTAGAAAAAAATTTGTTCCGCAATCGGTCTCGGCTGATGGCCAGGGTGTTAGCATAATCTTTCACCGTATTCATATAAATTACGAATACCCATATTCATATAAAATACGAATACCCGTATTTATATTAAGACCCGAATTAGTATAAATATCGTATTCTATCAAAATACAAATACCAAAAGGAGAGATACTAAATATATATATATATATATATATATATATATATATATGTATATGTATGTATGTATGTATGTATGTGTGTGTGTGTAATACTAGCTCACATTTTATCCAAATGTGATAATTTGGCTATCTTTCAAACCGGATACTATTAAATAAATATCCTATTAAAAGTACATATACAAAAACACGTATTTAATCGAACCTAAGTACGTATTAAAATACGCGGACTATATCATTTCGCCTGAGCTGGGAAACCCTCTGTGTGGGACTCTAAAGACTCAAGAATACACTAGCAATCGCTTTAACCACAAGCACGTCAGTGACACTAGCTGTAGGTAAAGGCTGCTAGTGTATTGAACAAAAGAAGGTCGACAAGCAAACTCATCCATATCCTACTGAGCCTGAAAGTGACAATCTCCGTACAGTCCGATCTCTTTGTCTAAGAGTAACGCATATCGGGTCTAAGGGGGTATAAAACATCAGACTCCTAATAACCTGATAAATCATGTCGATGTGGCTCAAAACCATCCCAAGTAACTATTGATCTCATAATCAGTAAATCTTAACTGTCTTAGCTAAGGTCTTATGGTGATGACCAATTGAACACTACGTGACATCAACTCCCTATACCGGGAGAGAAGAATCCCTTCTATCGCTCAATGTCCCTAAGTGCTTTAGGACTGTACCCAACTAAAACCTGTTTGCACGACTCTTTAAAGCATAATAGGGTAGTAATCAGAGTACAGTGGGAACACACTCGAGAAGAATGACGATGTCAGGTCTAAAAACTAACATGTACCTATATCATCAAAGAATTGCTATCTGAAATTAGATATATTACGATCTAGAAGTTCTCGGCGAGTCCGTCCAGTGTAACTCATAACCTAATGAGCACCTGTATACTATCTTTGTTGCCGTAGACCAATGGCTGTAGGACATGCCACCTTCCCTCATGAGAATAAGAAATGTATACACTAGTCTACTCCGGAGTATCGATGCCCTGTCTGTGCTTGTAGACTACCTAGACCCTACGAATATGATTGCGGCCATCACAACTCTAGTAGTCAAGCAAAGATCCTATAGGTTTTACCAACATATATTCGAGATATGTAATATAAATAGAATATATACACATGTTGAGGTAAAGACAAACCAGATAGCATACTATCATATCGAGCAAGACTGTCATGTACATATATATCCCAAGCATCCATATATAATATACAATCCTATACTATACAATAATGGACTCTAGAGCATATACATCCAACTGTTTGACACCGAATATTCCATACAGGTGCTCATTAGATGAATGAGTTTTACTGGACAGACTCACCTGAGAACTCCTACGTGGTATTATACACATCGTCAGATAGTAGTTCTCTAGTGACATGAGTACAGGGTAGTATGTAAACCTAAGATCGTCAAAGTTCCTTGTGTGTGTTCCTACTATACTTTGATTACCGCCCTTCCACGGCTTTAGAGAGTCGGGTAAACAGTTTTTAGTTGGGTTCAGTCTCGAAGCACGTCGAGGTAGTGAGAGATCGAAGGGATTCGTCTCTCCCGGTATAGGGAGTTAATTTTCCATCGTGCATGACTGGCTATATCCATAAGTTCTTAGCTAAGGAAGTCGAGATTTACTAATAAGTGTTATTAGTAGTTTCTTAGGTGGTTATGAGCTTGACTTCAACATGAATTATCGGGTTATTGGGAGTTTGACGGTAACCACCTCCTAGACCTAATATGCGACGCTCTTATACAAAGAGACTAGATTGTATGGAGACTATCACTGATAGAATTTGTTAGGTTAAGATGAGCTTGCTCGTTGACCTTCTTTTGATCAGTACTTGGATAGCCATTACATGCAGCTAGCACTTCTGACGTGCTTGTGGACCATGGATATGATCCTAACCTATTACCAGCATATTGTTAAGTCTTCAGAATCCCACACAGAAGTTTCCCAGCTTAAGAGAAACGATATAGAGAGCGTATAAAGATACGTGCAGGAGCCCGATAAAACACGTGTATTCGATGCACGTATTTTATTCTGGCATTTTACGATATTAGCCGGTATATATATTGATATATCCGGATTATTAAATCAAGTGTTGATTTAATGTGTGTGTGTGTGTGTGTGTGTGTGTAAATGTATGTATATGTATATCTATGTATATATATATGTATATGTATTAACTAATATCATGTTTACTTTAATTTTTCTTCTCTTGATTATTATTAGTATATGATACAAATATAATTAAAATGCATATGATACATATTAGTTGTGTGTACGAGACTCGCATAGAGAATGATATGAGGATAATTCAGTTTCTTTATTTATTAAATAAAAGGAAATGAGTCATAGAAAAAAAAAGTTTAGTATTTTGGAGAGAGCTATTAATCTTTTCTTCGATATAGCTAAGACTTTTATTGTAACACTTTAGAATACGGTTAGTATTAATTATGTGATGATACGAGTTTTTAATGAAACTTAACTAATAATTACTTTAAACGTGTTTTAGAACCGATACACGAAGTTAAAGTTTCTCGTGTCGGTTTTTGTGAACCTTTTTACCTACAGGGTATCTGGAGCTATCTGGGGTATTTTGGAGAAAATCAAACAAGACCATTAACCTAGATAGACCACTAGAAAACCACCACAAGAGTACGAACCCATTCTACCATAGATAGGCCGGCGAGACCGGATTTTCCCTTGTTGTCGCCGGGCCCCATGTTGGCTGTGGTGTGTGGTTTTTGCCTGTAGCTCAATTACCCTACAACCTATCCCCTGTAGTTGCTTGTTTTGTCCCAATTTTCCTGAGCCAAAATCTGGGATAGTTTTCCTTAGTTACTGATTTTATGTTTTGCGATTTGTGAATTTGGGTTTGGTTTCCGTCGTTCGATGTTTATACATCAACTACGAGGGTTGTTTGGTTGTTTTTGCTTGTGAGGCTATGGGTTCTAACCTATAGGCAATCCGTTTGCCGTATCGGTATTTTATTTAAATTAAATAATATTTTATTTTACGTGCACACACGTGTGCATGTTGTTTTGGGGAATATGGTGTTAACCATGCTCATATAGACATGGCACACTTAAACCTCTCTTTTATCAGTTGTGCAAAATTTAAACAGTATATCTATTTAATTTATTCAAACAAAAGTTTTTATTTTTAGAAAGAAAAGAAAAGGAGTTGAAGAAGAGAATTTGGAATTGAATTCTTGAAGTGTGAGGGGGGATGACTGCCATAAATGGTCTTTATGAAGGGAGAGTGAGAGTAACCCTTCCCTACACTCACCTCATACACTCACCTACACTCACTACCCACACACATATACACTCATTCCTTCATATATTTCTCATTCTCACTTCACTCTCTTTAATTTTTATCTATACTCAGTTGCTCTCCTTCTCTTAACAATCTTTCAAGTTCTCCACTGGGGTTAATTGATTACATCATAATCCAAGCCTCAACTTATATCCAACCTCACAAAATTCTTCAAAATTCATGTTAAAGGCCTTTTGATGACTTAAAGCTTGGAAAGCTAGGATTTTCCCAAGTTTTGGTGTGGTAGTGATCTTTATACCCTTATTAGACTCTAATGAAATTGTATGCTTATTAGTTTCAGTTTTAAAGCACTAAAGTTATGGTTTTGTCCAAATATCGTATTTTTTGTGCATGTTTTAGAGTCTCTGTAATATGCAATCACTAGGATAAGTTACTGTAAAATCTAGCAGTGTAGTAGTATTGTGTTAGAAGGCCTGAGTGTACACCTGAAGCACGAACCCCACCTGGCCTAGAAAGTCCGGCGAGATCGGGGCCAGAACCGGCGAGCTCGGGTTTCTTGTGCCCTGGGGAGTTGTATTTTTGGGGGTAGGTGTTTGTGGATAATTCTTGGTGTTTGGTACTGCTTGATTTTTCTGTATTGACAGTATACAAAATCTGGGATCACTTGGCTAAAATCTAGTGTTTCGACTATCCGCGTTACGTTATCCGACACGGTACTCCGTATAGCTTGTTGCACTTTGGTTGGTTTAGGGTATCGCTACACTCGTTCGCCACTAAGCTAATACTTAAATAGCTTGTGGAAGTCGATAGGTTGATTAAGCGTAGTTTGCATTTGTTATCGAGAAGCTTATAATTTACAATTATTATGTTTTGATGCGATATTAGGATCGATTGCGGAGACTTCAAACGCTACGAGAAAAGGGAAAGAGGTGGTTGGATCACCTAGCTCGAGATCATCGGTAAGTAGATTTAATATCTACGGGGAATCTCCCATATGGCACTAAGCGTCGAGGGCTGGATTTAGTGATACAAACCTATGTTGTTCGCATATACATTGATTGTGCATGAATATCATCTTGCATACCCTATTGTTGTGGTACCTTGACACTGGCTTGATTTGACACTACACAATTACTAACGGTTCATGCTGGACAATGTGCTAAATTACTTACCACACACACACCCCGTTAGTAATTGCTATGACATCCACATTATAGAATTTATCATGGATAATATATATTGCGTCGCCTTCATTATCATTAAACGGTTAAATAGAAATTCTTGTCCTATCACACATATGAATTGCATCATACATGTTTGCATACATATACCTTGCTTTAGCTACACATACACCTTTATATGATGTTGCACTTGATTTTTTAGAATGTGGGAACCGCATGATATTATTAAAAAACTTGATTCATTTTAAAGAGCGGTTTTCCCTTGATATGCTCACATTACTGTTCCGTATTTGCATATCTTGTATTTCATGGACATATGCCTTATTTACTGATTCCATGTGATTTCTGGATTTGAAAACCGCGATTGTATTTAAAAAGAGAAAAATACGATATGTATTGCTTGAAAATGCGGTTTCTCTTGATGTAATATTTCGAGACGTCCACCATGAGTTTTCTCGGTTCTGAGATTTGTTTTCAAGGCCCGATTCGAGGAGATGGATGATCCATTTGCGGGTACATGGTGGACCCGGTATGGTACCCCGGGGCAAGAAATGATTTTTGTGGAGTAGACGATGAGCCTGGCAGAGGGAGTACTACCTACCAGTAATTGTATAGAACTTGAAGGATATCCGGAGGATACCGTCTGGGAGTTATGATATGATGTGGATATGAGGGCCGATCAGAGTATGCGGCACCTGAGATATGAGTATTTACGTGTCGATGTTGGACACGGGTTTCATGATGTTTCGAGTGTCGATGTTTGACACTCAGGTTTCATGATGTGACAGATATGAGGGCCGATCAGGGTGACAGCGCTTGAGATATTTGGATTTTGAATGTCGTTGATGGACATTGGTTTTCCATGATAATAATTATACATGAGGTTTATTGTATTACCCCACACTCAGGATTTATTGATATGCACTGTTTCATTTAGTTGTTGTACCTGATGGGGTATCTTGATTATGATTGTTGCATATCTTTATTATTATGTTATACCATCAGATCGCATATTTAGTTATCGCTTTTAATGCATGCTTGCGATTATCTGTACGATGTTATTTTCTATTCACGAGTTGGCAACTCATCCCCATTGTGCCACAGTGTTTTGCAGGCTTGACCCTTAATATAGTGGCGGCAGGGCTACCCATTTCATCTACTTCTGTGGATACCACTGCTGTTGGTCATGATTTTGATAGGTGGGTGGTTTTGCGGTTATCCGTATGATCTCATTGTATATCTTATTATATCTAGTACTCTCCATCCACCACTGTTATATATATTGACTTAGAGACGAGTTTGTGAGGATCTGTTTTGTATTATTTTTGTGACTTGGGTGTCGAGCTCGTTGAGTCTGCAATTTATATTTTGATGTTGTTCCACTTCCTTATTGCTTTCCTTTGCTGCGGCGTCGTGTGTGTGTGTATGTGTATGTGTGTGTGTGTGTGTTTATAAACTGTTGTGGTTGTGTTCCGCCTTTGTAGCGTGAGTTGCTCCCGTTTGGGATGCTTTATATTTATATTATGCTTGTACCCGTTTGGGGCTAGTTTTTACAAAGGAGGTGCTTCCAAAATTTTCGAGAAAACAAAATAACTTATAAAAAAATGTGTATTATATCATTCTATCTTATATGGTTTAGATTTCTGGGTTGTCGGCTTACTTAACTTATGTTACGCCTTTTGACGTTATGTGATTTAAGTGCTGATCGTGTTCCTAAATTGGGTCGTGACAAAGTTGGTATCAGAGCGTTAGGTTTTACCTTTCGGAGTATACGATGACCCTTGGTATGGTGGAGTAGGTAGCTTAAGCGGAGTGATGTAGCGTATGTATGTTCTGCGGCATACTTACGATATGGTACTCCGCCTAAGCGACCTTAAGACATGTTGCTTGAATTCCTTCCTTGGTTATATATATCCTTATGATTCGATTTCTATGTTCTTATCGGATCCGGTTTCCTTATTCCAGCCACTATGCCACCGAAGACTACAAGGGCGCAGAGAGCTGCCGTGAGAGCCGAGGTCAGGGCAGGCCCGTTCGAGACAAGGACTGACCGGGGCGGTACGCCTATTTTACAGGAGCAGTTTGATCCACCTTCTCCGGATCGTGTTCCAGCTTCTCTAGAACGTATTACTAGGCTAGAGGCCGGTATGCAGGATTTGTGCCAGATGATGGGGTCGTTGGTGGAGGCCAGTCGAGCCCAGAGATCAGAGGTTGTCCCACCTGTTACGGGGACCGTGATGGCGCCTACTCTTCCGGCAGTCGTACCTACAGCTACGGAGGTGATCACCATATCCTTATATGAGCTCATGAGCCTAGCCTCCAGTTTTCATAGGCACCGACACTGCTGAGGATCCATAGTCCTTCATCGATTGGATGGCTAGGATCTGCCGTTCGTTGTGGTGCTCCGACACAAGATGGGTGGAGTTTGCTAGTTTCCGTCTGGAAGGCCTTGCCCAGACTTGGTGTGAGTCTTTAGAGAGAGGTCGAACCGCAGGTCTTCCTCCTATGACCTGGGTTGAGTTTACGATGGTGTTTCTTGCTCGATTCCTCCCTTAGAGCATTAGAGATGCTAGAACTCGCAGATTTGAGTCGTTGCGCCTGACTCCGGTTATGATAGTAGCGGAGTATGATGTCCAGTTTACCCACTATCGGTGTATGCTCCGTATTTAGTAGATACTGAGGAGAGGCGTGTCAAGAGATTTGTACGAGGCCAGACTACCCAATTTTTCTCTCCATCGGCGCCCAGCATTTCGATACATACGCAGCCGCGGTGGACACATCCCTACTGGTTGAGGAGCGTCTTTCCGAGACTTCGGTCGTTCCGGGACCGATGAGGATTCGTACTGATATGCCAGCCCAGGGACCGACATATAGGCATCGTGACAGATTCTTCTTAGGATGTGGGGGTAGCAGAGGCTTGGGACGAGGCCAGCTATATGGTTCTTATCCACAGGTTCAACAGCCATCGTCTGGATGTTTCCGGTATGGGAGCCAGTACCATCGCATCAGAGATTGCGCTGAGACACTTCAGGGCGGGACAGCAGTTCCACATGCTACCTTACCATCTTCTCCACCTCAGAGAGTCTTGCCTTCTATGCTCGCTATTGCTCCACGCCAGGCAGGTTCCCAGAGGGGTCGAGGTCATGGCGGTTTTGTTCAGAGAGGATGGGGTGGTAGAGGCAGAGGCCAGCCAGTTTCCGGTAGATGGCAGGCTTGGGTTTTTGATTTGACTCTTCAGGACACACATGCGTCGAATGCCGTCATGTCAGGTACTCTTTCTGTATGTTCTGTCGATGCGCATGTTTTATTTGATCCGGGGTCTAATCACTCGTATTTTCTATACACTTCGTGCCGAGGTTGGGGCGAGAGTCATCTTTGCTGGTGCAACCACTTGTCGTGATTACTCCTGTTGGAGAGTATTTTGTTGCACGACATGTATTTTGGTTGTATGCCGTTCGTATAGGAGATAGAGATTCGTCCGTCGACTTGATCCTTCTTAATATATTGGACTTCGACATTCTCCTTGGCATAGACTGGCTAGCTACTTGCTATGCGTCTGTGGACTGCCATGAGAAGGTAGTAAGGTTTAGTTTTCCGGGCGAGTCAGTTCTTGTTGTGCAGGGGGACCGTGGTGCTGCCCCTCACAGTTTGATTTCCGCCCTTTGTGCTAGTCGGCTTTTGAGGAGGGGATGTTGGGGATTCTTAGCTTTTATTCGTGATACCCAATCCATGGTAGATTCGTTGGATCGGGTCCTTATTGTGAGAGAGTTTCCCGACGTCTTTCTTGATGAGTTACCTGGATTTTCGCCAGAGCGCGACATCGAGTTTTGCATTGATTTGATCCCTGCACGGGGCCTATTTCTATAACGCCTTATCGGATGGCCCCGGTGGAGCTGAAGGAGCTTAAGGATCAATTGAAAGGGTCACTTGATAGGGGACTTGTGCGTCCGAGTGTTTCGCCTTGGGGAGCTCCTGTGCTGCTCGTCAAGAAGAAGGACGGCGGTTTGAGGTTGTGTATTGATTATTGTCAATTCAACCGAGTTACGGTGCGGAATACGTATCCATTACCTCGCATTGACGATTTATTTGATTAGCTCTAGGGCGCGGGACACTTTTCCAAGATTGATTTGAGGTCGGGTTATCATCAGCTGCGAGTTCGGAGTGATGACATTCTGAAGACCGCTTTTCGTACGCGCTATGGGAAATATGAGATTTTGGTGATGTCGTTCGGACTCACCAATGCCCCAGCAGCATTCATGGATTTAATGAACCGGATTTTCAGACCGTTCCTCAACCAGTTCATCATTGTATTTATTGATGATATTCTGGTCTATTCCAGAAGTCGAGAGGAGCGTGAACAACACTTGAGGATTGCTTTGTAGACATTGAGAGAGCACTGGCTGTTTGCGAAATTCTCGAAGTGCGCTTTCGAGGTTGATAGTGTTGACTCCTTAGGTCATGTGGTCATGGAAGACGGTATTCGTGTGGACCCGAAGAAGATGGAGGCTATACAGTTTTGGCCCAGACCTGTATCGGTGACTGAGGACCGTAGTTTCTTGGGTTTAGTTGGTTATTACCAACGATTTGTGCAGGATTTCTCGAATATCGCTGCACCGCTGACAGGACTAACCCGAAAAGGGGTTCCTTTTCTTTGGACTAAGGCATGCGAGCAGAGTTTTCAGCAGTTGAAAACTCGGTTGACGACTGCACCAGTTTTACCTTTACCTTCTAGATCGGGCGGCTATGTCGTTTATTTTGATGCTTCTCGAGTGGGGCTCGGCTGTGTATTGATGCAGTATGATAAAGTTATCGCTTACGCTTCTCGGCAGCTAAAGAAGCATGAGTAGAATTATCCCACTCATGCTCATGAGATGGCCGCTGTGGTCTTTGCGCTTAAGATTTGGAGACACTACTTGTACGGAGAGTCGTGTTAGATCTTCACGGACAACAAAATCTTGAAGTACATTTTCCAGCAGCGGGATCTGAATCTAAGGCAGCGCCGTTAGATGGAGCTCATAAAGGATTATGATTATGAGATCCTTTACCACCCGGACAAGGCGAATGTAGTAGTTGATGCTTTGAGTCATAGGCCCGGAAGTAGTTTGTCCCAGTTTAGCGCAGTTCACAGACAGTCTTCTATAGATCTTGTGCGACAGTAGAGTGCAGTTCGAGTTCACTTCCACTGGAGGACAGCTTGCTCATGTTCGTGACCGTCCACTTCTACACGATCGTATCCGTGAGGCACAGCCCGACGATGCCCGGTTGTCTAATATTCTTGAGCATGTTCGGCAGGGTAGGAAGTCGGAGTTCTCGATTGATGACCAGGGTGTGCTACATTTTGGGACTCGTCTGTATGTACCAAATACGGAGGGGCTGAGACGCGAGATCCTAGAGCAGGCACATCAGTCGGCTTTCAGTGTTCATCCCGGTTCCACCAAGATGTAGCACGACTTGAGAGATGTTTACTGGTGGGAAGGGATGAAAGGGAATATTTCGGACTTTGTTTTGAGGTACCTGACTTTTCAGCAATTCAAGGCTGAGCATCAGAGACCGGCCGAAGAGCTGCAGCCTTTACCCTTTCCGGAGTGGAAATGGGAACGGATCTCCATGGATTTCATTGTGGGTCTATCCAGGTCCAGATGAGGGTATGACTCCATTTCGGTAATAGCTGACCGGTTGACGAAAGCGGCTCACTTTCTGCCAGTGAAGACTACTTTCGGATATGCTCAGTATGCTCAGTTGTACATTGATAAAATTGTGTGTTTGCACGGCGTTCCTTCATGCATCGTATCCAATATGGGCATCCAATTTACTAGCCGTCTTTTGCAGAAACTTCAGGGAGCTTTAGGTACCCGGTTGAGTTTTAGCACCGCTTTCCATCTACAGAAAGAAGTTCAATCAGAGCGGACTATACAAATTCTAGAGGATATGCTTCGTGCGTGCGTGCTCGATTTTGGTGGCAGTTGGGACCGACACTTGCCTTTGATAGAGTTCTCCTACAACAACAGCTTTCAAGAGACGATTCATATGGCACCTTTTGAGGGTTTGTATGGTAGGAGGTGCCGATCACCACTCTGTTGGACCGAACTCTGTGAGAGCAGGATTTTGGGGCCACAGCTTATCCAGGAGACTACGGAGAAGATCCAGATAATCCAGGATAGGACAAGAACAGCCCAGTGCAGACAGAAGTCTTATGCCAATCGTCGTCGTCGCAGACTTGATTTCGCAGTGGGGGATCATGTATTCTTAAGGATTTCTCCGATGAAGGGCGTGATGAGATTTGGGAAGAAGGGAAGCTCAGTCCCAGGTTGATCTTTGAGCGAGTTGGTGTCGTTGCCTATCGTATGGCACTTCCATCTAGTTTTTCGGATGTTCACCTCATATTTTATGTTTCAATACTTTGCAAGTACCTTCATGACGCTTCCCATATGATTCAGCACCAGACCGTTCAGCTTGAGCACGATCTTTCTTTCACCAAGCAGCCGATGGTTATTCTGGATCGGCAGATGAAGAAGCTGAGGTCAAAGGTCTTATCATCTGTCAAGGTCCGTTGGCATGGCCCGAACAGCGAAGAGGTCACATGGGAAGCCAAAGGCGAGATGCGGGAGAAATTCACTCACCTCTTTGAAGGTACGCATAGTTAGATTTTAAATTCAGGGACCGAATTTTTTTAAGGGGGAAGATTGCAACACTTTAGAATACGGTTAGTATTAATTATGTGATGATATGAGTTTTTAATGAAACTTAACTAATAATTACTTTAAATGTGTTTTAGAACCGATACATGAAGTTAAAGTTTCCCGTGTTGGTTTTTGTGAACCTTTTTACCTACAGGGTATCTGGAGCTATCTGGGGTATTTTGGAGAAAATCAAACAAGACCATCAACTTAGATAGACCACTAGAAGACCACCACAAGAGTACGAACCCATTCTACCCTAGATAGGCCAGCGAGAATGGATTTTCCCTTGTTGTCGCCGGGCCCCATGTTGGCTGTGGTGTGTGGTTTTTTCTTGTAGCTCAATTACCCTACAACCTATCCCCTGTACTTTCTTGTTTTGTCCCAATTTTCCTGAACCAAAATCTGGGATAGTTTTTCTTAGTTGTTGATTTTATGTTATGCGATTTGTGAATTTGGGTTTGGTTTCCGTCGTTCAATGTTTGTACGTCAACTATGAGGGTTGTTTGGTTGTTTTTGCTTGTGAGGCTTGTTAGTGTATATACCCTAGAGGCCATTACTGTATCATACTAGTTTGTATATTACTTAATGGAAGTTTGGGATATTCACTGTTGTATAGACAATCTTACTCAAAATGGTAGTATGCTACTTGGTTTGTTTCTACTTCAATATGTGCATGTGTTTCTTTTAGCATATCGCTTATACATATTAGTAGAGCCCTTAGGATCTTTGCTTGATTACCAGCGTTGTGATGGCAGTCACACTAGTGGAGGCTGGGTAATCTACAAGCACATCCTTATACAGGTCCCTAGTCATAGGATTATCGAGACGGAGCATCGATACTCCGGAGTAGACTAGCGTATACGCTTCTCATCCCAGCACGGGAGGTAGTCTGTCCTACAGCCATCAGTACGTCGTACTGGAGATAGTATGCGGGTGCTTGTTAGGTTACGAGTACACTGGACAGGACTCATCGGGAACTGATGGTTGGTATTATACCTATCGTCAGTTATCAGTTCCTAGGTGACATGAGTACAGCTTAGTCCGCTGACTTGACACTGTCACTTCGCCTCGAGTGTGTTCCCATTGTACTTAGATTACTACCCTACCACGGCTCAAAGGAGTCGTGCAAATAGGTAGTAGTTAGGTGCAGTCCTGAAGCACTTGGAGGCAGTAACGGTTAGACAGGATTTGTTTCTCCCGGTATTGGGGGTTGACATCATGCAGTGTCTAGGAGAGCCATTACACGAGTAGTCCCTGGCCAGGGCAAGCGAGATATACTGGTAGGTTTCCAGTGTTATCTCAGGGTGTTCTGGGCTACACTTCGACACGACTTGTACCGCTATTAGGGGACTGACGTTCACCACCCCCTAGGCCCGCCATGTGATATATCAGACGAACAGACCGGACTCTACGGAGATTGTCATATACAGGCTTAGTAGGAGTTCGGATGGGTTTACCTCATCGGCCTTCTTATCGACATCTACCTGGGGACCGTTATGTACAGCTAGTGCCGCTTGCGGTCTGTGGATAAACCCACTGCCAGCGTAGTGTCGAGTCTTTAGGGTTCCACACAAAGAGTTTCCCTGCACTAAGCGAAACATGTAGAGGCTGTATGGTTTTACGGCAGGGCTGCGATCACTTACGTGCACTTGTGTGCGTATGCTGTCCGGGCAGGCAATACTAGTGGGCTTTGGTTTAAGCCGGATCCTAGTATTGCACGGATGGATTTGTTTTGTCTTCTGTGCATTCGCATTCTACAGAATGCGGATGCGGGTGTGTGTGCACAGTTTTGAGGAGCGATGAAGGAGGAGGTGCCTCATTAGGGTTTTGGCAGTTGGTTCGGCCAAAACCGTTATGTGGCAGGCTCATTAAGGTTTTGGCAATTCATTCGGTCAAAACCATTATGAGCCGGGGACATTATTTACTAATTCTTTTAGTGATAATCTTGTGATGGCAAATTGCTTTGACCATTTGACCGCCTTGACCACTCTTGACTTTGTTGACCCGTTGACCAAAGTTGACCTTGACCTTCATGAGAGGTCAACACTCTTCTTTGGTTTTCTTTTTCTTTTTTGATTATGAAAATGTTCAATTCAGTGTAACCATCAATTTTATCTTGATAGGATTAGTAATGATGGTTTTTGTGTATTATTGCAACCATGGTTCATTTTCTTTAATACACAATTTTCATTTCTCTTTTCTTATTCTCTCTCTTGCAAGTGAGAAGAAAAGAAAAGCTCCATGGTTGCTTGTTCTCCTTCATCTTCCTTCTCTTAAAAAATTCTTTTGATCTCATGTGTTGAGAGAAAGAATTCACATAGACAAATACTTCCATCAACCTATTCTACACAACCTAGGATATCAAGACTAGCGATCTTGTTGCCCTAGTTGCCTCGGCTCGCGGTGGAGCTCGGTGTACATCTCTCGGGTGGATCGTCCTCGACTCAAGAAGTCCGCGGAGGTGACCATGATCCGGATCGACCCTTGGAGCATGGATGGACGAGCCGGATAGCGGAGAGAAGACCCGAAGGACCAGTATCGCGACGTATAATCTCTATGGTATAGTAGATAGCACCTCTTGTGGTTTGCTAGTTTGTAGTTTAGCAAAGATCCGTGTTTTAGTCTATGTTGCCTTTGCGCCAAAAATTGTTTTTCGCCGTTTCCGCCTCCCTGTAAGAACCGGGGTGAGCAATGTAGACTTACAGTGGTATCAGAGCTTAGCTAAACATAAACTAGCAAGTTAGCAAAGTGTTTAGAATATCGATCGGAAAAAAATCACAAAACACGTCCGGGAAAAATCCACTTTCTGTCGATTTTTTATACTGCTCAAAAAGTAATTTGACATACATGAAAAATCGACTCAAGTTTTTGTAAAAACACAGCAGAAAAACGATCCAGTGGCTCGGTCAAAGCGCCGCGGATCCGGGGCTGAGTTGACTCGGCCGTGGACCGGGTTTTCTGCAGTGTTTTTATTTGTCTGTTTTGGGATTTTTAGTACATTTTATTTCTGCCCAGAATTTCCAGAAAATAAATTTGTTTTTAGGGCGGTTATAAATCCGTATTTTGATCGATATTCCGTAGACTTTGGCTAATGGATATTTTCTGTGATGTGATATATGTATTGAATGTCTACTAATCGCTATAAGTCGATTAGTGGGGGTTATACATATCTGTGATCTGTAATGTTGATGGTATGTGTATATGAACTCGTTGGATTGTCGCGGATGAATAGCCGGGGTGGATGTGAGATGAGAGTTTCTTTTTCTTTCATTCATGTAAAATTTGTAAATTGATGCAATATTATTTGTTTGGCCGCACATCCGGGATGAGGTTGTAGCCGCCATTGTATAATTTCTTTTTACTGTTTTTGCTCCTAGGATAGACCCAAGGTGGGGTGCACAAACTACCGGGTATCTCGAAGTGCCGAGTGGCCTACTCACGGGTTGAGGGAGGTTGCTTCGCTTCGAGTACTCGGCGGGTAGTTTGCCGCACCCGTAGGGGTTTAGGGTAGGGTATTGGCTATTCATCGTGACCGTGTAATCCGCTTTTCATTGCAGGCTCGAACGAATCGCGGGTTCTTAGTATATATCCAAAGTGTTCATCTGTGATCTGGATTGGCTATCATTGTTATATATCTATATATGATATCTATTTAGGTGTTGCTTATATTTTGCATCCGCGCTAGTCCAGCCCCCGCTCTGTCGTTAGTTAAGTAACTTAACGGGTGATGACGGGGCCCCGTGGCGAATGCGGATGGCATAAGCGTACGCCATATTTTGGTTGTTTTCTGCAATGGTAGGATTAAATGATGGGACGCATTAAAATTAATGCAAGAAAATAAACCAAGTAAAAGTCGTTGGAACACTTTCAAAACCACTCGGTTCTTTTCAAAAACCAGCTTTTTTAAACGCGGAGCTTGAACCACTCCTTTTAAAAGCGATCTCGTTCCATCGATTATATCAAGTTCACTACGTTCACGGTTTCGCCAAAACCATTCGTAGCCCTCCGTCGTTTCATATGAATATTCAACAGTATTCAAGCTGTGTTTGTTGGCCCCAGTCAAGGCACAGTGTTTGGTAGTTGGTGGGTATTCATATGTTGCATAGATAGATGTGTTGGTTTGGGACAGTCGTATTACTTTGTTGGCCATAGTCAAGGGTATATACAGGTGGGTTCAAATTAACCTGGACAATGACGGGTAGAACTTGACATGTGACTTATGATTTGTTGGCCAAAGTCAAGGTCATAAGAGCATGGGGCAAAAATCTGTTAGTGTATATGCCCTAGAGGCCATTACTGTATCATACTAGTTTGTATATTACTTGATGGAAGCTTGGGATATTCACCTTGTATAAACAATCTTGCTCAATATAGTAGTATGCTACTTGGTTTGTTTCTACTTCAATGTGTACTTGTGTTTATTTCAGTATATCACTTATACGCATTAGTGGAGCCCTTATGATCTTTGCTTGATTACCAGCGTTGTGATGGCAGTCACACTAGTGGGGGCTGGGTAATCTATAAGCACATCCTTATACAGGTCCCTAGTCGTAGGACTATCGAGGCAGGGCATCGATACTCCGGAGTAGACTAGCGTATGCGCTTCTCATCCCAGTATGGGAGATGGTCTGTCCTATAGCCATCAGTACGTCGTACTGGAGATAGTATACGGGTGCTCGTTGGGTTACGAGTACACTGGACAGGACTCATCGGGAACTGAAAGGTTGGTATTATACCTATCGTCAGTTATCAGTTCCCAGGTGACATGAGTACAGCTTAGTCCGCTGACTTGACACTGGCACTTCGCCTCGAGTGTGTTCCCACTGCACTTTGATCACTACCCTACCACGGCTCAAAGGAGTCGTGCAAACAGGTGGTGGTTGGGTGCAGTCCCGAAGCACTTGGAGGCAGTGACAGTTAGACAGGATTCGTCTCTCCCGGTATTGGGGGTTGACATCGCGCTGTGTCTAGGAGAGCCATTACACGAGTAGTCCCTGGCCAGGGCAAGCGAGATATACTGGTAGGTTTCCAGTGTTATCTCAGGGTGTTTTGGGCTTCACTCCGACACGACTTGTACCGCTATTGGGGGACTGACGTTTACCGCCCCCTAGGCCCGCCATGCGATGTATCAGACGAACAGACCGGACTGTACGGAGAATGTCACATTCAGACTCAGTAGGAGTTCAGATGGGGTTTCACCTCGTCAGCCTTCTTGTCGACATCTACCTGGGGACCGTTACGCACAGCTAGTGCCGCTTTCGGTCTGTGGTTAAACCCACTGCCAGCGTAGTGTCGAGTCTTTAGAGTCCCACACAGAGGGTATTCGCCTCTGGGCAAAACAGAGTAGAGGTCGCATGGTTTTGCGACAGGGTTCGTTCTCATCCGCGCACTTGTGCACGTTTGGAGTCCGGACGGATTATACTGGCAGGCTCTGGTTTGAGCCAGATACTGGTATATGTTTTAGGGTTGCTTTTATCTCTTGGTATTCTTGTTCCTCGGAACGAGAATGCAGGTGTGTATGCACAGTTGCTTGAGGCGGAGGATGAGGTTTTTCATTAGGGTTTCGGAACGGGTGCGTATGCACAGTTGACAGTTATTATTTCCAAACCCTAATGGATTTATGAATTATCTATTAATAATAGTAATTAAATGAGAATTATGTTATGGTTGATTTTTGTTGACTTATTGACCTTGGTTGACTTGTTGACCATTGACCACCATCATGCTTTGAAAGATCCTCCTTGATTCATGCTTACACTTCATTTAAAGAAGCATGATAGTGGTCATTCCAAAAATAACCATCAACTATTCTTATTTCAATTATTATTATTTAGATAATACTTTTCTTTTGCATTATGGTTGCAAGAAAGAGAAAAGATATCTCATTATCTCATTCTTCTTCTCTCTCTTCACTTCATCTTCTTCTTCCTCTAGCAAAGAGAAACCTTCTCATGTGTTGAGAATCCTTCTCTTTAAAAAGAAAAGCAAACCCTAATCACTCTCTACTCATTCTAGGATGAAGGTTTAGCAAGCCGGAAACCCTAGTTCACTCAAAGATCGAGGAAGAGCCCAAAGGTCGAACCTTCGAGGTGGATCCATCTTCGACGGGAGAAGGCGACGAAAAGAGAACCATCAACCTCTACAAGATTTCAAGAAGAAGGAGTTCAAGTTTAGGTATAACCTTCATCCGAGTAGCTAACTCTCTTTAGCGTATTTGCTAGTTTAGTTTAGACAACGATCCCGACCTTGTTTAGTCCATGTTGCCTCTTGCGATAAAAATTCATTTTTTATAGCGTTTCCGCCTCCCCGTAAGCACCGGGGGTCGCAATATGGACTTACAGTGGTATCAGAGCCTAACTAAACTTAAACTAGCTTGGTAGTGAAGTGTAACGAAGTTCAGAAACGAAAAATCACAAAACCGGAAAATTACAAAACCTGAGTTTCTGTTGAAAATTTTTTGGCTCAAAATGAAAAACTTTATACTTGTAAATTCGTCTCAGGGTTTTGTGTGAACACCCAAGAAAAACGATACAGTGATTCGACCAAACCGCCGCCCTTCCGCCGCAGAACCTATGTAGTTGCCGCGGAACCGCCGCGCTTTGTCGTGTTCTCTACATCGTTTTTCGTGCAGTGTGTGTCTGTGTTGGTTTTGGGATTTTTAAAATATATTATATGTGCCCAGATTTTCCAGAACAGAAATTCACTTTTGGGGTCCTATAATTCCGTATTTTTTCCGAACTTCACTGCACTTTGGCTATGTTGGTTATATCTGTGATGTTTGCATGTATTGAACGTCGGCTAATCGCTATAAGTCGATTAGTCGGGGTTATACATGATCTGTAATGTGCTGGAATGTGTATATGAATGTGTTGGACTGTCGCGGGTGAATAGCCGGGGTGGATGTGAGATGAGCTTTTGTTTTTCTTTCATTCATTGTAAATGTAAATTGATGTAATAATATTATTTGTTTGGCCGCACAACCGGGTCGGGGTTGTAGCCGTCATTGTATAATTCTTTTTACTGTTTATGCTCCTAGGATAGACCCATGGAGGGGTGCACAAACTGCCGAGTACTTGGCGGGTAGTTTGCCGCACCCGTAGGCGTCTTGGGTGGGGTATTTGGCTATTCACCGCGACCGTGTTATCCGCTTTTCGTTTCAGGCTCGAAAGGATTGCGGATTGCTAGTATATCCAATGTATTCATCTGTGATCTGTAATGTCTATCATTGCTTTCTATTTAGACGTTGCTTATGTTTTACAGCCGCGCTAGCCCAGCCCCCGCTCTGTCGTTAGTTAAGTAACCTAACGAGTGATGACGGGACCCCGTGGCGAATGCGAATGGCATAAGCGTACGTCATATTTTGGTTGTTTTCTGCAATGGTAGGAATTAAATGATGGGACGCATTAAAAGAACTAATGCAAGAATATCACGCATTAAAAGAACTAATGCAAGATAATAAACCAAGTTTAAGTCGATGGAACACTTTCGAAAAACCACTCGGTTCTTTTCAAAACTAACTTTTAAATGCGGAGCTTGAGCCACTCCTTCTAAAAGCTATCTCGTTCCATCGATTATATCAAGTTCATTACGTTCACGGTTTTACCAAAACCATTCGTAGCCCTCCATCATTTCAGTTAAATATACGGTAGTATTCAAGCTATGTATTTTGACCTCACGCCAAGGCATAGTGATTGGTAGCTGCCGGATATTTATCTGTTGCATAGATAGAATGCGTTGTTTTGAGACAGTCGTACCGCCATTTTGGCCTACGTCAAGGGTAGGTGCGGGTGGATTCAAATCAACCGGGATAATGATGGGAAGAACTTGACATGTGACTTATGACATTTTGACCTCACGCCAAGGTCATAAGAGCATGGGGCAAAAATCCACATCGGGAGTTTCATAAGTACTGAAACTTGCTAGATTTGCATACCATTTGGAGTGTGATGATTATGGTAGGATTCCTTCATTTTTCGTCACGCGATGATATTTGGATCCCGATCCTACTGTGAGTATATGCTACTCCTCGGGAAATTTCTCACTAAACGATCAATGCTATAAACCTAGTAGGTGTCTAGAAAGGTGTTAGCGGGGCTACGCCCCCAGGGAAAAGAGGTTATTTAATTAAGGAACTTCGCGAAAGCGTTGGAAAACCCCCCTCGAAGTACCGACACTGGCCTGGCTGAACGGTTAAGCAAGTATTGTACGGTGGGATTGATCCCGGCTAATTCTTCCTTTGTGGTTTGAGGAGGGATTCGAGAGACAGTGGGAGCCATCCTGTTTAGACAAATTAAAAACCATTCTAAACTTGCAAGAGCATCGTGCTAAGTGTTTCTTCTCTCCCCCTGCAGCGACCAAATCGAAATGACTGGACTTAAGTTACTTCTAGATAAAAACATACTGACAGGGCCAAACTACAAAGATTGGCTCAGGAATGTCAAATTGGCAATCTCTTACGACAAGCTGGGGTATCTTCTTACCACCAAAGCTCCCCCCGTCCCAGGTCCCACCTCCAGCGTCGCGGATAAGAAAATCCGTAAGACTTGGGAGATTGACAGCGCGAAGGCCAGATGCCTCGTACTTGCCTCGATGGACAACGACCATCAGAGGAGGCACGAGAATATGGATTTGGAATCCATATTTCTTCATACAAAAGAACTGTATGGAGAGCAGTCTCGTATCGCAAGATACGAAGTGTCGAAGAAGTTATTTTCGACAAAGTTGGCCGTCGGATCATCGGTAGCGGACCACGTGCTTAAGATGATTGGCTACACTGAGGAGCTCGCGGAACTTGGGACCACGTTGGACAGTGAACTCTATACGGATATAATTCTCCAGTCCCTTCCATCCACTTACGCCCAGTTCATACTGAATTTCAACTTGCAAGAAAAGGAAGTTGAACTTTCAGAACTCCTCAACCTGCTGAGGAGCGCAGAGGGCACCCTACAGAAGGGTAGGGATACACCCGCTTTGTTTGTAGGAGGATCTTCTTCTTCTAGGTCCAAGGCGAAAGCCAAGGGAAAAAAGAGGAAAGCCCCCGCCAAACCAAGAGGCGGTGTTAGTAAAGTGGGTACGAAGGGAAAGGAAAAGGCAACAAAGATTGCGGGGAAGCTTGTTGGTAAAGAGGAATGCTTCTATTGTCACAAGAGTGGACACTGGAAGAAAGATTGCAGGGCTTGGAAAGCCAGGACACAGGAACTGAAGCAGGTTGCGGCTTCAGCTTCAGGTGTGTATGTTATTGAAAACTGTCTTTCTATAAACTCTACTTCCTGGGTATTGGATACCGGATCAGGATCTCATATCTGTAATTCTTTGCAGGCGTTGAGAAACCGTAGGGTTTTGAAGGCAGGTGACATGACCCTCAGAGTTGCGAACGGAGCTAGCATGGATGCTAAAGCCGTGGGGGACTATCACCTGGGAATGTCAGATGGGCATGTTTTGGTTTTGCGTAATTGCTTTTTTGTACCCAACGCAACTTGTAATATCATTTCTGTATCTTTGGTTTCTAAAGAAGGTTATGAATTTACGTTTGTAAGTAATGTTGTTAACATTCACCTTAATCAAGTTCTGATTGGGTCAGGTACATTGAGCAATGGTATATACGTATTAAACCAACCACAGATTTTCAATGTCCAGAATACACACAAAAGAAAGTCTCCAGATATCAATCAGACTTTCTTATGGCATTGTAGACTGGGTCACATCAATGAGAGAAGATTGACTAAGTTACATACAGAAGGATATTTGGATCCGTTCGAATATCAATCGTATGCCACTTGTCAATCCTGTCTCAAAGGAAAGATGACAAAGACTCCGTTTACTGGACACGGAGTAAGAGCGAGCGAGCTCTTGGGACTCGTACACAGCGACGTGTGCGGTCCAATGTCTACACATGCGCGAAGCGGTTATTCTTACTTCATTACTTTTACGGATGATTTTTCAAGATACAGTTATGTCTTCTTAATGAAACATAAGTCAGAATCTTTTGAAAAATTCCAGGAATTTAAGAATGAAGTAGAAAAACAAACCGGCAAAAGTATCAAGATTCTAAGATCGGATCGAGGTGGAGAATACTTAAGTGCCGAGTTCCTGAATTACTTAAAAGAGAATGGGATTCTCTCTCAGCTTACTCCTCCATACACTCCGCAACATAATGGTGTATCGGAGAGACGGAACCGGACCCTATTGGATATGGTACGGTCCATGATGAGTAACGCTGAGTTACCGCGATCATTCTGGGGGTATGCGCTAGAAACAGCTGCATACCTATTGAACCGAGTTCCTACTAAGACTGTGCCTACCACACCATATGAGTTATGGAGTGGAAAGAAACCCTATCTTCAGTACCTGAAGATTTGGGGATGTCCAGCTTATGTCAAAAAGCAGCATACGGACAAGCTCGAGGCGCGCTCAGTACTGTGCAAGTTTGTGGGATACCCAAAGAACTCCAGGGGGTATCTTTTCTATTACGCAGAGGAACAAAAAATCCTTGTTTCTCGTAATGCCCATTTTCTGGAACACCAGTTTTTAGAAAAAGAAGTAAGTGGGAGCGCAATAGAACTGGAAGAAATTCCAGAACCACAAACTATTACTGAAAGCTTAATGGAACCAGAGAGTTCAAATGAACAGGACATTCCTATGCCGCTCCGCAGAAGTAGTAGGCAGTCTCATCCGCCCGAGAGATACTACGGTTTTCTCATAGACGGGGATAGAGAGGATTGCATCATAGACTATGATGAGCCTACTAGCTTCCAGCAGGCCGTTCAGAGCGTTGACTCGGTAAAATGGCTGGATGCAATGCGGACCGAAATGGAGTCCATGTACACCAACAAAGTATGGACGTTGGACATTGCTCCAGACGGGGTAAAACCCGTAGGATGCAAGTGGATCTTCAAAAGGAAGATTGGTGTAGATGGACAGGTTGAGACCTATAAAGCTAGACTTGTAGCAAAGGGTTTCCGTCAAAGACCTGGCTTGGACTATGACGAAACCTTTTCTCCAGTGGCTATGCTGAAATCCATTCGGATCCTTCTTGCCATTGCTGCCTTCCACGATTATGAGATTTGGCAGATGGACGTAAAAACCGCTTTTCTAAATGGAAATTTAGAGGAGTGTGTCTATATGGATCAGCCAGAGGGTTTCATTCAGAGTGGGAGCAGCGGAAAGGTGTGCAAGTTGCTTAAGTCCATCTATGGACTAAAGCAGGCATCGCGGAGTTGGAACATCTGTTTTGATGAGACGGTCAAGGAATTTGACTTTATCAAAAATCCAGATGAACCATGCATCTATAGTAGATTTGTAGCGAGAACTGTAGTATTCCTTGTTTTATACGTGGATGACATTCTCTTAATAGGAAATGACATTCTTATGCTACAATCTGTTAAGGGTTTCTTGTCACACAGGTTCTCCATGAAAGACCTGGGTGATGCCTCTTACATCCTGGGGATCCGGATCCATCGTGATAGATCCAAGAGGATATTAGGACTTTCACAGTCCAGGTACATCGACACCGTACTGAAAAGATTCAGTATGGAAGATTCCAAGCGCGGTAACTTACCGGCTTGTCACGGGATCACCCTCTCTAAAGAGATGTCTTCTAAGACTGATTTGGAGAGGGATCGCATGTCTATTATACCCTACGCTTCTGCGGTAGGCTCTATAATGTATGCGATGTTGTGTACCAGACCGGATGTAGCTTATGCACTGAGTGTAGTAAGCCGGTATCAGTCAAACCCTGGGGAGAAACATTGGATAGCAGTAAAGAACATTCTCAAGTACCTGAGAAGGACTAAGGAGATGTTCTTGGTGTATGGCGGAAAAGACCTCCAGATTGAGGCCTTTGCTGACTCCAGCTTCTAGAGTGACAAGGATGATTCCAAGTCCATGTCGGGTTTTGTCTTTACCCTCAATGGAGGGGCGGTGTGTTGGAAGAGTTCCAAACAGGAAACCGTTGCAGACTCGACTATGGAAGCGGAATACATCGCTGCATCTGATGCCGCAAAAGAAGCTGTCTGGATAAGGAAGTTCTTAAAAGAACTTCAGGTGGTTCCGTCCATTGTTGACCCAGTACCTCTGTATTGCGACAACAACGGGGCTATAGCTTTAGCAAAGGAACCCAGGTCCCATCAGAGATCCAGGCACATCTTGAGGCGGTATCACCTGATCAGGGAGATCGTGGATCGCAAGGAGATCGAGGTTCGGAGGGTTGCTTCAGAAGAGAACACTGCAGATCCATTCATCAAGGCCTTACCCCAGACTCGGTTCGAGCGGCTGATCGAGATGATAGGTCTTCGGTACGCCAGTTCATGGCCTTAGTGCAAGTGGGAGATTCTTAGTGTATATGCCCTAGAGGCCATTACTGTATCATACTAGTTTGTATATTACTTGATGGAAGCTTGGGATATTCACCTTGTATAAACAATCTTGCTCAATATAGTAGTATGCTACTTGGTTTGTTTCTACTTCAATGTGTACTTGTGTTTATTTCAGTATATCACTTATACGCATTAGTGGAGCCCTTAGGATCTTTGCTTGATTACCAGCTTTGTGATGGCAGTCACACTAGTGGGGGCTGGGTAATCTATAAGCACATCCTTATACAGGTCCCTAGTCGTAGGACTATCGAGGCAGGGCATCGATACTCCGGAGTAGACTAGCGTATGCGCTTCTCATCCCAGTGTGGGAGATGGTCTGTCCCACAGCCATCAGTACGTCGTACTGGAGATAGTATACGGGTGCTCGTTGGGTTACGAGTACACTGGACAGGACTCGTCGGGAACTGAAAGGTTGGTATTATACCTATCGTCAGTTATCAGTTCCCAGGTGACATGAGTACAGCTTAGTCCGCTGACTTGACACTGGCACTTCGCCTCGAGTGTGTTCCCACTGCACTTTGATCACTACCCTACCACGGCTCAAAGGAGTCGTGCAAACAGGTGGTGGTTGGGTGCAGTCCCGAAGCACTTGGAGGCAGTGACAGTTAGACAGGATTCGTCTCTCCCAGTATTGGGGGTTGACATCGCGCTGTGTCTAGGAGAGCCATTACACGAGTAGTCCCTGGCCAGGGCAAGCGAGATATACTGGTAGGTTTCCAGTGTTATCTCAGGGTGTTTTGGGCTTCACTCCGACACGACTTGTACCGCTATTGGGGGACTGACGTTTACCGCCCCCTAGGCCCGCCATGCGATGTATCAGACGAATAGACCGGACTGTACGGAGAATGTCACATTCAGACTCAGTAGGAGTTCAGATGGGGTTTCACCTCGTCAGCCTTCTTGTCGACATCTACCTGGGGACCGTTACGCACAGCTAGTGCCACTTGCGGTCTGTGGTTAAACCCACTGCCAGCGTAGTGTCGAGTCTTTAGAGTCCCACACAGAGGGTATTCGCCTCTGGGCAAAACAGAGTAGAGGTCGCATGGTTTTGCGACAGGGTTCGTTCTCATCCGCGCACTTGTGCACGTTTGGAGTCCGGACGGATTATACTGGCAGGCTCTGGTTTGAGCCAGATACTGGTATATGTTTTAGGGTTGCTTTTATCTCTTGGTATTCTTGTTCCTCGGAACGAGAATGCAGGTGTGTATGCACAGTTGCTTGAGGCGGAGGATGAGGTTTTTCATTAGGGTTTCGGAACGGGTGCGTATGCACAGTTGACAGTTATTATTTCCAAACCCTAATGGATTTATGAATTATCTATTAATAATAGTAATTAAATGAGAATTATGTTATGGTTGATTTTTGTTGACTTATTGACCTTGGTTGACTTGTTGACCATTGACCACCATCATGCTTTGAAAGATCCTCCTTGATTCATGCTTACACTTCATTTAAAGAAGCATGATAGTGGTCATTCCAAAAATAACCATCAACTATTCTTATTTCAATTATTATTATTTAGATAATACTTTTCTTTTGCATTATGGTTGCAAGAAAGAGAAAAGATATCTCATTATCTCATTCTTCTTCTCTCTCTTCACTTCATCTTCTTCTTCCTCTAGCAAAGAGAAACCTTCTCATGTGTTGAGAATCCTTCTCTTTAAAAAGAAAAGCAAACCCTAATCACTCTCTACTCATTCTAGGATGAAGGTTTAGCAAGCCGGAAACCCTAGTTCACTCAAAGATCGAGGAAGAGCCCAAAGGTCGAACCTTCGAGGTGGATCCATCTTCGACGGGAGAAGGCGACGAAAAGAGAACCATCAACCTCTACAAGATTTCAAGAAGAAGGAGTTCAAGTTTAGGTATAACCTTCATCCGAGTAGCTAACTCTCTTTAGCGTATTTGCTAGTTTAGTTTAGACAACGATCCCGACCTTGTTTAGTCCATGTTGCCTCTTGCGATAAAAATTCGTTTTTTATACCGTTTCCGCCTCCCCGTAAGCACTGGGGGTCGCAATATGGACTTACAAAATCCACATCGGGAGTTTCAAAAGAACTGAAACTTGCTAGCGCTGCATACCATTTTGAGTGTGATGATTCTGGTAGGATTCCTTCAGTTTTGTCACGTGATGATATTTGGATCCCTATCCCACTGTGAGTATATGCTACTCCTCGGGAAATTTCTCACTTAACGATCAATGCTATAAACCTAGTAGGTGTCTAGAAAGGTGTTAGCGGGGCTACGCCCACAAGGAAAAGAGGTTACTTAATTAAGGAACTTCGCGAAAGCGTTGGAAAACCTCCCTCGAAGTACCGACACTGGCCTGGCTGAACGGTTAAGCAAGTATTGTACGGTGAGAATGATCCCGACTAATTCTTCCTTTATGGTTTGAGAAGGGATTCGAGAGACAGTGGGAGCCATCCTGTTTAGATAAATTAAAAACCAATCTAAACTTTCAAGAGCATTATGATGAGTGTTTTCTTCTCTCTCTCTTAATTGTAGCAACCCAGTGACCACACCTAGGTTACATCTAGATAATAAAATGACTGAATCTGACTGTTTTGACTGGCAAAGGTCTGTCCAGATGTCCATTGCCCATGAAAAGCTGGGACACCTCTTGACTGATCCAACCCCTGCCGTCTCAGGTCCAGTTTCCCCTGTCACAGATATTCATATCCGCAAGACATCGGAAAAAGACTGTGCGAAAGCCAAGTGCCTCGTGTTAGCCTCAGTTGATGGTGCATACCAGAGGCGGCACGAGAAGATGGACTTAGTTTCTATCTTCCTCCATAACAAAGATTTATATGGAGAGCAATCTCGTATCACAAGATATGAGACCTCGAACGAATTGTTTCCAGCGAGGTTGGCTATCGGGTCATCTGTAGGGGGCAACGTCCTTACAGAGACCAGCTCTTTTGAGCTCACGGACCTGAAGTCCTCGTTGAAGAACGGGTCAGATGCTGACTTAGTTCAACGGTCTCTACCTACTATCCTGAAGGAAACCAAGGAAGTAGAAAGAAAGGGAAGGGCAGAAGTTTCGGGACTGGATGTAGTAAAAGAGGGATGTTCCTATTGTTACAGGAATGAACATTGGCAGAAGGATTGCAGGGCTTGCAAAGCCAGTAGCCAGAATTCGAAGCATGTTGTGACTTCGGCTTCGGGTGTGTTTGTAATAGAGAACTGTATGTCAGTTAACCCTACTTCCTGGGTATTGGATACCGGATCAGGATCTCATATCTGTAATTCGTTACAGGCTCCGAGAAACCGTAGGGTTATCTAGAAAGGTGATATGGCTCTCAGGGTTGTTAACGGAATGAGCATGTACGCTGAATCCGTAGGGGAATATCATCTTGGACTGACAACTGGGCAGATATTGATTCTGCGTGACTGTTTTTATGTACCAGGTGCGACTTGTAATATCATATCTGTATCCTTACTTTCTAATGAAGGATATGATTTTACTTTTGTAAGCGATGTAGTAAACATCCACCTAAATCAAGTTCTGATTGGGTCAGGTACATTGAAATACGGAATATATGTACTGAATCAAGCTCAAGTTTTTAGTGTCCAGAACACACTTAAAAGAAAGTCTCCGGAATTAAATCAGGCTATTTTATGGCATTGTAGACTGGGTCACATTAATAAGACACGGTTGACAAAATTACATAAAGAAGGATACTTGGATCGGTTCGAGTACCAGTCTTATGCCACTTGTGAATCTTGTCTCATGGGAAAGATGACAAAGACTCCGTTCACTGGACACGAAGAAAGAGCAAGCGAGCTCTTGGGACTCATACACGGTGACGTGTGTGGTCCAATGTCTACACATGCGCGAAGTGGTTATTCATACTTCATTACTTTCACAGACGATTTCTCTAGGTATGGACATGTCTTCTTGATGAAGCATAAATCCGAGGCCTTTGAGAAGTTTCGGGAATACAAGAATGAAGTTGAAAAACAAACAGGCAAAAGTATCAAGACACTGAGATCTGATCGAAGTGGTGAATACTTGAGTGCCGAGTTTATGAGCTACTTAAAAGAGAATGGAATTCTCTCTCAGCTTACTCCTCCATACACACCACAACACAACGGTGTATCATAAAGGCGGAATCGAACCCTATTGGATATGGTTCGTTCCATGATGAGTAAGGCTGAGTTATCACGATCCTTCTGGAGTTATGCACTAGAAAGAGCTACATATCGTTTGAACCAAGTTCCTACTAAGTCAGTGCCTACCACACCATATCAGATGTGGAGTGGGAAGAAACCCTGTCTTAAACACTTTAAGACATGAGAGTGTCCAGCTTTTGTAAAAAAGCAGCATGCGGACAAGCTCGAGGCACGTTCGGTACAGTGTAAGTTTATGGGATACCCAAAGAACTCCAAGGGGTATCTTTTCTATTACGCAGAGGAACAAAAGGTTTTTGTTTCTCGACATGCCCGCTTCTTGGAAACTAAGTTTTTGGAAAACCAGATAAGTGGGAGCGCAATAGAACTGGAAGAAATTCCAGAACCACGAGCTATTACTGAAAGCTTAGTAGAACCAGAGGGTCCGAAAGAAAAGGACATCCCAGTGCCACTCCGCAGGAGTAGTAGGAAATCTCATCCACACGAGAGATACTACGGTTTTCTCATAGACGGGGATAGAGAGGATTGCACTATGGATTATGGTGAGCCTACTAGCTTCCAACAAGCCATTCAGAGCGGTGACTCGGTAAAATGGCTGGATGCAATGCGGACCGAGATGGAGTCCATATACACCAACAAAGTTTGGACTTTGGACTTTGCTCCAGAAGGGGTAAAACCCATAGGCTGCAAATGGATCTTCAGAAAGAAGATTAGTGGAGATGGGCAGGTTGAGACCAATAAAACTAGACATGTTGCAAAGGGTTTTCGTCAAAGACCTGGTTTGGACTATGACGAGACCTTTTCTCCAGTGGCTATGCTGAAATCCATTCGGATCTTTCTTGCCATTGCTGCCTTCCACGATTATGAAATCTGGCAGATGGACGTAAAGACGGCTTTTCTAAATGGAAATTTAGAAGAGTGCGTCTATATGGATCAGCCGGAGGGATTCATTCAGAGTGGGAGCAGCGGTAAAGAGTGCAAGTTGCTCAAGTCCATCTATGGACTTAAGCAGGCATCGCGGAGTTGGAACATCTGCTTTGATGATACTGTCAAGGAATTCGACTTTATCAAAATCCCAGATGAACCATGCATTTACAGTAAGATTGTAGGGAGAACTGTGGTATTCCTCATCTTGTACGTGGATGACATTCTCCTAATAAGAAATGATATTCATATATTACAGTCAATCAAAGGATTCTTGTCGCAGAGGTTCTCCATGAAGGACCTGGGCGATACCAACTACATTCTGGGGATCCAGATCTATCGTGATAGATCTAAGAGGATGTTGGGACTTTCACAGTCCAGGTACATCGACACCATACTGAAAAGATTTTGTATGGAAGATTCCGAGCGTGGTAATTTACCGGCTTGTCACGGGATCACCCTCTCCAAAGAGATGTCTCCCAAGACTGATTTGGAAAGGGATCGCATGTCTATTATACCCTACGCTTCTGCGGTAGGCTCTATAATGTATGCGATGTTATGTACCAGACCAGATGTAGCATACGCATTGAGCGTTGTAAGCCGGTATCAGTCGAACCCAGGGGAGAAACACTGGCTAGCGGTAAAGAACATTCTCAAGTACCTGAGAAGGACTAAAGAGATGTTCTTGGTGTATGACGGAAAAGACCTCCAGATCGAGGCCTTTGCTGACTCCAGCTTCTAGAGTGACAAGGATGACTCCAAGTCCATGTCGGGTTATGTCTTTACCCTCAATGGAGGGGCGGTTTGCTGGAAGAGTTCCAAGCAGGAAACCGTTGCTGACTCAACTATGGAAGCGGAGTACATAGCTTCTTACGATGCCGTAAAGGAAGCTGTCTGGATGAACAAGTTCCTCACGGAGATTCCGGTGGTTCCTACCATTGTTGATCCAATACCGCTGTATTGTGACAACAACGGCGCTATAGCTTTAGCAAAGGAATCCAGGTCCCATCAGAAGTCCAGGCACATTTTGAGGCGGTACCACCTGATCAGGGAGATCGTAGATCGCCAAGAGATCGAGGTGAAGAGAGTAGATTCGGAGAATAACACTGCAGATCCACTCACGAAGGCCCTACTCCAGACTCAGTTCGAGCGGCTGATCGAGATGATAGGTCTTCGATACGCCAGTACATAGCCTTAGTGCAAGTGGGAGATTGTTAGTGTATATGCCCTAGAGGCCATTACTGTATCATACTAGTTTGTATATTACTTAATGGAAGCTTGGGATATTCACAGTTGTATAGACAATCTTGCTCAAAATGGTAGTATGCTACTTGGTTTGTTTCTACTTCAATATGTGCATGTGTTTCTTTTAGCATATCGCTTATACATATTAGTAGAGCCCTTAGGATCTTTTCTTGATTACCAGCGTTGTGATGGCAGTCACACTAGTGGGGGCTGGGTAATATACAAGCACATCCTTATACAGGTCCCTAGTCGTAGGATTATCAAGACAGGGCATCGATACTCCGGAGTAGACTAGCGTATACGCTTCTCATTCCATCATGGGAGGTGGTCTGTCCCACAGCCATCAGTACGTCGTACTGGAGATAGTATGCGGGTGCTCGTTAGGTTACGGGTATACTGGATAGGACTCGTCGGGAACTGATGGTTGGTATTATACCTATCATCAGTTATCAGTTCCCAGGTGACATGAGTACAGCTTAGTCCGCTGACTTGACACTGTCACTTTGCCTCGAGTGTGTTCCCACTGTACTTAGATTACTACCCTACCACGGCTCAAAGGAGTCGTCCAAACAGGTAGTAGTTGGGTGCAGTCCCGAAGCACTTGGAGGCAGTGACGGTTAGACAGGATTCGTCTCTCCCGGTATTGGGGGTTGACATCGCGCTGTGTCTAGGAGAGCCATTACACAAGTAGTCCCTGGCCAGGGCAAGAGAGATATACTGGTAGGTTTCTAGTATTATCTCATGGTGTTCTGGGATACACTCCGACACGACTTGTACCGCTATTAGGGGACTGACGTTCACCACCCCCTAGGCCCGCTATGCGATGTATCAAATGAACAGACCGGACTATACGGAGATTGTCACATACAGGCTCAGTAGGAATTCGGATGGGTTTACCTCATCGGCCTTCTTATCGACATCTACCTGGGGACCGTTACGTACAGCTAATGCCGCTTGCTGTCTGTGGTTAAACCCACTGCCAGCGTAATGTCGAGTCTTTAGAGTCCCACACAGAGAGTTTCCCTGCAATAAGCGAAACGTGTACAGGCCGTATGGTTTTACGGCAGGGCTGCGATCACTTAGGTGCACTTGTGTGCGTATGCTGTTCGGGCAGGCAATACTAGTGGGCTTTGGTTTAAGCCCAATCCTAGTATTGCACGGATGGATTTGTTTTGTCTTCTGTGCATTCACATTCTACGAAATGCGGATGCGGGTGTGTATGCACAGTTTTGAGGAGCGATGAAGGAGGAGTTGCCTCATTAGGGTTTTGGCAGTTGATTCGGCCAAAACCGTTATGTGGCAGGCTCATTAGGGTTTTGGCAATTCGTTCGGTCAAAACCATTATGAGCCGGAGACATTATTTACTAATTCTTTTAGTGATAATCTTGTGATGGCAAATTGCTTTGACCATTTGACCGCCTTGACCACTCTTGACTTTGTTGACCCGTTGACCAAAGTTGACCTTGACCTTCATGAGAGGTCAACACTCTTCTTTGGTTTTCTTTTTCTTTTTTGATTATGAAAATGTTCAATTCAGTGTAACCATCAACTTTATCTTGATAGGATTAGTAATGATGGTTTTTGTGTATTATTGCAACCATGGTTCATTTTCTTTAGTACACAATTTTCATTTCTCTTTTCTCATTCTCTCTCTTGCAAGTGAGAAGAAAAGAAAAGCTCCATGGTTGCTTGTTCTCCTTCATCTTCCTTCTCTTAAAAAATTCTTTTGATCTCATGTGTTGAGAGAAAAAGAATCCACATAGACAAATACTTCCATCAACCTATTCTACACAACCTAGGACATCACGACTAGCGATCTTGTTGCCCTAGTTGCCTCGGCTCGCGGTGGAGCTCGGTGTACATCTCTCGGGTGGATCGTCTTCGACTCAAGAAGGCAGCGGAGGTGACCAAGATCCGGACCGACCCTCGGAGCATGGATGGACGAGCCGGACAGCGGAGAGAAGACCCAAAGGACCGGTATCACGAGGTATAATCTCTATGGCATAGTAGATAGCACCTCTTGTAGTTTGCTAGTTTGTAGTTTAGCAAAGATCCGTGTTTTAGTCCATGTTGCCTTTGCGCCAAAAATTGTTTTTCGCCGTTTCCGCCTCCCCGTAAGAATCGGGGTGAGCAACGTGGACTTACAAGGCTATGGGTTCTAACCTATAGGCAATCCGTGTGCCGTATCGGTATTTTATTTAAATTAAATAATATTTTATTTTACGTACACACACGTGTGCATGTTGTTTTGGAGAATAAGGTGTTAACCATGCTCATATAGACATGGTACACGCAAACCTATCTTTTATCAGTTGTGCAAAATTTAAACACTATATCTACTTAAATTATTCAAACAAAAGTTTTTATTTTTAAAAAGAAAAGAAAAGGAGTTGAAGAAGAGAATTTGGAATTGAATTCTTGAAGTGTGAGGGGGGATGACTGCCATAAATGGTCTTTATGAGGGAAGAGTGAGTGTAACCCTTCCCTACACTCACCTCATACACTCACCTACACTCACCACCCACACACATATACACTCATTCCTTCATATATTTCTCATTCTCACTTCACTCTCTTTAATTTTTACCTAAACTCAGTTGCTCTCCTTCTCTTCACAATCTTTCAAGTTCTCTACTGGGGTTAATTGTTTACATCATAATCCAAGCCTCAACTTATATCCAACCTCACAAAATCCTTCAAAATTCATGCTAAAGGAATTTTGATGACTTGGAGCATGGAAAGCTGGGATTTTCCCAAGTTTTGGAGAGGTAGTGATCTTTATACCCTTAGTAGACTCTAATGAAGTTGTATGCTTATTAGTTTCAGTTTTAAAACACTAAAGTTATGGTTTTGTCCAAATATCGTATTTTTTGTGCATGTTTTAGAGTCTCTGTGATCTGCTATCACTAGGATAAGTTACTATAAAATCTAGCCCTGTAGTAGTGTTGTGTTAGAAGCCCTGAGTGTACACCTGAATCACGAACCCCACCTGGCATAGAAAGTCCGGCGAGATCGGGTCCAGAACTGGCGAGCTCGGATTTCTTGTGGCCTGGGGAGTTGTATTTTTGTGGGTAGATGTCTGTGGATAATTCTTGGTGTTTTTTATTGCTTGATTTTTCTGTATTGACAGTATACAAAATCTGGGATCACTTGGCTAAAATCTAATGTTTCGACTACGCGCGTTAGGTTATCCGACACGGTTTTTGTACTCCGAATAACTTGTTGCACTTGGTTTGGTTTAGGGTATCGCTACACTCATTCGCCACTAAGCTAATACTTAAATAGCTTGTGGAAATCGATACGTTGATTAAGCGTAGTTTGCATTTGTTATCGAGAAGTTTCTAATTTGCAATTATTATGTTTTGATACGATATTAGGATCGATTGCAGGGACTTCGAGCACTACGAAGAAAGGGAAAGAGATGGTTGGATTCACCTAGCTCGAGATCATCGATGAGTAGATTTAATATCTACAGGAGAATCACACCTATGGCGCTAAGCATCGTGGGCTGGATTTAGTGATACAAACCTATGTTGTTCGAATATACATTGATTATACATGAATATCATCTTGCATACCCTATTGTTGTGGTACCTTGACACTGCCTTGATTTGACACTACACAATTACTAACGGTTTATGCTGCACAATGCACTAAATTACTTGCCACTCACACGCCCCGTTAGTAATTGCTATGACACGTACATTATAGAATTTCTTATGGATAATATATATTGCGTCGCCTTCATTATCATTAAACGGTTAAATAGAAATTCTTGTCCTATCACACATATGAATTGCATCATACATGTTTGCATACGCATACCTTGCTTTAGCTACACATACACCCTTATATGATGTTGCACTTGTTTTTTGAGAATGTGGGAACCGCATGATATAATTAAAAAACTTGATCATTTTAAAGAGCGGTTTTCCTTTGATATACTCACATTACTGTTCCGTATTTGCATATCTTGTATTTCATGGACATATGCCTTATTTACTGATTCCATGTGATTTCTGGATTTGAGAACCGCGATTGTATTTAAAAAAGGAAAAATACGATATTTATTGTTTGAAAATGCAGTTTCTCTTGATGTGATATTTCGAGACGTCCACCATGAGTTTTCTCGTTCTGAGATTTGTTTTCGAGACCCGATTCGAGGAGATGGATGATCCGTTTGCAGGTACATGGTAGACCCTGTAGGGTTCCTAGGCACACTAATGAGGTCTCACAAGGCATCAACCATGCCAATTTCAAAAATTTCCGGTGGCGAGAAACCCTAAACTAGATCGTTAACTAGAAGCAAAGGCGAAAACGATAACTAGTTAACAACTTAACTAAGAGTGAACGGAAAATACAACCTTTGTAGATCTGATCCTCCACCTCCGTAGCTCCGTGATGATGTCCCCTCACTGTGATCATTAGATCCCAGGCTCTAGCGTCGGCTTCATCGGAGAAATGGGCAGGCTAGGTCGTCGACTTCGATGCCGAAGATGATCTACGTCGAGGCAACTCAAGATCAAGCTCCAACTTCACCAAGTCATGAAACTTGTGAAGAAAACACCCTATACTACATGGAAAGTGGAAGAGGATGAAGAAATAGGAAGTAGGTTTACTTTAGAATTGGATTTCTCACTCTTTTTCTCAAATCACCATTGAAGCTAGCAAGCTTCTTTCTTCTTGAAGAAGAAGAAGAAGATAATGAGTATGATAAGTATTTTGGAAAATAGAAAATAAGTCATTCTTATCATATTAGAAACCATGGTTAAGTGTAGAGAATAAACTAAGGTTAGGTGACTGGTTAGGTTTAGTATGAAACAAAAATGGTAGACTTTTTCAAAGCTTCATGAAGCTTCAACTATAAAACAAAGCAAGCCACCATTTCCCTTTTTGTCAAAAATGAATTAAGAGAATAAATAAATAAGTAAATCAAAACCCTAACCATTAACATAACCATGGTTTAATCATACACACCCAAATTTGCATGTATCATCAAACATGATACAAACTAGTGCACAAAACTATATCATATATACAATGTGCACATCAAGTGAGAAAATCCATCTCAAGTGAACAAATACTAGTTAATGTAAAGTAATATATCAAATATATAATTATACATTAAATTATTAAATCAACACTTGATTTAACGATCCGGTCATATCGCATATAACCGACTAATATCAAGTGTATCAATGTATCGAATCAACACTTGATTCGGTAACCCGGCTATATCACATATAACAGACCAATATACAAATCGCGAGAATAGAATACAGTATCACATACTGCTATAATTCTCGGTCCCGCACATATCTCATATGCGCTCCTATTTCGTTTCGCTTGAGCCAGGAAACATCTGTGTAGGACTCTAAAGACTCGTCAATACGCCGGCAGCAGGTGATGATCATATCAAACACCCATAAGCCGCAAGCGGTCTGCTAAACGTAACGGCCACCCGGGTATTGAGCGATCAGAAGATCGATGAGCAAGCCCGCTCACACTCCTGTGAATCCAACCAGTAACACTTACCGTACAGTCCGGTCTGATCGTCTGATATGTCGCATATCTTGCCTAGGGGTGGTAAACGTCAGACCCCAGTAGCTCGATAAGTCGTGTCGATATAAGGTCTATAACAGTTCGAGAAACTACTGGTAACACATACCAGTAAATCTCAGCAACCCTGGCCAGGGATATCCGGTTATAGCCAATCGAACACAGTGCAACATCAACTCCCTATACCGGGAGAGACGAATCCCCTCCTATCGCTCATTGCCTACATGTGATTCGGGACTGTACCCAAAAACCACCGTTTTGCACGCCCTCTTGGACGTGGTAAGGTGGAAATCAAAGCACAGTGGGAATCACACAAGACTCTATGACGATCTCGGGTCAACAGACTACTCTGTACCAGTGTCACCAGAGAACTGCCATCTGACGTAAGGTATAATACCATATGGGAGTTCTCGGCGAGTCCGTCCAGTGTACCCAGTCTCCACTGAGCACCCATATATCATCTCTGATGTCAAACACCAATGGATATGGGATCATCCATCGCCCATCTATATGGGTCGAGAAGGTATACGCTAGTCTACTCTGGTATATCGATGCCCCGTCTCGATACACCCACGACTAGGGACCTTGAAGGATGTACTTATGGACTACCATATCCCCACTAGTATGATCTGCATCATAGTCCAGGTAGTCAAGTACACATCCTAAGGGCTTTACCGACATGTAACAGAGAGACAATCAGTATACACGTTAAGGTAAAGAGTAACCAGATAGCATACTATCATGTCGAGCAAGAAAGTCCTCCCTATATATGTCCCAGCATCCACTACAATATACATCCTATGTACAGTAACGGCCTCTAGGGTATACATATAACTAACAGACCCGGTATGGTATACTGGGGAAAGAAATGATTTTTATGGAGTAGACGATGAGCCTGGCTGAGGGAGTACTACCTACCGGTGATTGTATAGAACTCGGTGGATATTCAGAGGATACCGTCTAGGAGTTATGATATGATGTGGATTTGAGGGCCGATCAGAGTATGCGGCGCTTGAGATGTGAGTATTTGTGTGTCGATGTTGGACACGGGTTTCAAGATGTTTCAAGTGTCGATGTTTGACACTCAGGTTTCATGATATGATAGATATGAGGGCCGATCAGGGTGACGACGTCTGAGATATTGGGATTTTGAATGTTGTTGATGAACATTGGTTTTCCATGATAATAATTATACATGAGGTTTATTGTATTACCCTATACTCAGGATTTATTGGTATGCACTGTTTCATTTAGTTGTTGTACCTGATGGGATACCTTGATTATGATTGTTGTATATCTTTATTATTATGTTATGCCATCAGATCGCATATTTAGTTATCGCTTTTCATGCCTGCTTGTGATTATCTGTACGATGTTATATTCTATTCATGAGTTGGCAACTCATCCCCGTTGTGCCACAGTATTTTGCAGGATTGACACTCAGTATAGTCGCTGCAGGGCTACTAATTTCATCTACTTCTACGGATACCGCTGCTGTTGGTCATGATTTTTTTAGGTGGGTGGTTTTGCAGCTATCCGTATGATCTCATTGTATATCTTATTATATCTAGTACTCTCCATCCACCACTGTTATGTATATTGACTTAGAGACGAGTTTGTGAGGATCGGTTTTGTATTATTTTTGTGACTTGGGTGTCGAGCTTGTTGAGTCGGCTGTTTATATTTTGATGTTGTTCCACTTCCTTATTGCTTTCCTTCGCTACGGCGTCGTGTGTGTTTGTGTGTGTGTGTGTGTGTGTGTTTTTATATAAACTGTTGTGGTTGTGTTCCGCCTTTGTGGCGTGATTTTCTCCCGTTTGGGATGCTTTATATTCATATTATGCTTGTACCCGTTTGGGGCTAGTTTTTACAAAGGAGGTGCTGCCAAAATTTTCGAGGAAACAGATTAACTTATAAAAAAAATGTGTGTTATATCTTTCTATCTTATATGGTTTAGATTTCTTGGTTGTCGGCTTACATAACTTACGTTACGCCTTTTGACGTTACGTGATTTAAGTGCCGGTCGCGTTCCTAAATTGGGCCGTGACATTTATGTTGGCTATAGTGCTCTCAAGGCAATTATTGTAATCGCAGACAGGCGATTATGATGATTAAGGGAGGACCTATATGGATAGAACAGTTTCACTCGAGATGATAGTATGCAATCTGGTTTGACTTTATCATCATGTATATACATTATATGGTATTACAGATCACTATTATATGTTGATAGAGCCCATAGAATTCTTGCTTGACTATCAGGGTTATGATGGCGATTATACAAGTGAGGCCGGGTAGTCTAAGCAAATTCTTAAATGTCCCTAGTCATAGTAATATCGAGATTAGGCATTGATATTCTAGAGTAGACTAGTTTATATGTTTCTTGAACCCGAAGAGGGGCGGTGGCCGGTCTCACAGCCATTGGTATTAGTTAGTCACCAAAAATTATATACAGGTGCTCATTGGGTTATGAGTTATACTGAACAAACTCGCTGGGAACATGCTAGATGGTATTATACCTATTGTCAAATAGTAGTTCTCTGGTGACATGAGTACTGGTTAGTTTGTCGACCTGAGATCGTCTGTCATGCCCCGCTTCCCAATAGACGGAAACGGTGACGTGGCAAGCCCGCAACATATTTACTTAGAAAAATACGTTAAGCGTAATTAAGCAATATAACAATGTGCAAGAATAAAAGAGTAATAAAATGAAACAACAACTTTATTTACATTCAACTTTACATACAACTGTCTGAAATAAAAGATACAATAATAAATGAAAATACCTAAACAATGGCATATTTAAAGTAAGTGCATGCTGGAAAGAGCTAGTAGTCTGGCTGAGCAACAACCTGATTCAAGTCCTTCGGGCTCGGCTCTATCTCCTCAGAGTCCGGTCCTCATGACGAACATTAAAAAAAAAGAGACAGAAAAAGAATATCTTCAGTGAACTAGCACTCAGTAAGTCACAAAAAAAGTAAGAGAAGATAGTATATAATGTGAATAGAAACCAAATGATCAGTGGACATGTAAATTTGTATATGATCATTCACAGATATAAGATAGTTATTCTAACGTGGTTATTTGTAGTTTGATAAGAAAAATATTCTGTAACATTTCAGAAAATATAAAATATTATTTTTGGAATTTAATATTAAAATAATATATTTCACGAAAACTACCCGATTTGCCAATTAGGGGTATTTGTAAAATGGTATAAATATATATCAAGATTTGTGAAATAATTGGAGATTAAAATGATTTATTCATTTAAAAATATATTTATCGGATTTGGCATTTTTATAATTAATTATATGCAATTGGAATAAAAAAATCGATTAATGCGCTACTAATCGCGATTAGGCCAAATCCGTGTTTCTACATTTTTTCTATGGTTAGTGCACCATGACATGTTGCATTTTTGTTGCATGTTGTTTCATTCGTATGTGTTGATATTTGGTTTCAAGAAAAGAAAAGAAAAAGGAAGCTAAAAAACAACAGAAAGTGTATTATTGAGAAGGTGTGCATAAAGGGAGAAAGTGAGGGTAAAAGAGATTAAGGATAAGAGAAAGAGAGAGAGAGAGAGAGAGAGAGAGGGCTGCCCATTCTTCACCCCTATTATTTTCTTCACCTCCTCCTTCATCTTCAAGCTCCACCTTCTCTACCCTCATGACCTATCTCAATACTCTCACTAAAACCCTATACCCCCTTCACAAAAAAGATGCACAACCTCTCTACGAACCCAATGGACCTTTCAGAGTTGGATTTTTGAAACTTTAGAAAGCTAGGGTTTTTCATGAGTTGAAAATGAAGTATATCTCCTTTCATTTAGTGCAGTTTTAAGTTTTCTAGCATTCTGGTTTAGTTTAGAATTTGTTTAAGTGTGGATTTGTGAAATTTGAAATCCCAAGGGAAGGTTTGGGTGATTGTGTGGACTTGTGAGATTTGGTGGCTGTCTACAGACCTTTATGTTTATTTTACTGGCCAAGACCTGGATTAGAAACCAAAATAAGGACTTAGGAAATTCTCCGTGTCGGTTTTGTGAAGTATGTTGGCCTACAGGGAATCTGGAGCAACCTGGAAAGTTTCTGAGAAAAACTAGCAACCCTATTGACCTAGGCTGAACACTAGAAGACCACTATGAGGAGACGAACCCCAATAAAGCCTACAGGGCCGAGAATGCAGGATTTTCAGGCTATGTGGCCGGCCTCATTGTGGGCATTGGTGCCTAGGTTTGGTCTGTAGCTCACATACCCCCTATACAACCCCACTGTACAGCTAGGTTGGCCTGATTTTACCTAAACCAAAATCCGGGACCATTTTCTTTAGTTGCTGTTTTGAATTGTGGCTTTTGCATGACTAGAAACATTGGATATTTCATTTTGTCTCGGCCACTTGACGTTTGTACGTCAATATCAATTGTGGTTTGGTTATTCTTGCATGAGTAGGCTATAGGTTTTAACCTATGTGCGATTCGTGTGCCGTTTTGGTTTTCGTACGTGATTCTGTTTACGATACTGTATGTTTATATAAGTAGGCACTCTCACATGGACTTCGAATAACAAGGAGGAGTATGGCGACATCGACTTCGAAAAGTAAGGATCAAGGTGAGTAGATTTATATCTATGGGGGAAGTCGGGTGGATGGCGTATAGCACCCCCGCAAATTATGAAAGAAAACCGATCTATAGGATACAGTCATAGAAACCTATATTAGAAAACTATGGATATGGTTAAAAAGAAGTTAGAGATGATATGAATGATTGAATATATATATATATCGAGATATGAGATGAAAGCTATAAGGATATGACACTTTAATATGATATTATAGAAATGATGTCTCGAATTGATATATAAGGATATAAAAAGTGAATGTGAATCACGATATATAGTTATGTAGTTGCACGAGAATAAGTATGAGTTTTAGAGTAGCATAATACAAGATTTATAAGATAGAATGGATTTGTAAAATGATTTGATGTGAGTTAGTGATGTGATGAAAAGAATGTACGATGAGATATGATGACTTGGTTTGATATGTCGTTATATGGATGCGAGTCGATATGAGATAATTGATACCTTTGCTGGTCCCATGATATGAGATTAATACGGATGTGACCTGAGAGATAGGTATATATATATATGGATAATGTTGTGGATCATGAGTGATATGTCGTACGAGACATTCTGTCCGTACCCTCATTGTTATATAGGTTGATAGAATCCCTAATTGATTTAATGCCGCCGTACGATGGATACCGTACGTGATGAGTTTTATTTGATAATTGATCCATACCCTTGACTAGAGGATTTCGTACGATGGATTATACCGTATGTGATGTTGTGAGGCTGCATGCCGATTGATAGATTCATCGACTCGGATATATGGTAGATACATATACCTGATAGCATTTCACGTTCGATGTACCTTATGTTACGTTCATGACATTCTTATTGCATTACCATTACCTGTGCTAGTACACCTACACCATTATCGATGATGCATATGTTGCACTTACACTGATTGCCGGCTCACACATCTTCATCATTGATACTTGCTATGTCACTTACACAATAGAATTGCTATATCATTCCATGATATATTACTATACTCACATCATTATGTTATGTTTCATGATATACTTGCTATGTTTACATCACCATACCATGTCACATGTTATACTTGATGTGCTCACATTTCTATTACATGTTTGCATACATCACGCTGTGTGATTATACGCATTCAGATTTGTTGTTTTCATGAGATTTTGGATTTGAGAACCGTGGTTAAATTTCAAAGGAAATTATGTATTGTTTTAAAAACCCGGTTTCTCTTGATATGATATTTCGATACGTCCACCATATGTTTCCTCAGTTCTGAGATTGGCATGTGAAACCCGATTCGTGGAGCGGTAGGCACCGTCTGCAGGTACATGGTAGACCCGGTGAGGTACCCCGAGGCAAGAAGACTTGTATTGTTAGGCGGTGAGCCTGGCAGGGGAGCACTACCTATCGGTGATAGTATTTAGACTCGGCGGTTATCCGGAGGATACCGACCAGAGTCGTGAGATAGATACGAGGGCCGACCAGAGTATGCGGCGCCTGAGGGACGATCTGAGGATTCGGCGCCTGAGATATGAGGATTTATGTGTCGATGTTGGACACGGGTTTCATGATGTTTCGAGTGTCGATGTTGGACACTCAGGTTCCATGATTTTTGATGTGTCATTGATGGACACACGTTGATTGATATCTTCATATTTACATGCATATGCTTTCATGATATTTACATACATGATATTGTTGTGTCATTGATGGACACGTAGATGTTATCCACATGCAGATAGGCATCGATTATATTGCTGGCACCTATGCAGATACGGTCACCCTAGATATCATAGTATTACCTTTATGATACAGCTGATCTAGGAATCGTTGTTTTATTCAATTTCTACCTGATGATGTTTTCTACTCACGAGATGGCAACTCACCCCCGTTGTTCCACAGTTCTTGCAGGTTGACCGCATGGATCAGTAGCGGCATTGCTGGCATATAGCTGCATTCGGTTGATTTGCTTGGTAGGTGGTACATGTTGGATCATGCCACTCTTGTATTACTATTTCTATTGTATCTAGTCAACTCCATCAATCAAAACTAGTATTTGTATAAGTAGTAAGACTTAGAAGACTTGTGGTTGCGAGATTTAGAGCGAGGGTTTATGTTCGCTACTTATGGTTTTGATGTCTTGCTTTACATTTCTTTTGTGTTGATCTTCACCGTTGGGCGTCGTATACATATATTCTATCTTGCGTAGTTGTCATTCCGCCGATTGGTGAATATCTAGCTCTCTCTTGGGGATGTCATTATTATTATCATGTATATGTGGTTTTGGATCAAAATATACAAAGGAGGTCCTGCCCAAATTTTTAAAAAGACGAAACATGTTTTTCAACTAGTAAATCCACTTGTATTTTCATGTTCCATTATTTATACCTTTAAGAAAACGTTTGATTTCATCATATTTTTATTTTCAAAACTTCACCTCTTTTATTTTCTTTAAAAAGGTTTTAGATTTCTGGGCTTCGACTTACTTAATTTACGTTATGCCTTTAGACGTAACGTGATTTAAGTGCCGGTCACAACCTAATATTTTGGGTCGTGACATATTCATGTATATGAAAAGAGTCCATCTTACCCCATGGACTAAGGTAACATGTAGTACAAGGCCCCGTGATAACTTATGGGACAACGACACGTGAATTCATATAGGTATCTTTTAAAGTGACCTCTCGTGCCACGATATCCATTCCTTACCAATCTACCATTTTGTCCCCGCGTATTGTATTGTATAGATTAAGATTACTGGTCTTGACCGAATTCATGGACATAAAAATGTACAGGTTCATGTTCAAGATGTAAGCATGTGTTTAGGTAATCATGTCAAGTTCAAGTCAAGTTATAACCATGGTTCGGTCAAGTCGAGTCAAGTATACAAGTTTGAGTTTGATGTTTGAAGTCGAATGTTTTGGTTCATGATCAAGTATTCAAGTTTGTGTTTGATTTTGGATTCTGGTTGAGTTTGGATTCAGATTGAGTCAGAAACTTGTGAATGGATTTAACTCTTGAATTTTTCTTAGGTTAGGAAGTAATCAGCAACTGCTGCACATGGACGGCAGGATTTGTGTCTTTTTCCAAGACAATTGCTATTGAAAACTCCGTTAAGTTGTCTAGCCTGAATAGGCAAGTATTCTTTTTCTCCGGCTCCTCAAGGCTCAAGAGAAATGATACTGCTTAAGCCTATATTAATTCATAGTCCTTAAAATATTGGTTGCATATCTCAAGGGGGTTTTTATGAAAAATACTTAAATATAGTTTAAAATTAAACCTCGAGGGTAGTTTATAATATTTAGGATTTTCATGAACATGTATTTTAATTGTTATGGTATTTTGGTGATGAAACTTAACCTATTTAAAAGTTTCTGGTCTTTTATTGAAAACAAGCTCTTTTGGAAATTTGATGGTATTTTATTAAAATTGTAATCTTTCATTTTAAAAATATAGTTTCATAATATGTTTTTATTGAAAAAACGGATTCATATTTTTTAATATAATTTTTAAAAAATTACTTTTGTTTAGAAAAGTCGCATTTCTTAAAAACAGTATTTTTATTTCCTTTCGAGACCGTATACTCCGTGAGGAGTTCTGTATCTCGCTCTACTATCCCAAGGATGTGCGATAATCCACACAATCCTTTAGCGAGTCCCCTAACGAGGGTTGTAGAGACGTAATTGCCAAGAATTTCGAAATACCTATTAAAAGAAACCCGTTTTGAAAAGGTGTGGTATTTTAATGTAAATGTCATTCTTTCAATTAGTCATGTGTACCGTGCTATGAAACCATAGTGTGCGTATGGGGTAGGTCGTTGCCCCGTGATGTTTTCCTAAAGGTATCTTTTTAACAATTATTGAAAAGTGGTTATACTAAAGTTCATGCTATTTTTTTCATATGGAAGTTTTGGTTAAACTCAAAACTAAAAGATTGTAAGAAAGTTACAAGTAGTGCAAGAAAGTTTGTTTGACCTATTTTTGCTTAAAAAGGGAGTACAAAGGTTAAAACTACACATATCGGAGTTAAATCCACTTTTCCGATATGTTTTTAGAAGATGGTTTTGAGATGAAAGAAGAAAAGAGAAGAGGGACTTGCTCGTTGTGTAGCGATGGAAAGAGATTAAAGAAAAGAGGGGAATTCCCGTGGCATCGCGGAAACTCCGGCAAGGGCTTCGATCTTTGATGGAAGGAGCTTGGTTGCTAACTCCACTTGACTCCACTTGCACTTAGGAACTTTTGGGATGATTTTGATATAAATTTTCGGAATAGAGGGGAGCTAGTGCATGGGATAGTATTTATAGTCAAGAATTAGGGTTTCGGAATGAAAAATGTGGATTGAAAGAATTTAAATGATGTTAAATGGTGAATTGAAGAGCCACTTTTTGATTGAAGGAAAATCAAACAGTGTAAGGGAGTTAAGGTGTCACGACCCGGAATTGGCACATGACCGGCACTTGAATCATGTGAATTCAATAGGACCCCACCGTAATCCAAGTAAGCCGAAAGCAAGAAATCTAAACCTCTTCTTTTTTTTGAAAATAATGGATGTGCAGTTTTGAAATAAAGGTATAATGAATTCAAATTCTTTCTTGAAAAGTATATGTAATATTATATGAAAATATAAATGAGTTGTATCTATTTTTGAAAACATTTTGGTCCTTTGAAATTTAGGTAGCACCTCTTTTGTAAATTTTGATCCAAAACTAATAAATAACAAGAATAATATAGGCATCCCCAAGCGGGAGCTAGCTCTTCGCCAAATGGCGGAACACAACCACTCAAATAAGAATATATGACGTCCAAAGGGGAAGATTAAACAAAGAAACCAAAACATCAACAAGACCCAGAAATTAGAATAATACACATATCTCGCTCTAAGACTGAAAGAATAAACAAATCTGTGGTTTCTAAGTCTAGCAAATATACATAGTCTGGTTGATGGAGCTTTTAACTAGACACAACTAAATAATAATGTATACAATGGCGGTTACGATCCGAGCAGTAACCTACCTACCCATGCAAATCACCCAGAAGAAAGATGTATGCCAGCAAGCCGCTACTGATCCGACTGGTCGATCCTGCAAGAAAACTATGGTACAATGGGGGGGAGTTGCCAACTCGTGAGTTGAAGATATCAGCAGGTAGAAATCGAATGTATGACAATTTTCTAGGTCATACAGTAATATAGTAATGTAATAATACTGTGTGGTTGTTAGTGTATATACCCTAGAGGCCATTACTGTATCATACTAGTTTGTATATTACTTAATGGAAACTTGGGATATTCACCTTGTATATACAATCTTGCTCAAAATAGTAGTATGCTACTTGGTTTGTTTCTACTTCAATGTGTACTTGTATTTATTTTAGTATATCACCTATACACATTAGTGGAGCCCTTAGGATCTTTGCTTGATTACCAGCGTTGTGATGGCAGTCACACTAGTGGGGCTGGGTAATCTATAAGCACATCCTTATACAGGTCCCTAGTCGCAGGACTATCGAGACAGGGCATCGATACTCCGGAGTAAACTAGCGCATGCGCTTCTCGTCCCAGTGTGGGAGACGGTCTGTCCCACAGCCGTTAGTACGTCGTACTGGAGATAGTATGCGGGTGCTCGTTAGGTTATGAGTACACTGGATAGGACTCATCGGGAATTGACCGGTTGGTATTATACCTATCGTCAGTTATCAGTTCCCAGGTGAGATGAGTACAGCTTAGTCCGCTGACTTGACACTATCACTTCGCCTCGAGCGTGTTCCCACTGTACTTTGATTACTACCCTACCACGGCTCAAAGGAGTCATGCAAACAGGTAGTAGTTGGGTGCAGTCCTGAAGCACTTGGAGGCAGTAACGGTTAGACAGGATTCGTCTCTCCCGGTATTGGGGGTTGACATCGCGCTGTGTCTAGGAGAGCTATTACACGAGTAGTCCGTGGCCAGGGCAAGCGAGTATACTGGTAGGCTTCCAGTGCTATCTCAGGGTGTACTGGGCTTCACTCCGACACGACTTGTACCGCTATTAGGGGACTGACGTTTACCGCCCCCTAGGCCCGCCATGCGATGTATCAGACGAACAGACCGGACTGTACGGAGACTGTCACATTCAGGCTCAGTAGGAGATCAGATGGGTTTCACCTCGTCAGTCTTCTTGTCGGCATCTACCTGGGGACCGTTACGCACAGCTAGTGCCACTTGCGGTCTATGGTTAAACCCACTGCCAGCGTAGTGTCGAGTCTTTAGAGTCCCACACAGAAAGCTATTCGCCTTTAGGCAAAAGAGTAGGGGTCGCATGGTTTTACGACGGGGTTCAGTCACATCCGTGCACTTATGCACGTTTAGTGTCCGGACAGTTTACACTAGCGGGCTTTGGTTTAAGCCAGATCCTAGTGTACGTATTGGGATTGGTTTTATCCAGTTTGTATTCGTGTTCCTCGGAACGCGGATGCGGGTGTGTATGCACAGTTGACGGAGAGACAGAGGAAGAGGATTCTCATTAGGGTTGTTGACCGTTGACTGTTGACTATTGACTTTTTGCTCAACCCTAATGAGAATATGATATATGATTAACAATAATATTAATTAAGTATTGTGGTGACATGGTTGTTGAGGGGTTGACTTTGTTGACTTGTTGACTTTGTTAACCGGTTGACTAGGTTGGACTAGTTAACCATCATGATGACAATGGCTATCATCTCATGGCAAAGACTTTTCACTTGCTTGTTCTCTTGTGCAATATGAGTGCATGAAATGATATAACCATTTTGACTTAAACCATTTATACAATACTTGATTACTATTTTTGTGATGATGGTTTTGGATTATGAGTGCCAAGTGAGAAAAGTCTTTCTCATTCTATCATTTTCATTTCTCTCTCTTGTGTTCTTGAGCTCTCATCTTCTTCCTCTTGCTCTCCCTCTCTTTAGTCTATGGTTCACTTGTCTCATGTGTTGAGAACCAAGAACCATAGAGAAAATCCCTACACACTCTTCTCTACTCACTCTAGTTCATAAGGTTTAGCAAACCAAGTGAACTAGTTTTCTTCAAAGACCGAAGAAGAAGCCAAAGGTAGAAGCTTTCAGGTGGATCGATCTTCGGCGCAAGGAGACGACGGGGTGAAGCCGATCCGGACAACCATCGAGGCTTGAAGACGAAGGAGTTCAAGAAAGAAAGGTATAACCCCCTAACCGAGTAGTTAACAACTCCTAGTTAGGTTGTTAGTTAGATGTTTAACAAAGATCCGGTTTTGAGTCCATGTTACCACCTCTAGAAAATTGTTTTTCACCAAATTCCGCATGCCCGAATGTACCGGGAGAAGTAGCATGGACTTACAGTGGTATCAGAGCCTAGTTAAACACTACCTAACATGTTAGCATAGTAACTAGAAATTCGATCGGAGAAAAAGTCGCGAAATACACCCGGATTTCAAACTTTCTGTCGATTTTCAAAGTGCTGCAAAAATTATTTGAGATATACCAAAAATCGACTCAGGGTTTTTAGAAGAAACTGCAAAAATTCGACCCACTGAATCGATCAACGCGCCGCGTTTCCGCGGCGGGAGCTTGCTCCCGCCGCGGAACCGCGGCCGAGTTGACTCGGTCGTGGGGTTTTATTTTTGCAGTTTGTTCATATGGGTATTTTGGGATTTTTGTAATATGTATTTTCTGCCCAGATTTTCCAGAACGAAAATTTTGTGTTTGGGGCCTGAAAATCCGTATTTTTGATCGAACTTCTAAAAGACTTAAGCTGACGGGTTTTTCTGTGATGTGATATTTGTATTGAACGTCTGCTAATCGCTATATGTCGATTAGTGGGGGTTATACAAATCTGTGATCTGTAATGTTATTTAAATGTGTATATGAATTCATTGGATTGTCGCGGGTGAATAGCCGGGGGGTTGTTGTTAGTTATATGTATGCCCTAGAGGCCATTACTGTACATACGATGTATATTGTAGTGGATGCTAGGACATATATAGGGAGGACTTTCTTGCTCGACATGATAGTATGCTATCTGGTTATACTTATCTTAACATGTACTCTGATTGTCTCTATATTACATGTTGATAAAGACCTTAGGATATGTACTCGACTACTGGGACTATGATGAGATCATACTAGTGGGGCCACGGTAGTCGACGAATACATCCTATAACTGTTCCTAGTCGAGGGTGTATCGAGATAGGGCATCGATGCACCAGAGTAGACTAGCGTATACGCATCTTGACCCATATGATGGGCGATGGATGATCCCATATCCATCGGTGTTTGACATCAAGGATGGTGTACGGGTGCTCAGTGGAGACTGGGTATACTGGACGGACTCGCCGAGAACTCCCAGATCGTATTATACCTCACGTCAGATGGCAGTTCTCCGGTGACACTGGTACAGAGTAGTCTGTTGACCCGAGATCGTCATAGAGTCTTGTGTGATTCCCACTGTGCTTTGATTTCCATCATACCACGTCTAAGAGGGCGTGCAAAAAGGTGGCTTTTGGGTACAGTCCCGAATCACATGGAGGCAATGAGCGATAGGAGGGGATTCGTCTCTCCCGGTATAGGGAGTAGATGTTGTGCTGTGTTGGCTATAACCAAAAATCCCTGGCCAGGGTTGCTGAGATTTACTGGTAAGTGTTATCAGTAGTTTCTCGAACTGTTATAGACCTCATATCGACACGACTTATCGAGCTACTGGGGTCTGACGTTTACCACCCCTAGACAAGATATGCAACATATCAGACGAAGAGACCGGACTGTACGGGAGTGTTACTATTTGGATTCACAGGAGAAGTTACAGGCTTGCTTGTTGATCTTCTGAGCGCTCAATACCTGGGTAGCTGTTACGTTTAGCTGACCGTTTGCAGCTTGTGGGTGTTTGATATGATCATCACCTACTGCCGGCGTATTGACGATTCTTTAGAGTCCTACACAGAGGTTTCTTGGCTCAGGCAAAACGGAGTAGGGGCACATATGTGATATGTGCGGGACCGAGGATAATGCGATATGAGATACCGTATTTTATTCTCGCGATATATGATATCAGCCGGGTCATCGGATCAAGTGTTGATTCGATGAATCGGTACGGATAAATATTAGTCGGTTATATGCGATATAGCCGGATTGTCGGATCAAGTGTTGATTCGATAATTTAATTTATAATAATATATATGATATATTAAATTACATTAATTAATATTTGCTCACTAAAAGATTCTTTTTCTCACTCGGGTAATACATTGATATATATGCGATATATGTTAAATGTATTATTTTATTTTGTTACGATAAATATTATATATGTGATATATAATATTATAACATGATATGATTACTAATGCAACATGTTTAGTAGAGATTAAACATGGTTAGGGTTTGATTAGGGTTAAACCTTTCTAGATGTTTCTAGAAGGTTTTCTTTTTTGTTTTGGAAAAGATATTTTTGCATGACTCATCTTTAACTCAACCCTAAACCCTAACCCTAGTTAATTCTCTACAATGGTTACTTGAACCATGGTTGCATTTCTAACCTTATCAAAGTCTATCATTGTTCATCACAAATGAATTCAATCATTCTTCTTCTTCTTCTTCCTTCATTCTTTCATGAAAAAAGCTTGCTAGATTTTTTCCAAGTGATGAATAAATATGAGAAAAAGATAAATAAAGAGAGCAAAAATCCTACTTCATCATCCTCATCTTTCCTTGCCCTTTAGATGAGAGTGTTCACTCAATTTAGTGAGTGTTAGCTTCTGTTAACGAAACTTCAAGGTAGATCATCTTTGTATCGAAGATCGGAAGCAAAACTGCACCTTTCTCTTCGTGGAGCCTCTCGAGAGTCGGGAGCAAGATGTTCGCAGCAAAGGGACTTCAACACGGAGCTTATGAAGTGAAGGACCGGATCTACAAAGGTTGTAATCCCTCTCACTTAGTGTTAAATAGTTTAACATGCTAGTTTTCGCCTAAAACCCTAGTTTAAAGATCCGTATTCGGGTTGTTTGGCACGGCTAATTATTTGATCGGGCATGGTTGATGCCTCGTAGACCCTTGTGCGCGTGCCTAGCAACCCTACAGTGGTATCAGAGCCAAGCTAGAGCTTTAGACGAAGTTTAGACGAAGTTTAAAGTCCGATCGAACGCCGAAACCCCGACACGGAACCCTCTCTGTACTTTTTTCAAAAAGTTGATTTTTTCTGAATTAAAAATGCTCAGAAAAACAAGCAGGAAAAACTAAGAATTACTGTGAAGTACGGTCCCCTAAGTCGACTAAATGGAGGCGGAACCGCGGCGAAACCATGGGTTTTGCGGCGATTCCGCGGCCAAAATTTCGATTTAGTCCCTGGAATTTTTTGTATTTATTCTTAGGTCCTTTCTTGGCAATTTTTTCTGTGAATATTTTAATTCCACTCAAGTGTTGATTTTTCAAGGGTTGTATTGGGGAATCGTTGATTCGATCGGATAATTTAACTTTGTTTATTTTGTCCGGATAATTTTAGAAACTGTTAAAAAGTTCGGGCGGATATCGATAACTCACTTTTTCCCCTGTCGGAAAATTTTTCAAAAGTTGGATTTTTCCTCATGTTTAAGAACGTCCTAAGTCGTGCAAGTAAAAAGGTGGACCCTCTAGAAGACAACAAACCTTAACTCGATTATGTGACCGTCTTGAACTGCCTTTTGAACCTTAGGGTTTGGGGCAGTACGGCGTGCCACATGTGAGGCGTTGGCTTGACCCTTCTACGGCTGGACCATTAGTACTATGGCATGTGATGGATGTTTTTAAACTAATTTCAAGTGTTGAGATACATTGGGGAAATCTTAGGTGTTTGAATGTTCGATCGGAAAGTTTAACATTTTCTATTTATCCGGAATAGGATACAATATTTGGAATCCACACATAGTTATGAGATAACTGATTTGAATATTGTAAACATAGCAGTTTAGTCTCACTTGATCGGTTGCCACAGAATTTTGATGTGATCAAAAGTCTGTCGCAATTACGTAGCGTACGCGGATACTCGCCGGATAAACTTAATAGACAGCTACACCCCTTAGCCCCGACCAAGTGACTGTAGGAGAACCCCGTCGCCGAAAGCATCCGTTTGGGTACTCGTGGTAGCGGTGTTCCGCCTTGGTGCACTTCGTCGACGGCGTCGGGGGTGCGGCCGTCTACTAAAGTTTGCGACGAGCATTCGATCAGGATATCGGGAATCTTGTTGAATTGCCCGACTTGATATTGAAAAGAGTTTTCGATAATGAGACTAAAATGCGGGGTTTATAATTGTTAGGCATGCAATGTCTAAAGAATTCATTTGGTTAGGCATACGATGTCTAAAGAGGTTGCGGATTCCAACTGTTGTAGTTTTACACTTTCTTTTCTGTGACCGTAAGCGTAGTATGTGGTGTATCGCCGGCTTCGTTTCTATACATCAACGACAATCGGGATACGCATACTTGCTTACGTTGATGATATGAGATATTATGTGTTGCTGTGATATGTTATATTGGATCGTCGCGTTCTGAATAGCCGGGGGTTTTATGTGAGATGAGAGTTTTTTCTTTTTCATTCATGTAAAATTCATTTGTATGTAATATTCTTTTATTGGGGCACTTCCAGGTAGCGGAAGATGTCACCGTTGTATATTATTTACTTTTCCGCATTAGGTAGACCCAAGGCGGGGAGCACAAGTAACCGGGTTCTAGGGTCCAGTGGGAGACCATCTCGAGGAGTCGAGACCGGGTCTCCTAACCCTAGAATTGGCAGTGTTACTTGCTGCTCTCGTAGGGGTCTAAGGATGTGGGTTTGGCTATTCATCGCGATCGTGGAATCCGTGTTTTATACAGGCTCGTATTGAAAACACGGACGTCCTAGTATATCCAATATTTCATATATGTTTCTTCTGCTGCAATGTTCTGTGATGAGATCATATTACTGCCTGAGACGAATTTTTATATTATATATATGAGATATATGTTATATTGCAGATTTCGTTTCAAAAGAGATACTTGTGAAGCATAATTAAAATGGGACTTCATTAATGAGATTAATGAAATAAAAGAAACCTAAGATGTTGTAGAAACTTGTTTAAATTAAAAACTGGTAGCTCTAGTTCTTGCTTTGCATCGCGGTGTTCCTTGTAGAGCATCCTGCACCTTATTCGATAAGGAAAGGACCGAGATCCCTTCACCGGGAGTGACTCCTTTAGTAATAACTGGCTGATGCTACAAACTCGGTTTGTCTTTTGACTGCTTCTATAGTTTTTGCTTTGCATAGTGATATTTGTGAAATATCCTGCACCTTATTCGATGAGGAAAGGGCCGACGATCCCTTCACCGGGAGTGACCCCTTTAGCAAAACTAGAAAAGCCTAAAAAACACTCCATTTAAAATCACTCGATTCTACAACAATATCAAGTTCATTACGCAAAGGGTTTTCTTAAAAACCTGTCGTAGCCCTCCGTCATTTTAGGAAGTAGAGTACTTAGTATTCGTGCTGCGTATGTCGACTTTAGTTGAGGCGTAGTGTACGGTAGCTAAGTGATGTCTTCCTACACAGCATATGATGCGATTAGTTAGGACATTCATGTGATTATGTCGACCATAGTTGAGGGTCATGTAGGGTGGGTCTGATTAATCATGAAATGACGGTTAGAACTTGACTAGTGCTTATGATATGTTGACCTTAGTTAAGGTCATAAGTACTAAGGGTAATATATTATCGGGAATTTCAAGTGTTGAAATTTGCAATAAGATTGCATACCTTCTATGAGATAGTTGGATCCCGATACCCGCTGCGAGTAAGAGTTACTCCTGGGAGATTTTTACACATTACAATTAGCCGATCAAGTAGGTGTCTAGAAAGGTGTTAACGGGGTTACGCCTCTGGGAAAACGAGGTTTACTTTAATTAGGTTCGTGCGAAAGTACGGGAAACCTCCCTCAAAGTACCGACACTGGCCTGGCTGAAAGTTGGCGAACTTGTAGCGTATAATTAATCCCGGCTAGTCTTTCCTTTTAGGGTTTGAAGGAAGATTTGACTAAAACAGTGGGAGACATCCTGATTAGATATATTAGATAACCAATCTAATCTTGCAAGAGCATAGGCTGAGTGTTTTCTTCTCTCTCTCTCCAGGTAGCGACCATATCACGCCTTAATCAAGATAATAATACGATATATTGACCGAACCCGCTTGTTATACTGAGCTGGGGAACATTGGTCCCGTTCCAACTTATAATTGTTATAAGACAGAGCAGGAAATTGGGGAATACCAGATTTCCCGTGCCGCCTAAACGAAGAAAGTGCATGTTGATGTATCATCTTCGGGTGTGTTCATTATAAAGATCTGTTTCTCAGTATCCTCTACGTCCTAGGTATTAGATACCGGATCAGGATCCCGCATATGTAATCCGTTACATGGGCTACAGAAAGGTAGAGAACTGAGAACGGGTGATAAGTTTCATGAGACAGAAAATGGTGCAAGTGTTGCAGCCAAGTCTGTTGGTCACTGTCACCTTGTATTACAAGAATACATTGATTCTGAACAAATGTTATTAGATACCGAACCTGATATACAACATCATATCATTCTCTTTATTAGTAAAGAAAGGATATAATTTTGTATTGTTGGATAATGTTTTGAACATTTCCTATATCAAGAGTTGATCGGTTCAGGTACGTTATCTAAAAGCATTGACGTTCTAAATCAAACTACAGTTCTTAGTATACAGAACACACACAAGAGGAAGAGTTCAGAAATGAACGAATCCTTCTTGAGACATTGTAGACTAGGTCATATCAATGTGACCCGACTGGATGGAGTTACATAAAGATGCATATTTAAATTAGTTTAAATTTACATCTTATGAAACTTTCCAGTCATGTCACAAAGATTAGATGACCATAGCTCTGTTTATTGGAAACAGAGAAAGAGTTAGTAAACTCTTGGGATTGATACATGCTGATGTATGAAAAATCTCCTGTCTACACATGCCAAGACCGGTTCTTTGTACTTCATTACATTCTGATGATCTCTCAAAATTCAGACATATGTTCCTGTTGAAACACAAGTCCGAAGCTTTTGAGATATTCACAGAATATAAGTTAGAAGTAGAGAACCAAATTACGGGTATAAGTATTATGTCCTTTGATGAGATCAAGGAGGAGAATACTTTAAGCACGAAATTCCTGGATTATTCTAAAGGAGAATGAGATTCTCTCTCAGCATTACTCCTCTGTATACACCATAGCACGATGGGATATCGGGGCGGAGCAATAGCACCATATGTGATATGGTATGCTCTATGATGAGTACTACTGAGTTTTCTAATTCCTTTTGGGAGTTATGCACTTAAGAAGCTGCATACCTATTGAATGTGGATTCAATAGTTTCCAACGAACCTCAGCCTCTCCGCCGATCTAGTAGGGTTCCTCACCCACCTGAGAGATACTTCGGTTTCTCTATAACAGTGGGAGCGAGGAATGCATCATGAGATGATGACCCAACTAGTTTCGAACTGGCCATCAGGAGTGGGACTCTGTAAGAATGGCTGGATGCTTAGCGATCTGAGATGGAATCCTTATACACCAACAAAGTATGGACTTTGGTTGCTTTATCTGAAGGGTTAAATCCCCATCAGGAGCGAGTATATCTTGAGAAGATTACTTGGTGTACATAGAAAGGTTGAGGCTTTCAAAGCTATGCTTAAGTCCATCCAGATCCTACTTGCCACGGCTACATACCATGTCTACGATATCTGGTGGTTGGGTGTCATGACTGGTTTTCTAAATGATGTTTTCGAAGAGTGCGTCTATAAGTACACAGCCAGAGGGCTTCATAGACAGTGGGAGCAGCGGAAACGTGCGCAAGATGTTTTATGTGATAAAACAGGCATCGCGGAGTTGGAACATCTGTTTTGATGTGGTAGTCAAAGAGTTTGACTTCATCAAAATGGTAGATGAACCTTGTATGTACAAAAATATAGTAGAGTGTATGGTAGTGATCCTCGTAGAGTACGTAGATGACATACTTTTGATAGGGAAGGAATTTCCTATGCTACGCTCGGTCAATCTCCGCTTATCACAAGGATTATCCATATAGGATCAAAGTGATACCTCCTAAATCCTGTGTTTTCATCTATAAGATAGATGTAATTGGATATTAGGATACTCACTAGATGTAGTGAGATGGTATCAATCGATCCTGGGGAGAATCACTGGAAAGGTTCCTGGGTGATAACGACGACTGAATGTCAGTCGCAGGCATTGTTTTTACCCTCAGTGGAGGGATGGTATGTTGGAAGAGTTCCAAGCTAGATACCATGACTTACTAGACGATTAAAGGCAAGATACATCGTTACCAAGGATGCTACCTAAGAGGCAGTCTGGATAGATATAAGTTCATGAGATGAACTTCGTTCCTACCATTGTGTGACAATGGAGTTGTAGCTTTACCCAAGGAACTACCGTCCCATCAGAAATCCAGATATAATTCTTAGGCAGTATCACCTGATCATGGAGATGGTTGATCTCCAGGGAGATCGAGGTTAGGAGAGTAGACACAGAGGAAGACAGGGCGGATCCACTCACAAAGGCCTTTTTCCTAGTAGAGACTTTTATGGGATGGTTGAGTATGAGATACTTCAACCGTAGCTAATTGTTGGGTATGTGATACCACAACAGATGGCCCTAGTGCAAGTGGGAGATTGTTAGTTATATGTATGCCCTAGAGGCCATTACTGTACATACGATGTATATTGTAGTGGATGCTAGGACATATATAGGGAGGACTTTCTTGCTCGACATGATAGTATGCTATCTGGTTATACTTTATCTTAACATGTACTCCGATTGTCTCTATATTACATGTTGATAAAGCCCTTAGGATATGTACTCGACTACTGGGACTATGATGAGATCATACTAGTGGGGCCACGGTAGTCGACGAATACATCCTATAACTGTTCCTAGTCGAGGGTGTATCGAGATAGGGCATCGATGCACCAGAGTAGACTAGCGTATACGCATCTTGACCCATATGATGGGCGATGGATGATCCCATATCCATCGGTGTTTGACATCAAGGATGGTGTACGGGCGCTCAGTGGAGACTGGGTACACTGGACGGACTCGCCGAGAACTCCCAGATGGTATTATACCTCACGTCAGATGGCAGTTCTCCGGTGACACTGGTACAGAGTAGTCTGTTGACCCGAGATCGTCATAGAGTCTTGTGTGATTGCCACTGTGCTTTGATTTCCATCATACCACGTCTAAGAGGGCGTGCAAAAAGGTGGCTTTTGGGTACAGTCCCGAATCACATGGAGGCAATGAGCGATAGGAGGGGATTCGTCTCTCCCGGTATAGGGAGTAGATGTTGTGCTGTGTTCGATTGGCTATAACCGGAAATCCCTGGTCGGATCCACTCACAAAGGCCTTTTTCCTAGTAGAGACTTTTATGGGATGGTTGAGTATGAGATACTTCAACCGTAGCTAATTGTTGGGTATGTGATACCACAACAGATGGCCCTAGTGCAAGTGGGAGATTGTTAGTTATATGTATGCCCTAGAGGCCATTACTGTACATACGATGTATATTGTAGTGGATGCTAGGACATATATAGGGAGGACTTTCTTGCTCGACATGATAGTATGCTATCTGGTTATACTTTATCTTAACATGTACTCCGATTGTCTCTATATTACATGTTGATAAAGCCCTTAGGATATGTACTCGACTACTGGGACTATGATGAGATCATACTAGTGGGGCCACGGTAGTCGACGAATACATCCTATAACTGTTCCTAGTCGAGGGTGTATCGAGATAGGGCATCGATGCACCAGAGTAGACTAGCGTATACGCATCTTGACCCATATGATGGGCGATGGATGATCCCATATCCATCGGTGTTTGACATCAAGGATGGTGTACGGGCGCTCAGTGGAGACTGGGTACACTGGACGGACTCGCCGAGAACTCCCAGATGGTATTATACCTCACGTCAGATGGCAGTTCTCCGGTGACACTGGTACAGAGTAGTCTGTTGACCCGAGATCGTCATAGAGTCTTGTGTGATTGCCACTGTGCTTTGATTTCCATCATACCACGTCTAAGAGGGCGTGCAAAAAGGTGGCTTTTGGGTACAGTCCCGAATCACATGGAGGCAATGAGCGATAGGAGGGGATTCGTCTCTCCCGGTATAGGGAGTAGATGTTGTGCTGTGTTCGATTGGCTATAACCGGAAATCCCTGGTCGGATCCACTCACAAAGGCCTTTTTCCTAGTAGAGACTTTTATGGGATGGTTGAGTATGAGATACTTCAACCGTAGCTAATTGTTGGGTATGTGATACCACAACAGATGGCCCTAGTGCAAGTGGGAGATTGTTAGTTATATGTATGCCCTAGAGGCCATTACTGTACATACGATGTATATTGTAGTGGATGCTAGGACATATATAGGGAGGACTTTCTTGCTCGACATGATAGTATGCTATCTGGTTATACTTTATCTTAACATGTACTCCGATTGTCTCTATATTACATGTTGATAAAGCCCTTAGGATATGTACTCGACTACTGGGACTATGATGAGATCATACTAGTGGGGCCACGGTAGTCGACGAATACATCCTATAACTGTTCCTAGTCGAGGGTGTATCGAGATAGGGCATCGATGCACCAGAGTAGACTAGCGTATACGCATCTTGACCCATATGATGGGCGATGGATGATCCCATATCCATCGGTGTTTGACATCAAGGATGGTGTACGGGCGCTCAGTGGAGACTGGGTACACTGGACGGACTCGCCGAGAACTCCCAGATGGTATTATACCTCACGTCAGATGGCAGTTCTCCGGTGACACTGGTACAGAGTAGTCTGTTGACCCGAGATCGTCATAGAGTCTTGTGTGATTGCCACTGTGCTTTGATTTCCATCATACCACGTCTAAGAGGGCGTGCAAAAAGGTGGCTTTTGGGTACAGTACCGAATCACATGGAGGCAATGAGCGATAGGAGGGGATTCGTCTCTCCCGGTATAGGGAGTAGATGTTGTGCTGTGTTCGATTGGCTATAACCGGAAATCCCTGGTTAGGGTTGCTGAGATTTACTGGTAAGTGTTATCAGTAGTTGCTCGAACTGTTATAGACCTCATATCGACACGACTTATCGAGCTACTGGGGTCTGGCATTTACCACCCCTAGGCAAGATATGCAACATATCAGACGACGAGACCGGACTGTACGGGAGTGTTACTGTTTGGATTCACAGGAGAAGTTACAGGCTTGCTTGTTGATCTTCTGAGCGCTCAATACCTGGGTAGCTGTTACGTTTAGCTGACCGCTTGCAGCTTGTGGGTGTTTGATATGATCATCACCTACTGCCGGCGTATTGACGATTCTTTAGAGTCCTACACAGAGGTTTCTTGGCTCTGGCAAAACGGAGTAGGGGCATATATGTGATATGTGCGGGACCGAGGATAATGCGATATGAGATACCGTATTTTATTTTCGAGATATATGATATCAGCCGGGTCATCGGATCAAGTGTTGATTCGATGAATCGGTACGGATAAATATTAGTCGGTTATATGCAATATAGCCGGATTGTCGGATCAAGTGTTGATTCAATAATTTAATTTATAATAATATATATGATATATTAAATTACATTAACTAATATTTGCTCACTAAAAGATTCTTTTTCTCACTCGGGTAATACATTGATATATATGCGATATATGTTAAATGTATTATTTTATTTTGTTACGATAAATATTATATATGTAATATATAATATTATAACATGATATGATTACTAATGCAACATGTTTAGTAGAGATTAAACATGGTTAGGGTTTGATTAGGGTTAAACCTTTCTAGATGTTTCTAGAAGGTTTTCTTTTTTGTTTTGGAAAAGATATTTTTGCATGACTCATCTTTAACTCAACCCTAAACCCTAACCCTAGTTAATTCTCTACAATGGTTACTTGAACCATGGTTGCATTTCTAACCTTATCAAAGTCTATCATTGTTCATCACAAATGAATTCAATCATTCTTCTTCTTCTTCTTCCTTCATTCTTTCATGAATAAAGCTTGCTAGATTTTTTCCAAGTGATGAATATATATGAGAAAAAGATAAATAAAGAGAGCAAAAATCCTACTTCATCATCCTCATCTTTGCCCTTTAGATGAGAGTGTTCACTCAATTTAGTGAGTGTTAGCTTGTGTTAACGAAACTTCAAGGTAGATCATCTTTGTATCGAAGATCGGAAGCAAAACTGCACCTTTTTCTTCGTGGAGCCTCTCGAGAGTCGGGAGCAAGATGTTCGCAGCTAAGGGACTTCAACACGGAGCTTATGAAGTGAAGGACCGGATCTACAAAGGTTGTAATCCCTCTCACTTAGTGTTAAATAGTTTAACATGCTAGTTTTCGCCTAAAACCCTAGTTTAAAGATCCGTATTCGGGTTGTTCGGCACGGCTAATTATTTAATCGGGCATGGTTGATGCCTCGTAGACCCTTGTGCGCGTGCCTAGCAACCCTATAGTTGTGAGACGAGAGTTTTCTTTTCTTTCAATTCATGTAAATTTGTAAATTGATGTAATAATTATTTGTATGGCCGCACAACCGGGTCGGGGTTGTAGCCGTCATTGTATAATTTCTTTTTACTGTTTTTGCTCCTAGGATAGACCCATGGAGGGGGTGCACAAACTTCCGGGTATACCGAAGTGCCGAGTGGCCTACTCACGGAGTTGAGGGAGGTTGCTTCGCTTCGGGTACTTGGCAGGTAGTTTGCCGCACCCGTAGGGGTCTTGGGTGGGGTATTGGCTATTCACCGCGACCGTGTAATCTGCTTTTCGTTACAGGCTCGTACGAATTGCGGGTTCCTAGTATATCCAATGTGTTCATCTGTGATCTGAAATGGCTATCATTGCAATATATCTATATATGATATTATTTAGGCGTTGCTTATGTTTTACAGCCGCGCTAGCCCAGGCCCCGCTCTGTCGTTAGTTAAGTAACCTAACGGGTAATGACGGGGCCCCGTGGCGAATGCGAATGGTATAAGCGTACGTCATATTTTGGTTGTTTTCTGCAATGGTAGGATTAAATGATGGGACGCATTAAAAGAACTAATGCAAGAATATCACGCATTAAAAGAACTAATGCAAGAAAATAAACCAAGTTAAAATCGTTGGAACACTTTCGGAAAACCACTCGGTTCTTTTCAAAACTAACTTTTATATATGGAGCTTAAGCTGCTCCTTTTAAAAGCTATCTCGTTCCATCGATTATATCAAGTTCACTACATTCACGGTTTTGCCAAAACCATTCGTAGCCCTCCGTCATTTCACATGAATAGTCAATAGTATTCAAGCTGTGTATGTTGGCCAAAGTCAAGGCATAGTGATTGGTAGCTATTGGGTATTCATGTGTAGCATAGATAGATGCGTTGGTTTGGGACAGTCGTACTGCCATTTTGGCCAAAGTCAAGGGTAGGTACGGATGGATCCAAATTAACCTGGAGAATGACGGGTAGAACTTGACATGTGACTTATGATATTTGGCCAAAGTCAAGGTCAAAAGAGCATGGGGCAAAAATCCACATCGGGGGTTTCAAAAGAACTGAAACTTGCTAGTGTTGCATACCATTTGGAGTGTGATGATTCTGGTAGGATTCCTTCAGTTTCATCACGCGATGATATTTGGATCCCGATCCTACTGTGAGTATATGCTACTCCTCGGGAAATTTCTCACTTAACGATCAATGCTATAAACCAAGTAGGTGTCTAGAAAGGTGTTAGCGGGGCTACGCCCCCAGGGAAAAGAGGTTATTTAATTAAGGAACTTCGTGAAAGCGTTGGAAAACCTCCCTCAAAGTACCGACACTGGCCTGGCTGAACGGTTAAGCAAGTATTGTACGGTGAGATTGATCCTGACTAATTCTTCCTTTTTGGTTTGAGGAGGGATTCGAGAAACAGTGGGAGCCATCCTGTTTAGACAAACTAAAAACCATTCTAAACTTGCAAGAGCATCATGATGAGTGTTTCTTCTCTCTCCTAATTGCAGCGACCAATCGATATGACTGGACTTAAGTTACTTCTAGATAAAAACATACTGACAGGGCCAAACTACAAAGATTGGCTCAGGAATGTCAAGATGGCAATCACTTACGACAAGCTGGGGTATCTTCTTACCACCAAAGCTCCCCCTGTCCCAGGTCCCAAAACCAGCGTTGCGGATAAGGAAATCCATAAGACCTGGGAACTAGATTGCGCGAAGGCCAAGTGCCTCATGCTTGCCTCTATGGACAACGAACATCAGAGGAGGCACGAGAATATGGACCTTGAATCCATATTTCTCCATACAAAAGAACTGTATGGAGAGCAGTCTTGTATCGCAAGATACGAAATGTTGAAGAAGTTATTTTCGGCTAGGTTGGCCGTCGGATCATCGGTAGCAGAACACGTGCTTAAGATGATTGGCTACATAGAAGAGCTCGCGGACCTTGGGACCACGTTGGAGAATGAGCTCTATACGGACTTGATTCTCCAGTCCCTTCCTTCCACTTACGCCCAGTTCATCCTGAACTTCAACTTACAAGAAAAGGAAGTTGAACTTTCAGAACTCCTCAACATGCTGAGGAGCGCAGAGGGCACCCTACAGAAAGGTAGGGAAACATCCACTTTATTTGTAGGAGGATCTTCCTCTTCTAGGTCCAAGGCGAAAGCCAAGGGAAAGAAGAAGAAAGCCCCCGCCAAACCAAGGGGCGGTGTTAGTAAAGTGGAAACGAAGGGAAAGGCAAAAGCAACAAAGAAAGTGGGAAAGCTTGTGGATAAGGAAGAATGCTTCTATTGTCATAAGAAGGGACACTGGAAAAATGATTGCAGGGCTTGGAAGGCCAGAACACAGGATCTGAAGCAGGTTGCGGCTTCAGCTTCAGGTGTGTATGTTATTGAAAACTGTCTTTCAATAAACTCTACTTCCTGGGTATTGGATACCGGATCAGGATCTCATATCTGTAATTCTTTGCAGGCGTTGAGAAATCGTAGGGTTTTGAAGGCAGGTGACTTGACCCTCAAAGTTGCAAACGGAGCTAGCATGGATGCTAAGGCCGTGGGGGACTATCACCTAGGGTTGTCAGATGGACACGTTTTGGTTTTGCGTAATTGCTATTTTGTACCCAATGCAACTTGTAATATCATTTCTGTATCTTTGACTTCTAAAGAAGGTTATGAATTTGCGTTTGTAAGTAATGTTGTAAACATTCACCTTAATCAAGTTCTGATTGGGTCAGGTACATTAAGCAATGGTATATACGTATTAAACCATCCGTAGATTTTCAATGTCCAGAATACACACAAAAGAAAGTCTCCGGAAATCAATCAGACTTTCTTATGGCATTGTAGACTGGGTCACATCAATGAGAGAAGGTTGACGAAGTTACATACAGAAGGATATTTGAATCCGTTCGAATATCAATCGTATGCCACTTGTCAATCCTGTCTCAAAGGAAAGATGATAAAGACTCCGTTCACTGGACACGGAGTAAGAGCGAGCGAGCTCTTCAGACTCGTACACAGCGATGTGTGCGGTCCAATGTCTACACATGCGCGAAGCGGTTATTCTTACTTCATTACTTTTACGGATGACTTTTCAAGGTACGGTTATGTCTTCTTAATGAAACATAAGTCCGAAGCCTTCGGAAAATTCCAGGAATATAAGAATGAAGTAGAAAAACAAACCGGCAAAAGTATCAAGATTCTAAGATCGGATCGAGGTGGAGAATACTTAAGTGCCGAGTTCCTGGACTATTTAAAAGAGAACGGAATTCTCTCTCAGCTTACTCCTCCATACACTCCGCAACATAACGGTGTATCGGAGAGACGGAACCGAACCCTATTGGATATGGTACGGTCCATGATGAGTAACGCTGAGTTACCGCGATCATTCTGGGGGTATGCGCTAGAATCAGCTGCATACCTTTTGAACCGACTTCCCACTAAGACTGTGCCTACTACACCATATGAGATGTGGTGTGGGAAGAGACCCTATCTTAATCACATTAAGACATGGGGAAGTCCAGCTTTTGTCAAAAAGTAACATGCGGACAAGCTCGAGGCACACTCAGTACAGTGCAAGTTCGTGGGATATCCAAAGAACTCCAAGGGATATTTCATCTATTGCGAAGAAGAACAAAAGGTTTTTGTTTCTCGTCATGCCCACTTTCTAGAACACCAGTTCTTAGAAAAGGAAATTAGTGGGAGCGCAGTAGAACTAGAAGAAATTCCAGAACCACAGACTATTACTGAAAGCTTAGTGGAACCAGAGGGTTCAAAAGAACAGGACATTCCTACGCCGCTCCGCAGGAGTAGTAGGCAGTCTCATCCGCCCGAGAGATACTACGGTTTTCTCATAGACGGGGATAGAGAGGATTGCATCATAGATTATGATGAGCCTACTAGCTTCCAGCAGGCCGTTCAGAGCGTTGACTCGGTAAAATGGCTGGATGCAATGCGGACCGAAATGGAGTCCATGTACACCAACAAAGTATGGACGTTGGACATTGCTCCAGACGGGGTAAAACCCGTAGGATGCAAGTGGATCTTCAAAAAGAAGATTGGTGTAGATGGACAGGTTGATACCTATAAAGCTAGACTTGTTGCAAAGGGTTTCCGTCAAAGACCTAGCTTGGACTATGACAAAACCTTTTCTCCAGTGGCTATGCTGAAATCCATTCAGATCCTTCTTGCCATTGCTGCCTTCCACGATTATGAGATGTGGCAAATGGACGTAAAGACCGCTTTTCTTAATAGAAATTTAGAGGAGTGTGTCTATATGGACCAACCAGAGGGTTTCATTCAGAGTGGGAGCAGTGGAAAGGTGTGCAAGTTGCTTAAGTCCATCTATGGACTAAAGCAGGCATCGCGGAGTTGGAACATCTGTTTTGATGAGACGGTCAAAGAATTTGGCTTTATCAAAAATCCAGATGAACCATGCATCTATAGTAGATTTGTAGCGAGAACTGTAGTATTCTTCGTTTTATACGTGGATGACATTCTCTTAATAGGAAATGACATTCCTCTGCTACAATCTGTCAAGGGGTTCTTGTCGCACAGGTTCTCCATGAAAGACCTGGGTGATACTTCATACATCCTGGGGATCCGGATCCATCGTGATAGATCCAAGAGGATATTAGGACTTTTACAGTCCAGGTACATTGTAACGTTTTGAAAATCGTTTCGGTGAAATTTCGAAAAAACGGTAAAATAAGGGGGTTTTCTGTAAAAAGTCAAAATGCAAATATCTTTATTATAAAATTAAATATACATATTCTAGCTATGTAATTGCTAGTATTTGTTGTTTATTGAGCCACTGCTGAAATTTCAAATTTTCTGAAAATTTTTCCGAAATTAATTATTTTAATATTATTTTAAGCCGGTAAGAAAATACATTAAATTAGCGATAAATACAAATTTAAATGGGATAATTTTAATCTTTAAAATCATGTTAATTAAAATCGAGTTGTAATATAATTTTTTAGTATTTTATTTCAAGTTTTAATTGATTTATTATATGGAAAACAAAAATATAGTTATTTTGAACTAAAACTTGCAAATGTGGTATTGTGGGGGGTCTTTTTGCATAGAATTTTTTTGTAAAGTCTCTCACACTCACCCTCACTCCCCTTGGCTGGCCCCACACTATTGTAGCAGCCCAAGAATTTTATTTCCCTTTTTTGACCTTAAATCATGTGAGAAATGGGTTAAAATAAGGTTTTTATATATAGTAAAGTAGGTGGGGGTATTATGGTAATTTGGGAGGGGCTTTGACTTGGATTCTTTTCCACAACTCTCCCGCACCTCTCCCCACTCCCTCCTCAGCCGAAATTCTGCTACAACAGCCCCCATCTTTTTCCCCCATTTTCCATCTCTTTTGCTTCAAAAATTGCCTCAAAATCCATCAAATAAATCCCAAAATCTAAATCCAACTCCTACCCATTTCTCATTAGCCAAACTTACATGGATCTAGGAGCATGGAAGCTACTTTTGGAGGCTAGAATTTGCATGCTAGATCCTTGATCTTGTGAGGTATAAATCAAGACCTTTTGTTAAATTGTTGTTTGAATACCTTAAATCAAGTATTATTAGTTATTAATTTGGGTTTAATTGTATGTTTGGAAAAACTTAGTAAGGGTTTATGAAATTCAAGTTAGGTTTTTGTGTATGTAATTGTGGTTGCAATTGTAGTTCTTCATATTGTGAAATGAAAACCTAATCAAATTTCTAGTTGCAAATTGATAGTTTGGAATTGTAATATTTAAACTATATTGCTAGCTAGGTTTTTGTAAACCATGAATTTGATTATGAGAAAAATATAATTAGGTTTTTTCATGACTTCATTAACATTATTAAGTGTATTTTAATATTTTAGTTCATGAAAATCCAAGCTAGATTGTAGTTTGTGCATTTTGCTATAAAATTGTTAAAATTGGTTAATATTGCAAACTAGGTTTTTGAAATCGAATTAAATTGTGGGTTTAAAATTTACGTAATGGTTTCTATGGCATAATTAAGATATTAAGTTATCATCTTGGTCACTAGAATTGTTAAAACATCATGTTTTGTACAAAAACGGCGAATTGTGCTTGCTAGATTTTCGGAAAAAATGACTTTTTAAGTGAAATTGGGTTTTTGTGAATTTTAACCTATTTAATATTAAAATTAGTGTTCGTGAATGTGCAAATGAGTGTGTTGGGAGTTTTCTCGATGGTTTGGCGTTTGTACGCCGACGTCGAGGGTTTTTGGGTCAATTTGCGAAAGCAATCATAGGTTTTGACCTATGTGGGATTCGTGCGTCGTTTTGGTCATGAGTCGGATTTTAATGCGGTATGGTGCGTTATGATATGTAGGTACCCCATGTGGACTTCGAGACGACAAGAAAGCGCGTGGCGACGTCGGCACCGGCGAACGAGAACCAGGTGAGTAGATTTATATCTACGGGGAAAAGTCGGGTGGATGGCGTATAGCAACCCCGCAGTCCGTGGTGGTGTATACGGATGCGTATACACACCAACAATTAGTATATGTTATTTGGGATTAATAACGATGTTAGGATGGATATTGGTGTGTTGGATTACTTTAGTGTTGCGAACCCTAGGGTAGTGTTGCACTACACATACACACATACATACACACATACATTCCTTTTTATATGTGCTCATGAGATTCTTTATAGTTATGTGTTCACATGGGTATGGGACTATGTGTTCACATACGGATTTGAGGATGATACTTGGGATTGAGCTGAGTCGATGAGATTTGTTTTGTGGTTGTGATATCGGTGATATGGAAGGATTCGTACTTGAGGTACGTCCTGGTGTTATAGCGGATCTTGGGGCGGCGATACGGGTGAATAGTGTTATAAATAAAATGGTCGACATGTGATCGTGATATGAAGCATGATATGCTAGGATATTGATATTAGGCCGTATCGGGCGATGTATACCCTTGATGATGCTATGTGCTGACGGTATCGGTTTGTACGAGATTGTCGATCTGTAGTCAGATCATGGGTATATTGAGGATATTAGTATTGTACTAGACATAGGTCAGTACCCTAGACTATGATCTTGAATAAAGAGGATACCAGAGGAATGGTGTGAGGAATATGATATTGACCCGTACCCAGATTTGGGGATGCCGTACGACGGATTTACGTACGAACTATATCTTGATGATTGATCCGCACACTTGACTTGGGATGGCTGATTGTAGATATGGTATCGGACATGATATTATTGAGGCGGGATCACCGACTAATATATATACAGGTATGTATATGGATCGACTCAGATGTTAGGTGGTTTCTTTACCTGTAGTCCAGCTTGTTAGCTTAGCCCTTTAGTTTAGTTTAGTTGTTTGATTAGATTCGATTCTTACCTATTTCAAAAACTAACGAATCGTGGGTATTTTAAAAGACAGCCCAAGGGATCCTACGGATATTTCAAAAGACGTATCTTTTCATAAAAACACCGTAGCCCCTATTTTCAAAACCTCATGATTCGTGTTATTTCAAAAGGCACCATTTGTAGGAGTTATATTAGATTAATGCAGGTTAGTTACAGTTGCGTTTAGTATTCAGCTCCCGCTTATTATTGTGGTTCGCTTCGCATCGCATACTTATGTTATAATTTCTTATTGCAATATTGATATCATATTGTTAGGACACCCGCAGCATTGCCGATGATGCGTATGTACCACGTACACTTACTTACCGGCTCACACACATCTTCATCGGTAATTGCCATGTCACGTACACCTTAGAAAATATAATTTCTTGACTTAGCTTGTTAGTTAGTAATTTGACATGATATTAGTGTGCCTGCCTTATATGCCAGCTTAACATTGTAGTATTTACTTGTCACTTCATGCATACTGTTATTCATTGTTATGCCTATATTCATGGTTTTTACATGCTATTGATGATTTGGATTCGGATTTCCATGAAATTTTCTGGATTTGGGAGGAAAACTGCAAAACTTATATAAACTGATTTCTTTCTTTTTAAATAAAAAGTGCGGTTTTTCCCATGATGTATGAGTCGTCCACCATGAGTTTGCTGATGGATTTCGAGACCCGATTCGAGGAGACGGATGAACCGTTTCGGGTACATGGTGGACCCGGTAAGGTACCCCGGGGCAAGAAGCGCGTGATGATGATGATGTGAGCCTTGCAGGGGAGCACTACCTACCGGTGATTTTTCCCGACGCGTCGGATATCCGGAGGATACCGTCGTGGTCTTGAGATGGATCGTAGGGGCCGGTCTGGACTGACGGCGCCCTAGATATTGTGATTGAGACATTCAGATTTCGAGATATTGAGGTACAGAGACTGTGATACAGAGATATCGAGATATTGGGATTACGTTTTGTGCCGATACTAGGCACTGTTTTATGCTGATTTCATTATGGCACCTCATTTTAAAAATACAAAGGAAATCTCACTAAATTATGAAAACAGTTCTTCATTTACATGTATTCTATTTTCATGCATTCATACCTCATTCATATGATATATTGCTACTTGAGGCACTGACACGGGCACATGAGATTACACTCGGGTTAGATATTTACCCTAGCCTTGTTATAGGCTACGTGTTATTCATTTTTTTAGGATATATTATGATCATTGACCTAGGTTGCGTTATTTATGCGATTTCTGTGCGTAGATATTTTTCTATTCACGAGTTGGCAACTCACCCCCGTTGTGTCCCAGTTTCTTGCAGGTTTGCCGTACAGGTTTCATTACGGCTTTGCAGGCATAGTTTCCTTCGGGTGATTTGCTAGTAGGTGGGTTTACTTGTATCGTACCCCCATTATATAATTTGTATATCATTATTCTATTGTATCTAGAAGTTCCATCAACCAAACATGTATTTATTTGAGATAGAGACCAGTGATGTTTATTCTTTCGACCTTAGAGTCGCGCGTTGTATTTATGTGGTTTTCTTGTAGTTTTTGAGTTTCCTTTTGAATTTTGATCCTCGTCCTTGGCATTGTATATTATATTGCTTCTGTGGTTGTGACTGTCGATTGACGAAGAGCTAGCTCTCGCTTGGGGATGCCTTTTTATTGATTTCGTATACTATTCATGTTGTATCCCATTTGGGGGCCAGTATTTTCAAAGGAGACTCTGCCGAAATTTTCGGGAAATTTTTGATGTTTTTAAAACCGCCTAATTCGGCTTATGATATTGAAACTACTTGTTTTAAGTTGGTTTTTCCTGCACTCTACATCTTTCTTGGTTTGGATTTCTGGGTTTTCGGTTTACTTAGATTACGTACGCCTCGAGAGGTTCGTAGTTTAAGTGCCGGTCATGTTCCGTACTTTCGGGTCGTGACAAAGTTGGTATCAAAGCGTTAGGTTTTACCTTCGGAGCGTAGGATGACCCTTGGTTGATGGAATAGGTGACTAAAGTAGAGTGACGTACCGTGGATATGTTCCGCGGCATATTTACGATACGCTACTCCACTTAAGAAGCCTTAGGATGTACATTTCTTTGCTCAGTATTATATTCATTTCGATCTAGCCTCATCAGTACCAGTTATGGTTTTGCTGCCATGATTTAGGGCAGGGAGAGCTACGGCTAGAGTTGCGGTCAGCACGAGCTCGTCACGAACAAGGACTGACCAGGGCGAAATTCCGGCGACACTCGATTGCGGAGATGTGTCTTTTTACTGTGTTTCCGCGCCACGAGCGTTTGGCGGATCGCCTTTATGAGATTTCTCGGACGTGCCGATCAGTATCAGAGGATTGGACCACTGACAGAGGCCGGCCAGATTTTGATGACCGTTGGTGTGTTGCTTATCCATGATGGTCGAGGCACTGTTCAGCGTGCAGACGAGCGAGCCAGTTATTGCTGCGAACGACGAGATATTGCCCCAGATGCTGGCGTTAGTGCAGAACGAGTTGTACTAAGAGATGATAGAAGGTCGCTAGTCATCGAGGATGAATGACTAGGACATGTGGATCGTTCGCCTACCCCGATGCGAGGTCATCAGATAGATTGATTCCAGCTAGAGACGACTTCACACGGAGACGTTGGGAGTCGACAGAGACGATCGAATGTTAGAAACCTATTATTCCAAGTTTAAAGTAGTCGGAAAGACATGCAGGCAATTCTATGGTCCCTCTAGAAGAATGAAACCCTAACTCGACTTAATGACCGTGTGAAAGCCTTTGAACCTTCGGGTTTGCGGCAGTTCTATGGCGCCATTAGTGAGGCTTGGGTTTGCCCTTCTACGGCTGGACCACCGATACTGTGGTATGTACTCGATACTATTAAACTGTGCCCAAGATGTTGAGCTCTTGGGGGATTATGAGGTTTTGACGACTCGATCGGATGGCTCGACTTAATTCTGATGCTAGATGGTGAGATGCATTTCTTGGGAGACTCCAGATACGAAGATAGCCGTTGGAGCTCAGTCCATGCAGCTGCGACGAGACGAGTCCAAAGAAGATGACAGTAGAGGAAAGTGAAGTAAGAGGTTCATACCAGATCTAGATGAGATGACGTTCCACTCCGCCGACATCATAGATGCGATGTGCATGCCGAGGCATGGTACTTGGATTTACCTTCCAGAAGGAGTCGTGATGAGTATGCAGCCGTTCTGGAACGAGAACAGATCTAGTAAGGAACGATGACTTTCGGATAGTTCGGCTGAGGCGAGATTTGGGAGAGACCTCGACAGGACCTTTCTGGGACAAATTACGAGAAGACTTGGACCCAGGAGTGGTCGTGTTACGCACACCAGCAGGCCAGAGTTCATGATCATCGACGAGACGTCCCACTAGTGACCGCGACAGTTGGCCCGAGATTCTTAGAGGATGCACTTGAGCGGGACTATTCCGCCATTATTGATTTCGATATTTTGGGTGATTTATTCGCATGTTTTGATTTTGATGATTGAGGATTTACGATCTTTGCACAGTGTTGCACTTGATATCGTTTTCGTTCTTAGTTTCACATGTTTGCGATTTTACGGTTTTGGACATTTGAGTTGATTTTGTGCGTATATACGCACACGATTTGGTTTTTGCACGCAGTATAGTTCATATATGCTTGCAGTGCAGTGTTAAGTATGTTGTGCATTTAGATGCCCTGGACTTTGATTTCGATGGTGATGTTCGATATTTGTTTTGTGCACCTTGTGCACCTGATTTGATTTTGCGCATGTTCGGCACTTGATATTGGATTTCATGATTTCGTGCACGATGGATGCACCTGATTTGGATTTTCGTGCATGTTGGGCGCATGTTTTGAAGTGTGATTTTGGTGCACACCAGATGCACTAAATCGAGATTTTTCGTGCATGTCAGATGCACCTGATTTTGCTGTCAGGCATACATGTTGCCTATGACAGATGTTTCGTGCACACCCGATACACTTAGATGTTGTTTCTGTGCATATGTATGGCACATATTTGGATTTTGATTTCCGTGCGCACAAGACGCACGTAGTATTCATACGCGTATTTTGGGGATTGATTATTCTTATAGAGCAGTACGTTCTTATGATATTGCTATGTGTTTTCGTACTGAGCAGGACTAGTCAGAGGACAGTACCTGAATATATTTTATATGTATAGTTTCGAGTTATATCATATTGGTTTTGCTTTGGATTTGGTATTGATGTCTTCCCCATGACTCCGATGATTGCGGGATGCGTGACGGAGTTCTGGTTTGAGTTATATGCTCATTTTTTATGCGCATGCGTTGCGTTACGATTTGTTTTATGTATTTATGATTTCGGAGCCCCGGCGATTTGATGGTTTTGGCTGAAATATTTTAGTATTTGGGGGAAGTTTTAATTTAAATTCGGGGACCGAATTTCTTTAAGGGGGGAAGATTGTAACGTTTTGAAAATCGTTTCGGTGAAATTTCGAAAAAAACGGTAAAATAAAGGGGTTTTCTGTAAAAAGTCAAAATGAAAATATCTTTATTATAAAATTAAATATACATATTCTAGCTATGTAATTGCTAGTATTTGGTGTTTATTGAGCCACTGCTGAAATTTCAAATTTTCTGAAAATTTTTCCGAAATTAATTATTTTAATATTATTTTAAGTCGGTAAGAAAATACATTAAATTAGCGATAAATACAAATTTAAATGGGCGAATTTTAATCTTAAAATTTATGTTAATTAAAATCTAGTTGTAATATAATTTTTAAGTATTTTATTTCAAGTTTTAATTGATTTATTATATGGAAAACAAAAATATAGTTATTTTGAACTAAAACTTGCAAATATGGTATTGTGGGGGGTCTTTTTGCATAGAATTTTTTTGTAAAGTCTCTCAAACTCACCCTCACTCCCCTTGGCCGGCCCCACACTATTGTAGTAGCCCAAGAATTTTATTTCTCTCTTTTTGACCTTAAATCATGTGAGAAATGGGTTAAAACAAGGTTTTTATATATAGTAAAGTAGGTGGGGGTATTATGGTAATTTGGGAGGGGCTTTGATTTGGATTCTTTTTCACAACTCCCCCGCACCTCTCCCCACTCCCTTCTCATCCGAAATTTTGCTACAATAGCCCCCATCTTTTTCCCCCATTTTCCATCTCTTTTGCTTCAAAAATTGCCTCAAAATCCATCAAATAAATCCCAAAATCCAAATCCAACTCCTACCCATTTCTCATTAGCCAAAGTTACATGGATCTAGGAGCATGGAAGATACTTTTGGAGGCTAGAATTTGCATGCTAGATCCTTGATCTTGTGAGGTATAAATCAAGACCTTTTGTTAAATTGTTGTTTGAATACCTTAAATCAAGCATTATTAGTTATTAATTTGGGTTTAATTGTATGTTTGGAAAAACTTAGCAAGGGTTTATGAAATTCAAGTTAGGTTTTTGTGTATGTAATTGTGGTTGCAATTGTAGTTCTTCATATTGTGAAATGAAAACCTAATCAAATTTCTAGTTGCAAATTGTTAGTTTGGAATTGTAATATTTAAGCTATATTGCTCGCTATGTTTTTGTAAACCATGAATTTGATTATGAGAAAAATATAATTAGGTTTTTTCATGACTTCATTAACATTATTAAGTGTATTTTAATACTTTAGTTCATGAAAATCCAAGCTAGATTGTAGTTTGTGCATTTTGCTATAAAATTGTTAAAATTGGTTAATATTGCAAACTAGGCTTTCGAAATCGAATTAAATTGTGGGTTTAAAATTTACGTAAGGGTTTCTATGGCATAATTAAAATATTAAGTTATCATCTTGGTCACTAGAATTGTTAAAACATCATGTTTTGTACAAAAACGGCGAATTGTGCTTGCTAGATTTTCGGAAAAATGACTTTTTAAGTGAAATTGCGGTTTTTGTGAATTTTAACCTATTTATTATTAAAATTAGTATTCGTGAATGTGCAAATGAGTGTGTTGGGAGTTATCTCGATGTTTTGGCATTTGTACGTCGACTTCGAGGGTTTTTGGGTTGATTTACGAAAGCAACCATAGGTTTTGACCTATGTGGGATTCGTGCGTTCTTTTGGTCATGAGTCAGATTTTAATGCGGTATGGTGCGTTATGATATGTAGGTATCCCATGTGGACTTCGAGACAACAAGCAAGCGCGTGGCGACGTCGGCACCGGCGAACGAGGACCAGGTGAGTGTTGGAGATAGTGCCATCAGAGTCAATTATTAGGTCACAGGTACGTGATTGTAATGATTGAGGGAGGACCTATCCCGGTAGGACAGTCTTACTCGAGATGATAGTATGCTATCTGGTTTACCTTTATCATCGTGTACTGTTTTAGGTGACCTGACACGTCACTATTACACGTTGATAGAGCCCCTAGGATTCTTGCTTGACCACCAGCAGTATGAGGGCGATCATATAAGTGGGAGCTGGGGGTCTACAAGCATATCCTTAAAAGGTCCCTAGTCGTGGGAGTTTCGAGACTGGGCATCGATACTCCATTGGTAGACTAGTGTATACAGTCGAGACCCCGACGAGGGGCGGTGGCCGGTCTCACAAGCCACTGGTGTCAGTTGGATCACCTAAGATGTATACAGGTGCTCATTGGGTTATGAGTACACCGGACAGGACTCGCCGGGAACATGCTAGTTGGTCATATACCAGACGTCAGATGGCAGTTCCCAGGTGACATGTGTGCAGGTTAGTTCATCGACCTGGGGATCGTCATTTGTCTCGTGTGAGTTCCCACTGTACTTTGATTACTACCCTACCACGGCTCAAAGGAGTCGTGCAAACAGGTTTTAGTTGGGTACAGTCCCGAGCCACATGGAGGCAGTGAGCGTATCTTCAGGGGTTCGTCTCTCCCGGTATTGGGGGTGAGGTCGTGCTGTGTCTAGGAGAGCCATTACACAAAGTCCTTAGCCAAGGCAAGGAGATTTACTGGTAGGTATTCCAGTAGTATCTCAGGGTGTTCTGGGCTACACTCCGACACGACTTGTACCGCTTTTGGGGGTCTGACTTTTACCAACCCCCTAGGCCCGCCATGCGATACTCATAGACGAACGGACCGGACTGCACGGATATTGTCACTGACAGGCTCAGTAGGGTGTCAGGATGAGTTCGCTCATCGACGTCCCTTTTGGTCAATAGCTGGTGGCCCGTCACGCATTGGCTTATACCTCTGACGTGCTAGTGGTTAAATCCACAACCATAGTATTGACGAGTCTTTAGAGTCCACCACACTTTCGGTTACTCAAGCTTTCGGGCGAAACGCTGTAGAGGCCGTATGGAGATATGGCAGGGTCCGATCAGATACGTGCGGTATTGCACGGATCAGGATCGGACAGTTTGTACTAGTGGCCGTATGGTTATATGGCAGGGTTCGATCAGATACGTGCGGTATTGCACGGATCAGGATCGGACGGATATTACTAGCCGGCTTTGGTTTAAGCCGGATCCTAGTATAGTACAGTGTAGATTTTGTCTCATTGCATTTGTATCCGGACGGAATACAGATGCGGGTGTGTATGCACAGTATGGGGTTTTCCTGTAATTTATTACGGGACCAGTTTTCTGGAGTTGCCAGTTTGCTTTCCGTTCCGGCCGGTTTTCCTTTGTTCTTTCCCGGCCGGACTTTTCCGATGGAGGGTGTTATTTGCAAGTTTGCAAATAACATATTGTGGAGGGTTTTATTTGCATAAGGTGTGATATGATAAGCATCTTTGCTTTTCATGCTTTATGTTGATAAGAAAGGATTAGATGTGATTTGAGGTTGATGTTTAGTTTTGTGATGATTATGTTTATGGTTATGGTCACCCTCCTCCTTTTACTACCATCACCTCCCTTCATGCTTGATAATTCCTTCTTCCACCATTTTGTTAAGTTAGTTTTCATTTGAGAAAAGAGTGAGAAAAAAAAAGAGAGAAGAGGGAGAGAGCTTCATCTTCATCTTTGGGAGTATATCATTCTTCATCTCATTCCATTGCTAGAAATTGAAAGCACCAATTTTCTATACACCATTCCTCCATCTATGGCAACCAACCCCAAAGTGAGACATGCACTCTACACTACACTTCCTACAGCATATCTTGAGCATGTCGGGTTGCCGGCTTCATGCGCGAGTTGCCTCGGTATTGAGGTGGGAGCCCGTAAAAGTACCCGGCTTCGTGGTGCCCTTTCCGACGAGGAGGAGACGGACGGAGATCCCGCGAGGAGATCGGAGTGGAGATGAAGACCGGAGGACTCGGATCGTATGGTATACTTCTGTACCCCCTCTCTTGATAGCTTAGACTAGTTTAATGGCACGATCCGGGGTTTAGTGCGCGGTGGTGCCGGTTTTGCTAAGTCCGCAAAAATTTAAGTTTACCACCGTTTCCGCGTTTGGCCGTCGGATTGACGGCCGGGGCGCCGCCGTGCACTTACAGTGGTATCAGAGCCTCGCCATTAACTTCGTCTAGCTTCGTTTGATGTGTTTCGCAGTTCCGATCGACCAAAATTCCAAAAACCGTATTTTTCCTTCACATCAGTTTCTGTTGAAATTTTTTGAAGTCTAAAAATTTTTCAGGTTGTAAATTATTGACGTACTGGAAAATGTAAGAGCTCTGTAAAAATTCGACGAAGTAATTCCATAGTGGGAGCGCGGAAGCGCCGCGAAAACCCCCTTCCCGCGGCCCTTCCGCCGCGCACTATTCACATGACGTCACCAATTTTTTACAGAGGCCTTATTGACTTAAAATATGGGTTTTGGAATATTAAAATTGGGCCCAGGATTTCTGTGAGTGCTACAGTTTTGATTGAGGGCCCATTTGTTAATTTTTGGTCAATCGGAAAATTTTAAACACATTTTTCACAGTATTTACATTATATCTGCGACCGTGAATGTCACTCGATCAGTAAATCCCGTCTAACTGCTATAGCCCGGTTAGACGGATTTGCGAACGTGACTTTCACGTTGATGTTCTATGTTTATGCTGTGTTGTTGCGGATCGGTCGTGGGGATAGCCTGGATGCAATGCTAGTACGTTGTTTGTTGTATTATGTACATTTGACATTGCGGGTGCGAGCGTCCGACATGTGGACTGCCCGTCACTGCCTGTTTGTATTATTCTTTTGGGGCACGACCTGGTTGCGGTCGATGTACCCGGTGTATGTATATTTTACATTCTGTACTAGGATTACCCCGCGGTGGGGTGCACGGATAGCGGGTTCTGGAGGGCAACAAGCCCGCATCTCATGCATTGAGACGGAGGGGGGCTTCACTCTAGGATTGGCAGGGCTATTCGCCGCACTCGGTAGGGGGTACAGGTTGACCCAGGAGGGGGTGCCTAAGTTACCGGATTCCGTGAAGTGCTGGGTGGTCATTCACGGCGCTGAAGGGGGCTGCCTCGCTTCAGGTTTTGGCGGGTGACTTGCCGCGCCCGTAGGGGTCTAGGATTTCATTGCGCAGGCTATCCACACGACCAGGGGAACGTCGGGTTTCAGTGGCTCTGTGAAACCCGGGGATCCCAGATATCTGTATTGTTCTGTGATGCTGTACATTTCTGTGATGTTGCATTTATTTCACGCCTTGAGCGAAATACTATATATTGGTATATATATTAGTAGATGTTGTATATGTTTTTCATCCGCGCTAGTCCAGTCCCCGCTCTGTCGTTAGTAAGCTAACCTAACGAGTGATGACGGGACCCAGTGGCGAATGCGGATGGCATATACGTACGTCAGTATATTTTCGTTCTTTGTGGTGTGATCAATTGATGGGACTGCGTTGATTCGGATCAATGCAAGTTAAAACAAACCTATTCTGATGTTGTTGGAACACTTTTCAAAAAGCTGTTATTGCAAGGACGTTCACTTTTGTTTTGCATCGTGGTATTCATTTGGAATATCCTGCTCCTCAGTCGACGAGGCAAGGGCCGAGATCCCTTCACCGGGAGTGACCCCTTGGACAGAAGTTTACGTCAGGGCATTAACTTCACTATAGCCGATTACTTTTGCTTTGCACAGTGATATTCGGTTATGAATATCCAGCACCCCATTCTACGGGGAAAGAGCCGAGATCCCTTCACCGGGAGTGACCTCTTTAGTAAAGGTTTTCGTCACTATATTTTCTAAAAAGCTATCAGTTCCTTCAACGATATCAAGTTCTTTACGTTAAAGGTTTTCGCCAGAAACCATTCGTAGCCCTCCGTCGTTTCATATGGGTAGTCAATAGTATTCAAGCTGTGTTTGTTGGCCAAAGTCAAGGCACAGTGTTTGGTAGCTGTTGGTTATTCATATGCAGCATAGATAGATGCGTTGGTTTGGAACAGTCGTATAGCCTTGTTGGCCAAAGTCAAGGGCTTGTGCGGGTGGATTCGAATCAACCTGGAGAATGACGGGTAGAACTTGACATGTGACTTATGATTTGTTGGCCAAAGTCAAGGTCATAAGAGCATGGGGCAGAAATCCATCGGGAGTTTCAAAAGTACTGAAACTTGCCAGATATGCGCATACCTTCTGGAGTGTGATACCGTGAGCGGATTCCGTCACGTTGTCATGCGATGAGAGTTGGATCCCGATTCCCACTGATGAGTTGGTTTACTCCTCGGGTGACCCCGACTAATTCTTCTTTCAGGTTTGGAGGAGAATTTGAGGTACAGTGGGAGGTTTCCTGATTAAAAAAAATGATAACCATTCTGATCTAGGTTAGAGTGCACGCTGAGTGTTTCTTTTCTCTCTCTCTCTGGCAGCGACCATTGACCCGACCCTAGACTATGACTCAGTGACCAAATTGACCGAACCTACTTAACACTGGCTTTTGGATTGTCTGAGTTGCGAACCTCATTGCCACTCCTACTTTTACCCTTTTCTCCAGGACACCCCGTATTACTACGAACGTCCACTTCCATTGGACAAAACCATCGTATGGTTAGATACGAACTCGAAGGAATTCGAGGATGGTTTCTGGTTCTGGAGAAAACGGATAGGATTATTCAGTTGTCTTTTCTTTTCACCATCTCTCCGGTTGCGAGTACTCCTTGGTTTAGGAGTAGTACACCTATTGCGCAAATTGGATAGTCTTCTTCCAAACCATAGGCTGGTGCCGACCGGTAGGGAATGAAGAAAGCCAATTAGCCTAAACGGTGTACAGAAGGTATTAAGTTCAGACAAAGCAAGGGATTAGTAAGAGGGCAAAGTAAATTGCGACTGCTATTCACGACCGAACCAAGTATTTCTTCGCCAATCCTAAATCACCTTTGTATTTCTCCAGGACACTCCGTATCACTACGAAGATCCCATTTTATTGGATAATCCATCGTATGGTTATATACGAACTCGAAAGGAACTTGTTCCAGTTCGGGGATGGATCCTGGTTCAGGAGAAATAGGAATAAAGTACATTCAGGTGTCTTTTATCTTCACCTTCTCTCGCGTTGCGAGTGCTCCTAGGATTAGGACAGTACACCCTTTATGCTTTTTGGATAGTCTTCTTCCAAACCATAGGCTGGTGCCGAACGGTAGGGAAGGAAGAAAACCATTTGGCCTAAAGGGGTGTACAGAAGGTAATGACTAAAGACATATGAAGGGATTTGGAGAGGTGGCAAAGAATTATACGGTTACAGTTGTGAATTTGGATAATGGATGAGGCATTACTAGGAATACCAGGATACCCCAACGAAACATTTCAATGTTTCAGTTTCACTGTGTACTGTTAATGGAAAACTGATTTCCCGATTAGATCACTTGCTCCAGGGTATGTATTTACCAAGTTTTGATTCTCACATTTGTATGGTTTTACAGATGATGAGTGGGAGTAGGTTATTGGGAATTGGGTGATCATCCTCACTGTATCGGGATTCGTTGTAATCGGTGATATTTGAGGAGATCACCTGGGCTGTTTGCCGGTTGGCAAATATTTGGTTTTGAATATCCGCTGTTGTGCACCAATTTCAAATTGATATATCTGTACGTCTATTTTCATAGAGTGAGATATACCTTTCTGAAATTATGTCCATGACATTTACCTATATCAGTGGATGGTTAGGTAAGGAGCATTAAACAGCGGTGTAATTCTTCTTAACCATAAGTACAGTTTTCGAACTACGACACACAGTGAATGAGTTATCAGACTCAAGGGACTTATACAGAGTATTGTATGTTGTCCAGGGTCCATCAGGACAGAGGGGTTGGTCCTCGTACTACATTCAGTTTACTTATGACTTCTCTAGTTTTTAGACAGGTGTTTCGTAGAAACACAGGGTCCGAATTTGGAGAAGTTATTGGTATTTGAATAGAGTAGAGAACCGGGTGTAGCAAGTATCAGGATTCTTCAAAGAGATTGAAGATGTAGATACTTGTGTATGGTATTCAGTTAATAGTAATGATTAAGAGATCTTGCTTCTCTTTCAGGTTACTCATAATTGGAAGTATTCCTAAGTTGAGTAACGCTGATCGGCCTCCTTCCATTTAGTTGACATGCGCTGGGGACAGCTGCATGATTTGAATCTGGTTCAATTAAATCAGTGCCTCTGTTTCTATATTGGATATAGTACAGTTCATATCTTAACATTGTTAAGGTACGGGGAGTTGTCCGGCTTATGATTAAAACCAGACTCTGGATAACTCAAGGCACGTTTCTGTAATGGCTGTTTGTGGGTTAACCCAGGCTATGACGAGGGTTTACTTTCTACCATCTGGCAGATCAATAGAAATATTGTTCTAAACTCGCCACAGTTTTATTAAAAATGGATTTTTTCAAAAACAGTAGTGGGAGTATGGTAGAACTGGAAGTGATTCCAGAACCGCAAACGATTACTGAAGATTTGATAAGGAACCTAAAGATTCAATCTGATTTGACATTCCATTGGCCACTCCGCAGATAAGGTGGGTACTTCAGGCACCCGAGAGGTACTCCGGTAGCCTCAAGGACGGTGACAGGGAAGTTCTTGTTTACCCACAATTACCATTGCTGTTGTTCCAGGCTGCGAGACCAGGCGGGAAGATGAGTATAGCGTCGTTCTAAACTAGTTTTAGAAGTGTACGTCTATATGACTCTGCCACAGGGTTGTCGTACTCAGTGGGAGCAGCGGAAGCATTGGTGGACAGGTAGCTTATGTCTATTTATAGACTAAAGCAGATATAGCGGAGATAGATCATCTATTTCTGAAGTGACAGTCATGGGTTTGACTTCATCAGAATAGGGGATGGATCTGTTGAGAAGGTAGTAGGGTGTGGTGTCATGGTATCTGGATGACATACACAGAATAGGAAGAGAAACTCCTATACTACAATCGGTTATACTTTGGTCGTCACACAGTGGTTTCTCCATAAAGGAAATGGATTTTATATCAGACATGCTGGTTACTAGATCTATGGTTTTAGATCTAGATTTAGGTGGTTTCCCAATCAGGGTACTTGACAGCATTCTAAGAGTATTTAGGATGGACGACTCCTGGCACGGTAGTGTACCTACAGGTAATGGAGTCACCCTCTCCAAAGGGGTCTTACAGACTAAAGGGGAGAGGGACGTGCATGATTGGCAGATCACTTGCTCAGGCAATTGAGTCAATCGTGAAATGTCAAGTACCACACCAGATGTTGTTCTTGCACTAGATGCAATAAGTTGACATTAATCCAATCCTGGAGAAACAGTCGGAAGCAGTTTTAGAACATAAGTGGATGTTCTAGGGATATGATAACGACAGCCTTATTCAGGAGACAGTTATCATTCCAGGCTTCCAAGGTGACTTGGACGACAAGGAGGTTGTCAGAGTTATAGTTTTCCCTCTGACGAGGGGCAGTATTTTGGACAGGTGATCCAAGGCAATACTGAGGGAGGCATGGCGCAGGATACTGATTAAGTTCAGTTGACGATACAGTCTAAGAAGTTTGGATTTGGAGTTCATTTATGAACTAGGTCCCATCAGACATCCAGACATTCTAAGACAGGTATTGCTCATTTCGGGAGATGGTTTTCTCCGCAAACTTGAGATATAGAGAGACATAGAAAGAAACTTCTAGGCGGATCCACTCACTGAGGCTATTCCTCGAACGCAATAGTTCCGCAAACGAGCTTTGTGAGACTGACTAGTAGAGGAGTTGGATGTTCGGTATCACACGGGCTGTGAGTATGCGACATCACAATAATTAGCCTTGAGTGCAAGTGGGAGATTGTTGGAGATAGTGCCCTCAGAGTCAATTATTAGGTCACAGGTACGTGATTGTAATGATTGAGGGAGGACCTATCCCGGTAGGACAGTCTTACTCGAGATGATAGTATGCTATCTGGTTTACCTTTATCATCGTGTACTGTTTTAGGTGACCTGACACGTCACTATTACACGTTGATAGAGCCCCTAGGATTCTTGCTTGACCACCAGCAGTATGAGGGCGATCATATAAGTGGGAGCTGGGGGTCTACAAGCATATCCTTAAAAGGTCCCTAGTCGTGGGAGTTTCGAGACTGGGCATCGATACTCCATTAGTAGACTAGTGTATACAGTCGAGACCCCGACGAGGGGCGGTGGGCCGGTCTCACAAGCCACTGGTGTCAGTTGGATCACCTAAGATGTATACAGGTGCTCATTGGGTTATGAGTACACCGACAGGACTCGCGCGGGAACATGCTAGTTGGTCATATACCAGACGTCAGATGGCAGTTCCCAGGTGACATGTGTGCAGGTTAGTTCATCGACCTGGGGATCGTCATTGTCTCGTGTGAGTTCCACTGTACTTTGATTACTACCCTACCACGCTCAAAGGAGTCGTGCAAACAGGTTTTAGTTGGGTACAGTCCCGAGCCACATGGAGGCAGTGAGCGTATCTTCAGGGGTTCGTCTCTCCCGTATTGGGGGTGAGGTCGTGCTGTGTCTAGAAGAGCCATTATACAAAGTCCTTGGCCAAGGCAAGGAGATTTACTGGTAGGTATTCCAGTAGTATCTCAGGTGTTCTGGGCTACACTCCGACACGACTTGTACCGCTTTTGGGGGTCTGACTTTTACCAACCCCCTAGGCCCGCCATGCGATACTCATAGACGAACGGACCGGACTGCACGGATATTGTCACTGACAGGCTCAGTAGGGTGTCAGGATGAGTTCGCTCATCGACGTCCCTTTTGGTCAATAGCTGTGGCCCGTCACGCATTGGCTTATACCTCTGACGTGCTAGTGGTTAAATCCACAACCATAGTATTGACGAGTCTTTAGAGTCCACCACACTTTCGGTTACTCAAGCTTTCGGGCGAAACGCTGTAGAGGCCGTATGGAGATATGGCAGGGTCCGATCAGATACGTGCGGTATTGCACGGATCAGGATCGGACAGTTTGTACTAGTGGCCGTATGGTTATATGGCAGGGTTCGATCAGATACGTGCGGTATTGCACGGATCAGGATCGGACGGATATTACTTAGCCGGCTTTGGTTTAAGCCGGATCCTAGTATAGTACAGTGTAGATTTTGTCTCATTGCATTTGTATCCGGACGGAATACAGATGCGGGTGTGTATGCACAGTATGGGGTTTTCCTGTAATTTATTACGGGACCAGTTTTCTGGAGTTGCCAGTTTGCTTTCCGTTCCGGCCGGTTTTCCTTTGTTCTTTCCGGCCGGACTTTTCCGATGGAGGGTGTTATTTGCAAGTTTGCAAATAACATATTGTGGAGGGTTTTATTTGCATAAGGTGTGATATGATAAGCATCTTTGCTTTTCATGCTTTATGTTGATAAGAAAGGATTAGATGTGATTTGAGGTTGATGTTTAGTTTTGTGATGATTATGTTTATGGTTATGGTCACTCCCTCTCCTTTTACTACCATCACCTCCCTTCATGCTTGATAATTCCTTCTTCCACCATTTTGTTAAGTTAGTTTTCATTGAGAAAAGAGTGAGAAAAAAAAAAGAGAGAAGAGGGAGAGAGCTTCATCTTCATCTTTGGGAGTATATCATTCTTCATCTCATTCCATTGCTAGAAAATTGAAAGCACCAATTTTCTATACACCATTCCTCCATCTATGGGCAACCAACCCAAAAGTGAGACATGCACTCTACACTACACTTCCTACAGCATATCTTGAGCATGTCGAGTTGCCGGCTTCATGCGCGAGTTGCCTCGGTATTGAGGTGGGAGCCCGTAAAAGTACCCGGCTTCGTGGTGCCCTTTCCGACGAGGAGGAGACGGACGGAGATCCCGCGAGGAGATCGGAGTGGAGATGAAGACCGGAGGACTCGGATCGTATGGTATACTTCTGTACCCCCTCTCTTGATAGCTTAGACTAGTTTAATGGCACGATCCGGGGTTTAGTGCGCGGTGGTGCCGGTTTTGCTAAGTCCGCAAAAATTTAAGTTTACCACCGTTTCCGCGTTTGGCCGTCGGATTGACGGCCGGGGCGCCGCCGTGCACTTACAGTGAGTAGATTTATATCTACGGGGAAAAGTCGGGTGGATGGCGTATAGCACCTCCGCAGTCCGTGGTGGTGTATACGGATGCGTATACACACCAACAATTAGTATATGTTATTTGGGATTAATAACGATGTTAGGATGGATATTGGTGTGTTGGATTACTTTAGTGTTGCGAACCCTAGGGTAGTGTTGCACTACACATACACACATACATACTTGCATACATTCCTTTTTATATGTGCTCATGAGATTCTTTATAGTTATGTGTTCACATGGGTATGGGACTATGTGTTCACATACGGATTTGAGGATGATACTTGGGATTGAGCTGAGTCGATGAGATTTGTTTTGTGGTTGTGATATCGGTGATATGGCAGGATTCGTACTTGAGGTACGTCCTGGTGTTATAGCGGATCTTGGGGCGGCGATACGGGTGAATAGTGTTATAAATAAAATGGTCGACATGTGATCGTGATATGAGGCATGATATGCTAGGATATTGATATTAGGCCGTATCGGGCGATGTATACCCTTGATGATGCTATGTGCTGACGGTATCGGTTTGTACGAGATTGTCGATCTGTAGTCAGATCATGGGTATATTGAGGATATTAGTATTGTACTAGACATAGGTCAGTATCCTAGACTATGATCTTGAATAAAGAGGATACCAGAGGAATGGTGTGAGGAATATGATATTGACCCGTACCCAGATTTGGGGATGCCGTACGACGGATTTACGTACGAACTATATCTTGATGATTGATCCACACTCTTGACTTGGGATGGCTGATTTTAGATATGGTATCGGATATGATATTATTGAGGCGGGATCACCGACTAATATATATACAGGTATGTATATGGATCGACTCAGATGTTAGGCGGTTTCTTTACCTGTAGTCCAGCTTGTTAGCTTAGCCCTTTAGTATAGTTTAGTTGTTAGATTAGATTCGATTCTTACCTATTTCAAAAACTAACGAATCGTGGGTATTTTAAAAGACAGCCCAAGGGATCCTACGGATATTTCAAAAGACGTATCTTTTCATAAAAACACCGTAGCCCCTATTTTCAAAACCCCATGTTTCGTGTTATTTCAAGAGGCACCATTTGTTGGACTTATATTAGATAATGCAGGTTAGTTACAGTTGCGTCTAGTATTCAGCTCCCGCTTATTATTGTGGTACGCTTCGCATCGCATACTTATGTTATAATTTCTTATTGCAATGTTGATATCATATTGTTAGGACACCAGCACCATTACCGATGATACGTATGTACCACGTACACTTACTTGCCGGCTCACACACATCTTCATCGGTAATTGCCATGTCACGTACACCTTAGAAAATATTATTGCTTGACTTAGCTTGTTAGTTAGTAATTTGACATGATATTAGTGTGCCTGCCTTATATGCCAGCTTAACATTGTAGTATTTACTTGTCACTTCATGCATACTGTTATTCATTGTTATGCCTATATTCATGGTTTTTACATGCTATTGATGATTTGGATTCGGATTTCCATGAAATTTTCTGGATTTGGGGGGAAAACCGCAAAACTTATATAAACTGATTTCTCTCTTTTTAAATAAAAAGTGCGGTTTTTCCCATGATGTATGAGTCGTCCACCATGAGTTTGCTGATGGATTTCGAGACCCGATTCGAGGAGACGGATGAACCGTTTCGGGTACATGGTGGACCTGGTAAGGTACCACAGGGCAAGAAGCGCGTGATGATGACGATGTGAGCCTTGCAGGGGAGCACTACCTACCGGTGATTTTACCCGACGCGTCGGATATCCGGAGGATACCGTCGTGGTCTTGAGATGGATGGTAGGGGCCGGTCTGGACTGACGGCGCCCTAGATATTGTGATTGAGACATTGAGATTTCGAGATATTGAGGTACAGAGACTGTGATACAGAGATATCGAGATATTGGGATTACGTTTTATGCCGATGCTAGGCACTGTTTTATGCTGATTTCATTATGTTACCTCATTTTAAAAATACAAAGGAAATCTCACTAAATTATGAAAACAGTTCTTCATTTACATGTATTCTATTTTCATGCATTCATACCTCATTCATATGATATATTGCTACTTGAGGCACTGACACGGGCACATGAGATTACACTCGGGTTAGATATTTACCCTAGCCTTGTTATACGCTACGTGTTATTCATATATTTGAGGATATATTATGATCATTGACCTAGGTTGCGTTATTTATGCGATTTCTGTGCGTAGATATTTTTCTATTCACAAGTTGGCAACTCACCCCCGTTGTGCCCCAGTTTCTTACAGGTTTGCCGTACAGGTTTCATTACGGCTTTGCGGGCATAGTTTCCTTCGGGTGATTTGCTAGTAGGTGGGTTTATTTGTATCGTACCACCATTATATATCTTGTATATCATTATTCTGTTGTATCTAGAAGTTCCATCAACCAAACATGTATTTATTTGAGATAGAGACCAGTGATGTTTATTCTTTCGACCTTAGAGTCGCGCGTTGTATTTATGTGGTTTTCTTGTGGTTTTTGAGTTTCCTTTTGAATTTTGATCCTCGCCCTTGGCGTTGTATATTATATTGCTTGTGTGGTTGTGACCGTCGATTGACGAAGAGCTAGCTCCCGCTTGGAGATGCCTTTTTATTGATTTCGTATACTATTCATGTTGTATCCCATTTGGGGGCCAGTATTTTCAAAGGAGACTATGCCGAAATTTTCGGGAAATTTTTGATGTTTTTAAAACCGCCTAATTCGGCTTATGCTATTGAAACTACTTGCTTTAAGTTGGTTTTTCCTGCACTCTACATCTTTCTTGGTTTGGATTTCTGGGTTTTCGTACGCCTCGAGACGTTCGTAGTTTAAGTGCCGGTCATGTTCCGTACTTTCGGGTCGTGACATACATCGACACCATACTGAAGAGATTCAGTATGGAAGATTCCAAGCGTGGTAACCTACCGGCTTGTCACGGGATCACCCTCTCTAAAGAGATGTCTCCCAAGACTGATTTGGAGAGGGATCGCATGTCTATTGTACCCTACGCTTCTGCGGTAGGCTCTATAATGTATGCGATGTTGTGTACCAGACTGGATGTAGCTTATGCACTGAGTGTGGTAAGCCGGTATCAGTCAAACCCTGGGGAGAAACACTGGATAGCGGTAAAGAACATTCTCAAGTACCTGAGAAGGACTAAGGAGATGTTCTTGGTGTATGGCGGAAAAGACCACCAGATCGAGGCCTTTGCTGACTCCAGCTTCCAGAGTGACAAGGATGATTCCAAGTCCATGTCGGCTTTTGTCTTTACCCTCAATGGAGGGGCGGTGTGTTGGAAGAGTTCCAAACAGGAAACCGTTGCAGACTCGACGATGGAAGCGGAATACATCGCTGCATCTGATGCCGCAAAAGAAGCTGTCTGGATGAGGAAGTTTTTGAAAGAACTTCAGGTGGTTCCGTCCATTGTTGATCCAATACCTCTGTATTGCGACAACAACGGGGCTATAGCTTTAGCGAAGGAACCCAGGTCCCATCAGAGATCCAGACACATCTTGAGGCGGTATCACCTGATCAGGGAGATCGTGGATCGCCAGGAGATCGAGGTTCGAAGGGTTGCTTCAGAAGATAACACTGCAGATCCATTCACCAAGGCCTTGCACCAGACTCAGTTCGAGCGGCTGATCGAGATGATAGGTCTTCGATACGCCAGTACATGGCCTTAGTGCAAGTGGGAGATTGTTAGTGTATATGCCCTAGAGGCCATTACTGTATCATACTAGTTTGTATATTACTTAATGGAAGCTTGGGATATTCACCTTGTATATACAATCTTGCTCAAAATAGTAGTATGCTACTTGGTTTGTTTCTACTTCAATGTGTACTTGTGTTTATTTTAGTATATCACCTATACACATTAGTGGAGCCCTTAGGATCTTTACTTGATTACCAGCGTTTTGATGACAGTCACACTAGTGGGGCTGGGTAATCTATAAGCACATCCTTATATAGGTCCCTAGTCGCAGGACTATCGAAACAGGGCATCGATACTCCGGAGTACACTAGCGCATGCGCTTCTCGTCCCAGTGTGGGAGACGGTCTATCCCACAGCCGTTAGTACGTCGTACTGGAGATAGTATGCGGGTGCTCGTTAGGTTACGAGTACACTGGACAGGACTCATCGGGAACTGACCGGTTGGTATTATACCTATCATCAGTTATCAGTTCCCAGGTGACATGAGTACAGCTTAGTCCGCTGACTTGACAATATCACTTCGCCTCGAGTGTGTTCCCACTGTACTTTGATTACTATCCAACCACGGCTCAAAGGAGTCGTGCAAACAGGTAGTAGTTGGGTGCAGTCCTGAAGCACTTGGAGGCAGTGACGGTTAGAAAGGATTCGTCTCTCCCGGTATTGGGGGTTGACATCGCGCTGTGTTTAGGAGAGCCATTACACGGGTAGTCCCTGGCCAGGGCAAGCGAGATATACTGGTAGGCTTCCAGTGCTATCTCAGGGTGTATTGAGCTTCACTCCGACACGACTTGTACCGCTATCAGGGGACTGACATTTACCGCCCCCTAGGCCCGCCATGCGATGTATCATACGAACAGACCGGACTGTACGGAGACTGTCACATTCAGGCTCAGTAGGAGTTCAGATGGGTTTCACCTCGTTAGTCTTCTTGTCGGCATCTACCTGGGGACCGTTACGCACAGCTAGTACCGCTTGCGGTCTATGGTTAAACCCACTGCCAGTGTAGTGTCGAGTCTTTAGAGTCCCACACAGAAAGCTATTCGCCTTTAGGCAAAAGAGTAGGGGTCGCATGGTTTTGCGACAGGGTTCAGTCACATCCGTGCACTTATGCACGTTTAGTGTCCGGACAGTTTACACTAGCGGGCTTTGGTTTAAGCCAGATCCTAGTGTACGTATTGGGATTGGTTTTATCCAGTTTGTATTCGTGTTCCTCGGAACGCGGATGCGGGTGTGTATGCACAGTTGACGGAGAGACAGAGGCAGAGGATTTTTATTAGGGTTGTTGACCGTTGACTGTTGACTATTGAATTTTTGCTCAACCCTAATGAGAATATGATATATGATTAACAATAATATTAATTAAGTATTGTGGTGACATGATTGTTGAGGGGTTGACTTTGTTGACTTGTTGACTTTGTTGACCGGTTGACTAGGTTGGACTAGTTGACCATCATGATGACAATGGCTATCATCTCATGGCAAAGACTTTTCACTTGCTTGTTCTCTTGTGCAATATGAGTGCATGAAATGATATAGCCATTTTGACTTAAACCATTTACACAATACTTGATTACTATTTTTGTGATGATGGTTTTGGATTATGAGAGCCAAGTGAGAAAAGTCTTTCTCATTCTATCATTTTCATTTCTCTCTCTTGTGTTCTTGAGCTCTCATCTTGTTCCTCTTGCTCTCCCTCTCTTTAGTCTATGGTTCACTTGTCTCATGTGTTGAGAACCAAGAACCATAGAGAAAATCCCTACACACTCTTCTCTACTCACTCTAGTTCATAAGGTTTAGCAAACCAAGTGAACTAGTTTTCTTCAAAGACCGAAGAAGAAGCCAAAGGTAGAAGCTTTCAGGTGGATCGATCTTCGGCGCAAGGAGACGACGGGGTGAAGCCGATCCAGACAACCATCAAGGCTTGAAGACGAAGGAGTTCAAGAAAGAAAGGTATAACCCCCTAACCGAGTAGTTAACAACTCCTAGTTAGGTTGTAAGTTAGATGTTTAACAAAGATCCGGTTTTGAGTCCATGTTACCACCTCTAGAAAATTGCTTTTCACCAAATTCCTCATGCCCGAAAGTACCGGGAGAGGTAGCATGGACTTACAGTGGTAACATGGATGATCGTATATACATAAGTATGATAAACATATAAAGTCGAATGGTAACAAGGGTGATAGTGTAAGCATAAGTATAGTAATGAAAATGTAATCATGCCCGTGTCATAATAGGGTACCATGTCATCTGTATCATATATATGTGTATATGTGCAACATTTCAGAAAAAATAAAATATTATTATTGGGAATTTTTATAATTAAATAATAAATATTACGAATATTTTAATATGGCTGTATAATTAAATACCGATAAATTGGGAAATATTTGGAAAATTATAAAAATTACCGAAATGAGGGTGCTTTATGTGATTTAAGCGAATTTTAAATCTAGTTGATTAATTATATGCCATTTTAATGCTAATCGCGATAAAATATCGCTAATCTTGCATTAATCCGGATTTGTGCACATGACATGCACCATGTCATTTTTTACACTTGTTACATTTTCCTTCATGGCTTTTCTTTTGTTTTCTTTTGGTTTTAATTGAGAGAAAAGAGAAGAGAAAGAAAAGAAAAGGAAACGAAAAAGAAAAAGGAAATTGATAAAGAATTAGGCATGGGCATGAGAGAGAGAGAGGGTGAGGGGTCATCTTTGACCATGGGTTCTTCCTCTTCCTTATTTTCTTCTTCATTTTTCCTCTCCCCTCTCTTCATGGCTGCCCACCTCCTTCCTCCCTCCTCTACACCCTTAAAACATCACTAAAAACTCATCAAAACTTCATCCCCGCTTCACTAAAAGCGTGCACAAGCTCATTAGAAGCACTTTGGACCAAGAAAAATTGGATTTTGAAGACTTGGGGCAACTCAAGAAAATTCTTGAGTTGCCAAATGAGATAATTTATCCATCATTAGAGTAGTATTACATTCACTTTAGCTTCCATATATGTTTAGAAGTGTTTAAATGTTGTTTAGTGAGTCTTGGAAATTCCTAGTTAGGGTTTGAGGGATTTGTAAGTTGTAATGGTGTAATTGAGGTTAGTAGAGGCTATACAACTCCTGTAGTGATGGTATTATGGACTAAACCATAGACTTAAACCCAAAACCCCAAACCTAGAAACCCCAATATCGGGAATTTGTGGAAATTGTGAGCTTATTTAGAGATCCGCTAACACCCGGGGACACTGGGAATTATTTAGCAAACACAGGGAGGCATGCAGGCACTTAGGAAGCTACCACTAAAACCCAAGCCCTAAACCCCCTACCCAGGCCGCAGATTTAAGCATTTAGGCCGCAAATTACGGCCTTGGTACTCCCAATTTGATACGTGCTTGGTCCAGGGCTTTATCTCTAGTAAAATAAACCCTCCATGTATGCAAAATTGACTGATTTCACCTAGGGTAAAATCTAGAACCATTTTCTTTAGTTGCTGCATTGTTTTATGGCTTTGTTTTAACTTGGATTTTAGTATTTGGGTTTGACTCAGTCGATTCACGTTTATACGTTAATCGTCGAGAGTTGTTGGTTATTCTTGCATGCGTAGTCTGTAGGTTCTAACCTATAGGATTTTAGCGTGTCGTTTCGGTTTTGAAATAGAGTTTTATGCGACACGATATATGTTGACATGTAGGTACCCCCACGTGGATTTTGAGACAACGAGGAGAGCATGGCGTCATCGAATCCAGCAAGCGAGGATTAAGGTGAGTAGATATATATCTACGGGGGAAGTCGGGTGGATGGCGTATAACACCCCCAAAGTTCGAAGTGTAGTATATTATATATACTATATATGTGAATATATATATATATATATATATATATATATTTATGTTTATGTGTTATGTGAATCATGAATAGCTAGCAAGTAAGTTTTAGGAGATCATGGGTTAAGTTTTAGTGAAATAATTTGATAGTGTCGTTAGTTAGTTGTAGTCCCGAATCTTAGAATAAGGTTTACATACACGCGCACACACACACACACACTTGCATACATTTTATTACTTGTGCGTATATGTGGATATGTATATATACACACACATAGGTATGTGACTATGTATGTATATATATATATATACGTATACATATACATGGATGATGAGGATAGTATATGGTATTTGGAGATGAGTCGATGAGATTGGGTATGGTACCATGAGATCGGGTATGGTACCATAAGATCGGTGGTATGATTTGGTTCGTATTATGAGATACAACATGATATTATAGCGGGTCCTTAGGCGTTGTGTTTCATACACACGCATATATTTATGTAGATGGTATCAGCATTGTACTAGAAGTAGATCAGTACCCTCAGTTTCACGATATGTGATAATAAGGATACCAGATGAATAATGAGATAAATATGATATTTGACCCGTACCCAAATTTGGGATGCCGTACGATGGATTTACCATACGAGCTATATTGATGATAGATCCGCACTCTTGACTTGAGGATGTCATATTATATAGTGTATCGTATGGGTTACTATTGAGGCGGGATCACCGACTATTATATATATATATATATATATATATCGACTCAGACTTAAGTAGCTTTCCTTATCCTTTTCAATTAGTTTGTTAGGTAGTCCTGTAGTTACTTGTAGAAGTTAGACTAGACTCGATTCATACCTATTTCAAAACTAATGAATCGTGAGTATTTTAAAGACAGGCCAAGGGATTTTACAGATATTTCAAAGGATGTACCTTTTCTTAAAAACACTGTAGCCCTATTTTCAAAACACCACAATTCGTATTATTTCAAATGGCAAAACGGTATGACACATATATAAAAATGTAGATTCTTTATTGTTATGTTATTATTCATGTTCCGCATATTATTGTTGCATTTAATATTCATTTGCTATTTATTATGTTGTTATCATCGCATTGCATGTTTATAGTGTACTTTAGTGATTATGAAACCAAGCTGTCAGGACACCAGCACCATTACCGATGATGTGTATGCTCCACATACACTTGCTTGCCGGCTCACACACATCATCATCGGTAATTGCCATGTCACGTACACTTTAGAGAATATTATTTCATTGACATAGCTTGCTAGCTGATAGTTCCTATATGTTATTGTTTCATATGTTAGTTCATTATTGCATTCATTGCTTGATATTTCGTGCATATTTTTATATTCATTAGTCATACAATATTATAAGGGCCAGTCTGGATTGCCGGAGCCCAGTATTCATTATTATTGACTTTTCATTTTGGATTTCGTATTTTCCATGAGATTTCTCAATTTGGAGAAACCGCAAGATTTAATAAACTCAATTATCATTTTAAAAGATAAAAGGGCGGTTTTTTCATGTTATGATTGTGATATGTCCCCCATGAGTTTTCTCTGTTCTTGAGCGATATCATACATCCGAATCGAAGAGGAGATGAACCATCTTTGGGTGTATGGTGGACCCGGTGCAGTACCCCGGGACGAGAAGATCGCAGAGGATGGCGTTTGAGCCTGTGACAGGGAAACATTGCTGACCGGTGATTTTATTGAGATTTATGATACAGGCCAGTCCGGATAACCGGAGCCTGAGATATTGAGATTTGATGATATAGGCCAGTCCGGATAGCCGGAGCCTGAGATATTGAGATATTGGGATATTGAGATATATATTTTGTGTCGATGCTTGATACTGATTTTCTGATGATTTCATTGATGATACTTAAATGTTTATACAGAAATCTCACTATACTAAGAAAACAGCTTTCTCATTCATGACGTATTCTATTTTCGTTATATCGCATTCATACCTCATATTTATGATATATTGCTACCTGAGGCACTGACACGAGCACATGGGATTACACTTATGCATAGATGTTTACCCTTGCCTTTATATTATGCTTCAGGCCATACTATCATTTGAGGATATATATATTATGATCGTATTGACCTAGGATTGAGTCATACATACGATTTCTGCTCTGTGATGTTTTCTACTCACGAGTTGGCAACTCACCCCAATTGTGCCACAGTTCCTTGCAGGTTTTGCCGTACGGGTTTCGTTGCCGCTTTGCTGGCACACTGCTACTTTTCAGGTGATTGCTTTAGTAGGTGGGATCACTTGCATTGTGACCACCTTTGTATTTTATTTATATTCAGTTGTATCTAGAAACTCCATCAACCAGACTTGTATGTTTTATAGACTTAGAAGACCAGTTGTATATTCTTTTGATCTTAGTGTCGCGCGTTGTATTACTATGGTTTTCATGTTGATTTTGAGTTTCCTTTTGAGTTTTGATCCTCGCCCTTCGGCGTTGTATATATTATTGCTTGCGTGGTTGTGACCGTCAATTGACGAAGAGCTAGCTCCCGCTTGGGGATGCCTTTATTCATATTATGCATGTTGTACACTTTTGGGGCCAGTATTTACAAGGAAACTCTGCCAAAATTTTTAGAAAAGACTTGGGATTTTAAAAATGCATATTCGGCTTTTGTTATTAAAACCACTTGCTTTAAAAATTAAACTTTTCCTTCTTTTTCCATCTAAATGGTTTAGATTTCTGGGATTTTGGCTTACTTGAATTAGATGGGGTCCTATAGACTTCATATGATTCAAGTGCCAGTCACGTGCCATTTCGGGTCGTGACAAAGTTGGTATCAGAGCGCTAGGTTAACCTTAGTTCGAGTCTATGTTTGACTATGTATATCCTAGGGCGTTTGTATATATACGGAATTTAGGCTTGACCCTACAGAACTTAGACTTAGTCGAGGGGGTATTAGACCCGAACTTTCGTCGTATAGGTTGACCTTAGTTGATGGAGTAGGTGACTTAAGTAGAGTGATGTACCGTGTGTATGTTCCGCGGCATACATACGATACGCTACTCTGCTTAAGGAACCTTAGGATGTACATTTCCTTGCACATTATTATATTCATTCCTATGATCTATCCTCATCATTATTGGTTTATGGTTTTGCTGCGACGATTATACGGGCAGAGAGAGCTACGGCTAGAGTTGCGTCAGCACGAGCTCGTCACGGACGAGGACTGACTAGGGCGTGATTCCAAGGACACATGATTGCATAGAGGTGTCATTTTATTTATGTTTTCGCGCCACAAGCGTTTGATGGATCGCTTTTACGAGATTTTTCGGACTTGCAGATCAGCACCAGAGGATTGGGTCACTACTAAAGGCCAGCCAGAATATGATGACCGTCAAAGCACCGATTATTTTGATGATTGAAGCACTGTTCAGCGTGAGGACGAATGAGCCAGTGATTGCTGCGAATGACAAGATATCGCCCCAGATGTTTGATGCTAATGCCGTGCGAGTTATATTTCGAGATATGATAGAAGATCGCTAGTCACCAAAAATGAAAGACTAGGACATGCGATTCATTGCCTACTCCAATGCGAGGTCATCAGATTGATTGATTCCAGTTAGAGACGACTTCACGCGGGTACGTTGAGAGTCGATAGAGATGATCGAATGTCAGGAACCCATTTTCCAAGTTTAAAGTATTCGAAAAACATTGCAAGTAATTTTATGGACCCTCTAGGAGAATGAACCCCTAACTCGATGACCATGAGAACGCTTAGAAACCTTAGGGTTTGCAGCAGTTCAGCGGTGCCATTAATGAGCCTTGGGTTTGCCCTTCTACAGTTGGTCCACAGGTATTATGGCATGTACTGGAATGCTATTAAATTGTACCCAAGATGTTGATCTCTTGGGGGATTATGGAAGCTTGACAAATCGATCGAAAGGTTCGACGTCATTCGGATATTATGTGATGGGATACATTGCTTGGGAGACTCCAGATACGAGTATAGCCGTTGGAGCGCAGTCTATGCAGCCATGAGGAGACGAGTCCGAATCAGTCAACAGTAGAGAAAAGTGGAGTAAGCGGTTCGTACGAGATCTTGATGAGATGACGTTCCACTCCGTTGACATCAGAGATGTGATACGCATGCAGAGGCGTTGAATATGGATATATCTTCCAGATGGAGTCGCGATGAGTATGCAGCCGTTCCGGAATAAGAAATAGATTTAGTAAAAGATGATGACTTTCGGGCAGTTCGACAGAAACGATATTTGGGAGAGATTTCGACAGAACCTTTCTGGAATACTATACGAGAAGACTTGGACCCTGGATCGGTCATATTACGCACACCCAGTAGGCCAGAGTTCGACATCGTCGACGAGACATGTTATGAGTGACCATGACAGTTAGACAGAGATCTTTAGAGGATGTGCTAGAGCGGGATTGTTTCCGCCATCTTTGATTTCGGTATTTTGGGCGATTTATTTGCATGATTGAGATTTTGTACACCACAGTTGCACTTGACTTTGATTTGATGTCATTCGAGATGTTGATTTAATTTCATACCTATGGTATACATATGTTTAACTTATGCTTTCGACATAGTTTTCATGCACTTTTAGTATTTTGATTCGATTTTGTGCACGCTGACACACATGGTTATGAGATTTTATACTACGGTATACCAGATTTGGACTTGGATTGAGATATGTTGTATACCGTCGATTTCTAATGTGATATTCGATATTTGTTTTCGTGCACCTTATGTACTTGATTTGGATTCTTGCACATACTTGGGCGCTTGATGCGATTTGGTGCACATCATATGCATTAAATCGAGATTCTTCATGCATATCAAATGTATCTGATATTGCTGTCAGGCACACCACTGCCCTTGACAGGTGTTTTCGTGCACATCCGTTGCGCTTATATTTTGTTTCTGTGCACATGTAGGGCACATTTGTTGATTTTTATTCCCTACGCACCAAACGCACATGGCATTCTTATGTACATTTTGGGATTGATTTCCCTTGAGCAGCATGTTTTATGATATTTACTATTTGATATAGTAGCTGAGCAGGACTAGTTCGAGGACAGTACCTGAATACATTTTTACATGCATTGATAGTTATCGAAAGGATTTCCAAAGAAAGAGCTATAGTCTCATTATTTACCTACGTGTCCGAGATGACACGAAACATTTTATAAAGGAAACCCTTCTAAAATTGTTTTCAAAACGGCAGAACGTGTATATTAAACAAAGGATATACATATATAGTTATTTTCTTACAATAAACGTCCGCAACTGTGCTGCGATATGCGCATCGCATAGTAACATGAAAGGTTTGGCATGTTTTTCTTTCAGAGGTTTTGGCGAGTTTACACCGACGCGTACTATGTACGTGTTATAGTTTTGATGTATCTTATGTTGGTTTTCGTATTGGGCTTTAACATTGTTGTCTTCGCCATAACTCCGATGATTGCGAGATGCTTGACGGAGTTTTGATTTTGGATTATATGCTCATTTTTCATGCGCAAGCATTGCGCTACGACGTGTTCTATGTATTTCTGATTTCGGAGCCCCGACGACTTGATCGTTTTACTGAAATGTTTTAGTATTTGAGGGGTTTAATTTAAATTTGGGGATCGAATTTCTTTAAGGGGGAAGAATGTAACATTTAAGAAAAAATAAAATATATTTTTGGAAATTTTTATAATTAAATAATAAATATTACGAATATTTTAATATGCCGGTATAATTAAATACCGATAAATTGGGAAATTTTTGTAAATTATAGAAATTACTGAAATGAGGGTGCTTTATGTGATTTAAGCAAATTTTAAATCTAAATGATTAATTATATACCATTTTAATGCTAATTATGATTAAATATCACTAATCATGCATTAATCCGGATTTGTGCACATGACATGCACCATGTCATTTTTTACACTTGTTACATTTTCCTTCATGGCTTTTCTTTTGTTTTGTTTTGGTTTTAATTGCGAGAAAAGAGAAGAGAAAGAAAAGAAAAGGAAAATAAAAAGAAAAAGGAAATTGATAAAGAATTAGGCATGGGCATGCGAGAGAGGAGGTGAGGGGTCATTTTTGACCATGGCTTCTTCCCCTTCATTATTTCCTTCTTCATTTTTCCTCTCCCCACTCTTCATGGCCGCCCACCTCCTTCCTCCCTCCTATACACCCTCAAAACACTACTAAAAACTCATCAAAACTTCATCTTCGCTTCACTAAAAGCATGCACAAGCTCACTAGAAGCACTTTGGACCAAGAAAAATTGGATTTTGAAGACTTGGGGCAAATCAAGAAAATTCTTGAGTTTCAAAATGAGATAATTTCTCCATCATTAGAGTAGTATTACATTCACTTTAGCTTCCATATATGTTTAGAAGTGTTTAAATGTTGTTTAGTGAGGATTGGAAATTCCTAGTTAAGGTTTGAGGGATTTGTGAGTTGTAATGGTGTAATTGAGGTTAGTAGAGCCTATACAACCCCTGTAGTGATGGTATTATGAACTAAACCATAGACTTAAACCCCAAACCCCAAACCTAGAAACCCCGATATCGGGAATTTGTGGAAATTGTGAGCTTATTTAGAGATCTGCTAACACCCGGGGACACTAGGAATTATTTAGCAAACACAGGGAGTCATGCAGGCACCTAGGAAGCTACCACTAAAACCCTAGCCCCAAACCCCCTACCCAGGCCACGGATTTAAGCATTTGGGCCGCAAATTGCGGCCTTAGTACTCCCAATTTGATTCGTGCTTGGTCCAGGGTTTTATCTCCAGTAAAATAAACCTTCCATGTGCGAAAAATTGACTGATTTCACCTAGGGTAAAATCCGGGACCATTTTTTTGAGTTGCTGCATTGTTTTACGGCTTCGTTTTATCTTGGATTTTAGTATTTGGGTTTGACTCGGTCGATTCACATTTATACGTCAATCATCGAGAGTTGTTGGTCATTCTTGCATGCGTAGTCCGTAAGTTCTAACCTATAGGCCTTTAGCATGTCGTTTCGGTTTTGAAATGGAGTTTTATGCGACACGATATATGTTGACATGTAGGTACCCCCACGTGGATTTCGAGACGACGAGGAGAGCGTGGCGTCATCGAATCTAGCAAGCGAGGATCAAGGTGAATAGATATATATCTACGGGGGAAGTCGGGTGGATGGTGTATAGCACCCCAGTTCGAAGTGTAGTATATTATCTCTCTCTCTCTATATATATATATATATATATATATATATGTTTATGTTTATGTGTTATGTGAATCATGGCTAGCAAGTAAGTTTTAGGAGATCATGGGTTAAGTTTTAGTGAAATTATTTGATAGTATCGTTAGTTAGTTATAGTCGTGAACCCAAGAATAAGGTTTACATACACGCGCGCGCACACACACTTGCATACATTTTATTACGTGTGCGTATATAGGGATATGTATCAACAGCAACAACTGAGCCTTTTATCCCAAGCATATATAGGGATATGTATATATATATATACACACACACATAAGTATAAGACTATGTATATATATATACGTATACATATACATGGATGATGAGGATAGTATATGGTATTTGGAGATGAGTCGATGAGATTGGGCATGGTGCCATGAGATCGGTGATATGCTTTGGTTCGTATTATGAGATACGATGTGATATTATAGCGGGTCCTTGGGCGTTGTGTTTTATACACACGCATATATTTATGTAGATGGTATCAATATTGTATTAGACGTAGATCAGTACCCCCAGGTTCACGATATGTGATGATAAGGATACTAGATGAATATTGAGATAAATGTGATATTTAACCCGTACCCAGATTTGGGATGCCGTACAATGGATTTACCGTACGAGCTATATTGATGATAGATCCGCACTCTTGACTCGAAGATGTCAAATTATATAGTGTATCGTATGGGATACTATTGAGGCGGGATCACCGACTATTATATATATATATATATATATATATATATATATATATATATATATATCGACTCAGACTTAAGTAGCTTTCCTTACCCTTTTCAATTAGTTTGTTAATTAGTCCTGTAGTTACTTGTAGATGTTAGACTAGACTCGATTTATACCTAATTCAAAACTAACGAATCGTGAGTATTTTAAAGACAGGCCAAGGAATTCTACGGATATTTCAAAGGATGTACCTTTTCTTAAAAACACCGTAGCCCTATTTTCAAAAGACTATGATTCTTATTATTTCAAATGGCAAAACGGTATGACACATATATAGAAATGTAGATTCTTTATTATTAGGTTATTATTCATGTTCCGCATATTATTGTTGCATTTACTATTCATTTTTCATTTATTATGTTGTTATCATCGCATTGCATGTTTATAGTGTACTTTAGTGATTATGAAACCAAGCTGTCAGGACACCAACACTATTACCGATGATGCGTATGCTCCACATACACTTGCTTGCCGGCTTACACATTTCATCATCGGTAATTGCCATGCCACGTACACTTTAGAGAATATTATTTCATTGACATGGCTTGCTAGCTGATAGTTCCTATATGTTATAGTTTCATATGTTAGTTCATTATTGCATTCATTGCTTGATATTTCGTGCATATTTTTATATTCATTAGTCATACAATATTATAAGGGCCAGTCCGGTTTGCTGAAGCCCAGTATTCATTATTATTGACTTTTCATTTTGGATTTCGGATTTTCCGTGCGATTTCTGGATTTGGAGAAACCGCAAGATTTAATAAACTCAATTATCATTTTAAAAGATAAAAGTGCGGTTTTTCTCATGTTATGATTGTGATATGTCCACCATGAGTTTTCTCGGCTCTTGAGCGATATCATACACCCGATTCGAGGAGGAGATGAATCGTCTGTGGGTGCATGGTGGACCCGGTGCGGTACCCCGCGGCGAGAAGATCGCAGAGGATGGCGTTTGAGCCTGTGACAGGGGAACATTGCTGACCAGTGATTTTATTGAGATATATGATATAGGCCAGTCTGGATAGTCTGAGCCTAAGATATTGAGATTTGATGATACAGGCCAGTCCGGATAGCCGGAGCCTGAGATATTGAGATATTGGAATATTGAGATATATATTTTGTGTCGATACTTGACACTGATTTTCTGATGTTTTCATTGATGATACTTAAATGTTTATACAGAAATCTCACTATACTAAGAAAATTGCTTTCTCATTCATGACCTATTTTGTTTTCATTATATCACATTCATACCTCATATTTACGATATATTGCTACCTGAGGCACTGACACGAGCACATGGGATTACACTTATGCATAGATGTTTACCTTTGCCTTTTATATTATGCTTCAGGCCATACTATCATTTGAGGATATAGATATTATGATCGTATTGACCTAGGATTGAGTCATACATACGATTTCTGCTCTTTGATGTTTTCTACTGACGAGTTAGCAACTCATCCCGTTGTGCCACAGTTCCATGCAGGTTTTGCCGTACAGGTTTCGTTACGGCTTTGCTGGTACACTGCTCTTTTCGGGTGATTGCTTTTAGTAGATGGAATCACTTGCATCGTGACCACCTTTGTATTTTATTTATATTCAGTTGTATCTAGAAACTCTATCAACCAGACTTGTATATTTTATAGACTTAGAAGACCAGTTGTATATTCTTTCGACCTTAGAGTCGCGCGTTGTATTATTATGGTTTTCATGTTGATTTTGAGTTTCCTTTTGAGTTTTGATCCTCGTCCTTCGGTGTTGTATATATTATTGCTTGCGTGGTTGTGACCGTCAATTGACGAAGAGCTAGCTCCCGCTTGGGGATGCCTTTTTTCATATTATGCATGTTGTACCCTTTTAGGGCCAGTATTTACAAGGAAACTCTGCCGAAATTTTCAGAAAAGACTTAGGATTTTAAAAATGCATATTCGGCTTATGTTATTAAAACCACTTGCTTTAAAAACTAAACTTTTCCTTCTTTTTCTCATCTAAATATTTTAGATTTCTGGGATTTTAGCTTTTTTGAATTAGATGGGGTCCTATAGACTTCATATGATTCAAGTGCCAGTCATGTGCCATTTCGGGTCGTTACAATATGTGTATCATCCAAGTGTCTCCATAAACGACACATCAAATCATCATAAAAAAAATCTGAGTTCCCGGCATCGACACTCGAAAACATCATAAAACCCATGTCCAGCATCGACACGTAAATTCTCATATCTCATCGGATCGGCCCTCATATCTATCTGTCTTAATCGTTCCGGTCGGTATCCTCCAAATATCCACCGAGTCCAGTACTATCATTGGTAGGTAGCGTTTCCTTACCGGGCTCAACGTCTCTCTATACGATTTTCTTGCTCTGGGTACCGTACCGGGTCCACCATGTACCTGCAAATGATACCTCCCCACTCCTCGAATTGGGTAGTATCATAGCTCAGAACCAAGAAATCTCATAGTGGATGTCGAAATATCATATCAAGAGAAACCGCATTTTTAAAACAATCATAAGACTTTAAAAATGTATCTGCGATTCTCAAATCCAGAAATCTTATGAAAACAGAATCGCATATCCATGTAACCACGATGGAATAGTAAGTACAAGCAAAAAACAGTACTGTAAGGTATAACCGGTGTTTCCATATAAGCATGTCGTGTAACTAGGTAAGGAAGTGCAATATCTAAACTAGCATACGCGGTAATGATTACTAAACAAATAACTGTATGTAACATTTCAAAAAATAATATAAAATAAAATATTATTTTTAGGAAATTTTTTATAATTTAATATTATTTTATTGATTATTTTAATATTAAATTTATAATTAAATATCGATAGATGGGAAAAATTTTGGAATAATTATAGAAAGTTCTAAAATAGGGTATTTTATTGAATTATGCCATTTTAAAGTTTTTATGAGTAGTTATGTGCTAATTTAGTACTAATTGCGATTAAAAATCGCTCATTGGATTTTTAGCATTTTTGTGCAAAAATGTGCACATATCATTTTTTCCATACTTGTTACACTTGTTACATGTTTTGGGGTATGGTTGCTTAGGGTTTGCCATTGGGTGAGAAGGAAAAGGAAAAGAAAAGAAAAGATAAAGGTTTCATGATTATGAGAGAGAGAGGGTAGAATAGGTCAACATTCATTAAACCATGCCTCCCCCATCATTTCATCACCTCATTTCTCTCTCCTTCTCCATGAGAGCTGCTGCTGCTCCTGCTCCTCTTCTCACTTCCTTTCTCTTCAATCCCCAAAAACATCTTGAATCCAACCCCGAAACCCTATTTCCTCTTCACAAAACATGCTCACAAGCTCGAGAGGATCGCATTGGACTAAGAAAGGACTGATCTTGCGGTCTTTGGGCAACTCAAGAAAATTCTTGAGTTGCCAAAGGAGGTAATTTCTGCACCTATTAGAGTAGTATTTCATTTCCTTGTGCATCTATACTAGTTTCACGTCGATATGGTGTCGTTTGATGGACTTTTGAAACTTCTAGTTAGGGTTTAGGTTAGATCTGAACCAAATGTGAACTTAAGGATTTTGATGACCTTAGAAACCCTGGGGGAATGTTACTTTAGACCAAACCTGAAGATACCACCCAGAATATGGATTTAGCGAATCGATATCGGGGAAAACTGTAAATCGGGAGTTGTATTTGGGAATCTGCTTTCACCCGAGACATTTAAAAATATAACTGAGTTGACAGTGAGATGTGCAGGCACCTAGGAACCACCACCCAAGACCCCAGCCCCCGCTTCTATTTCCAGGCCACCAATTTATTCCTATTGGCCGCAATTTGCGGCCATACCTGCACCAAACTTGCTCGTTTTGGTTCTGTAGCTCCTACATGCATAGATTAGACCCCTGATATGTATAGATTTGTCTAGTTTGACCTAGGGTGAAATCTGGAGCCTATTTCCTTAGTTACTGTTTTGGATTCGTGTTTCCGTATTCCGTATTTTTAATTCTGAATTTGTGTATTGCGTTTTACCTCGAATACTTGGCGTTTGTACGACGATATCGAGGATTGATTGATGGTTTTGAAGGCGTGCCCGTAGGTTCTAACCTATAGGCCCCTTATCGTATCGTTTTGGGTTTCGTGTGCCGTTTTAGCTTTGATTTGGTTTTAATGCGCATTTGCGATACTTTGATGTGTAGGTACCCCATGAAGATTTTGGGACGACAAGCAAGCGCGGGGCGACGTCGACAAATGAAGACGCAAGGTGAGTAGATTATATCTACAGGGGGAAGTCGGGTGGATGGCGTATAGCACCCCCGCAGTCCGTAGTTAGTATAATATACATGTCTATTATATTTATGTTAGTTTATAGTGTGTCGTGGTTCTTGTGTTAGGTATATTATGGATAGTTAGGGTTAGAAGTAAACTAGTATAGTTCATAGTCACGAACCCTAGAATAGCTTTACACCCACACTCACACCCTTGCATATTCACAATATTTACACTGTGTTGATGAAGATATTGGATGACATTAGGGATGAGTCGATGATTTTGGGCATAATGCCGTGAGATCGGTGATTTGATATGATTCGTATTTGGGATACGACATGTGGTTCTTGTAGGCTTTGGATGTGTGTTTACCCCCGTATTCATACTTTATAGATGGTGTCGATTTATACTAGACTTAGATCGGTACCCCAGATCATGTAATATGATGATAATGATACCTTATATTTGATGAGAGGAATGTGATATTGACCCGTACCTAGCTATTGGGATGCCGTACGACGATTTACCGTACGAGCTTTATATTGATGATTAATCCGCACTCATGACTTGAGGATGTCAGATGATACACGGTATCGTACGCGATACTATTGAGGCAGAATCACCGACTTATATATATATATATATATATATATATATATATATATATATATATATATATATATATATATATATCGACGCAGATTTAGGTGGTTTCCATGCCCCTCCATATTGACTTGACAGTTGGATCTGTAGTTAGTATAGTAGGTGTTAGATTAGACCGAGTCATACCTATTTCAAAACTAACGAATCGGGGATACTTTAAAAAGAAAGTCAAAAAGGGATTCTACGGATATTTTCAAAACGACGCCTCTTTTCTTAAAACATCGCAGCCCTTATTTTACCAAAAATCCCGATTCGTCTTATTTCAAATGGCAAAGCTGAATGATATAATTATTGATGCAGATTCTTCACTGTTGCATTGATTATTCGATTCCGCATATTCATGCTGTATGCATTGCATTGCTTGTGTCTATTGATATATTACAATATTGTTGTTAGGACACCAGCACCGTTATCGATGATGCGTATGTTCCACGTACACTTGCTAGCCGGCTCACACACTTCATGATCGATAATTGCTATGTCACTACACTGTAGTACTGTTGCATTCGGGATATGACCCTTCCATGGCATACATGTACACATACTTACTGTACACTCATTACTTGTACACATACTTACTGTACACTCATTACTTGTACACATACATATTTGCACGTATATGAATGATTTCTCGCTTGATTTAGAGATTTGGGAACCGCAAGATACTCTTTAAAACTGATTCATTTTAAAAGTGTGGTCTCCTTTAACATGTGCATATTACTATTCCAGGTTGCATGATAGACAGTTGTGCTTGCATTTCTTTTACATGTCGCATGCATCATGCTTTCGATCATACGCATTGAGATATGTTGTTTCCATAATATTTCTGGTTTTGGGAACCGTGGATATTTTAAAAGAGAATATGTAGTTGTTTCAAAACCCGGTTACCCTTGATATGATATTTCAGTGCGTCCACCCTGTGTTTTCTCGGTTCTGAGAGTGCCATGTGAAACCCGATTCGAGGAGCGGTAGGCACCGTCTGCGGGTACATGGTGGACCCGGTAAGGTACCCCGGGGCAAGAAGACTCGTATATGTTATACGGTGAGCCTGGAAGGGGAGCACTACCTATCGGTGATAGTATTTGGACTCGGCGGTTATCATGGGGATTCCGACCGGAGTATGTACGTATGGATACGTCGAAATTCGAGGGTCGAAGCTGGGCACTTGGGTTTTCGATATAGCGTATGATACGTACCTATCAGGGCCAGTCTTAGTGACAGCACTGATAGACGAGGATTTACGTGCCGATGCTAGGCACAGGTTTCATGATGTTTTCGAGTGTCGATGTTAGGCACTCAGGTTCCATGATTTGATTACATCCTCATATTTCCATGCATATGCTTTACGATATTTACATGCATGATACTTGTTGTCATTAGGTGACAGGTGGACGGGATCCATATATATACAGACATTGATCACATACAGACCTTGATTTCTTTGATCATACTTCATTTATATATATAACAGGGTATGAGTGCGCTGTTATATATACCCTTACACCAATATTAGTGGAATGGGACGCTAATATATGTGTATTGATATCCATTTTGATACCTTATCATATTTACTTCATGCAGACATACCTTATACTATAACATGTTTTTACCTGAGGCACTGGTACGAGCACTTGACACTACCTACATGTTTAGATGTTACATTGCCGTCTTATCATGCTTCAGACTTACTCTTGAGGTTTATATTATACTGATCGTATTTGTAACACCCGAGCCCAATGCTACTATTTTCTGTTATTGGTTGAGCATTAGATATTACTCATTTCATTTATCTTGCTTATTTGGGTCTTACTGTAAAATTTTATCTGGCTAAGTCATTCTGCATATAACAAATTTTAGCACCTAAAATAAAATTGGAAATATTCATCTTGGCCTACTTGACACCCTTAGCCTCGTGGTAGCGTCCGTGCATTGTGTTCTCGTCCCGTTCAGTGAAACGGGCGAGTTTGGATGGCTACGTGCACGTGCGTGTGTCCGTTTTGGGAGTATGCTTTTTAATCATAAAACATTTCATTTTAAAATTTGGAACCCGCCTAAAATCCTATTATTTGAATTTCGAATTTTTGGACCCAACCCAGGCGCAATTTGGAAATGTTTCATTTGGCGCCAAAATCCTAAATTTTAATATTATTAAAACCTTCGCATATATTTTTCTAACTAATCTGATATCTTACTGTTCATTACCTATCTTTTAAATCTTTAAGTTAACCATATAATATTTTTACAATCTTTTATATCCATCTTAATTTATTCTCTCAGCCAATCGCAACCTCCCCTTTAACCCCGTGGGCCCCACTTTCTCTCTCTCTCTCTCCACTTTTCCTCTCTCTCCCTCTCCCTTATATATTCTCTCATACTTCTCTTTATCATTTTTCTCTTCTTGCTTCATGTCTCGTTTCTCATTTCTTTTAACTGTTCTTTTGTTGCCGGAATTCCGTCGTGCCGGTGACGTTTCTCGACGTTCCAGCGAGATACCCCGACCCGTGTGGTTCCTTTGTTCGTCGTTTGGGTTCATTCCGTGAACCGTGCGCCGTCGCGAGTTTTCCCCGCCGACGGTTAACGTTCCGTTTTCCCGATTCGCGACCCATCGAGGCAAGTTAATCTTGCTACATGCTATATACTTTTATAATCTTCATTTTATAATGTTATACATTTGAAAATCTTATAGTTTACATATGAAATGTCGTTGAAAAATCGGATATGACAAATCTGAAATTTACTGTACACCTTATCTTATAAAATTCATTATAAATCATAGAAAAATCATTAGTATACGTTCTTTAGTTCGTTACGAAGCTAATTCAGAATACTATAAATCTATGAAATATTTACTTGCAAAATAAATTGTTTAAATAACGTAAAATGCAAATGAAAATGCCTTTAAACTGCTGTCCAGGGAAATTCCAGCAGCAAACTTTCAACTTTGAATATTCATAACTTTTTGTAGGGATAACCTGAGATGCTTATACTTATAAAACTGAAAACCTTATTGAATTATCTTTGTTTTGGTATAAGATACGTCTCTTTTGGAGAACGTTTGTTATTTTTAAGCTATTTTACAAATTAGGGTGACGCTGAATTTCTGAACGGAACCTTCTTGTGCATGGTTAATCAATACATCTTTTATAGTTACTAATCGCTTTGAATATGCTATCCATATTAATATTATTATATCAATATTTATTTCACATATTGTTTAGTTGTACATCCCACATTAGCATTTTACAGTTTTATAACTTTTCGGATACCCGTTTGCATCTATCGCATTTAAGATACATATAATTGCAAGCATAGATCACACTACTACATAATAATGTGATATTAACACTCCATGTTTAATAAATTGCATCCTAATTAATATTGGAACTATAAATGTAACCCTAATCGATAACTGTGCATCCATATCCTTGAAATTATATTTATTTACATATCATATTACATGTTCCAGTTTATTGTTCTGATAGTACTCATGCTTGTTTATACATATGCTTATGTTAGTTTGATTATGAGCACCCACATGACATCTTGCGCTTCCTGATATGACCTGTTACACTTCCTACTTGACATGATATGGTACCGTACACTCTTGACATGACATGACACCTTTATACATTACCTGACCTGTTACCTGATCTCATGCCTAATGCCGACAAACCTAACCATTCCTGCTGTCGATCCAGACAGACCTACTTTTACTTGACTTTGCGTTGGCATTAGTCCTTGACTACTGAATACCTGACTTGACATACATAGCTTGGGGGTATGGGGAAATCAAAGGTGAAACCGACTTGTAACTCAACAGTTCGATACTTGTTCTGATCAGTCTTATGGGCTTGGCCAGCTCCGGAGTGGTGATGCTGACACTACTCGTCCATCTTGCTACCTTTTACTGCTTAGCGGCACGTCTCGGATTCAGCCCCGAGGGTCATGACCGTGGTCCCGGGCACGCACGGGATACTATTGAGTTACATCGACGATTCATCAATTGATTTCAAAGACTTTAGAATAGAAAACCTGTTAGAACAGTTTAGTTACCCACTGCACATTGCCCTGCACTGTTGTTTCATATTACTGCTTTATTCATGTTTATCCCTGCATTGCTTATTACCATGTTTATATTATATTATTGGTTGACATGACGCGCTGACGTCTGGGTTTTGCATGGCCCAGATTCTTTACCACTGTCGACGACTGAGCAGGAGTACTTCAGCCAGCAGGCTGATTTGTGAGTTCTGTAGTGGTTAGTTCATTTATTGCATTTTATTTCCAGGTGTGATCCCGCATTACGGGACGTACCTTTCTATTATTGCATTGGATCATTTGCTTCCGCACTTATTTATCATTGACTCTTGTTATTATGGACTTGGACATGTATTAGATTAGTTTATTATTTTGTTCTTGATATCTCTACAACCGTAATGTGACTGTGGATGGATATTTCCTACCCACAGGTAGCATGGTTGGCTATGTCACGTGCCCAATCTTGCGTACTCTGGGAAGCGGGGCGTGACAGTATTGACCTAGGATTTTGTCTTGTATTCGGTTTCTGCTTGTAGATGTTTTCTATTCACGAGTTGGCAACTCACCCCTGTTGTGCCACAGTTCTTGCAGGTTTTGCCGTACAGGTTCCTTAGCGGCATTTCTGGTACACTGCTTCCTTGCGGGTGAATTGCATTTGGTAGGTGGGTTCTTTTGCATCAGAACCACCATTGTACATGTATTATTCATTGTATCTAGAAATTCCATCAATCAAAACTTATATATTGTTTCAGACTTACTCACTAGTGATGTATTATTTCGACCTTAGAGTCGCGTGTAGCTGTATTACGGTTTTCATGTTAATTTGAGTTTTCTTTTGAGTTTTGATCCTCGCCCTTCGGCGTTGTATATCTTATTGCTTGTGTGGTTGTGATCGTCGATTGAGGAAGAGCTAGCTCCCGCTTGGGATGCATTTTTTTTAATATATATATATATATATGCTATTTTAGGTTTTGTACCCGTTTGGGGTCTGTTTTTACAAAGGAGACTCTGCCGAATTTTTTTGAAAAGACTTGGGATTTTAAATGCATACTTCGGCATATGTTGCAAACTACTTGATTAAAAAATGGTTTTCCTACACTACTACTTTCTTGGTTTGGATTTTTTGGTTTTCGGCTTACTTAGAATACGTACGCCTCGAGACGTTTCGTAGTCTAAGTGCCGGTCATGTTCCGTACTTTCGGGTCGTGACAAAGTTGGTATCAGAGTGTTAGGTTTTACCTTCGGAGCGTAAGATGACCCTTGGTTGATGGAATAGGTGACTAAAGTAGAGTGACGTACCGTGGGTATGTTCCGCGGCATACTTACGATACGCTACTCCACTTAAGGAGCCTTAGGATGTATATTTCTTTGCTCAATATTATATCCATTCTTGATCTAGCCTCATCGGTACCAGTTATGGTTTTGCTTCCACGATTACGAGCAGGGAGAGCTACGACTAAAGTTGCGGTCAGCACGGGCTCGTTACGAACGAGGACTGACCAGGGCGTAATTCCGGCGACGCACGATTGCAGAGATGTGTCTTTTATTGTGTTTTTGCGCCACGAGCATTGGATGGATCGCGATATGAGATTTCTCGGACATGTAGATCTGCACCAGAGGATCGGGCCATTGTTAGAGCTGCCAGTTAAGAAAGGACTGTCGATGTATAGCATACTTCAGAGACTGATAGGATGTCGCTTCCGGAGCTTACGAGCTGAGATCGCTGGAGCTTCCAGGCAGATATGAGACAGATGATAGCTAGTCTACCCCGATTTGAGAGGCGAAGGTGATTCGCCCGATTTATGCACCGGAGCAGGCCCAGTTGAGTTGAAGATTTCCAGTGTGGAGAGTCTTACTCAGATCTAGAGCAGACCAATTTAGAGATGACCGCCAATATATCGCCTTTCCTGGAGGATTGAGGCGCGGTTCAGCGTCCAGAAGAATGAGCCAGTTGTTGCTGCGAGCGACGGGATATCGCCCCAGATGTTGGAGCTATTGCCGTACGAGTTGTACTTAGAGATATGATGGACGGTCGCTATTCACCAAGGATGAATGACTAGGACATGTGATTCGTTCGCTACCCCGATGCGAGGTTATCAGATAGATTGATTCCAGTTAGAGATGACTTCACGCATATTCGTTGAGAGTCGATAAAGACGATCGAATGTCAGGAAATCATATTCCAAGTTTAAAGTATTCAGAAAGACGTGCAAGCAATTCTATGGACCCTCTAGAAGAATGAAACCCTAACTCGGCTTAATGACCATGTGAAAGCCTTTAAACCTTAGGGTTTGCGGCAGTTCCGCGGCGCCATTAGTGAGGCTTGGGTTTGCCCTTCTACGGCTGGACCACTGATGCTGTGGTATGTACTCGATACTATTAAACCGTACCCATGATGTTGATCTCTTAGGGGATTATGAGGTTCTGATGAGTCGATCGGATGGTTCGATATCAGTCGGATATCATGTGATGGGACACATTGATTGGGAGACTCCAGATACGAGCATAGCCATTGAAGCGCAGTCCATGCAGCCACGAGAAGACGGGTCTGAATAAGTCGACATTGGAGCCAAGTGAAGAAAAGAGTTCGCAAGAGATCTCGACGAGGTGACGTTCCACTCCACTGATATCGGAGATGCGATACGCATGCAGATGCGCAGTATATGGATATACCTTCCAGGAGGAGTCGCGAGGAGTATGCTATCGTTCCGGAATAAGAAACAGATGTAGAGAAGATAATAACTTCCGGGAAATTCGGCAAAATGAGATTTGAGAGAGACCTCAACAGGACCTTTCTGGAATATTATACGAGAAGACCTGGACCCAGGAGTGGTCATATTGCACACACCCAGCCGGCCAAAGTTCGGCATCGTCGACGAGATAGTTGACCAGGTTCGGATAAAGGACCTCACCCAGTTGTGTTGTAAGTTGATCGAGGATGGACGAGTATGGAGTTTTCCTCCGTTGGTTGGGACGCGTTCCCAAGGACCTGTTCGACCAGACATCTTCTACAGAATGATGAAGCAACAGAGTACGCGATTTCGAGTCCGTGCGATAGACTTCGGATTGACCATGGCTGAGGACAGTGCGGTGCGTAGATAGCATGGCGTGACGTCGAAATGGACGACGATACAGACAAGCGGGACAAGAAGTTCGTGCGAGATGCAGACGAGCTGTTACTACTCCCCGTTAAGATTTAAGGGTCGGATATGCTTACAGAGGCATTGGGATACGGCCAGTTTCCGAGGAAATGTGTGCAGACACGCAGATGTCCAGAGAACGAGAAAGGATTATGCAAGAGTACCAGCCTCCGTACAGATCGGCATAGGCAAGATTGGAAGAGACCTTGAGTAGGATTCCTTCCAGGACACTGCTGCAGTGATATTTGCACCTAGGATCAGGTGTGTCACGTGCCTTCAGAGAGCCAGAGGCCGACGCCAGTGATATGCTGCTTTACGAGTGGTCATGATGATTGACCGAGAGATGACCAGAGAAGTGCCAAAATGGAATCGTCCCCGTTAGCACACCTGACAGGGCCGATGAGACGATGGATCGTGAGATTGGTAATCCACAGAGCAGATAAAGACCCAGAGACAGAGGACGCCAGACCGTGAGCAAGAGGCAAGTAGATATCTTGCGCTGCTAGCATTTGATGCACCGACACTTCCTCGACCTTGAAGGAGGGACTACCGACGACGGTATTTATGATTTGTGATTTTGTGATTCGATTATCACGTATCCGTTATCTTGGATTTCGGTATTTTGGGCGTTCTGTTTGCATGATTTAGTTTTGATGACTGAGTTTCATGATATTTGCTTTCTTGCACCATTGGATATTTATATTTTGCGCATAGTTATTACATTTGAGATATTGATTGTGATTTCATGCCTATTTTATGCCAGTGAAGTGATTTGGTTTCCAGCATAGTTTTCATGCACCTTTAGTGTTTTGATATACGATTCTGGTGCATGCCAGATGCACTGAATCGGGATTCTTCGTGCATGTCAAATGCACCTGATTTTGCTATCAGGCACACACGTTGCCTATGAAAGATGTTTCGTGCACACCCGTTGCACCTTGATGTTGTTTCTGTGCACATGTATCGCACATTCATGGATTTTGATTTCCATGCGCACCAGACGCACCGGATATTCATATATACATTTTGAGATTTATTCCTTATGGAGCATTACGTTTTATGATATTTGCTATGTGTTTTCATACTGAGCGGGACTAGTCAGAGGACAGTATCCGCATACATTTGCATGTATTTACTTTAGTTATTTACACATACAGATTTCATATATACATGTATAATTTTGATATATACCATATTAGTTTTGTTTTGAATTTGACATTGTGTCTTTATCACGACTCCGATGATTACGGGATGCTTGACGGAGTTTTGATTTTGAGCTATCTGCTCATTACTTATGCGCATGCATTGCGCTATGATGCGATTTATGTATAGATGTTTTCAGAGCCCCAACGAATTGGATTGTTACTGAAATGTTTTAGTATTTGGGGGTTTAAATTTAAATTCGGGGACCGAATTTTTTTAAGGGGGGAAGAATGTAACATTTCAAAAAATAAAATAAAATAAAATATTATTTTTGGGAAATTTTTTATAATTTAATATTATTTTATTGATTATTTTAATATTAAATTTATAATTAAATATCGATAAATGGGAAAAATTTTGGAAAAATTATAGAAAGTTCTAAAATAGGGTATTTTATTGAATTATGCCATTTTTAAGTTTTTATGAGTAGTTATGTGCTAATTTAGTACTAATCGCGATTAAAAATCGCTAATTGGATTTTTAGCATTTTTGTGCAAAAATGTGCACATATCATTTTTTCCATACTTGTTACACTTGTTACATGCTTTGGGGTATGGTTGCTTAGGGTTTGCCATTGGGTGAGAAGGAAAAGAAAAAGAAAAGAAAAGATAAAGGTATCATGATTATGAGAGAGAAAGGGTAGAATAGGTCAACCTTCATTGAACCATGCCTCCCCCATCATTTAATCACCTCATTTCTCTCTCCTTCTCCATGAGAGCTGCTGCTGCTCCTGCTCCTCTTCTCACTTCCCTTCTCTTCAATCCCCAAAAACATCTTGAATCCAACCCCGAAACCCCATTTCCTCTTCACAAAACATGCTCACAAGCTCGAGAGGATCGCATTGGACTAAGAAAGGGCTGATCTTGAGGACTTTGGGCAACTCAAGAAAATTCTTGAGTTGCCAAAGGAGGTAATTTCTGCACCTATTAGAGTAGTATTTCATTTTCTTGTGCATCTATACTAGTTTCACGTCGATATGGTGTCGTTTGATGGACTTTTGAAACTTCTAGTTAGGGTTTAGGTTAGATCTGAACCAAATGTGAACTTGAGGATTTTGATGACCTTAGAAACCCTGGGGGAATGTTACTTTGGACCAAACCTGAAGATAAAACCCAGAATACGGATTTAGCGAATCGATATCGGGGAAAACTGTAAATCTGGAGTTGTATTTGGGAATCTGCTTTCACCCGAGACATTTAAAAATAAAACTGAGATGACAGTGAGATGTGCAGGCACCTAGGAACCACCACCTAAGATCCCAACCCCCACTTCTATTTCCACGCTGCCAACTTATTCCCATTGGCTGCAATTTGCGGCCATACCTGCACCAAACTTGCTCGTTTTGGTTCTGTAGCTCCTACATGCATAGATTAGACCCCTGGTATGTATAGATTTGTCTAGTTTTACCTAGGATGAAATCTGGAGCCTATTTCCTTAGTTGCTGTTTTGGATTCGTGTTTCCGTATTCCGTATTTTTCATTCTGAACTTGTGTATTGCGTTTTACCTCGAATACTTGGCGTTTGTACGACGATATCGAGGATTGATTGATGGTTTTGAAGGCGTGCCCGTAGGTTCTAACCTATAGGCCCCTTATCGTATCGTTTTGGGTTTCGTGTGCCGTTTTAGCTTTGATTTGGTTTTAATGCGCATTTGCGATACTTTGATGTGTAGGTACCCCATGAAGATTTCGGGACGACAAGCAAGCGCGGGGCGACGTCGACAAATGAAGACGCAAGGTGAGTAGATTATATCTACCGGGGGAAGTCGGGTGGATGGCGTATAGCACCCCCACAGTCCGTAGTTAGTATAATATACATGTCTATTATATTTATGTTAGTTTATAGTGTGTCGTGGTTCTTGTGTTAGGTATATTATGGATAGTTATGGTTAGAAGTAAACTAGTATAGTTCATAGTCGCGAACCCTAGAATAGCTTTACACTCACACGCACACCCTTGCATATTCACTATATTTACACTGTGTTGATGAAGATATTGGATGACATTGGAGATGAGTCGATGATTTTGGTCATAATGCCCTGAGATCGGTGATTTGAAATGATTCGTATTTGGGATACGACATGTGATTCTTGCGGGCTTTGGATATGTGTTTACCCCTGCATTCATACTTTATAGATGGTGTCGATTTATACTAGACTTAGATCGGTACCCCAGATCATGTGATATGATGATAATGATACCTGATATTTTATGAGAGGAATGTGATATTGACCCGTACCCAGCTATTGGGATGTCGTACGACGATTTACCGTACGAGCTTTATATTGATGATTGATCCACACTCATGACTTGAGGATGTGAGATGATACACGGTATCATATGCGATACTATTGAGACGGAATCACCGACTTATATATATATATATATGTATATATATATATATATATATATATATATATATAGACTCAGATTTAGGTGGTTTCTATACCCCTCCATATTGACTTGACAGTTGGATCTGTAGTTTGTATAGTAGGTGTTAGACTAGACCGAGTCATACCTATTTCAAAACCAACGAATCGGGGATACTTTAAAAAGAAAGTCAAAAAGTGATTCTACGGATATTTTCAAAACGACGCCTCTTTTCTTAAAACACCGTAGCCCTTATTTTACCAAAAATCCCGATTCGACTTATTTCAAATGGCAAAGCTGCACAATTTAATTATTGATGTGAAGTCTTCACTGTTGCATTGATTATTCGATTCCGCATATTCATGCTGTATGCATTGCATTGCTTGTGTCTATTGATATATTACAATATTGTTGTTAAGACACCAGCACCGTTATCGATGATGCGTATGTTCCACGTACACTTGCTAGCTGGCTCACACACTTCATCATCGACAATTGCTATGTCACTACACTGTAGTACTGTTGCATTCGGGATATGACCCTTCCATGGCATACATGTACACGTACTTACTGTACACTCATTACTTGTACACATACTTACTGTACACTCATTACTTGTACACATACATATTTTCACGTATATGAATGATTTCTCACTTGATTTAGAGATTTGGGAACCGCAAGATACTCTTTAAAACTGATTCATTTTAAAAGTGTGGTCTCCTTTAACATGTGCATATTACTATTCCAGGTTGCATGATAGACAGTTGTGCTTGCACTTACATGTCGCATGCATCATGCTTTCGATCATACGCATTGAGATATGTTGTTTCCATGATATTTCTGGATTTAGGAACCGTGGATATTTTAAAAGAGAATATGTAGTTGTTTCAAAACTCGGTTATCCTTGATATAATATTTCAGTGCATCCACCATGTGTTGTCTCGGTTCTGAGATTGGCATGTGAAACCCGATTCGAGGAGTGGTAGGCACTGTCTACGGGTACATGGTGGACCCGGTAAGGTACCCCGGGGCAAGAAGATTCGTATATGCTAGACGGTGAGCCTGGCAGGGGAGCACTACCTACCGGTGATAGTATTTGGACACGGCGGTTATCATGGGGATTCCGACCGGAGTATGTACGTATGGATACGTCGAAATTCAAGGGTCGAAGCGGGGCACTCGGGTTTTCGAGATAGCGTATGATACGTACCTATGAGGGCCAGTCTTGGTGACAGCGCCTGATAGACGAGGATTTACGTACCGATGCTAGGTAAAGGTTTCATGATGTTTTCGAGTGTCGATGCTAGGCACTCAGGTTCCATGATTTTATTACATCCTCATATTTCCCAGCATATGCTTTACGATATTTACATGCATGATGCTTGTTGTCATTGGGTGACAGGTGGACAGGATCCACATATATACAGACATTGATCACATACAGACCTTGATTTCATTGATCATACTTCATTTGTATATATAACAGGGTATGACGGCACCGTTATATATACCCTTACACCAATATTAGTGGAATAGGACGCTAATATATGAGTATTGATATCTATTTTGATACCTTATCATATTTACTTCATGCAGACATACCTTATATTATGACATGTTTTTACCTGAGGCACTGGTATGAGCACTTGACACTACCTACATGTTTAGATGTTACATTGCCACCTTATCTTGCTTCAGACTTACTCTTGAGGTTTATATTATACTGATCGTATTGACCTAGGATTATGTCTTGCATTCGGTTTCTGCTTGTAGATGTTTTCTATTCACGAGTTGGCAACTCACCCCCGTTGTGCCACAGTTCTTGCAGGTTTTGCCGTACAGGTTCCTTAGCGGCATTTCTGGCACACTATTTCCTTGCGGGTGAATTGCATTTGGTAGGTGGGTTCTTTTGCATCAGAACCACCATTGTACATGTATTATTCATTGTATCTAGAAATTTCATCAACCAAAAATTGTATATTGTTTCAGACTTAGACACTAGTGATGTATTATTTCGACCTTAGAGTCGCGTGTAGCAGTATTACGGTTTTCATGTTAATTTGAGTTTTCTTTTGAGTTTTGATCCTCGCCCTTCGGCGTTGTATAGCTTATTGCTTGTGTGGTTGTGACCGTCGATTGACGAAGAGCTAGCTCCCGCTTGTGGATGCATTTTTTTAATATATATATATATATATATATATATATATATGCTATTTTAGGTTTTGTACCCGTTTGGGGTCTATTTTTGCAAAGGAGACTTTGCCGAATTTTTTTGAAAAGACTTGGGATTTTAAATGCATATTTCGGCATATGTTGCAAACTACTTGATTAAAAAATGCTTTTCCTACACTTTACTACTTTCTTGGTTTGGATTTCTGGGTTTTCGGCTTACTTAGAGTACGTACGCCTCGAGACGTTTCGTAGTCTAAGTGCTAGTCATGTTCCGTACTTTCGGGTCGTGACACTGTAATTCTACAATTTAGGAAACAATACAATGATATAGCGGTTTCTAATGTGTATGTGGCATGGCAATTACCAATGATGAGTGTGTGAGCCGGTGAGTATGTGTACGTGCAACATGCACATCATTTGTAATGGTGCAGGTGTCCTAGCAGACGAAATCATATAAAGATAAACAAAAGGAAACACAGTATGTATGTCGCCAATGAAAAGTAATACGAGTGTAACAGAAATAAGAAAAAGCGTAAACGCGAACAGTATAAAATACGTGACTACATATGAACCATACAATATAGCTTAAAATAGTAAGAATCATTTTTGAAAATGGGGGCTACGATATTATTGAGAAAAAGATGCCATTTGAAAATCCATAGCGTCCCTTGAAATTGTCATTTAAAAGTGCATAATGATTCGTTGGTTTTGAAAATAGGTATGGTTTTAAATATACCTAATTATCTACTAAAGTGATATAAAACAATATTCCTCGAGTCGATATGTGTGTGTGTGTGTGTGTCGGCGATTCATCCTCATCATATCTTGTGCGATATAATCAATCGTACGGTATCATTAAATCAAAAGTATGGATCTATCGTCCTATACATCATCACATCTCATATCGTCATATATATATATATATATCATCTCATGTCATATCTTAGCATATATATATATAGATCGCCTCGCATCCTCAAATCAAACATATCGACTCATGTAATCTTATTTCATCATATTCTCATCTTATCATATCATCTCGTAATTATCCTTATGGTTATATATATATATATATATATATATATATATGTATGTATGTATGTATGTATGTATGTATATATGTATATGGATGTATGCCTGTGTGTGTGTATGTATGTATGTGTGTATGTATGTATGTATCTATATCTATCTATATATCTATATATATATATATATATGTATGTATATGTATATGCGTATGAACCTACGACTCATGGACTAAGAAAACTAGAACTAGGGATATATCTTCCTACACATACACTACTATGATTTATAGTATCCCAGAACCTTATTAGCCCGGTATACACGTCTAATATATATATATACTGTATTTCTAATATCCTAGTACTATGGTTGCGGGGGTGCTATACGCCATCTACCTGACATCCCCTGTAGATAAATATCAACTCACCTACTATTCTCGCTCTAGCCGAAGTCGATGAACGCCTTGTTCTTCTTCGTCGCCCCGGAAGTCCACGCGAATGTACCTACAAATTAATGCATATCGTAAAGAAATCAAGATCAAATCCGAAAACCGATACGGCACACGAAGAGCACTTAGGTTAGAACTTATGGTCCACGCAAGCAAGAACAACTAAACAACTCCCGACGTTGATGTACGAACGTCAAACGACCGAGTCAAAACTCAAATATCAAAACCCAAGTTTTCAAAAGTCGCAAAACGAAATCTAAAACTTACTAAAACACTCCCAGATTTAACCCAAGATGAAATTAGGACATTCTGCACATTGGATAGGCCTAGACATCAGATGATTGATTTATGGACCAAGAACCAAACCCTAACTCTACGACTAGGCCGCAAATTGCAGCCATAAGGATTATTTTGGCTGCCAAAAGCGGAAGTTGCGGTCTCGGGTTTCTAGGGTAGCTTCCTAATAGCTTGCACATCCTACTGCATTTGCAATATATTTTTCTGGGTCCTCGAGTCATTCCAGATTCCATTAGAATACCATAATTCAACAAAAACCCGATATCGGAAAATTCTAAGTTCGTGTTTGGGACTTCTAAACTCACTTAGACCAGAGATTCAATCACTAAAGGCTAGTAGTCACTCTTTAAATTCTCTACTATATTACTACTACTCATTTAAACCATCAAAGATCACCCTAGAATTTTCCAAGATCACAAAGCTAAGCCTTTTTAACTCTAAACTAACACTTGAGCTTAGGAAACTTAAAACTTGAAGGAAGGTGAAGGTTTACCTCATGGAGCAACTCAAAAAAATTCCTAGATGGTCCAAAGTGCTAAAACTCCAACTTGATCTCATGATGGTGTGTAGTAGGATGTGAGGATCAACTTTTGTGAAGGAAACATGGGATTTTGAGGTGGTGCATGGTGGTGGTGCATGATGGTAATGCAGGTGGAGGAAGAGGTGATGAAAAAGAATGAGAAAAAGAGAAATGAGGAGATGAAGAAGGAATGTGTGAAGGGTGCCCATGGTTAAAGGCAACCATACTCTCTCTCTCTCTCTTCATAAATCATGGTCACATCCATGTCCCTCTCTCATTATTCTTTTTTTTTCCTTTTTCCCTTTTCTTAAAACAAAACCATATTGCAAAATAAAATCTAAATACAACATGTCACAAAATGTCATGCACACTCAAATACATGGTTAACAAAAATGGATTTGGCTTAATACATAATTAGTAAAATACTAATCAAGTTTAGCTTAAACTTGTATATAAATAATTGCGTAATAATTTATAGAAGCTCAAATCCAATAAATGCTTTCTTAAATAATAATTCATATTAATATCTAACACTTTCCAAAATATAGGTATATAATTATACCATTCCACTAAAACTCATTTCCATACTTATATAATATTCATAAAATTTATTATTTTATTTTATAAATTCCAAAAATATTATTTTATATTTTCTGAAATGTTACAATCTTCCCCCTTAAATAATTTTGGTACCCGAATTTAAAATTGAACCCCCCAAATATTAAAACATTTCAGCAAATCAGTCAAATCAATGGGGTTCCGAATATCATGAATACACAAAAATATCACAGCACATTTTGTGCGCATGAAAACAAGTGTAAAAATCAAAAAATCAAAACTCCGTCAAGCGTCATGTAATCATGGGAGTTATGATGAAGATGCAAGTTTCCAAATCTTCTGTTAAAATCAAATATAACATGATCAAGGTTATAATATATATATAGTATGCATCCTTGGAAAACTTCTAAATAACTGAATAAAAGTGCATGCAAAATCCTTTTCAAATCACCGTGCGATGCGTAGAGGATATTCATTTGTGAAGAAATAGATATATATATTTATATGCATTTTACTTAAGATATACGTCTCGCCCACCTTTTTTTAAAATAATTTAGAAGGGTTTTATTTGTAAAATTTCGTGTCACTCATGGACACGTAGGAAAAATAGTGAGACTATAGCTCTTTTTGAAAATCCCCTCGATAAATGTCGATGCATGCAAAAATACGCAGAAACTGTTCTCAGACTAGTCATGCTCAGTTACTATATGATATAGTATATATCATAAAAACAAGATGCCCGAAAGAAATCAGTCTCAATAAGTACATACAAAAATACCACGTGCGTCTGGTGCTCACGGGAAAGTCAAATATAAGTGCCACGAATGTGTATAGAAAAAAAAACTAAGCGCAACGGGTGTGCACAAAAGCATCTGTCAAACGCAACGGGTGTGCACAACAACAATACCAGGTGCATCTAATAATATGCACGAAGAATCTCAATTAAGTGCACCTGGTGTGCACAAAATCACATCAAGTGCACCATGTGTGCACAAGAATCTAAATCAAGTGCGTCAGGTCCGCAAAAAAGCATCTAGTGCAATAGGATGCATGAAAATGAATACCAAATATATGAATCAAGATCGACGGCATACAACATACACAAAATCAAAATCAAGTATACCGAGATGTCTGAAATCATAAACATGTGCAACTGCGTACACAAAACCCATATCAAAACACCGGAAGCGCATGTGAACTAAACCGAGCGCGTAAGTCAAAATCAAGTCCATACAACATGCACGAAATCAAAATCGACTGTATCGGGATACATGAAATTATAAATATGCGAAACAAGTGCACAAAATCTATATCAAGTGCAATGGGTTAGTGAATGTAATAAACATAAATCAAGTGCAACTATGGTGCACGAAATATCAATCATGAAAATAAATCGTCAGAACTCAAAAGTCTAAAATGAAATAAGCGTAATACTCGGATCATAAAACAACATAAATGTCACGACCCGAAAAGTATGGAACAAGACCGGCACTTAAATTACGAAACGTCTCGAGGCGTACGTAATCTCAGTAAGCCAAAACCCAGAAATCAAAACCAAGGAAGAGTAGAGTGAAAGAAAAACCAATTTAAAGCAAGTATTTTCTGAAAATTTCAGCAGAGTCTCCTTTGTAAAAACTGGCCCTAAACGGGATACAACATGAATAGTATACGAAATGCAACAAAAAGGCATCCCCAAGCGGGAGCTAGCTCTTCGTCAATCAACGGCCAAAAACACGCAAGCAATATAATATACAACGTCAAGGGCGAGGATCAAAACTCAAAGAAACTTAAAACATCAAGAAAACCTAAGAATAATACAACGTGCGACTCTAAGGTCGAAAGAATAACAAATATGGTCTTCTAACTCTCTCAAATATACAATCTGGTTGATGAAGTTTCTAGATACAACTGAAATAATAAAAAACAATGGTGGTCCTGATGCAAAGAACCCACCTACCAAAGCAATCACCCGGAAGGAACAGTGTGCCAACAAAGCCGCAACGAAACCTGTACGGCAAAACCTGCAAGGAACTGTGGCATAACGGGGGTGAGTTGCCAACTCGTGAGTAGAAAACATTTACGAGTAGAAATCGCATGCATAACGCTATCCTAGGTCATATCAGGTAATATCCTCAAAAAAAATCCTGGTCCAGCTATGTATAGTGTATTACTACATGCTCATGTCAGTGCCTCCGATAGAAACATATCAGATATATGATATATGAATGCATTACGAATCTAAACAGAATATATCATGAATGAAACAACTGTTTTTCTTTAATCAATGAGATTTCTATATGTATATCAATCAAGTATCATCAATGAATGCAAAAGAGAAATCAGAGTCAAGTATGGACACAAAACATAAGTCTCGGTATCACAGTATCAAATCTCAATATCTCAAATCTCAATCTCAAATCTCAAATATCAATATCTCAGGCATCTGTGTCATCTACGGGATCGGCCCGCGGGCTTTGGAAGAACGGATCAGCCCATATCATCAATCTCACGGCCACGGACGGTATCCTCCGGATATCCGCCGCGCCAGGTAAAATCACCAGTAGGCAGTCTGCCCCTACCGGGCTCATCGTCTACTACTCGAACTTCTTGCCACGGGGTACCATACCGGCTCCACCATGTACCCGCAGACGGTTCATCCAACTCCTCGAATCGGGTCTCGAAAACTATCTCAGAACCGAGAAAACATCATGGTGGACACTACTCATCATATCAAGGAAAAACCGCACTTTTCTCTTTAAAATAAAACATCGGTTATAAAACTTTCACATGCGGTTTCCAAATCCAGAAAATTTCAAGACGGATACGAAAACATCAAATCACCATGTCAATGAAAGTGAAAACCGACATAATGTCCATAATACTGTATAACCAATGAATATATGAATGCATCTGATATTATGCAATGAATGCAATAGTTTAACTAGCATATGAAAACTATAACATATTGCAACATCAGCTATCAAGCTATGTCAATGAAATGGTATTTTCTAAGGTGTACGTGACATGGCAATTACCGATGATGATGAGTGTGAGCCGGCAAGTAAGTGTATGTGGAGCATACGCATCATCGGTAATGGTGCTGGAGTCCTGATAGCATGATTCATAAACACTAAGTACACAATAAACATGCAATGAGACGATAACAACATGATAAATGGGAATGAGTAGTAATTGCAACAATAACATGCGGAACATGAATGATATCAAAACAATAAGGAATCTACATCGCTACACCCGTGTTATATTGATTTGCCGTTTGAAATAGTACGAATCGTGGCGTTTTGAAAATAAGGGCTACGGTGTTTTTATGAAAACGTACGTCTTTTGAAATATCCGTAGTATCCCTTGACATGTCTTTAAAATCCTCACGATTCATTAGTTTTGGAAATAGGTATGACTCGGGTCCATTCTAACATCTACTAGGTAAACTACAGGTCTAACCAACAACCAATCGAAAGGGGTATGGAAACAACCTAATTCTGTATCGATGTATATATACATGCATAATAGTCGGTGATCTGGCTTCAATAATATCATGTACGAAACAACATATCATATGACATCCTCGAATCAAGAGTGCGGATCTATCTTCAATATATAGCTCGTACGGTAAATCCATCGTACGGCCTCCCAAATCTGGGTACGGGTCAAATGCCACATCTATCACATTAATCATCTGGTATCCTCTTTATCAAATATCATGATCGGGGTATTGATCTACGTCTAGTACAATACTGATACCATCTATGAAATGCATGCGTGTGTATGAAAACACCACGCCTAAAGAACCCGCTAAAATATCATTTCGTATCTCAAATACGGACCATATCACATCACCGATCTCATGGCCTCAAACCCAATCTCATCGACTCATCTCCAAATATCATACAATATCCTCAACATTCATACATGTGTATATGAATGTATATATGCATAGTCCCATACCCATGCGTATATACACATATACACATTCCCATATACGTACAAGAAAATGATATATGCAAGTGCATATGTGTGCATGTATCCAAATCCGTACTCTAGGGTTTCGTGACTAAGAAATCCGCTAAAGTCCTTTCTTCAATTCTCGCTAACCCTAAACTCATAAGCTCCTAAGGCTTCTCTTACTGGGTGTTCATATCTTATAATAACATATAAAAGTATATCGTTACCACATCACCTCATCCCTCATAACTTTGCGGGGGTGCTTTACGCCATCCACCCGATTTCCCCTAGATATAAATCTACTCATCTGATCTTCGCTCGCCGGTGCCGATGTCGCCACGCGCTTGCTCGTCGTCTCGAAGTCCACATGGGGGTATCTACAAGTCACAATGTATCGTATCGCATAAAAACCCAATTCGAAATCGAAACGGTATCCGAAAACAAAATCGGCACGCGTATTACACATAGGTCAAAACCTATCGCCTACGCATGCAAGAATAGCCAAACCAACCCTCGATGTCGATGTACAAACGTCAAACCATTAAGAAAAACCCAAACACACCAATCGTGATTTCAAAACTCATTAATTATATAAGAAATAGGGTTTAATTCATCAAAACCATAAAATTAAAACAAATCGTTTTATTTCCCAAAAACCTAGTTAGCACGAATTCCCATTTGGGTTCAAAACTTGATGTTTTAACTAATCTATACATTTTAACGATTCTAATGGCCAGAATACTAATTAAACATCTTAATTAAGTCATACAAATCACTTTCATATTTTAATCTCATCAATTTGTATTTAAACAAAATTTCTAGTTTGAAAAGATATCAATTCTTTTAACATTTTTTAATCAAAATTCTCAATTCAACAACTAGACTAGCTTTTGCATAGCCCTAAAGTGTTAAACAACACATTATATTGCTAATGAGGTGATAAAAACCCTAACCATATTTTAAATTCTCAATTTTGAATTAATTACCAAAAGCTAGTTTACAACTATATGTGATTTGGACAAATTACATAAGACAAGTGCAATTTAATCAAACAAACTAAGTTTTACATACATTAAGATGTTAAACTAAACATTGCATCCCTAATGATATAATAAAAAACCCTAATTGAAATCACAAACCCTTACTAGATTTTCCAAACATTCACTTAAACCCATATTATCAACTAATTATGTTTGATTAAAGTATTTAACATCACATTAAGAAAAAGGGTTAGAGTCATACCTTCACAAACTATGAGATTCAGCATGCAACATGACCTCCAAAATGCAAAGTTTTCACCAAGATCCATGCTTGATAGGATAAGGGAAAATGGGTAGGAGTTGGATTTGAGTTTTAGCTTGAATTTTTTGAGGATTTTGAAGCATTTTTTTGTGAATTTTTGATGAGAAATGAGAGGAGGGAACAAGGGAGCTGCTGCAGTTTGGGGAGGAAGGGGGCTCGGCCAGCATGTGGGTGAGGGAGGAGAGAGAGTGAGGTGGGGAAATGTAACACTTTGATTTTTCCGTTAGAATGTTTTTGTGATAATTAGTATTGGTGCATGTTATTATATTAGTGTTCATAGGATTATTAGTTATTTAGTCGTGTTTAGCAAACTGGAAAATTTTCCTTTGTAGTGTATACTTGCACATTTAGCCATTTTTGTGACTTAGGGTTTTTGTAACATGTTAACCATTCTTTTGTACATGGTTCTTTTTAATTTTCCTCACTATTTTATTCATATCTTAACCCCTTTTCACAAATTCAAATCCAAATAAACAAATGAAGCATGGTGGTTAGGTGAAAGGTTGACTTTTTTGACCCCATTTTCTTCTCTTCTCCCTCTCTTCTCCCCACTTCAGAATTTCCAGCAGAAATTCCAGCAGAGAAACCCCTTCTACCTCCATCTTTTCTTCTCCTTTTTCATTCTCCTTTGATCCATACACAAAACCCTATACATATCAACACATTTTCATCACAAAACCTTAGGAAAAGTGAGCTTTTGAGGTGTTTGAAGCAAAATATGCACACTTAAGAGAAAAGCTGAGACTTTTGGTGTTTTACAAGGTTCTTAGAAGTTATTAACTCATATTAGCACTCCTTTTCCTTAAACTTGTAGTATTCTTTAGTAAAAATCTCATTTTTGTGCATTTTTGGTGATATTAAAGGATATTTGTGAAGTATATGTTAGATTGGTGTTCTCAAAGTTTACTTAGCTCATTTAAGTGTTATTAGAGCTATTTTAACCAGGTTGTACTTCAGGTTTGCACAAAAATACCCTAAAGTTCCATTTTAGTGCAAAAGTGTGGATTCTAACTAGAAATAAGGCCCTGTAGGATCTGCTGCTACCCGAGATATTTCAGAGTGAAACTAGATGTTACTGTAGCATGTATGGGGGGTATAGAGTGTACACACAAAACCTGGGAGCCCAATTCCCTACCCAGGCCGCCGAATTAAGCACTCTGGCCGCAATTTGCGGCCAGATTGGGGTGATTTGGGTTGGGGTTTGGGGTGTGGGTGTCTGCTGCTATGTGGGTTATTTTGGTATATATAGTTTTACAATATCTTTTCTGTATCAAAATCTGGAGGTGATTACCTATTTTCTCGTATTTTTAGTCTTCGCGACACGCGTGATACGTGTTGGTGGGTTTTGGGTTTCTGTGTATTGCGACGCGTCGGAGTGACTTCAGGCGCGTAATCACACGTTTTAGCGTATCGCGCACACGCGCGCTTGGTTCACGGCACGAGTTACTAGTTCGGCCTTAATGTCGTGTTTGTGTGACTTCAAGCTTATGTATGATGTATTGTGTAATTCTAGGTTCGCAGGCGAGTACGGCGGACGCCGCGCAGAAGGGGAAACAAGTTGTTAGCTATACCTAGAGAGAGAGAAACTTTGGTGAGTAGATTTAACATCTACGGGGATATCGCCCGCATGGCGTTCTACGTCAGGGCTGATAGGACCTTATAGCTATATTCACATACGTTGACTGTTCATGGCTACTATTTAGTGCATACTGCATTCCCTGCTATATAGTTATAAACTAGAATTGATAGAACACCGCACCATTACTAACGGTCCATGTTGCACGAGCACTATCCTGCATGTTACACACACACCGTTAGTAATTGCCATGACACTCACACTGTAGAATTTACATCGGATCATTATATTGTAGCCCATCTATATGTGACATGACTTGATGTTCATACTTGATGCATATATCACATCGGATCATTATATTGTAGCTCATCTATCTGTGACTTGACATGATATTTATATTTGATGCACATATCATATCGGATCATTGACTTGCATATTGATTTGGATTGCATGTGATTTCTGGATTTGGGAACCGTGGCTATTTCAAATATGTAATCATTTAAAAACCCGGTTCCCTTGATATGATATTTCGGTGCGTCCACCATGTGTTTCCTCGGTGCTAGAGTGATATATGTGAACCCGAATCGAGGAGCTGGTTGAGGCCGATTACGGGTACATGGTGGACCCGGTATGGTACCCCGGGGCGAGAACGGTTTCGCTGTGTAGTAGACGGTGAGCCTGGCAAAGGGACTACTACCTACCGGTGATTGGTTGGACCTGACAGTTATCCGGAGGATACTGATCAGAGTCGATAGATGGATGCGGGGTGATCCGTACTGCCGGGGCCGAGGGCTGATACCGCAGACGGAGCCCGTGGGCTGACCCGGACTGACGGGGCCCGATGGATGAGGATTTGCATGTCGATGCTGGACACGAGTATTTATGATATTTGGATGCCGATGTTGGGCACTCGGGATTCTCAGAGATTTACAGGATTTGAGGGTCGATGAGGGTGCCGGCGCCTGAGCTATTTGGGGGATCTGGGTGCATTGATGGACACCGATTATATATTCCACGTTGACATTCCGTGTAGATGTTATATTGCCCATGCTCGGCATTTATTATTGTACCTCATCCTGTAGTTATATTACCTGATAGAGCACTTGCATGATTATTGCACATACTGCTTATCACATATGGATATCATCTGTTGGCATATGATAGTGTAGCGCAGTACGTGCATGCTTGCGATTACCTTTATATGTTATCTCTATTCACGCGTTGTGAACTCACCCCCGTTGTGCCACAGTGTTTGCAGGTTGCCCTTCAGAGTTGTCGCGGCAGGCTGCGTTTTGCATCTTTTGACACAGATACCCCTTTAGTTGGTGTACTAGCTCTTTGCTGATAGGTGGGTTTTGTGCGGTATCTGTTTATCTTTCAGTCATGTACATTGTTGTATCTAGTATTCTCCATCTACCATGTATGTATTTGACTTAGAGACAGTGTGAGGACGGTGATGTATTTTATTTGTATTCTGGTGTCGAGCTCGTTGTGAGCCGACTTTCTTATGCAGTTTTATACTATCTGTGATGTTCCCACTTGTGGATCTTGATCTTCGCTACGGCGTCGTATATTGCTATCTTGGTGATTGTTTACTTAGATTTCTTAACATATTAGTAAGTGCATTCATTTTAAACTTGTAACACTCTATACTTTACTGGTTGATTTCTGTGTTTTCGGTTCACTTAGCCGCGTTACGCCTGTAGACGTTACGTGGTTAAGTGCCGGTCATGGGCCAAACTTTGGGTCGTGAAAAAGTTGGTATCAGAGCGTAAGTTTTACCTTTCGGAGTGTAGGATGACCCTGGTATGATGGAGTAGGTAGCTGCAGCAGGGTAGCGTAGCGTGTGTATGTTCCGCGGCATACTCACGACACGGTACTCCGCCTACGCGACCTTAGAAATTGTTGATTTAAATTCCTTCTTGAGTAGATACATTCTTGCGATTCGATTTCCGTATCCTTATCGAATCCTATTGTTCCTTTCAGCCATTATGCCGCCAAAGACTACGAGGGTGCAGAGAGCAGCTGCGAGGGCCGAGATTCGAGTTGACTCGTCGGAGATGAGGACTGATCCGGGTAGTACACCGGTTGTGCCCGAGCAGGATGTTCCAGCCGTGACAGATCAGATTGCTATGTTAGGGGCTGGTGTGCAGGAGATACGCCAGACGATGGGATCCAGTATGCAGGAGATGCGCCAGATGATGGGATCTCTAGTTGAGACACTTCGAACGCAGCGACCAGAGGTAGTTCTACCCGTTGTAGAGACCGCGGTGGTATCCACAGTTCAGGCAGTTGCACCTGCGACTACAGAGGTTATTACAGTATCGCTGTCAGAGTTTATAAGGCTGAAGCCTCCGGTCTTCACAGGCACCGATGTGGCCGAGGACCCATAGTCTTTCATTGATAGGATGGCGGGGATATGTCGTTCACTTAGATACGCAGATGCGAGATGGGTTGAGTTCACGAGCTTTCGCCTGGAAGGTGTTGCGCAGAAATGGTGCGAATTAGTCGAGAAGGGTAGAGCAGCAGGTCTTCCTCCTATGACTTGGACAGAGTTCGTGGCGCTATTCCTTGCCCACTTTCTTCCCCTGAGTGTCAGAGATGCTAGAGCACACAGGTTCGAGTCCTTACGCCAGACGCCAGAGATGTCAGTAGCAAAGTATGACGTGCTGTTCACCGAGCTATCAGTTTATGCTCCGTACTTAGTGGCTACCGAGGAGTTGCGAGTCAAGAGATTTGTCCGAGGCTTGCTTACACCACTATTCCTTGCTATCAGCACGCAGCATTACGAGACATATGCAGCAGCAGTAGATGCAGCATTATTAGTTGAGGAGCGCCTTGCTGAGACTTCGACAGTCCCAGAGCCGAAGAGAGTTCATGCAGATACGTCAGTGCAGAGACGGCCGTTTCGGCGTCGTGACAGGCACCTTGCAGGTGGCAGAGATTCGAGACGAGGCCGATTGTTTAGCTCCTATCCTCAGGAGGGTCAGCGACCATCATCGGGATGTTACCGTTGCGGGAGTTCTTATCATCGAGTGCGAGATTGTCCTGAGGTACCCCGGAGTGGGGCGGCAGCACCGCATGTTACATTACCACCTTCACCACCCCAGACGGCATTGCCGATAGTACCTACTGTTACTCCGCATCAGACGCATGCACAGAGAGGTCGTGGTTGCGGAGGATTTGTTCATAGAGGACGAGGTGACCGAGGCAGAGGGCAGCCAGCGGCCGGAAGGGGACAATTAGTTGCAATTGGAGGACAGGTACGAGTTTTTTCTTTGACGTATCAGGACGCGTAGGCTTCCAATGCGGTGGTCTCAGGTATCCTTCCAGTATGTTTGGTTGATGCACACGTGTTATTCGATCCTGGATCCACGCACTTGTACGTATCCACACACTTTATGCCAAGTTTGGGTAGAGAGTCCGGTTTGCTTGACCAGCCGCTTGTTGTGACTACTCCTGTGGGAGAGTCTTTTGTTGCTAGGCACGTGTTCCGATCCTGTACCGTCCGTATTGGCGAGAGAGAGTTGCCGGTCGGTTTGATCCTTCTTGAGATGTTGGACTTCGACGTTCTTTTGGGCATAGATTGGTTAGCCACGTGCTATGCTTCTGTTGACTGCCGCGAGAAGACAGTTCGATTTTGTTTTCCCGGCGAGTCGGTTGTTGTTGTGTTTGGGGACCGTGTTGCCACCCCTCACAGTGTGATTTCTTCTTTTCGCGCTGGACAGCTTTTGCGGAAGGGATGTCAGGGATTTCTCGCCTATGTTTGCGATACTAGAGCTACAGAGGTTCCGATGGATCAGGTTCCGGTTGTTAGCGAGTTCCCTGATGTGTTCCCTGACGAGCTTCCTGGGCTACCGCCCTAGCGTGATATTTCTTTCTGTATTGATTTGGTTCCTGGCGCGGGGCCTATTTCTGTGCCGCCTTATCGGATGGCCCCGGCGGAACGTAGAGAATTGAAGGGTCAGTTGCAAGATTTGCTGGATAAGGGACTTATTCTACCCAGTGTTTCTCCTTGGGGTGCTCCAGTCCTGTTTGTCAAGAAGAAGGACGGCAGTATGCATTTGTGTATCGATTACCGCCAGCTAAACAAGGTGACAGTGCGGAATAGGTATCCTTTGCCACGTATCAATGATTTGTTCGACCAGCTTCAGGGGGCAGGATACTTTTCGAGGATCGATTTGCGATCAGGCTACCATCAGCTGCGGGTTCGACAGGAGGACATTTCCAGGACAGCTTTCCGCACGCGCTACGGCCATTATGAGTTTTTGGTGATGTCGTTCGGACTCACCAACGTGCCAGCAGCATTCATGGACTTGATGAACCGCATTTTCCGGTCGTATCTTGATCTGTTCATCATAGTGTTCATTGACGATATCTTGGTGTATTCTCGGAGTAGAGAGGAGCACGAGCAGCACCTGCGGATTACACTGCAGACCTTGAGGGAGCATCAGCTTTTCGCCAAATTCTCCAAGTGTGCTTTCTGGCTAGACAGCGTAGACTTCTTGGGGCACGTGATTACACGAGATGGCATATGTGTAGACCCGAGGAAGATCGAGGCAGTTCGGAGTTGGCCTAGACCCACGTCAGTGACGGAGGTTCGCAGCTTTCTAGGGCTGGCAGGCTATTACAGGCGATTTGTACATGACTTCTCTCTCATTGCTACACCTTTGACCGGGTTGACCCGGAAGGGAGTTCGCTTCGATTGGACGAAGGAGTGTGAGCACAGTTTCCAGCAGCTACGGGCTCTACTGACTACGACACCAGTGCTATCATTGCCTTCAGGATCAGACGGATTTGTGGTCTACTGGGATGCTTCACGAGTGGGGCTGGGGGGCGTTTTGATGCAGCATAACAGGGTGATCGCGTATGCTTCGCGGCAATTAAAGAAACATGAACAGAATTACCCCACTCATGATCTGGAGATGGCTGCGGTGGTCTTTGCACTTAAGATCTGGCGACATTACCTATATGGAGAGTCGTCCCAGATATTCACTGATCACAAGAGCTTAAAGTATATATTTTAGCAGCGAGACCTGAACCTCAGACAGCGCCGATGGATGGAGTTGGTGAAGGATTACGATTGTGAGATCTTGTATCACCCGGGCAGGGCGAATGTAGTGGCGGATGCTTTGAGCAGAAGGCCCGGGGGTAGTCTATCCTGCTTGAGTGCAGTGCAGAGGCAGTCGTCGGCGGATTGGCAGATCTTATGCGACAGCCGGGTACAGTTCGAGTTTACGTCGATCGGAGGACAGATTGCGCATGTTCGTGCACGTCCACAGTTGCTTGACCGTATATATGAGGCACAGCACAGTGATGACCGCTATTCAGAGATCAGGACACAGATGGGACATGGCAGATTTTCTGAGTTCGTGATCGATGATCAGGGGATACTACGATTTGGAGCTAGACAGTGCGTACCAGATGCTGAGGGATTGCGGCGCGAGATTCTTGAGGAGGCACATCGGTCGGTATATAGTGTTCATCCCGGTTCCACCAAGATGTACCATGACTTGAGAGATGTTTACTGGTGGGACGGAATCTAGAGAGACATTGCAGATTTTGTGTCGAGATGCCTGACTTGTCAGCAAGTCAAGGCTGAGCACCAGAGGCCCGCGGGAGAGCTACAGCCGTTACCCATTCCGGAGTGGAAATGGGAACAGATATCTATGGATTTCATTATGGGTCTACCCAGGACTAGTCGAGGGTATGACTCCATCTGGGTGATCATGGATCGTTTGACGAAAGTGGCTCACTTCCTACCGGTGAAGACGACTTTCTGATTTGCTCAGTATGCCCAGATTTACAATGATGAGATTGTACGACTGCACGGAGTTCTGACATGTATCGTGTTCGATAGAGGCACCCAGTTTACCAGCCGACTATGGCAGAGGCTTCAGGAGGCTTTGGGCACTCGTTTGAGTTTCAGCACAGCATTCCATCCGCAGACCGACGGACAGTCAGAGCGGACTATTCAGACTCTCGAGGACATGCTCAGAGCATGCGTATTAGATTTCGGAAGTAGCTGGGATCATCATTTGCCCTTAGTAGAGTTCTCCTACAACAACAGCTACCAGGAGACCATTCAGATGGCACCGTTTGAGGCTCTTTATGGGAGAAGATGCAGATCGCCCACCTGTTGGACGGAGCTCAGTGAGAGCAGTATCTTAGGGCCGCAGATTGTGGAGGAGACGACCGCTAAGATCCAGTTGATTCGCGGTAGGATGAGAGCAGCCCAGAGTAGGCAGATATCTTATGCGGACCGTCGTCGGCGCAGACTTGAGTTTTCTGTTGGTGACCATGTTTTCTTGAGGGTCTCCCCAATAAAAGGTGTGATGAGATTTGGGAAGAAGGGGAAGCTCAGTCCCAGATTTGTGGGCCCCTTCGAGATCCTCTAGCGTGTTAGTGCGGTTGCATATCGATTAGCCCTTCCGCCCAGTTTTCTAGATGTGCACCCCGTATTTCACGTTTCGATGCTCCGCAAATATCTTAATGATCCTTCGCATACGATTCAGCACCCGACGATCCAGCTTGAGCGCGACCTTTCCTATGCAGAGCAGCCGGTGATGATCTTGGATCGACAAGTGAAGAAATTGAGGTCGAAGGAGATACCGTCAGTCAAGGTACTTTGGCGTGGCCAGAGCGGCGAGGAGGTCACTTGGGAGACCGAGAGTGAGATAAGGAAGATGTATCCCCATCTTTTTGAAGGTGCGTATAGTTAGATTTTTTTTTTAAATTCGGGGACCGAATTTCTTTAAGGATGGTAGATTGTAACACTTTGATTTTTCCGTTAGAATGTTTTTGTGATAATTAGTATTGGTGCATGTTATTATATTAGTGTTCATAGGATTATTAGTTATTTAGTCGTGTTTAGCAAACTGGAAAATTTTCCTTTGTAGTGTATACTTGCACACTTAGCCATTTTTGTGACTTAGGGTTTTGGTAACATGTTAACCATTCTTTTGTGCATGGTTCTTTTTAATTTTCCCCACCATTTTATTCATATCTTAACCCCTTTTCACAAATTCAAATCCAAATAAACAAATGAAGCATGGTGGTTAGGTGAAAGGTTGACTTTTTTGACCCCATTTTCTTCTCTTCTCCCTCTTTTCTCCCCACTTCAGAAATTCCAGCAGAGAAACCCCCTCTTCCTCCATCTTTTCTTCTCCTTTTTTATTCTCCTTTGATCCATACACAAAACCCTATACATATCAACACATTTCCATTACAAAACCTTAGGAAAAGTGAGCTTTTGAGGTGTTTGAAGCAAAATCTGCACACTTGAGGGAAAAGCTGAGACTTTTGGTGTTTTACAAGGTTCTTAGAAGGTATTAACTCATATTAGCACTCCTTTTCCTTAAACTTGTAGTATTCTTTAGTAAAAATCTTATTTTTGTGCATTTTTGGTGATATTAAAGGATATTTGTGAAGTATATGTTAGATTGGTGTTCTTATAGTTTAGTTAGCTCCTTTAAGTGTTATTAAAGCTATTTTAACCAGGTTGTACTTCAGGTTTGCATAAAAATACCCTAAAGTTCCATTTTAGTGCAAAAGTGTGGATTTTAACTAGAAATAAGGCCCTGTAGGATCTGCTGCTACCCGAGATATTTCAGAGTGAAACTAGATATTACTGTAGCATGTATGGGGGGTATAGAGTGTACACACAAAACCTGGGAGCCCAATTCCCTACCCAGGCCGCCGAATTAAGCATTCTGGCCGCAATTTACGGCCAGATTGGGGTGATTTGGGTTGGGGTTTGGGGTGTGGGTGTCTGCTGCTATGTGGGTTATTTTGGTATATATAGTTTTAAAATATCTTTTCTGTATCAAAGTCTGGAGGTGATTACCTATTTTCCCGTATTTTTAGTCTTCGCGACACGCGTGATACGTGTTTGTGGGTTTTGGGTTTCTGCGTATCGCGACGCGTCGGAGTGACTTCAGGCGCGTAATCACACATTTTAGCGTATCGCGCACACGCGCGCTTGGTTCACGACACGAATTACTAGTTCGGCATTAATGTCATGTTTGTTTGACTTCAAGCTTATGTATGATGTATTGTGTAATTCTAGGTTCGCAGGCGAGTACGGCGGACGCCGCGCAGAAGGGGAAACAAGTTGTTGGCTATACCTAGAGAGAGAGAGACTTCGATGAGTAGATTTAACATCTACGGGGATATCGCCCGCATGGCGTTCTACGTCAGGGCTGATAGGACCTTATAGCTATATTCACATACATTGACTGTTCATGGCTACTATTTAGTGCATACTGCATTCACTGCTATATGGTTATAAACTAGAATTGATAGAACTCCGCACCATTACTAACGGTCCATGTTGCACGAGCACTATCCTGCATGTTACACACACACCGTTAGTAATTGCCATGACACTCACACTGTAGAATTTACATCGGATCATTATATTGTAGCCCATCTATATGTGACATGACTTGATGTTCATACTTGATGCATATATCACATCGGATCATTATATTGTAGCTCATCTATCTGTGACTTGACATGATATTTATATTTGATCCACATATCATATCAGATCATTGACTTGCATATTGATTTGGATTGCATGTGATTTCTGGATTTGGGAACCGTGGCTATTTCAAATATGTAATCATTTAAAAACCCGGTTCCCTTGATATGATATTTCGGTGCGTCCACCATGTGTTTCCTCGGTACTAGAGTGATATATGTGAACCCGAATCGAGGAGCTGGTTGAGGCCGATTACGGGTACATGGTGGACCCGGTATGGTACCCCGGGGCGAGAACGGTTTCGCTGTGTAGTAGACGGTGAGCCTGGCAGAAGGACTACTACCTACCGGTGATTGGTTGGACCTGACAGTTATCCGGAGGATACTGATCTGAGTCGATAGATGGATGCGGGGTGATCCGTACTGCCGGGGCCGAGGGCCGATACCGCAGACGGAGCCCGTGGGTTGACCCGGACTGACGGGGCCCGATGGATGAGGATTTGCGTGTCGATGCTGGACACGAGTATTTATGAGATTTGGGTGCCGATGTTGGGCACTCGGGATTCTCAGAGATTTACAGGATTTGAGGGCCGATGAGGCTGCCGGCGCCTGAGCTATTTGGGGATCTAGGTGCATTGATGGACACCGATTATATATTCCACGTTGACATTCCGTGTAGATGTTATATTGCCCATGCTCAGCATTTATTATTGTACCTCATCCTGTAGTTATATTACCTGATAGAGTACTTGCATGATTATTGCACATACTGCTTATCACATATGGATATCATCTGTTGGCATATGATAGAGTAGCGCAGTACGTGCATGCTCGCGATTACCTTTATATGTTATCTCTATTCACGAGTTGGCAACGCACCCCCGTTGTGCCACAGTGTTTGCAGGTTGCCCTTCGGAGTAGTTGCGGCAGGCTGCATTTTGCATCTTTTGACACAGATACCCCTTTAGTTGGTGTACTAGCTCTTTGCTGATAGGTGGGTTTTGTACGGTATTTGTTTATGTTTCAGTCATGTACATTTTTGTATCTAGTATTCTCCATCTACCATGTATGTATTTGACTTAGAGACAGTGTGAGGACGGTGATGTATTTTATTTGTATTATGGTGTCGAGCTCGTTGTGAGCCGACTTTCTTATGCAATTTTATTCTATCTGTGATGTTCCAACTTGTGGATCATGATCTTCGCTACGGCGTCGTATATTGCTATCTTGGTGATTGTTTACTTAGATTTCTTAACATGTTAGTAAGTGCTTTTCATTTTAAACTTGTAACACTCTATACTTTACTGGTTTGATTTCTGGGTTTTCGGTTCACTTAGCCGCGTTACGCCTGTAGACGTTACGTGGTTAAGTGCCGATCATGGGCCAAACTTTGGGTCGTGACAGGAAAAGTCCAATTCAACTAAAGAAACAAAGGCACATACCTCATATATCTAATTTCTTTCATTCCTTTGTTTTCTTTTCTTTTCAAATCTTCAAGTGGGGAAAAATGGGAGTGGGGGGAGCTTGGGCTGCTGATTTGGTGAGAGGAGAGAGGGTGTGGGTGAGGGAAAAATGATAAATGTTATACCCCAATATTTATTTACACTAATTTCACTATTAAACTTTTTTTCGATATTTTCTTAAACCGTTTGACAGCTTCTTGTCATTTCAAAAACAACATGTTAAAATTTTATTTATTGTGTTATGATGCACAAAATTTGTCTCAACTCATTCCAATTTGTAATTTTCCATAATTAAATGTATTAGTGACGGGTTAAAATAATATAAAAATAATTAATTTCTGAAAAATTTTCAGAAAATTAGAAATTTTATCAGTGGCTCAATAACTACCAAATACTAGCAATTATATAGCTAGAATATGTAAATTTATATTTATATTAAAAGATATTTATATTTTGACTTTGTAAGAAAACCCCCCTTATTTTACCGATTTTTCCGAAATTTCACCGAAACGATTTTCAAAACGTTATAATCTTCCCCCCTTAAAGAAATTCGGTCCCCGAATTTAAATTAAAACTCCCCCTAAATACTAAAACATTTCAGCGAAACCATCAAGTCGTCGGGGCTCCGAAATCATAAATACATAAAATAAATCGTAGCGCAACGCATGCGCATGAAAAATGGATATATAAACAAAAATCAAAACTCCGTCAAGCATCCCGCAATCATCGGAGTTAAGGGGAAGACATAAATGTCAAGATCCAATACGAACACCAACATGATATACATCATTAAAATATCTGGAAGCAATGCATGCCAAAACTTTTTCAAATCGCCGTGCGATGTTCGCAACAATGCACAGTGGCGGCCGTCTATTGTAAGAAAATAACTATATATATATATATATATATATATATATATATATATATATATATATATCCTTTGTTTAATATGTACGTCCCGCCGTTTTGAAAGCTATTTTAGAAGGGTTTCTTTTATAAAATGTTTCGTGTCATTTCGGACACGTAGGTAAATACTGAGACTATAACTCCTCTTTGGAAATCCCTTCGATAACTATCAATGCATGCAAAAATATACTCAGGTACTGTTCTCTGACTAGTCCTGCTCAGTATTAAACCAAATAGTAAGTATCATAAAATATGCTGCTCCAAAAGAATTAATCCCAAATATATATATGAATGCCACATGCGTCTGGTGCGCACGGAAATCGAAATCCATGAATACATGTGCACGGAAACAAAATCTGAGTGCAACGGGTGTGCACGAAAACACCTGTCAAAGGCAACGTGTGTGCCTGACAGCAAAACCAGGTGCATCTGATATGCACGTAGAATCTCGATTTAGTGCATCTAAAGTGCACCTAAATCGCATCAAGCGCCTTAAGTATGCGCAAATCCAAATCAAGTGCACAATGTGCACGAAAACGAATATCGACTATCACAATCGAAATCGACGGTGTACAACACATTTCAATCAAAATCCTATTCAGGTATACCGTGGTATAAAATCTCACCATCCTATGCATCGGCGTGCACAAAAGCAAATCAAAATACTAAAAGTGCATGAAAACCATGCTGAAAGCATAAGTCAAATCATATGCATACCATAGGTATGAAATCAAAATCAGCATCTCGAATAACACCAAATCGAAGTCAAGTGCAACTGTGGTGCAAAAAATCTCAATCATGCAAATAAATCGTCCAAATATACTGAAATCCAAAGTGACGGATACATGATCGTCAACTCACAAAATCACAAGTCATAAATACTGTCGTCGATGTCCTTCCTTCAAGGTCAAGAAGGTGTCGGTGCACCCAATACTAGCAGAGCAAGGTATCTACTTGCCTCCTGATCATGGCATGTCGCCAAGTGCCCTCAGGCTCTCGTCTCTCACTGCGAATTGCTATGTACATAGCTCCTCGGCTCAACGGTCCAATATAGAAATGATAACGGAAGCAGTCCACTCTGACACATCCTCTAAAGATCTCTGGCCAACTATCATGGTTACTTATAACATGTCTCGTTGATGATGGTGAACTCTGGCCTACTTGGTGTGTGCAATATGATCGATCCTGGGTCTAAATCTTCTCGTATAGCATTCCAGAAAGGTCCTGTCAAGGTCTCTCTCCAAATCTCGTTTCTGCTGAACTGCCCGGAAGTTATCATCTCTTACTAAATCTGTATCTATTTCTTGTTCCGGAACGTCTGCATACTCATCACAACTCCTCTTGGAAGATATATCCATAGTCAACGCTTTTGCTGGCGTATCACATCTCTGATGTCGGCGGAGTGGAACGTCATCTCATCAAAATCACGTACGAACCTCTTACTCCACTTTTCTCTAATGTCGACTGATTCGGACTCGTCTCTTCGTGGCTGCATGGACTGCGCTTCAACGGCTATACCCGTATCTGGAGTCTCCCAAGCAATGCATCTCATCACCTGATATCCGAATGAAGTCGAATCATCCGATCGATTTGTCAAAATCTCATAATCCCCCAAGAGCTCAACACCTTAAGTACAGTTTAATAGTATCGAATATATGCCACAGCACCTATGGACCAACCGTAGAAGGGCAGACCCAAGCCTCACTAATGGCACCGCTAAACTGCCGCAAAACCTAAGGTTCACCGGTGTTCCATGGTCGTTAAATCGAGTTAGGGTTTCATTCTTCTAGAGGGTCCGTAGAATTGCTTGCATTGTTTTTCGAATACTTTATACTTGGAAAGTAGGTTCCTGACATTCGATCATCTCTATCAACTCTCAACGTATCCGCGTGAAGTCGTCTCTAGCTGGAATCAATCAACCTGATGACCTCGTATCGGCGTAGGCAATGAATCACATGTCCTAGTCTTTCATCTCTGGTGAATAGAAATCTCCAATCATATCTCGAAGTATAACTCATGCGGCGTTAGCTTCAAACATCTGGGGCGATATCTTTTCATTCGCCAAAATCTCTGGCTCATTCGTCCGCATGCTGAACAGTGCATCCATCATCAAAATAATCTGTGCTCTGACGGTCATCGCAACCTGGCTGGCCTCTTGAAGTGGCCCAATCCTCTGGTGCTGATCCGCACGTCCGAGAAATCTCGTAAAAGCGATCCATCAAACACTCATGGCGCGAAGACACAATAAAACAACGCCTCTATGCAATCATATGCCCCTGGAATCACACTCTGGTCAATCCTTGTCCATGACGAGCTCATGCTCACCACAACTCTAGCCGTAGCTCTCTACGCCTGTACCACCGTGATAACAAAACCATAAACTGGTAAAGATGAGGCTAGATCATACGAATGAATATAATGTTGTGCAAGGAAATGTACATCCTAAGACTTCTTAAGCGGAGTAGTGTATCGTAAGTATGCCGTGGAACATACACACGGTATGTCACTCTACTTGAGTCACCTACTCCATCAACCAAGGGTCATCCTACACTCCGAAGGTAAAACCTAACGCTCTGATACCAACTTTGTCACGACCCAAAAAGTACAAAACATGACCGACACTTAAATTACGAAACGTCTCGAGGTGTACGTAATCTAAGTAAGCTAAAACCCAGAAATCAAAACCAAGGAAGAGTAGAGTGAAGGAAAAACCAATTTAAAGCAAGTATTTTCCGAAAATTTTGGCATAATCTCCTTTGTAAAAACTGGTCCCAAACGGGATACAACATGATTAGTATACGAAATGCAACAAAAAGGCATCCCCAAGCGGGAGCTAGCTCTTCATCAATCGATGGCCACAACCACGCAAGCAATATTATATACAACGCCAAGGGCAAGGATCAAAACTCAAAGAAACTCAAAACATCAAGAAAACCCAAGAATAATACAACGCGCGACTCTAAGGTAGAAAGAATAACAAATATGGTCTTCTAACTTTCTCAAATATACAATCTGGTTGATGGAGTTTCTAGATACAACTGAAATAATAAAAAATAATAGTGGTCCTGATACAAAGAACCCACCAACCAAAGCAATCATCCGGAAGGAACAGTGTGCCAACAAAGCCGCAACGAAACCTTTACGACAAAACCTGCAAGGAACTGTGGCACAACGGAGGTGAGTTGCCAACTCGTGAGTAGAAAACATCTACGAGTAGAAATCATATACATAACGCCATCCTAGGTCATATCAGGTAATACCCTCAAAAAAAATCCTGGTCCAGCTATGTATACTGTAATACTACATGCTTGTGTCAGTGCCTCAGATAGCAACATATCAGATATATGATATATGAATGCTTTATGAATGTGAACAGAATATATCATGAATGAAACAACTGTTTTTCTTTAATCAGTGAGATTTCTATATGTATATCAATAATGTATCATCAATGAATGCAAAAGAGAAATCAGTGTCAAGTATCGACACAAAACATAAGTCTCGGTATCACAGTATCAAATCTCAATATCTCAAATCTCAATCTCAAATCTCAAATATCAATATCCCAGGCATCCGTATCATCTACGGGATCGGCCTGCGGGCTCCGAAAGAACGGATCAGCCCATATCATCAATCTCACGGCCACGGACGGTATCCTCCGGATATCCGCCGTGCCTGGTAAAATCACCGGTAGGCAGTCTGCCCCTACCGGGCTCATCGTCTACTACTCGAACTTCTTGCCACGGGGTACCATACCAGGTCCACCATATACCCGCAGACGGTTCATCCAACTCCTCGAATCGAGTCTCGAAAACTATCTCAGAACCGAGAAAACATCATGGTGGACAGTACTCATCATATCATGGAAAAACCGTATTTTTCTCTTTAAAATATATCATCAGTTATAAAACTTTCACATGCGGTTTCCAAATCCAGAAAATCGCACGACGGATCCGAAAACATCAAATCACCATGTCAATGAAAGTGAAAACTGACATAATGTCCATAATACTGTATAACCAATGAATATATGAATGCATCTGATATCATGCAATGAATGCAATAGTTTAACTAGCATATGAAAACTATAACATATTGCAACATCAGCTATCAAGCTATGTCAATGAAATGGTATTTTCTAAGGTGTACGTGACATGGAAATTACCGATGATGATGTGTGTGAGCCAGCAAGTAAGTGTATGTGGAGCATACGCATCATCGGTAATGGTGCTGGTGTCCTGACAGCATGACTCATAAACACTAAGTACACAATAAACATGCAATGAGACGATAACAACTTGATAAATGGGAATGAGTAGTAATTGCAACAATAATATGCGGAACATGAATGATAACGTAACAATAAGGAATCTACATCGCTACACCCGTGTTATACTGATTTGCCGTTTGAAATAATACGAATCGTGGCGTTTTGAAAATAAGGGCTACGGTGTTTTTATGAAAAGGTACGTCTTTTATAATATCCGTAGTATCCCTTGACATGTCTTTAAAATCCTCACGATTCGTTAGTTTTGGAAATAGGTATGACGCGGGTCCAGTCTAACATCTACTAGGTATACTATAGGTCTAACTAACAACCAATCGAAAGGGTTTAGAAACCACTAAAATCTGAGTCGATATATATATACATGCATAATAGTCGGTGATCCCGCTTCAATAATATCATGTACGAAACAACATATCATATGACATCCTCGAATCAAGAGTGCGGATCTATCTTCAATATATAGCTCGTACGGTAAATCCGTCGTATGGCCTTCCAAATCTGGGTACGGATCAAATGCCACATCTATCACATTAATCATCTGGTATTCTATTTATCAAATATCATGATCAGGGTATTGATCTACGTCTAGTACAATACTGATACCATCTATGAAATGCATGCGTGTGTATGAAAACACCACGCCTAAAGAACCCGCTAAAATATCATGTCGTAACTCAAATACGGACCATATCACATCACCGATCTCATGGCCTCAAGCCCAATCTCATCGACTCATCTCCAAATATCATACAATATCCTCAACATTTATGCATGTTTATATGAATGTATATATGCATAGTCCCATACCCATGCGTATATACACATATACGCATTCCCATATACGCACACGAAAATGATATATGCAAGTGTATATGTGTGCGTGTATGCAAATCCTTACACTAGGGTTTCGTGACTAAGAAATCCGTTAAAGTTCTTTCTTCAATTCTCGCTAATCCTAAACTCATAAGCTCCTAAGGCTTCTCTTACTGAGTGTTCATATCTTATAATAACATATAAAAATATATCGTTACCACATCACCTCAACCCTCATAACTTTGCGGGGGTGCTATATGCCATCCACCCGACTTCCCCCGTAGATATAAATCTACTCACCTGATCTTCGCTCGCCGGTGCCGACGTCGCCACGCGCTTGCTCGTCATCTCGAAGTCCATATGGGGGTACCTACAAGTCACAACGTATCGTATCGTATAAAAACCCAATTCGAAATCGAAACGGTATACGAAAACCAAATCGGCACGCGTATAAAGCATAGGTCAAAACCTATCGCCTACGCATGCACGAATAGCCAAACCAACTCTCGATGTCGATGTACAAACGTCAAACCATCGAGAAAAAACCAAACACACCAATCATGATTTCAAACCTCATTAATTATATAAGAATTATGGTTTAATTCATCAAAAGCATAAAATTAAAACAAATCGTTTTATTTCCCAAAAAGCTAGTTAGCACGAATTCCTATTTCGCTTCAAAACTTGATGTTTTAACCAATCTACACATTTTAACGATTCTAATGGCCAGAATGCTCATTAAACATCTTAATTAAGTCATACAAATCACTTTTATATTTTAATCTCATCAATTTGTATTTAAACAAAATTTCTAGTTTGCAAAGATATCAATTATTTTAACATTTTTAAAACAAAATTCTCAATTCAACAACTAGACAAGGTTTTGCATAGCCTTAAAGTGTTAAACTACACATTATATTGCTAATGAGGTGATAAAAACCCTAATCATATTTTAAATTCTCAATTTTGAATTAATTACCAAAACCTAGTATACAACTATATGTAATTTGGACAAATTACATATAACAAGTGCAATTTAATCAACCAAACTAGGCTTTACATACATTAAGATGTTAAACTAAACATTGCATCCCTAATGATATAATAAAGAACCCTAATTGAAATCTCAAACCCTTACTAGATTTTCCAAACATTCACTTAAACCCATATTATCAACAAATTATGTTTGATTATAGTATTTAACATCACATTAAGAAAAAGGGTTAGAGTTATACCTTCACAAACCATGAGATTTAGCATGCAACATGACCTCCAAAATGCAAACTTTTCACCAAGATCCATGCTTGATAGGATAAGGGAAATGGGTAGGAGTTGGATTTGAGTTTTAGCTTGAATTTTTTGTAGATTTTGAAGCATTTTTTATGAATTTTTGATGAGAAATGAGAGGAGGGAACAAGGAAGCTGCTGCAGTTTGGGGAGAGGGGGGCTCAGCCAGCATGTGGGTGAGGGAGGAGAGAGAGTGAAGCGGGGAAAAGTCCAAGTCAACTAAAGAAACAAAAGCCCATACCTCATTTATCTAATTTCTTTCATTCCTTTGTTTTCTTTTCTTTTCAAATCTTCAAGTGGGGAAAAATGGGAGTGGGGGCAGCTTGGGCTGCTGATTTGGGTAGAGGAGAGAGGGTGTGGATGAGTGTGGGTGAGGGAAAAATGATAAATGTTATACTCCAATATCTATTTACACTAATTTCACTATTTAATCCTTTTTTCTTCGATATTTTCTAAAACCGTTTGACAGCTTCATTTCATTTCAAAAACAACATGTTAAAATTTTGTTTAATGTGTTATGATGCACAAAATTTGTTTCAACTCATTCCAATTTGTAATTTTCCCCAATTAAATGTATTAGTGACGGCTTAAAATAATATAAAAATAATTAATTTCTGAAAAAATTTCAGAAAATTAGAAATTTTATCAGTGGCTCAATAAATACCAAATACTAGCAATTATATAGCTAAAATATGTAAATTTAAATTTATATTAAAAGATATTTATATTTTGCCTTTTTAAGAAATCCTCCTTATTTTACCAATTTTTCCGAAATTTCTCTGAAACGATTTGCAAAACGTTACAATAAAAATAAATGACATTGAGGTACACCTCTTTCAGTATTGAAAGGTGCCGATGCACCCAGAACTTGTAGAGAAAGAATATCTACTTGCCTCCTGCCCACGGTGTGGCGTCCTCTGTCTCTGGGTTCTTGTTTTCTAGGTGGATTACCAATTCTACGATCTCTCGTCTCGACGGCCCGGTTAGGAGTAACGATGGAAACGGTCTCGTTCTGACGCATCTCTGAACATCTCCTGGCCAATTAACATGGCCACTAGCAACGTAGCACGTCAACGATGGTGGCCTCTGGCCCTCTAAATACATGCAATACAACCGATCCTGGGTCCAAATCTTTATCGCCATGGTGTCCTGGAAAGAACCTGCTACGGTCCTTTCTGGTCTCACATTTGCCGAACTGCCCGGAAACTGAAACTGTTTACTACATCTGCTTCTGTTCTGGGAAAGCTGCAATCTCATCACGACTTTCCTCTAGAATTGTGGTCGTATCCAATATCTCTGCGTACGTATCAATTCTCTAGCTTAAATGGAGAAGAATGACTCATTAATAGCTCATACGAATCTCTTATCCACTTTTCTTCAATATCGACCAATTCAGAATCATCTCCTGTTAGCTGCATAGACTGCGATCCAATTTGGCTATAGTCATATCCAGAGTCTCTTGTAGGGACTCAAAGTTATGATCTTGGGCATCTTCGCCACTTTGTTGAAGACATTTGGCCGATTACGTCCTTTGGGATTCGTCCATGTCATCGGAGGAATACGCTTTGCTCGTCCTATCTCGATTGACTCACTCTGGGTCTAAGCAATACCCTTCAAACTAAAGCTGGCCAACTCGACTGATCTTGCATTGGGATATTCAACGAACGAAATATCCTAATCCCTTTATCCAAGATGGACTAGCGATCTTCTGTCATATCCCTGTCTGTAAACTTATGTGGCTTCAGTTTTATAAACTCTGGAGGCAACATCCCGTCAATCTCAGCAACAGCTGGTTCATCTTTCTGCACATAGACAACACATCGATTTCTGGAGTAAGCTGTACCTCAACGGCCCTCTCAATTTATCTGGTCTCAAGCGATGGCCCGATCATCTAGTGTAGATCCCGAACACTCGTGTCAAACGAGAAATCCTAGTAAAACAATAAATCACTACGTTCGTACGTCACCGAAAGAATATCATGACCAGTCCTCGTCCCTGACGAGCTCGCTCTGACTGCATCTCTAGCCGTATCTCTCTCTGCTCTAGTAGCCATGGTGACAGGAACCGCAAGCAAACATTGATGATGATAGATCATAGGAATGAATAGAATAACGGATCTCAAGAAATGGACACCCTAAGGTTACTTAAGCGAAGCGGCGTGTCCTAAGTATGCCGCGGAACATACACACGGTACGTCACTCTACTTAAGTTACCTACTCCATCAACCAAGGTTAACCTACGTGATAAAAGTTCGGGTCTAATACCCGCTCAGTCAAGTCTAAGTTCCGTAAGGTCAAGCCTAGGTTCCGAAATATATATACGCCTTAAACTCCGCATAGTCAAACCTAGACTCGAACCAAGGTTAAACCTAATGCTCTGATACCAACTTTGTCATGACCCGGAATCGGCATGTGATCGGCACTTGAATCATGTGAAGTCTATAAGACTCCACCGTAAACCAAGTAAGCCAAAATCCCAAAAATCTAAACCTCTTCTTTTTTTGAAAATAATGGAGGTGCAGTTTTGAAATAAAGGTATAATGAATTCAAATTCTTTCTTAAAAAGTATAAGTAATGTTATATGAAAATATAAGTGAGTTGTATCTATTTTTGAAAATATTTTCGTCATTTGAAATTTGGGGAGCACCTCCTATGTAAATTTTGATCCAAAACTAATACATAACAACAATAATATAGGCATCCCTAAGCAGGAGCTAGCACTTCGCCAAACGGCGGAAACACAACCACTCAAATAAGAATATACGACGCCCAAAGGAGAATATCAAACACAGAAAAAAAGTAAAGAAACCAAAACATCATCAAAACACAGAAATAAGAATAATACACACTTCTCGCTCTAAGCCTGAAAGAATATACAAATTTGTGTTTTCTAAGTCTAAAAAATATATATAGTCTGGTTGATAGATCTTTTAACTAGATACAACTGAATAATAATGTATACAATGGCGGTTACGATCTGAGCAGTAACCCACCTACCCATGCAAATCACCTAGAAGAAGGTTGTGTACCAGCAAGCCGCTACTGATCCGAGCGGTCGATCCCGCAAGAAAACTATGGCACAACGGGAGTGAGTTGCCAACTCATGAGTAGAAGATATCAGCAGGTAGAAATCGAATGTATGACGATCTCCTAGGTTATACAATAATATAGTAATGTAATAATACTGTGTGGTAACGCGGATGATCGTATATACATAAGTATGATAAACATATAAAGTCAAGCGGTATTGATGGTGATAGTGTAAGCACAAGTAAAGTAATGAAATGTAATCGTGCCCATATCATAATAGGGTACGATGTCATTTGTATCATATATATGTATATATGTGTATCATCCAAGTGTGTCCATCAATGACACATCAAATCATCATAAGAAAACCTGAGTGCCCAGCATCGACACCTGAAAACATCATAAAACCCGTGTCCGGAATCGACATGTAAATCATCATATCTTATACGCTGTCTCATTAGATCGGCCCTCATATCCATTTGTCTCAATCGCTCTGGTCGGTATCCCCCGGATATCCACCGAGTCCAGTACTATCACCGGTAGGTAGTGTTCCCCTGCCGGGCTCAACATTTATCTATACGATCTTCTTGCCCCGGGGTACCGTACCGGGTCCACTATGTACCCACAGACGGTGCCTCCTCACTCCTCGAATCGGGTAGTATCATAACTCAGAACCGAGAAATCTTACGGTGGACGTCAAAATAACATATCAAGAGAAATCGCGTTTTTAAAACAATTATAAGAATTTAAAAATATATCTGCGGTTCTCAAATCCAGAAATCTCATGAAAACAGAATCACATATGCATGTAACCACGATGGAACAGTATGTACAAGCACAAAACAGTACTGTAAGGTATAACCGGTGTTTCCATATAAGCATGTCATGTAACTAGGTAAGAAAATGCAATATCTAAACTAACATGTGCGGTAATGAGTACTAAACAAATAATTATATTTCTATAATTTAAGAAACAATACAGCGATATAGCAGTTTCTAATGTGTACATGGCACGGCAATTACCGATGATGAGTGTGTGAGTCGGCGAATATGTGTACGTGCAACATGCGCATCATCGGTAATGGTGCACAAGTCCTTGATGACGAAGTTATATAAAGATAAACACAAGGAAACGTAGTATGTATGTCGCTAATGAAAAGTAATACGAGTGTAACAGAAATAAGAAAAAGCATAAACGCGAACGGTATAAAATACTTGACTACATATGAACCATTCAGAATAGCTTAAAATAGTAATCGTTTTTGAAAATGGGGGCTACGATGTTTTCGAGAAAAAGATGCCATTTGAAAATTCGTAGCATCCCTTGAGATTGTCATTTAAAAATGCGTAACGATTCGTTAGTTTTGAAAATAGGTATGGTTCTAAATATATCCTATTATCTACTTAAGTGATCTAAAACAATATTCCTCGAGTCGATATATATATGGGGGAGGGATTCATCCTCATCATATCACGTACGGTATAATCTATCGTACGGTATCATCAAATCAAAAGTATGGACTATCATCCTATACATCATAACATCTCATATCATCATATATATATCATCTCATGTCATATCTTGGCATATGTATATATAGATCGCCTCGCATCCTCAAATCGAACATATCGACTCGTGTCATCTTATTTCATCATATTCTCAACTCATCATATCATCTCGTAATTATATTCATGCTTATATATGTGTGTGTGTGTGTGTGTGTGTGTGTGTGTGTGTTTGTTTGTGTGTGTGTGTGTGTGTGTTTATGTGTGTGTTTGTTTGTGTGTGTGTATGCACGTGTGTACCTATGACTCGTGGACTTCGAAAACCAGAACTAGGGATATACCTTCCTATACGTACACTACTATGGTTTATAGTATCCCAGAACCCTATTAGCAGGTTATACACGTCTAAAATATCTATATATATACTGTATTTCTAATATCCTAGTATTATGGTTGCGGGGGTATTATACGCCATCCACCCGACTTTCCCTATGGATAAATATCTACTCATCTACTATTCTCGCTCTAGCCGAAGTCGATGAACGCCTTGTTCTCCTTCGTCGCCCCGGAAGTACACGTGAATATGCCTACAAATCAATGCATATCGTAATGAAATCAAGATCAAATATGAAAACCGATACGGCACGCGAAGAGCACATAGGTTAGAACCTAAGGTTCATGCATGCAAGAATAACTAAACAACTCTCGACGTTGACGTACGAACATCAAACGACCGAGTCAAAGCTCAAATATAAAAAAACCCAAGTTTTCAAAAGTTTCAAAACAAAATCTAAAACTTAGTAAAACACTCCCAGATTTAACCCAAGATGAAATTAGGACATTCTGCACATTGATAGGCCCAGATATAAGATGATTGAGCTATGGACTAAGAACTAAACCATAACTCCATGACTAGGCCACAAATTGCGGCCAAAATGGGAAGTTGGGGTCTCGAGCTTCTAGGGTAGCTTCCTAATAGCCTGCACATCCTACTGTGTTTGCAATATATTTTTCAGGGTCCTCGAGTCATTCCAGATTCCATTAGAACACAACAATTCAACAAAAACCCGATATCGGAAAATTCTAAGTTCGTGCTTGGGATTTCTAAACTCACTTGGACCAGGGATTCTATCACTAAAGTCTAGTAGTCACTCTCTAAACTCTCTATTATATTACTACTACTCATTTAAACCATCAAAGATCACCCTAGAATTTTCCAAGATCACAAAGCTAAGCCTTTTTAACTCTAAACTAACACTTGAGCTTAGAAAACTTAAGACTTGAAGGAAGGTGAAGGTTATACCTCATGGAGCAACTCAAGAAAATTCCTAGATGGTCTAAAGTTCTCAAAACTCCAACTTGATCTCACCATGGTGTGTAGGAGGACGTCAGTATCAACTTTTGTGAAGGAAACATAAGATTTTGAGGTAGTTTTTGGGGGTGGTGCATGGTGGTAGTGAGGGTGGAGGAAGAGTTGATGAAAAAGAGTGAGGAGAAGAGAAATGAGGAGATGAAGAAGGAATGTGTAAAGGGTGCCCACGGTTGAAGGCAACCATACTCTCTCTCTCTCTCTTCTCATAAATCATGGTCACATCCATGTCCCCCTCTTATTATTCTTTTTCTTTTCTTTTCTTTTTCCCTTTTCTTAAAACAAAACCATATTGCAAACTAAAATCTAAATACAACATGTCACAAAATGTCATGCACACTCAAATACATGGTTAACAAAAATGGATTTGGATTAATGCATAATTAGTAAAATACTAATCAAGTTTAGCATAAACTTATATGTAAATAATTGCGTAATAATTTATAAAAGCTCCAATCCGATAAATTATTTCCTAAATAATAATTCATATTAATATCCAATACTTTCCAAAATATAGGTATTTAATTATACCATTCCACTAAAACTCATTTCCATACTTATATAATATTCATAAAATTTATTATTTTATTATTTAAATTCCAAAAATATTATTTTATATTTTTTGAAATGTTATATGAGGGGAGTTGAAGAGTCAAGTGTGCAAAGCACAGAGACGATTGGAGGCATTGGGACCATCGGCGAGGCCATAGAGGGAAAATGGACGGTCGAATTTGATTGGTCTGTCTCGAAATTTGTGCCACGTGTCAAGTTGGGTGTTTGCTCCTCTTTGCGCTTGTTTGATTTTTCTGAAACTTTTTGTTTCATCGTGTATTGCACGTGCAACTCTTGGGCTTCCGAAAAATTAAAAAGAAAAATGTTTAAAAATAATTGGGTCTGGTAGAAATCGAACACACAGTCTATGTCATAGTAGTGCAGAGCCTTTACCAGAGAGCTACTGTTAGTGTATATACCCTAGGGGCCATTATTGTATCATACTAGTTTGTATATTACTTAATGGAAGCTTGGGATATTCACATGTATATAACAGTCTTGCTAAACATGGTAGTATGCTACTTGGTTTTTCTATCTTAATATGTGAGTATACGTATTGATGGAGCTCTTAGGATCTTGCTTGACTACAGGCGTTGTGATGGCAGTCACACTAGTGGGGGCTGGGTAGTCTACAAGCACATCCTTATTCAAGTCCCTAGTCGTTGGATTATCGAGACAGGGCATCGATACTCCGGAGTAGACTAGTGTGTACGCTTCTCATCCCAGTTGGGGAGATGGTCTGTCCCACAGCCGTCAGTACGTCGTACTGGAGATAGTATGCAGGTGCTCGTTAGGTTACGGGTACACCGGACAGGACTCACAGGGAACTGTTGGATGGTTTTATACCAGTCGTCAGTAAACAGTTCCTAGGTGACATGAGTACAGCATAGTCCGCACACTTGACACTGCTGCTTCGCCTCGAGTGTGTCCCACTGTTCTTAGATTGCTACCCTACCACGGCTCAAAGGAGTCGTACAAACAGGTAGCAGTTGGGTGCAGTCCCGAGCACTTGGAGGCAGTGGCGGTTAGATAGGATTCATCTCTCCCGGTATTGGGGGTTGATATCGCGCTGTGTCAGAGAGCCATTACGTAAAGTCCCTGGCCAGGGCAAGCGAGATTTACTGGTAGGTTCCAGTAGTTTCTCACTGTGTAATGGGCTTCGCTCCGACATGACTTATACTGCTATTAGGGGACTGACACTTGCCGCCCCCTAGGCCCGATATGCGATAGTCTTAAACGAACGGACCGGACTGTACGGAGATTGTCACGTCAGACTAGGTAGGATTTCGGATGGGTTTCCTCATCGGCCTTCTTATCGACATCTACCTGGGGACCGTTACGTACAGCTAGTGCCGCTTGCGGTCTGTGGTTAAACCCACTGCCACCGTAGTAGTCGAGTCTCTAGAGTCCCACACAGAGGGTTTCCCTACTTTAGGCGAAACGATATAGAGGTCGTATGGTTTTTTCGACAAGGGTTCGGACGCATATGTGTGTTTATACATGTACGACTTTCGGACAGTTTTTACCAGTCGGCTTTGGTTCAAGCCAGTTACTGGTATCCGGTTATTAGATTTATACAGTCTAAAGTTTTTCCGTATTTTTGCGGAAAGGAGGGGCGTTCTCGTAATTGCGCGAGAAGCTTCTAGAAGGTGATGACTAAGGAGGTTTAGGTGGCATATACAATGAATGTGATTAGTGAGTCATATGGATGATTCATCCATGTCATTAATGCATCATAAATGCTTAATGACTCATGGAGATGAATCATCACTAGATATTATCAAGCATGGTTGTTAAATTGTTTTATTTTCTTTTCTTGATAAAAAGAAATGCTTGATATATATTATCATAACTCATTATTCTCACTTCATTATTATCTTCACCTTCTCTCTTATCAAGCTCTCCCTCTTCAAACCCTAATCTTCCCCTCTCATGTGTTGAGTACAAGGATTAGTTAGACTAATTAAACCATAACCCTCACTCTATATCACCTAGCTTCTTTGATTAGCACTTAAAGAAAGTTAGTTGCCTCAAGTTTAGAGGCTAAGCTTGGAGTAAAGCTCTCGGGTGGATCGTCTACTACTTCGAGAAGGCCGAGGAGGAGGTGGAGTTCGTAAAGACGAAGGACACGGTTCTTTAGGTATAATCCCTTTACATAGTAGTTGTTAACTTCTATGTTTGATGTTAGTTATCGTTTAGCTTCGATTCATGCGGTTAGTCGATGTTTTAGCAAAGAACAAGATCGTTTTTCATATTTCCGCCTCCCCGCAAGTCGTGGAGTGTTGTACATCGACTTACAGTAGTATCAGAGCCTCGCTAAACAATAAATAACTTACTTGCAAATTTGTATGAATTTCGAACGGAAAAAAACGAAACCGGAAAAGCCCGAAATCACAAGTTTCTGTCGATTTTTAAATGAAGTCCAAAAATTTTTCAGGGATGTTCAGAAAGCATGAAAAGACAGTAGAAGAACACCCAAGAAAATTGGGCCCCTGAATCGTCTAAAGTGCCGTGGAACTGCGGCGGATCCCACCGATCCGCCGCGATTCCGCCGCCGAGTTGGCGATTCAGGAACCCAATTTTCCTGTGTTGCTTCTCTGTGATATTTGGTATTTTCTGGAATATTTTATTTTTGCTCAGGTTTCAGATTTACAGAGAAGTATTGGAGCAAAATTAAAAGTGTTTAATCGATCAAAATTATACAGTATTTGCTTGTTGGATTATATCTGTGTTTGTATAATGTGTTCGTAAACCTCCCCTAACTGCTAGTATGTCGGTTGGCAGAGGGTTGCACATTTCTGAAATGGTTTTTACTGTTTGTGGATATGAACTGTGTTGGACTGTTGTGATGTATAGCCGGGGTTATGTGATGGGTTATTATTTAATTCATTTGATATAAATGTAATTTGTTGTAATATTATTTTTCGGGGCACATCCAGGTTGCGGTTGTAGCCACCGTTGTATTATTTCATTTTACTGTTTTTGCTCCTAGGACAGACCCAATGTGGGGTGCACAAACTGCCGGGCGGGTAGTTTGCCGTATCCGTTGGGGTCTAGGGTGGGGTAATGGCTATTCATCACAACTGTGTAATCCGTCTTTTGTTGCAGGCTCAAAACAAACACAGATTGCTTGCAAATCCAATAAAGTTCATCTGTGATCTGGAATGCCTATTATTGCGTCTGACGAATGTACAATATCTATATATGATAGGTATTTAGACGTCACTTATGTTTTACACCCGCGCTAGCCCAGCCCCCGCTCCGTCATTAGTTAAGTAACCTAACGGGTGATGACGGGACCCCGTGGCGAATACGGATGGCATAAGAGGACGTTGTATTTTCGTTGTTTTCTGCAATGATAGGTTAATGATGGGACGCATTATTTATAATGCAAAGAAAATAAACCAAAAGTTAATCGTTGGAACAATTTAAAAGAAACCACTCGGTTAATTTTAAAAACAGATATTTTTAAATGCGGAGCTTTAACCACTCCTTTTAAAAGCTATCAGGTTCCTTCGGTTATATCAAGTTCACTACGTTCACGGTTTCGCCAAAACCATTCGTAGCCCTCCGTCATTTCATTTGGGTATTCAGTAGTATTCAAGCTATGCATTTTGGCCAAAGTCAAGGCATAGTGTTTGGTAGCTGCTGGGTTTTCATTTGTTGCATAAGATAGATGAGTTAGTTTGGGACAGTCGTATTATCATTTGACCAAAGTCAGGGCTATATACGGATGGGTTCAAATTGACAAGATAATGACGGGTAGAACTTGACATGTGACTTATGACATTTTGACCAAAGCCAAGGTCATAAGAGCATGGGGCAAAAACTTATATCGGGAATTTCTAAAGAAACTGAAATTTGCAAAGTGATGCATACCATTTGGAGTTTGAAGAATGTTGGTAGCATTCCTTCAACATTATCATACGATGATATTTGGATCCCGATCCTACTGTTAGTATATGCTACTTATCAGGAGATTCGTCACTTAACGATCAATGCTATAAACCAAGTAGGTGCTCAGAAAGGTGTCAGTGGGGTTACGCCCCCAGAGAAAAGAGGTTATTTAATTAAGGAACTTCGCGAAAGCGTTGGAAAACCTCCCTCGAAGTATCGACACTAGCCTGGCTGAACGGTTAAGCAAGAATTGTACAGTGAGAATAGTCCTGGCTAATTCTTCTTTTATGGTTTGAGGAAGGATTCGAGAAACAGTGGGAGCCATCCAGTTTAGATAAACTAAAAACCACTCTAAACTTGCAAGAGCATCATGCTAAAGAGTTTTCTTCTCTCTCTCCTAATTGCAGCGACCCTGAAAATGACTGGACTTAAGTTACTTTTAGAAAAAAAATATACTGACAGGGCCAAACTATAAAGATTGGCTGCGGAATGTCAAAATGGCTTTGACTAATGACAAATTGGGGTACGTCCTCACCGCTACGGCACCTGCTGTCCCTGGTCCCAAATCCAGCAATACGGATAAGGAAATCCGCAAAACCTGGGATTTAGATTGCGCGAAAGCCAAGTGCATCGTGCTTGCCTCAATGAACAATGAACATCAGAGGAGGCACGAGGATATGGACCTTGATGGCATATTTCTCCATACAAAGGAACTTTATGGAGAGCAATCTCATATAGCAAGATACGAGACCTTTAAGAACTTGTTTCGAGCGAGGTTGGCTGTCGGGTCATCGGTAGGAGAACATGTCCTAAAGTTGATCGGCTATATTGAAGAGCTCGCAGACCTTAGGACGACTTTGGATAATGAGCTCTATACAGACCTTATTCTCCAGTCCCTTCCTCACACCTACGCCCAGTTTATCCTGAACTTCAACATTCAAAGAAAAGAAGTTGAACTTCCGGAACTCCTGAACACGTTAAGGAGTGCAGAGGGCACCTTGCAGAAGACAAGGGAAACACCCGCTATGTTTGTTAGCGGTACATCTTCTTCCGGGTCCAAGGCAAGGGCCAAAGGAAGGAAGAAGAAGGCCGCCACCAAACCTAGAGGAGGTATTAGTAAGGTGGGAGGGAAGGGAAAGAAAAAGTTTGCGATACCGGTAGTTGGCCAGGATGAGTGCTTCCATTGTCACAGGAAAGGGCACTGGAAGAAAGATTGCAAGGCGTGGAACGCCAAGAACCAGGAACCGAAGCAAGCCGTGGCTTCGACTTCAGGTGTGTTTGTAATTGAGAATTGTCTGTTGATCAACTCTACTTCCTGGGTATTAGATACCGGATCAGGATCTCATATTTGCAATTCATTGTAGGCACTGAGAAACCGTAGAGTGCCGAAGGAAGGTGATATGACCCTAAAGGTTGCTAACGGAGCTAGCGTGGGAGCTGCGTCCGTCGGGGATTATCACCTAGGATTGACGAGTGGACACATTTTGGTTTTACATAACTGTTTTTTTTACCAAGCTTAACGTGTAATATCATATCAATTTCCTTGTTATCAAATAAAGGTTATGATTTCACGTTTGTAAGAGATGTTGTTATATTCCACCTTAATCATGGTTTGATTGGGTCCGGTACACTAAATAACGGTATATATGTTTTAAACCAACTCCAAATTTTCAATGTCCAGAACACACTTAAAAGAAAGTCTCCAGATTTAAATAAAGTTTTCTTATGGCATTGTATACTGGGTCACATCAATGAGAGAAGGTTGACTAAGTTGCAGAGAGAAGGATATTTGGACTCGTTCGAATATCAAACTTATGACACTTGTCAATCTTGTCTCAATGGAAAGATGACAAAGACTCTATTTACTGGACATGGAGTAAGAGCGAGCGAGCTCTTAGGACTCATACACAGCGATGTATGTGGTCCATTGTCTACACATGCAAGAGGTGGTTTTTCCTATTTCATTACTTTCACGGATGATTACTCAAGATACGGATTCATTTATCTGATGAAACATAAATCCGAGGCTTTTGAGAAATTCCAAGAGTATAAGAATGAAGTAGAAAACCAAACTGGCAAAAGTATCAAGACACTTAGATCTGATCGAGGAGTTGAATACTTGAGTGCCGAGTTCCTAGGTTACCTAAAAGAGAAAGGAATTCTCTCTCAACTTACTCCTCCATACACTCCACAGCATAACGGTGTATCGGAGAGACGGAATCGAACCCTATTGGATATGGTACGATCCATGATGAGTAATGCTGAGTTACCGCGATCTTTTTGGGGTTATGCGCTTGAATCAGCAGCATATCTTCTGAACAGGGCTCCTACCAAGACTGTGCCTACCACTCCATATCAGATGTGGACTGGGAAGAAACCCCATCTTCAGCATATGAAGATTTGGGGATGTCCAGCTTTTGTTAAAAAGCAGCATGTGGACAAGCTCGAGGCACGATCAGTAAAATGTATGTTTGTGGGATATCCAAAGAACTCCAAGGGATATTATTTCTATTACGCAGAGAAACAAAAGGTTTTTGTTTCTCGTAATGCCCATTTTCTAGAACATCAGTTTTTAGAAAAGGAAATAAGTGGGATCGAAATAGAACTGGAAGAAATTCCAGAACCACAAGCTGCTACTGAAAGTTTGGTAGAACCGGAAGTTCAAGAAGAACAGGACATTCCCGCACCCCTCCGTAGGAGTAGTAGGACGTCTCATCCGCCTGAGAGATACTACGGTTTTCTCATAGATGGGGATAGAGAGGATTGCATCATAGAGGATGATGAACCTACTGACTTCCAGCAGGCCATCCAGAGCGGCGACTCGGTACGATGGCTAGATGCAATGCGGACCGAAATGGAGTCCATGTACACCAACAAAGTATGGACTTTGGACTTTGCTCCAGATGGGGTAAAACCCATAGGATGCAAATGGATCTTCAAGAAAAAGATTGGTGTAGATGGACAGGTGGAAACCTATGTTAGTGTTTATGTCTTAGAAGGACATTACTGTATCATACTAGTTTGTATATTACTTAATGGAAGCTTGGGATATTCACATGTATATAACAGTCTTGCTAAACACGGTAGTATGCTACTTGGTTTTTCTATCTTAATATGTGAGTGTACGTATTGATAGAGCTCTTAGGATCTTGCTTGTCTACCAGCGTTGTGATGGCAGTCACACTAGTGGGGGCTGGGTAGTCTACAAGCACATCCTTGTTCAGGTCCCTGGTCGTTGGATTATCGAGACAGAGCATCGATACTCCGGAGTAGACTAGTGTGTACGCTTCTCATCCCAGTTGGGGAGATGGTCTATCCCATAGCCGTCAGTACGTCGTACTGGAGATAGTATGCACGTGCTCGTTGGGTTACGGGTACACCGGACAGGACTCACAGGGAACTGTTGGTTGGTTTTATACCAGTCGTCAGTGAACAGTTCCCAGGTGACATGAGTACAGCATAGTCCGCAGACTTGACACTGCTACTTCGCCTCGAGTGTGTCCCACTGTTCTTAGATTGCTACCCTACCACGGCTCAAAGGAGTCGTGCAAACAGGTAGCAGTTGGGTGCAGTCCCGATCACTTGGAGGCAGTGGCGGTTAGACATGATTCGTCTCTCCCGGTATTGGGAGTTGATATCGCGCTGTGTCAGAGAGCCATTACGCAAAGTCCCTGGCCAGGGCAAGCGAGATTTGCTGGGAGGTTCCAGTAGTTTCTCAGGGTGTAATGGGCTTCGCTCCGACACGACTTATACCGCTATTAGGGGACTGACGCTTGCCGCCCCCTAGGCCCGATATGCGATAGTCTAAGACGATCGGACCGGACTGTATGGAGATTGTCACAGCAGGCTCAGTTGGAGTTCGGATGGGTTTCCTCATCGGCCTTCTTATCGACAACTACCTGGGGCCCGTTACGTACAGCTAGTGCCGCTTGCGGTCTGTGGTTAAACCCACTGCCAGCGTAGTAGTCGAGTCTCTAGAGTCCCACACAGAGAGTTTCCTACTCCAGGCGAAACGATATAGAGGTCGTATGGTTTTACGACAAAGGGTTCGGATGCATACGTGTGTTTACGCACGTACGACTTTCGGACAGTTTTACCAGTCGGCTTTGGTTTAAGCCAGTTACTGGTATCCGGTTATTGGATTTATACAGTCTAAAGTTTTTCCGTATTTTTGCGGATTGGAGAGGCGTTCTCGTAATTGTGCGAGAAGCTTCTAGAAGATGGTGACTAAGGAGGTTTAGGTGTCATATGCATTGAATGAGTTTAGTGAGTCATGAGAGTGATTCATCCATATCATTAGTGCACAATAAATGATTAATGAGTCATGGTTATGAATCACCATTAGATATTTATGAAACTTGATTATTCATCATTTGTTTTTCTTTTATTGATGAATTTTAAAGTTTCATATATATTATGATAACTTACTATTCTCATTTGATAATATGATTCACATTCTCTCTCCTCAAGCTCTCTCTCTTCAAACCCTAATCCTCACCTCTCATGTGTTGAGAACAAAGATTAGTTAGACTAAACAATCCATAACCCTCACTCTATCTCATCTATCTTCTTTGATTAGCAATCCAAGAAGGTTAGTTGCCTCAAGTTTAGAGGCTAAGCTTAGAGTTTTGCTCTCGGGTGGATCATCTACTACATCGAGAAGGCCGAGGAGGACGAGGAGATCGTAAAGCCGAAGGACTTGGTTCGATAGGTATAATCCCTAAGCATAGTAGTTTAGAATAACTATGTGTTTAGTTAGTTATCGTTTAGCTTCGATTCAAGCGGTTAGTCGATGTTTGTTCACTAAACAAGTTCGTTTTTGAAAATTCCGCCTCCCCACAAGTATTGGGGTGTTGTACATCGACTTACAGTGGTATCAGAGACTCGCTAAACAATAAATAACTTTTTTGCAAATTTGTATGAATTTCGAACGGAAAAAACGAAACCGGAAAACCCTAAAATATCATGTTTTTGTCGATTTATAAATGAAGTCCAAAAATTTTTCAGGGATGTTCAGAATGCTTAAAATGACAGTAGTAGAACACACAAAAAATTTGGTCCCCTGAATCGCCTACGGCACCGCGGATCCGCGGCGGCTAGCACAGATCCCGCCGCGCTTCCGCCGCCGAGTTGACGAGTCAGGGTCCCATTTTTCTTGTGTTGGTTCTCTGTAATATTTGGGATTTTCTGGAATATTTTAATTTTGCTCAGGTTTCAAGTTTACAGAGCAGTATTGGAGCAATATTAAAAATGTTTAATCGATCGAAATTATACAGTATTTGCTTGTTGGATTATATCTGTGATTGTATAATGTGTTCGTAAACCTCCCCGAACTGCTAGTATGTCAGTTGGCAGGGGGTTGCACATTTCTGAAATGGATTTTATCTGTTTGTGCATATGAACTGTGTTGGACTGTTGTGATGTATAGCCGGGGTTATGTGATGGGTTATTATTTAATTCATTTGATGTAAATGTAATTTGTTGTAATATTATTTTGCGGGGCACATCCAGGTTGCGGTTGTAGCCACCGTTGTATTATTTCATTTTACTGTTTTTGCTCCTAGGACAGACCCAAGGTGGGGTGCACAAACTGCCGGGCGGGTAGTTTGCCGCACCCGTAGGGGTCGTGGGTGGGGTAATGGCTATTCATCACAACTGTGTAATCCGTATTTTGTTGCAGGCTCAAAACAAACACGGATTGCTTGCAAATCCAATTAAGTTCATCTGTGATCTGGAATGTATATCATTGCGTCAGACGAATGTAAAATATCTATATATATGATAGCTATTTAGACGTCACTTATGTTTTGCACCCGCGCTAGCCCAGCCCCCGCTCTGTCGTTAGTTAAGTAACCTAACGGGTGATGACGGGACCGCGTGGCGAATGCGGATGGCATAAGAGGACGTTGTATTTTCGTTGTTTTCTGCAATGATAGGTTAATGATGGGACGCATTATCTATAATGCAAAGAAAAACAAACCAAAGTTTAAATCGTTGGAACAATTTAAAAGAAACCACTCGGTTAATTTTAAAAACAGATATTTTTAAATGCGGAGCTTTAACCACTCCTTTTAAAAGCTATCAGGTTCCTTCGGTTATATCAAGTTCACTACGTTCACGGTTTCGCCAAAACCATTCGTAGCCCTCCGTCATTTCATCTGGGTATCAGTAGTATTCAAGCTATGTATTTTGACCTAACGCCAAGGCATAGTGTTTGGTAGCTACTGGGTATTCATTTGTTGCAAAGGTAGATGAGTTAGTTTGGGACAGTCGTATTATCATTTTGGCCGAACGTCAAGGATATATACGGATGGGTTCAAATTGACAAGATAATGATGGGTAGAACTTGACTTGTGACTTATGACATTTTGACCTAACGCCAAGGTCATAAGAGCATAGGGCAGAAATATATATCGGGAATTTCTAAAGAAACTGAAATTTTTAAAGAGTTGCATACCATTTGGAGTTTGATGAATGTTGGTAGGATTCCTTCTACATTATCATACAATGATATTTGGATCCCGATCCTACTGTGAGTATATGCTACTTATCAGGAGATTCGTCACTTAACGATCAATGCTATAAACCTAGTAGGTGTCCAGAAAGGTGTCAGCAGGGTTACGCCCCCAGAGAAAAGAGGTTATTTAATTAAGGAACTTCGTGAAAGCGTTGGAAAACCTCCCTCGAAGTATCGACACTGGCCTGGCCGCACGGTTAAGCAAGCATTGTACGGTGAGAATAGTCCTGGCTAATTCTTCTTTTATGGTTTGAGGAAGGATTCGAGAAACAGTGGGAGCCATCCAGTTTAGATAAACTAAAAACCACTCTAAACTTGCAAGAGCATCATGCTAAAGAGTTTTCTTCTCTTTCTCCTAATTGCAGCGACCCTGAAAATGACTGGACTTAAGTTACTTTTAGAGAAAAATATACTGACAGGGCCAAACTATAAAGATTGACTGCGGAATGTCAAAATGGCTTTGACCTATGACAAATTGGGGTACATCCTCACCGCTACGGCACCTGCTGTCCCTGGTCCCAAATCCAGCAATGCGGATAAGGAAATCCGCAAAACCTGGGATTTAGATTGCGCGAAAGCCAAGTGCATCGTGCTTGCCTCAATGAACAATGAACATCAGAGGAGGCACGAGGATATGACCCTAGATGGCATATTTCTCCATACAAAGGAACTTTATGGAGAGCAATCTCGTATAGCAAGATACGAGACCTCTAAGAACTTGTTTCGAGCGAGGTTGGCTGTCGGGTCATCGGTAGGTGAACATGTCCTAAAGATGATCGGCTATATTGAAGAGCTCGCAGACCTTGGGACGACTTTGGATAATGAGCTGTATACAGACCTTATTCTCCAGTCCCTTCCTCCCACCTACGCCCAGTTTATCCTGAACTTCAACCTTCAAGGAAAAGAAGTTGAACTTCCGGAACTCCTGAACATGTTAAAGAGTGCAGAGGGCACCTTGCAGAAGGCAAGGGAAACACCCGCTATGTTTGTTGGCGGAGCATCTTCTTCCGGGTCCAAGGCTAGGGCCAAAGGATGGAAGAAGAAGGCCGTCCCCAAACCTAGAGGAGGTGTTAGTAAGGTGGGAGGGAAGGGAAAGAAAAAGTTTGCGGTACCGGTAGTGGGCCAGGATGAGTGCTTCCGTTGTCACAGGAAAGGGCACTGGAAGAAGGATTGCAAGGCGTGGAACGCCAAGAACCAGGAACCGAAGCAAGCTGTGGATTCGACTTCAGGTGTGTTTGTAATTGAGAATTGTCTGTCGATCAACTCTACTTCCTGGGTATTGGATACCGGATCAGGATCTCATATTTGCAATTCATTGCAGGCACTGAGAAACCGTAGAGTGCTGAAGGAAGGTGATATAACCCTAAAGGTTGCTAACGGATCTAGCGTGGGAGCTGCGTCCGTCGGGGATTATCACCTAGGATTGACGAGTGGACACATTTTGGTTTTACATAACTGTTATTTTGTACCAAGCTTAACGTGTAATATCATATCAGTTTCCTTGTTATCAAATAAAGGTTATGATTTCACGTTTGTAAGAGATGTTGTTAACATCCACCTTAATCATGGTTTGATTGGGTCCGGTACCCTAAATAACGGTATATATGTTTTAAACCAACTCCAAATTTTTAATGTCCAGAACACACTAAAAAGAAAGTCTCCAGATTTAAATAAAGCTTTCTTATGGCATTGTAGACTGGGTCACATCAATAAGAGAATGTTGACTAAGTTTCATAGAGAAGGATATTTAGACTCGTTCGAATATCAAACTTATGACACTTGTCAATCTTGTCTCAAAGGAAAGATGACAAAGACTCCATTTACTGGACAAGGAGTAAGAGCGAGCGAGCTCTTAGGACTCATACACAGCGATGTATGCGGTCCGATGTCTACACATGCAAGAGGTGGTTTTTCCTATTTCATTACTTTCACGGATGATTACTCAAGATACGGATTCATTTATCTGATGAAACATAAATCCGAGGTTTTTGAGAAATTCCGAGAGTATAAGAATGAAGTAGAAAACCAAACCGGCAAAAGTATCAAGACACTTAGATCTGATCGAGGTGGTGAATACTTGAGTGCCGAGTTCCTTGGTTATCTAAAAGAGAAAGGAATTCACTCTCAGCTTACTCCTCCATACACTCCACAGCATAACGGTGTATCGGAGAGACGGAATCGAACCCTATTGGATATGGTACGATCCATGATGAGTAATGCTGAGTTTCCGCGATCTTTCTGGGGTTATGCGCTAGAATCAGCGGCATATCTTTTGAACATGGTTCCTACCAAGACTGTGCCTACCACTCCATATCATATGTGGAGCGGGAAGAAACCCCATCTACAGTATATAAAGATTTGGGGATGTCCAGCTTTTGTTAAAAAGCAGCATGTGGACAAGCTCGAGGCACGATCAGTAAAGTGTAGTTTTGTGAGATATCCAAAGAACTCCAGGGTATATCTATTCTATTACGCAGAGGAACAAAAAGTATTTGTTTCTCGTAATGCCTATTTTCTAGAACATCAGATTTTAGAAAAGGAATCAAGTGGGAGCGAAATGGAACTGGAAGAAATTCCAGAACCACGAACTAATACTGAAAGTTTGGTAGAACCGGTAGTTCAAGAAGAACAGGACATTCCCGCACCCCTCCGCAGGAGTAGTAGGCCGTCTCATCCGCCTGAGAGATACTACGGTTTTCTCATAGATGGGGATAGAGAGGATTGCATCATAGATGATGATGAACCTACTGACTTCCAGAAGGCCATCCAGAGCGGCGACTCGGTATGATGGCTAGATGCAATGCGGACCGAAATGGAGTCCATGTACACCAACAAAGTATGGACTTTGGACTTTGCTCCAGATGGGGTAAAACCCATAGGATGCAAATGGATCTACAAGAAAAAGATTGGTGTAGATGGACAGGTGGAAACCTATAAGGCTAGACTTGTTGCAAAGGGTTTTCGTCAAAGACCTGGTTTGGACTATGACGAAACTTTTTCTCCAGTGGCTATGCTCAAATCCATTCGGGTCCTTCTTGCTATTGCTGCCTTCCATGATTATGAAATCTGGCAGATGGACGTAAAGACGGCTTTTCTGAATGGAAATTTAGAAGAGAGCGTCTATATGGATCAGCCAGAGGGTTTCAATCAGAGTGGGAGTAGCGGGAAAGTATGCAAGCTGCTTAAGTCCATTTATGGACTAAAGCAGGCATCGCGGAGTTAGAACATCTGTTTTGGTGAGACAGTCAAAGAATATGACTTTATCAAAAATCCAGATGAACCGTGCATATATAGTAAAGTTGTAGCCAGAAGTGTCGTATTCCTCGTCTTGTACGTGGATGACATTCTATTGATAGGAAATGACATTCCTATGCTACAATCTGTCAAAGGATTCTTGTCACATAGGTTCTCCATGGAAGACCTGGGTGATGCCTCTTACATTCTGGGGATCCGGATCTGTCGTGATAGATCCAAGAGGATGTTGGGACTTTCGCAGTCCAGGTATATCGACACTGTACTGAAAAGATTCAGTATGGAAGATTCTAAGCGCGGTAATCTACCGGCTTGTCACGGAATCACCCTCTCCAAAGAGATGTCTCCCAATACTGATTTGGAAAGGGAACGCATGTTTATTATACCCTACGCTTCTGCGGTAGGCTCTATAATGTATGCGATGTTGTGTACCAGACCAGATGTAGCTTACGCACTGAGCGTGGTAAGCCGGTATCAGTCAGACCCAGGGGAGAAGCACTGGATAGCAGCAAAGAACATTCTCAAGTACCTGAGAAGGACTAAGGAGATGTTCTTGGTTTACGGCGGAAAAGAGCTCACGTTGGAGGCCTTTGCTGATTCCGGCTTCCAGAGTGATAAGGACGATTCCAAGTCCATGTCGGGATATGTCTTTACCCTCAATGGAGGGGCGGTGTGCTGGAAGAGCTCCAAGCAGGACACCGTTGCTGACTCGACGATGGAAGCGGAGTATATAGCTGCTTGCGATGCCGCAAAAGAAGCAGTCTGGATGAAGAAGTTCCTAACAGAACTTCAGGTGGTTCCTACCATAGTTGATCCAATACCTCTGTATTGCGACAACAACGGAGCTATAGCTTTAGCAAAGGAACCAAGGTCCCATCAGAAGTCCAGACACATCTTAAGGCGGCATCACCTGATCAGGGAGATCATTGATCGTCAGGAGATCGAGGTTCGGAGAGTTGCTTCTAAAGAGAACATTGCTGATCCATTTACGAAGGCCCTACCTCAGATTCAGTTCGAGAGGCTACTCGAGATCATCGGTCTACGATACGCCAGTACATGGCCCTAGTGCAAGTGGGAGATTGTTAGTGTTTATGCCCTAGATGGCCATTACTGTATCATACTAGTTTGTATATTACTTAATGGAAGCTTGGGATATAGACATGTATATAACAGTCTTGCTAAACATGGTAGTATGCTACTTGGTTTTTCTATCTTAATATGTGAGTGTACGTATTGATAGAGCTCTTAGAATCTTGCTTGTCTACCAGCGTTGTGATGGCAGTCACACTAGTGGGGGCTGGGTAGTCTACAAGCACATCCTTGTTCAGGTCCCTGGTCGTTGGATTATCGAGACAGAGCATCGATACTCCGGAGTAGACTAGTGTGTACGCTTCTCATCCCAGTTGGGGAGATGGTCTGTCCCACAGCCGTCAGTACGTCATACTGGAGATAGTATGCAGGTGCTCGTTGGGTTACGGGTACACCGGACAGGACTCACAGGAAACTGTTGGTTGGTTTTATACCAGTCGTCAGTGAACAGTTCCCAGGTGACATGAGTACAGCATAGTCCGCAGACTTGACACTGCTACTTCGCCTCGAGTGTGTCCCACTGTTCTTAGATTGCTACCCTACCACGGCTCAAAGGAGTCGTGCAAACAGGTAGCAGTTGGGTGCATTCCCGAGCACTTGGAGGCAGTGGAGGTTAGACAGGATTCGTCTCTCTCGGTATTGGGAGTTGATATCGCGCTGTGTCAGAGAGCCATTACGCAAAGTCCCTGGCCAGGGCAAGCGAGATTTGCTGGTAGGTTCCAGTAGTTTCTCAGGGTGTAATAGGCTTCGCTCCGACACGACTTATACCGCTATTAGGGGACTGACGCTTGCCGCCCCCTAGGCCCGATATGCGATAGTCTAAGACGAACGGACCGGACTGTATGGAGATTGTCACAGCAGGCTCAGTAGGAGTTCGGATGGGTTTCCTCATCGGCCTTCTTATCGATAACTACGTGGGGGCCGTTACGTACAGCTAGTGCCGCTTGCGGTCTGTGGTTAAACCCACTGCCAGCGTAGTAGTCGAGTTTCTAGAGTCCCACACAGAGAGTTTCCTACTCCAGGCGAAACGATATAGAGGTCGTATGGTTTTACGACAAAGGGTTCGGACGCATACGTGTGTTTACGCACGTACGACTTTCAGACAATTTTTACCAGTCGGCTTTGGTTTAAGCCAGTTACTGGTATCCGGTTATTGGATTTATACAGTCTAAAGTTTTTCCGTATTTTTGCGGATTGGAGGGGCGTTCTCGTAATTATGCGAGAAGCTTCTAGAAGATGGTGACTAAGGAGGTTTAGGTGTCATATGCATTGAATGAGTTTAGTGAGTCATGAGAGTGATTCATCCATATCATTAATGCACAATAAATGATTAATGAGTCATGGTTATGAATCACCATTAGATATTTATGAAACTTGATTATTCATCATTTGTTTTTCTTTTATTGATGAATTTTAAAGTTTCATATATATTATGATAACTTACTATTCTCATTTGATAATATGATTCACATTCTCTCTCCTCAAGCTCTCTCTCTTCAAACCCTAATCCTCACCTCTCATGTGTTGAGAACAAGGATTAGTTAGACTAAACAATCCATAACCCTCACTCTATCTCATCTATCTTCTTTGATTAGCAATCCAAGAAGGTTAGTTGCCTCAAGTTTAGAGGTTAAGCTTGGAGTTTTGCTCTCGGGTGGATCATCTACTACATCGAGAAGGCCGAGGAGGACGAGCAGATCGTAAAGCCGAAGGACTTGGTTCGATAGGTATAATCCCTAAGCATAGTAGTTTAGAACAACTATGTGTTTAGTTAGTTATCGTTTAGCTTCGATTCAAGCGGTTAGTCGATGTTTGTTCACTAAACAAGTTCGTTTTTGAAAATTCCGCCTCCCCACAAGTATTAGGGTGTTGTACATCGACTTACAACCTATAAGGCTAGACTTGTTGCAAAGGGTTTTCGTCAAAGACCTGGTTTGGACTATGACGAAACTTTTTCTCCAGTGGCTATGCTCAAATCCATTCGGGTCCTTCTTGCTATTGCTGCCTTCCATGATTATGAAATCTGGCAGATGGACGTAAAGACGGCTTTTCTGAATGGAAATTTAGAAGTGTGCGTCTATATGGATCAGCCAGAGGGTTTCAATCAGAGTGGGAGCAGAGGGAAATTATGCAAGCTGCTTAAGTCCATTTATGGACTAAAGCAGGCATCGCGGAGTTGGAACATCTGTTTTGATGAAACAGTCAAAGAATATGACTTTATCAAAAATCCAGATGAACCGTGCATATATAGTAAAGTTGTAGCCAGAAGTGTCGTATTCCTCGTCTTGTACGTGGATGACATTCTATTGATAGGAAATGACATTCCTATGCTACAATCTGTCAAAGGATTCTTGTCACACAGGTTCTCCATGAAAGTCCTGGGTGATGCCTCTTACATTCTGGGGATCCGGATTTATCGTGATAGATCCAAGAGGATGTTAGGACTTTCGCAGTCCAGGTATATCGACACTGTACTGAAAAGATTCAGTATGGAAGATTCTAAACGCGGTAATCTACCGGCTTGTCACGGAATCACCCTCTCCAAAGAGATGTCTCCCAAGACTGATTTGGAAAGGGAACGCATGTCTATTATACCCTACGCTTCTGCGGTAGGCTCTATAATGTATGCGATGTTGTGCACCAGACCAGATGTAGCTTATGCACTGAGCGTGGTAAGCCGGTATCAGTCAGACCCAGGAGAGAAGCACTGGATAGCAGTAAAGAACATTCTCAAGTACCTGAGAAGGACTAAGGAGATGTTCTTGGTTTACGGCGGAAAAGACCTCAGGTTGGAGGCCTTTGCTGATTCCGGCTTCCAGAGTGATAAGGACGATTCCAAGTCCATGTCGGGTTATGTCTTTACCCTCAATGGAGGGGCGGTGTGCTGGAAGAGCTCCAAGCAGGACACCGTTGCTGACTCGACGATGGAAGCGGAGTATATAGCTGCTTGCGATGCCGCAAAAGAAGCAGTCTGGATGAAGAAGTTCCTAACAGAACTTCAGGTGGTTCCTACCATAGTTGATCCAATACCTCTGTATTGCGACAACAACGGAGCTATAGCTCTAGCAAAGGAACCAAGGTCCCATCAGAAGTCCAGACACATCTTAAGACGGTATCACCTGATCAGGGAGATCATTGATCGTCAGGAGATCGAGGTACGGAGAGTTGCTTCTGAAGAGAACATTACTGATCCATTCACGAAGGCCCTACCTCAGATTCAGTTCGAGAGGCTACTCGAGATCATCGGTCTTCGAAATGCCAGTACATGGCTCTAGTGCGAGTGGGAGATTGTTAGTGTATATGCCCTAGGGGCCATTATTGTATCATACTAGTTTGTATATTACTTAATGGAAGCTTGGGATATTCACATGTATATAACAGTCTTGCTAAACATGGTAGTATGCTACTTGGTTTTTCTATCTTAATATGTGGGTATACGTATTGATAGAGCTATTAGGATCTTGCTTGACTACCGGCGTTGTGATGGCAGTCACACTAGTGGGGGCTGGGTAGTCTACACGCACATCCTTATTCAGATCCTTAGTCGTTGGATTATAGAAACAGGGCATCGAAACTCCGGAGTAGACTAGTGTGTACGCTTCTCATCCCAGTTGGGGAGATGGTCTGTCCCACAGCCGTCAGTACGTCGTACTGGAGATAGTATGCAGGTGCTCGTTAGGTTACGGGTACACCGGACAGGACTCACAGGGAACTGTTGGATGGTTTTATACCAGTCGTCAGTGAACAGTTCCCAGGTGACATGAGTACAGCATAATCCGCAGACTTGACACTGCTGCTTCGCCTCGAGTGTGTCCCACTGTTCTTAGATTGCTACCCTACCACGGCTCAAAGGAGTCGTGCAAACAGGTAGCAGTTGGGTGCAGTCCCGAGCACTTGGAGGCAGTGGCGGTTAGACAGGATTCGTCTCTCCCGGTATTGTGGGTTGATATCGCTCTGTGTCAGAGAGCCATTACGCAAAGTCCCTGGCCAGGGCAAGCGAGATTTACTGGTAGGTTCCAGTAGTTTCTCAGGGTGTAATGGGCTTCGCTCCGACACGACTTATACCGCTATTAGGGGACTGACGCTTGTCGCCCCCCTAGGCCCGATATGCGATAGTCTTAGACGAACGGACCGGACTGTACGGAGATTGTCACATCAGACTCAGTAGGAGTTCGGATGGGTTTCCTCATCGGCCTTCTTATCGACATCTACCTGGGGACCGTTACGTACAGCTAGTGCCGCTTGCGGTCTGTGGTTAAACCCACTGCCAGCATAGTAGTCGAGTCTCTAGAGTCCCACACAGAGAGTTTCCCTACTCCAGGCGAAACGATATAGAGGTCGTATGGTTTTTTCGATAAGGGTTCGGACGCATACGTGTGTTTACACACGTACAACTTTCGGACAGTTTTTACCAGTCGGCTTTGGTTCAAGCCAGTTACTGGTATCCGGTTATTGGATTTATACAGGCTAAAGTTTTTCTGTATTTTTCCGGAAAGGAGGGGCGTTCTCGTAATTGCACGAGATGCTTCTAGAAGGTGGTGACTAAGGAGGTTTAGGTGGCACATACAATGAATGTGATTAGTGAGTCATATGGATGATTCATCCATGTCATTAATGCATCATAAATGCTTAATGACTCATGGAGATGAATCATCACTAGATATTATCAAGCATGGTTGTTAAATTGTTTTACTTTCTTTTCTTGATAAAAAGAAATGCTTGATATATATTATCATAACTCATTATTCTCACTTCATTATTATCTTCACCTTCTCTCTCTTCAAGCTCTCCCTCTTCAAACCCTAATCTTCCCCTCTCATGTGTTGAGTACAAGGATTAGTTAGACTAATTAAACCATAACCCTCACTCTATATCACCTAACTTCTTTGATTAGCACTTAAAGAAAGTTAGTTGCCTCAAGTTTAGAGGCTAAGCTTGGAGTAAAGCTCTCGGGTGGATCGTCTACTACTTCGAGAAGGCCGAGGAGGAGGTGGAGTTCGTAAAGACGAAGGACATGGTTCTTTAGGTATAATCCCTTTACATAGTAGTTGTTAACTTCTATGTTTGATATTAGTTATCGTTTAGCTTCGATTCATGCGGTTAGTCGATGTTTTAGCAAAGAAAAAGATCGTTTTTCATATTTCCGCCTCCCCACAAGTCGTGGGGTGTTGTACATCGACTTACAGCTACAAATTGTTTCTTGCTTTTATTAAACAAATCTAACTTATAGCTCTTACACAAACTGTAACACCCTTTACTGTGAAATAACAAGAAATATCTATACAGTGATTTCAGGGTCGTTACATTCTACCCTCCATATAAAATTTCGTTCTCGAAATTTATATAAAGGACTAATCTTCGAATAGCTGAAGGTATCATGCATGTATATCTTCATCTCTTTCCCAAGTTGATTCTCCTGGCGAATCCTTTCTCCACATCACTCGGACCAAGTTTACCTTCTTGTTCCGTAATGTTTTCACCTTTCGGTCCAGGATCTCAACCGGTTGTTGCTCGCAGGTTAGGTCGGTTTATATTGTGAGCTCTGAGTGATCAAGAATGTAGCTGGGGTCGCTTACATATCTTCATAGCTGGGATATGTGGAACACGTTGTGCACTCCTTCCAACGAGGGTGGTAGTGCTAAACGGTATGCCACTTCTCCAATTCGTTCCAGTATGTCGAACGGTCCATGTATCTTGGACTTAATTTACCCTTTTGCCAATACGGACCACTCCTCTGTTTGGGGAGATCTTCAAGAATACATGGTCTCCAGGTTGGAACTCCAGATGTCGACGCTTTGTATCTGCCCAATGTTTTTGTCCGTCTCAGGCTATGCGCATCTTTTCCCTGATCATGCGAACCACATCTACAGTTGCCACGATCATCTCTAGTCTAAGGAGTTCATGATCTCTAACGTCGTCCCAACTCAACGGGGAATGACATTTCCTTCCATTGAGTGCGGTGAAAGGTGCCATCCTAATGCTTACCTGATAGCTATTGTTGTATGAAAACTCCACAAGGTGTAAGTGATCTTCCCACGAACCTCCGAAGTCTAACATATAGGTTCTCAGCATATCTTCCAGGATCTGAATTGTTTGCTTAGACTGTCAATATATTTGTGGATGATACGCTGTGCTAAAATTCAGACTCGTCCCTAGGCTAGATGCAGACTCTGCCAAAATTTTGATCGGAATCTTGTATCACGATCGGAGACGATGCAAACAGGTACTCCATGTAATCTCACGATCTCCTATATGTGTTTATGGGTATCAAGGCAAGTATTGTACATCTCAAAGGTTTAAATCTTACTTTAGATTTATACTCACCTCAATGTTCTTCTTTATTAATGTCTCGGTTGACTGGCCAACTCTGAATGGAATAAAGTGAGCCGACTTCGTTAGTCGATACACAAGAACCCAAATCGCGACGTTACCTTTTGTGCTGCAAGGGAGAGCGGTCACAAAGTCCATGGTAATATGCTGCCATTTCCATTCTGGGATTGGTAACGGCTGAAGTAGACCAGCAGTTTTATGATGTTCAGCCTTCACTTGCTGACATACTAGACACTTTGCTACGCTCCTTGCTACTTCTTGCTTCATTCCATACCACCAGTAATGTTGCCGTAGATCCTTATACATCTTTGTACCGCCGAGGTGTACTGAATACGGAGAGCTATGAGCTTCTTTCATCAACACTTCTCGAACATAGCCGACTGGTACACATAAATGGCTTCCTTATCGCAAGGATCCGTCTTCGTAGGTGATGAAGTCAGTTCGTAGTCCACTTCCTACTTGTTCTTGGATCTTTTGTAGCTTGGTATCATTTGCTTGAGCTGCCTTGGTCTGATTTATAAGAGTGGACTGGACTCGTAAGTTCATTAAAGATAAAGAATTACCTGGCACAACTACTTCAATCCCCAATCTATACAGTTCTTATTGTAGTCTCCACTGAGTGGTGAGGTTCATTGCTAATAGCTGGCGACTAAATGCATCAGGAACTACGTTCACCTTCCCAGGATGATACTGTAGGTTGATGTCAAAATCTACCATGAGTTCTAGCCATCTTCTCTACCGTGTGTTGAGTTCCTTCTGAGTAAATACATACTTCAGACTTTTATGGTCGGTGTAAATATCCACTTGTTCTCCCAAAAGATAGTGGTGCCAAATCTTGAGTGTGAAGATGACTGCTGCCAATTCTAGATCATGTGTTGGATAGTTGCCTTCATGGACCTTTAACTGTCTTGATCCAAATACCATAACTTTTCCATGCTGGTGTAGAACACATCCTAATCCTTTACCGGACACATCACAATGCACAACGAATCTACCAGATTGATCCAGTATTTCAAGGATAGATGCAGAGGTTAACCTCGACTTGAGTTCTAAAAAACCCTTCTCACATGCTTCTGACCACACGAATGCTTCATGTTTACGTGTGAGTTTGGTCAGGGGTGCTGCGATTTTTGAGAAACCTTCTATGAAGCGTTAGTAGTATCTTGCTAAGCCTAAGAAACTTCTTATATCTTTCACCGTCTTTAGTGCCGGCCACTCACTGACAGCTGACACCGTAGCTGGATTCACAGATATTCCTTCACCTGAAACAATATATCCGAGAAATCCGACTTGATCTAGCCAAAATTCACACTTGCTGTATTTGGCGTAGAGCTGGTGATGTCGTAATGTCTTTAGGACAATGCGTAAGTTCTCGGCGTGTTCTTTCTGATTCTTTGAATACACGAGGATACCGTCGATGAATATAACAACAAACATGTCTAATTACTCTTAGAAAACTTGGTTCATCGGGTTCATAAATATGGAAGGTGCATTGGTCACTCCAAATGGCATTACGAGATATTCATAATGACCATAACGAGTCCTAAATGTCGTATTCGAAAAGTCAGACTCTTTGACCTTCACCTAATGACCTTCACCGCAAAGCTCCTTTTCTCGCACTGAAGCGTGAACTTCAGCCATCGGCAACCACTCTCTTGTCCGAGCCTACCGGACAGAGTTGTTTAACAGATTTCCTGGCTTTGCGTCGTTCCAATCGTTCGACTGAAAACCCTCTCTGCGACTACGTTGGCTCAATCTGCAAACCTTGCTTATCGACAAGAGCCAATGATCGCGGTAGTGTCATCAATTCTGTTTCACCCGAACGAAGATCTAGCTTTGAAAAGACACAAAATCTACTTAACTAATCGAAAAAGGTCATCGATGCACGGTAGTGGATACTTATTCTTAATTGTCACTTCGTTCAGAGCTCGATAATCCACACACATCCTGTAGGAACCTTTCTTCTTCTTCACTAATAGCACCGGAGATCCCCAACTTGATATACTGGGACGAATCGAACCTTTCTTCAGGAGTTTGTCCAACTGAATGCCGATCTCCTTCAATCCATCCAGACATAACCAGTATGGAGCTTTGATTACAGGTTGTGCACCAGGTTGCAAATCAATACTAAATTCAAGAGCTCGATCGGGAGGAAAACATGATGTCTTCAGGGAAAACATACTTGAACTCTTGAACTACCTCAGGTTTTTCTTCTTCATCTAGTAGAGGGAACACTTCTGCATTCTTCGGTTTAGCACGGTAGCTTCCTGGCTCCATTCTATCTCCACTTTTGAAATAGAATACTGGGTAATCTATTATCTCAAATACTACCCTCCTTTGACGGTAGTCGATAGTAGCATAGAATACTCCAAGCCAATCCATTCCCAACACAATATCGAAATTTGGTATATCTAGTACTTTGAAATTTGTGTAGAATTCTCGACCGCAAACTACAACTGGGCACTGATCATATCCCAAAGTTGCCTTCAAGACTCCATTCCCAGAACTGACATTCCAGCTTAAAATGAGTGGCTTCATAGGAATCGCATGCATTATCACGAATTGTTGTGACATGAAGCAGTATGAAGCTCCAGTATCGAAAAGTGCGAGTGTGGGAAGGGTGGCTACTAGTATAGTACCTATGTTGTGTGAGATCGTGTTTAGATATAGAGAAGTATAACGATACACAAGGATTGAAAGGTTGAATGCATGACGGAGGTAGTAAAATAGGTAGTGGTGTGTTGCCATTGACATTGGTACTAGTGCTGTTGGGAGAATCCAACACCTTGATAGAAAAGGAAAGGTTAGGATAGATTAAAGAAATTTGAAATGCAAGGAATGTATAGTTGATGATTCTTATAATTCTTGTGATATATTTCTTAAGACTTCATGCAGAACTGGCCTGTATGGGCCACCAACAAAACCTGTCATGCCCCGCTTATTAATGGATGGAAACGTTCATGTGGCAAGCCCGCAACGTATTTACTAAGAAAAATATGTTAAGCATAATTAAACAATATAATAATGTGTAAGAATACAAGAGTATTAAAATGAAATAACAACTTTATTTACATTCAACTTTACATACAACTTTCTGAAATAAAAGATACAATAATAAAAGCAAATGCCTAAACAATAGCATACTTAAAATAAGTGCAGGCTGGAAAGAGCTAGTAGTCTGGCTGAGCAGCAACCTGGTTCAAGTCCTCCGGGCTCGGTTCTATCTCCTCATAGTCCGGTCCTCATGACGAACATTCCAAAGAAGGAGACGGAAAAGGAATGTCGTAAGCGAACAGGCGCTCGTCAAGTCTCAAAAGAAGTAAGAGAAGATGGTATATAATGTGAGTAGAAACCAAATAAATAGTGGAAAGGTAAAATGTATATGATCAGTCATAGATATAAGATAGTTATTCTAATGTGGTTATTTGTAGTTTGATAAGAAAAATATTCATGTATACGAGAGGAGTCCATCTTACCCCGTAGACTATGGTAACATGTAGTACAAGACTTCGTCATAACCCACAGGACAACGGCACATGAATTCATCTAGGTGTCTTTTAAAGTGACCTCTCGTGCCACGATATACATTCCTTATCAATCTACCCCTTTATCTCTGCGTATTGTATTGTATAGATTAAGATTACTGGTCTTGACCGAATTCATGGATATAAAAATGCATAGGTTCATGTTCAAGATGTAAGCATGTGTTCAGGTATTCATGTCAAGTTATAACCATGATTCGGTCAAGTCGAGTCAAGTATACAAGTTTGAGTTTGATATTTAAAGTTGAGTGTTCAGGTTCATGATCAAGTATTCAAGTTCTATTTGATTTTGGATTCTGGTTGAATTTGGATTCAGATTGAGTTAGAAACTTATGAACGGATTTAACTCTTGAATATTTCTTAAGTTAGGGAGTAATCAGCAATTGCTGCATATGGACCGCATGATTTGTGTCTTTTTACAAGACAATTGGCATTGAAAACTTCGTTAAGTTGTCTATCCTGAATAGGCAAACACTCACTTTCTCCGGCTCACCGATGCTCAAGAGAAATGATACCGCTTAAGCCTATTTTAATCTATAGTCCTTAAAATATTGTTTGCATATTGAAAGTATGTCTTAGCACCACTACTAGGTTTCTAGAGGCATCAAGTATGCAATTTAAAAAAATTTAGTGGGCTAAGCTATACTAACCTAGAATCGAACTAGAGAATTAGGGTTTATAAAGAAAGTAAACAAGTTTTACACTAAATGAAGAGGATTAAAACCTTTGTAGACCAAGTCCTTCACTTTTAAAGCTCTATGTAGTAATCCCTACGCTCCAAGTAGTGGTCCCTATAACTCTTCTAGGATCCACTTGAAGAAAAGAACGAGTTTGCTTACGGATTTTCGAGGCCGAAGATAATCCATCTTGAAGTTACTTTAACTCGAGCTATCTCTTCACTAATTAAAGAATTAGTGAAGCAAACAACCTACACTGATCAGCTAGATGAGTGTAGGTTGATGAATTAGGAATTTTGCTCACTTTAGAATTCTTTTTCTCTTTTTTCTTTTTCTTCTCAAGAAAAACAAGAGGAGGAAGATGATGAACTTGTGAAAAACTAGAACTCAATTTGAACCAAGGGTGAAATAAATATATCATAGATATTTGTAGAGGGTTAACCATGCCTAAAAATAATGGTTGGGTTTAAAAATATTTAGAGTAAAACAAAATTAGTGGAATGAGTTATGGCTTCTACATGCTTCATGAAGCATCTTAAGCCATGCTCATTTTCCACTAATTTCCTTTTCTCTCAATAAATAATAACCCCAATTATCTTTAGGTTTGGTGTGAGTCCCATACACCAATATCCAATGTACCATCTACCATGACGCAATATATAAATACATATAATATATATCACATATATATTAAATGTATTATAAAGAGAAGAAATTCTTTAAGTGAGCACAATATTAGTTAATATATCAAATATAAAAATATAAATCAAATTATTAAATTAACACTTGATTCAATAATCCGGTTATATCATATATAACTGACTACTATCATTTATATGTATATCACATTATCGAATCAACACTTGATTCAATAACCTGATCATACCACATATAACCGACCGATATAATATATCGCAAGATTAGAATACGGTATCACATATACATATTTAATTAAGGTCCCGCATGTATCACATATGTGCCCTACTTCGTTTCGCTTGAGCTAGGAAACCTCTGTGTGGGACCCTAAAGACTCGTCAATATGCCAACACTAGGTAATGATCACATCAATCACCTACAAGCCGTCAGCGGTAATAGCTGGTCGTAACGGCTACCCGGGTATTGAGCGAATAGAAGTTTAACAAGAAAGCATGTCTAAACTCCCGTAAAGCTTATTAGCAACACTTACCGTGCAGTTCTGTCTCTTCATCTGATATGTCGCATATCAAGTCTACGGGTGGAACCGTCAGACCCCGGTAACTTGATAAGTCATGCCTATGTGTGGTCTATAACCATTCGAAAAACTACTGATAACACTTACCAGTAAATCTCATCTGCCATGGCCAGGGACTTGCTGTTATAGCTAATCGAGCATAGCGCAACATCAACTCCCAATACCAGGAGACGAAACCCCTCCTATCGCTCATTGCCTCCATGTGACTCAGGATTGTACCCAAAATCCATCTGTTTGCATGACTCCTTTGAGACGTGGTAGGGAAGAAATCAAAGCACAGCGAGAACCACACAAGACTTTATGACGATTTCAGGTCTAAAGACTAACCTGTATAAGTGTCATCAGCTATCTAACGATAGGTATAGTACCATATAGGAGTTCACGGCGAGTCCTGTTCGGTGTACCCATTCTCTAATGAGCACCTGTGTACAATCTTTGATGTCAAACACCAATAGATGTGGGATCATCCATCGCCCTATACAGGGTCAAGAAACGTACACACCAGTCTACTCTAGAATATCGATGCCTTGTCTCGATATCCTCTCGACTAGGAACTGTTAAAGGATGTGCTTGCGCACTACACAAGCACCACTAGTATGAGCTGCATCATAGTCCTTGTAGTCAAGCTAACATCCTAAGAGCTTTATTAACATGTATCAAAGAGACATAATAATAATAAGTGTACATGTTAAGATAACGTGCAATCAGATAGCATACTATCATGTCGAGCAAGAAATTCCTATATGTGTGTGTGTGTGTGTGTCTAAGTATCCACTATAATATACAATAATATACAATAATGGCCTCTAGGGCATACATATGACTAACAATCTCCCATTTGCACTAAGGCCAGTTGTTGTAGTACTCATATCCAACATCCCAAAAAGAATCTAAAATTGCGTCCGGAGAAGGGCCTTCGTGAGTGGATCCGCTGTGCTATCCTTCATGTCAACTCTCCTGACCTCGATCTTCCGGCAATCAACTATCTCCCGGATCAGGTGATACCGCCTAAGAATATGTCTGGAACGCTGATGTGACCGAGGTTCCTTGGCAAAATCCACAGCTCCATTGTTATCACAATATAAAGGTATTGGATGCTCAATGGATGGTACCAGACCAAGTTCAACTATGAACTTCTTCATCTAGATAGCCTCTTTGGCAGCATCGTTGGCAGCGATGTATTCAGTCTCCATCGTCGAGTCTGCCACGGTATCTTGCTTAGAACTCGTCTAACATACCGCCCCTCCATTGAGGGAGAAGAAAAAACCCGAGACCGACTTACTGTCGTCCTTATCACTTTAGAAGCTCAAATTGGTAAAGGACTCCACCTGGAGTTCTTCATTACCATACACCAAGAACAGCTCTTTAGTCCTCAAGTACTTAAGAATGTTCTTCATGGCTGTCCAGTGCTTCTCCCAAGGATCTGATTGATACCTACTTACCATACTAAGTGCGTAAGCTACATCCGGGTTGGTACATAACATCGTGTAAATGATCAACCCAACTGCAGAAGCATAGGGTATCCCTTGCATGCGAGCCATCTCCAAAATTACCATTCTTAGAATCTTCCATACTAAACCTCTTTAGTATGGTGCCAATGTATATGGTGCCAATGTACCTGGATTAGGACAATCCCAACATGCTCTTAGATCTATCTCTATAGATCTTAATCCTCAGAATGTAGGAGGCATCACCTAGATCTTTCATGGAGAAATTTTGTGATAAGAAGAGCTTGACCGAGTGTAGCATAGGAACATCATTTCCTATCAAGAGTATGCCATCCACGTACAATACGAGGAAGACAACCTTACTCTCTACTACCTTCTTGTATATACAAGGTTCATCTACGTTTTTGATGAAGTCAGACTCTTTGACCCATACATCAAAATAAATGTTCCAGCTCCGTGATGCCTGCTTTAATCCATAGATTGATTTAAACAGCTTGCACAGCTTTCCGCTGCTCCCATTGTCTATAAAAACCTCTGGCTGTGTCATGTACACACTCTCTGCTAAATCACCAATTAGAAAAGCGGTCTTAACGTCCATCTGCCAGATTTCGTAGTCATGGCATGCAGCAATGGCAAGTAGGATCCTGATGGACTTAAGCATAGCCACTGGAGAAAAGGTTTCATCATAATCGACTCCTGGTCGTTGACGAAAACTTTTTGCTACAAGTCTAGCTTGGAAGGTCTCAACCTTTCCATCTACACCAAGTTTCTTCTTAAAGATCCATTTTCTCCCGATGGGTTTTACCCCTTCAGGAGAAACTTCCAAAGTCCATACTTTGTTGGTGTACATGGATTCCATCTCAGATCGCAGAGCATCCAACCATTTCACAGAGTCTCCACTCGTGATGGCCTACTCGAAACTAGTTGGGTCATCATCTTCCATAATGCAATCCTCACTCCCACCGTCTATGAGAAAACTGTAGTATCTCTTAAGTGGATGAGGAACACTACTAGATCTTCGGAGTGGCTGAGATTCGTCGGGGACAATTGAATCCTCTTGTTCAACCAAATCATCAGTTATAGTTTGTGCAGCTGGAACTTCTTCCAGTTCTACCTCATTACCCCTAATTTCTTTCACAAGAAATTCCTTTTCTAAAAAGGTGGTATGTTGAGAAACAAACACCTTTTGTTCCTCAGTATGTTAGAAGATATATCCATATGAATCTTTTGGATATCCCACAAACTTGCACAAAACAGATCTTGCCTCAAGCTTGTCCGGATTTTGCCTTTTAACATAGGTCGGACAACCCCATATCATAACTCGTTTAAGAGATGGTCTCTTCCCATTCCATATCTCATATGGAGTGGTAGGCATGGATTTTGTCGGAACCCTATTCAATAGGCATGCAGCTGTTTCAAGTGCATAACCCCAAAAGGAAATAGGTAACTCAACAATACTCATCATAAAGTGCACCATATCTAATAGGGTGCAATTTCTCCGCTCCGATACTCCATTATGTTGTGATGTATAAGGAGGAGTAAGTTAAGAGAATCCCATTATCTTTTAAATAGTCATGGAATTCGGTGCTCAAGTATTCTCCTTCCCGATCAGATCGAAAGACTCTAATACTTTTACCCGTTTGGTTCTCAACTTCGTACTTATATTCCTTGAATTTCTGAAAAGCTTCAGATTTGTGTTTCAATAAGAACATATGTCTGAATCTTGAGAGATCATCGGTTAATATAATAAAGTACGAGGAGCCATTCCTGGAATGCGTAGACATAAGACCGCATACATTACTATGTATCAGCCCCAAGAGTTCATTAGCTCTTTCTCTGTGTCCAGTAAACGGAGTTTTGGTCATCTTGTCTTTGAGACATGACTGGCAAGTTTCATAAGATGTAAATTCGAACAGATTAAAATATCCATATTTATACAACTTCGCTAGTCTGGTCGTATTGATATGACCAAGTCTACAATGCCACAAGAAGGCTTCGTTCATTTCTGAACTCTTCCTCTTATGTATGTTCTGTATGTTTAGAACTATGGTTTGATTTAGAACGTATATAACGTTATACAACATACTAAAGTCAATCAACACTTCACTTAAGAAAATTATCATAACATTACTCTCAAGTACAATTTTATATCCTTCTTTATCTAATAAAGAAATTGATATTATGTTGCACATCATCTTTGGTATAAAATAACAGTCGTTCAGAATCAATGTATTACCATTTGGTAATACAAGAGATTTATCACCCTTTCCCAGTTCTCTACTTCTTGTTAACCCATATAACATATTACATATGTGGGATCCTGATTCAGTATCTAATACTCAGGACATAGAGCATACTGAGAAACAGTTCTCAGTTATGAACACACCCGAAGAAGTTGCATCATCATGTTCTTTCTTCGTTCGGGTTGCATGGGAATTCGTATATTGAAAGTGTATGTTAGCACCACCACTGGTTTTTACTATCATCAAGCATGTCGATTTAAAAATTTGGGATCCTAATCAACACTAACCAAGATCTTAAACTAGATGATTAGGGTTTAACTATGATATCATAAAAACTAGCTAAGAGAAAGATGGCTACAACCTTTGTAGACCGTGTCCTTCTCTTCTAAAGCTCCGGGTTGTATTCCACATGACTCAACTAGGCTCCACTTGAAGGTTGAACGAACTTTCTTCAATGACCTTCGTGCCGAAGATGATCCACCCGAAGTCCGCTAATCCGAGCTACCTATTCACTAAACTCTTTAGTGAAGTAAACACACTACACCAAAGTGCTAATCTACTATAGAATGGTGAAGTAGGGGTTTTGTTTGCTCACTAGGGTTCTCACAAGATCAAGGGTTCACAACTTATGTGAGGGATTAAGCTTGGAGATGGCGGTGAAGAAGATGGTGAGAGTTAGAGAGCAACTCATCACATGAGCTCTCAAAATGAAAAATGAACAAAGCCATGTGAAGAATGGCTTGACCCCTTCACTTATTGAAGCATCCAATATCCATCAATATGGAATTGTAACCATACTTCAATAGTGTAGGATGATGAATAAAAAATTCATCAAGCCATACTTTCCACCATGCCACAAAAGTCTCCTCATTTTTCCACCTCTTTTTCTATTTTTTAAAGACAGAAAATCCATGCCTTGCTTCATATATATATCACATATATATTAATACACACACACACACACACACACACACACACACACACACATATATATATAAAGATAAGCAAATAATTAGTGAGCTATAATATTAGTTAATGGATAATTATATCAAATATAAATACACATCAATTTATTAAATCAACACTTGATTTAATAATTCGGTTAAATCACATCTAACCGACTAATATCATTTATCTGTATATCACATTATCAAATCAATACTTGATTCAATAATCTGGTTATATCACATATAACCAATCCAATAACAAATAACCGCCAGATTGGAATACAGTATCACATACTCGTATTTAATCTGGCCTCCGCACATATCGGCATATGTGCCCTACTTCATTTTGCTTGAACTTGGAAACTTCTGTGTAGGACTCTAAAGACTTGTCAATACGCTAGCAATAGGTAATGATAACATCAGTTACCCACAAGCCGTCAGAGGTACTAGCTAGACGTAACGGCTAGCTAGGTATTGAGTGATTAGAAGATCAACAAGCAAGCTTGTCCAAACTCCTATGAAGCCTATAGGTAACACTTACCATACAGTCCGGTCTCTTCGTCTGATATGTCGCATATCGAGTCTGGGGGTAGAATCATCAGACCCAAATAACTTGATAAGTCATGCCGATGTAAGGCTTATAACGTTACGAGAAACTACTGATAACACTTACCAGTAAATCTCATCAACAGCACTTGCTAGGAACTTTCTGTTATAGCCAATCGAGCATAGCGCAACATCAACTCCCTATACAGGGAGAGACGAAACCCCTCATATCTCTCATTGCTTCCATGTGACTCTGGACTATACCTAAAATCCACCTGTTTGCATGACTCCTTTGAGCCATAGTAAGGAGGAAATCAAAGCATAGTGGGAACCACACAAGACTCTATGACTATCTCGGATCTACAAACTAACCTGTACCAGTGTTACCAGAGAACTGCTATCTGACGATAGGTATAGTACCATCTAGGAGTTCTCGGCGAGTCCTGTTCGGTGTACCCATTCTCCAATGAGCACATGTGTACAATCTTTAATGTCAAACACCAATAGATATAAGATCAACCATCGCCCCATACAGGGTCAAGAAACGTACACACTAGTCTACTCTGGAATATCGATGCCCTGTCTCGATATTCTCTTGACTAGGAACAATTGAAGGATGTGCTTGTGGACTACCCAGGTCCCAGTAGTATGATCTACATCATAGTCCTGGTAGACAAGACAATATCCTATGGGCTTTATCAACATGTATATGAGAGTCAGTATAATAATACCAATGAACATGCTAAGATAAAGGCAACCAGATAGCATACTATCATGTCGACAAGAAAGTCCTCCATATATATGTCCAAGCATCCACTTTATCATATAATAATGGCCTCTAAGGTATACATATCACTAACAATCTCCCACTTGCACTAAGGCCAGTTGTTGTAGCATCTCATACCCAACATCCCAAAAAATCTCTCGAATAATATCTGAGGGAGGGCCTTCGTGAGTGGACCGATGTGTTATCCTTCATGACAACTCTCCTGACATCGATCTCCCGGCGATCTGCTCTCTCCCTGATCAGGTGATAACGCCTAAGAATATGTCTGGATCTCTGATGCAGGGTTACTTAGCGCGGCAACAAGGTTTCGGGAGGCATCGTCCATGCCAATTTCAAATTTTTGCCGTTATAAAGAACGCTAGCCCTAGAATCTTAACTAGAGAATTAAACAATACAACATGCAAACAACTTTGCATACAAAGTGAATGAGGAATACAACCTTTTAGACCGGTCATTCACTTCTAAAGCTCCGTGTAGTATTCCCTTCGCTCCAAGTAGTGAACACCCCAACTCTAGTAAGGGTTCACATAAAGAAATAAACAAGCTTGCATGAAGTCTCGAGGCCGAAGATGGTCTACGTCGAGGAGTCTCAAGCTCATGATATCTCTTCACTAATGGTATATTAGTGAAGCAAACACCCTAAACTAAATGGCTAATATAGTAGAGGATGATGAAGTAGGAATGAAACTCATGAGGTGAAGATGAGAAATGAAACTCATGAGGTGAGAATAGCAACCATGGGTGAGTTAGTGTCATACGCTAACCCATGTAGAGAATGAACCATGGCTAAGGTTAATGGTTACGTTAATAAATATCTACAAGTGAAACAAAATTGGTGGATTTGGTCAATGGTTCCACAAGCTTCTACAAGCTTGTAGCCATGACAAATATCCATCCAATTTTGAAATACTTAGATAAATATAAACCCTTCATTATATCAAGCATGGTGTAAGTCTCATACACCCATGAAGCATGTGGCATCAAGCATGACACAAATAAAATGTACATTAATATATATCACATATATACTATATGCACATAAGTGAGAAAAAAAATACTTAGTGAGCAAATATTAGTTAATGTAAGTTAATATATCAAATATATAATTATATATTAAATTATCAAATCAACACCTGATTTAATAATACGGCTATATCACATACAACCGACTAATATCATATGAATCAAGTTATCGAATCAACACTTGATCCGATAACCCGGCTATATCTCATATAACCGTCCGATATCGCATATCGCGAGAATAGAATGCGGTATCATATACGCGCATTAATCTCGGTCCCACACATATCACATATGTGCTCCTACTTCATTTCGCATGAACCAGAAAACCTCTCTGTAGGACTCTAAAGACTCGTCAATACGCTGGCAGTAGGTGATGATCATATCAAACGCCCACAAGCCGCAAGCAGTCTGCTAAATGTAACGGCCATCCGGGTATTGAGCGATTAGAAAATCAACAAGCAAGCCTGCTCATACTCCTGCGAATCCAATCAGTAACACTACTGTATAGTCCAGTCTCTTCGTCTGATATGTCGCATATCATGGACGGAGGGTGGTAATCGTCAGACCCCAATAGCCTGATAAGTCATGCCGATGTGGGGCTCATAACGGTTCGAGAAACTACTGATAGCACTTACCAGTAGATCTCAGCAACCCTGATCAGGGATTTCCTATTATAGCCAATCAAGCATAGCGCAACATCAACCCTCTATACTGGAAGAGACGAAATCCCCTCCTATCGCTCATTGCCTCCATGTGACTCGGGACTGTACCCAAAAAACCACCATTTTGCACGATCTCTTGAAAGTGGTAAGTTGGAAATCAAAGCACAGTGGGAATCACACAAGTCTTTATGACGATCTTGGGTCGACAGACTAACCTATACCAGTGTCACCAGAGAACTGCTATTTGACGATAGGTAAAATACCAACTAGGAGTTCTCGGCTAGTCCGTCCAGTGTACCCATTCTCCACTGAGCACCCATATACCTTCTTTGATGTCAAACGCCAAAGGATGTGGGATCATCCATCACCCATCATATGGGTCAAGAAGCGCATACGCTAGTCTACTCTGGAGTATCGATACCCTGTCTCGATACTCCCACAACTTGGAATATTTGAAGGATGTACTTACCGACTACCTCTGCCCCACTAGTACGATCTGCATCATTGTCCTGATAGTCAAGTACGCATCCTAAGGGCTTTATCAACATGTAATAGAGAGATAATAAGTGTACATGCTAAGATAAAGAGCAACCAGATAGCATACTATCATGTCGAGCAAGAAAGTCCTCCCTATATATGTCCAAGCATCCACTATAATATACATCGTATGTACAGTAATGGCCTCTAGGGCATACATATAACTAATAATCTCCAACTTGCACTAGGGTCATTTGTTGCAGTATCTGATACTCAACGTCCTATTGAAGTCTCTCTTGGGAAAGGCCTTTGTGAGTGGATCAGCCGTGTTATCCTTCATATCATCTATCCTGACCTCGATCCCTTTGGAGATCAACCATCTCTCTGATCAGGTGATACTGTCCTCAGAATATGTCTGGAACGCTGATGGGACCTGCGTTTCTAGGATAAAGCCACAACTCCATTGTTCTCACAATAAAAGTTATTGGACGCTCAATGGTAGGAACCATGTTCATCTCATGAACAAGAAATGCCCAGACAGCCACTTTGGCAGTGATTGTTCCGTAAATTCGAGACTGTGTAAGTAAATCAACTCAAATGATCCCTGATAACGGTTTCATTTGATTGAAAAGAAGTTCTTGTTTGTGTAAATCGAATAAAGTGAATAAGTTTCTATGTGTCGGTAATATTTGAATAAAACTCACAATCGAAGAATTATATTTGACCGCAATCAATTACGGTGTCAGTTGTAGATCGTAAGCCAGTGCGGATCGTCCACAGGGATTGTGCGATTCGTTTTTATATTTAATTTGTTTGAATTGAAAAGTTAATCGAAAAGAAAGGAAAACACGATTCAAGATTTTATCGATTGATTCAGGTGTCACTAATCTAATCAAGAATCAAGAAACTGATAAACAATCAAGAATCGGGTTTCGATGATATTTCCAACCAAATGTCAAGAATCTAAATGAGGCTCGTAGGAATCAATCGGATCTATAGACGTGATGTAATATCAAGATTTCGTGTTCTTGTCCTTTGAAGGATTGATACTAGATCGATGATGATCGACGAGAGTTAGGGCTTTCTCGTGAAACTAGGGTTTCGTCATTTAACCCTGTTCTTTTATCGATATCATTCACATTCTAGTCTCTAACAATTTCAAGAAACGATCGTAACTCCCCAATCTCGAGCGATATCAATAAAGAAAGCATCGCAACGAATTGGGTCGTCGATTCTTGAACTTGCTAGGGTTTACAAAACTCGTAGGAATAAAGAATCGTTTTCAGATATATTACATCATCATTCTATTGATCGTCTCGACTCCTCGACGAGCGGAGTTTATTCACACATCATCACACAGAAAACATTCAAGAATTGAAAAGATATCATGATGCAAGAATTTAAAGAAAACAAGATAAAAGAATATCACCTTTTATTTATATCAACAATTTGATTACAATCGCTCAAGAACTACAAGAGGAAGAACTAAATTGTCGATTTCGCGTCGCTCGGTTCCGTGAGTCGCGGATCAGCTTGGACCACTTGCTCTGTTGAAGATCGGCTCGGCTCATAAAAGGCTGCAAGGCTTCTTGCTTGATGGGGTACTCGGGATCTTGGCTTTTGATTGGAATTAGGGTTAGGGTTTCATACAAGCCTTCTCACTAGACTTATGGAAAGAGAGTGAATGGGTCAAGAATGATACTAGATTGGCTAAAGATCATTTTTTTATAACCCTAGGTCTAGGCTTCTATTTATAGACTTCCCAAACCCTAGGTCTAGGTTTGAAATTACAATTCCCTCCAAAAGTTTGTTGAGGAGTTTCTAGAAAAAGTTTGTTAGGAGCTAGCTTAGGTTTTAAGCTAGGATTAATTAAGCTTAGAAAACCCTAGTTTGCTGATCTGGCAGAAGCCTCTGGAGTCTTCTGGAACTTGAAGTACATTTCTGAGCTGTAGGAGCTGAGGTAAGCATTGTGCAGCAAAATTTGGTGGATGACGTGGAAAGACGGCCGCGGAACCGCGGCCTAAGCCGGCTTGCGCCGCAGTTCCGCGGCTAAGTTGTGGCTTCGTGGCTTGGTTCTTCTGTTGTGGTCTTGGGATGATATTTGTAGCTTTATCTAATGTGTTGATTTGTATTTGTCCCTTTGGATTGATACCAGAATTGAAATCATTGAGTTGGCGTAATGTTTGATCGGTACCGTATAAATTGTGGCCTTTCTCCTGGATTTTCCTGCACAGATCTCAAAACAAGTGTTGCGCAATATAGGGATGATGCGATGCCATGAAATGCAATCAATTTCCTTTATAGTGCCGGTTTTAGAGTCTAACACCTGCAATCTGATATTTGACGACTGTTTTGCTAATATGTGAAATATGAATGCCGAACACTTCTATATGAATGCAAATGATAGGGAAATTGCCGTGTTAAAAATACAATATTTTCGACTAATCAAATTCCCCCAAACTTAATTTCGATCATCTCGAGCGAACTTTATATTAAAAAAAGAGAAGGAGAAAATAAAGAACGAGAAAAAACTAACTAGCACACTTTCGTAGGCAACACGATTGCACTGAGCATGTGCAACAAGCCTTTAAACCTCTAGGTGTCCCTAGTAGGAGGAGTGTTGTCTCCTGAGGGTTTTCAGCGGATTGCACCCACAAAATCAAATAATAAAAGAAAGATCATGAATATTACATTTAAAGAAAAGAATCGTAAAAGAAAAGCTTTGAAAATTAGGGTTTCCACCTAAGCTAGCTTTTCGGTTGTCATGAGCCCTATCTTAATGGTCATGAAAAGATGTTAGAAATCATGTCCTCCCTCAATAAAACATCATCTTATTCTTCATTCCTATCTTTCTTCCAAACATCGATCATATAACCCTGCGTGTGTGTAAAGACATCCCTACACCCGGAGAATTCAATTCAAGCTATCATACTCTTGCCCATCAGCCTCAGTAATTTTTAATTAATGAATATTTAGATTAGATTGCTCAAACACTTTCATGCGACCGTTAATACTTCTTGAGGTACTAACCGACTGATTACTCATGTGCTTGCTTATTTGGTGTATTTTCCTCGTTCTGCACCACCTAAGGCATAGCAGTGACTCCCAGACCAGTTGGCCTTAGGGCACTAGGTGAAGAAGCACCCTCGCTATATATTTTTTATTGCCCTCGGTTATAACAAAACCAGTGTCCATTTTTCTCACCACTTTATATATTTTTTTATTCACTTTTCTTTTATTTCCTTCATACATCGGCTTTAAGACAAGAGCATTTCAAGGTATCCTCTACTATCCCAGGCTTCAAGACGTGTGCAAGTGCGAATAGCAGGGTATCAACGTTCAAAATGTTTGGCTTCCAGAATAGAAACTATTTTTCAGACTTAGTTTTATCCTCAGATTAGTGACGTCCTTCATCTTACTAACCCTTGGGACAACGGCTCATAACTACTTATTACTAGTTCGTATAAGAAAACTTCTAATTTTCTTAGTTTTCTAAAATTATTCTAATCTCATGGATGTAATTTTTCACTATCTAAACTTTTATTTTATTTATGTACAAAAAAGTGTAAATATTAAAATATTTTTATATTGATAATTTTTTATTTTTATGGGTTTTGAAAAATTTTAAATTTTTATAGATTTTTTTTTATTTTTTAAAAGAAATGTTTTGTGCTTATGCAAATGATATGCAAATGATGCAAAAAATAAGCACAAACCTCCCCCAAACTTGATTTCAACAGTGTCCTCACTGTTGCCAATCACTATACCTACAAAAACTGTAAGCCTGGGAGGAATTATTAGTAGGGGCAAAAAATATATAAATGAAGAACTTCCCCCAAACTTACTCTTTTCACTCACCTTCATTCAAAAGATGATGCAGTGATATATAGGATATGAAGGTGAGATGGAGGAATTTTAATCCAAATAAAATGGCTCTTGTAAGAACAAGAGCTTCTCCGTGGGGTCAGTGGAAAAATACGGCTTTAGTCTATGTCCATTCACTTTGAAAAATGTGCCGTTTTTAACATTTTCTACTTCTACTGCCTCGTGCGGGTATACAGACCGCACAACAAAAGGCCCCTTCCATCGAGATCGGAGCTTACCCGCGTGAAGGTGTAATCGTGAATCATAAAGAAGGACTTGTTGACCAGGTGAAAATGTTTTCCTCAAAATATTTTTATCGTGAAAAACCTTAGTCTTATTCTTTATGATTACAACATTATCATAAGCTTCATCGCGGAGTTCGCTTAGCTCATTAAGTTGCAGCTTCCGAAAGTTGCAGGCTTCTTTTAGATCAAAGTTTATTTCCTTTATAGCCCACAATGCTTTATGCTCTATCTTGACGGGTAAATGACATGCTTTTCCAAACACTATCCTATATGGAGACATCCCTAGGTCGGTTTTATATGCAGTCCTGAATGCCCAAAGAGCATCCGTCAGTTTCGTCGACCAGTCTTTTCTATTCTTAGCAACAGTCTTCTCCAGAATAAGTTTGATCTGTCTATTCGAAATTTCAGCCTGCCCGCTAGTTTGGGGATGATAGGGTGTAGAAAGTCGGTGGTTAATTGAGTATTTTCGCATCAGAGTCTCGAAGGATATGTTGCAGAAATGTGTCCCATTATCGCTAATAATAGCGCGTGGGTGTCCAAATCGCGAAAAGATATTCTCTTTCAAGAACTTAATGACAACTTTCTTGTCATTAGTGCGACATGGAATGGGTTCTACCCACTTTGAGACATAATCAACCGCCAGCAGTATGTACAAATTCCCAAAGGAGTTGGGAAAAGGACCCATAAAATCAATGCCCCAAACATCGAATATTTCAACAACCAAAATGGGTTGCTGAGGCATTTCATTCCTCTGGGAGATTCTACCCGTGTACTGACATTGTGTACAGGTTTTGCAATACTCAAATGCGTCCTTGAATAAGGTCGGCCAATAAAATCCACATTGCAAAACCTTCTCCGCCGTCTTTTTAGGACCAAAGTGACCCCCACAGGCCTGATCATGACAAAAAGAAAGAACACTCTTAGACTCTTCTTTCTGGACACACCGGCGAATGATCTGATCAGGACAATACTTAAACAAGTATGGATCATCCCAGTAAAAGTGTTTTACTTAGGATAGAAAGCGGTATTTGTCCTGTTTAGACCAATCGCTGGGTATCAGTCCCGTGACAAGATAGTTCACAATATCCCTGAACCATGGTTCATTGGATACGTTCAAGAGTTGTTCATCAGGGAATGAGTCATTGATCGGCAGGGTCACAGGGGAAGAAGAGATGCGTGAAAGATGGTCGGCTACTACATTTTCACATCCTTTCTTATCTTTGATAACAAGATCGAATTCTTGTAATAGAAGGATCCAACGTATTAGTCGACCTTTTGCATCTTTCTTTGCCAGAAGATGTTTTAAAGCGGAATGGTCAGTATACACAACTATAGGTGAGCCAATTAAGTAAGGCCTGAATTTTTCTAATGCAAATACAACCGCTAAAAGTTCTTTTTCGGTGGTTGTATAGTTGATTTGTACATCGTTCAGGGTCTTACTTGCATAATAGATCACGTGTGGCATCTTTTCGATGTGCTGTCCTAAGACTGCACCTACTGCAAAATCGGATGCGTCACACATTAGCTCAAAGGGGTAGTCCCAGTTTGGCGATGATAGCACAGGGGCTGAAGTGAGTGAGTGTTTAAGTGAGTCGAAAGCTGTCTCGCAGTCTGAGTCAAAGTGGAAGATCGTATCCTTGGCCAGGAGAAGAGTTAAAGGTCTAGCAATTTTGCTAAAGTCCTTAATGAATCTCCTATAAAAGCCCGCATGGCCAAGGAAAAATCGAATATCTTTGACGCTTTTGGGATAAGGGAGGTTTTGAATGACATCTATCTTAGCTCTGTCAACCTCAATGCCTTTCTGTAAAATGACATGTCCAAGAACAATTCCTTCTTGGACCATAAAATGGCATTTTTCCCAGTTCAAAGTCAAGTTCTTTTCTTTGCAACGAGTAAGAACAGCGTCAAGATTCGATAGGCAATCAGAAAAAGAGTCTCCAAAAATCGAGAAATCGTCCATAAAGATCTCCAGAAAATTCTCTACCATATCAGAGAATATCCCCATCATACACCGCTGAAAGGTAGCGGGAGCATTGCATAGCCCAAAGGGCATGCGACTGTAAGCAATGGTACCAAAAGGACAAGTAAAAATGGTTTTATCTTGATCCTTTTTGGCGATGGGGACCTGATTATAGCCTGAGTATCCGTCCATAAAGCAATAATACTCTCGTCCTGCTAAGCGCTCTAGCATCTGATCAATGAACGGTAGAGGAAAGTGGTCTTTCCTCGTGGCAGCATTGAGTTTTCTATAATCAATACATACACGCCACCCAGTTTGGATGCGTGTCTGAATCAACTCATTTGCCTCATTGGTAATAACAGTGATGCCAGATTTCTTAGGAACGACATGTATAGGACTCACCCATTGGCTATCGGAGATGGGGTATATAATACCATTATCTAGGCATTTGATGATCTCTTTCATCACTGCTTCCTTCATGACGGAATTTAACCGTCTCTGTGGTTCTCGGGTTGGTCTGGCATCATCCATCACATGTATATGATGTTCAACAATCAAGGGACTAATCCCTTTGATGTCCGCCATACTCCAACCAAACGCCTCTTTGTTAGATCTCAATACCGATAAAAGTGCATTCTCTTGCTCTGATGCTAGAGAAGCGGATATGATAACCGGTAAAGACTCATTCTCACCAAGATATGCATATTTAAGGTGAGAAGGTAAAATTTTTAGATCTAAAATGGGCGGAGAAATAATAGAAGGAGGGATCATCGAATGATTTTTGGAGTTACAAAGAAGCTCAGAGCCTGTGAAAGATACAGACTCGGGTAGAGTAAAGTCAGGAGTGCAGGACTCAAGTGTAGGAAAAGTGTCCTCACTAAGATCATGTGTAAGATCAAGCAGAGATGTAGTAATGTCGTCGAGATCTAAAAAGCAAAGATCCTAAGCTCCACAACTATCGGAAGCGATCTCGTGGACAGAGCACACATCTAGAATATGAGCAGAGGGTTCTGATGGCTGACTTCCAACTTTGTAGAAATTTAGTTCAATGGTCATATTTCCAAATGATAAATTCATTGAACCATTTCTACAGTTTATAACAGCGTTGGAAGTGGCAAGGAAAGGACGACCCAGAATCTCCGGAATTTGGCCCCGGGGGTTTGCTACAGGCTGTGTATCGAGTACAATGAAGTCTACAGGGAAAACAAATTCCCCGACCTTTATCAACACATCTTCTAGTTCACCCCTTGGTTTGGTGATTGAACGATCTGCCATTTGGAGAGTGCAGTGAGCAGGTTTCAGCTCTCCAATCCCTAATTGCTCATATACAGAATATGGAAGTAGGTTAACACTTGCGCCAAGGTCTAAAAGAGCACGATTTATGTTTTTACCCCCAATAGAAATCGATATTGTAGGACATCCTGGGTCCTTACGTTTCTTTGGCAGCTGGGGGATAAAAGCAGTGCTAATATTATTAGACATGAAAACCTTCTTCGGCACTTGAGTCTTCCTCTTCCTAGTGCACAAGTCCTTAAGAATTTTCGCATAAGCGGGGACTTGCTGAATTGCATCTAGGAGAGGGATATTGATGTTAACCTGTTTGAACATTTCTATAATTTTCTCCATATGTGGACTCGTTTTATTACCCCTTAACCGATTCGGGTAAGGTGCTTTCGCAATCAGCATCGGGTCCATCATAGGAGAAGGAAGAGGGCGTAGACGAGGTCCCAAAAGAGGTGTGGGGACCGTCTGTGGAGAACTAGAAGGGCTATTCTGAGGTGTCGAGCCTAGTGGGAAATGGAGAATAGGCTCGCGAGAAGGTGGTGTGGTAGAAGAAGAAGGATCAGAAGGAGAAGTGTGTGTGTGTGGAAAGGTTTTAGCCGGGGTGTTGATTTGATTTTCAGTATCATCAATTCCTTCCCCGATATGATTGTTCAGCACTCTTCCTGATCTCAACATTGTGACGGCATTTACATTGTAATGCCCAGGATTATGTAGGGGTTGAGAGGGAAGTTTCCCTTTTTCTCTCGCACTCATTTCGGCTTTAAGTCGTGCGATTTCAGCTTCCATCGTTCTGATACTCTCAGCTTGGGACGCTGAGTTTTTCTTTATCTCACCGACGGAAGATCTAACCTCAGCCGAAACCTCTATGAAATTTGACAAAAGTGATTTCATGGTTTGAGTGAATTGAGAAAACTCGTCAGAACAGGTTAAGCAAAATTCGGGAAATGATTAGACTGTGCAGGAGTGTTGACTTGATTTTGGAAGTTTTGTGACTGGTAGGGGTGCTGAGTGAGTTGAAGGGGTTGCTGTTGTGGTGGAGGAAGAGCCCTTTGAAATTGATTCGTGTTTGGAACTGTGTTTTGAGATTGGTTTTGGTTCCAAGCGAAATTCGGGTGATTCCTCCAACCCTGATTGTACGTGGAAGAATATGGATCGTTTCTAGGTCGTTGGAATGCGGCATTAGAATGCTCGTGACCTTGAAACGCAGAGTTTAATGGACATTCTTCCGTTAAATGAGACGGATCAGAACAGCACCCACAAACAGTTTTGGGGAGCGACATTGGGTTTAGGGAGGCTGCTGCAAATTTGTGTTCCATAGCGTCGAGCTTCTTTTGCATTGCTGCCATCTCAGCTCGAACACCTATGGACACATCTATTTGGTGTATGCCACCCCTATTCAATGGTTGGGTTCCACTCTCCCACTGTAGTGATTTTTCAGCGAACTCTTCTAAATACTTCCAAGCTTCCCCATCATCCATGGTCATAAAAGTACCTTGACACATGTTTTCAAGGCTCTGTTTAGTGTTTGGGTTAATGCCCTCAAAAATGATTCGGCAAGGTTCCCATCTTGGGATGCCGTGATGAGGACACTGAACCAAAAGATTCTTGAAACGTTCAAAGCATTTAGAGAATGGTTCAGTAGTGAGCTGGGCAAATTGATTCAGTTCGCTACGGATTCGAGCTGTCTTTTGTATTGGGTAAAATTTCATAAGGAATGCCGCGACGAATTCTTCTCAATTCATAATAGAGTGTGCGGTAGTGTTATACAGCCACTTCTCGGCTATATCGTACAAAGTAAATGGAAGAAGTCTTAGACGCATAGCATCCACTGAAAGTTGTGTCGTACCCATCATTGCGCATACGTTTTCAAATTTGGTAATGAAAACGTAAGCGTCCTCAGTCTCGAGTCCGTGGAATTTGGGTAAAAGATTGATATACTGGGGATTAATCTCAAAGTTATCCCCGTTGGCTGGTGGTGTGGACAAGCAAGTCGAAAGAGGACCTCGAATAGGGTAGCACCTCTCCTGGAGAGAGATGCGGGGTGGATTCTGCGCACCAACAGACGGCGACAGATTAGGGTTAAAGAAGTTCGATGGATTCGGATCCATCGGTGTGGTTGTGGTAGTGGGTAAAGAAAAGGTAAATGGAGAAATACCGACTTCGGAGTCGATAAAGGGTACGCGGACTAAACGGGCACTAGAATCCCGTGTCCAGCCTATCTTGCACTAAAAGGGTTAGTACAAGTGGCAGCGTTGACTTATAATTAGGGGTATGAATGAATGCGGTGTTTGCTTTGAAAAAAAAGGACGGATTTTTGAAAAAAAATGATGCGACACAACAAATGCAGCAACAAAGACCCCTAGAATCTAGTGGTCACCTATGTCCGGCTCTAGACCGCTCCTAACTGCGAAAAGACAAGTCGCAGGATAGAATCCTCCACTGCCTCTTTGTTCCCCTGTGGCCGGATAAGTGCCAGGTAAGTGGGAAGGTACTCCACTACGTAAGTAGTGGGCCTAATTAAAAACCACTAGCCTTAGACACACTCGCCTTAGACACCACAAGAAAACGCGGATAAGCAATGAATTACCTACGGCCTTCTTCTGTCCTAATTGAGCGCGACGGTCCTTAGAGTCATCTCTAGATATTTTTTAGTTAATGTGGAGCAATGCGGATGCAGGTTTTGCGATTTTCGGGGCCTAGGAAGGGTAATGAAATCCCCACCTAATTTGGATTTGGCCGTGCCCCTTAATATCCGTATTAGAATGCAAACAACCAAGAAACAAAATCACGCACAAATTTAATTTTTGCTTCTTGCAGCGCTGCGATTATTTTCAAAGAATCCTGCAGAAAATGTTAGTTGGAGCTAAAAAGAGGAGAGAGGAGAAGGTAAGAAATCACCTGAAGCAAAAATTGTACAGAGAACCCTTCAAAGGGCCGCGGTTCCGCCGCAATAGGGGGCTCCCACCGCGCTTCCGCGGTCTTATGTGCAGATCTCTTCACTAAAAATTTTCAGGGAGCTTCTGTAGATTCCCTCAACTCTCTGGTATTTTCCAAAATTTTTTTTCAATTGCCAAACAGCTCCAGATTTCCTTGCAATGAACCACAACAAATCGTTTAGGGTTTGCACGAATTTTGATCTCAAAATAACAATGGAATAAATCTTTCAATTCAAACTATAATATGAAACGAATTAGCGCGTGATCCCCGGCAACGGCGCCATTTGATTGTTCCGTAAATTCGAGACTGTGTAAGTAAATCAACTCAAATGATCCCTGATAACGGTTTCATTTGATTGAAAAGAAGTTCTTGTTTGTGTAAATTGAATAAAGCGAATAAGTTTCTATGTGTCGGTAATATTTGAATAAAATTCACAATCAAATAATTATATTTGACCGCAATCAATTACGGTGTCAGTTGTAGATCGTAAGCGAGTGCGGATCGTCCACAGGGATTGTGCAATTTGTTTTTATATTTAATTTGTTTGAATTGAAAAGTTAATCGAAAAGAAAGGAAAACATGATTCAAGATTTTATCGATTGATTCAGGTGTCACTAATCTAATCAAGAATCAAGAAACTGATAAACAATCAAGAATCGGGTTTCGATGATATTTCTAACCAAATGTCAAGAATCTAAATGAGGCTCGTAGGAATCGATCAGATCTATAGCCGTGATGTAATCTCAAGATTTTGTGTTCTTGTCCTTTGAAGGATTGATACTAGATCGATGATGATCGACGAGAGTTAGGGCTTTCTCTTGAAACTAGGGTTTCGTCGTTTAACTCTTGTTCTTTCATCGATATCATTCACATTCTAGTCTCTAACAATTTCAAGAAACGATCGTAACTCCCCAATCTCGAGCGATATCAATCAAGAAAGCATCGCAACGAATTGGGTCGTCGATTCTTGAACTTGCTAGGATTTACAAAACTCGTAGGAATCAAGAATCGTTTTCAGATATATTACATCATCATTCTATTGATCGTCTCGACTCCTCGACGAGCGGAGTTTATTCACACATCATCACACAGAAAACATTCAAGAATTAAAAAGATATCATGATGCAAGAATTTAAAGAAAACAAGATAAAAGAATATCACCTTTTATTTATATCAACAATTTGATTACAGTCGCTCAAGAACTACAAGAGGAAGAACTAAATTGTCGATTTGGCGTGGCTCGGCTTCGTTAGTCGTGGATCGGCTTGGACCGCTTGCTCTGTTGAAGATCAGCTCGGCTCATAAAAGGTTGCAAGGCTTCTTGCTTGATGGGGTACTCTGGATCTTGGCTTTTGACTGGAATTAGGGTTAGGGTTTCACACAAGCCTTCTCACTAGACTTGTGGAAAGAGAGTGAATGGGTCTAGATTGATACTAGATTGGCTAAAGATCATTTTTTTTTATAACCCTAGGTCTAGGCTTCTATTTATAGACTTCCCAAACCCTAGGTCTAGGTTTGAAATTACAATTCCCTCCAAAAGTTTGTTGAGGAGTTTCTAGAAAGAGTTTGTTAGGAGCCAGCTTAGGTTTTAAGCTAGGATTAATTAAGCTTAGAAAACCCTAGTTTGCTGATCTGGCAGAAGCCTCTGGAGTCTTCTGGAACTTGAAGTACATTTCTGAGCTGTAGGAGCTGAGGTAAGCATTGTGAAGCAAAATTTGGTGGATGACGTGGCAAGACGGCCGCGGAACTACGGCCTAAGCCGGCTTGCGCCGCGGTTCCGCGGCTAAGTGGTGGCTTCATGGCTTGGTTCTTCTGTTGTGGTTTTGGGATGATATTTGTAGCTTTATCTGATGTGTTGATTTGTATTTGTCCCTTTGGATTGATACCATAATTGAAATCATTGAGTTGGCGTAATATTTGATCGGTACCGTATAAATTGTGGCCTTTCTCCTGGATTTTCCTGCACAGATCTCAAAACAAGTGTTGCGCAATATAGGGATGATGCGATGCCATGAAATGCAGTCAATTTCCTTTATAGTGCTGGTTTTAGAGTCTAACACCTGCAATCTGATATTTGACGACTGTTTTGCTAATATGTGAAATATCAATGCCGAACACTTCTATATGAATGCAAATGATAGGGAAATTGCCGTGTTAAAAATACAATATTTTCGACTAATCAGGCAGCATCGTTGCTAGTGATGTATTCAGCCTTTATAAAGACAATGCCTGTGACTGACTTTTTGTCGACCTTATCACTCTGGAAGCTCGAACCAAGAACATTCTTTTAGTGCTTCTCAAGTACTTAAGAATGTCCTCCACAGCTGTCCAGTGATTCTCCTAAGATCCGATTGATTCCTGATCAATACGTCTAATGAGTTAGCTATATCTGATTTGGTACATAATATCGCATACATGATAAAGCCTACTGCCGAAGCATAGGGTATCCCTTGCACGCGAGCTCTCTCCAAATCAGTCTCGGGAGACATCTTTTTGGGGAGAGTGATTCATGAGTAAGTGGGCGAATCACTGCGCATAGAATCTTCTATACTAAACCCCTTTAGTATGGTGTTAATGTACCTGGATTTGGGACACTTCCAACATCCACTTAGCTCTATCACCATAGATCATAATCCATAAGATGTAGTAAGTATCATCCAAATCTTCCTTAGAGAATCCTCATGATAAGAGGAGCCTGACCGAGTGTAGCATAGGAAACACTTTCCTATCAAGAGTATGTCATCTACGTACAATACGTGTAAGACAACTTCACTCTCTACAACCTTCTTGTATATATAAGGTTCATCTACCATTTTGATGAAGTCAAACTTTTTGATTGCCAAATCAAAACAGATGTTCCAACTTCGCGATGCACACATTGATCCTGATGGACTTAAGCATAGCTTTGAAAGTCTCAACTTTTTCATCTACACCAAGAATCTTATCAAGATCCATTTGCTCCCAATGGGTTTTACCCCTTCAGGTGCAACATGCAAAGTCATATTTTGTTGGTGCATATGGATTCCATCTTTGATTGCATAGCATCAAGCCTTTTCACAGAGTCCCCACTCGTGATGGTCTGCCTGAACCTAGTTGGGCCATCATCTACCATGAGGCAATCCTCGCTCCTACTGTCACCGAGAAGACCGCAGTATCTCTCAAGTAGATGAGGAACCCTACCAGATTCGCGGAGAGGATGAGGTTCGTTGGAGACTATTGAATCCTTTGGTTTCACCAAATCTTCATCTGTTAGTTTGTCTAGCTGGAATTCCTTCCAATTCTACCTCATGACCACTAATTTCTTCACAAGAAATTCCTTTTCTACAAAAGGTGGCATGTTGAGAAACAAAATATCTTTTGCTCCTCAGTTTGGTATAAGATATTCCCTCGCAAATGTTTGGGATATCCAAACAAACTTACAGAACTGACATTGCTTTGAGTTTGTCCGGATTTTGCTTTTCAATATAGGCTGGACAACTCCATATCTTAACTCGTTTAAGACATCGTCTCTTCTCATTCGATATCTCATATGGATTGGTAGGCACTGATTTGGATGGAACCCTATTCAATAGGTATGCAGCTTCTCAAGTGCATAACTCCAAAAGGAAACAGGTAACTCAGCAATACTCATCATAAAGCACACCATATATCATAGGGTGCAATACCTCCGCCCCGATACACCATTGTGCTGTGGTGTGTACGAAAGAGTAAGCTGAGAGAGAATTCCATTCTCTATTTAGAAAGCTCCAGGAACTCCATGCGCAAGTATTCGCCTCCTCGATCACATCGAAGGACTTAATACTTCTATCCATTCGGTTCTCAACTTCAAGCTTATATTCCTTGAATTTCTCAAAAGTTTTAGACTCGTATTTCAACAGGAACATATGTCTGAATCCTGAGAGATGATCAGTGAATATAATGAAGTACGAAAAACCAACCTTGGCATTTGTAGACATAGGAGTATATACATCATCATGTATTCGTCCTAAGAGTTCAGTAACTCTTTCTCTGTTTCAAGTAAACGGAGTATTGGTCACTTTACCTTTGTGACAAGACTGACAAGTATCATAAGATGAAAACTTGAACAGATTCTCATATTCATCCTTATGTAACTTAGCCGGTCGTGTCGCATTGATATGACCTAGTCTACAATGCCACAAAAAGGATTCGTTCATTTCTAAACTACTCCTCTTGTGCGTTCTATATACTTTGAACTGTGGTTTGATTTAGAACTTATATGCTATTACATAACGTGCCTAATCCAATCAACTCTTGATTAAGGAAAATGTTCACAACATTATCCTCCAATAAAGAATTATATCCTTCTTTAACTTAATAAAGAATCTGATGTAATGTTGTATATCAGGTTCGGTATGTAATAACATTTGTTCAGAATCAATGTATTAATACAAGGTGATATTTGCCAGCTGATTTGGCTGCAAAAATTGCACAGTTCTCTAACACTTAAAGACATATCACCATATCCCAGTTCTCTACCTTTCGTAGCCCATGTAACAGATTACATATGTGGGATCCTAATCCGGTATCTCATACCTAGGACGTAGAGGATACAGAGAAAACAGTTCTTGGTAACGAACACACCCGAAAAATATGCATCAATATGCTTATTCCTCAATTGGGTGGCGTGGAAATCCGGATAATCCCATATTTCCTGCTCGAACTTATAACAATTATAAGATAGAGCGGAACCAATGTTCCCCAGCTCAGTATAATAAGCAGGTTCGGTCAATGCATCCATATTATTATCTTGATTAAGGCGTGACATGGTCGCTACCAGGAGAGAGAGAGAAGAAAACACTCTGCGTGCGCTCTTGCAAGATTATTTTATCTAATCAGGATGGCTCCCACTATTTTTATCAAATCTTCCTTCAAACCCTAAAAGGTAAGACTAGGCGGGATTAATTGCACCCTATAAGTTCGCCAATCTTTCGGCCAGGCAAGTGTCGGTACATTGAGGGAGGTTCCCCGTGCTTTTGTAGGGTTCCTAGGCACGCTAATGAGGTCTCACAAGGCATCAACCATGCCAATTTAACATTGCATGTGCCAAGAAACCCTAATACGGATCGTTAACTAGAAATTTAGGCGAAACAAGCAGCTAGTTAACAACTTAACTAAAAGAACGGAAATACAACCTTTATAGATCCGGTCCTCCACCTCCATAGCTCCGTAATAAAGTCTCCTCGCTGTCTAAATCGAATCCCGGGCTCTAGCGTCGGCTTCATCGGAAAAATGGGCGGGTTAGGTCGTCGACTTCGATGCCGAAGATGATCTACGTCGAGGCATCACAAGATCAAGCTCCCACTTCACCAAGTCATGAAACTTGTGAAGAAAACACCCTATACTACTTGGCAAGAGATAGAGGATGAAGAAATAGGAGGTGGGTTCACTTTAGAATTGGATTTCTCACTCTTTACATCAAGTTACCATTGATGAAGCAAGGTTTTCTTCAAGTGAAGAAGAAGAAGAAGATAAAGTTAACCATATGATAAGTGAAAAGAAAATAATACTTATCATATATTTAACCATGGTCAAGTGTAGAGAATTAACTAAGGTTATGTGAATGGTTAGGGTTAAAAGAAGAAGACAAAATGGTCACTTGGTCAAAGCTTCAACAAGCTTCATGAAAGAAAACAAAGAAAGAAACCATTTTGCTTTTCTTTTATCCATTTCTCAAAAAGAATAGATAAATAAATAAATGAATAAGTAAAAACAAAACCCTAACCATTACACAACCATGGTTTAATCTTTACACTTAGCCAATTTTGCATGCATCATCAAACATGATACAAACTAGTGCACAAAATTATATTGTATATACAATGTGCACATCCGAGTGAGAAAATCCATCTTAAGTGAACCAATACTAGTTAATGCAAAGTAATATATCAAATATATATTTATGCATTAAATCATTAAATCAACACTTGATTTAACGATCCGGTCATATCGCATATAACCGACTAATATCCAATGTATCGACTTATCGAATCAATCCTTGATTCGATAACTAGGTTATATCGCATACAACCAATCGATACATTCATCGCGAGAATAGAATACGTTATCACATACACGCATTATTCTCGGTCCTGCACATATCTCATATGCGCTCCTATTTCGTTTCGCTTGAGCCAGGAAACCTCTGTGTAGGACTCTAAAGGCTCGTCAATACGCCGGCAGCAGATGATGATATCAAACACCCACAAGCCGCAAGCGGTCTGCTAAACGTAACGGCCACCCGGGTATTGAGCGATCAAAAGATCGACGAGCAAGCCCGCTCACACTCCTGTGAATCCAACCAGTAACACTTACCGTACAGTCCGGTCTCGTCGTCTGATATGTCGCATATCTCGCCTAGGGGTGGTAAACGTCAGACCCCAATAGCTCGATAAGTCGTGTCGATATGAGGTCTATAACAATTCGAGAAACTACTGGTAACACTTACCAGTAAATCTCAGAAACCCTGGCCAGGGATTTCCGGTTATAGCCAATCGAATACAGCGCAACATCAACTCCCTATACCGGGAAAGACGAATCCCCTCCTATCGCTCATTGCCTCCATGTGACTCGGGAATGTACCCAAAAACCACCGTTTTGCATGCCCTCTTGGACGTGGTAAGGTGGAAATCAAAGCACAATGGGAATCACACAAGACTCTATGACGATCTCGGGTCAACAGACTACTCTGTACCAGTGTCACCAGAGAACTGCCATCTGACGTAAGGTATAATACCTTCTGGGAGTTCTCGGTGAGTCCGTCCAGTGTACCCAGTCTCCACTGAGCACCCGTATATCATTTTTGATGTCAAACACCAATGGATATGGGATCATCTATCGCCCATCTGTATGGGTCGAGAAGGTATACGCTAGTCTACTCTGGTATATCGATGCCACGTCTCGATACACCCACGACTAGGGACCTTGAAGGATGTACTTATGGACTACCATGTCCCCACTAGTATGATCCGCATCATAGTCCAGGTAGTCAAGTACACATCCTAAGGGCTTTACCAACATGTAACAGAGAGACAATCAGTATACACGTTAAGGCAAAGAGTAACCAGATAGCATACTATCATGTCGAGCAAGAAAGTCCTCCTTATATATGTCCAAGCATCCACTACAATATACATCCTATGTATAGTAATGGCCTCTAGGGCATACATATAACTAACAATCTCCCACTTGCACTAGGGCCATCTGATAGCAGTGGTTGTAGCATCTCATACTCAACCATCCCATAATAGTCTCTCTCTGGGAAAAGTCCTTTGTGAGTGGAACCGCCGTGTTGTCTTCTGAGTCTACTCTTCTAACCTCGATCACCCTGAAGATCAACTATCTCCATGATTAGGTGATGCTGCCTCAGAATATGTTTGGATCACTGATGGGACTGACGTTCCTTGGCATAAGCCACAACTCCATTGTCATACAATGGGAGGAACTAAGTTCATCACATGGACAAATATACATCCAGACTGCCTCTTTGGTAGCATCTTAAGTAGCGATGTATCGAGCCTTTATCGTCTAGTATGCCACGGTATCTATCTTGGAACTCTTCCAACATGCCGTCCCTTTACTGAGGGTAAAGACAATGCCTGCGACTGATTTTCAGTCGTCCTTATCACCCTGGAACCCTTCCAGTGATTCTCCCCAGGATCGGTTGATACCATCTCACTACAATTAGTGAGAATCCTAACATCCAATTAGATCTATCTCATAGATCCAAAACTCAGGATTTAGGAGGTATCACTTTTGATCCTATATGGAGAATCATTGTGATAAGCGGAGATTGACCGAGCGTAGCATAGAAAACTCCTTCCCTATCAAGAGCATGTCATCCACGTACTCTACGAGGATCGTCACTATACTCCCTAGTACCTTTTCGTTTATACAAGGTTCATCTACCATTTTGATGATGTCAAACTCTTTGACTAACACATCAAAACAGATGTTCCAACTCCGCGATACCTGCTTTATCGTATAAAGCATCTTGTACACGTTTCCGCTGCTCCCACTGTCTACGAAGCCCTCTGGCTGTGTACTTATAGACTCTCTCTTCTAAAATATCATTTAGAAAAGCAGTCATGACACCCAACCGCCAGATATCGTAGTTATGGTATGTAGCCATGGCAAGTAGGATCCGGATGGACTTAAGCATAGCTACTGGAAAAGGTTTCATCATTTTCCATACCTGGTCAATGATGCAAACCTTTTAACAAGTCTGGCTTTGAAAGTTTCAACTTTTCCATGTACACCAAGTAATCTTCTCAAGATATACTTGCTCCTGATGGGGATTTAACCCTTCAGATAAAGCAACTAAAGTCCATACTTTGTTGGTGTATAAGGATTCCATCTCAGATCACTAAGCATCCAGCCATTCTTACAGAGTCCCACTCCTGATGGCCAGCTCGAAACTAGTTGGGTCATCATCTCATGATGCAATCCTCGCTCCCACTGTCATAGAGAAACCGAAGTATCTCTCAGGCGGGTGAGGAACCTTACTTGATCGGCGGAGAGGCTGAGGTTCGTTGGTAACTATTGAATCCTTTGGTTCTTTCAAATCATCAGCTGCAGTTTGTATAGCTGGAACATTTACAGTTCTACATAACAGACCTCGCCTCGAGCTTGTCCGGATTATGCTTTTCAGACATAGGCTGGACAACCCCAAATCTTAACTAACTTAAGAGATGGGCTCTTCCGTTATCATATCAAATATGAAGTGGTAGGCAACTGATTTGATTTGAACCCTATTCAATAGGTATGCAGCTTCTCAAGTGCATAACTCCCAAAAAGGAAATAGGTAACTCTGTAGTACTCATCATAGAGCACACCTTATCATATAGGGTGTGATTGCTCCACCTCGATATACCATCGTGCTATGGTGTATACGGAGGAGTAATGCTGAGAGAGAATCTCATTCTCCTTTAGAAAAGTCCAAGAATTTCGTGCTCAAGTATTCTCCTCCTTGATCTCATCATAGGACATAATACTTATACCCGTATTTTGGTTCTCTACTTCTCTCTTATATTCTGTGAATATCTCAAAAGGTTCGGACTTGTGTTTCAACAGGAACATATGTCTGAATCTAAAGAGATCATCAGAGAATGTAATGAAGTACAAAGAACCAGTCTTGGCATGTGTAGACAGGGGACCTTTATACATCAACATGTATCATTCCAAGAGTTTACTAACTCTTTCTCTCTTTCCAGTAAACAGAGCTATGGTCATCGTATCTTTGTGACATGACTGGCAAGTTTCATAAGATGTAAATTCAAACAGATTTGAATATGCATCTAAATGTAACTTCAGCTAGTCAGGTCGTATTGATATGACCTAGTCTACAATACCTTAAGAAGGATCCGTTCATTTCTGAACTTTTCCTCTTGTGTGTGTTCTGTATACTAAGAACTGTAGTTTGATGTAGAACATCAATGTTTTTAGATAACGTGCCTGAACCGATCAACTTTTGATATAGGAAATGTACAAAACATTATCCAACAATACAAAATTTTATCATTTCTTTACTAATAAAGAGAGTGATATGATTTTGTATATCAGGTTCGGTATCTAATAACATTCGTTCAGAATCAATGTATTTGGAATACAGGGTGACAGTGACCAACAGACTTGGCTGCAACACTTGCCCCGTTTTCTGTCTCATGAAACTTATTACCCGTTCTCAGTTTTTCTACCTTTTTGCAGCCCTATGTAACAGATTACATATCTGGGATCCTGATCTGGTATCACATACCCAGGACGTAGAGGATACAGAGAAACAGTTCTTTGTAATGAACACACCCGAAGATGATGCATCAGCATGCACTCTCTTCGTTTGGGCGGCACGGGAAATCTGGTATTCCCCAATTTCCTGCTCTGTCTTATAACAATTATAAGGTGGAGTGGGACCAACGTTCCCCAGCTCAGTATAACAAGCGGGTTCAGTCAATAATCCATATTATTATCTTGATTAAGGCATGATATGGTCGCTGCCTGGAGAGAGAGAGAATAAAACACTCAGCGTGCGCTCATGCAAGAATAGATTAGTTATTATTTTATCTAATCAGGATGACTCCCACTGCTTTTTATCAAATCTTCCTTCAAACCCTAAAAGGAAAGACTAGCCGGGATTAATTACACACTACAAGTTCGCCAATCTTTCAGCCAGGCCAGTGTCGGTACTTTGAGGGAGGTCCCCCGTGCTTTCGCACGAACCTAATTAATGTAAACCTCATTTTCCCAGAGGCGTAACCCCGTTGACACCTTTCTAGACACCTACTTGATCGGCTAATTGTAATGTGTAAAACTCTCCCAGGAGTAACAATTACTCGCAGCGGGTATCGGGATCCAACTATCTTATAGAAGGTATGCAATCTCATTGCAAATTTCAACACTTGAAATTCCCGATAATATTTTGCCCCTAGCGTCCTATGACCTTGACGGAGGCCAAACTACCCATAGTCCGCTAGTCAAGTTCAACCCGTCATTTCCTGATTGAATTAAACCCACCCGCACGACCCTTGATGGAGGCCAAACAACGCCATACGAATACCCTAATCCAATCGCATCATATGCTAGCAGATAAGCACTAGTTAGCTACCGTACACTACGCCTTGACGGTGGCCAAACTACCGCAGCACGAATACTAACTAGTACTTATCTGAAATGACTGAGGGCTACGACAGGTTTTTCTGAAAACCTATTGCGTAATGAACTTGATATCGTTGTAGAATCAAATGATTTTGAAATGGAGTGCTTTTGAGGCTTTTCTAGTTTTGCTAAAGGGGTCACTTCCGGTGAAGGGATCGTCGGCCCTTTCCTCGTCGAATGAGGTGCGGGATATATCATATATATCACTGTGCAAAGAAAAAACTCTTAAAAGCAATCAAAAGACAAACCGAGTGTGTAGCATCTGCCAGTTATTGCTAAAGGAGTCACTCCCGGTGAAGGGATCTCGGTCCTTTCCTCATCGAATAAGGTGCAGGATATATCACATATACCTCTATGCAAAGCAAGAACTGTAGCTACCCTTTTTATTTTGAAATTCGATTCTACAACATCTTAGGTTTCTTTTATTTCATTAATCTCATTAATGAAGTCCCATCATTTAAATACCTAAACATCACAGATAAATACGACGTACACTTATGCCATCCGCATTCGCCTTGATGTCCCCTCGTGCACCGTTAGGTTAGGTAACTAACGGCAGAGCGGGGCAGGGCTAGCGTGGGTGTAAAACATAAGTAACGCCTATATAATATATCATATATACTATATAAAGTATCCATCACAGAACATCACATGATCACATCACAGATATCGCAGCAGAAGAATCATATGAAACATTGGAAATATTAGGACGTCCGTGTTTTCAATACGAACCAGTATAAAACACGGATTCCACGGTTGCGATGAATAGCCAAACCCACACCCCTAAACCCCTACGAGAGCGGCAAGCAACCCTGCCAATTCTGGAGTTAGGAGACCCGGACTCGAATCCTCGAGTTGGTCTCCCACTGGACTCCAGAACCTGGTTACTTGTGCCCTCCTCCTTGGGTCTATCCTAGTGCAGAAAAGTAAATAATATACAAAAGGTGACATCTTCCGCAACCTGGAAGTGCCCCAATAAAAGAATATTACATAAAAGTTTTTACATGAATGAAAATGAAAAACACTCATCTCACATAAAAACCCCCGGCTATTCAAACACGACGATCCAATATAACATATCCAGCAACACATAACATCACATGTCATCAACGTAAGTAAACATGCATATCCCAATTGTCGTTGGCATATAGCAACGAAACCGGCGATATCACATATTACACTTACGGTCACAGAAAAGAAAGTGTAAAACTACAACAGTTGGAATCCGCAACATCCTCAGACATCGCATGCCTGACTAAATGAATTACTTAGACATCGCATGCCTAACAATTATAAACCCCGCATTTTAGTCTCATTATCGAAAACTCTTTTTAATATCAAGTCGGGCAATTCAACAAGATTCCCGACATCCTGATCGAATGCTCGTCGCAAACTTCAGTAGGCGGCCGTACCCCCGACGCCGTCGACAAAGTGCACCAAGGCGGAACACCGCTGCAGCGATCACCCGAACGGATGCTTTCGGCGATGGGGTTCTTCTACAGTCACTTGGTCGGGGCTATGGAGTGAGGCTGTCTATTAAGTTTACCCGGCGAGTATTCGTGTACGCTACGTGATTGCGACGGACTTTTGATCACATCAAAATTCCGTAGCAACCGATCAAGTGAGACTAAACTGCTATGTTTATAACATTCATTCAGTTATCTCATAACTACTTGTGAATTCCAATTATTGTATCACATTCCAGAGAAATAGAAAATGTTAAACTTTCCGATCGAACATACAAACACCCAAGTTTTCCCGAAACAGCTCAACACATGAAACAAGTTTAAAAACATCCAGTTCATGCCTCAGTACCAACGGTCCAGCCGTAGAAAGGTCAAGCCAACGCCTCAAATGTGGCACGCCGTACTGCCCCAAACCCTAAGATTCAAAGGGCAGTTCAAGACGGTCACATAATCGAGTTAAGGTTTGTTGTCTTCTAGAGGGACCATCGTGTTACTTGCACTACATAGAACGTCTTTAAACCTCGGAAAAATCCAACACTTGGAAATTTTCCGGCAGGGGAAAGATTGGGTATTTATATCCGGTCGAACTTTTTAACATATTCAAAAATTATCCGGAAAAACACATAGACAAGACTTGATAATCCGATCGAATCTTTGATTCCCAATGCAACCCCAGAACACTCAACTTTTGAGTCAAATTAAAAATTCCTAGAAAACTCAGCATAATAAAATAGGAATTACTGTGCAAAAAGGGAGTGATGACGTCATTATTTTGTCGCGGAACCGCCGCAGAAGCTAGGCTTGTGCCGCGGTTCCGCCGCACATTGGACTCTTCTCTTGGAAAATTTTGCATCGTAATTCTTATAATTCCCTGCTGAATTTTTTAAGCATTTTTAATCTGGAAAAAACCCAGTTTTTAGAAAAAGTCCAGAGAGCACTTAGGTTTTTAGGGTTTCGGTTCGATCGGGTTTCAAACGTCGTCTACACTTCGCCTAAGGCTCTAGCTAGGCTCTGATACCACTATAGGTCAGGCAGCAACCCCATCCAATGGGGTCGCCGTGGCACCAACGGCTCCCTCAGCCGCTACTTTTTACGCATGCCCCCTCGCGAGGACTACAACCCGCCGGAACACCTTCCGGTCTCGGGACACCCTGGGGGTAAGAGCCTATGCTTCGCCACACTGTCACACAGTGAGAACCACCCATAGGTCGAAATCCAAAGCCAAGTAGCTCTGATACCACTGTAGGGTTGCTAGGCACGCTAATGAGGTCTCACAAGGCATCAACCATGCCAATTTAACAATTTTACATGTGCCAAGAAACCCTAATACGGATCGTTAACTAGAAATTTAGGCGAAACAAGCAGCTAGTTAACAACTTAACTAAAAGAACGGAAATACAACCTTTGTAGATCCGGTCCTCCACCTCCATAGCTCCGCAATGAAGTCTCCTCACTGTCCAAATCGAATCCCGGGCTCTAGCGTCGGCTTCATCGAAAAAATGGGCGGGCTAGGTCGTCGACTTCGATGCCGAAGATGATCTACGTCGAGACATCACAAGATCAAGCTCCCACTTCACCAAGTCATGAAACTTGTGAAGAAAACACCCTATACTACTTGGCAAGAGGTAGAGGATGAAGAAATAGGAGGTGGTTCACTTTAGAATTGGATTTCTCACTCTTTACATCAAGTTACCATTGATGAAGCAAGGTTTTCTTCAAGTGAAGAAGAAGAAGAAGATCAAGATAATCATATGATAAGTGAAAAGAAAATAATACTTATCATATATTTAACTATGGTCAAGTGTAGAGAATTAACTAAGGTTATGTGAATGGTTAGGGTTAAAAGAAGAAGACAAAATGGTCACTTGTTCAAAGCTTCATGAAGCTTCAACAAGCTTCATGAAAGAAAACAAAGAAAGAAACCATTTTGCTTTTCTTTTATCCATTTCTCAAAAAGAATAGATAAATAAATAAATGAATAAGTAAAAACAAAACCCTAACCATTACACAACCATGGTTTAATCTTTACACTTAGCCAATTTTGCATGCATCATCAAACATGATACAAACTAGTGCACAAAATTATATCGTATATACATTGTGCACATCCGAATGAGAAAATCCATCTTAAGTGAACCAATACTAGTTAATGCAAAGTAATATATCAAATATACATTTATGCATTAAATCATTAAATCAACACTTGATTTAACGATCCGGTCATATCGCATATAACCGACTAATATCCAATGTATCGACTTATCGAATCAATCCTTGATTCGATAACTAGGTTATATCGCATACAACCAATCGATACATTCATCACGAGAATAGAATACGGTATCACATACACGCATTATTCTCGGTCCCGCACATATCTCATATGCGCTCCTATTTCGTTTCGCTTGAGCCAGGAAACCTCTGTGTAGGACTCTAAAGGCTCGTCAATACGCCGGTAGCAGATGATGATCATATCAAACACCCACAAGCCGCAAGCGGTCTGCTAAACGTAACGGCCACCCGGGTATTGAGCGATCAGAAGATCGACGAGCAAGCCTGCTCACACTCCTGTGAATCCAACCAGTAACACTTACCGTACAGTCCGGTCTCGTCGTCTGATATGTCGCATATCTCGTCTAGGGGTGGTAAACGTCAAACCCCAATAGCTCGATAAGTCGTGTCGATATGAGGTCTATAACAATTCGAGAAACTACTAGTAACACTTACCAGTAAATCTCAGCAACCCTGGCCAGGGATTTCCGGTTATAGCCAATCGAACACAGCGCAACATCAACTCCCTATACCGGGAGAGACGAATCCCCTCCTATCGCTCATTGCCTCCATGTGACTCGGGACTGTACCCAAAAACCACCGTTTTGCACGCCCTCTTGGACGTGGTAAGGTGGAAATCAAAGCACAGTGGGAATCACACAAGACTCTATGACGATCTCGAGTCAACAGACTACTCTGTACCAGTGTCACCAGAGAACTGCCATCTGACGTAAGGTATAATACTATCTGGGAGTTCTCGACGAGTCCGTCTAGTGTACCCAATCTCCACTGAGCACCCATATATCATCTCTGATGTCAAACACCAATGGATATGGGATCATCCATCGCCCATCTGTATGGGTCGAGAAGGTATACGCTAGTCTACTCCGGTATATCGATGCCCCGTCTCGATACACCCACGAATAGGGACCTTGAAGGATATACTTATGGACTACCATGTCCCCACTAGTATGATCCGCATCATAGTCCAGGTAGTCAAGTACACATCCTAAGGGCTTTACCAACATGTAACAGAAAGACAATCAGTATACACGTTAAGGCAAAGAGTAACCAGATAGCATACTATCATGTCGAGCAAGAAAGTCCTCCCTATATATGTCCAAGCATCCACTACAATATACATCCTATGTATAGTAATGGCCTCTAGGGCATACATATAACTAACAGCTTTCACACAAACCAAATTAAAATAAACCTCATTTTCCTAGGGGCGTAACCCCGTTAACACCTTTCTAGACACCTACTTGATCGGCTAATTTTAATGTGTAAAACTCTTCCAGAAGTAACTCTTACTCGCAATGGGTATCGGGATCCAACTATCTCATAGAAGGTATGCAATCTCATTGCAAATTTCAACACTTGAAATTCCCGATAATCTTCTGCCCCTAACGTCCTATGACCTTGACGAAAGAAATCATAGTCCACTAGTCAAGTTCAACCCGTACATTTCATGATTGAATTAAACCCAGCCGCACGACCCTTGACGAAAGCCAACAAAGCCGTACGACTACCCTAATCCAATCGCTTCATATGCTTAAGCAGATAAGCACTAATCAGCTACCGCACACTACACATTGACGAAAGCCAACAAATGTAGCATAAATACGAAGTACTACTTATCTGAAATGACGGAAGGCTGCGACAGGTTTTTATGAAAACCTTTCGCATAATGAACTTGATATCGTTGTAGAATCGAGTGAATTTTAAAAAAGATGTTTTTGAGGCTCATGCTAGTTTTGCTAAAGAGGTCACTCCCGGTGAAGGGATCTCGGCTCTTTCCTTATCGAATGAGGTGCAGGATATTTCACAAATACCACTATGCAAAGCAAAAACTACAGATGCAATCAAAAGACAAACCGAGTGGGTTGTAACATCTGCTAATTTCGCTTAAGAGGTCAGTCCCGGTGAAGGGATCTTGGCTCTTTCCTTATCGAATAAGGTGCTGGATATTCTACAAGGAATACCGCTATGCAAAGCAAGTAGAGCTACCAGTTTTTAAAACAAGATTCTGCAACATCTTTAGGTTTTTTTTCCTTTCATTAATCTCATTAATGAAGTCCCATCAATTATGTTTCCTAAGTATCACATAAGAAACAAAAGCATCAATAGTTATTATATATCATATATATAATATAGGCATTCATCTCAGAACATATCAAGTGATTACATCACAAAATATCAGCACCAGAAGAACATATATGAAATATTGGATATACTAGGAATTCCGTGTTTTAATTAAGCCAATAAAAAACGCGGATTCCACGGTCGTAATGAATAACTAAACCCACATCCCTAGACCCCTACGAGGGCGGCAAGCAACCCTACCAATTCTAGAGTTAGGAGACTCGGTCTCGACTCCTCGAGATAGTCTCCCACTGGACCCTAGAACCCGGTTACTTATGCTCTCCTCCTTGGGTCTATCCTAATGTGGAAAAGTAAATAATATACATCAATGGTGACATCATCCTCAACCCAGAAGTGCCCCAATAAAAGAATATTACACACAAGCTTTTATATGAATGAAAATGAAAAACACTCTTTTCAGAAAAAAAAAACCCCGGCTATTCAAAACACGACGATCCAATATAACATATCACAGTAACACATAACATCACATGTCATCAACGTAAGTAAATATGTGTATCCCAATTGTCGTTGACATATAGCAACGAAACCGGCGATACACCACATATTACACTTATGTTCGTAGAAAAAAAGTGAAAAACTACAACAATTGGAATCCGCAACCACCTTAGACATCATAAGCCTAACATATCACATACTTTAGATTTCATGTCCAACCAAATGAATTCCTTAGACATCACATGCCTAACAATTATAAACCCCGCATTTTAGTCTCGATATTGAAAACACTTTCCAATAACCTGTCGGATAATTCAACAAGATTCCCGATAACCAAATTGAATGCTCGTCGGAAACTTTAGTAGACGGACGCACCCCCGATGCCGTCGATGAAGTGCACTAGGGCGGAACACCGCGACCGCGAGCACCCGTACGGATGCTTTTGGCGACGGGGTTCTCCTTTAGTCACTTGGTTGGGGCTATGGGGTGTGCCTATCTAGTAAGGTTACTTGGCGAGTATCCGCGTATACTGCGTAATTGCGACGGACTTTTGATCCACATCAAAATTCCGTGGCAACCGATCAAATGAGACTAAACTGCTAGATTTATAAAATTCAAACTAGTTATCTCATAACTAATTTTGTGGATTCCAAATATTGTATCACAATCATAGATAGCTAGACAATGCTAAACTTTTCGATCGAATAAACAAACACCCAAAATTTCCCAAAGAGCTCAACACTTGAGCGGAGTTCAAAAAGTACCCAGAACATGCCACAGCTCCTACGAACCATCCATAGAAGGGCCGACACATGCCTCACTCATGTCGCCGCGGAACTGCCGCAAACCCTAGGGTATGACCGCGGTTCCGCAATCTAAAAAGTCGAGTTTGGGTATCGTTCTTCTATAGGGTCCACATAAACGCTGCATGATTTTCTGAAGATTTTAAACACGGAAAAAATCCAACTGTTGGAAAATTTCCAGCAAGGGAAAATATGGGTTATTGATATCCGTTCGAACTTTTTTACGTCGTCTAAATAACCCGAATACATATTAGAATTGTTAGTTATATGTATGCCCTAGAGGCCGTTACTGTGCATATGATGTATATTGTAATGGATGCTTGGACATATATAGGAAGAACTTTCTTGCTCGACATGATAGTATGCTATCTGGTTGTACTTTATCTTAACATGTACTCTGATTGTTTCTATGTTACATGTTGATAAAGCTCTTAGGATATGTACTCGACTACTGGGACTATGATGAGATCATACTAGTGGGGCCACGGTAGTCGACGAGTACATCCTATAACTGTTCCTAGTCGAGGGTGTATCGAGACAGGGCATCGATGCACCAGAGTAGACTAGCATATACGCATCTTGACCTATATGATGGGCGATGGATGATCCCATATCCATCGGTGTTTGACATCAAGGATGGTGTACGAGTTCCAAGTAGAGACTGGGTACGCTGGACGGACTCGCCGAGAACTCCCAGATAGTATTATACCTTATGTCAGATGGCAGTTCTCCGGTGACACTGGTACAGAGTAGTCTGTTGACCCGAGATCGTCATAGAGTCTTGTGTGATTCCCACTGTGCTTTGATTTCCATCATACCACGTCCAAGAGGGCGTGCAAAAAGGTGGCTTTTGGGTACAGTCCCGAATCACATGGAGGCAATGAGCGATAGGAGGGGATTCGTCTCTTCCGGTATAGGGAGTTGATGTTGTGCTGTGTTCGATTGGCTATAACCGGAAATCTCTGGCCAGGGTTGTTGAGATTTACTGGTAAGTGTTATCAGTAGTTTCTCGAACTGTTATAGACCTCATATCGACACGACTTATCAAGCTATTGGGGGCTGACGTTTACCACCCCTAGGCGAGATATGCGACATATCAGACGACGAGACCGGACTGTACGGGAGTGTTACCGATTGGATTCACAGGAGAATGTATAGGCTTGCTTGTTGATGTTCTGATCGCTCAATACCCAGGTGGCCGTTACGTTTAGTAGACCGCTTGCGGCTTGTGGGTGTTTGATATGATCATCACCTACTGCCGGCATATTGAATAGTCTTTAGAGTTCTACACAGGGGTTTCCTGGCTCAAGCGAAATGGAGTAGGAGAACATATGTGATATGTGCGGGACCGAGATTAATACGATATGAGATACCGTATTCTATTCTCGCGATTCGTGACATTGATCGGTTGTATGCGATATAGCCGGGTTATCAGATCAAGTGTTGATTCGATAAGTTGTGACACATGATATTAGTCGGTTATAGCCGGGTTATTAAATCAAGAGTTGATTTAATAATTTAATGTATAATTATATATTTGATATATTATATTACATTAACTAGTATTAGCTCACTTATGATTTATTTTCTTACAAGATTGTGCACATTGTTTATATGTGATATATGCAAGTGTACATGTTTGTATCATGCTTGATGATACATACAAGATGGGTGTATGAGACTTATATCAAGTTTAGGTTAAATTAGGGTTTACTTATTTCCTTAAGAATAACAAAAGAGAGAAGACTTTAGTCAATGTTATCAAGCTTGTAGAAGCTTGTATGCAACATTGACAAAGTCAACTCTTTTGTCATTCCTTAGGATATTAGTTAACCTAACCCTTAACCTCATACTTTGGTTAATTCCCTACATGAGTTAAGCATAACGGCTTAACTCAACTATGGTGCAATAATTCATTGGATAAGTTTTCATTTGGATGAATTATTCACTTCTTCTTCTTCATCAAGCTCCTTGAAAAAGCTTTCAAGCTCTGATGGTGCTATGAGGAAAAATGTGAGAAAATCAATTCTAAAGTGAGCCCACCTCCTACTTCTTCAACCTCTACCACTTGCCATATAGTAGAGTGTGTTCTTTTCATAAAGTTCATAACCTAGTGAAGGAATAGCTTGAGTTAGTGTCTCCCCGACGTAGATCATCTTCGGCCTCGAAGTCATCGAAGCAAGCACGTTCGTTCTTCTTGTAGAGATTCTATAGAGTCCGGAGTTCACGATCGCAGCGAAAGGGACATCTACATGGAGCTATTGAAGTGAAGGACCGGATCTAAAAAGGTTGTAATCCCTCTCACTTAGTGTTAAAGTGTTTAACATGTTAGTTTTCGCCTAAACCCTAATTTAAAGATCCGGCTTTGGGTTGTTCGGCACGGCTAAAATTTTAATCGGGCATGGTTGATACATCGTAGACCCTTGTGCGCGTGCCTAGCAACCCTACTTTGGTATCAGAGCCAAGCTAGAGCTTTAGGCAAAATTTAGGCGAAGTTTAAAGTCCGATCGAACCCGGAAACCCCGACACGAACCCTTCTTTGGATATTTTTCAAAAATGTGATTATTTATGAATTAAAAATGCTCAGAAAATAGAGCTGGAAAAACTAAGAATTACTGTGAAATACGGTACACTAAGTCGCTCAGATGACCGCGGAACCGCGGCCAAACCAAGGGGCCAAAATTTAGACTTAGTCCCTCATATTTCACATATTTATTCCAAGGTCCTTTCTTGTCATTTTTTTCTGGGAATATTTCAATTCCACTCAAGTGTTTAGTTTTCTAGGGTTGTATTGGGGACTCGTTGATTCGATCTGATATTTTAACTTTGTTTAGTTTTTCCGGATAATTTTAGAAACTGTTAAAAAGTTCGAACGGATATCAATAACTCAATTTTTCCCCTGTCGGAAATTTTTTCAAAAGTTCGATTTTTTCTTGAGTTTAAGAACATTCTAAGTCGTGCAAGTAACCAAGTGGACCCTCTAGAAGAAAACAAACCTTAACTCGATTATGTAACCGTCTTGAACTGCCTCTAAACCTTAGAGTTTGTGGTGGTACGGCGTGCCACATGTGAGGAGTTGGCTTGACCCTTCTACGGCTGGTCCATTGGTACTGTGGCATGTGATGGATGTTTTTAAACTAATTTCAAGTGTTGAGATAAATTGGGGAAATCTTGGGTGTTTGATTATTCGATCGGAAAGTTTAACATTGTCTATTTATCTGGAATGTGATACAATATTTGGAATCCACATCTAGTTATGAGATAACTAATTTGAATGTTATAAATCTAGCTGTTTAGTCTCAATTGATCAGTTGCCATGGGATTTTGATGTGATCAAAAGTCCATCGCAATCACGTAGCATACGCAGATACTCGCCGGGTAAACTTAACAGACAGCCACGCCCCATAGCCTCGACCAAGTGACTGTAGGAGAACCCCGTCGCCAAAAGCATCCGTTCGGATGCTTGCGGCAGCGATGTTCCGCCTTAGTGCACTTTGTCGACGGCATCCGGGGGTGCGGCCGTCTACTAAAGTTTGCGACGAGCATTCGATCAATATGTCGGGAATCTTGTTGAATTACCTGACTTGATATTGAATAGAGTTTTCGATAATGAGACTAAAATGCGGGGTATATAAATGTTAGGCATGCGATGTCTAAGGAATTCATTTTGTTAGGCATGCGATGTCTAAAGAGGTTGCGGATTCCAACTGTTGTAGTTTTACACTTTCTTTTCTGCGACCGTAAGTGTAGTATGTAGTTGTATTGCCGGTTTTCGTTGCTATACATCGACGACAATCGGTGTATGCATACTTACTTACGTTGATGACATGTGATGTTATGTGTTTCTGCGAAATGTTATATTGGATCGTCGCGTTTTGAATAGCCGGGGGTTTTATGTGAGATGAGAGTTTTTTCATTTTGATTCATGTAAAATTCATTTGTATGTAATATTCTTTTATTGGGGCACTTCCGGGCTGAGGATGATGTCACCATTGTATATTATTTATTTTTCCGCATTAGGTAGACCCAAGGCGGGGAGCACAAGTAACCGGGTTCTAGGGTCCAGTGGGAGAGCATCTCGAGGAGTCGAGACCGGGTCTCCTAACCTTAGAATTGGCAGTGTTTCTTGCCTCTCTCGTAGGGATCTAGGGATGTGGGTTTGGCTATTCATCGCGACCGTAGAATACGTGTTTTATACAAGCTCGTATTGAAAACACGGACGTCCTAGTATATCCAATATTTCATATATATTCTTCTGCTGCAATGTTCTGTGATGAGATCATATTACTGCCTGAGACGAATGTTTATAATATATATATGAGATATATATTATATATTGTTGATTTCGTTTCATATCTGACGCTTGTGAAGCATATTAAAATGGGACTTCATTAATGAGATTAATGAAATAAAAGAAACCTAAAGATGTTTTAGAAACTTGTTTAAAAACTGGTAGCTCTAATTCTTAGTTTGCATAGCGGTGTTCCTTGTAGAACATCCAGCGCCTTATTCGATAAGGAAAGAGCCGAGATCCCTTCACTGGGAGTGACCTCTTTAGTGAAACCAGCAGATACTACAAACTCGGTTTGTCTTTTGATTGCTTCTATAGTTCTTGCTTTGCATAGTGGTATTTGTGAAATATCCTGCATCTTATTCGATGAGGAAAGGGCCGATGATTCCTTCACCAGGAGTGACCCCTTTAGCAAAACTAGAAATGCCTCTAAAACACTCTATTTAAAATCACTCGGTTCTACAACGATATCAAGTTCATTACGCAAAAGGTTTTCTTAAAAACCCGTCGTAGCCCTCCGTCATTTCAGATAAGTACTTCATAGTATTCGTGCTGCGTTTGTTGACCTTGTCAAGGAAGTTGTGTGCGGTAGCTATTTATGCTTATCTGCATAAGCATATGATGCGATTGGATTAGGGTAGTCATGCGACTTTGTTGACCTTGTCAAGAGTCGTGCGGGTGGGTTTAATTCAATCAGGAAATGACGGGTTGAACTTGACTTGCGGTCTATGGTTTGTTGACCTTGTCAAGGTCATAGATCGCTTTGGGCAAAATATTATCGGGAATTTCAAGTGTTGAAATTTGCAATGAGATTGCATACCTTCTATGAGATAGTTGGATCCCGATACCCGCTACGAGTAAGAGTTACCCCTGGGAGAGTTTTACACATTATAATTAGCCGATCAAGTAGATGTCTAGAAAGGTGTCAACGGGGTTACGCCTCTGGGAAAATGAGGTTTACTTTAATTAAGTTCGTGCGAAAGCACGGGGGACCTCCCTCAAAGTACCGACACTGGCCTGGCTAAAAGATTGGCGAACTTGTAGCGTGTAATTAATCCCGGCTAGTCTTTCCTTTTAGGGTTTGAAGGAAGATTTGACAAAAATAGTGGGAGACATCCTGATTACATATATTAGATAACCAATCTAATCTTGCAAGAGCATACGCTGAGTGTTTTCTTCTCTCTCTCTCCAGGTAGCGACCATATCATGCCTTAATCAAGATAATAAAACGGATATATTGATCGAACCCACTTATTATACTGAGCTGGGAAACGTTGGTCCCGCTCCAACTTATAATTGTTATAAGACAGAGCAGGAAATAGGGGATTACCAGAATTCCTGTGCCGCCCAAACGAAGAAAGTGCATGCTGATGCATCATCTTCGGGTGTGTTCATTAGATAGAACTGTTTCTCAGTATCCTTTACGTCCTGGGTATGAGATACCGGATCAGGATCCCGCATATGTAATCCGTTACATGGGCTACATAAAGGTACAGAACTGAGAACGGGTGATAAGTTTCATGAGATAGAAACGGTGCAAGTGTTGCAACCAAGTCTGTTGGTCACTATCACCCTGTATTACCACAATACATTGATTCTGAACGAATGTTATTAGATACCGAACCTGATATACAACATCATATCAGTCTCTTTATTAGTAAAGAAAGGATATAATTTTGTATTGTTGGATAATGTTTTGAACATTTCCTATATCAAGGGTTGATCGGTTCAGGCACGTTATCTAAAATCATTGAAGTTATAAATCAAACCACAGTTCTTAGTATACAGAACACACACAAGAGGAAGAGTTCAGAAATGAACGAATCCTTCTTGAGACATTGTAGACTAGGTCATATCAATGCGACCCGACTAGCTGAAGTTACATAAAGATGCATATTTAAATTTGTTTGAATTTACGTCTTGTGAAACTTGTCGGTCATGTCACAAAGATAAGATGACCATAGCTCTGTTTATTGGAAATAGAGAAAAAGTTAGTGAACTCTTGGGATTGATACATGCTGATGTATGAAGGTCTTCTGTCTACACATGCCAAGACCGGTTCTTCGTACTTCATTACATTCTCTGATGATCTCTCGAGATTTAGAAATATGTTCCTGTTGAAACACAAGTCCGAAGCTTTTGAGATATTCACAGAATATAAGTTAGAAGTAAAAGAACCAAAAATAGGTATAAGTATTATGTCCTTTGATGAGATCATGGAGGAGAATACTTAAGCACGGAGATTCCTGGACTATTCTAAAGGAGAATGAGATTCTTTCTCAGCATTACTCCTCCGTATACACCATAGCACGATGGTATATCGAGGCGGAGCAATAGCACCTTATGTGATATAGTGTGCTCTATGATGAGTACTACTGAGTTTCCTATTTCCTTTTGGGAGTTATGCACTTGAGAAGCGGCATACCTATTGAATAGGGTTCAAATCAAATTAGATGCCTACCACTTCATATGTAATATGGAAAGGGAAGAGCCCATATCTTAAGTTTGTTAAGATTTGGGGTTGTCCGGCCTATGTATAAAAGGCAAAATCCGGACAAGCTCGACGCAAAGTCAGATCTGTAGAAGTTTGTTGGATATCCCAAGCATACGCAAGGGAATATCTTCTACCTAATCGAGGAACAAAAATATTTTTGTTTCTCAACATGCCACCTTTGTGAAAGGGAATTTCTTGTGAAGAAATTAGTGGTCATGAGGTAGAGCTGGAAGGAGTTCCAGCTATACAAACTACAGCAGATGATTTGGTAGAACCAAATGATTCAATAGTTTCCAACGAACCTCAGCCTCTTCACCGATCTAGTAGGGTTCCTCACCCACCTGAGAGATACTTCGATTTCTCTATGACAGTGTGAGCGAGGATTGCATCATGAGATGATGACCTAACTTATTTCGAGCTGGTCATCAGGAGTGGGACTCTGTAAGAATGGCTAGATGCTTAGTGATCTGAGATGGAATCCTTATACACCAACAAAGTATGGACTTTGGTTGCTTTATCTGAAGGGTTAAATCCCCATCAGGAGCAAGTATATCTTGAGAAGATTACTTGGTGTACATGGAAAAGTTGAGACTTTCAAACCTATGCTTAAGTCCATCCAGATCCTACTTGCCACGGCTACATACCATGACTACGATATCTTGTGGTTGGGTGTCATGACTGCTTTTCTAAATGATGTTTTAGAGGATAGCGTCTATAAGTACACAGCCAGAGGGCTTCGTAGACAGTGGGAGCAGCGGAAATATGTGCAAGATGTTTTATGTGATGAAGCAGGCATCGCGGAGTTGGAACATCTGTTTTGATGTGGAAGTCAAAGAGTTTGACTTCATCAAAATGGTAGATGAACCTTGTATATACAAAAAGGTAGTAGGGAGTATGGTCGTGATCTTCGTAGAGTGCGTGGATGAAATACTCTTGATAGGGAAGAAGTTTCCTATGCTCCGCTTGGTCAATCTCCACTTATCACAAGGATTCTCCAAATAGGATCAAAGTGATACGTCCTAAATCCTGGGTTTTGGATCTACGAGATAGATCTAATTAGAAGTTAGGATACTCACTAGTTGTAGTGAGATGGTATCAATCGATCCTGGGGAGAATCACTGGAAAGGTTCCAGGGTGATAAGGATGACTGAATGTCAGTCGCAGGCATTGTCTTTACCCTCATTGGAGGGACGGTATGTTGGAAGAGTTCCAAGTTGGATACCGTGACTTACTAGACGATTAAAGGCAAGATACATCGTTACCAAGGATGCTACCAAAGAGGCAGCCTGGATATATAAGTTCATGAGATGAACTTCATTCCTACCATTGTGTGACAATGGAGTTGTGGTTTTAGCCAAGGGACTACCGTCCCATCAGAAATCCAGATATAATTCTTAGGCAGTATCACCTGATCATGGAGATGGTTGATCTCCAGGGAGATCAAGGTTAGGAGAGTAGACACAGAGGACAACAGCGCGGATCCACTCACAAAGGCCTTTTTCCCAGTAGAGACTTTTATGGGATGGTTGAGTATGAGATACTTCAACCGCAGCTAATTGTTGGGTATGTGATACCACAACAGATGGCCCTAGTGCAAGTAGGAGATTGTTAGTTATATGTATGCCCTAGAGGCCATTACTGTGCATATGATGTATATTGTAATGGATGCTTAGACATATATAGGGAGAACTTTCTTGCTCGACATGATAGCATGCAATCTTGTTGTACTTTATCTTAACATGTACTCTGATTGTCTCTATGTTATATGTTGATAAAGCTTTAGGATATGTACTCGACTACTGGGACTATGATGAGATCATACTAGTGGGGCCACGGTAGTCGACGAGTACATCCTATAACTGTTCCTAGTCGAGGGTGTATCGAGATAGGGCATCGATACACCAGAGTAGACTAGCGTATACGCATCTTAACCCATATGATGGGCGATGGATGATCCCATATCCATCGGTGTTTGACATCAAGGATGGTGTACGGGAGCCCAGTAGAGACTGGGTACACTGGACGGACTCGCTGAGAACTCCCAGATGGTATTATACCTCACGTCAGATGGCAGTTCTCCGGTGACACTGGTACAGAGTAGTCTGTTGACCCGAGATCGTCATAAAGTCTTGTGTGATTCCCACTGTGCTTTGATTTCCATCATACCACGTCCAAGAGGGAGTGCAAAAAGGTGGCTTTTGGGTACAGTCCCAAATCACATGGAGGCAATGAGCGATGGGAGGGGATTCGTCTCTCCTGGTATAGGGAGTTGATGTTGCGCTGTGTTCGATTGGCTATAACCGGAAATCCCTGGCCAGGGTTGTTAAGATTTACTGGTAAGTGTTATAAGTAGTTTCTCGAACTGTTATAGACCTCATATCTGTTATTTATATGTATGCCATAGAGGCCATTACTGTACATTGGATGTATATTGTAGTGGATGCTGGGACATATATAGGGAGGAATTTCTTGCTCGACATGATAGTATGCTATCTGGTTACTCTTTACCTTAACGTGTATACTGATTGTTTCTCTGTTACATATTGGTAAAGCCCTTAAGATGTGTACTTGACTACCTAGACTATGATGCGGATCATACTAGTGGGGACATGGTAGTCCATAAGTACATCCTTCAAAGTCCCTAGTCATGGGTATATCGAGACGGGGCAGCGATATACCAGAGTAGACTAGCGTATACCTTCTCGATGTTAGTTATATGTATGCCCTAGAGGCCATTACTATACATAGGATGTATATTGTAGTGGATGCTTGGACATAAATAGGGAGGACTTTCTTGCTCGACATGATAGTATGCTATCTGGTTGCTCTTTACCTTAACGTGTATACTGATTGTCTCTCTGTTACATGTTGGTAAAGCCCTTAGGATGTGTGCTTGACTACCTGGACTATGATGCGGATCATACTAGTAGGGACATGGTAGTCCATAAGTACATCCATCAAAGTCCCTAGTCGTGGGTGTATCGAGACGGGGCATCGATATACCAGAGTAGACTAGCGTGTACCTTCTCGACCCATACAGATGGGCGATGGATGATCCCATATCCATCGGTGTTTGACATCAGAGATGATATACGGGTGCTCAGTAGAGACTGGGTACACTGGACGGACTCGCCGAGAACTCCCAGATGGTATTATACCTCACGTCAGATGGCAGTTCTCTGGTGACACTGGTACAGAGTAGTCTGTTGACCCGAGATCGTCATAGAGTCTCGTATGGTTCCCACTGTGCTTTGATTTCCATCTTACCACGTCCAAGAGGGCGTGCAAAATGGTGGTTTTTGGGTACAGTCCCGAGTCACATGGAGGCAATGAGCGATAGGAGGGGATTCGTCTCTCCCGGTATAGGGGGTTGATGTTGTGCTGTGTTCGATTGGCTATAACAGGAAATTCCTGGCCAGGGTTGCTGAGATTTACTGGTAAGTGTTACCATTAGTTTCTCGAATTGTTATAGACCTCATATCGACACGACTTATCGAGCTATTGGGGTCTGACGTTTACCACCCCTAGGCGAGATATGCGACATATCAGACGATCAGACCGGACTGTACGGTAGTGTTACTGGTTGGATTCACTGGAGTGTGAGCGGGCTTGCTCGTCGATCTTCAGATCGCTCAATACCCGGATGGCCGTTACGTTTAGCAGACTGCTTGCGGCTTGTGGGTGCTTGATATGATCATCATCTGCTGCCGGCGTATTGACGAGTCTTTAGAGTCCTACACAGAGATTTCCTGGTTCAAGCGAAACGAAATAGGAGCGCATATGAGATATGTGCGGGACCGCGAATAATGCGTGTATGTGATACCGTATTCCATTCTCGCGATGAATGTATCGATTAGGTTATATGCGATATACCCTAGTTATCGAATCAAGGATTGATTCGATAAACCGATACACTGGATACTAGTCGGTTATATGTGATATGACCGGATCGTTAAATCAAGTGTTGATTTAATGATTTAATGTATAATTATATATTTGATATATTACTTTGCATTAACTAGTATTGGTTCACTTTAAGATGGATTTTCTCACTCGGATGTGCGCATTGCATATGCGATATGATTTTGTGCACTTGCTTGTATCATGTTTGATGATGCATGCCTTTTGGTTAAGTGTAAAGAATTAAACCTTGGTTAATGAAATGGTTAGGGTTTACTTTTTCCTTATTCATTTCATTCATTTATTAATCTTTTTCTTTTTGGAAAAAGGAAAAGATATGAGAAGAAATGGTGGCTTTTATTTGTTTGCACTTGAAGCTTCTTGAAGCTTTCATAAAGTAACCATTTTTGTCTCGTGCTTAAACCTAACCATTCCACTAAATCATGATTCACTCTCTACACCTAACCATGGTTCTATTATGATCAGAATGGATTATTCTTTTCTTTTTTAAAAATACTTATCATAACATTCTTCTTCTTCTTCCGTGAACTCAAGAAGAAAACCTTGACTTCATCTCTGTAGGGTTCCTAGGCACCCTAATGAGGTCTCACAAGGCATCAACCATGCCAATTTCAAATTTTAACGGTGCCGAGAAACTCTAGAACGGATCGTTGGCTAGAAATCTAGGCGAAAGTATAATCTAGTTTGAAGTCCGAATGAACCCGAAAACCCATTTCAAAATTGCTCTCTGTCCTTTTTTTAAAAACTGGGATTTTTCCAAATTAAAAATTGCTAAAAAATTCAGCAGAGAAAAATAAGAATTACGATGCAAAAATTATACAGAACTGTTTCTCAGTATCCTCCGCATCCCCTAGATCCGTGGCAACCGATCAAGTGAGACTAAACTGCTATATTTATAACATTCATTCAGTTATCTCATAACTTATTGTGAATTCCAATTATTGTATCACATTCCAGATAAATAGAAAATGTTAAACTTTCCGATCGAACGATCGAACACCCAAGTTTTCCCGATATAGATCAACACATGAAACAAGTCTAACAACATTCAGTTCGTGCCTCAGTACCAACGGTCCAGCCATTGAAGGGTCAAGCCAACGCCTCACATGTGGCACGCCGTACTGCCCCAAACCCGAAGGTTCAAAGGGCAGTTCAAGACGGTCACATAATCGAGTTAAGGTTTGTTGTCTTCTAGAGGGTCCATCGCGTTACTTGCACTACTTAGAACGTCGTTAAACTATGGAAAATCCAACACTTGGAAATTTCCCAGCAGGGGAAAAAGTGGGTATTTATATCCGGTCGAACATTTTAACATATTCTAAAATTTATTCGGAAAGCCACATAGACAAAATCTGATACTCCGATCGAAACACCGAGTCCCCAAAACAATCCCAGAAAATTCAACTCTTGAATAAAATATAAAAATTTCCAGAAGACTCAGCACTATGACATAAGAATTACTGTGCAAGACACGTGGTCTAAATCACCAACATGGCCGCGGAACCGCCGCTAAACCTTAATAGACAGCCTCACTCCATAGCCCCGACCAAGTGACTGTAGGAGAACCCCGTCGCCGAAAGCATCCGTCCGGGTGCTCGCGGTAGCGGTGTTCCGCCTTGATGCACTTCGTCGACGGTATCGGGGGTGCAGCCGCCTACTAAAGTTTGCGACGAGCATTCGATCAGGCTGTCAGGAATCTTGTTGAATTGCCCGACTTGATATTGAAAAGTGTTTTCGATAATGAGACTAAAATGCGGGGTTTATAATTGTTAGGCAAGCGATGTCTAAGTAATTCATTTGATTAGGCATGTGATGTCTAAAGAGATTGCGGATTCCAACTGTTGTAGTTTTACACTTTCTTTTCTGTGACCGTAAGTGTAATATGTGATATCGCCGGTTTCGTTGCTATATGCCAACGACAATTGGGATGCGCATATTTACTTACGTTGATGACGTGTGATGTTATGTGTTGCTGGATATGTTATATTGGATCGTCGTGTTTGAATAGCCGGGGGGTTTTTATGTGAGATGAGTGTTTTTCATTTTCATTCATGTAAAAACTTGTATGTAATATTCTTTTATTGGGGCGCTTCCAGGTTGCGGAAGTTGTCACCGTTTGTATATTATTTACTTTTCCGCACTAGGATAGACCCAAGGAGGAGGGCACAAGTAACCGGGTTCTGGAGTCCAGTGGGAGACTAACTCGAGGAGTCGAGTCCGGGTCTCCTAACTCTAGAATTGGTAGGGTTGCTTGCCGCTCTCGTAGGGGTCTAGGGGTGTGGGTTTGGCTATTCATCTCGACCGTGGAATCCGTGTTTTATACTGGCTCGTATTGAAAACACGGACGTCCTAGTATATCCAATATTTCATATGATTCTTCTGCTGCATTATCTGTGATGTGATCATGCGATGTTTTGTGCTCTGTTCAGATAGATGTAGTATATAGTATATATGATATATTATATAGACGTTACTTATGTTTTACACCCGCGCTAGCCCTGCCCCGCTCTGCCGTTAGTTACCTAACCTAACGGTGCACGAGGGGACATCGAGGCGAATGCGGATGGCATAAGTGTACGTCATATTTATCTGTGATGTTTAGGTACTTAAATGATGGGACTTCATTAATGAGATTAATGAAATAAAAGAAACCTAAGATGTTGTAGAATCGAATTTCAAAATAAAACAGGTAGCTACAGTTCTTGCTTTGCACAGCGGTATATATGATATATCCTGCACCTTATTCGATAAGGAAAGGACCGAGATCCCTTCACCGGGAGTGACTCCTTTAGCAATAACCGGTAGATGCTACACACTCGGTTTGTCTTTTGATTGCTTTTAAGTGTTTTTGCTTTGCACAGTGATATATATGATATATCCCGCACCTCATTCGACGAGGAAAGGACCGACGATCCCTTCACCGGGAGTGACTCCTTTAGCAAAACTAGAAAAGCCTCAAAAGCACTCCATTTTAAAATCATTTGATTCTACAACGATATCAAGTTCATTACGCAATAGGTTTTCAGAAAAACCTGTCGTAGCCCTCCGTCATTTCAGATAAGTACTAGTTAGTATTCGTGCTACGTTTGTTGACTATGTTAAGGCGTAGTGTGCGGTAGCTAATTAGTGCTTATCTGCATAAGCATATGATGTGATTGGATTAGGGTAGTCGTGCGACTTTGTTGACTATGTTAAGGGTCGTGCGGGTGGGTTTAATTCAATCGGGAAATGACGGGTTGAACTTGACTAGCACTTATGATTTGTTGACTATGTTAAGCTCGTATAGCTGCTAGGGGCAAAATATTATCGGGAATTTCAAGTGTTGAAATTTGCAATGAGATTGCATACCTTCTATGAGATAGTTGGATCCCGATACCCGCTGTGAGTAAGTGTTACTCCTGGGAGAGTTTTATACATTACAATTAGCTGATCAAGTAGGTGTCTAGAAAGGTGTCAACGGGGTTACGCTTCTGGGAAAACGAGGTTTACATTAATTAGGTTCGTGCGAAAGCACGGGGGACCTCCCTCAAAGTACCGACACTGGCCTGGCTGAAAGATTGGCGAACTTGTAGTGTGTAATTAATCCCGGCTAGTCTTTCCTTTTAGGGTTTGAAGGAAGATTTGATAAAAAGCAGTGGGAGCCATCCTGATTAGATAAAAACCAATCTATTCTTGCAAGAGCGCACGCTGAGTGTTTTCTTCTCTCTCTCTCCAGGTAGCGACCATATCACGCCTTAATCAAGATAATAAAACGGATTATTGACCGAACCCGCTTGTTATGCTGAGCTAGGGAACGTTGGTCCCGCTCCAACTTATAAATGTTATAAGACAGAGCAGGAAATTGGGGATTACCAGAATTCCCGTGCCGCCCAAACGAAGAGAGTGCATGCTGATGCATCATCTTCGGGTGTGTTCATTACAAAGAACTGTTTCTCTGTAAACTCTACGTCCTGGGTATATGATACCGGATCAGGATCCCAGATATGTAATCTGTTACATAGGGCTACAAAAGGTAGAAAAACTGAGAACGGGTGATAAGTTTCATGAGGCAGAAAACGGGGCAAGAGTTGCAGCCAAGTCTGTCGGTCACTGTCACCCTGTATTACAGATACATTGATTCTGAACGAATGTTATTAAATACCGAACCTGATATACAAAATCATATCTGTCTCTTTATTAGTAAAGAAATGATAAAATTTTGTATTGATGGATAATGTTTTGAACATTTCCTATATCAAAAGTTGATCGGTTCAGGCACGTTATCTAAAAGCGTTGATGTTCTAAATCAAACTACAGTTCTTTAGTATACGGAACACACACAAGAGGAAGAGTTCAGAAATGAACGAATCCTTCTTGAGGCATTGTAGACTAGGTCATATCAATGTGACCCGACTAGCTGAAGTTACATAAAGATGCATATTTAAATAAGTTTGAATTTACATCTTGTGAAACTCTCCAGTCATGTCATAAAGATAAGATGACCATAGCTCCGTTTACTGGAAAGCGAGAGAAAGAGTTAGTGAACTCTTGGGATGATACATGTTGATGTATGTAGGTCCCCTGTCTACACATGCCAAGACTGGTTTTTTATACTTCATTACGTTCTCTGATGATCTCTTTAGATTCAGACATATGTTCCTGTTGAAACACAAGTCCGAACCTTTTGAGATATTCACAGAATATAAGTTAGAAGTAGTGAACCAAAATACGGGTATAAGTATTATGTCCTTTGATGTAATCAAGGAGGAGAATACTTGAGCACGGAAATCCTGGACTATTCTAAAGGAGAATGAGATTCTCTCTCGGCATTACTCCTCCGAATACACCATAGCACGATGGTATATCGGGGCGGAGCAATCACACCCTATATGATATGGTGTGCTCTATGATGAGTATTACTGAGTTACCTATTTCCTTTTAGGGGTTATGCACTTGAGAAGCTGCATACCTATTGAATAGGTTCGAATCAAATCAGTTGCCTACCACTCCATATGAGATATGGAAAGGGAAGAGCCCATGTCTTAAGCTAGTTAAGATTTGGTGTTGTCCGGCCTATGTCTAAAAGCAAAATCCGGACAAACTCGAGGCAATGTCTGTTATGTAGAACTGGAAGTGTTCCAGCTATACAAACTACAGCAGATGATTTGGTACAACCAGAGGATTCAGTAGAAACCAACGAAACTCAGCCTCTCCGCCGATCTAGTATGGTTCCTCACCCACCTGAGAGATACTTCGGTTTCTCTATGACAGTGGGAGCGAGGATTGCATCATGAGATGATGACCCAACTAGTTTCGAGCTGGCCATCAGGAGTAAGACTCTGTAAGAATGGCTGGATGCTTGGTGATCTGAGATGGAATCCATATACACCAACAAAGTATGGACTTCGGTTGCTATATCTGAAGGGTTAAATCCCCATCAGGAGCATGTATATCTTGAGAAGATTACTTGGTGTACATGGAAAGGTTGAGACTTTCAAAGCTAGACTTGTTAAAGGTTTATATCATTAACCAGGTGTGGATCATGATGAAACTTTTTCTAAGGATCTATGCTTAAGTCCATCCAGATCCTACTTGCCATGACTACGATATCTGGTGGTTGGGTGTCAAGACTACTTTTCTAAATGATGATTTGGAACAGAGCGTCTATAAGTACACAGCCAGAGGGCTTCGTAGACAGTGGGAGCAGCGGAAACGTGTGCAAGATGCTTTATAGGATAAAGCAGGCATCGCGGAGTTGGAACATCTGTTTTGATGTGGTAGTCAAAGAGTTTGACTTCATCAAAATGGTAGATGAACCTTGTATATACAAGAAGGTAGTAGGGAGTATGGTAGTGTTCCTCGTAGAGTACGTGGATGACATACTCTTGATAGGAAAGGAGTTTCCTATGCTACGCTCGGTCAATCTCCGCTTATCATAAGGATTCTCCATATAGGATCAAAATGATACCTCCTAAATCCTGAGTTTTCATCTATGAGATAGATGTAGTTGGATGTTAGGATACTCACTAGATGTAGTGAGATGGTATCAATCGATCCAGAGGAGAATTACTGGAAGGGTTCCAGGGTGATAAAAATGACTGAATGTCCGTCACAGGCATTGTCTTTACCCTCAGTAAAGGGACGGTATGCTGGAAGAGTTCCAAGCTAGATACCGAGATATACTAGACGATTAAGGCTGGATACATCGCTACTTAATATGCTACCAAAGAGGCTGTCTGGGTGTAAATTAGTTCATGAGATGAACTTAGTTCCTCCCATTGTGTGACAATGGAGTTGTGGCTTATGCCAAGGAACGCAGGTCCCATCAGTGATCCAGACATATTCTAAGGCAGTATCACCTGATCATGGAGATAGTTGATCTCCAGGGAGATCGAGGTTAAGAGAGTAGACTCAGAGGACAACACAGCGGATCCACTCACAAAGGCCTGTTCCCAGAGAGAGACTTTTATGGGATGGTTGGGTATGAGATACTACAACCACTGCTATCAGATGGCCCTAGTGCAAGTGGGAGATTGTTAGTTATATGTATGCCCTAGAGGCCATTACTATACATAGGATGTATATTGTAGTGGATGCTTGGACATATATAGGGAGGACTTTCTTGCTCGACATGATAGTATGCTATCTGGTTGCTCTTTACCTTAACGTGTACACTGATTGTCTCTCTGTTACATGTTGGTAAAGCCCTTAGGATGTGTGCTTGACTACCTGGACTATGATGCGGATCATACTAGTTGGGACATGGTAGTCCATAAGTACATCCTTCAAAGTCCCTAGTCGTGGGTGTATCGAGACAGAGCATCGATATACCAGAGTAGACTAGCGTGTACCTTCTCGACCCATACAGATGGGCAATGGATGATCCCATATCCATTGGTGTTTGACATCAGAGATGATATACGGGTGCTCAGTAGAGACTGGGTACACTGGACGGACTCGCCGAGAACTCCCAGATGGTATTATACCTCACGTCAAATGGCAGTTCTCTGGTGACACTGGTATAGAGTAGTCTGTTGACCCGAGATCGTCATAGAGTCTCGTGTGGTTCCCACTGTGCTTTGATTTCCATCTTACCACGTCCAAGAGGGCGTGCAAAACGGTGGTTTTTGGGTACAGTCCCGAGTCACATGGAGGCAATGAGCAATAGGAGGGGATTCGTCTCTCCCGGTATAGGGGGTTGATGTTGTGCTGTGTTCGATTGGCTATAACAGGAAATCCCTGGCCAGGGTTGCTGAGATTTACTGGTAAGTGCTACCAGTAGTTTCTCGAATTGTTATAGACCTCATATCGACATGACTTATTGAGCTATTGGGGTCTGACGTTTACCACCCCTAGGCGAGATATGCGACATATCAGACGATCAGACCGGACTGTACGGTAGTGTTACTGGTTGGATTCACTGGAGTGTGAGCGGGCTTGCTCGTCGATCTTCTGATCGCTCAATACCCGGGTGGCCGTTACGTTTAGCAGACCGCTTGCGGCTTGTGGGTGCTTGATATGATCATCATCTGCTGCCGGCGTATTGACGAGTCTTTAGAGTCCTACACAGAGGTTTCCTGGTTCAAGCGAAACGAAATAGGAGAGCATATGAGATATGTGCGGGACCGAGAATAATGCGTGTATGTGATATCGTATTCCATTCTCGCGATGAATGAATCGATTAGGTTATATGCGATATACCCTAGTTATCGAATCAAGGATTGATTCGATAAACCGATACATTGGATACTAGTCGGTTATATGTGATATGACCGGATCGTTAAATCAAGTGTTGATTTAATGATTTAATGTATAATTATATATTTGATATATTACTTTGCATTAACTAGTATTGGTTCACTTTAAGATGGACTTTCCCACTCGGATGTGCGCATTGCATATGCGATATGATTTTGTGCACTTGCTTGTATCATGTTTGATGATGCATGCCTTTTGGTTAAGTGTAAAGAATTAAACCTTGGTTAATGAAATGGTTAGGGTTTACTTTTCCTTATTCATTTCATTCATTTATTAATCTTTTTCTTTTTGGAAAAAGGAAAAGATATGAGAAGAAATGGTGGCTTTTATTTGTTTGCACTTGAAGCTTTCATAAAGTAACCATTTTTGTCTCATGCTTAAACCTAACCATTCCACTAAACCATGATTCACTCTCTACACCTAACCATGGTTCTATTATGATAAGAATGGATTATTCTTTTCTTTTTTAAAAATACTTATCATAACATTCTTCTTCTTCTTCCTTGAACTCAAGAAGAAAACCTTGACTTCATCAATGGTGGATTGATGAAATGAGTGAGAAATCCAATTCTAAAGTCTACCCACTTCCTATTTCTTCATCCTCTACCTCTTGCCAACTAGTAGAGTGTGTTTCCTTCACAAGTTTTCATGACTTGGTGAAGGTGGAGGTTGATTTAGCGATGCCTCGACGTAGATCATCTTCGGCATGGACATCGACGACCTAGCTCGCCATTGCTCCGACGAAGCCGACGCTAGAGCCCGGGAATTCATTTGGACAGCAAAGGGACTTCGTTGCGGAGCTATGGAGGTGGAGCACCGGATTTACAAAGGTTGTATTTCCGTTTCTTTGTAGTTAAGTTGTTAACTAGATTATACTTTCGCCTAGATTTCTAGCCAACGATCCGTTCTAGAGTTTCTCGGCACCGTTAAAATTTGAAATTGGCATGGTTGATGCCTTGTGAGACCTCATTAGGGTGCCTAGGAACCCTACACTCGACCCATACAGATGGGCGATGGATGATCCCATATCCATTGGTGTTTGACATCAGAGATGATATATGGGTGCTCAGTGGAGACTGGGTACACTGGACGGACTCGCCGAGAACTCCCAGATGGTATTATACCTTACGTCAGATGGCAGTTCTCTGGTGACACTGGTACAGGTTAGTCTGTAGACCCGAGATCGTCATAGAGTCTTGTGTGATTCCCACCGTGCTTTGATTTCCACCTTACCACGTCCAAGAGGGCGTGCAAAACGGTGGTTTTTGGATGCAGTCCCGAATCACATGGAGGCAATGAGCGATAGGAGGGGATTCGTCTCTCCCGGTATAGGGAGTTGATGTTGCGCTGTGTTCGATTGGCTATAACCGGAAATCCCTGGCCAGGGTTGCTGAGATTTACTGGTAAGTGTTACCAGTAGTTTCTCGAACTGTTATTGACCTCATATCAACACGACTTATCGAGCTATTGGGGTTTGACGTTTACCACCCCTAGGCGAGATATGCGACATATCAGACCAACAGACCGGACTGTACGGTAAGTGTTACTGGTTGGATTCACAGGAGTGTGAGCGGGCTTGCTCGTCGATCTTCTGATCGCTCAATACCCGGGTGGCCGTTACGTTTAGCAGACCCCTTGCGGCTTGTTGGTGTTTGATATGATCATCACCTGCTGCCGGCATATTGACGAGTCTTTAGAGTCCTACACAGAGGTTTCCTGGCTCAAGCGAAACGAAATAGGAGCGCATATGAGATATGTGCGGGACCGAGAATAATGCGTGTATGTGATACCGTATTCTATTCTCGTAATGAATGTATCGATTGGTTGTATGCGATATAACCTAGTTATCGAATCAAGGATTGATTCGATAAGCCGATACATTGAATATTAGTCGGTCATATGCGATATGACCGGATCGTTAAATTAAGTGTTGATTTAATGATTTAATGTATAATTATATATTTGATATATTACTTTGCATTAACTTGTATTGGTTCACTTAAAATAGATTTTCTCACTTGATGTGCACATTGTATATGTGATATATTTTTGTGCACTTGATTGTATCATGTTTGATGATACATGCAAGCTTGGGTGTAGGTTTACTTTAAACCATGTTTAAGTGAATGGTTAGGGTTTTGTTATATTTTCTTAACTATTTTATTTTATTTATTTATTTTAGGGCAAGAAAAGAAAAAGGTTGCTTCTTTTGTTTGTTTCTTTGAAGCTTCAAGAAGCTTTGACCATTCTTGTTTTCTTTCCTAAACCTAACCATTCACCTATCCTTAGTTTATTCTCTACACTTAACCATGGTTGCTAAAATGATAAGAATGACTTTATTTCCATTTTTATTTATCAATCTTATCATATTCTTTTCTTCTTCTTCTTCTTCTTCAAGATGAAGAAAACCTTTGCTACCTTCAATGGTGAAATGAGAAAAAGAGTGAGAAATCCAATTCTAAAGTGAGCCCACTTCCTATTTCTTCATCCTCTACCACTTGCTATGTAGTATAGGGTGTTTTCTTCACAAGTTTCATGACTTGGTGAAGTTGGAGCTTGATCTTGAGTTGCCTCGACGTAGATCATCTTCGGCATCGATGTCGACGACCTAGTCCGATCATTTCTTCGACGAAACCATCGCTAGAGTCCGAGATCCGATGATCGCAGTGGAGGGACGTCAACACGGAGCTAAGGAAGTGGAGGACCGGATCTACAAAGGTTGTAATCACTTTCCTTTAGCAATAAAGTTGTTTACTTGCTTGCATCGCCTTACCTCTAGTTAACGATCTAGCGTTAGGGTTTCTTTGGCACATGAAAATTTTGAATTGTCCATGTTTGATCACTTGTAGAACCTCATGGGTGTGCCTAGGAACCCTACAGTGGTATCAGAGGCTAACTAGAGCCTTAGGCAATGCGTAGACGGAGTTAGAAACCCGATCGAACCCGAAACCCTAATCCTTGACCCCTCTTTGTACATTTTTGAAAATTGTGGATTTTTCTGAATTAAAAATACCTGAAAAATACGGCAGGGAAATATAAGAATTGTGGTGAAAAACGACCCCCTAAATCGTACATTCCACCGCGGAACGGCGGCAATAGCCTGCTAGGGCCGCGGTTCCGCGGCCGTACAGAGGATTTAGGTTATTATTTTTGCACCATAATTCCTATTTCTGTGATTTATATTTTATGGGTATTTTTATTATGACTCAAGAGTTGAGTGTTCTGGGGTTGTATTGGGGACTCAATGATTCGATCGGATTATTTAACTTTGTTTACTGTGTTTTTCCGGGTATTTTTAGAATTTGTTAAAAAGTTCGACCGGATATAAATACCCACTTCTTTCTCTACCGGGAAATTTCCAATTGTTGGATTTTCCGAAGTTTAATGACGTTCTAAGTAGTGCAAGTAACGCGATGGTCCCTCTAGAAGACAACAAACCTTAACTCGATTATGTGACCGTCTTGAACAGCCCTTTGAACCTTACGGTTTGGGGCAGTACGGCATGCCACATGTGAGGCGTTGGCTTGACCCTTCTACGGCTGGACCGTTGGTACTGAGGCATGAAGTGAATGTTTTTAAACTTATTTCATGTGTTGAGCTGTTTCGAGAAAACTTGGGTGTTTGATTGTTCGATCGGAAAGTTTAACATTTTCTGTTTATCTGGAATGTGATACAATAGTTGGAATCCACAAGTAGTTATGTGATAACTGATTTGGATGTTATAAACATAGCACTTTAGTCTCACTTGATCGGTTGCCACGGAATTTTGATGTGATCAAAAGTCCGTCGCAATCACGTAGCGTACGCGGATATTCGCCGGTAAACTTAATAGACAGCCACGCCCCATCGCCGAAAGCATCCGTTCGGGTGCTCGCGGCAGCGGTGTTCCGCCTTGGTGCACTTCGTCGACGGCATCGGTGGTGCGACCGCCTACTAAAGTTTGCGACGAGCATTCGATCAGGATGTCGGGAATCTTGTTGAATTGCCCGACTTGATATTGAAAAGTGTTTTCGATAATGAGACTAAAATGCAGGGTTTATAATTGTTAGGCATGCGATGTCTAAGGAATTCATTTGATTAGGCATGCGATGTCTATATAGGTTGCGGATTCCAAGTGTTGTAATTTTACACTTTCTTTTCTGTGACCGTAAGTGTAATATGTGATATCGCCGGTTTCGTTGCTATATGTCAACGACAATTGGGATACGCATGTTTACTTACGTTGATGACATGTGATGTTATATGTTGCTGGATATGTTATATTGGATCGTCGTGTTTGAATAGCCGGGGGTTTTTATGTGAGATGAGTGTTTTTCTTTTTCATTCATGTAAAAACTTGTATGTAATATTCTTTTATTGGGGCACTTCCAGGTAGCGGAAGATGTCACATTTTGTCTATTATTTACCTTTCCGCACTAGGATAGACCCATGGAGGGGAGCACAAGTAACCGGGTTCTGGAGTCCAGTAGGAGACCAACTCGAGGAGTCGAGTCCGGGTCTCCTAACCCTAGAATTGGTAGGGTTGCTTGCCGCTCTCGTAGGGGTCTAGGGGTGTGGGATTGGCTATTCATCACGACCGTGGAATCCGTATTTTATACTGGCTTGTATTTAAAACACGGACGTCCTAGTATATCCAATGTTTCATATGATTCTTCTGCTGCGTTATCTGTGATGTGATCATTTGATATGTTGTGATAGATACTGTATATAGTATATATGATATATTATATAGGCGTTACTTATGTTTTACACCCGCGCTAGCCCTGCCCCGCTCTGCCGTTAGTTACCTAACCTAACGGTGCCGAGGGGACATCGAGGCGAATACGGATGGCATAAGTGTACGTCGTATTTATCTGTGATGTTTAGGTGTTTAAATGATGGGACTTCATTAATGTGATTAATGAAATAAAAAAGAAACCTAAGATGTTATGGAATCGAATTTTCAAAAACAGGTAGCTACAGTTCTTGCTTTGCATCGCGGTGTTCCTTGTAGAACATCCTGCACCTTATTCGATAAGGAAAGGGCCGAGATCCCTTCACCAGGAGTGACCCCTTTAGCAATAACTGACAGATGCTACAACCCTCAGTTTGTCTTTTGGTTGCTCCTATAGTTCTTGCTTTGCACAGTGATATATATGATATATCCCGCACCTCATTCGACGAGGAAAGGGCCGACGATCCCTTCACCGGGAGTGACCCCTTTAGCAAAATGAGAAAAGCCTTAAAAACACTCCATTTTAAATTATTTGATTCTACAACGATATCAAGTTCATTACGCAATAGGTTTTCAGAAAAACCTGTCGTAGCCCTCCGTCATTTCAAATAAGTAGTAGTTAGTATTCGTGCTGCGTTTATTGGCCTTTGTCAAGGCGTAGTGTGCGGTAGCTAACTGGTGCTTATCTGCTTATGCATATAATGCAGATTGGGTTAGGGTAGTCGTGCGACCTTGTTGGCCTTTGTCAAGGATCGTGCGGGTGGGTTTAATTCAATCCGGAAATGACGGGTTGAACTTAACTAGCATCCTATGGTTTGTTGGCCTTTGTCAAGGTCATAGGAGGTTAGGGGCAAAATTATGGGGAATTTCAAGTGTTGAAATTTGCAATGAGATTGCATACCTTCTATGAGATAGTTGGATCCCGATACCCACTGTGAGTAAGAGTTACTCCTGAGAGAGTTTTACACATTACAATTAGCCGATCTAGTAGGTGTCTAGAAAGGTGTCAATGAGGTTACGCCTCTAGGAACATGAGGTTTACTGTAATTAGGTCCGTGCGAAAGCATGGGGAACCTCCCTCAAAGTACCGACACTGGCCTGGCTGAAAGATTGGCGAACTTATAGCGTGTAATTAATCCGGCTATTCTTTCCTTTTAGGGTTTGAAGGAAGATTTGATAAAAACAGTGGTAGCCATCCCAATTAGATAAAATAATAACCAATCTAATCTTGCAAGAGTGCACGCTGAGTGTTTTCTTCTCTCTCTCTCCAGGTAGCGACCATGTCACGCCTTAATCAAGATAATAATACGGATGTATTGACCGAACCCGCTTGTTATACTGAGATGGGGAACGTTGGTCCCGCTCCAACTTATAATTGTTATAAGACCGAGCAGGAAATAGGGGATTACCAGAATTCCCGTGCCGCCCAAACGAAGAAAGTGCATACTGATGAATCATCTTCGGGTGTGTTCATTATAAAGAACCGTTTCTCAGTATTCTTTACGTCCTGGGTATGTGATACCAGATAAGGATCCCGCATATGTAATTTGTTACATGGGCTACAGATAGGTAAACAACTGAGAACGGGTGATAAGTTTCATGAGACAGAAAACGGGGCAAGTGTTGCAGCCAAGTCTGTTGGTCACTGTCACCCTATATTACCAATACATTGATTCTGAACAAATGCTATTAGATACCGAACCTGATATACAAAATCATATCAGTCTCTTTACTAGTAAAGAAGGGATATAATTTTGTATTGTTAGATAATGTTTTGAACATTTCCTATATCAAAAGTTGATCGGTTCAGGCACGTTATCTAAAAGCATTGATGTTCTAAATCAAACTACAGTTCTTAGTATACAGAACACACAGAAGAGGAAGAGTTCAGAAATGAACGATTCATTCTTGAGGTATTGTAGACTAGGTCATATCAATGTGACCCGACTAGCTAAAGTTACATTGTAGATGCATATTTAAACCAGTTTGAATTTACATCTTGTGAAACTTACCAGTCATGTCATAGAGATAAGATGACCATAGCTCTGTTTATTGGAAACAGAGAAAGAGTTAGTGAACTATTGGGATGATACATGTTGATGTATGTAGGTCCCCTGTCTACACATGCCAAGACCGGTTCTTTGTACTTCATTACATTCTCTGATGATCTCATAAGATTCAGACATATGTTCCTGTTGAAACACAAGTCCGAACCTTTTGAGATATTCACAGAATATGATTTAGAAGTAGAGAACCAAAATACGGGTATAAATATTATGTCCTTTGATATGATCGAGGAGGAGAATACTTGAGCATGGAAATCCTGGACTATTCTAAAGGAGAATGAGATTCTCTCTCAGAATTACTCCTCCGTGTACACCATAGCACGATGGTATATCGGGGCGGAGCAATCACATCCTATATGATAAGGTGTGCTCTATGATGAGTACTACTGAGTCACCTATTTACTTTTGGGTGTTATGCACTTGAGAAGCTGCATACCTATTGAATAGGGTTCAAATCAAATCAGTTGCCTACCACTTCATATATGATATGGAAAGGGAAGAGCCCATATCTTAAGTTAGTTAAGATTTGGGGTTGTCCGGCCTATGTCTAAAAGCAAAATCCGGACAAGCTCGATGCAAGATCTGTTATGTAGAACTGGAAAGGTTCCAGCTATACAAACTGTTAGTGTATATGCCCTAGGGGCCATTATTGTATCATACTAGTTTGTATATTACTTAATGGAAGCTTGGGATATTCACATGTTTATAACAGTCTTGCTAAACATGGTAGTATGCTACTTGGTTTTTCTATCTTAATATGTGAGTATACGTATTGATAGAGCTCTTAGGATCTTGCTTGACTACCAGCGTTGTGATGGCAGTCACACTAGTGGGGGCTGGGTAGTCTACAAGCACATCCTTATTCAGGTCCCTAGTCGTTGGATTATCGAGACAGGGCATCGATACTCCGGAGTAGATTAGTGTGTACGCTTCTCATCCCAGTAGGGGAGATGGTCTGTCCCACAGCCGTCAGTACGTCGTACTGGAGATAGTATGCAGGTGCTCGTTGGGTTACGGGTACACCGGATAGGACTCACAGGGAACTGTTGGTTGGTTTTATACCAGTCGTCATGAACAGTTCCCAGGTGACATGAGTACAGCATAGTCCGCAGACTTGACACTGCTACTTCGCCTCGAGTGTGTCCCACTGTTCTTAGATTGCTACCCTACCACGGCTCAAAGGAGTCGTGCAAACAGGTAGCAGTTGGGTGCAGTCCCGAGCACTTGGAGGCAGTGGCGGTTAGATAGGATTCGTCTCTCCCAATATTGGGGGTTGATATCGCGCTGTGTCAGAGAGCCATTACGCATAGTCCCTGGCCAGGGAAAGCGAGATTTGCTGGTAGGTTCCAGTAGTTTCTCAGGGTGTAATGGGCTTCACTCCGACACGACTTATACCGCTATTAGGGGACTGACGCTTGCCGCCCCCTAGGCCCGATATGCGATAGTCTTAGACGAACAGACCAGACTGTACGGAGATTGTCACATCAGACTCGGTAGGAGTTCGGATGGGTTTCCTCATCGGCCTTCTTATCGACATCTACCTAGGGACCGTTACGTACAGCTAGTGCTGCTTGCGGTCTGTGGTTAAACCCACTGCCAGCGTAGTAGTCGAGTCTCTAGAGTCCCACGCAGAGAGTTTCCCTACTCCAGGCGAAACGATATAGAGGTCGTATGGTTTTACGACAAGGGTTCGAACGCATACGTGTGTTTACGCACGTACGACTTTCGGACAGTTTTTACTAGTCGGCTTTGGTTTAAGCCAGTTACTAGTATCCGGATATTGGATTTATACAGTCTAAAGTTTTTCCGTGTTTGCACGGATAGGAGGGGCGTTCTCGTAATTGCGCGAGAAGCTTCTAGAAGATGGTGACTAAGGAGGTTTAGGTGGCATATACATTGAATGAGATTAGTGAGTCATATGGATGATTCATCCATGTCATTAATGCTTCATAATTGCTTAATGACTCATGGAGATGAATCACCACAAGATATTTATCAAGCATGGTTGTAAATCTTTTTCTTTTCTTTTCTTGATAAAATAAAATGCTTGATATATATTATGATAACGCATTTTCTCTTCTCATTATTATGTTCATCTTCTCTCTCCTCAAGCTCTCCCTTTAAACCCTAATCCCCCCCTCTCATGTGCTGAGTACAAGGATTAGTTAGACTACTTAATCTATAACCATACTCTATTTCATCTAGGTACTTTGATTATCACTTAAAGATACCTAGTTGCCTCAAGTTTAGAGGCAAAGCTTGGAGTTTAGCTCTCGTGGTGGATCGTCTACTACTTGGAGAAGGCCGAGGAGGAGGTGGAGTTCTTAAAGATGAAGGAGACTGTTCTTTAGGTATAATCCCTTTACATAGTAGTTGTTAACAACTATGTTTGATGTTAGTTATCGTTTAGCTTCGATTCATGCGGTTTGTCGATGTTTAGCATAAAACAAGATCGTTTTTCATATTTCCGCCTCCCCGCAAGTCGTGGGGTGTTGTACATCGACTTACAGTGGTATCAGAGCCTCGCTAAACAATAAATAACTCACTTGCAAAATTGTATGAATTTCGAACGGAAAAAACCAAAACCGGAAAACCCCGATATCATGGTTTCTGTCGATTTTTAAATGAAGTCCAAAATTTTTTCAGGCAGGTTCAGAAAGCCCAAAATGATAGTATTAGAACACCCAAGAAAACCGGGCTCACGAATTGACTAAACCGCCGTGGAACCGCGGCGAATCCCCCCGATCCGCCGCGATTCCGCCGCCGAGTTGCCGATTCACAAGCCCAATTTTCCTGTGCTGGTTCTCTGTGATATTTGGTATTTTTTGGAATTTTTAATTTTTGCTCAGGTTTCAGATTTACAGAGAAGTATTGGAGCAAAATTAAATGTGTTTAATCGATCGAAATTATACGGTATTTGCTTGTTGGATTATATCTGTGTTTGTATAATGTGTTCGTAAACCTCCCCTAACTGCTAGTATGTCGGTTGGCAGGGGGTTGCACATTTCTGTAATGGTTTTTACTGTTTGTGGATATGAACTGTGTTGGACTGTTGTGATGTATAGCTGGGGTTATGTGATGGGTTATTATTTAATTCATTTGATGTAAATGTAATTTGTTGTAATATTATTTTGCGGGGCACATCCAGGTTACGGTTGTAGCCACCATTGTATTATTTCATTTTACTGTTTTTTGCTCCTAGGACAAACCCAAGGTGGGGTGCACAAACTGCCGGGTGGGTAGTTTGCCGTACCCGTTGGGGTCTTGGGTGGGGTAATGGCTATTCATCACAACTGTGTAATCCGTCTTTTGTTGCAGGCTCAAAACAAACACGGATTGCTTGCAAATCCAATAAAGTTCATCTGTGATCTGGAATGCCTATTATTACGTCTGACGAATGTACAATATCTATATATGATAGCTATTTAGACGTCACTTATGTTTTACACCCGCGCTAGCCCAGCCCCCGCTCTGTCGTTAGTTAAGTAACCTAACGGGTGATAACGGGACCCTGTGGTGAATGCGGATGGCATTAGAGGACGTTGTATTTTCGTTGTTTTCTGCAATGATAGGTTAATAATGGGACGCATTATTTATAATGCAAAGAAAATAAACCAAAAGTTTAATCGTTGGAACAATTTAAAAGAAACCACTCGGTTAATTTTAAAAACAGATATTTTTAAATACGGAGCATTAACCACTCCTTTTAAAAGCTATCAGGTTCCTTCGGTTATATCAAGTTCACTACGTTCACGGTTTCTCCAAAACCATTCGTAGCCCTCCATCATTTCATTTGGGTATTCAGTAGTATTCAAGCTATGCATTTTGGCCAAAGTCAAGGCATAGTGTTTGGTAGCTGCCGGGTTTTCATTCGTTACATAAGATAGATGAGTTGGTTTGGGACAGTCGTATTATCATTTGACCAAAGTCATGGGTATATACGGATGGGTTCAAATTGACAAGATAATGACGGGTAGAACTTGACATGTGATTTATGACATTTTAACCAAAGCCAAGGTCATAAGAGCATGGGGCAAAAATATATATCGGGAATTTCTAAAGAAACTGAAATTTGCAAAGAGTTGCATACCATTTAGAGTTTGATGAATGTTGGTAGGATTCCTTCAACAATATCATACAATGATATTTGGATCCCGATCCTACTGTGAGTATATGCTACTTATCAGGATATTCGTCACTTAACGATCAATGCTATAAACCAAGTAGGTGTCAAGAAAGGTGTCAGCGGGGTTACGCCCCCAAAGAAAAGAGGTTATTTAATTAAGGAACTTCGCGAAAGCATTGGAAAACCTCCCTCGAAGTATCGACACTAAGCCTGGCTGAACGGTTAAGCAAGTATTGTACGGTGAGAATAGTCCTGGCAATTCTTCTTTTATGGTTTGAGGAAGGATTCGAGAAACAGTGGGAGCCATCCAGTTTAGATAAACTAAAAACCACTCTAAACTTGCAAGAGTATCATGCTAAAGAGTTTTCTTCTCTCTCTCCTAATTGCAGCGACCCTGAAAATGACTGGACTTAAGTTACTTTTAGAGAAAAATATACTGACAGGGCCAAACTATAAAGATTGGCTGCGGAATGTCAAAATGGCTTTGACCTATGACAAATTGGGGTACGTCCTCACCGCTACGGCACCTGCTGTCCCTGGTCCCAAATCCAGTAATGCGGATAAGGAAATCCGCAAAACCTGGGATTTTGATTGCGCGAAAGCCAAGTGAATCGTGCTTGCCTCGATGAACAATGAACATCAGAGGAGGCACGAGGATATGGAACTAGATGCCATATTTCACCATACAAAGGAACTTTTTGGAGAACAATCTCGTATAGAAAGATACGAGACCTCTAAGAACTTGTTTCGAGCGAGGTTGGCTGTTGGGTCATCGGTAGAAGAATATGTCCTAAAGATGATCGGCTATATAGAAGAGCTCGCAGACCTTGGGACGACTTTGGATAATGAGCTCTATACAGACCTTATTCTCCAGTCCCTTCCTCACACCTACGCCCAGTTTATCCTGAACTTCAACATTCAAAGAAAAGAAGTTGAACTTCCGGAACTCCTGAACATGTTAAGGAGTGCAGAGGGCACCTTGCAGAAGACAAGGGAAACACCCGCTATGTTTGTTGGCGGTGCATCTTCTTCCGGGTCCAAGGCTAAAGCCAAACGAAGGAAGAAGAAGGCCGCCACCAAACCTAAAGGAGGTGTTAGTAAGGTGGGAGGGAAGGGAAAGAAAAAGTTTGCGGTACCGGTAGTGGGCCAGGATGAGTGCTTCCATTGTCACAGGAAAGGGCACTGGAAGAAAGATTGCAAGGCGTGGAACTCCAAGAACCAGGAACCGAAGCAAGCTGTGGCTTCGACTTCAGGTGTGTTTGTAATTGAGAATTGTCTGTCAATTAACTCTACTTCCTGGGTATTGGATACCGGATCAGGATCTCATATTTGCAATTCATTGCAGGCACTGAGAAACTGTAGAGTGCTGAAGGAAGGTGATATGACCCTAAAGGTTGCTAACAGAGCTAGCGTGGGAGCTGCGTCCGTCGGGGATTATCACCTAGGATTGACAAGTGGACACATTTTGGTTTTACATAACTGTTTTTTTGTACCAAGCTTAACGTGTAATATCATATCAGTTTCCTTGTTATCAAATAAAGGTTATGATTTCACGTTTGTAAGAGATGTTAACATCCACCTTAATCATGGTTTGATTGGGTCCGGTACACTAAATAACGGTATATATGTTTTAAACCAACTCTAAATTTTCAATGTCCAGAACACACTTAAAAGAAAGTCTCCAGATTTAAATAAAGCTTTCTTATGGGATTGTAGACTGGGTCATATCAATGAGAGACGGTTGACTAAGTTGCATAGAGAAGGATATTTGGACTCGTTCGAATATCAAACTTATGACACTTGTCAATCTTGTCTCAAAGGAAAGATGACAAAGACTCCATTTACTGGAAAAGGAGTAAGAGCGAGCGAGCTCTTAGGACTAATACACAGTGATGTATGTGGTCCAATGTCTACGCATACAAGAGGTGGTTTTTCCTATTTCATTACTTTCACGGATGATTACTCAAGATACGGATTCATTTATCTGATGAAACATAAATCCGAGGATTTTGAGAAATTCCAAGAGTATAAGAATGAAGTAGAAAACCAAACCGGCAAAAGTATCAAGACACTTAGATCTGATCGAGGTGGTGAATACTTGAGTGCCGAGTTCCTAGGTTACCTAAAAGAGAAAGGAATTCTCTCTTAGCATACTCCTCCATACACTCCACAGCACAACGGTGTATCGGAAAGACGGAATCGAACCCTATTGGATATGGTACGATCCATGATGAGTAATGCTGAGTTACCGCGATCTTTTTGGGGTTATGCGCTAGAATCAGCATCATATCTTCTGAACAGGGCTCCTACCAAGACTGTGCCTACCACTCCATATCAGATGTGGACTGGGAAGAAACCCCATCTTCAGCATATGAAGATTTGGGGATGTCCAGCTTTTGTTAAAAAGCAGCATGTGGACAAGCTCGAGGCACGATCAGTAAAATATAAGTTTGTGGGATATCCAAAGAACTCCAAGGGATATTATTTCTATTACGCAGAGGAACAAAAGGTTATTGTTTCTCGTAATGCCCATTTTCTGGAACATCAGTTTTTAGAAAAGGAAATAAATGGGAGCGAAATAGAACTGGAAGAAATTCCAGAACCACAAACTGCTACTGAAAGTTTGGTAGAACCGGTAGTTCAAGAAGAACAGGACATTCCCGCACCCCTCCACAGGAGTAGTAGGCCGTCTCATCCACCTGAGAGATACTACGGTTTTCTCATAGATGGGGATAGAGAGGATTGCATCATAGATGATGATGAACCTACTGACTTCCAGCAGGCCATCCAGAGCGGCGACTCGGTACGATGGCTAGATGCAATGCGGACCGAAATGAAGTCCATGTACACCAACAAAGTATGGACTTTGGACTTTGCTCCAGATGGGGTAAAACCCATAGGATGCAAATGGGTCTTCAAGAAAATGATTGGTGTAGATGGACAGGTGGAAACCTATAAGGCTAAACTTGTTGCAAAGGGTTTTCGTCAAAGACCTGGTTTGGACTATGACGAAACTTTTTCTCCAGTGGCTATGCTCAAATCCATTCGGGTCCTTCTTGCTATTGCTGCCTTCCATGATTATGAAATCTAGCAGATGGATGTAAAGACGGCTTTTCTGAATGGAAATTTAGAAGAGTGCGTCTATATGGATCAGCCAGAGGGTTTCAATCAGAGTGGGAGCAGCGGGAAAGTATGCAAGCTGCTTAAGTCCATTTATGGACTAAAGCAGGCATCGCGGAGTTGGAACATCTGTTTTGATGAGACAGTAAAAGAATATGACTTTATAAAAAATCCAGATGAACCGTGCATATATAGTAAAGTTGTAGCCAGAAGTGTCGTATTCCTCGTCTTGTACGTGGATGACATTCTATTGATAGGAAATGGCATTCCTACGCTACAATCTGTCAAAGGATTCTTGTCACACAGGTTCTCCATGAAAGACCTGGGTGATGCCTCTTACATTCTGGGGATCCGGATCTATCGTGATAAATCCAAGAGGATGTTGGGACTTTCGCAGTCCAGGTATATCGACACTGTACTGAAAAGATTCAGTATGGAAGATTCTAAGCGCGGTAATCTACCGGCTTGTCACGGAATCACCCTCTCCAAAGAGATGTCTCCCAAGACTGATTTGGAAAGGGAACGCATGTCAATTATACCCTACGCTTCTGCGGCAGGCTCTATAATATATGCGATGTTGTGTACCAGACCAGATGTAGCTTACGCACTGAGCGTGGTAAGCCGGTATCAGTCAGACCCAGGGGAGAAGCACTGGATAGCAGTAAAGAACATTCTCAAGTACCTAAGGAGGACTAAGGAGATGTTCTTGGTTTACGGCGGAAAAGACCTCAGGTTGGAGGCCTTTGCTGATTCCGGCTTCCAGAGTGATAAGGACTATTCCAAGTCCATGTCGGGTTATGTCTTTACCCTCAATGGAGGGGCGGTGTGCTGGAAGAGCTCCAAGAAGGACACCGTTGTTGACTCAACGATGGAAGCGCAGTATATAGCTGCTTGCGATGCCACAAAAGAAGCAGTCTGGATAAAGAAGTTCCTAACAGAACTTCAGGTGGTTCCTACCATAGTTGATCCAATACCTCTGTATTGCGACAACAACGGAGCTATAGCTTTAGCGAAGGAACCAAGGTCCCATCAGAAGTCCAGACACATCTTGAGGCGGTATCACCTGATCAGGGAGATCATTGATCGTCGGGAGATCTAGGTTCGGAGAGTTGCTTCTGAAGAGAACATTGCTGATCCATTCACAAAGGCCCTACCTTAAATTCAGTTCGAGAAGCTACTCGAGATCATCGGTCTTCGATATGCCAGTACATGGCCCTAGTGCAAGTGGGAGATTGTTAGTGTATATTCCCTAGGGGCCATTATTGTCTCATACTAGTTTGTATATTACTTAATAGAAGCTTGCGATATTCACATGTATATAACAGTCTTGCTAAACATGGTAGTATGCTACTTGGTTTCTCTATCTTAATATGTGAGTATACGTATCGATAGAGCTCTTAGGATCTTGCTTGACTACCAGCGTTGTGATGGCAGTCACACTAGTGGGGGCTGGGTAGTCTACAAGCACATCCTTATTCAGGTCCCTAGTCGTTGGATTATCGAGACAGGGCATTGATACTCCGGAGTAGACTAGTGTGTACGCTTCTCATCCCAGTTAGGGAGATGGTCTGTCCCACAGCCGTCAGTACGTCGTGCTGGAGATAGTATGCAGGTGCTCGTTGGGTTATGGGTACACCGGACAGGACTCACAGGGAACTGTTGGTTGGTTTTATACCAGTCATCAGTGAACAGTTCCCAGGTGACATGAGTATAGCATAGTCCGCAGACTTGACACTGCTACTTCGCCTCGAGTGTGTCCTACTGTTCTTAGATTGCTACCCTACCACGGCTCAAAGGAGTCGTGCAAACAGGTAGCAGTTGGGTGCAATCCCGAGCACTTGGAGGCAGTGGCGGTTAGATAGGATTCGTCTCTCCCGGTATTGGGGGTTGATATCGCGCTGTGTCAGAGAGACATTACGCATAGTCCCTGGCCAGGGCAAGCGAGATTTGCTGGTAGGTTCCAGTAGTTTCTCAGGGTGTAATGGGCTTCGCTCCGACACGACTTATACCGCTATTAGGGGACTGATGCTTGCCACCCCCTAGGCCCGATATACGATAGTCTTAGACGAACAGACCGGACTGTACGGAGATTTTCACATCAGACTTGGTAGGAGTTCAGATGGGTTTCCTCATCGTCCTTCTTATCGACATCTATCTGGGGACCGTTACGTACAGCTAGTGCCGCTTGCGGTCTGTGGTTAAACCCACTGCCAGCGTAGTAGTCGAGTCTCTAGAGTCCCATGCAGAGAGTTTCCCTATTCCAGGCGAAACGATATAGAGGTCGTATGGTTTTACGACAAGGGTTTGGACGCATACGTGTGTTTACGCACGTACGACTTTCGGACAGTTTTTACTAGTCGGCTTTGGTTTAAGCCAGTTACTAGTATCCGGTTATTGGATTTATACAGTCTAAAGTTTTTCCGTGTTTTCACGGATAGGATGGGCGTTCTCGTAATTGCGCGAGAAGCTTCTAGAAGATGGTGACTAAGGAGGTTTAGGTGGCATATACATTGAATGAGATTAATGAGTCATATGGATGATTCATCCATGTCATTAATGCTTCATAATTGCTTAATGACTCATGGAGATGAATCACCACAAGATATTTATCAAGCATGGTTGTAAATCTTTTTCTTTTCTTTTCTTGATAAAATAAAATGCTTGATATATATTATGATAACTCATTTTCTCTTCTCATTATTATGTTCAACTTCTCTCTCCTCAAGCTCTCCCTCTTCAAACCCTAATCCTCCCCTCTCATGTGTTGAGTACAAGGATTAGTTAGACTACTTAATCCATAACCATACTCTATTTCATCTAGGTACTTTGATTAGCACTTAAAGATACCTAGTTGCCTCAAGTTTAGAGGCAAAGCTTGGAGTTTAGCTCTCGTGGTGGATCATCTACTACTTGGAGAAGGCCGAGGAGGAGGTGGAGTTCGTAAAGACGAAGGACACGGTTCTTTAGGTATAATCCCTTTACATAGTAGTTGTTAACAACTATGTTTGATGTTAGTTATCGTTTAGCTTCGATTCATGCGGTTTGTCAATGTTTAGCATAAAACAAGATCGTTTTTCATATTTCCGCCTCCCCGCAAGTCGTGGGGTGTTCTACATCAACTTACAGAAACTACAGCAGATGATTTGGTAGAACCAAAGGATTCAGTAGATACCAACGAATCTCAGCCTCTCCGCCGATCTAGTAGGGTTTATCACCCACCTGAGAGATACATCTGTTTCTCTATGACAGTGGGAGCGAGGAAAGCATCATGAGATGATGACCCAACTAGTTTCGAGCAGGCCATCGAGAGTAAGGACTCTGTAAGAATGGCTGGATGCTTAGCGATCTAAGATGGGATCCATGTACACCAAAAAAGTATGGACTTTGGTTGCTATATCTGATGGGTTAAATCCCCATCAGGAGCAAGTATATCTTGAGAAGATTACTTGGTGTAGATGGAAAAGTTAAGACTTTCAAAGCTAGACTTGTTAAAGGTTTTCGTCATCGACCAGCCGTGGATAATGATGAAACCTTTTCCAGTGGATATGCTTAAGTCCATCCGGATCCTACTTGCCATGGCTACATACCATGCCTACGATATCTGAGAGTTGGGTGTCATGACTGATTTTCTAAAATGATGTTTTAGAAAAGAGAGTCTGTAAGTACACAGTCAGAGGGCTTCGTAGACAGTAGGAGCAGCGGAAACGTGTACAAGATGCTTTATAGGATAAAGCAGGCATCGCGGAGTTGGAACGTCTGTTTTGATGTGTTAGTCAAAGAGTTTGACATCATCAAAATGGTAGATGAACCTTGTATAAACAAAAAGGGAGTAGGAAGTATGGTAGTGATCCTCGTAGAGTACGTGGATGACATACTCTTGATAGGGAAGGAGTTTCCTATGCAACGCTCAGTCAATCTCCGCTTGTCACAATGATTCTCCATATAGGATCAAAGTGATACCTCCTAAATCCTGGGTTTTGGATCTATGAGATAGATCTAATTGGATGTTAGGATACTCACTAGTTGTAGTGAGAAGGTATCAGTTGATCCTGGCGAAAATCACTGGAAAGGTTCCAGGGTGATAAGGACGACTGAAAGTCAGTCACAGGCATTGTCTTTACCCTCAGTAAAGGGACGGTATGTTGGAAGAGTTCCAAGCTAGATACCGTGGCAAACTAGACGATAAAGGCAGGATACATCGCTACTTAAGATGCTACCAAAGAGGCAGTCTGGATGTATATTAGTTCATGAGATGAACTTCGTTCCTTCCATTGTGTGACAATGGAGTCGTGGCTTATGCCAAGGAACGCCCGTCCCATCAGTGATCCAGGTATAATTCTTATGCAGTGTCACCTGATCATGGAGATGGTTGATCTCCAGGGTGATCGAGGTTAGGAGAGTAGACTCAGAGGACAACACGGCGGATCCACTCATAAAGGCTTTTTCCCATAGAGAGACTTATATGGGATGGTTGAGTATGTGATGCTACAACCACTGCTACAGATGGCCCTAGTGCAAGTGGGAGATTGTTGGTTATATGTATGCCCTAGAGGCCATAACTGTACATTGGAAGTATATTGTAGTGGATGCAGGGACATATATAGGCAGGACTTTCTTGCTCGACATGATAATATGCTATCTGGTTACTCTTTACCTTAACGTATATACTGATTGTCTCTCTGTTACATGTTGATAAATCCCTTAAGATGTGTACTTGACTACCTGGACTATGATGCGGATCATACTACTGGGGACATGGTAGTCCATAAGTACATCCTTCAAAGTCCCTAGTCGTGGGTATATCGAGACGGGGCATCGATATGCCAGAGTAGACTAGCGTATACCTTCTCGACCCATACAGATGGGCGATGGATGATCCCATATCCATTGGTGTTTGACATCAGAGATGATATACGGGTGCTCAGTGGAGACTGGGTACACTGGACGGACTCGCCGAGAACTCCCAGATGGTATTATACCTTACGTCAGATGGCAGTTCTCTGGTGACACCGGTACAGGTTAGTCTGTAGACCCGAGATCGTCATAGAGTCTTGTGTGATTCCTACTGTGCTTTGATTTCCACCTTACCACGTCCAAGAGGGTGTGCAAAACGGTGGTTTTTGGGTACAGTCCCGAATCACATGGAGGCAATGAGCGATAGGAGGGGATTCGTCTCTCCCGGTATAGGGAGTTGATGTTGCGCTGTGTTCGATTGGCTATAACCGGAAATCCCTGGCGAGGGTTGCTGAGATTTACTGGTAAGTGTTACCAATAGTTTCTCGAACTGTTATAGACCTCATATCGACACGACTTATCGAGCTATTGGGGTCTGACGTTTACCACCCCTAGGCGAGATATGCGACATATCAGACGAACAGACCGGACTGTACGGTAAGTGTTACTGGTTGGATTCACAGGAGTGTGAGCGGGCTTGCTCGTCGATCTTCTGATCGCTCAATACCCGGGTGGCCGTTACGTTTAGCAGACCACTTGCGGCTTGTGGGTGTTTGATATGATCATCACCTGCTGCCGGCGTATTGACGAGTCTTTAGAGTCCTACACAGAGGTTTCCTGGCTCAAGCGAAATGAAATAGGAGCGCATATGAGATATGTGCGGGACCGAGAATAATGCGTGTATATGATACCGTATTCTATTCTTGCGATGAATGTATCGATTGGTTGTATGCGATATAACCTAGTTATCGAATCAAGGATTGATTCGATAAGCCGATACATTGAATATTAGTCGGTCATATGCGATATGACCTGATCGTTAAATCAAGTGTTTATTTAATGATTTAATGTATAATTATATATTTGATATATTACTTTGCATTAACTAGTATTGGTTCACTTAAAATAAATTTTCTCACTTGATGTGCACATTGTATATGTGATATACTTTTGTGCACTTGATTGTATCATGTTTGATGATACATGCAAGCTTGGGTGTAGGTTTATTTTAAACCATGTTTAAGTGAATGGTTAGGGTTTTGTTATCTTTTCTTAACTATTTATTTTATTTATTTATTTTAGGGCAAGAAAAGAAAAAGGTTGCTTCTTTTGTTTGTTTCTTTGAAGCTTCAAGAAGCTTTGACCATTCTTGTTTTCTTTCCTAAACCTAACCATTCACCTAACCTTAGTTTATTCTCTACACTTAACCATGGTTGCTAAAATGATAAGAATGACTTTATTTCCATTTTTATTTATCAATCTTATCATATTCTTTTCTTCTTCTTCTTCTTCTTCAAGATGAAGAAAACCTTTGCTACCTTCAATGGTGAAATGAGAAAAAGAGTGAGAAATCCAATTCTAAAGTGAACCCACTTCCTATTTCTTCATCCTCTACCACTTGCCATGTAGTATAGGGTGTTTTCTTCACAAGTTTCATGACTTGGTGAAGTTGGAGCTTGATCTTGAGTTGCCTCGACGTAGATCATCTTCGGCATCGATGTCGACGACGTAGCCCGATCATTTCTTCGACGAAACCATCGCTAGAGTCCGGGATCCGATGATCGCAGTGGAGGGACGTCAACGCGGAGCTAAGGAAGTGGAGGACCGGATCTACAAAGGTTGTAATCACTTTCCTTTAGCAATAAAGTTGTTTACTTGCTTGCATCGCCTTACCTCTAGTTAACGATCCAGCGTTAGGTTTTCTTTGGCACTTGAAAATTTTGAATTGGCTATGTTTGATCACTTGTAGAACCTCATGGGTGTTCCTAGGAACCCTGCAATATCGACACGACTTATCAAGCTACTGGAGTCTGACGTTTACCACCCCTAGGCGAGATATGCGACATATCAGACGAGGAGACCGGACTGTACGGGAGTGTTACTGATTGGATTCACAGGAGAATGTACAGGCTTGCTTGTTGATCTTCTGATCGTTCAATACCTGGGTGGCCGTTACGTTTAGCAGACCGCTTGCGGCTTGTGGGTGTTTGATATGATCATCACCTACTGTCGGCGTATTGACGAGTCATTAGAGTCCTACACAGGGGTTTCCTCGCTCAAGCGAACTGGAGTAGGAGTACATATGTGATATGTGCGGGACCGAGATTAATACGGTATGAGATACCGTATTCTATTCTCACGATTCGTGACATTGATCGGTTGTATGCGATATAGCCGGGTTATCGGATCAAGTGTTGATTCAATAAGTTGTTACACATGATATTAGTCGGTTATAGCCGGGTTATTAAATCAAGAGTTGATTTAATAATTTAATGTATAATTATATATTTGATATATTACATTACATTAACTAGTATTAGCTCACTTATGATTTATTTTCTCACAAGATTGTGCACGTTGTTTATATGTGATATATGCAAGTGTACATGTTTGTATCATACTTGATGATACATACAAGATGGGTGTATGAGACTTATATCAAGTTTAGGTTAAATTAGGGTTTACTTATTTCCTTAAGAATAACAAAAGAGAGGGGACTTTAGTCAATGTTATCAAGCTTGTAGAAGCTTGTATGCAACATTGACAAAGTCAACTCTTTTGTTAAATTAACCTTTAACCTCATACATTGGTTAATTCTCTACAAGAGTTAAGCATGAGGGCTTAACTCAATTATGGTGCAATAATTCATTGGATAAGTTTTCATTTGGATGAATTATTCACTTCTTCTTCTCCGTCAAGCTCCTTGAAAAAGCTTTCAAGCTCTAATGGTGCTATGAGGAAAAATGTGAGAAAATCAATTCTAAAGTGAGCCCACCTCCTACTTCTTCATCCTCTACCACTTGTCATGTAGTAGAGTGTGTTCTTTTCACAAAGTTCATAACCTAGTGAAGGAATAGCTTGAGTTAGTGTCTCCCCGACGTAGATCATTTTCGGCCTCGTAGTCATCGAAGCAAGCACGTTTGTTTTTCTTGTGGAGCTTCTCTAGAGTCTGGAGTTCACGATCGTAGCGAAGCGGACATCTACACGGAGCTATTGAGCGAAGGACCGGATCTACAAAGGTTGTAATCCCTCTCAGTTAGTGTTAAAGTGTTTAACATGTTAGTTTTCACCTAAACCCTAGTTTAAAGATCCGGCTTTGCGTTGTTCGGCACCGCTAAAATTTTAATCGGGCATGGTTGATGCCTCGTAGACCTTTGTGCGCGTGCCTAGCAACCCTACTAGAATTACGATTACGAAACACTCCGAATTGTCTTTGCAGAAAGTTAACATCATATACAAATTTAGCAAAAACAAACAACACCTGAAACACCAAAACCTAGAGACAGGAACACCCTAAAAATTTGAAGCCAAAAACCCACTATTAAACCGGTGTGCTCGGTTTTTAAGCCAATGTGTCCGGCCACTTCATGATCAAATTGCTTCAAATTTCTATTGTGTTCATGATATATCACATACAACATTCTGCAGTTGCTAAAAAAAAGTTTAGAGGCCATTTGAAATTCGACAGAAACTAGGATTGTATATCGGATGTTTCGGAGTTGTTACGGTTTCGTAATCTAACAAATATCCTTTAAATCTCTAGCTTTTCTCTTATACCACTGTAGGGTTACTTAGCATGGCATCAAGGTTTCGGAAGGCATCGTCCATGTCAATTTTAATTTTTTTCCATTCTAAAGAACCATAACCCTAGAATTATAACTAGAGAATTAAACAATACAACATGCAAACAACTTTGCATACAAAGTGAATGAGGAATACAACCATTGTAGACCGGACCTTCACTTCTAAAGCTCCATGTAGTAGTCTCTTCTCTCTAAGTAGTGAACACCTGAACTCTAGTAAAGGTTCATATGAAGAAATGAACAACCTTGCTTGAAGTCTTCGAGACCGAAGATGATCTACGTCGAGGAGTCTCAAGCTCATGCTACCTCTTCACTAATGGTAAATTAGTGAAGCAAACACCCTAAACTAAATGGCTTATATAGTAGAGGATGATGAAGTAGGAAATGGGCTCACTTTAGATTTAATTTTCTCACAATATTTCATCATCATTTCAAAAGCTAGTAAACTTTTTTCATGAGGAAGAAGAAGATGAAGTGAAGATGAGAAATGAAACTCATGAGGTGAGAATAGCAACCATGGGTGAGTTAGTGTCATACGCTAATCCATATAGAGAATGAACCATGGCTAAGGTTAATGGTTACGTTAATAAATATCTACAAGTGAAACAAAATTGGTGGACTTGGTCAATGGTTCCACAAGCTTCTACAAGCTTGTAGCCATGACAAATATCCATCCAATTTTGAATTACTTAGATAAATATAAAGTCTTCATTATATCAAGCATGGTGTAAGTCTCATACACCCATGAAGCATGTGACATCAAGCATGACACAAATAAAATGTACATTAATATATATCACATATATACGATATGCACATAAGTGAGAAAAAGAATACTTAGTGAGCAAATATTAGTTAATGCAAGTTAATATATCAAATATATAATTATACATTAAATTATCAAATCAAAACTTGATTTAATAATTCGGTTATATCACATACAACCGACTAATATCATATGAATCAATTTATTGAATCAACACTTGATCCGATAACCCGGCTATATCTCATATAACCGTCCGATATCACATATCGAGAGGATAGAATGCGGCATCACATACGCGCATTAATCTCGGTCCTGCACATATCACATATGTGCTCTTACTTCATTTCACATGAACCAGGAAACCTCTGTGTAGGACTCTAAAGACTCGTCAATACGCCGGCAGTAGGTGATGATCATATCAAACTCCCACAAGCCGCAAGCAGTCTGCTAAACGTAACGGCCACCCGGGTATTGAGCAATCAGAAGATCAACAAGCAAGCCTTCTCATACTCCTGCTAATCTAATCAGTAACACTATCGTACAGTCCGGTCTCTTCGTCTGATATGTCGCATATCACAGCCGGGGGATGGTAATCTTCAGACCCCAATAGCCTGATAAGTCATGCCGATGTGAGGCTCATAATGGTTCGAGAAAATACTGATAACACTTACCAGTAGATCTCAGCAACTCTGGCTAGGGATTTTCTGTTATGGCCAATCAAGCATAGTGCAACATCAAGCCCCAATATCGGGAGAGACGAAATCCCCTCCTATCGCTCATTGCCTCCATGTGACTTGGGACTGTACCCAAGAAACCACTATTTTGCACGATCTCTTGAATGGTGGAAATCAAAGCACAGTGGGAATCACACAAGACTCTATGACGATCTCGGGTCGACGGACTAACATGTACCGGTGTCACCAGAGAACTACTATCTGATGATAGGTACAATACCAACTAGGAGTTCTCGGTGAGTCCGTCCAATATACCCAGTCTCCACTGAGCACCCGTATACATTCGCTGATGTTAAACACCAATGGATGTGGGATCATCCATTGCCCATCATATGGGTCAAGAAGCGCATATGCTAGTCTACTTTGGAGTATCGATGCCAGGTCTCGAAACTTCCACGACTAGGAACATTTGAAGGATGTGTTAGTTATATGTATGCCGTAGAGGCCATTATTATACATTGGATGTATATTGTAGTGGATGCTGGGACATATATAGGTAGGACTTTCTTGCTCGACGTGATAGTACGCTATCTGGTTGCTCTTTATCTTAACATGTATACTTTCTGTCTCTCTGTTACATGTTGATAAAACCCTTAGGATGTATACTCGACTTCCAGGACTATGATGCAGATCATACTAGTGGAGCCTGGTAGTCAATGAGTACATCCTTCAATGTTCCTAATCGTGGGAATATCGAGACGGGGCATCGATATTTCAGAGTAGACTAGCGTATATCTTCTCGACCCATGTGATGGGCGATGGATGATCCCATATCCATTGGTGTTTGACATCAGAGATGGTATGCGGGTGCTCAGTGGAGAATGGGTACACTTAACGGACTCGCCGAGAACTCCCAGATGGTATTATACCTTACGTAAGATGGCAGTTCTCTGGTGACACTGGTACAGCTTAGTCTGTTGACCCGAGATCGTCATAGAGTCTTGGGGGTTATGACGGGATATGAGGGGATTCGTCTCTCCCGGTATTGGGGGTTGATGTTGCGCTATGCTCGACTGGTCATAACTGGAAATCCCTGTCCAGGGTTGCAGTGATATACTGGTAAGAGTTATCAGTAGTTTCACACTTGTTATGGACCTTACGTCGGCATGACTTATCAAGCTACTGGGGTCTGACGTTTACCACCCCTAGGCGAGATATGCGACATATCAAACGAACAGACCGGACTGTACGGTAAGTGTTACTGGTTGGATTCACATGAGTGTGAGCGGGCTTGCTCGGTTATCTTCTGATCGCTCAATACCCTGGTGACTGTTACGTTTAGCAGACCGCTTGCGGCTTGTGGGTGTTTGATATGATCATCACCTGCTGCCGGCGTATTGACGAGTCTTTAGAGTCCTACACAGAGGTTTCCTGGCTCAAGCGAAACGAAATAGGAGCGCATATGAGATATGTGCGGGACCGAGAATAATACCGGTATGTGATGCTGAATTCTATTCTCGCGATTTGTATCATTGGACGGTTATATAAGATATAGCCGGGTTACCGAATCAAGTGTTGATTCGATACATTGATACACTTGATATTAGTCGGTTATATGCAGTATGACCGGATCTTTAAATCAAGCGTTGATTTAATGATTTAATGTATAATTATATATTCGATATATTATTTTACATTAACTAATATTGGTTCACTTAAGATTATTTTTCTCACTAGATTGTGCACATTGTATATATGATATATGTTTGTCCACTAGTTTGTATCATGTTTGATGATACATGCAAACTTGGGTGTGTGTATACTTTAAACCATGTTTAGGTTAATGGTTAGGGTTTTAATTTATTTTATTTATTTATTTTTGCAAAAATAAAATGGTAGCTTTCTTGTTTTATGCTTGAAGCTTCATGAAGCTTTGAAAAGTCTAGCCATTTTGTTTTATGCCTTAACCTAACCATTATACCTAAACCCTAGTTTATTCTCTACATGTGTTAACTTCACCCATGGCTGCATTATGATAAGATTCACTTGAATTTTCTTTAAGAATAATTCATTTTTTCTTTCTTCTTCTTCTTCATCTTTTTCAAGTGAAGAAAACCTTTCTTGAAAATTTTCAGGTGATGAAATCAAGTGAGAAATCCAAATCCAAAGTGAACCCACTTTCTATTTCTTCATCCTCTACCACTTGCCATG